>JAMXBC010000011.1:85668197-88068197 GCA_024138005.1 Lumnitzera racemosa
ATTAAATGTTATTTCAGATTTATTATTTTTCTGATTTCTATTATAATATTATCTAAATAACCTTATTTTTTTAGATTTATTAATTTACATTTTCACATATTACTAATTTATTATATTACTTACCTAATTTCCCTAATTAACCATACTTAGTACCTAAAGGCTAGGATTAGGGTTCCACTGCAGAGATTAACTTCCCTAAACATCTAATTAAGATCCAAATCAGTAATTAATATCCTAATCACCTAATTAACCCTAAATCACCCAATTTTACCATCATTTTAGGGCTAAAAATTAACTTAAAAATTTCGAAAATCAATTTTAAAAAAATTGGCTTCATAGCACTGTTATACATCATATGAGCATCCTACAGAAAAGTTAGAAAAATTTTGAACTCCAAACTATATCCCTAAGCCTATTTATTTTCCGGTTTACTAATGCTCGGTTTTGAACAATTTGTTAGGGACCCTATATTTCCAGACATAATTTAACTAAATCAATATTTTTTCCTAAATCTACTTACAATAAAACCTCATAATAACAAGTTTCATAATTTTCTGGGCGAAATAAATAATTTTACAAAATTATACAAAAATCGGGTGAATAAATGACTAACCGGTTCGAAGCTTTTGGGCCGTCCAAACCCGGTCCAATGTTGTCGGCCAGTCCAAGCGGTGGGTCTAGTGTAGGGTGGTGGTGGTGGTTCGGTCCCAGGTGGTGGTGAGTGGTGGGTTTAGCTTACTTGCCTAATCTACACAGTTTTTTTATATTTTATTTTTCTGGATTTTCTCTCGATTTTTTTGGTGTTTTGATTTTTCTCAGATCCTAAATTGACCGAAGGACTTCTGGAATTTTTTTCCCCTATTTATAGATAATTGTAGAAATTAATTTGCATTAATTTGATGGGATTTTGCCCCAATTCCATGATTTTTGGCTTTTTGTTTGTCAAATTCTTATTGGTTATTTTTTTTTCTTGCTGACCACGACCTGATCTTGTTACAGCTTATCCTCTTTTGATTTTTCTATAATTATTTTGTATTTTTCTTTAATTATTTACTTAGTTTTAGGCTAATTTAGGTAATTACGCGTATTTTTATCTACACATAAATACATGTGGGGTACACGTGAACATTCCTAAATATTATTTTGGTCATTCTAAAATTTTTAGTATACATATAATCTATCTCTAATAATTTATTAGTTATTTCATTACACTTTTCGTATTTTCGATAATTAATACCTATTATGCTTAAAATTTGAAAATTTTATAGTCTTCTATTTTATTACTTATTTTCTTAAATTCAAGTTTACGGGGTCAGTTTTACTAATATTCCTCTCAATAACTTATAATTTGGATTTGATCGGATCCTTTAACCGATCGCCCTAAACCTTGGGTTCTAAGTTTAACCCTACGGTTACTTGACTTGGTTTTTGGGCTTACATATGCTTAGTGGCAAAGGGTTACAATTAGATTACAGGTGTTGATTATCATGACACATTCTCCCTTGTAGATAAGTTAGTTAGAGTTAGTTTGTATTTTGCTTACTTTAGCTTCAGTGCGAGGTTAGCCTTTGTTTTAGTTGAATATTAACAATGCTTTTTTGCATGGTTTTCTTAATGAGGAGATCAATATGATTCCCTCTTAAAGATGTAAGCCTCACAACCAGCCACTCAAGGTTTCGATTGGTTGAAAGATTTGATCAAGCCTAAATTATAAGTAAAGCTAGAAATATTAGTAAAAATGATCCTGTAAGTTTGAATTTTAAAAAATAAGTAATAAAATAAAAGAATATAAAAATTCCAGATTTTAAATATATAACTTGTTATTTATCGAAAATGCATAAAATGCATTTCGATAATTAACGAATCACTATAGATAAATTATATGTATATTAAAAATAATAAAATAACCTAAATAATAATTAGGAATGTTCACATGTACCCCACATGTATTTACGTGTAGATAAAAATATACGAAATTACTTAAATTGGCTAAAAACTTAGTAAATAATTAAAAAAAAATTAATTAATTGAGGAAAAATCAGAAAAAAATAGAAGGATAAGGAATGATGAATATCTGGTTGTGGTAAGTCAGGAGTTTAAGAAGAAAAATTAGCCAATTAGAATCAAGCAACATAAAAGCCAAAAATTAAGGGATTTAGACAATGTTTTATCCAATTTAATGCATATTAATTATTACCAAGCTCTATAAATAGGGAAAAAAACTAAAAAAACTCCTTTGGATAGTTAGGAATGAGAAAAAAATAGAGAGATTCGAAAATTCAAGACAAAAACCAAAAAAAAAAAAGAAAAGAAAAGGAAAACTGTACAGTTAGGGCTAGTGAGTCAAACCCACACACCACCACCACCCGGGATCGAGCCACCACCATCACCCCACTCCAGACCCACCGTCTAGGCCGGACGACACACTTGGATCAGAGTTGGACAGCCAAAAGGCATCGAACTAGGTGAGTCCCTTATTTGCTTCGGTTTTGTATAATTTCTTAAAATTAGTTATTTTCCCTAGAAAATTATGAAACTTGTTTTTTTGAGATTTTATCTTATGTAGATTTAGGAAAAAATAGTGATTTAGTTTAATCACATCTAAAAATATAGGGTTCTTAACAAATTAAGCAAAATCGAGTATGATTAGAACTAAAAATAAATAGGCTTAGGAGTATAGTTTGGAGATCAATCTTTTTTTTCTATAGAATGCTTAAGTGATATAGAATAGTGCTATCAAGCCGTTTTTTTAAAATTAATTTTTGAAATTTTTAAGTTAATTTTTAGCCCTAAAATGATAGAAAAATTGGATAATTTTGGGTTAATTAAGTGATTAAAATACTAATTACTGATTTAGATAGTAATTAAATGTTTAGGGATGTTAATCTCTGATGTGGAAACTTAATCCTAGCCTTTGGAGTATCAAGTATAATTAATTTAGGAATTAGGTAGTAATTGTAGAAAATTAAGAATATGAGGAATTGAAAATTTAATAAATCTAAAAAATTAGGGTTATTTAAAAAATATTATAATAAAAATCAGAATATACTAAATCTGAAACAAAATTTAATTTTAGGTAATTGTATAAAAAATGTAAGATTTTCTCACATCGAGAATAAATCCGGTACCTTAATTAGGATTAGAGTGCATCAAATAGTTTAGAATATTAAATTAAGACCCAATAGGATATTAGAATCCTTGAGCTTAATGTGATTAGTTTCACATTAGGATTCGAGCATATTTAAGACTTCAGAATCAAAACTAGAATTTAATTTAAGATCCGAACCCCAAAATAGGGTAGAAAGAATCATTAATACATAATAGGTATACATGGAAAAAAATGAGTTAAATTGTAACTTAGAATATGAATCCTTAAAGTATAAGTACTAAAAAGACCTATTTGTATTATAGGATATATAGAGACGAATTAGCTTGCAATTAAGTGATCGGGCGACTGAGAAATTCCAAGTAAGTTGGGATCAATACGTTGCTGTATTTTGGAGGCTTGAGATTGTACTTGATTGTGCTTTTTAGATAGTTGGTTGTGTGCATGTGCTTGATTATGAGTGATGCTATGATTATGTCTGTTGTTCTGGCTTGTATTGTATGAAATGATCGATTATCTTAAACTGGACCTAATCGAATATACGACCTATACTCATAATCAGATCTACATGGTAACTCTGGGGAACCTAGGATTCTTCGGCTAAATACCGACTCTTTCGAAAGAGATAGTGCAGGATTGCATAATGGTCCATTCTTCATCCTTAGTTGAACTAAGTAGCAGGAGAGGAGGTCGCGGCGAGGGTGAAATCAATGTTTTGAAGGTAGTCGCGGGAGGAGCAATGTTTCCATTACACAAGCCTAGGTTTGGTCATGAGTTGTTGCATTAATGGTAACTCTTCAACCTGGATTAGAGCGGGTGCAATTTCTTTAATCTTACGACGGGCTAGACAACGTCGTATGATGGCATTTGCTTGAACATGCATTGTACCTAATAAGTTGATTGATAACCTTGTTATGTTTGTGGTATAGTTTTAAGTCCTCCATCTTAACTTACTGAGTTGTGGTTGCTCACATCCTTATAGACGTCGTGTAGGTGCTGGCTAAGAAGCGGCATACAACTACTCTGAAGCTAGCAACTATTGAATCCTGGGGAGTGAGGAAAAATATTTGAAGAACAAACATATATTTTTAAGGTCTAAGCTTTTATTTTAGAATTTTTTTTTGTATTTTTGAATAATATAATAACTGAATTATAGTGTATATATATACATTTTCTCACTTTCTTAGGTAAGTGATTTATTTAAATTATAAACTGTTTAATTCAAAGCGGGTTAATCGTGAACGCCTTATGTAGATCAGGTCTAGGATAACAGTTGTAAGGCCAACTACTATTTTAGAATGGTTTATACGGCAGGACTGTTACAACTCTGCCGCTTTGGGGCGTGACAAAGGATATACTAAATCCAAACAAGGGTAAGTTTGCAAGCTTAAATGTTCCTCGATTGAACTTAAGAAAGTGTCACAATAGTGGGATGTTGAAATTTCTCAATTTCTTATTCGTTATGGTTTTATTAAATCCGAGAGTGATTACTCCTCGTTTGTAAAGCAAATAGGGACTGAGTTTACTATTGTGCTTCGTCATGTTGATGATTTGTTAGTCATAAGGACTGATATTGCTACTATTTTAGTTCTTAAAGTAGCTTTACATGATGCATTTACTATCAAGGATTTAGGGGAAGTTTGGTTTTTCTTAGGTCTTGAATTGTGTCACACTTCTCCAGGCATCTTAGTGAATCAACATAAATTTATTCTAGATATATTACTCGATGCTGGCTTAACTAATTGTCATCCTGTAGCTGTTCCCTTGCTTACTGGTTCCAACTTGTTTAAAGATGACTCTACTATTTTGTTTGATCTATTGCAATATAGAAGGTTTATAGGAC
The DNA here is from genome assembly GCA_024138005.1 of Lumnitzera racemosa. NCBI lineage: Eukaryota > Viridiplantae > Streptophyta > Magnoliopsida > Myrtales > Combretaceae > Lumnitzera > Lumnitzera racemosa. The sequence goes on from JAMXBC010000011.1 coordinate 85,673,147, forward strand.
GATTGTTGTATCTTACCATTATTCATCCTGATATTTCTTATGTTGTCCATCATTGGAGTCAATTTCTTTCGGAGCCTCATATTGGACATTTCAATATCATTGTTCACGTCTTACGCTACTTAAAGGGAACCTCTACTTTGGGTTTATTTTACCTAGCTGATTCTATACTTGATCTTGTAGATTATAGTGATGTGGATTGGGGTTCTTCTTTAGTAGATCACAAATCCTTGACTAGTTTATGCATTTTTTTGGGACACTATTATTTCTTGGAAGACCAAGAAACAATAAACTGTTAGCACTTCTTCTACCGAACTTGAGTATAGGAGCATAAGTGTTACTACTAAGGAACTTTTATGGATTTCTTATGTTTTATCAGACTTAGGTATTTCTCTATCTCTTCCTATTCCATTACATTGCGGTAACAAGTTTGTCATTTAACTTGCTGCTAATTCTTATTTTCACAATCGCACTAAACACATCTCTATCAATATCCACTTCATTTGTGATCATCTTTCTAGTGGGTTTCTTTGTACTAGTCATATTTCCTCTTAGTTGCAGTTAGTTGATTTATTCACCAAATCCATTTCTATTGATCATTTGGCTTCTTTTTGTGTTAAGTTGGGCCTTCGTTAAGTAGTAACTTGAAGGGGGGTAAAGGTGGGGAGGTGGGGTGGTTGTTGTGTTGGGGGGAAGGGGAGGGGCATGAACCATCAAAATGCTGGATGTTGAGTCAAGGCATGAGCTAGCATTTTATCTAACATGTGTACAATTAGATGCTTGTTTGTTATAACAAGCTACATATATATATATATATATATTTGTTGTACTATATAGAAACTTTAGCTTTTCATTTTCCTTTGCACTGATATTACATTATAGAGTTCTTTAGCTCGTGCTCTCCATAATTAGATTTGTCTTCAAGGAATTCAATAATTTATTTATAATATAATTCCATACAACAAATAAGATAGTGCAGATAACTAGTTATATAATCACTATAGTACTAATTACTAATTAAACGATATGCATAAATGATTTTTTGAACTAATCTCATCACTTCCCTTTGTGAGTTTGTGATGTGATCATGATTTGAGCGTTAAACATTGATCCAGATGTAGGCAAAGTGAATCAAGCTGAGCAAAGAATAAGATATTATCTTCTCCTATTTTGAGTTTTGTCAAATCCAAATTGACCTATACGGTTCAATCTAGTTTGATTTGATTTTTCCACAAAGTTGGTTTGGTCTAATCGTGATCTAATCTGAATTATCCCTTTAATCTTTGACTCCCTCATATGTCTGAATCAACTATCAGAATCAAGTCTCACAACATTGATTTTGAAGTTGGAAGCTTAAGGAAGTCCAATCATTAGCCCATTCAAACAGCTACAAGGAGCTAATTGAGTGATAGGTTGAGATGAAGGACCCATCCAAACGGCTATTTATCACTACCTGAATGGCTGAGGATTTCTTCTAACTACAAAAAACTTACATCACCATCTTAGCATACATGAGGAAGCATTCAGATAGCACATGTATTTCTAATTGGTATTATTTCCATGCTTCTCATGACTCTTTTGCCCTTGTAATGCCTAAGACACTATAATTTGTTTTTTTTTTTCTTTTTCTTTTATAAAGTTAGTATGTAGACTTGACATTTTAATACATCATTCAAGGGGCTTTCTCTTAGTTCCTTTTGCTCTTGTCAATCCGGTCTATCGAAATTATGATGAATAATGTTCTTATCAAGCTCTTAAGGGATTATAGAAAATGTTCCTAATTACTTCTAAGAAATTGTGAGTCACATATGTCCTTAGATTTTATTGCCCTAATCTAATTAGTTTAATTAGGGTGTTATATCCGATTGATTGATTATTCTCGATTGTCCGTACTTAGAACTTGATTTTGAAGGACTTTAGACACATCATATTTGGTAGCAGAGGTTGTGGCCCATATGCTTGTTGGTAATTGCCATAGTTCTACATACTTGTTCATAGGAAATTTTAGTATCGGATTTGCATTTGAATTGAATTGCTTCAAAATTGTGGTTTATTATGGCTGTTGTGAGTTGTGAAGCATGGAGACTTGCAATTTCAAGAGCAACTTATTCTAAAAACTTTACTTCCTAAATTATTGAATTACAAAATTAGGATTTGTGATCCATATAATCAACTTAATTTCCTTATGAATATATATTTATTAGGCTCTTATATTATCAATAACTAACTATTAAATTGTTATAGATGCTTACCTTGACAAATTTTGAAAACCCTGCAGTTCCCCAAATATTAATCGACACTTATGAAATCCTACTGTCTTGGATTGATTGAACTTATGTAAAAACTGATTATTAGGTTTAGATTTGTTATAATATCTATTAACAGTAATTACAGCTATCACGTGTTGTGTAAATTAAATATCCTCAATATTTGTCCATAATTGTAATTATATGAACCAATAATTAGATTATTAATTATAGAATATATTTAAGATTACTGAGCAAATTGTCCTTTTCTTAAACATGCTTTTTTCTGGGACATTTGATATGGAATGCCATGACTTATTCTATAGTAAATTTCTTACTTTGCTTCTAGTTCCTTCCGTAGCTTAGGATTTCGATGAAAATCATACTACTATGAATTTCCACTTTGCCTTTTTCTCTTCTCTACTTTATCATAAAACTGGTAAAGTTAATTGAGGAAATGAAACTGACAAAAGACATTTTCAGAACTTCAGAAAGGAATGTGCAAAAAGAAATCTTAAAAAAAAATGGCAACGATACTTTGTTATTGAAAAAAATTAAAAAAAAAACTTTATCTAAAAAACTATTTATAACAAATCCAAAATGCATTACATTTTTAAGAAAAAGAGAAAATGTGATGTGCGCTAAGGTCGATTACCAGGCGACATGACTTTTCCATTATTGTATTATAAAATATTTTCTCTTATCATAATTATCCCATCAATTCGGAACACCGCTCAGATAAGTTTTTCCCAGCCCCGCAATTACCTACAGGCAATTCAGCTGAGGGACCAGTCATGCTTTGATCATAGCACAACGCAAGAATTGAGGAGAAGTTCTGGTATCGCTCCTCTATATATTTCATTGGGCAACATTATTCATGAGTTAATTGGCTAAAATGCAATACCAAGAGCCAAGATATTTTTTGATAACGGTTGCTTTGTGTTATTCCGACAACATAATCGCCACGTTTTAGATACTTCAGCATTAATCCCTTTAATGAGGTGGAGAAACACGAATCATTAACCAAGTCCCGTCGATAATTAATGTTAAAGAGAGATAAACTTGTTAAACTTGCTAAACCCATGTGCAAAGGATTTAATTTTTATATAGAAAGTCGTTCTCATATTGTGAAATGAAATATTTTAGTTATTTCAATGTCAAAGCTTTGGATTACCGCTATCTTTAGTGATGCATCTCAAATCTCTCTAATTTTTTTTTTTTTAAAAAATCCGATAGACTAGTAGGGAAAACAACTGTAATTGCAATTGCAAACCCTAGTACTTATATTATCTTTCACGTTTAGAATTAGTCTTACTTGGACTAATAAGATGGTGTCATATGTCATATTTCAAAAAAGAAACTAATACCGTTAGTGAAAAGATTTGTTTATAATATTTTACTAAATTTAAAGATTTGAATGTAAGAATATGAAAGATTTTAGGACTGAAATAGAAAATGGGTAAACTATTAAGGACTAAAGTTATACTTTTTTAAATATAAATATAAGTGTGCCTCTTTGTATACATCCAAAAGTCTTGGTAGCATTCAATTGTAATTTCCTAAGGTAATGTGAAGAAATTAGCTAAACCAATATGCAGACCATCATTAGATCTCCAAAAATCTTCCAATAGTAACAATTGGTTCTATTTTAACTCTTGACCTGGTTGTATACCAAGTTATAATTTAAGCTTTAATTTTTTTTTTCGCACTAAATCAAGATTAGGATTTTTTTTTAATAATAAAATATCGGCTTGGCTCTATCCATACTGTGAAATGAACTAAGATATCGCAAAAGTAATAATAAAATAATTCATTATGTGGAAACAAGTAGACACCACTAATCGGCCTTTTACCACGGACACGTTTATACCGTTTAAAGTCTTATATCACTCAACACTCAATATCTACAAAAGGATAATGATTGAATCGTATAAATTATTATTGACTTAAATCAAAGTGAAAAGAAGAAAATTCAGAAAACCAACTTGGCAACTTCTAATTGAAGAAAGCAACGTGAGGATGAGAATATAGATTTATGTAAGCGGGAGAGTTTATATAAATATTACAAATGGATGAAATAATTATAGCTAGAATCAAATGGACAATCATTAAGAGAAGTCAGCCATGTGTGTACAAATATATCTTCGACAAATATACAAGAAACCTAGTTCTTGTATAATCTTTCACGTTTAGAATTAGTCTTACTTCTTGGACCAATGAGATAGTATCACATTTCATATTTTAATGGAAAAACTAATACCATTAGTGAAAAAGCTCGTTTATAATATTTTACTTAATATAAAGATCTAAATGTAAGAATATGAAATATTTTAGGACTGAAATAGAGAATGGGTTAAATATTAAGGATTAAAAATTGTAATTTTCTTAAATATTTGTGTGTGTCTTTGTATACATCCAAAATGTCTAGGTAGCATTCAATCGTAATTTCCTAAGGGAATGTGAAGAAATTAGCTAAACCAACATGCAGTGATGCAGACCATCATTAAATCTCCAAAAATCTTCCAATAGTACAGATCCTTTTGGTTTTATTTTCACTCTTGACCCGATCGTGTACCGAGTTGTAATTTAAGCTTTAATTTCTTTTTGACACTAAATCAAGATTAGGATTTTTTCAGTCATAAAATATCGGTTTGGCTCTATCCATACTGTGAAATGAACAAAGGTGTCGCAAAAGTAATAATAAAATAACTCAAATGTGTAACAAGATATTGCATTTAGACATCACTTACCATGGACATGTTTATACTGTTTAAGGTCTTATATCCCTCAACACTCAATATCTATAAAAGGATAATGATCGAATCGTATAAGTTATTATTGACTTAATCAAAGTGAAAAGAAGAAAATTCAGAAAACCAACTTGGCAACTTCTAATTGAACAAACCAACGTGAAGATGAGAATATAGATTTATTTAAGCGGGAAAGTTTATATAAATATTACAAATGGATGAAATAATTGTAGTTAGAATCAAAGGGACAATCATTAAGAGAAGTCAGCCATGTGTGTACAAATATATCTTCGACAAATGATATGACAGATCGAAGTAAACGTGTTCCAAAAGTCAGAAGAAAAAGAACACTTATTTACTTAGTTTTTTTTTTTCCCCTTTGATGTGCTTAGAAATTGGCATTTAAATCAATGGTGTGAAACTCGAATTCATATTATCATTTAATTAGGTTGGACTTCATCTAACTATTAAAACTATCGAGTTTAATTTCTTTTAATTTTTGATCGAATTTGGCTCATTACATTAACTCTTAAAACTTTCATATATTTGGATTCATTATTTAAACTGAATATAATAATATTGATTTAAATATGTATTTTTTTAGCAATATTCCTGAAAATTTGTGAAAGACTTTATATTTTTAATGTCAACTACATAGTTTACGAAAAATAAAGACGTCCCTACTTGTTAACACCTTTTATTTTAAGTACTATCGTTGCCTTGTAGAGGTCAAAGTTGACATTGAGGTTCCTTTCAAACATGGAGAAATGACAGAGGATCAGGAAGTGGCGAAATGGATCCTCTGAAAATGTCATTTACTTGGCGAACAATAATTACTCTAAACTGAAAATTTATTAATCACACACAGGATGATTAAATTCATCGAAAGGGTTGAGTTGTATTTATTCAGGGAAAATTATTAAGATATATCATATTACAGCGCTATAGATTAGGTATTAATTTATTAATAATGATAAATAATATCCAATTATAAGATGAAAAATTATGTAAGAATCAATCGAATATAGTAGTTAATTTGTGTTTTATAATCTTATTTAGGGTTTAAAAACAAAAGTTTTCTTTTATAATTTTTAATATTGATTACATACTGATGAAATAATCGTTACATAAATAGGTATATTTTATTTGACATAAGTAATCATTTAACCTTTTATGGAACAAGCTGAATTAGTAATAATTGTTTATATTCTACTTGGAATGATGAAGGGGCTGCAGCCAGAAAACAATCGGCGCAAACATTGGACATGTTGGTTTCTTTAGAAATTCGAAAGAAATATCTTTGGTATGTACATAATCCGTACTCAATTTCCTTCTTCCTTTTCCGCATAGACTTCTATTTATATAAATATAACTGTATCTGGTCAATCCAATAATATTCATGCTCATACTCTCAGTAACCCTCAACATGATCCATGTCGAGGTTGAAGAAAATATAAAATTCACTGGTAAGGAGATGAGCATGTAACTTATAAAATACGAAAATGAATTTGGATTTTCTTAATTTATTATTTCTTTTTTTTTTAATTTATTGATTAATGATTGAGATTATTTATATTTTTGAAATGTTTTAAGATATCATTATAATATTATTATTTTTCTTTTAATTTATCGTTACGGTAGATAAATTGAGGAAAATTAATTAAAAAACAAATCGAGTGGATCTATTTTGTCAAGGTACAATTTTATAGATTGAAAGTGGGATTTAGAATATATGTAAAGTCATGTAAATCTTCTTAATATGTCATCGCTCTTAACATTACTTGATATGGTGAATATCTCAGTTGAAAATATATCCACAATATGGCGCATATTCCTAGGGCAAAAGAGAAAAATTGAGAGAAAAAAAAGAAAAAAAGAGAAAAAAAAGAAAATAAAAAGAAAAAAGAGAGAAGAGATCAATTTAATGAAAAAAGATTTAATTATATTAATACGTTATGTATTTCAATAAATAGTATGATAATATTTATCTCTTAAAAAATTACCATTTATATTTTTATATATTTAAATTTTATTAATATTTAAATACCATTTATTTATTTTATGGAACTTATCAGTACAATTAAAGTTTTTCTCTTTTTCGACCATATCTATTCTATATTATAAAGTCAAGATATACCATTTGATTCCATACAATACTGTATAATCTATGCTATCGATGTTATACCGAAATAGAGTGAGCAGAAGGAATTATAACTTTGGATTCCTTTCATTTCTTAGCAAACATATTTAATTTAAAAAGATGGAAAGCTTTTATGTTATGTAGGAAGGTCGAATGCATATTTAGGGAAAAAAATCACTGGAAAATTTTCAAGAAGATTTACTTTTAGTGATTAAGTACTCGACTTATATATAATATATGCACACAACATAATGATGTCTTTGCCAGTGGGAGCATGAAGTGCTAAGACATAGCATGTGTATTTACTGAGTAAAGACATTATTATTAGTTGTTCGATTGTTGCTTTTTAGTTTCTTTCAAATCAAAATAAAGTCTCAAGGGTCTAATATATCATATTGGGAATAAAGGAGCATGATATTTTATTTGCTAAATCATCCATTATCATTTTGGAACTTAAATAGAACCTGAGCATGAGATCGTTACATACGATGCTTCCTGGTAGGCGTAGGCACGGACCACACGTGACTCGAAACCGCCAAGTCGCAGTTCCAAAAAGTCAGAACTATCACCAGCTCGGGGAGGCTGGTCCACGCATTGGTTCCTTGGAACTTGGCGATTGATGAGCCGGTTCCTAGATTCATGAACCGTGACACATCTTAATTATTTTTTAAAAATATTAAATTTAAAAATTAAAATGAATTAAATTTACAAAAAAAAAAAAAACAAAAAATCATGTAAGTTTTTAATCCATTTTATGAAGCAATTGTTAATGATATATACTTATTTATATAAAATTACATCCACCTTAGTCTACTTTCAGGTAATTCTCATAAGGAACTGGGACCATTAAAGACGCAATTGAAGATCCTAGTTATTGGTTAGGAAGTAGCTTAAGGTAACATTTGGTTATAAATTTTTTTATTTTTTGTTATTGTACTGAATAAAAAATTTTGTTTTATATTTAGTTTGTAATTTGACTTGGTAATTGAAAAAATATTAGGTTGATGGATTGGAAAAAAAACTTAAATTTTATTTTGTCTATATTATGGTACAAAAATGAAATTTATTAGATAAAAAAAAATTTGTATTCTAAAAAATATCCTTCCATACTATAATATTGAGTTAATCAATATTATTTTTATTAAATATTATAAAATAATTATTTATTTTATAATATAAAATTAAAATTTTAATATAAATTTTGTTTTTAATATTATACAAACTAAATATGATACAATAAATTTATATTGTCGAATTTTTTTTTATACTTATCAAGTTTTCTTTGTCTAGCATAGTTTAGATTTTACAATCAAATGCTATCTAAAGGAGTATTGCATAAGCACCATGATTTAGCTCTCTTTATATGACTAAGAATAATTGCGCTTTGGAGCTAACATCACCGTGCACTCAATAAATAAAGAGTTATGCTCTAATGCTTGTAAGTGAAACTCTTCATGATTTGTTTGTTTTGGAAGCGAAATTCATGGATCAATTCGTGATGATGCGTCGTGCATGAGATAAATCTGGGTTATTAAAGTGGAGAGGCAGAATCACATGTTATAAATTCATGTTGGCTCTTCGTGCTCAACCATCAGGCTTGAAAAACATGACTAGACGACTCGGACAAGCTTATAAGCAAAACCTAAAGTCTAGTCACACATATAAAATGGCTAGAGATTTTATTGTTTCCAGAATTTGGCTTTAAATTTCAATTAGAAATTGACGACTAGAATAAATTAGAATTGTTGATGGTTAACTCTCACCATAAAAGGTTCCCAAGGCTTAAACCAACTGAAATGCTAGACTGGGGTCTCATAGATTACCATTTAAGCTTGACCTAAACCATGCGGGCCCACTAAATTGCTAGCATATATGCCTTGAGCAACTTTGAGCCTCGCCTTCCACTTGAAAATCCTTCGAGCACCCCAAATGTGCCTAGCCATTGTCCATAGTGCTTGCACGAGGCTCGTCCTCGTCCCCTTAGGAGACCGAGACTGAAGAAACCATTTGTCGAGCATTTCCCCTTGTTCACCGTCTGTTTTCTCTTTCTTTATTTAACGATGATCGATCACTTGTCATGTAGCCTGCTGCTTGGTTATTGAATTAGGGTAACCACTCTCCACCGATGGAGTAGGCACATCTCTCAAATATCTATCAACTAAAAGAGGGAAGAATGTCCCATTGGTCGCAAGTAAACTCACCTCATTGAATCCTGTTTTGGTCAACCATAATCAGTTATGTGTCAACAATCGTAAGCACTTTTAATCTATAAATAAGAGTAAAATATTTAAGTAAAAAGATTAATACTTGTTATTTTCTATTTTCTCTTAGAAACTCACTTCTATTACCTATATTGCCTTTCCTTTTTAATTAACTTGAGAGTTAGTAGATCCTTATTGGCCTAGCTATAGAGATCTTTGTATAGGTTCCCTATCATCTATAGCTGAAGGATAACTTGAAGTTGACCTCGGAAACGTAATAGTGATTACCAACTAACACTAGGAATCAATGTGTTGTGGAATTTTCCTAAAGGTGGTTTACAACTATTTTAATTTTTAATGTCTCCCTAAAAACGGAGAATCAAGTAATGAAAGATACATTTTAATAGGGGGACCTATGTCCAATGGTTCATGTTCTTTTCATCGTTTGATAAAAAAAAAAAAGAACACTCCGTTAAGATCGCTATCATATTTAAGCAAAAATGAAATTATCTCATTCTTCTGATACTCATCATCCTCTCATTATCTTAACATCATGCACGTCTCTCAAACACGCTTAATATGGAAATCAATTTAAGAGCCAACCAAACTGCAAATTAGGAAACTGAAAAAGACCTTAAGATTCACCCAGCCGGGTCGACCATGGAACCACCTAATCAATCACAGCCTAACTAAACCACCTATCCATTTTCATTTTGCTTGCAGTGGATTCTCATTACTAAAAAGAGCACGTAGCTGACCCAACAAGGAAATTAAACCGTGCTTCATCCATTGGATCACGGAAGATAAGAAGATAGAGAAGAGGAAATTAATGGTTTTAAATATAAAATTGGATAGGCCGGGCATGATAACACGTACGTGATTATATGACAACGTATATTTGCGTCACAAACAAAAGCATGCAACAACTTTGATTCATATATGGAATAAGGAAAATGCAAGTGGAAGAAAATTACGAGCAAGAATTATTCCATGCAAAATGCCCTCCTCACCACTATATATAGGGATCGGATTCAGTTAGATTTTCACATTTCCTGTTTCTCTCCCCACATGTTGAAGACGATGAAAGTGTTATTACTTTCCTATCTTACGTTATGCATGTTCTTTGCCATACCGGTTTCATCAACCTTTGCGATCTGCTATGAGGCGATCTACAACTTCGGTGACTCTCTTAGTGACACCGGAAACTTGCTTCTAGGAGGCGTAGAATTACTTATTTTTTATCTCCACTTACTCTTGCCTTGTTGGCTGAACATCTACTCAGTGGAATTACTATTGCTTTGTAATTATAATGAGGGATTCAAAACGCAATTCCTCATAATTCTATGGGAATAATTATTGTTTATTCTTTTGTAGTATTGTTTAAACTTTTTTTTTTTTTTTAAGTATGTTTTTTTTTTTAGTAGACTACAGTTGAAAAAAAAAGCTAAGTCTACCATCATAATCAAATTCAAAAACTGAGAAAACAGAAAATTTATTTACAGTCGACTTCATAAGAATGAAATGGGATATCCATCCTACATAATATTTCTTGTTTGCATAGCATACTCATAATATTCTAATTCAACAATTCAAGCCTTTTTAGATTTATTTATAATATATTATAAATAGCAATGCTTGATAAATCATGCAATTGTGATGTATATATTGTGCAGCGGATGCACTTGGGCTGCCATTTATCCCACCATATGAAAAGGTACGAGGTGGTCCCCGTCGCCAAATGGAGTTAACTTCGCTGTTGGTCGTGCCTCGGCGTTGGAGGCACGCTTATACCAGAACATCCCATTTTTGTTGACAAATAATTCGTTAGATGTCCAGTTGGGTTGGTTCAAGGAATACAAATCATCTCTTTGCACGATAATGCAAGGTGGCCTATACATATATGTGTATATATACATATATCAATTAGTAGTTTATTGCATTTCACTTGAAAAGAAGAGGGGGGAATTTTTTTTTTCTAATGTGCGATATAGCCGTATATATGATCCTTTTAAACGTAAGTTTTAATACAATTAGATTAGTTGTTTAGTCCAACTTACACACTTGTTCAACATACCACATGTGGATACAAGGGTCTAGTTATGAAGGTCACGTGTGTGCAATGTATCTATTTGTGCTACACATGATTGAGAAAATAACTTGAATTACACTATGAGATGATCGAGTGAGATAGGATATGGAAGAATAGAAGGTAATCTTGGTAAGACTTTAATATGTATGGTAATAGGTGGAGGAGTGCGATCGTATCAAACTCTATAATCGATGAAGAATGAGATAGTGTTTTTGAGATGTTTAAGTATTTAATTTTTGAGACAAGATTTCAGCAAAGTAATGATATTAATAGAAGTTTTCTATCTTTCTCAAAAGAGAAAGGGGATGTGGTATTTATAGAAAATGGCTGTTGATCCTATCTGTTGAATCACGGTGGTGATTAGTAGTTAGGATTGAAAGTTTTTATAAATGAATCTCAAATGAATTCTTTTCATGGAGGCTTAGATAAAAGGGCTTTATAATTTTTTTAGTGTGAGTTAAATCAAGAATGATTAGATTGGATAAGTTGATCTAATAGGCTCTACTTTAAACCTGCAATGCTAATTTTTTTTTTATCGTATCGTCTATATATGGGCTTGATTCCCTAAGTTTTGTCACCTTAGTCCAAAGAGCTAAATTCGTTTTAATTATTGGGTTTAAGGCCTATGAATTGAATTTAGTCCTCTACACTATGCTTATCAAATATATTGAAAAATATTAATGGACATTGTAGAGGTTTTTATTAAGAAATCAAATAAATAAAATTTTTTTACCTTTTTTACTATTTTTTATAAAGTATGCAATGAATACTGAAAAATGTAATTGTTTAGACTTATATTGTATTTAGGACAGTAGATAGGGAGGGAAAAAATGAGGTAGGAGAAAAATTTTTGGATTTCCAATTGTATAGAAGGAAAAAATAGAAAGGAAGGAAATGTGTCCAAAAGGTATTTTATCTAAAACTGGAGAAAAATGAAAAGAAAGTTATTTACCATTTTAACCATCATTAGTCCTTTTGATAATTATGAAGTATTTCCTTTTATTTTCTTTTTCTCTTCATTCTTTCTTCTTACTTTCCACTCTCTTTATATCTAGAATGTCAAAGATACTTTAGAAAGCCAATCTTCTTCATGGGGAGATTGGTGGGAATGATTTTAACTATCCATGCTTCTTAGGTAAAACCATTGAGCAACTTACACCTTTAGTGCCTTTCGTAGATCAAGCAATTGTCATTGCTACAATTGTACATTATAACCCCCAATAGAATCTCTTTCACTCTCTTTCCTTTAGTTATGTCCAATAAAATATGGTAATAAATACATAAAAGATTCACTCTTACTAATATTTAAATGAGTAGTGATCTAATTACCAATAATATTCTTTAAAACCATTATAAACTAATGGTATGAACATTAATTTGCAATGAGATGAACTAGGTTCAATTCCCTCTTCCTCAAAAATCATACTATATATAATAGTTGGTAAAAGAAAAAAAAATGGTACCAATAATACTTAGTTACACTACTAATCCATTTATATAACATATTAGTACAATTTAAACTTTTAATTAAGTTTAAGAACTACTTAATGCAGCTACATGCACTCTATTCATTTAAGTTGGTGACTTAATTAGTTTCTCATAATAACACTTTTACCTAAAACACACACTGTAGATGTTGATAGAAGAAGGTCCTACAAATATTATGATTGCTGCGAATATGCCAATAAGTAGCATAGCGGTATACATAACGATATTTCAAAGCCCCAAACGAGATGGATCATGACCTACAAACTGACTGTTTGAAGGCACACAATGCTTTTTCTGAGCACTATAATGAGAATCTCATGCAAGCCCTTCAATCACTAAGAGACAAGTATCTTCATATAAGGATCATTTATGCTGATTATTATGGTGCTGCTTTGCAATTCTATCTCAATCCCTTGAAAAACGGTGAGATACTCTACAAGTGTACTTATTATTGTCTTCACGATGCATATAAATTGTAAAATTGAAAAAATATATTCATACTCAAGGTTTGAAGAACATATATCAATTAGCTATTTACATTTGGTTTATGAGAAGTTACATTAACTTTAGTTGTTAGATGACTTTCTTGCATAACTCTAAAATATATTATCAATTGAGCTAAACATGATGCTTTTCTAGGATTCATTGGTGGGACTTTGAAAGCTTGTTTTGGAGGCAATAGACCTTACAACTTTAATTTCTCTACACCATGTGGTGTATTGGGCTATAATCTGTGCTTTGATCCATCCACTTCTACAAATTTGGGATGGCATTCACTAGACAGAAGTTGCTCATAAAATTATTACCAATGGCTTGCTTTCTAGAGGCTATACTTCTCCTCCTTTCATTCCATTTCGCCCTAGATCATCATTTGCCAATATTTGATGTCTTGAAATTCTTAGTTTTAAAATAAGATGATGGGATGCAATAATTATTATAATATTAATATTCTTAGTGTATGACTTTAGTTCATGTAGCATGAAATTGTAAAAAAATCAATAGTCATTGTTGGTTTAAAGACTAATTACACGGCATACAAAAATCCTATATGGTAAACAAACACATTCTTAAGGTGATACTAAGCATAAGTCGCATAAGACAACTTAAAAATAAATATCAAAAGATAAGTTTAACTTTTGGTAACATATTCAGAAAATAAATTGGTAATAGAACATGTAAAAAATTGGTAGGTATAAAAATTTACTAGGAAATACACAGTTTATCAACATTTCGCTCTTTCTAGAAGCACGGTATTTGCTTTTTGAAAAGATTTATTGTGACACTCCAAGAAAAGTAAGAAATAAATTAAACTAACAAACACAAATGTGCTTATAAACTACTTAGTCTAAAAGTTATCATCATATATCGATAAGATATTCATTATTATAATCTTATAAATCGATACCATAATTTCCCGTAATTCGTGTGGAACACTTATCCATAAGTATCATATTTATTTTTACATTGATTTTTAAACTCCCATTTTATATGTTCAAACTTGCAATAGTACTCCACCAAACTAATTTAAGAGCCCCGATTGAATGGGCCCAACATCATTAAATTTGTAATAACAATTCTAATTTGTGGTAAGCTTTGATGGATCGCAGTTGATATATTTAATAGATACTTGTTATGTTAATATCACCTCTCTAATCTGCTTGGAGAGTTCAATATCTATTATATTGACTAGTAGGCAAAAACGTGTGGTTGTAATTGCAAACCCTAAATTTATAATAATCTTTGACGTTGAGAATTAGTATTACTTGGGAATATAGGAAAAGAAGAAATTTGGTTTTCCATCTTTGACTAAACATAATTTTTGAGGGGAGAAGTGACTAAATCTACTGATTTTTGTGACATTCCGTAACGTATTGAAAAACATATATCCAAAAATCTAGTGGAACATATTGCAATTTAGTAAGGCGATGTTTAGTAAGGCATGTGATGAAATTAACTAGCGAATAATAAAATTTCCAAAAATCTTTTGATAGTAGAATGTAAGGTGCACACAAATTAATTTCGTTTGGCTATCAATTACCGTATCAAATTATAATATAAGTTTGCTATTTTTCTTTGCACACTATGGTAGTTTGTGGTTGTAAATATTAGATTAAATAAAGAGAACTATATATGATAAGTATAAAGAGGACTGAATAGTATAAATTTATTGTACCATGTTTGGTTTATAAAGTATTGAATAAAAAATTTAAATTAAAAAATTAATTATTTATATTATAAAATAAATAAATTTTTGTAATATTTAATAAAAATAATATATATTAACTTAATATTATAACATGGAGGGATATTATTGAGAATATAAAATATTTTTTATTTAGTAAATTTCATTTTTATATTATAGTATAGATATGATAAAATTTAGATATTTTATCTAGTCCATTAATTTAATTTTTGTTTAATTACTAAGCAAATTTACAAATCAAATATTGGATAAATTTTTTTATTCAATTCAATACCACGAAAATCACATAACCAAATGCTGCCTAACTAAATAACTAGATTAGATTTTTTTTTTTTCATATCATAAATATGAGTTTGGCCCGATTCTGTAGATTGAACTAAGATATTGTGATGGTAATAATAGAATAATTCAACCATGGTGGCAACTTTAGACACAACACTTATTTGCCAATTACAATGGCCATTTTATATATACTATTTAATGTTTTATATCCACTCGATACTTATGTTTTATTGACTTGGAGATAATAGATAGAGAGTGAATATAGCAACTACAACCAATATCAAGAAATTTCCTGTTACCTTGCTTATTGAAAAAATTAGTTTGGAAAATTTTAATCTCGATCGCTTATCCCTTTCTAAAAGGAGCAGTTATTACCCTTTGGATAATGGAATTTTTCATTCCCCTCTAAAGGAAATAAAAATTTTGAGTGATGGGCAATAAGAAAAATTAAATGATCTTTAATTATTTTCCAAATAAAGAAAAAATAAGGGCATAGTAATACTTTTGACTGCAATCCAAATTTAACAATTGCAATTAATAAGATGAAGTAAAAAGTATTCCTATAATATAAAATTATATGAAGTAAATATGGAATATAAATTTCAGTAATAACCATTTTCAAGACATAATTTTTTTTATTTCCTACGTATTCTGTTCGAAAGAAAGTCAAACAACTGTCAATATTTGCAAAAGGATACGATTTAATCTTATTATCATTACTTGAATCAAAGTGAATTCAAGGAAATACGAAAAACCAACTTCCAATAGCAACCGCGAGAATGTGGATATAGATCTGGGAAGACGAGAACGTTTTTACAAATATTGCAAAAGGCTGAAAGAATTATGGTTAGAATCACAATGGACCGGTTAATTAAGAATAGTCAATAATGTGTCCATATATAATCTTCGACGAATGAAAATATAAATAAACATGTCTTATTAGTTAGAATGAAGAGAGTGTCAGAGAAAAACAAAATTTATGTAAATTATTTTGCCATATGATTCCAAATTGATATTTAAATATGTACTCCATTAACAACATTCCCGAATATTCATAAAAAGTCAAAACAACACTTTTATATTTTTAATGTTAAGTGCTTATTTTTAAATAAACGTGAGACGAGATGCTTTCTGCCAAGTAGCCTAAAAATTTTATAAATGATCCTTGTTTATTTATTTATTTTTTAATTTACTTTATTAAAATGCTATCACGTGTAATTAATAGTTGAGATTTCATTAAAAAAATAATATCATAATAACATTATATAAATTTTTTAAAGATCTAAATAATTTCAATTAGTAAATTTACAACAAAATGATATCATAGTAACACACGTGCATGCCTTACTCATAATCCCGTTTATTCTTATTTTATCAAACTAAGCTGAATTACTGATCATTGTTTATATTTTACTGGGAATGAAACGATAGGGCTATTGTCAGAAAACAATCGCCCATGTCGGGTTGAAAAAAATATACGTAGTTCATACTCAAGTTCCTTCATGCTTTTCCGCATAGGCTTGAGTAAATATATATAACTGCATAAGAGCAATCCAGTTAAAAAACATGCCCTTAATTTTTAATCCTTATCGTGATCCATGTTAAGTTGAAGAAAAATAGAAAATTCACTTGTAAGGAGAAGAATATGTTACCTGTTACACATATATTTAAATAAAAAGTCTACGGCTCGCATTTGTAGGAACTGAAGATGCCCTCTTTACCCCTATATATATAACCCTATAGCTACTCAAACAACTCGAAAATCGGTAGTCATATAGGGATCGAGTCCAGTTAGATTTTTATATTTCTATCTCTCTCTCTCAACATGATGAGAATGATGAAAGCGTCATTACTTTCTTATCTTACGTTATGCATGTTTTCCGTGACACTGGTTTCATCAACCTTTCCGAAATACTATGAGGCGATATACAACTTCGGTGACTCTCTTAGCGACACCGGAAACTTACTTCTAGAAGGTGCGTCGAGATATCCGATGATCGGAGATTTCCCATATGGAGAGACATACTTCCATCGTCCAACAGGTCGTTTTTGCGACGGTCGTCTTATGATTGATTTCATAGGTAAAAATAAATTTTGGTCCTTGAAATACTTAAGTACCTTGAAAGTTTTACTTTCTTGATATGCATTATATGTACTAATATGTCATGTGCATATATCTCAAATTTTATGAGCAAATTAAATGACTAGACACTCATGATATGCGGAAGTTTATGCTACGTACAGATATTGTGTTTTCTTTTCTTTCTTTTTTTTTTTTTTTAAATAAGTAACTATATTTCCTTATATGTTTTTCTTATATCACATTTAATTGGTTTTATAAGAGTGAGATAAAATAGTTATTTCTTCACTATAAACCTACTCTTACACAGTTGGTTGGTAGAATAACTATTCCATAAACTTGTTATTACTATAAGATAAAAGATTGTAGTTCCTTTAAAATTGAAAGAATTACTATTTTTTTGGTCCTTTTTTCATGTCTTCCCATAAGGCATAACTATAAGGAATAGTGAATACTTCTGTGTATTATTTCTTTAAAATTATAAATTTACTCCTATCTCATTTTATTCCTCAAGCCAAAGGAGTAATTAGTATTCTTGGTGTCAAGTATTATTACATTTTTCAATCATATCAGAAAATTGAAAAAAAAATTAGAAAATTTACAGCAGGATGACTTTATAAGGATGAAATAAAGGAATGTTTTTTGTTTCTACATTCTACTTATAAAACTCTAATTTAACGAGATCTTTTAAACGTGTCTCTCTAATATAATACAAATATCACATTACGTATAATTAAATAAAATAATAAATATTACATTTTACCAATTTGCGAACAAATCTGCCATCATCACTTTTATTGATAACAATGCTTGATAAATCATGGGCTTGGGATGTATATATTGTGCAGCGGATGCGCTTGGGTTACCATTTATCCCACCATATGAAAAGGTACGAGGAGGTACACCCTCGACAAATGGAGTCAACTTCGCA
Source organism: Lumnitzera racemosa (assembly GCA_024138005.1). Taxonomy (NCBI): domain Eukaryota; kingdom Viridiplantae; phylum Streptophyta; class Magnoliopsida; order Myrtales; family Combretaceae; genus Lumnitzera; species Lumnitzera racemosa. The sequence goes on from JAMXBC010000011.1 coordinate 85,691,554, forward strand.
GTTGGTGGTGCCACGGCATTGAACGCAAACTTGTACCAGGACATCCCATTTTTGTTGACAAATAATTCGTTAGATGTCCAGTTGGGTTGGTTCAAGGAATACAAATCATCTCTTTGCACCACGAAACAAGGTACACTACATATGAATTTACAAGTTTATTTTACTTATAGTTGAAAAAGCGAGGGGGAAAAAAAAGTTCACTTAATATGTTCATGAGTTTTAGTAGTATTAGATAACATATTTAGTTCAAATTGCTCGCATGTTTAAAATCCCACCTTTTATGATATGAACTGAATGAGTAAATCAATCTGGAAAGGAAAAATATTAATGAACACCTAGAGGAATTTATTAAGATATCCACAATAATAAAACTTTTTATTTTTTTTATGTATTTTTTGTAAAATGTATAATAAATATTGGAAAATGTCTTTAGACTACCTTACACCATGTTCCGTATATGGAGAGGGAATAAAAGAACAAGAAAGAAAATGAAATTTTGGATTGAAAATGTAGAGAAAAGAGGGAAAATTCGTTTAAAATACTTTATAACCATCATAAAATGCTAACTTCTTACAAATGATTCTTCTGAAGTACAACCTAGTAATTGTAGATTTTTGAATTTTTAAAAACTACCTTTTCGCTTATTTCATTTCCATCACTTTCTTTTATTTTCCAAACAATATAAAAGAATAACTTTCCTCTCATTATTTTTTTTCCCTAATTCTTTCTTCTCGCTTTCCATTCTCTCTAAGTCCTCCCTACTTCTCAAATGTACTGATAAATATTGTCTAGCGGGTCCTTTAGTAGTAACATTTTAAAAATGGTTTAAGATTTACTCTGTTTAAAGATAATTTAGTCAAATTCAAAAACAAAGGAACATTTCATTAATTATTCAATGTATTGGATATCATATTTGAAATGACGATATATCTTTGCACAAATTCTTTTTCCCTCTTCATTGCATAGTTTGCTTTGTCAAAGATTAATAATAAACTTCTTTTCTCTTTGTGTCCAGAATGTGAAAGATACTTCAAGAAGTCGGTCTTCTTCATGGGAGAGATTGGTGGGAATGATTTCAATTATCCATTCTTCTTGGCTGCAACCATCGAGCAGCTTACACCAATAGTGCCTCTCGTAGTTCAAGCAATTGTCAATGCTACAACTGTACATTATAAACACCTATTCTCCCTCTCTCTCTTACTCAGTAATAAGGAGTTAATAGGACGAAGAATAACATATAGTTAAGGTTTAGAAGTAATATGAAAGCTTCGATGAGGTTATGTTAAGCTTTATAACATAGTAGAGCTCTTTAGAGGCTACTTAATATAACTATATATATTTACACATTTGTTTATTCAAATTGGTGACTTTATTAGTTTGTCATAATAACACTTGCTATCTAAAACTCACATGGTGTAGATACTGATAGAAGAAGGTGCTACAAATATTATGATTCCTGGGAATCTGCCCATAGGTTGCACAGCGCTATACTTAACAATATTTCAGAGCCCAAATGTGACGGACTATGATACACAAACTGGGTGTTTGAAGGCATACAATGCTTTTTCTGAGTATTATAATGAGAATCTCATACAAGCCCTTCAAATGCTAAGACAAAAGTATCCTCGCACACGGATCATCTATGCTGATTATTATGGTGCAGCCATGCAATTCTATCGTAAACCCTTGAAATATGGTGAGCAATTTTAGAAAGTGTTCTTATTTTTGTCTTCATGATGCACATAAACTATAAAAGTGAAAAAGGAATTTATACTTAAGTTTTCAAGAACTTATGTTAGCTAAATATCTACATTTGGTTTTTGAAAAGTCACATTAAGATAAGTTGTCATATAGAAAAAGGTAAAATTATTCAAATTAACTAGAAAATTTTAAAAATTACATGAACCCTCTAACTTTCAAAAATTGTACATCTTACTCCCAACATGAGGTTTTAGTCATGCAAGTTTTGTGATCATTTGCAATGATATGCTACATATAAAACCTAAAAAAAATTTTAAAATATAATGTTAGATGCTACGTTGTATTTGTCATGTAACTTTGCATTGAGCAAGATTCTTTATTTTGTATAATTCATTTTGGGCTTTATTTTAGATTCCACCTTATAATAATAGTTATGTCATAGCAAATAACAACAAAAAGTAGTGGGTTCCATAACGGTTACTAGACAAGGAGGTAATAATTGTATAATTTAAAATGTTGAGTGTCTATATTATTGTAAGACTTTTTATACTTCCATAATCTCACTTTCATGTTTATACTCTTTCAAAAAAAAAAAAAAAAAATATTGTAGCATGAATGCCTATGAAGTTGATACCAGGCTTATTAATGAATTTTCACTTGATATTATTTTTTTAAAGTATATTATAAGATAGCTCTAGGAAGTGTGTATCATGTACTCTCTAATATGTAGTACTAACTAACCAAATAAACATATGATGCTTCTCTAGGATTCACTGATGGGGCTTTGAGAGCTTGTTGTGGAGGCAATGGACCTTACAACTTTGATTTTTCTACACTGTGTGGTATGCCAGGCTACAATTTGTGTCCAGATCCATCAACTTTTGCAAATTGGGATGGGATTCATTGGACAGAAGCTGCTTATAAAATTATTGCCAATAGCTTACTTTTTGGAGGCTATACTTCTCCTCCTCTCATTCGCCTTCACCCCTGATCATTTTCCAATATTTGATGTTCGTTGTTTGTTAAATTTGATCTCATATCTCATTCCATTTAAGGTTATGAGCTTGTTACATTGTCTTAAAAATAATTACTTTACCACTTTCTTGATTAAAAAAGAAGGTGATGGGATGTAATAATGTTAATGATATTAATATTCATGTTGTTATTGGTGTATTAATTTAGTCCATGCAACATTAGATTGAGAAATACTAGTACATCACTATGAAGACTAATTACACGGTACGCATAAATATTAAATAAAAACCAAATCATATTTTATATGTTCAACTCGTAATAGTGCATTAACTAATTTAAGAGCTTTAGTTAAATGGGGTGTGTGCAGAGTGGTTCAGTATGTTTCCTTCCCCCTCCCTCCTTCTCTTATTGAGCCTAATGTAAGAAATTAATGGTTCGTTTTTTTTTTTTTTCATTTTCTAGATCAAATTTAATCTTATGGTTCAGTTTATAAATTTTTTGAACATGAAATAAATGATTTGATCTACGGTTCGAATTTTTTTTAATAAAATATTATGAATTTGACCATCATATTTTTAATGTGATTCCATTACAGATCAATTGTCTCTCCTTGGAGCTTTATGCTTCACCTAATGTTACTATTGCATAAGTTTTAATATAATCAAAATATTGGGTGTCCTGGGGTTATGAAGTCAACAAGAGAGATCTAAAGTATTTAGAAAAGTATCTCTTGTTATATTAAGTTTTAACATAATAAAAATACAGGTTTTCCTGAGCTCCTCAATTATCAAATCAACAAGTTAAGAGTATACTCAGCATCTAATAGGTCGCTAGACTTGTTTGAAGTGCTTGGCTAGGAATAGAGGCTCTCCAGTAGAAGAAATGACTTCTAGAATAAAAATGGGAGATACACTTTCCTTCTATGTATATCTACTTTCCAACTTCATCTTGCCATCCTACACTAAAAATACGAGATCAAGCTTATAAGTAAGATTGATTTACATTCTCATATACAACCATCTTCCTATCACAGTTGCTTTTGGCACATTCTAACTAAAGTATTGAAATGGCCTTATTGGACAACCCCAACTATATTACTCCCATTTATTTGTTTTACAAGCTCAGTGATAATCTATTCAAGGCCCATTTGATCCAAGTCTCCACTAGTAAATTTCTTAAGACGATAGATCTATTAATCTAATGCTTCGGGATCGATAAATTAAATAGATACATGTTATAAGAATCTCACCCCCTTTATTTTCCTTGGAGAGTTGGAATATGGTTCCCAAAGATCAATATAATAGTTAAATGAAATAATGAAACATTAGAAATGGTAAAATTTATTCAAATGATTCTTTTTTAGAAGTTAAACATCACATTAATTATTAATTGTCTAATTAATATATAAAATAAGCTTTACAATGATATTAAACTTAATTCTATTCTATGTAAGTGTAATGAACCTAAGATAATGGTAAATATGAGCAACATTAATAAAACAAATATAACATTAGGTTAATGAGTGTAAAAGGAAAGTGTAGAATATCTCAGTAAAGGAGAAAAAATCGAAAGGTAAAAAGAAGTAAAAATCACTGCAATATATATATATATATATATATATATATTAGAGTTATAAGGTCAAATTACAATATATCTCTTCAAAGCATAAGTAGTCGTTTAATTGATCTTTTAATTATGGGAGATTAGCACTATAGAAAGGTTTTTATGTTAATACTCATAAATGCTAAGGATGAAAAATATACGAGTTGAATGAAAAATCGAGCAAAATAGAAATGATGGAAGGCTAATAAATGGCTTTAGGAGGGGGGCTCATTCAATAGCCCAATATGGCAGTCTATTGCTGTAGCAACTGACATAGAAGTCAAATGACTCATCCTCCGTATGTTGATGGTCAAATACATATGACCTAACATGTCCTAAAACAAATCATTAGAGTTCTATCATCTCCAAAGCAATTCATATTAAGTAAAATATGCAAAGAGTTCAAACATGCCATAAGTAAACAATTCTCCACTTGAAATAAAATCCTTAACCAAAACTGTAGAACACTCGCATTAGAATAAATAGTTATAAGTAAAAAGTTTAAAAAGTAAAATCCAACTCCAAGACTTATCATAGACTTAATCAACTCTCAAGTACATGAACTAAGCCAATTTTGGACATTCTAGTTAGGTTCTTATGATAGCTGTCGAGCTGGGTTTTTTCTCGGCTTTATAAATTAGTCTTTTTTAAATCGATTAATATTAAACTTTACTCATTTAATACTAATCCTCAATTGGGGTTTAAAAAAAACCAATTCTTTTAACTTTGAGAATATTTTGGAGTTACCACCCGATTGGAGTTGGGAAAGAGAGTTAAATTATAACCAATTGGGTAAATTGGTTATAATTTAGCTATTAATTTTTTAATAAAACCAATTTTATAGATGGTTTTATGAATCAGAAAAATGGGTATGGGGGTTAGGATTTTCAAACCTTTACAAGTACTATTAGTATTGATAGGGCACTTTGAACATTAGCCCCTTAGGCCCAACCGTATCCGACACGTTTCGTGACTTAAGGCTCACTCCCGTGGGCCTAAGCCTTAGGGTTGTATGGACTATGCTTAGTAAACTTTATAATAGCTAGAATGCATAAGATAAAGATGAAATGGTCACGTCCTAAATAAGTGGGACACTTTAGGCATAGTGACCCTACTTTTCTGCACTTGCGGGAGAAGATCTCTCCCATCAACTGATCTCCAATTGCCAGCTCCATTCCATTATAAATGCCAAGTCACTACCCAAGAGTAAATCTCTCTAGACTCTATACACCAAGCTTGCATACTTACCTACATTACTTCCTATTCTCAAGTGCCCCATTGCTAACTTAAGTATTGGAGTGGTTACGTCGGATAATCCCCTAGCATCCCTTCGTTATGAATTGTTTTGTAGGCCCTATATGTACATACCTTAATCACCTACCGGTAAGAACTTAGAGATGACATTTGGCACCATATGTGGGAAACTAAATTCCTACACTTGAAATCTCAAACACATTAAACGCATACCCTACGATCAATTCTTTTGACATTGTGTCTCCATGCAATGAGTAGGAAAATCAACAGTTGGTAAATAAGTAACCTGGGGGCAATTAACCCTTCCCAAAGGTTGTGTTAGAGGAGTGCTTGGAGTGTATAGAACACTTAGCTAAAGAGTATGTTGCACATAATAGGTTGCTCCACGCTAGCTTAGACAGACCAGAGAAGCATAGCGTACAAACTTACCCCCTTCAAAGCTTCGGATGCTTGTACTGGGTAGAATAACATCCAAGAGCAATAGTAGAATGGTAGGAATCAGCAACTTGATTCGTCATTGCATCAATAGCCAGCAAGGTCTGCAGCCATATGCAATCGAGCTCTGGTACGTAATGAACAGGAAGTAGATTCACAGGGAGTGGAGGCTCATTTGGTTGCACGACGAGCTCACCTGATGATGATGTTGACCTAAACGATATCCATGCCATAGTGAGGCGGCTCTCTGAGTAGTAGGGGAGTAAGGCTGCTGGCTATGTTGGGTTGGTCGCCAGCAATAAGACCCCCATCACCACAGGTGTTCAGAATGAAGTGCTGCTCCCTAACGGTAAACTTCCATTCCTGGACCAATATGATGGCATAGATGACCTTGACGACCATCTTCTTTACTTTCGCACCTTCATGAGCCTTTACGGTTATGAGGATGCTATAATGTGCAAGGCGTTCCCAGGTACCCTAAGGAAGGCAGCTTGGATGTAGTTTAACAACCACCTTGATAATTCCATTAGCTCCTTTGATGAGCTGGTGTAGAGGTTCAGCCTCTATTTCAAGGATAGCAAGCCTTATTCTAAGGACACATTATCTTTGTATCTAGTAAGGTAGGGTGAAGGCAAGCCCTTGAGCAACTACGTGGCTCGATTTAACAATGCTGTGGTCAAGATCTCTCAGCTAGATGAGGGAGTTGCTGGGCATACCGCCCAGCTCGACATCTGATTCTTAAGAGATTTCTTCTGATCGCTTGCGAAGAGTAAGCCAAAGATCCTAGCCGATTTCTAGAACTAAGCCTAAAAGTACATTGACCAGGAAGACAACATTTGCATTAGGCACGATGTCAATTGAAAAAGGTTGTGCGGAAAGCAGGATAAGGAAAAATTTTCTGTAAAGGATCACCTCAGCGGTAGGATATCGAGTAGACTAGAGGGGGATAACTTTAGGAAGAAGAAGTGCTGAGCCGAGTGCGACCTACTTCTCCCTTTCATTTACACCTAGTACACACCCTTGAATAGGCTCATTGCTCAGGTCTATTCCGAAGTGAAGTATCAAAATTTGCTTTAATCGTCGCAAAAAATGTAGGGGAACCCTAATCGTTGGAACTTTAATAAATACTGTTAGTTCTACAAAGACCATGGCCATACAACCGATGAGCTTCCAGTTGAAGAACACCCTCGAAAATGTTATTCAGTGTGATTTCTTTAATGAATATGTGGCCCATCACAGAAACGATGATCGTTCTGACGATGATTGAGACAGGGTACCTTGGACGCGATGGATCGAGAATACCCATGCCGAGTAGAGTAATGACCACTGTAATGATTGCGCCCTTAATGATGTCATAAATGTAATCATGGGGAGGCTACACCCTGGGAGCCGGTCAAGCACTTACAGCTCGGTTAATGCCTTGTCAGAGGTACTGGCTGTAAGGGAGAAGAGACAAGCTAGACACTTCCATCTCCTTCTTTGATGAAGACCTTGAAGGGGTCAATACATCCCATCAAGACGCCTTAGTGATAGAAGCAAGGATCTTAAAATTTGTGGTCCTGAAGATTATGGTGGATACTAGCAGCTCTACTGACATACTCTTCCTCCATATCCATGAGCGGATGAGGAAGAAGCTACTAGTAAAAATGAAGCCGTATCACCATAATCTGATCGGATTCAATGCAAGAATGGTCTAAGCCAAGGGTATCATTACATTGGATATGAAACTTAATGATGATGACTACATGGCATGACGACTCGTAGAGTTCGTTGTCATTGATTGCCCCTTCCCCTACAATGCGCTCTTAGGAAGACTAAGCTTGAACGTGTTTGGGGTGATCTTATCTTGCCTTCATTTAAAGGCCAAATTCTCGACCCTTAATAGGGTGGGAGTATACAGATGTGATCAAAAGCTCTCATGAGAACTATAAGTTAGGGTAGCCAAAGGAGATGGCATCTTTGCCCTAGAAACAGGCTTACAGGAGAGGTTGGCTGAGAAGGGCGAGCTTAGAGAGAAAACAGAAGATGTCTAGACCGAAACCTCACTCGAGTAGACCACGAAAGTCAGGATTGAGACTCCAGCCAAAGTAAAGGATAAAATCATTGCCCTATTACAAGCAAATTTGGATAGGTTTGCTTGGTCGGCATTAGATATGCCTAAAATTTCTCCTGACATGGCAACCTACAGCCTCAATATCGATAACATAGCAAGACCTATCAAGTAGAAAAAGAGGCATTTCGCTTGAGAAAGGCAGGTTACGATTGAGGAGGAAGTGCAGAAGCTGCTTAAAGCCAGCTTCATGAGGGAGGAAAAATACTCGACATGGTTAGTGAACATGGTATTAGTAAAGAAGAAGAATGGGAAGTGGCGAATGTGTGTTGATTACACTAACCTCGACAAAGCCTACCTTAAAAACTATTTCCCCCTCCTTAGGATCGACTAACTCGTTGATTCTACATCAGGACATGCCCCGCTTTATGGATGCCTTCTCGGGGTACAACCAAATCAAAATGGACTTGAAGGATGAAGTCTAAACCTCCTTCATCATCGATTACAGCTTGTATTACTATATCGTGATGCTGTTTGGACTAAAAAATGGCAGGGCCATGTACCAGTGAATGGTGACGAAGTTGTTTAAGCCCTAGATTAGGTGTAATATGGAGGTATACGTCGATAACATGATCGTTAAGAGCCAGAAGTTGGTTGATTATGTCAAGGATCTCTGGGAAGCCTTCAACCGAATGCGCATGAACGACCTGAAGCTAAACCCCCAAAAGTGCATCTTTAGCGTTGGCTTTGGTAAGTTCCTTGAATTTCAAGTCATACAAAGAGATATCGAGGTCAATCCTAAGAAGATCAAAGCTATTAGGGGAACGAAGCCTCTAACCTCAGTCCATGAAGTACATAAGCTCAGTGGCATGGTAGCTGCTTTAAGCAGATTTATCTCGAAGAGCACTAATAGATGCGTAAATTTCTATAAAATCCTAAAAAATCCCAAAGGTTTGAATGGACTCTTAAGTGTGCCACCACCTTTCTGTAGCTCTAGGACTTCCTTACTCATCCACTGGTCCTCTTTAAGCCTGTCAAAAGGGAGGACCTGTTCTTGTACCTGGCCATAAGCGACTGGGTACTCTCTTTTGTACTGGTTAGAGTAGAGGGAAGAGAACACAGACTAGTATATTATGTTAGCCATATATTGCATGGGCTTGAGGTCAGGTACACTTAGGTAGAAAAATTTTCCTTGATCATCGTTATCACAGTTTGACGGTTGAGACTTTACTTCCAAGCATACCAGGTAATCGTACTCACGGATCAACTATTGCGTACCATGTTACAAAAACCTGATGTATCTAGATAGATGATGAAGTATGCAATGGAATTGAGCACGTATGGAATCTAGTATTAGCCATGAATGGCTATAAGGCACAAGTGTTAAACGGAGGCATATGTCTTGTTCTAATCGGCTTACATAAGGTCACCATCTACTACGCATCTCAAGTTCAGATTCGATTCTAGTAACAATGAGTTTGAATATGAGGTGCTTATCGTCGGTCTCAAGCTAGCCAAAGAGATTGGTGCCAAGTAGTTGCGGATCTTCTCGGATTTTATGCTTGTCACCCAGTAAGTTCGAAGCGAATATGAGGCTAGAGATGATACTATGGCAAAGTATCTTGAAAAAGTGAAGAGCTTCTTAGCAGAGTTCCCTTCATGGGACATCAGGAAGATCCCTCGACTGGAAAATTCTATGGCAAACTAGCTATCCAAGCTTACCTCCACTAGTATATGGAAGCCTGAGGTGAAGGATACTAAGATCTTTATAGAGTACCTAATAGAAAAAAGCATAACTTCAAGCTTGGTTGAAGTTTTGGAACTAACTACAGTAGCACTAGAGTCGAGTTGGATGGATCCTATCTAGAGTTATTTGGAGTAGGGTATGTTGCTAGAAGACCAGAAGGAGGTAAAGAAGCTCTGGTATCATGCCACCAACTATACACTGGTTGATGGCGTCTTGTATCGCAGGGGAGTCAACCACCCCTTGCTTCGATGCCTCTGAGAAGGGGAAGGGTAGTATGTCATGGAAGAGCTGTACGTCAGAGTGCACAGTAATCACATTTAGTCCCAAGCCCTCTACCTACTGGTGCTATGGCTTGGGTATTATTGGCCTACCATGAGGCAAGATGTAAAGGTTGTAGCCTAAGAGTACCTGCAGTGCTAGAAGCATGCCTTAATCAGTCATGCGCCCAACACTGCCCTTTAACCCCTGACTAGCCCATGGTAGTTCACGCAATGGGGGATCGATATCTTTAACACCTTCTTGAAAGCTTTAAGTGGATGACAGCTCATAATCGTTGCCTTTGATTACTTTACGAAGTGGGTGGAGGCTGAAGTAGTGGCCAGAATTGTGGAGAGAAGTGTTGAATCTTTCATAAAAAACAACATTTTCTCTCGGTTTGAGGTCCCTTACGCTCTCATCACGGACAATAGTCGATAGTTCGATAACCCTAAGTTCAAGGTGTTCTACGCCAAACACTACATCACTCCGTACTTTACCTCGGTTGCCCATCCCTAATCAAATGGATAGGTTGAGGCAACCAATTGGGTCATTTTGGATAGCTTAAAGAAGCGTGTAGCCTGATCTGAAGGTGCGTAGGCCAATGAATTGCCTAATATCTTATGGGGGTATAGGATTACCTACTATACTGTTATAGGTAAAACCCCTTTTCGCCTTGCTTTGGGGTCGGAAGTAATCCTCCTTATCGAACTCGAGCTCTCTAATATCAAGACTTGAAGTTTTGACGCTGCCCTTAACGACTTACTATTACAAGCGAGCGTTAACACCATTGAGGAAATCAGAGACCTTGTTGCCACTTAGGTAACTGCATACCAACATTAGGCAGATTGTTATTACGATCAGAAGGTTAGACACAAGTAGTGCAAGGTTGGTGACCTAGTATGTCAAAAACTAGACCCCACAAGTTCATGCGAAGGGTAGGGTAAGCTGACCCCCAATTGGGAAGACTTGGTTAGAGTCAGGGAAAGATTGGGGAATGGAGCATATAGATTGGAAAGATTAGATGTCGAGCTCATCTTGTGCACATGGAATGTCGATAATCTCTAGCTTTATTTTGATTAGCATTTTGTCATGTACATTTTTCTAGAATGATGAAATAAAAACTTATTTAATAATTGATTGTCTACTTCTATCTCTCTCGCTCCCTTTTTCTTTTTCTTTTTCTCTATCTAAGCTTTAAAATAGGTACATGGATGCTCGATTGAGCAGGCTGAAACGCTATTGACTTGACCCCTCCTAGGGTAACCTCGGTAAGGGGAAACACCCTTATACAGAGGAACTCCCCTTACATTGGGTAGCTTAGAACGACCCCAACCTGATCCTTACTTGGGTAACCTCGACAAGGGAAAATACCTCTCACACAGAGAAACTCTCCCACATTGGGTAGGTTGGAATGCTACTGGCCTAACCCCTCAAGGTAATCTTGGTAAGGGGAAATACCCCTTGTATAGAAGAACTCTCCTACATTGGGTAGTTTGGAATGCCATCGACTAAACCTCTACTTGAGTAGCTTTGGCAAAGGAAAATATCCCTCGTACAAAGGAACTCCCTTATACTAGGTAGGTTAGAACGCCACCGACTTAACCCTTCTGAGTAACCTCAGCAAAGGGAAACACCCCTTACATAGAGGAATTTCCTCAATGATTAACCTTGGTAAAGGTAAAACTCCCCTTGCGCATAGGAATTCCTAAGCAGATATATTCATGGGAAAAAATAAAACAGGAGATGATGTTTTAAAATATTCATCTATTCATTCATTGATTATTGAATTACACGATAAAGGCCGGCATCCTAACTTGACTTACACAAAAAAAGAAGAAGAGAAATATACATCCTAACTCTTTAGCTTGGTTAACTCTGGTAATTTAGAGAAGTCCGGGGCATCTATTTATTCAGAGTGCTGATTTGTTAGTGCTTCAGGTGGTAGGCCTTAACTTAAAGCGGAGCTTAAGGAATGTAAACCAAGAGTAGTAGGAGGATCACCCATAGATGGATTGTCTTCAAGAATTGCTTTAGAGGCAGCTTCTTGCTAGGTTGCTAGGGCAAAAGTGGATGTAGAAGCACCTTGCCCAGCCCCAGAAGTAAAGGGTGCACTTGCATCATCAAAGGCTACTTCGATAGTCTCTCTTTCTCACGCTAAGGCCTTCCTCTTCTCATTGAAGGTCAAGGAAGCTTAAGTTTAAGTCTAGATAATAGGAGAGTACCTCTTTCCTCATGTAGTGTATGGAGTTCGTGGTTAAGTCTTCCAACTCCTCCAGCTATTCTTTGGTCTTCCGATAGTCGGCAACTGCCTTTTTAGCGGCGGCATTGTTAAGGACCTCCTTAGTCTCCATTTTGGAGATAATCTCCTCCATCTTCGAAACTTTCCCTTGCAGATCTTGGATTTGCAACTCTAATTTGACCTTCAAATCGGCCAGCTCCAGCGAAGTAGCTTTAACATCTTCATATTCGAACGCTTTCATTGCCAGCTTGGTTTGCAATTGGGTGGTTGATGCCTTCAACTTAGCATTCTCTTTCTCGAGTTGAGCCTTAGCTTTACCGTCCTCATCCAGCCTTTGAGAGAGGTGAACCTTCGTCCTTTAACCAAGCCTTCAGGTCATTGGTCTTCGTGGTTTCCTTCTTAGCATTCTCCCTCCTCACTCCGCATCTTCGAGCTTTGCCTTAAGCCCCGCCACCTACACAGTATAGTGGCATAGGCACTTGTTAGCCTTGGCAAATTTTTTCAAGTACCCCTTACTAGAAGTTTCTACATCCTATAGGTACTTCTCGTATCGGCGTAATACCTCTTGAAAGCCCTTTACCTCTTTTTGGGTAGCATCGGACTTGTTTAGTTAAAGCATCACCTGATTGTGGTATTAAAAATTAAAAACAAACCCTACCATTAATGCAATGACAGATAAAGCATGACAATACAGGACTAACAAAAACTTACTTGCCGCATCAACGTACTCAAGTGGCTCGCTATTTGTATGGGGTTATCCCTACCTTCCTAGGAGAGCCCCTTAAGGATAGCCCAGTCACCAGGGGTGAAAGACGCTATTGAAGCTTGGTAGTTGAGCTTCCAGTGTCGTAGCATCAGATCGTTGGCATAGATCTCCAACTTTGGCTTAAAGAGCTTCCCTCAGATCCCTCTTCATTTCCAGCTTAAGGGCTCCCCTTAAGAGCTCTTCGTCTCGAGAAGTGTACGATACTTCTTGGAATGAGTCCGACCCTATCCTTATTAGCCTAAAATTGTTGAGTACTTTAAAAAATTCGTCCCTCATGTCAACGACGCTCTGGTAGGAATAAAATTGTTGAGGACTTTAAAATATTGTTGAAGACTCATTCCACTTCCCCTTGCTCAAAGGTGCCTTTGCCAGGGGCCTCTGTTTCTTTGTTTTAGGACTTAGTTCCTCGGCCATCTTGGGAGCCTTGCGCTTCTGGCTAGCAGCTTGAGGAAGGGCGACCCTTTCCTTAATCTCTTCCTCTATTACCCTTAGAGGGGAAAGCATTTGCACATCGGGCCCCTTTGTTTTAGCACCTTCATTGCCCACGACAATGGGCTCGGTAAAATGGATGAGGTTAAGAATAGGGAGAGCTATATGTAACGACTCATTCTGAATGCCAATGGGAATCGCTTAAGAAATAGACCTCGGTTGTATGCTGCCGGCCTCCCTAGGCCTTGGCTTCGACCTTATTACCTTTCCCTTTGGTGGGTTAACCTTGGTTCGCCCTTGGCGTTGGTTTATCAGCTTATCCACAGAGAGATGAGGCATCCTTAGGGCCAAATTTTTGCTTATAAGAAATTCAATCAAAAGTTAGAAAAGGAAAACAAGAATAAAAAAAAAAAAACTACAAATACCATTCACAAAACACTGCCATGATTGGCATAGCCAAGGTAGTCCTCTCATCCTATAGGTGCCAAACGAAGCACCTTAACACTAGCATAACTTGATCAGGTATCAGAAATACATGTACCTTCGACCCATTTCTCCACCACAGCTTTCTTCATGTTAGGGAAGAGCTCGAAGATTGGGTATCGAAAATACCTCTCCACGGTCTCTGTAACATTAACCTCCTAGCCGTATCTTAACACCATAAAGGCTAGGATCTCTTAGGCCACCTTAGTGTCACTAGGACCAAGCCCCTTCTCGCCCCCAATTCAAACCATCTTTGTCCACCACGTCTAGAAGTTTGCCTTCTTGGGCAGTTCAGTTACCATTAATTCATCTTACCAGCCCTTTACCAAATCTACAAAGCTGTAGAACAACTTTTTGTTCGGGCATAGCTGGAGGTAAGGCCATACCCCAACGCTCTTTTATATGTATAAGTGACCAAAGAGCTCAGGAGTAGCCCTCACCACCAAGTACTCTCAGAGCACCTGGAAAGCCTTCAGTACCCTCCATCCATTAGGAGGGACCCGTAGTGGATTGTACCCAAGGTTGTGAAACTCGTGATTCTACATAGAATCGTTAGGGAGTCCGTAAAATCGAAATATAAAAATGTAAGTTTCTACAACATCTATAAAATAGCTTTCAAAAGTTGAAAATTTGCTTATAATAATTATAAAAGAACCTAAAATAGATAATAGAAGTTAAAAAAAAAAATTCAACATAAATTATAGCCATAAGTCAATTTCTCCAAAACCAAATTCCATATTTTGCTCAAATCATCAAATATGGCCAATAATATCATTATATGAATATATGGTGAAGTAAATGAGTTTTACAAACATATAAATGAACAGAAGAACCATACAAGAGATAATAATGTAGATGTTCATATGATATCTTAAAGTATCTATGCACTTTTCTTAGAATGTGCTAACTGAATTATCATAATAGTAACTTTCAATCAAGAGGAAATAAATCAACCATAGTATAGAGAATCAAACACATAGGTCCAAATGAAATTTATTGATTAATAGTCTAAGATAACCAACTAGTATAAATCATCAGTTACCCTATCATCATCAAATCTGTTGCCACTATCTCTCACATCACCATCGCCACCATCATCTTCATCATCAATGTCAATATCATTATTGGTAGTATTGCCAATGATTTCCATATCTTCTAATCCTAAATCTCTTCAAGTATCAGCTGCAACTTCATCTTTAGTAGCATTAGCATTAATATCATAAATCTCTAAATCATCCAAAGTCTTACTTCCATGACTCTCCAAATTTACATAATTACCTTTTTCCTCAACATCATCGTCTCCATTTTCTTCTTTACCTCTTGGACTTGAAAGGATCTCCAACCATTCCGCATTCAATGAATGAACCAAACCTTCTTCCTCAACTATCCAATTATTATCTGATGAGAGATATTCAACTGTGAAGCTAGTAGTAGCATCAATTTTTTTTTTTTTTCTTATCTCTTAATTTCAAGTTGTACATTACAAACACTAAATCATTCATTTTTTTTATACAATTTGTTTCTCTTTTTTTGTATGAACTTGAAATCAAAAAGGTCATATATAAGATTAATATATCTTTAATGTATGTAACTAAAAACAAATAAAAGAATTATTTGCACCATACCATTTCAAATGCACTCCAATTATGCTCACAACTAGAAGAACTATAAGTTAAGCTTAGTATGCGAATAGCAAACTTTTGTATTTTCTAGGCATTCATCTCCATATGAATCCTACCAATTTCCTGGAGCTTTTTTGTCTCTTGCTAACTTTGCAGCTTCAATACCAAATAGTCTTTTAGCATCCTTAAATTATTCAAGTTGTATATCAATCTTGCACCTTTTTGTTGGATTAGAGACTATACGCTCTATACAACTATATAGTCTAATTTTAACTTCAGCATCAACTTTAAAATCAAGACTATAATGATAACCAGGGTTTAAATAGTAGGCTGCAGCATAAAATGGTTTATGTAGTTGGAGTTCCCATCTCTTGTCAATCATTTTTAATATAGGTTCATAACAACATAAAATGATAACGAAACTTTTAACAAATTGAACTCTAAAATGAACATTAGGAAAAAATTAAAACATATAGGTAATGGGTTAAGAATAGATATTACCTTCTCTTTACATTGTTGAAATTTGCTTTAATTGTTTCCTTAGTATGATCCATTTCTGGATAAATGAAGCTAATAGCTAATTGTTCATCTGCATCCATCAATCTAAGCACTTTAATAAGAGGAAATTCAGCTTTGAGGCAAGTAATAACATTTCTTCCAAAACCTACTATCCAAGACCAGCTGTTGAATTCTCTTTCCATCTTATGTACTTGAAAACTTGCAAGATTTCTAGTGAGTTGAAGGAGGCTTAAGCCCACAACCATATTGACTAATCGCCTCAAGCATCTTTATAAACTTTAGATTTTTTATACAGTCAAATGGAATAGCACTATTGTAGAAAAACCGTGCAATTTGTTGGTAACATTCTTCTCTCATCTCCTTCTTCATAAACTGATTAATAGTTCCTTGAGTTGCCCATGTTCCACCACTGCTTTTCTTCAAAAAGAAATCCATGAACTTTTTTTCTTTTTTCTTAGAGGATAATTGTTCTATCTCATCATCATCAGAATCTTCAATCCCATGAATATGCTTTCTCTTCTTTTCTGATATTTATACTACTTTCAACAAAATTGTTAACATTTTCTTTTTAACATCCTCTAGTACACTTGTGCATGGTCCTATATCCTTACGTGTACATGCCAAGTGATTCTTAAATCTATAAATACCTTTACTAACAATTTTGTTGCAGTACTTACATCTTACCCTTTTTTCGTTATCATCAACATAAATTCCATGTTCCCAACTGGAATCGGATTTGTTTCCAGGTGCATTTCTTCTTTTGGAGCTCTCTTTAGATGATTTAGAAGATGAAATTTTGATATAATTAGCTTAGCCACTATTTAATTTCGTATAGAGATATAAATATAAAACAAAGTTAAAAAAGCTAAAGAAATTGCAATTTGCAATTTGCAAGTTGCAAAAGAAGAGTGCTTTTTGTACACGATACATATACATCGAATACAACTATACTTCTTGCTCATGCATGGTCTATAAATTATAGTTTATATTAATTTCTTCTTCTTCTTCTTTTTTTCTTGTTGTTAATGTTCATGTGTAATATAAAAATTTCATAATGCAGTGAGTATTAAATAGAAGATGAAAATTTTCATGGTGTTTATATTCCATCCAATTGTAGTTTACTATGTATGAAAAAGAGGTGCAAACGACAACTTGGATCAAACATGCATGGCATCATATAAACGAAAGAGATATAATTCGTAATGCATTTAAACATAAGAAAATTTGTGCTTAAATGTCTTTAAACCGGTGATTAGATAAATTGCAGGGATTACTTGATGCTCTCATTAGAGTTAAAAGAGGGAAAAAAGAAAAGAAAAAACTTAGAAACATGTTATATCTCATACATCTTATAGCTGCTTTTTTTTTTTTGGGAAAAATATATATTATTAATGCTCTAAATGGAGAAACTATCATTCTTCTTAGTGTTGCTCGGTTTTACACCTTACAACTTGCTAGTCAACGTCTCATATATTTGCTGAAGCTGTTAGAATAAAATCTACATAACAAGGTATTTTTTATGATAATAAAATATACAAATAAAAGAATCAAGTATTAGTTAGAAACTAAATTAGGAACTATGGAAAAATAAGCTAAGACTTTATATAGAAGTAGAACTTACATATATAGATGAAGGAAGAAAAGAAGAATAATTTTAAAAGAAAAAAAAGAAAAAAAAAGGTAGAAGTTCGATAAAGAACAATTTTAGGAGATAGGATAAAAAGTGACAAAACCTATAATGGAATTGCAGGAGCTAGAAGACTGTAGAAGACAAGAATAGGAGACAAATGAAGTCAAAAGCCTTATTTATTCATGAACTTCAACATACAAGCTTAACTGAAAGCAATCTAATGAGCTTTAGGTGTTAAATTTTAGGTACAACACTAGAAGTTAGTTTTTGAAACTTATAGACATTAATCATTTTCGGTCTTTTCTATCTTTGCTCCCATTTTCATAAGTATAATTTTGACAACTCTACTTAGCATTGACGTTAAACAAAATTCCTAGTTAAAAGAAAAGAAAAGGAATTCATTTAGAAAATTTGAAGCCTATGAACAGGTCATTCCACTTAGAAATAATTGATTTTTGAAAGGGAAAATCTTTAGCGATGAACCTCCTTTTATGGTCATTTTACTTCATCCATTTAAAGATTGGAACTTTTGTGAATCGATTTGCTTTCAAATTTGCAAGTGAAACATATGAAAAGAAATTTAGATATATGAACCAAACTTAATCATTTTTGAATGACAACGTCCGAGACTATGAATTGGTGGACTTAGAAATACAAATACTTATTAGCTACTATCACAAAAGTGGGAAAACTCATTAAAGTGGGAGTTACAAGTTTCATTTACAGGTGAAAACCATGAAGGCATCTTATAAGAACTTTACTATAGTATATAAATCATAAATATTTCCTTCGTCTCCATTTTTTACTCATTCAAAAAATCTTAGACAATTAGACTAATCCTCCTGATAACTCATCATGTTTGAACATTACTTGCCTAACATAGTTTATAAATTCTACCTTTACTAAAAATAGATGATAATAATTAATAACTCTCATAGAATTGAGAAAAAGAAAATAAAATAAAAAGAATAACTTGTTAAGTATGCACAGGTTGAATTTGTCATGAAGGAACATAAGACGCAAACAACATTTTGATTTGGATTGGAATTAGCTAACAGCAGTGCAGATGCAGTAACAAGCCAACAAGTATAGAGTCTTCACTTTATGAAAGAACGAAAAAGAAAGAGGGACCCTAATTTGTAAGTGACCTTTCGAAGACAGAGACCAGACAAAGTGAAAGGGGCAGTGGCAGTGAGAAAAAGTCATGTTGGGTTGGGCTAGTTCAGCTTTAGACTTTTGAACAGACGTTTGGAAAGCTAATTTAATGATTTAACTTGCGATTCCAAAACGATTTTGCACACAAACAACTTTGTGAGCGAGTTGATTCAGCGAAGGCAAGTATAGACGTAAACTTATGCGTTTTTACATTCTAACTTATGATTTTGGCAACACTAGTTGCATCGGTAGTAGTTGAAGAACTCTTTCTCGAAGCGACTTAAAGGGAGGTGTTGCCTAAACTCCAAGCACTTCTTAAACACTGAGAAGCACCTCCCTAACAGTAGGGCTACTTATTCGTCTTTACGTGGCGACCTTATCTATTACCTAAGGATCGCCTCGACAATGAAGTTGCTCATGGTCCAACTAGGGGCAAATGGTTTCCTCTTACTTACTTGACCGCTTGGCCCTTTACCCATCTTAGGAGCATTGAACAAATCCTTTAGGGTTTGGGGGGGGGGGGGGGGGGGGGGGTGGGTTGGAGGAGAGTGGGGTAGGGGAGCATATGCATATACGACCATCATGTAGGTTCATCATGTTGTATTAGCGATGAAACCTTATCCTCCCGTGTCTAAGGGGGGTTACCCCTTATGGAATTAGAACTAGAAATATGTAGTAATGAAAGACCTTGGGAAACTTTTGAAAGAAAATTTGAAAGTTTGAATGCAAATGTAGAATTTGTAATAATTGAATGAGAAGATTGTAGAAAAGTGGTCTCTCTTTGTGATTCTCTTATTTATAGGCAAACCACTTAGGAAGTCATGTAGGCGGTTATAAGGATCTGTATAAGCATGAATCCCTTAGAATGCTATATAGAAAATATGTGGAAAGTGTTTTGATTGGATGAACATCTTTAAAAGGAAAAAGGCATGTAGTTGTACGCTAGTCTGCTACAATACAATACTTGTCATGTCCCATTTAATGCATGGAATACAAGCGGGAAAAAAAGTCACATTTTGAAAGAGTTCCTTCGACAAGAAGCTTCTTCAAGGCCCATCCAGCTTCCACCTGGTCGGCGTGATAAAGACATGACGCAGTTGCGTTTGCTCGGTCTTTGTTGAGCATTGATTGGATATACCGGTTTGTAGCCTTGAAGTGCTTACCTAGTGAGTTGCAAGAGCATCTTTCTTTGATACCCTAACTTAAGCTTCACTTAGGTGTTTAGCACTTCGCTTCGAAACAAATGTTGACCATATCTATTCATCTTGCCTCGAACATTTTCGGATCAGGTATCTATTGCTTTGGATACCTTTACCTCAGCCAGCTTCTAGTCCAGACCTTTATGCCCATCATGTCGGCCCCATAGCATTAAGTCGAACTCCTTTGAGTTAAATTGGTTATGCCTGAGCAGCTCACATATCCCTTCTCTTTATCTTCACTTCAGCAATGAAACTGCGGGTAGGGGTTAGTGTTGACGGGGTACTTTGGACATGGGCCTCTTAAGTCCAACCGTATTTGATACATCTCGTAGCTTAGGGCTCATTCCTATGGGCCATAGTCCTAGGCCTGTATAGACCAAGTGCAGCAAACCTGGCAATGGCTAGAATGCATGAGATAAGGATAAAACGGCCACGTCCTAAATAAGTGGGATACGTCGGGCATAATGACCCCACTTTCCTACAATTGGGGGAGAAGATCTCTCCCACCAACTGACCTTCAACTGCCGATTCCACTCCATTATAGATACCAGGTCAGTACCCAACGGTAAATCTCTTTAGGCTTTGCACACCAAGCTTGCATACTTACCTTCATTACTTTTAACTCTCAAACACCCTACTACTAATTTAGCATCAGAGTGGCTACACCGGACAACTTCCTAGCGTCCCTTCATTGTAAATTGTTTTATAGGCTTTATACGTGCAGAGCTCAATCACCTACTGGCAAGAACTTAGAGACGACAATTAGCTTTCCAATTTTAAATTTAATTTCTTAAAATCACTTTTAAAAATTATCCTATGAAACAAAATTTAATTATTGATTAATAAATTAAGTGAAATCGAGTGAAACTATACTAAAGTAGAAAAAATCGTTTTTTTTTTTGTTTTTTATTGGCGCCTCATAGGTGCCTATATACTCGCTATTTAGGATAAGACGTATGTAGCTCTTTCGAAAAAATTTAAGCGGGTTAGTTGATTTTAATTTTTGAAAGAAGATTGTTTACGTTTTAAATTTGATTTGATTATTTAAGGAAATTTTTTACAAAAGGATCCTAATTGAGGTTTTATTTTGGAAAGTTCTAGAAATATCCTAATTTGGAAAAAAAGGTTGATTTTATATTGTTTATTTGGAAAATAATTTTTTTAAGGGATAAAATGGTTCTTTTTTTGTTTTATTATATTTTTATTTTCTTAATAAAACATACAAAAATAATAAATAAATGGCTATTCTTCCTCCTCTTTTTCTTTTTTTTTTCTTTGTTTTTCCTTTTTTTTTCCCTTTTCTTTTTACAATTACATTTACATTTACAATAAACAAATAAAATGAAATAAAGTAAAATAAAAGAAAATAACCTATGATAAGAAAGCACAAAGTAACAAAAACCAAAATAACAAATGGGGATTAGACCATATGGCATATAAGTTGATCAGTTAGGGTGCGGATTTGGATTAGATCTTGGGTTTGATTCGAGTCGAATGAAGGCCAAAATTTGGGTCAATTGACCCGACTACAATAGAGAAGTTAGTAGTGGCATTGGGGGTGATTTTAGGCCAATTTTTTTTAGGGAAAAATTGGTTTCATGTAGGTGTAAGAGCAATGCCTTGGCTAGTGGTGGCCATCTGGTGATGGTTGGAACTTGGACCGATGGTGGTGATGGTTATGGTGACCAATGACAAAGGTGGTTCGAGCTCGAAAAGTGGTTAGGTAGGAGTGTAGGTTGTTCAATGGTGATTGTTGTTGTGTGTATGGAGTTGATGAGGGTTGGTTATCATGATAGTGGAAGGATTGGGTCACATATGTACGTTTTATGTGAATGTATGTTATTGTGATTGTTTGGATTGGGCGAGGAAGAGAAAGAGAGGGTGATGTTGAGAGAGGAGTGATGATCTGGGGTTGTGTGCTTCTACTATTTGGTAGGTGCAGCAGTGTGTGTATGAGAGTTAGTTGGGTTGCTAGATAGGGATGATAGTCAATGAGTGGTTGATAAGAGATATGTCAATAGTCATGGGTGTTTGGCATGTGCAACTGTGGTCTATGGAGCTTTAACAGTGTGTTTATCGTTGTGTATCTAGATTCGGTTGAAGGGGTTTGGGCTACTAAATGTTCAGGGCATCGCATGTGGTGTAGAATGTATGGGGAGTTACAACGGTGTTAGGGCATGGAAGGAGATGGAGCCAGAGAGAGAGATGATCTTCCCTAATCTGTATGTATGTAAGTTGTTGAAGTGGTGAGGGTGTGGCTGTGTAGTGAACAATGGCAATGGAATGTGTGTCTTATGGTGTGCGGGAATTATGGTGATGGAAGGTTGATGGAGTAAGCTTAGTTACAAGAGAGAGTAGGAGCTGGATAGTATATGTGAGAGAGAGTCTAAAGTATGTTTTTCTTTCGTGTTCCTAGCTTTTTTTGAATTGGAAGATAGATAATAGGATTAAATGCCAATTCTTGACTTTCTATTTTTTTTTTCATTTTTCATCTATGATTTGAATGCCTAATTGTATGAATTTAGCCATGTTCTTAAGCACTATACAAAGTATTCCATGTTGATTAAGTAATGGCCTCATTAATTAGGTCAAAATGCAAAAGAAGAGACCCCAAATCAAACCTAAAAGTGGAATGTCCAAAAAAGAAAATGTAGGAATCCTGAAGAAAGGAAAGGAAAGAGAAGAAAAATGAGGGAAAATGGTGTTGACGTGGCCTGACATAGTACCATGTCAGCCCATAGTCTAGTAATATTGTGCTACGTGTCACTGACAAGACAAGTAGCTAGACACATGGTGGATGAGTTTTGGATAAAAAAAAAAATAGTTTATGCCTATGGCGAGTTTTGAACCTAGGACCTTAAGCTAATCTTAATGCTAAATTCAAGTACTTATTTATTAGGCCATTAGCTTGTGTCTCGTTCATAGATGCAATTAAATTGCACGTATGGACAAGGCTAGCCTGGGCTAGATTTGGATCTAAGCCTAGGCCCAGCACTCTTCTTTTAAAATTTGATCTAAATTAGAAAAAATCAACTTTATTATACTATCTAAAATTATTATTTATTTATATTTCTTAAATTCTCTATTTTTCATGAATATTTTAATTTTTAATTTTTTTTGCATTTTCTAAAATTTCTTATTTTTTTAATTTTCTAGATTTTCTATTTTTTGTACTTTTCCTTATTTAGGACTTTTTATTTTATTTTAAAAATTTTGAAAAAAGGGGTAGCGGGCGGCACCGGAGGGAGGTGGTGGTGGTGGTGAAGGGGAAGTAAAAATGGGATATTAACAATAGCCAATCTTTTCAATTGTAATATGTTATTGACTAATCATGTCACATGCAAAATAATAATACACATTTATATGTTTTGTCATTTGATGATGAACATGGGCTTTCATTAAATGAATAACACTCTAATCGCACTATATAAAATCATATTAAAAAGCTCTTTTAAACAACAAACTCATAAGTAAAACCTCTCAACCAAATACCTAAACACTTTCTTTACTATCAAGATATCCACCAAATAACTTCTCCACTAAGACACCTACAAAGCTTGAATGAACAAAAGAACCCAAATTGCAAAAGTCCTTACTAACCCTAAACAAACTTTAGACGTTCCCTTCAAATACCATAAGTTTCACTTAACACCATCTCGATGGTATTTAATAAGATTAGCCATGTGACAAGTTACTACATTCATAGCATATGCAATGCATAGACTTATGTAGATCATAGTATACATGATGCTTTGTAAGGTACTAAAATATGTGATTTAGGGCATGTACCTAGTCTTATTCTCTAACTATGGTTATTAATATGCAAATAACCATAAATGTATACCTAACAACATAGAGACTGGCTTAGCATTGTAATGTCATAATGCTTAAGAACTTTCTTCATATATACCTATGTTGAGAAAACCATAATCTATATAAATGTTTGTCTCTACCAAATCTCTACACCAAGAATTTCACTACACTCTAGTCCTTCATCTTAAACTCTACAATAAGCTTGTCCTTCAAATTCTAAATATTAAACTAACTCTATAGGGAAATCAAGGTATTAGTGACATACTAAAGGATATAATGTACAATTCACATTTCATCACTACACAAGTATCATATATAGTACACTCTTAACATAATACTTAATATCAAACTGTAAAACCACTTATATAATTGTATTAAGAATAACTTAAGACCCTTCATCCATGAAACCATATGGTTATTGCATCATAATTTGATCATCAAGATCTCCATAAAGAAGTATAATTATAACATCTAGTCTCTGTAATGTTAAATTATGCATGCCAATAAGAGTAAGTGAAGCACATATAGAAGTGTGTTTAGCAATAAGAGAGAATAATATAAAAGTTTATACCCTCTACAACTTAGCTACCTTATTTTGCCATAGATTATTTAGGAAGGATTTCTAAAAAATGCTTCTTGGACAACTCTGTAAGTACTTGCTAATTAATCAATCTTTTTACCACCTCCTACCAATCCGATGTGACATCCTTATGAAGAAAATCTATAGTAAGCTACTTTATTATTAGTTTGCACTTCATATGCAATGAAAGCTTTCTCCAATTCTTTTTTGCACTCTTTTACTTAAGTGGATCTATTGATACAATGTTGAAAGGTTTCACCAGTTAGATGAATCTTGATAGCTTAAACACGGTACTTTGTCTATTACCATCTCCATTTCACTATTGGGCCTTATTGATCACCTTGTTGCCTAAACTAAACATTTTCTTACATCATTTGTACATTTTATTGCTATTGTTGTTAACATTAGATCATCTTTATTAGACTTTGAACCATATTCACCAACTGCTTAGTCTTAAGTCATATAGCAGGAGTAAGTTGCTGCTACAACTTCTCCAAAATAGGCTCCTCTCCGTTAATTAGTTTGTTTCTATAATTCTGTACTATTTTAGCCATTTTCTAAGATGTGAGATAAATAAGATAGTAAGTTTATATTTTCACCAAAATTCAAACTAAAAAATCCAGTTAGTTACACAAATATAAATATATTGGACACTAAATCTCTTGATTAAAAGTATTCCAACATACCGTAGTTAATCAAATAAAATAAAGAACAAATCAGTCTTAAGGTAAAAGCTTAACCAATTCTATCCATACATTTCAACTCACTATCCTATAAACATTTTGCTAATTTTTTATGGATTAACTACCTTAGCCTATGATACCACTTAAAACTATAACATTTTGAAACCAAGGAACAATAATAACTTACCACATATCATTACATTAGGCTAGAATACGTGAGGTGTCACACCTTGTATTAGCAGAGTTGTAATAGTCCATAGTGCAAACCATTTTAAGAGAGAAACTGACCTTACAATCTCTATTTTAGACTTGATTTTCATAAGGTGCCAATAATTAACTTACTTTGAAGTAAACCGTTTATAAATTAAATATGTTATTTACTTATGAAATTATCAAAAATATAAATCTATACTAAAATGAACCAAGTATATTTACAAAATTTAGTAACCTAATCATAATGTACTTAAGTAATACATAAATTGATAGTAAAAACTTTAAAGATAAAATATAAACTTGAGAGTGTAATTGAACGTTGGTTTTATATCCTCACTCTTTAAGATCCAATAGTTGCTAGTTTTAAAGTAGTTATATGTTTGCTTTTTTACTAGAATCTACAACAACGTCTATAAGGATGTGAGCAACAATCGCTTAGTGAGTTGAGACGGAGACTTAAAATTATATATCAAACACAAATAAGGTTACAAATAAGTGCCATCATAAGATTAGAGAAATTATATTGCCTTTAATCCGAGTTGAGAAGTTTTCATGTTTATGCAATAGTGCATGACCAAATTTAGGCTTGTGCAATAGAGACCCTGCTTTTCCCGCATCTACCTTCAAACCATTGACTTTACCTTTGCCATAACCTCCTCTTTCATCACTTAGTTCGACTAAAGATGAAGAAATGACTTATTATGCTATTTAGCATCATCCCTTTCGAAAGGGTTGGTATTTGGCAAACGTTTCCCCTGTTAGGTTGCTATGCAAGTCCATTATATTTAGTTAGGTCTAGTTTAAGGTATTTAATTATTTTAAACAAATCATATAAATAGAAGCCAGAATAGTAAATTAGAATCATATCATTAAACTTAGAAATAAGTACATATAAGTATGTGCATAGTCAACTATTTGACAAATATAATCAAGTACAATCTTAAACCTTTGAATACTATAAATTAGTACTTCGAAACTATTAATCCTAACTTACTTGGACTTCCTGCTTACTTACTTAAGATGCGACTTGCACAAGCTATCGGCGAAAGTTTCTATAATACAAATGTTGTTTTAGTATTCATATAACTATCTTATGCAGGCTTCATTCAATAATTCTTTATGTTATCTTTAGTTTAAGATTTTATTATACCTGATTATTCAGGTTTTTAAGTTTCTTATAATTATTCTTAATTTAGGTTGGGTTTTGATTTAGTTTTTGAATCGGTTTCTAAATTAAGTCCTAATTCAATTTTGATTGCGGGTTTTATGTGTGAACCCTAGGAACTCGTTTCGAATCATTATTTGAAATTAATTACAGTCCTAAATCTCATATTTAGCCTCTAACTAATATTCTGGTCGGTACGGTACACTATATTCATAATTTAACTATCAAATTAGCTTCTAATGTAAGAATAACCTACATTTTTCACATAATTACCTAAATTCATATTCCAAATTAGATTTATTTCATATTCCTATTATTATAATACCATTAATTTTTATTTAATATTTTCTACCCATTAAATTCCTATATACACATATTATGTATTATTACATATTATACATTTATATCACTTATCTAACACTTCTAACACTACATATATCATCCCTTCATCATCCAATAATATATCAAGATGTCTAATTACATCTTAAATAATAATTTATATCTAATTTACCTTAATTCACAAAATTAGCTTATTTATACCATTTTACCCATTATTTATCACATAATATACATATTACATACTTCTAACACTCCAAATATCATATTATATTAGCAATTAACATCTTAAAATACCTAATTCACACTAAATCATAATTTTTACCAAATTAATATTAAATTAAAAAATTAAGCCCAAATATTACCTTTTATGCATATTTTAAGGCCTAAAAATTAAGTAAACATTAAAAATTTTTTTAAAGAAAAACTCTTCATAGTATTATAATATATATCTTAAATAATTTACACAAAAATTTTAGGCTCAAAACTGCACTGTTAAGGTTATTTATTTCTAAATTAAAAATAAGCTTAGATTTAAAGGTTTTTTAAGCACTATATATCATAGGACCTAATTTTATTAAAATAATATATTTTTTTTCTGAAAATCTACATACAGGAAAACTAAATTTTATAATTTTTCACAATTATTTCATTTTTTAATTAATAAAGTAAAATTAGGAGGAGAATCACACTCACCGATTGAAGAGCTTTCAACCACAAGTAGTGGCTCTACTCTTGTTGGCACCATTAGGTGGTGGATTTACTGTCAGGTGGTGGTGTCCCTTCCCCTCCAAATGGTCATCGAGTATGGGTTATTTTCTAAGGCCCTAATTGCTTACTATTTTGTTTAATTTTTTAAAAATTAGTTACTTCTCACCCTTTGATCTCTCTATATTTTTCTTGAATTCCTAATTGGGCAAAATGAATTGCAAATGAGTGAGTCCTAATTTATAGGGTGGCTTGGATGAGTTCTTGAATTATCTAGTGTCAAATGTCTCTTTACTTTTTCTTTTTTCACTTTCTAAATGGCTTATTATTATTGGTTAATTTTTCTTCTTTTAATCATAGCATGTCATATCCTTATTCTAGATTTTTCTTCACTTTTTCATATTTTTCTTGATTTTTTAAATTTTTTTATGAATTTTCTTTAATTAATTAGTATTTTATTAACACATTTTGAGTATTTTAATTAATTTTATGTATTTTTATTACATGTAAATACATATATGGTACAAATAAATACTTATAATTGTTATTTATATTATTTAATAATTTTTAGTGTACATATAATTTATCTTTATCAATTTATTAGTTATTGGAACTTGTTTTACGCGTTTTCGATAAATAATAGGTAATATACATATAATTTAATATTATAATAACTAATTATTTTTTTAAATATAAACTCATGGGATCACTTTTATTAATATTCTTAACTTTCTTATAAAATTTGGGTTTGATTAGACAACTTACCTAATCGCTTTAAAATATACGAATTAAACCCCGAACACTAGATTGTAGGGCTTACATAAGGTTTATAAACCAAATCTAATATTAGAATAGTATTAGTCATTTATTCAATAAAGGCTCTCTATTGGTTAGATAAACAACTAACAAATTCTAACTTAGAAATGAGCTTGTCAATTAAAATATTCTTAATATCAAAAGGAAACTATTAAAACTTTGATAATTTATAACTACTCTAAATCTTCTATTCATCACCAAAGGTAAAGGCACCATCATCCAACCTACTTCTACATTCTAGGTTGTAACCTAAATAGTAGAATCTATATAAGGAAAATCGTCAAATGAAACGAATAAAAACCTAATCTTTGACAAGCCTTAATGCTCAGTACATAACTATTGCATATAATTACATGCATATGACAATCCAATATCCATAATCTTCATACAAGATTATTTTATCTAATGTAATAACCAAATCTATTTGAGTTGTAATTTACAAAAAGAAAAAAGAAAAAAGAAGGACAATACAACATCAACATGTCAAGGTTGGAATAACTTAGATTCTATCAATCAATATACATATGATTATGCATAGTATATTGTGATGAGTCATTTAATCCTAATGCTAACACAAAAGTCATCTCATCTTATGGTTCACAACTAATATTAGTCATCAAGCTATTATTCCATTGTAAATATCCATAATAGTGTTCGTATTCCACTAATGTTATTTTTCATGAATTAAAAAATGAGTAAACTAGATCGAACTTGCAAAAATTAATTATTTTAGAAAAAATTATCCTTTTCTATTAAAAACTCCATCTATCAAATCGCATATACATAATTCGACGTAAAAAGATTGATTTATTTCAACTTTAGAAAATTATATCCATCCTTCAGTTATATTTTTCAATTATTTGTATTTTTGTTAGTTTTCTTATTCTTTTTGTCTTTTCTTTTTCATTTTTTTTCACTTGTTTTGTCTTTTTTTTTTATATTTCAATTTTTTTTTGTTTTTCCATGTTTTTGAATTTTCTCTCTGTTTTCTATTTTTCCATTTTTAGGCTTCCATTTACGTAAGTTTAAGGCTATTCTTCAATTTTAGTCTTTTTCCATTTTTAGGCTTCCATTTACCTATGCTTAGGGCTATTCTTCAATTTTAGATTCCTTGACTTTGTAATCTTTTTCAATTTCCAATTTTTGTATTTATTTGTTTATATATTTGCATGAGGAATCATGTTATACTAAAAGAGATAAAAAATAGGGCAATTTGATAGATAGGGATTAATATCCAACTTGATCAACCTAAAAGTAGGCTAAGTCGACTTAATTACTAGTTCGATTAATTTATTTACATTGTACATTAGATCGGCTAAACTCTCTTACACCTAAATTGATAAGCAAACCTTAACTGACTTGCAATTTAAAACACAATTTCAAAATTCATCCTAAGTTTTATATGATGTAATCTTTACTGTATGAATTTACCTTGTACAAACTATTAATTATGTAAGACCCACGAAAAAGGAGAAAAATAAGGAAATATAATAAGGAAAAATAGAAATAAATGTTGATTTTTCATTAAGGATATGAGTTAGCAATATTAAAAAAATGATAGGAGCATTTTAGGTAAGGAAAAGTCCTATTGGAACTTAGTATAAAAGCCACATATTGAATGTTCCAAAAACCATTTTAACAACTCTCTTATGTGTTGCACTTATTAGTTAAGGTTTCCGCAATAACATAGAAGCAAGGAGAAGATTATAACCGGATTTAGCGAAATCGGGATTGTGAAAACTAAGTTAAGTTTGGAAGTGTCATTTGATTAAAGAGTTATAATAGGATTTCATTAAAAACTCGTTTTTCTAACTAGGGTAGCGAAAGAAACGAATTTGAGAGGGTCCTATAATGAATTCTTAGTAGTTCAAGTGAATTTAAGATGGGAAGGAAAAAAGGTAAGATTGTTATATTGTTTTCTTTTGAGTTTTTGGTCGAATTTCATTAAAAGTTCATTTTTCTTACTAGGGTAGCATCTAAAATGAATTTTGGGTGTTGTTTTGAAGAGTCTATAATGGGACCTAGGTGGCAGAAGTGAGGACTTTGGATCCCAAAGGTAAGAAATTTATGCCTAGACTATGTATATGGTTGTTCATTGAAGTGTTGCTGAATTCTTGAGTTTTAAGTAAGTTTTAGTTGTAAATTTGAGTTTACTTGATGTTTGGAGAGGTGTTGGGTTAGGCTATTGGTTTGAAAACACAAAGGAAGGATGAATTTTGAGCTTGGGCAGAAGGGGATTGGAGATATGGGGATGAAATGTCGTTGCAACTTGTAGAATTTTGTAGACTGTTGCCTATCGTTCGGATGCCATCCCCTTTACCATCCGAATGCTAAGGAGTAGACTATTCTTTGATCATGGTGTTTAGACACCATGACCCCTGTTGCATGTAGTGATGTTTCCTTCAATTTTTAGTTGTTTTTTAAGCTTGTTTTTCCATTCTTAATCCTTTTTTAAAGCTTTTCTAAACATAAATCATCACCCAAAATGTTTTACAAACCAATTTATCATCGTAGTAATCCTACATTCTTTAAGTGACTTAAGCTATAAGTGTGTGAAAGTTGGGTAGTTAAGTTTTAAGGCAATGTTAGATAAGTTTATAGACTAAGCAAAAGTATTTTATTTTCATGTGAATAGGTTGTGTGCAGCCATTTCCAAAGCCAAGCAATTTGTTAGGATTGAGAGATAGTGTTATGTTATGTTAGTTTTTAGCAAGTCGATGAAACTGGGTATATGATACTTGCTTGTTTGTTATGGTTGCTAGGTTAAATAATAAAAACAGAATAAATAATTATTCGATCTTAACTGTATTGTATTGCTTGTGCTTGGTTAAACTCAAGGGACTAAGCGGACAAGATTTTGGGGTAGTACCTTGATGATCTTTGCGCGTGTCATCCTAGGTGGAGCTTGCATAGCAATGATCTGGGTAGTCCCCAACGCTAATACTATATGGTATAAGTATATCATGTGTGCCGAGTTATGAGTACTTTTATCTTACTTGTTGGATTAAAATAAAAGTAATTAAATGGTTGGTTGTTACATTTTGAATTTCGTATTCATATGTGATTAGGAATTGTATGTTTATGTGCATATGCTTGTCGTATTTCAAATTAGGCTTTAGCTCATCTGACCTTTAATTTTTTAGGCGTAAGTGCTTAATGAAAATTTCAAAATTTATTAGCCATGGTTAAGGACATAGAGAATACCAGGTTAGGAAGTGACAAATAAATTTTCATTGGGAGCTTATCAATTGTAATAAGATAGTTCAAGTTCATTATATGATTTGTATATATATATTTTTTTAGAAAATTGGATAATTTATTTGTTGTTATGTTGGTTTTATTTAAAGTCTTAGGTCTTATGGAAAACAATTTTTAGGAGATTACTATAACAACTTAGAGAATTAAATATTGAGGAATCATTTAGAGGTTAAAATGTGAAAAGTTTCGATATTTTATTCAAAAATTTACACTTAACGTGTCAATAAAGGTTAGGGACACATGGCGGGTTGTATCACTCCAAGTTCTAAGGAGTTAAACATTGAACATTGTAGATTTTCATCAAATTTCATATTTAAACTGATA
Organism: Lumnitzera racemosa; assembly: GCA_024138005.1. Lineage (NCBI taxonomy): Eukaryota > Viridiplantae > Streptophyta > Magnoliopsida > Myrtales > Combretaceae > Lumnitzera > Lumnitzera racemosa. Next base: position 85,723,514 of record JAMXBC010000011.1, read on the forward strand.
ATCCACAAATTAAAAAAAAAATAGCAATTTGCAATTTTAAAAATTATCATACATTTCATAGAAAATCGCAAATTAAGACCATGCATAACCTAGTGTACAATGCATATCCATTTACAGAAGTAACTAAATGCTCACCTTAAAACTTGTAAAAGATTTAGAGAATTTACCTTAAACATACATTCATGGTAGGCACTTGCTACAAAAATGTAACGGTACCTCTAATCAATACATCATTTACCATAGATATCATGCTCCAATATGCTAAAAGCAATTTGACTAACTATAAGTGACACTTTGACTGTTGGTTCCACCAACTTGGAATTCGTGGAAACAAACACAAACTTCGCATTAGACACTTATTAGTTCCAAAATCAATGGGTGAATACTAAGAATAAAAGGAAGAGATTTCTTACCTTAGATTTGATCAAGTGTGCAAAACATAAGAGTAAGATAGAGAGTGGTTGGCAAGAGAGTGAAATGACTAAAGAATAATTTCCTTAGAATCTATGCATAAAAGGAAAAATATATCATTTATTTGAAAAGAAAAGAAAAGAAAAAAGACAGTGAGAGTAAATAATCTTTCTTTCCCTTAGCCTTAAATTAATTTAAGATAATTTCAATTGTATACTTCATAAATGTTGTTCTTATTATGATTAGGGGTAATAAGTAGGCTTAGGCATGTGACTGAGGTATTCATAGGCTTATGCATAGGTAGCCTAGGTACGAGTATGCAAAAAAATCTAGAAGCACACGCATGTGTGTACTAGGTACGATCATTAGCTAAGCTGCCCAAGCATAAGCACGCCAGCACGTGGGTAGTATATATGGGCTTTTATTTATTATAAATAATGTAAATTCTTTAATAAACATAGTATTTACTAAATAATAGGTTGTTTTAATAATAAATTATTCAATAAATGATAAATTATTTAATAGATAATTTAGTTTTTTAATAAATGGACAATAACATTTTTAATAAATTATGTAAATTATTTAATAAATAGTAAATTATTGAATAAATAAATTATTAACAAATTACTTAATTAGCAAATGTAAATATGTGATATAATTTAATGAGTTATTGCTTTTTTTTTTTGAAACTATTCAACTAATGTATTCAAATGTTATTTCTTAATTAACAAATGTATCTTTATGTTTCATATATTAAACTTAAAATTTTCTTTATAAGATTATCCATCTATAAGGAAAGTAAATTAGAGTAGAACATTATAGGATGTTATATTGTGGGTATAATGTGGTAGCCATATAAAAGAGGAAAGGAAATGGTATGACATAATCCTTAAGTTTCCGAACCATTCTTCGAACAATAGAACGTAGGATAGGAACAATTTGGTGTTGTTACAACACATCCAAAATGTCGACCAAGTTGGGGAGAACGAGATTGCTTGTTGGATAATATAAGTTGGACTGTTTTTTTTTTTTTTTTTTTTGTCATTGTCAAGAAGGCCTTTAAGAGTGCCTTCATCCTCTTGCATAACTTCCAATCATGTTTTTTCATTGAACCGAAGGTGATGTTAAGATTATTAATTATGAAATAGTTGTAGAACGTTGATAGATTGACCCTCATCTCGTTTGCATGTGAAAGCATCTTGTTAGTCAAATTCAACCTCATTGTATAGTCTAAAGGTGGAAGTTGTTGATCCTTGTTGCTTTTGTTGATTGTGTAGATCTATAAAAACTCTATGAGCTTTTTCTTAGAAGTACGCATGGCATTTATTGCACATTGCATCCGTACTAGGTGAAGGTTTAAACCATAACCTTCAAGACTGGCATTCAATGCAATGTTAAATATGTGGTAGATACATTAGACGTGAAAGAAGTTACCCTCGCAAATTGAATTGAATGTAGCCTTCAAGTGTCGGACTGATGCTGTATTATTGGAGGCATCGTCAAAACTAATGCTAAAAACTCTATGGATGTTGTTTGATTGGGCGCTGTTGATGATGTTGTTGGCAATTGCTTCCCCTGTATGGAAATCTAAGAAGAAAATGAATGCTATTATTATTATTATTTTTTTTTTGCACCAACTACTCGTTGTCGATTTAGTGTGCAATAACACAAATGTAACTATTGTTGATGGTGGTAATTGGTGACTTCCAAAAGTTAGATGTAATGGAGATGCTGCATAAAGGCATGATAGAACCATCGAGATTATATGGTTGAATAAAAACAAAAAAGTGTAATTTAAGTTTGTGTATGAAAGTGACCAAGTTATATACTTGCTTGGAAGGCTTGACGACTCTTCTATTAAAGCCTATCACATTTTGTTATAAATTGTAATTATATCTTTTTTTAAGGTATGATGACTTGTATGTTGGTATTGAAGTTGTAACTTTTCCATCACCTACCTTCCAAAGTAAGGATGAATCGTAGTATGGAATGATATACATGTAATAACCATCATTTGCACATGTTCATCTCCTACCTCTTTGTTATTAAAAACAAATTATCAGGGTTGTTGGAACCATTTGGTGATCCATCATGTTTTCTATCGGCCTTAACTAATGTCATACCTTTCTTCTCATACATTTCCAGATGCCGTCTTAGGTAACCCATATCAGACTTAGATTTGTTAGATAGAGTATTCTTACAGGTCATATAGTAAGTGGTTACACCATCGAGTTGAATTAGCATGCATTGCCAGCATCTGGCAGTATGCTTTCTATGTTTCCTTCTTTCGCTAGAAGATCTGTGTGTAGGCTCGACTGAACCAACTTTTGTGCAAGTGTCGATAGATTGAGTTTGAGTTTGAGTTTGAGTTCTTCCCTAGGAAAAATTTAAATGAACAATTAGGTATCGTTTTTGCTCCACTAATTTTAATAATAACATCAAAGGAAATATTTATTACGTACTTGACTTTGATTGAAATTATCCTTAGTTATGGAAGGTAGTTGAATTCTATGGTTAAGACTAACTTATGAACAATATGAACCACATTGGTATGGTCTTGTAGATGTATTACACATTTGAGGGTTGGTAGTAAGATTAATAGGTGCATTATACATCTATGGGTTAGTATTATAAACCCCAAACATAGGTGTAGAAAACGAAGGGTTCCCTCTTGATTCATCAAATTAGTAAATCCTGGATTTGGAAACACAGAGTATGACTGTTCACCGTATGTGTTAATGAATATCCAATCCTCGAATTCATTAGGATTGGAATTGCTTGATGGATTTCTCCATCTAGCCAATTTTTCAAGAAAATATGTAGGGTTTTAGAGAGTTAAATGTTGAGTTGGGAGAGTAGAGAGCATTTAAAGGAACAAAGGTACAGGCTGGAAATATAGAGCAATTGAAATGCATTTGGCACAGATAGGCAATATTTATAGGCTTCATCTAACGTGGCCACATTTCATCTCAACATGGCTACGTTTCATCTCAATGTACCACGTTTAATCTTTGACATGGGTACGCTGAGATTAGAACATTTGAAAAAAAAGTTAGGTGGGCCTAACGTGGGCATGTCTTAGACCAACATATCCACATTCTTGTTTTTCAAAAATTAGTTGGGTGGCCTTTTGCCCAACTAATTTTTCCTTGGGTAAGAAACAACGTTGCTAGTTTGGGCAAAGACTTACCCAAAGCCTATTTAACATTCTTACCCTTGAATAAATTTTGAATGTGGGCATACGTACCCATGTTGAACATCAATGTTGGGAAGTTGGTGCTCGATGATAAATTTTTTGAACGTTAGAAAGCCAACATGCGTAGGTTGAAGCACGATTGATATGATTCTCGATACCGACCTGACGTTATGCCAACTTTCAAACCACATGGGAAGCTCACTCGTGAGCTCCACGTAAGTGGGTGACGTATTTATAAGCTATGTTAGTGTTGGATAGCTTGCCTTACTCTATTGGGTTTGCCCTTTTATGTTGAGTATGCTTTGTTCTACCTTGACTGAGCCCTCCCATAGACTTATCTATGAACAATGGCAATATTGGAAGAGTCGACGTGCTCTGCAAGTTTTGTCCTGCCTTACTATTTGTTCCCTACTTTGTTAGGTCCTCCTTGCTATACTTGGTCCTCCTTGCTATACTTGGTCCATTCTGTCCTACTATAGTCGGCTCTATTATATTATGCCGAGTCTACTCTGATCAACTATACAAGACTGTCCTATCTTACCTATCCTTTATACTTTACCAAGATCAATTTACTCAATTGAGTTTATTCGATCAAGGTTTGCTTTGTCATGACGAGATTTCTCGGCTATTCCATATCAACTTGACTATATCGCGTCATATTAAACAAGTTGGCTACATCCATGGTAGATTGGCCTATCCAAGCGAGGTTGGCTATAGACCTATTAGGTTGGCCTCAGATAAGACAGGTCGTTTAGAATCAGGTCTACTTAGATTGCAGCTTCAAGTCTCCAACAGCTCTTTGGAATCAAAACATCAGCCCTTACTCGAAGATCTCACTTGGCTATCTATTTTACTTATGTTATTCAGATTGTCTATTTCTTGTATTTTACCTATAATTAGCCTCATGTCTAATATTTACAGAATTGTCACTGGGGCATTCTTAGTTATTTTATTTATTTATAGCTTTATTACTTTGTATAAATAGAACACTTATATAGGGTTAAATACAAAGTTTGACAATTAATGGAAAACCTTTCAAACTTTCTTTTGGAAAATTCTTCTCTACCTACTCTTATCATTCCCTTCAGTAAGGATTGTAGCAAGCAACCCTATCATTCGGACTAATATGTCACATTTGATGAGTGCTAGGCCGTGTTGGATCTTGTTGGTGCATCATATTTAGTTTGATAACTCACGGATTTGCTAAAACCCTTATTTTATTTTCTTGTTTTGGTTCATTGTGGTGCTTCTTCATATGTCTGACCCCAAAGATACATCGGCTTCGCTGGTATCAGAGCACGGTTCCGACGAGGGAGCATGTTAGGTTTCGTGAAGTTTTAATTCGCTTTACTGTTAGTGGCTGCTATATCCTTTCTGTAGCTATTGTAGTGTGTTTGAGTGTAAGTAAGTGTAGTTTCATCATTACTTTACTCTTACTCTACTCTTCATTGTGAACATAGAGGAGGGTCATTTCTGTGTAAACCCGTATGTTTGAGTGATATTAACCATAGGTTTGAGTGATGTTGTACTATTGTAGTGGTGGTGGTTAGAAATTAGAGTCGTGCGATTTTGTTACTGTATTGGTGAAGTACATGACTGGGTTTATGAATGTTGGGAAAGTGACTGTTGTGGGGTTTAGAGTCATGAAACCATAGCTACAGAAATTATAAAGGGGTTTTGAATTAGGTGCCTTAAAATTGAAGGTGGGTGTTTGATTTTTCTGACAACAGTGTTTAGATTCTATGGTTTGGGTCATTGAATTTGGATTGAGCGTTGTTCAATGGAATTCTTCCGTGTAGTCGCAACAATAGTTAGTGGAACGTGTTGTGGCTGCTCACATTGAAATCAGAGTTGTCAATGTTAATTTATAGTGCTTGGTGGTTATTAGCTGCAGAGACTTTATTGTTATAGCGATAACAGGTGGTGGTGGTCTCCTTAGGTGTTGCTAGTCAATTTGATGCTAGTGGTGATTACTGCTAATAGGTTGTGTTGCTGTCTTGGGGATTAGCATAGTGCTCGATGCTTGAAGTATGAGTGTTTGAACAAAGTTGAGGGAGTGAGACCATAAGGTATCGAATTGTTGCACTTTAGAGAAGCTATCTAAATTGTTGTGTTGACTGAGAGTGCTAACCTGAAGAAGTATTGACACGTCATTTTAGTGAAGTGCTGCTCAAATTGAGACCAGAAAAATTCGTGTACATATGGCTTGTTATTTCCATTAACTTGCCGAGTCAAACTGTTATACTCCTAAAGTTATCGAGCTGAGTTGTTTAGCTATTCAACTTATCGAGCTAGTCTGTAATGTCTAATCTCAGGTGATGAACAGCTACAACCTAATAGCCAAGCTAATTCTAATACCTAAGCTGAGTCGAAGTGCTGAGGCGAAGTGGAAGATCTGAGCTGTATAAGTATCTGAGTTGCTATGTTCTTAAATCACTAAGTGTTGGATAGTTCTAGTCATTGTTGACGAAACTTCTTGTGAGCTGTGCTAGCCTACTGAAGTCATACCTTCATTTAACATGGCTTATGACAATCAAGGAAGATATGGTTATGAATATGACTATGAAGAGGTGAGGTCAAGAATACTCATGTTTGATGGTTATGGATCTCCAAACGAATACGTAGATTGGGAATTCCGAGTCAATATTGTCTTTGAAAAGTATTTGTACCTTAAGCATGACAAAGAATACATCATAGAGGATAAACTTCAAAAGCTTGCTAGGACTTGGTGGAAGAGTGTATTAAGGCAAAGGATCTTAAGAGGGGCGAGTATTATATGGAACTTAATGAAACTTGTAATGAAGGAAAAATTTAGACTCCCATCATATCAAGGCGAGTTATATGAAGAGCTATTTACCTTGAGGCGAAGACCAATGAGTGTCCAAGCATTTGCTAGGGAATACAAGACACTCCTGAACCGATGTGAGTTGTATGAATCTCTTTTGTGTACTATCTTAAGATTCATAAGAGGATTGAGATCGGAGATTTCCCGACATGTTAATCCCTTAGGAGTAAGAAGCTTAAATGAGGCTATTCGACTAGCTTTGAGGGAAGAATCTACCATGGCAACCGACCATTATGATATGAAAGAATAGCTAGAGGTTATACTTGATCAACTTAAAGAGCTCAGAGCAAAAATGAGGCAGCAAAAGGATACTCAAGTAGAGAAATCCAACAAGAAAGAAGTCTGTGTAGAAGAACTAGGAAAAGAAGGGGTAAAGGTTATTGGAGAGATGAACATTAGAAGCGAGAAACACCTAGCTAAATTGCAGTTGAAACCCCACGTTTTGGAAATAGTACCATTACCCACTATAAATGCCATTGATTATTATAGCTCCAGGAATTACTACATTTGCCTTCTTCTTATTGGAATTTTGCATGCATGTCATTTGACGGGTTTACATGACACTGATATGAGCAAATATAGCATTGCACTTGTGTGCTATTATCAACTATGGATTGGAGTTTATCAGGGTTGAGGAAATGGATACATATTGTCGAGCGTGGTTTTTCACCTTTCGGTTCTTCTTTAAATTAGGTCTTCTTTAAACTGATCAATATTGAACCCTTACCCGTTTAGTACTGACCTTCGACTAAGGTTTAAAGAAAATAGATTCTTTTTACATTTTGAAGGTACTTTAGAGTTGCTACCTGATTAGAGTTGGGAAAAAGAGTTAAGTTATAACCAATTATAACTTAGCTATTGGTTTATCAACTAAACCATTCTATAAAACAGTTTTTTGAAAACCAGAGCTTTAGATCTGAGGGTTAATTTATTAAAACCTAAACGGGTACCACTATTTTACTTTCCATTTTTAAATTTACTTTTCAATAATACCCTTTTTATATTTCTAAATGACTAACCCTATTACATGCGACTTAAACTAATTAATTTACACGAATATCTATGAAAATGGAAAAAAAACAAAACTATCCATATTTTAAGTTGTCGTGTACTTACGTATGGGTGCACACGTACCTACTATTCGGGATAAAACTTTTGTAGTTCATTCACTGAAAACAAAGTGGGTTGTTTGATTTTAATTTTTGAAAGAAAATCGTGTTTATGTTATTTGCTTGTTTTGAGTTTATTTAAAGAAAATTTTCTAAAGGGTCCTAAATCAAGACTTTATTTTGGGAAATTCTAAATAGGGTGTTAATTTTGGAAAATGATAAATAAATTTTATTTGTTTGAAAAATAATTTTTCTAAATGATATGGTAACTTCATTATTTTTATCATTATTTTATTCTTTATTATTTTTATTTATTTATTCTTTAGTTAAAATGAAAAAATAAAAATAAAACTAAACTAAATAATTATTTCCCTCTTTTTAAATTTTTTTTTGTCTTTCCTTTTTTCAATTTTCTCTCTTTTTCTCTTTCCTTTTTTAATTTTTTTTTACAATTTACATTAACATGTATAAATAAATAAATAAATAAAAAATTCTTATAAATCTAAAATGAAATCAAGGCTTAGACCAACAAGGGGACGCGGGTCGGTTTTAGGCATAGGTTGCGGGTCGGATGGTTGGGTCGGTCAGCTAAATCCAGGTCGTCTTCAAGCTTGACAGTAATAGAACGGGGGAGGGAGTTTCTTATCGCTTAAAGCCCCAAATCAATCGGGAAAGGAGATTTTATGGTTTTCTAATTAGGTTTAAGGGGGTAGGTTTAATGCCGTAGTTAATAAAGTTTGTTTAGGTGGTTTTGGAAGTAGTGGTTGGCGGTAGTGGAGCTGCGCTTACAGTAGCAGTTGGCGATATATGTCGATGTATGTATGTATGTATAAATAAGAGTACATAGAGTATGTATATAGTATTTTCACTATTTAGGTATTGATATATATATATATATGTATGTACATGATAATATATATATATATATATATAGGTATGTGTATATGTACATAGTATTTTTCTTAAGTATAATATGTATGTATACTAAATATTTCCTTTATATACATGTATATATATTTAGTATTTTACTTAATTACTTATGCATATATATGCATGTTTATGTATATATATGTAACTATTATTATTTTTACTATATCAGGTATATACATGTATACGTATATAGTAAATATATGTATATATACTTAGAATTTTCAAAGTATAAGAATTTTTGTATATATAGTATATGTATATTGCTGGACGTAAAGATGTATATATATTATTATTATTAATATCTTTTTTTTTATTTTAGTATATATACACATATATAGTAAAACCGTATAGGTACATAAGTATAAAAAGTATAAATAAATGTATATTATACTTGTACATAATGTATAAGCAAAGTTAGAATAATTTATTATATAAAGTATATTATGCGGATAAATATACCTATATGAATAGTAAATTATATGTAAAAATATGAGTATGTGTAAATATTATATGCAATAGACTATAATATTAATTTAATAAATAAAGTAATTTAATAGATATATATATATATACATAACTACCGTAAATTAGGAAAAAGGATAATAATTAAGTAAATTAGAAAATTTAATGAAATATAATAATAAGTATTTATATATATAATTATACCGTAAGGAAAATAATGGAAAATTATGAAAAATGTACAAGTATGATACGTAGCACTCTCACGTATTGTCACGTCATCATATATATATAAATTAAGTAATTTTCGTAAATGATAATAAATGATTAATTAAGTAGAAAAATTTGAATTAATAAATATTAAACCCTAAAAATAAGTAAAAAGAAGTAATCATAGTAAAATATACTCAAAATAAGAAAATTACAAAAATATATGATACAAATAATTATTAATTCGTAATTATACTAAAAAAGGCCTAATTTGATATTTTATAACTTTTGAAGTCAAAATAATGAATTTTGTGATATTTTTATATTACAGTCTAAATTGCGAGTTACAACGTCTATAAATGGATCTCGTTACGAGAAAATAGGCTTGAAAATGATTGAAATAAACTTTAAGTTTGTAAAGATTCGAACTAGATCAAAAAAGTTATACACGATTCAATAAAAAAGCTTGAATCGACAATTTTACTCAAATCAGTAACTGAGTTATGTAAACAGTATGACTTAGCATTCTAGTTTAGTTATTTCAATCCCAAACTGATTATTTTTCATATTTCCTAAATGTCAGGCGATTCTGATAGAGATACTAATTTATCAAGTGGACTATTAAAACTGTTGATAGACTTAATGACCAAGTGAGTACTTTCGATAACTCTATATTTATTTTGTGCTTGTAGTTAATGCATATGAATTAAATATTAATAACTTAATACATGTGGGTTCGGGTTATGCATGTGATTGATATTGATTGATTACTGTACAAAATATTGTTAAATATGATAGTTGAAGATTTGTTTATATGATTAATTATTGCATAATTTGAATGATTTGTTGATAATGTTTGACCACTTCATAAATTGACTTAATCATATTCAACTCAACTAAAATTAAATGGATCATGTATAGAGCATGAACATTGCATATAATGTTCTGGTCATTATTACCTTATGCGGTTGATAATGAAGAGCTTTGGAGGGATGGATTCCCACATGATTTGATTAGTACAGTATAGGAGCATTGGTACAACGAGACCCTACCCTTGGCTCGTGGGTTTTACTAGCGCTGGAGACACTAACTGTGGGTGGCTAGTGGTTGCGTCTAGAGACCACGACCATAGGATGTGAGTGTGGACTGTGGGGGCCACCTTACTGCTAGACCTATATATTTGTATACTATTGACTTTTGGAAATAGAAACCTGTTTCGTGAAACAAGGAATTTTTATATTTATTTATATATGGTTAAAAACCCGCAGTGCTAGAGCCCGGTTGTGATTGGTGCCGATATATCTTTAACGCTTACTTCGGAGGGCGTTAAATCCGATGTTGTATGCAGCACAGGTCAATTACATATATATTGTTTGGCATATTGCTTCTTCATGCATTCATATGTTTGTTAATAAACTGTTTCCTAACCTACTTGCTAATATAGTATGAGGGATAACTCACTAAGGTCTTGTGGCTTACTCTGCAATAGTTTTCTTCTGTAAGTTGATAGATAATCGAGCATAGATTAAAAGTGGAGTGTTGAGTTCCAACATCAAGATACATAGAAGTTAGAATTCGATGTCAAACTGTATATTTTGTTTGAATTATATGTTATGATTTTCGTAAGTTTAAGTTTTAGAACTTTACTACTTAATCTTATTGTTTGGTAGGGATATCGATTCTTTGCGGTTCTGATGGACTATGGCTTAGTGGATATCCATTGTCACTTATATGTTATAATAAGTTAATTAAATTAAAAATAAGAAACTTTAGTGACTAATTTTTTTAGAATCTTGCAACCTCTGACTTGTAAGGCGGTTTTCGTATCATAGATGCACACGTGATATGAAAATTTTAGGCAATCCTACTAGGCCCCCTTTAGGGTTATGACATTGTGAGCGTTTGTCGTTGGTTGTGTTTGCTTTTGTATTCAATGAGCTCCCTTAATACCCCCTTTATACAAGAATTTAACCTAAAAACTATAGAAAGCTTGAATCAGGCTTAAATGCAAATGCCTAAAAATCCAGTTTTTTATTTTTAAATTTTTTATTTTTTTTAATGAATTTTGGAGCTCAATTTGAATGCTTATTTGACTAAATTTGGATGCATTATTAAGTTCAATTCAGAGTAAGCTATGTGGTAAACATAATCAAAGTAAGGGATTGTGCGTGTATGCTTGACATTTGTGCAAAATTAGCTCTAAAGTGAAGGGGGTAAGTTGTTTTGGCTGGGGAAAGTGGAGGAAATCAAGGGAAAGTGGAGGAAAGAGGAGGAAAGAGAAGGGAAAGAGAGAGAAAAAAGCTGACGTAGCATGCTATGTGGCAACACTTCAGCACATCGTCCAATCTGATGATGCCATGTATTAGGACATGTAGCGCAATCAAATCTTGATACGTGGCAGTCCTTGATGTGATAAAAAATAAGAAATCTTTTACATGCCTTCACCAAGATTTGAACCCAAGACCTCTAATCGAACCCAATGCATATGTTTAAGAATTTATCTGTTAGGCCATTTGTCCCTAGTTTTGTCTATATGTGAATTAAATTGTACATATGGACTAAGTCAGCTTAGGTTAGATTCAAATCTAAGACCAGGCCCAATGGCCTAACTTCTAAACTTATTAAAAAATTTACCATATTAAATTGTTATTTTTTAAAATCTTCTATTTCTCAATTTTTGTGATTCTTCAATTTTGTAAATTTTTTCAATATCTTTATTTTCTAAATTTCTCGTTATCATTTTTTTTGTTTCTTTCTAAATTTTATACTTTTTTTTTATATTTTTCTAAGCTTCTTATTTTTTGTGCTTTTTCTTATTTTTGCATTTGTTATACTTTTCTAAAATTCTTATTTTTTCTAAACTTCTTTCTTTTTTGGGTTTTCTTTAATTTCCCATTTTTTGTGTTTTTCTTAATTTAGGGCCCCTTGAGAAAATAAAATAAAAATAAAGTAAAATAAATGGGACAAAATTTGAGTGTCTATAACTGTCCCTCTTTGTGGTGAAGTTTGAACAAAACTTTACCATAAAGACAAAGAGACACTATTTTTGCCCCTAGGGATAACTTTAAAATGATTAGAAATCTATCATAGACTTGATCTACTAGGGTTTGGGTGAATAAATGAAACCTAGTCGTGCCTTTCTAGGCTCACTAACCTAGGTGGGAGTGTCTGTACGGGATAAGCAATCCAATATTGGAATTGATCTAAAAAACCTGGTCGTACCTTACTAGGCTCACTAACTTAGGCGAGAGTGTCTCTCAGGGACTAGCAACCTTAAGTTAGAATTGATTCAAAACCTGGTTGTACTTTATTAGGCTTACTAACCTATACAGGAGCGTCTCTCGGAGACTAACGACCCTAAGTTGGGATCGATCTAAAGACTTGGTTATTCCTCACTAGGCTTACTAACCTAGGCGAGAGCATCTTACAAAGACTAGTAACCCTGAACTAAGATTAATCTAAAAAACCTAGTTGTGCCTTACTAGGTTCACTAGCTTAGACAGGAGTATCTCTTAGGGATTAGCAACCTTAAATTGGGATCGAACTAAAAAACCTAATCGTACCTCACTAGGCTCACTAACTTAGGCGGGAGTATCTCTCGGAGACTAGCAACACTAAGCTTGGTCTTAATGTTGTGCCTTATGGACTTACTAAGAGAAAACTTGGTGAAGGGAAATGCCTTATGGGCTTGCCAAGAGAAAACTTGGTGAAGGGAAGTGTCTTATGGGCTCACTAACGGAATTTGAGGAACAAAAGAGCCTTATGGTCTCATTAAAGGAACTTGGTGAACAGAAGTACCCTATGGGCTAGGGAGATCTCTAAAAATGAAAGACGAGATAGCACCCTAAAGGTTGGCTAGAACCCTAATAAAGGATAAAAGAGTGAGTCAGTACTAGCTAACTTGTACCTTAAGATTGAAAGACGGAAGAGTACCTTAAAGGTTGATTGGAACCCTAAAAAAGAATAAAAGAGCGGGTTAGCACTCTAAAGGTTGGCTATAACTCCGAGAATGAAAGACGGGACGGCTCCCTAAAGGTTGGTTGGAACCTTAAAAAAGAATAAAAGAGTGGGTTAACGCTTTAAGACTTGGCTATAACCTTAAGAATGGAAGATGGGACAATGCCTTAAAGGATGGCTGGAACCCTAAAAAAGAATAAAAAAGTAGGTCAGCACTCCAAGAGTTGGCTATAACTCTAAGAATGAAAGATGAGACAACGCCCTAAAGGCTGGTTGAAACCTTAAAAAAGAATAAAAGAGTGGGTTAGTGCTCTAAGAGTTGGCTAGAACCCTAAGAATGAAAGATAAGACGGTGCCTTAAAAGCCAGTTGGAACCTTAAAAATGAATAAAAGAGTAAGTCAGCGCTATAAGAGCTGGCTAGAACCTTAAGAATGAAAGAAGGGATAGCGCCTTAAAAGCTAATTAGAACCCTAAAAAAGAATAAAAGAGTGGGTCAATGCTCTAAGAGCTATTATAACCCTAAGAATTAAAGACGGGATAGCTCCCTAAAGGTTGGTTAGAACCTTAAAAAGGAATAAAAGAGTGGGTCAGTGTTTCAAGAGCTGACTATAACCCTAAGAATGAAAGATGAGACAACACCCTAAAGGCTGGCTAAAACCCTAAAAAATAATCAAAAAGTGAGTCAGCAGTCCAAGAGTTGGCTATAACCTTAGGAATGAAAGACGGGACAGTGCCTTAAAGGTTAGTTGGAGCCCTAAAAAATAATAAAAGAGTCGATCAGTGCTCTAAGAGCTAATCCTAAGAATGAAGACAGGACAACGCTCTAAAGGTTGACTGGAACACTAAAAAAGAATAAAAGAGTAGGTCAATGCTTTAAGAGTTAGCTAGAACCCTAAGAGGAAAGATGGGATGACACCCTAAAGGCTAGTGGGGTCCTTAAAGATAAAAGACGGGATAGCACCTTAAAGGTTAGTTGAATCCCTAAAAAGAATAGAAAAGGGGACGACGTTCTAAGAGTTGGCTTGAACCCTAAGTAAAGATGGGACGATGCCTTAGTGGCTAGTGGGGTCCCTAAAAATAAGAGATGGGATAGTATCCTAAAGGTTGGCTAATTCCCTAAAAAGAATAGAAAAGGGGATTACACTCTAAGAGTTAGCTTGAACCCTAAGGAAAGTTGATGAAGGATCGAAGAAATAAAGTGAGGAAAGCAACTAGTTTTAAAAGACTTCTTGACTTAGAAATGTATTTACAATGAAATTGTTGAAAAATACCAATTTATGAGAAAGAAAATAAGGATAGGCTCCTTGATTTGAAAAAGAGTTAATGGACATTAAAAACTGTGATTAGGGAAGAATGATCTAGAGTATTAAGGTCAACTTAAAAAATATGACCACCTTGAAAAGGCAGTAGATGACATGAATTGAAAACTTGGCTACTTGAGCCAATATGTATTGGACAAGAATCTTGTGACAAACCTTTACTTTCTCTTTCTTCTCTTTTGTTTTTCTTTCTTTTTTTTAAAAAAAGTTTGCCAACGAGCATAAATTCTTATTTAAGGAACAAGCTTATAATCACCCTTATCCTTAGTTATTATGTGAAGTATCTCAATGCTTGTGACTCTAGGGCTTTCTTATGGGGCTTTTATGATTTCAAGACATTCATTTCTTAAGGAAAAAGTAACCCATGATTAATTTAGTCAAAGAGGACTTCTTTTCTAACTCTTGGACTAAACTTTACTCTGGACTACAATTCCAAAAATTACAGTCTACTTTTTAGGTGATACACCTTGATCAATACATTAGGTCTTTTTTGGTTTAACATTTTAGGCTTTTGGTCTAAAGGTTTCAAAAAGGACTAATGAGAAAGCCTTTTTTAGAAGAGATACCTTTTACTTATCCCAGGTGTATAAGTAAAAAACCTTAGGGAAAAATTAGAAATATACTTGCCCCAGTTTCAAAAATAATTTTTATTAAAGATAAATTATCTTTTAAGATCGGAAGAGCTTTTGCTTGTGTAAGGGTGGTATTGTAAGTAGGAAGGCCTTGTGTGATTTAGTATAGGTAAGAGAGGCTTCAGTGTGAATATAGAGATTTTGGGTTTCTAGGCTCTGAAATGTGACTTAGTGCTTTATGTTTCTATGGCTATGTAGGCTTTAACTCTTGGCCTTGTGATTTGGTTTGGCTGCCTATGGGCTTTGACTCCTGACCTTTTGATTTGGTTTGGTTGCCCCTACTATGATATGAAATATTTCTTAGGGCTTTTATCTTATGCTTGGGCGTAATTCGTTGGCCTCTTTCGTTCTTCTTTTTCTTTTTCTTTTTTAATTGCTTTGCCCCATTATCTCTTACTATTCTTTCTCTTCTTTTGGTCTCAAGAGTAATTATCCTATTGTTGAGTTTTTTTTTTCTTTTTAAACGATTCGAGGCTCTAAATCCACGGATTTCTAGTGTATAGGCTTAAGGTGCTTGAAAAGGAAATCGGTTCTTCTTCATTTCAAAGAAAAATAATTTATCAGAAATAAAATTCATTTATGAATTAATGTTGCTTAAACAAGCATAAACCAATCTTACCCTTATCTTCTAATTAATAACCTTACCCTCCGAATTATCCCATTGTGAGGCGGTTCTTAACAGGGAAAATTCTCTGAATAGGTCTAACAAGGTTAATAAAGGGTAATCGTGTTTGGGATTTAAAAGTAAATACCTAACTTTATTTTAATCTACATATCACATTCAAAGTTGACCTCTTTTAAGGAAAGATCCCAAAGTATCCTCACCTTTATGTTGCTCAACTTTCAAAGTGTTTCAGGTTAGTGTGTGGAGTATAGTTTGCCTCTTTTCATTATAAACATTTTAAAAGTGAGTTACTAATTTCTTAAAGAGGAATCTAAATTTATTCACCTTGAGTGAAGATTGACTTTACCCTCCAATTTTTTTTAATCATGCCTTAGTATTTGATTTTGTGTTTTGGCTTAATTTATAATTGGACTTGGCTGTCTAAATAAACTAGGGGTTTTGGTTTGGCTTGGTTACCTTTATAGGTTGAAGATTATGCTTGGGTCAGCTGCCTTGATGGGCTGTGGTTTGTATTTGGATTGATTGCTTGGCCAAATGGCTTGTATTTGGGTTAAATGGCTGAATAGGCCTAAGGTTGGTGTTCAGATTGAATGGGTTTGAGGGGTTAGAGTTTAAGTTGAATGGGCTAAGGGGCTCGTGTTTGTACTGAATGGGCTAAGGTGCTTATGTTTGTCTGGGCTTGTCTTAGCTTCGTAATCCCATAAAGATCTATAACCGTTAGCAACCTTTCTTTTCATTTTTATTTTTTCAATTTTTGTCTTTTTTTTAACTCTTTTTTTTTTAGAGAGAGAAAGATAAGGTTTTATCTAACAAAAAAAAAAAGAAAAATATTTACAAATAAGGATGGTGATTTTTTTTAAGGTGCTATTTATAAGTCTATGGATTTTATTTACATTTCCCTAAATAAGAAGGAATAGTGGTTAGATAGATGCTTATTAAAGGACTATTCACAAAGAAGGAAATATTAGAGAATAAAGAACAATGAACTAAAGAGGACTTTATTAATTTGAAAAATCAAAATACAAAAGAGAAAGGCAGAGAACCTAACATTTATTTTGAAACTGGATATTTATTCTAAGCTTTATGAAATGGAAAAAAGCTTACATTAAGTCTCGTATATGAGTGTTAAGGTCTTCTATCATCTCATAAGTATCCCTATTGACCTATACCAGAAGGGACCTTAAGACCTAGTTGTGAGCCTCAAAACATTCTAACTTTTCCTTTAAGTAGGCGATCTCGTCTCTCAACATCTATTCACGAATCCGAGAGATTTCTAGTGGCTTATTATTCGCCTGATCATTTGCTTGGTTGTCTACTATCATAAATCTACATATTTTATGAACAAGAATCAATCATCAATGCAAAAAGAGAAAAAACGTGAAAATATGCAAATGTTAGGGTTGTTTGGGTTAATACATTACTCCTTAAGTTGTAACCTTACTGTAATTTAAAAAACTTGATTGCATTAAAACTCTTAAACAATTAGTAGGGTTGTAATTTCTTAGGTGTAGTGTATTAACTTTAGCTCGAAGGGGAGTATATATAATTAGGGTAGGTTCTAAAAGGTCCTTAAGCTCTGTAACTTTACTTGTTTTTTAGAAAACAATTTTGTTGGTGACATGAGCTTAAGTGGAGTGGCTTAATTGGCCTTGAATGGTGGCCATACCACTATGCCCTGAACTTACATAGTAGCCCCCCTCTTAGGGTTCTAAGATAGCTTAGATCTGGTTACATTTACCTTGCATCTTTGATGCAATAAGTAAACCTCCCATGCCCCAGTATATGTTATTTGCGAAATAAATATACTAATAAAAACAAAATACATGAAGTCAATAACAAATAAACAAACAAATAAATAAAAAAATAACTAAATAACATGGGTAATTTGAAAAGCGATTTTAATTTCGAAAAATTTTAAGCAGTTAGCTCTCTTGATGTCCCTAATGTCGCTAAGTTGTCGAGCCTGGTTTTTCACCTCTTGTTTTTTTTTTTTTTTAATTTAAGTCTTTTTTAAATTGATTAATACTAAACTCTTACTCGTTTAGTACTAACACTTGACTAGGTTTTAAAGAAAACAGGTTCTTTTTACATTTGAAGGTACTTTGGAGTCACCACCTAACCAGAGTAAGGAAAATGAGTTAAGTTATAACCAAACCAATTGGATAGATTGGTTATAACTTAACTATTGGTTTATTGATTAAACCATTTTATAAAATAGTTTTTTTAAAAACCAGAAATCTAGATCCAAGGCTAATTTATTAAACCTTAAATGGGTATCACTATTTCACTTCTCAATTTTAAATTTGCTTTTTAATAATACCCTTTTTCTATTTCTAAATGAATAATCCTATCACATGCGACTTAAACTAATTAATTTAGACGAATATCTACGAAAATGGAAAAAATAAAACTTACCATATTTTAAGTCCCCTTATATTTACGTATGGATACATATGTACCTGCTATTCGAGATCAAACTTTCGTGGTTCATTTACTGGAAACATAGTATGTTGTTTGATTTTAATTTTCGAGAGAAGATTGTGTTTACGTTATTTACCTATTTTGAGTTCATTTAAAAAAAATTTCCTAAAGGGTCCTAAATTGAGACTTTATTTTAGAAAATTCTAAATATGGTCCTAATTTTGGAAAATGATAAATTAATTTTATTTATTTGAAAAATAATTTTTCTAAATGATATGGCAACTTCATTATTTTTATCATTATTTATTCTTTATTATTTTTATTTATTTATTCTTTAGTTAAAACGTGAAAATAAAAATAAAGCTAAACTAAATAATTCTTCCCCCCCTTTTTTTTGTCTTTCCTTTTTTTGGTTTTTTGTCTTTTTTTTTTATTCCTTTTTGTTTCTTTTGTTTTTTCAATTTACATTTACATGGATAAATAAATAAAAAAAAAATTTGACAAAATTAAAATGAAATCAAGGCTCGAACCAGGAAGGGGATATGAGTTGGTTCTTGGTACAGGTTGCGGGTTGGAGGGTCAAGTCGGTTAGCTAGATCCAGGTCGTCTTTAGGCTTAGTAGTAATAGATCGGGAGAGGGTGCTTTTGACCACTTGGAGCCCCAAATTGATTAGGAAAGGGGATTTTTATGGTTTTCTAATTGGGTTTTGGGTCCGGAGGGGGGGGGGGGTGTTGCTAATGGAGCTTATTTGGGTGGTTTTGGAAGTAGCGGTTAGCGGTAGTGGAGCTACACTAATGGTGGCGGCTATTGGAGTTGAGTGAGGTGTTAGGTCAAAGGTTTAAGGATGTAGGGAGTGTAGACGTAAGGTTGGTTTGGATGAAAGAGGGTTGGAGGTGGTGGTTTCAAAAGTGGGGTTTCAGTGGTTAAGGCTTGGTGGTAGTAGTTCGGCATAGCAGCTTAGTGGTACGGCTAGGGGAGAGGGTGGTCGGGTTTAGAAGCATGAGCCGTAGGGAGTGATCTTAGGATGCTCAGCAATGGTGGTGGGCTAGAGAGAGATACATTCGAAGATAGATAGAGAGAAAGCTACGGTTAGAGAGAGAAAGCGATCAGAAAAAGAAAGAGAGAGTTTGTGAGTGTTTGTCGTTGGTTGTGTCTGCTTTTGTGTTCAATGAGCTCCCCCAACACCCCTTTTATACATGAATTTAACCTAGAAACTATGGAAAGCTAGAATCGAACTTGAATGCAAATGCTTGAAAATCTAGCTTTTTTTCGAATTTCAGAGCTCGATTTGAATGCTCCTTTGATTGAATTTAGATGCATTATTGGGTTCGATTCGGAGTAGGCTATGTGGTTAACACAATTAGAGTAAGGGATTGCGTGTATATGTATGACATTTGTGCAAAAATTGGCTCAAAAGTGAAGGGGGTAGGCTGTTTTGGCTAAGGAAATTGGAGGAAATCAAGGGAAAGGGGAAGAAAGAGAAGGGAAAGAGAGAGAAAAAAGTTAATGTAGTGTTGATGCGGTGCCATGTCAGCCGTACCCACCAATCACAGCATGTTACGTGTCATCTTATGATACGTGGTGGCTAATGTGGCATGCTACGTGGCTTGACATGTGGCATTACGTCAGTACATCATCTAATCTGATGGTGCCACGTGTTAGGACATGTGGCGCAATCAGATCCTGACACGTGACAGTCTCTGATATGATAAAAAATAAAAAGGCTTTTACATGCCTTCACCAAGATTTGAACCCAAGACTTCTAACCAAACTTAATGCATATGTCCAAGTGTTTATCTGTTAGGCCTTTTGGCCTTTGCTAGATTCAAATTTAAGCTTAAGCCCAACGGCTTAACTTTTAAACTTATTAAAAAATCTACCCTAAATTGTTATTTTTAAAAATTTTCTATTTTTCAATTTTTGTGATTCTTTAATTTCTAATTTTTTTAATATCTTTATTTTCTAAATTTCTCATCATCATTTTTTTAGGCTTCGTTCTAAATTTTCTACTTTTTTTGATATTTTTCTAAGCTTCTTATTTTTTGTGCTTTTTCTTCTTTTTTCATTTTTTATACTTTTCTAAAATTCTTATTTTTTCTAAAATTTCTTTATTTTATGGGTTTTTTTTAATTTCCTTTTTTTTGTGTTTTTCTTAATTTAAGACCCCTTGAGAAAATAAAATAAAAATAAAGTAAAATAAAGGAGGCAAAAATTGAGTGTCTATACATATATTAAGGATACATTATGTTAACCTTTGGGACTCTTGTGTTGGAAAGATTTGAGGTGTGTAGATAGAAGGAGAGGGAAGAATCGATTTACGAGGAAGTAGAGGGAATGCCGATTACAACTGATGAGGAGATCATGATGTTTGAGTTAGCTGAGCTTGAAGAGGTAGAAGCACTTGCAAATGATGAGCCATCTTACAACCTGTCGACACAAGATCTACGAGCCCCTAATCTTTTGTATGACCTTAAGATCATGTTACTTCCCATAATTGATAGTTGGTGGGACTACCAAGGTGTAGTTGATTGGATCCATGATGAGTGGAAGGAAATATCCAAGATAAAAGATTCGATCGATAGAGCCTATGGTGAGTAGAGGGAGCTTTGGCTGGTGATGCCCTTATTGTAAGAACTAAAGTGTATTCCTATGTTTACATTTCAATTTTTTTTATTGGTGTTTGACCCTAGAGGGATTTAGAGCTTCCAACTACTAAGTTTCAGGTCGAAACTCTTCCAAGGGGGAGGAGATGATAGGATTCCAGGTATTGACTTGACGCCAAGGTTTTGGACTACATGTGAGGCTTGCTTACGAGCTTCGTACGAATGGGTGACTTGTTTATAAGCTATGTTAGCATTGGACAACCTGCCCTACTCTGTTGGGTTTGCCTTGTTTGCTAAGTACGCCCCTCTCTACCCTGATTGAGTCCTTCCACAAACCTATTTATGAACTATGGCAATATTGGACCTAACGTGCTCTATAAGTTCTATCCTAGCCTACTATTTATGCCCTACTTTACCAAGTCTTCCTTACTATACTTGATCCATTCTGCCCTACTATGGTCGGCTTTATTCTATTATGTTAGGTCTATGCTGATCAACTATACAAGACTGTCTTGTCCTACCCGTCCTCTCTATTTTACTAAGATTGATTTGCTTAACTGAGTTTGTTTGGTCAAGGTTTGCTCTGTCATGATGAGATTGTTCGGCTATTCCATATCAACTTGATCGTATAGAGTCATATTAAACAAGTCGGCTATGCCCATGCTAGATTGGCCTGGCTATGCGAGGTCTGCCACTGTTATGTCAGCTCAGCCATTGCCATATCAGGTTGGTCTAGCTATGCGAGGTTGGCACTAGTCAAGTCAAGTCAGGTTAGCCACAAACTTATCAAGTTGGCCTTAGATAAGACAGGTTGTCTAGAATCAGGTCTACCAAGATTCCAGCTCCAAGTCTCCAACAGCTCTTTGGAATCAAAACATTAGCCCTCATTCGAAGATCTCACTTGGCTATCTATTTTACTTATATTATTTATATTTTCTATTTCTTGTATTTTACCTATAATTAGCCTCATATCAATCTTATATTTATAGAATTGCCATTAGGGCATTCTTAGTTATTTTATTTATTTACAATTTTACCACCTTGTATAAATAGAACACTTTGTAGACACCTAATTTTTGCCTCCCTTTTATTTTTCAAATTAGGTTATAGGATCCTAAATTAGAAAAAAGTTCAAAAAATAGAAAATTAAAGCAATCCCCCAAAAATTAAGAAATTTAGAAAAAATACAAAAAAAAGGAAATTTGAAAAGTCACAAAATAAAATAGGGTATTTAGAAAATAATAATTTTTTCAGGTTGTTTAATTAGAACATAATTTTAATTTCAATTTCAATAATTTTGAATAAAAGGTTGTTGAGTCTAGGCTTAGATTTGAATCTAGCTTAGGTTAACTTGGTCTATATGTGCAATTAATTATATATGTGAATAAGGAAAAACCAATAGCTTAGCTAAATAAGCATTTGAATTTGATATTGCATATGACTTGGAGATTCTAGGTTCAATCCATGGAAGGTGCAAAATGTATTTTTTATTTTCTTTTCTCATTTTATTTCCATGTCATTGCCATATCATGGGTTACGTCATCGCTACATCATTTGCTAACTCACTTCTAAGCATAGTAAACATATTCCGACACACTCTGGCACATTCATACATGCACAGCTATGTATTTGGCACCACATATTGTCTAGGTTCATTTAATCCAAAATTGAAAGAAAATTATATTGCATTTAATTTTTTCCATCCTTAACACGATCATGACACCTAAAAATAGGGGTCTACTCTTCATTTTCAAAATACAACAAAAATTTCGAAACACTTTAGAAAAACAAAAAATTGAAGTTTCCTCTCTCTAGCACGATTCTCCTCTCTCTAGGATAGCATTCCCTATAGTGTTTTTACGAAAACCACCACCATTGGATTTCTTAAGTCGACTAAGCCAACTCTAAGCTGAAGTGAATCGACCAAGTCGATCCAAGCCGAAGTGAGCCGATCCAAGCCGAAGTGAGCCGATCCAAGCCGAAGTGAGCTAACCGAGCCGATCCAAGCCGAAGTGAGTCGATCGAGTTGATCTAAGTCGAAGTGAGTTGATCGAGTCGATCTGCCAACTTAAGCCGACCAAGCCGATCCAAGCCAAAGTGAGCTAACTCAAGCCAAATGAAGCCGACCGAGCCGATCTAAGTCGAAGTGAGTCGATCCAAGCAGAAGTGAGCCGATCCAAGTATAAGTGAGTCGATCCAAGCCGAAGTGAGCCGATTTGAGCCGTTCGAGCCAATCCAAGATGACTTAGTTTTTCTTTTTTATTTATTTATTCATTTGTTTATCTGTAAATGTTATAAATGAGAAAAAGAAAAAAAAATAAAAAAGAATGAAAAAGAAAAGAAAGAGAAAAAAAAAGTAGTTTATTTATTTATAGAAATAGATAGAATAAGAAATAAAAAAATAATAAAAATAAATAAATAGGTTAGTAAAAAAAAATCATTTTGACACTTAGAAAAATTAAGTTTTCTAAAAATAAATGAAAATAAATGAATCAATTTTCAAATTAGAATCATTTAGAATTTTCAAAAATGAAATCCAACTTAGAACCCTTTATAATCTTTTCTCAAATGAACTCAAAATGGGTAAAAACATAAACCTGGCAATTTTTCCAAAGTTAAAATCAATCAACCCGCTATATTTTCATTAAAAGAACTACATGCATTTGATCCCGAATAGTGAGTATGTAAGTACTCGTATGCAAGTACAGAGTGACTTAAAATATGAAAAGTTTTATTTTTTCCATTTTTAGATATTTATGTAAATTAATCAACTTAGAACCCTTCATAATTAAATGTTTTTTAGAAATTAAAAAGGGTATATTTGAAAAGCGAAGTTAAATTCAGAAAGTTAAAAGCGGTACTCGTTTAGGATTTAACAAATTTGCCCTCGGATTCAGATATCTAGTTTCTAAAAAATCGTATTTATAACTTGGTTTTTTAATCGATAGATTGGTAGCTAAGTTATAACCAATCCACCAAATTGGTTATAACTTAACTCCTTTCTCGACTTCAGTGGGGTGGCGACTCCAAATCTTTTCAAGTTGGAAAAAAATGATCTTCTTTAAACCCTAGTCGAGGGTTAATATTAAACGGGTAGGGTTTAGTATTGATTGGTTTAGAGAAGACCTAATTTTATAAAAAGAACTGGAAGGGTGAAAATCTAGGCTTGATACACTTGTATAGGGTTAAATATAGAGTTTGACAATTAATGAAAAACCTTTGAGACCTTTCTCTTGGAAAACTTTCCTCTACTCACTCTTATCAATCTCTTTAGCAAGGATTGTGGTGAGCAACCTTATCACTCGGATAGGTGTATCATATCTGGCAAGTCTTAGGCTGTGTTAGATCTTGTTGGTGCATTGTATCCAGCTTGATAGCTTATGGATTTGCTAAAACCCTCATTTTATTTTCTTGTTTTGGTTTGTTATGGTACTTCTCCATATGTCCGACCTCGAGACGTATCAACAATGTTGGGACTTAGTGATCAACATTCATTTTTTTGAATGTTGGGTAGCTAACACGCCCACATTTAAGTCAAATGTGGGTAGCTAACACGCCCACATTTAAGTCAAATGTGCCCACGTTGGCTCCCCAAGATTCAATTAATGTTGGCACGTGGACGCTTAACGGTAAAAGAATGAATGTTGGGGAGCCAACGTCCCCATGTTCATTTACAACTTCATCCCTGATTTAGCCTAAATGCGCTTATAAATAGCACTTAATGTGCTTAAATTGGTGCTCACAATATATGCTCTTCTTCAAACACTCTTATACTATAATTCTAAACATCTAAACCCCCAAATCTCCTCTTTCTTACATTACTTATATAAATCCATCACAATGCAAAGGGAAGGCTCTTTTGACCTGATTCATGCTAAGTCTAGATCTAAGAACAAAAAAGTTAAGCATTCTTTACTTCGTTTAGATTCACCCTTACCTCCTTTAAACGAGCACTTCCCCATGGAGGGTATGCAAGAGTAGTACCAAACTAGATTTTGCATGCGTAATATATTCCCATCAAGATCATATGATTTTGATAAATAGGAGGAGATTTTCCCATTCTGACAAGCTTTACAACAAGTAAATCTTCTGGGATTAGTAGAGTTAGAAAATCATATCTATACAGACTTGGTACGCTTTTTCTACTCTAATGCCACTACGAATGTGGTTCATGAGGACCCTAATGTATATCCTTAGTACACTACAGATATGTTTGGCAAAGTTATTAGTGTCACATTGGATTTCATTAACAACCTTTTTGCATATAAGGGTGGTGCTTATGTACCGGTCTAGTAAGGTATGACAGATGCTATGCAATGTATGTTTAAACGATTAGTTTGTCGAAGTGAGACTGCATCACAACATTTAAGGCATCTAAGAGGTCTCGAGCTTTTATTGCGTGTATGAATCCTCCACCACACGATGTGCCACACAATTGTGCTACAGTGAAACATGGATTTTTTCTTTGAGGAGGTATTTTCATCCTTAACTCCATATTGAAGGGGAGATCGGTTAATATTAGCCATATCGTTAACCGCTGCATGATCCAGAAACTTTTATGGCAAGATAGTCATCTCATTTATGGTTGACTAATTAAGGTTATTCTTTTGTCATATGGGTCTAACGTAGGGGATTATTCATTAGAAAGAGACAAACTTATTTTTTCAATGGATTCAGTGTATAAGGACTTACATTACCACAGGGATGATGCAACCGAAAACTAGTTTAAGCACTGACAACACCTAGAAGAGGAACATCTTAAATTAAATGTAGTAAATAATGACATCGTTTAATGGGATTCAAAACAAGGAGAAGGGGCCTCAGACCAATGCCAACAACAACAAGAAGAACCTCACTACTACACAATGGATAACCTGTTCAATTGATTCGGTGAAATGATGATTATTGTTAAGGATGTGCGGCATAGTAATAAAAACATAGAGCTACGAATGATGAAGATGTGGGAACATCAAGATTGCTAGGGGGTTAGATTAGAAGAAATGTATTGGTGACAGTAGTAAGCATATTATCAATGGTGAGGCTTTTAGTACCAGCTCCCACCCCTTTCGCTTGGTCCTAGCTGTAGTCAAGCATCAAATTCTTCATTCCTATCGTTCGATGAAATGAGGATTATTTTTTTCTTTGTGTATGTTTTCTTTCTTTTCTCGTTTTCTATGTAATAAATGAAGTTATTTTTCATTAATGGAAAGTCCTTAGTTTGTTCATAGTTAATTATTGTTTTTTTTTCCTTTATCGTTCTTTTATATAAAGAATTATACACATATAATATAAAATCGATAAATTCGATGTATCATATGCATATATATATATATATATTTATAATATGTATTTACCTATGTGTATATATTTTGTACTTACGTATTTGCCTTACCTACATATTTATACAAATTTGTAAGTATATATTTTTGTGTAAATATGTACATGTTTATAATACACACGTATATATCTTTCCAAATTACACATTTCATACATATTTAATTGTACGTGTATTTGTATAGATTGTTCTGTACATATTTCCAAGAATATATATATGGAAGGTATATATGAACGTATATATTTCCACATATATACGTAGATATTTATACATACATAAATACGTTTACATATTTATGTTTTAATAGACACATCTATCCATGTTCATATTCTTATATATATACAATTATATATTTTTTATTTAATATTTAATGTACACATTCATTCATATTCAATTTAGATATTTATACGTACATAAGAACACTTCAAGTAAAAAACTAATATACAAAATTATTATTTTTCCCATTATATTTACTTATTAAATTACTTAATATGCTTCATAAATTATTGTATAAATACATACCAATTGTATAATATACATGGTGCATGTTCGGACTAAAAAAAAAAATTAAAATATATAATATCATAAATCATCACAAATACCTAAAATTATTAAAAGGCATTTTTAGCATTATAGTTGGAGTCTAATTACGAGTATATGGGTCAGCATGCGAATAAACAAGTGGTATGTGAAGCACGAACATGCGGAACCTAGGTGTGCGAGTACGACGGGCATGTGGAAAAACATTGGCATGCAAATTTTTGCATGCGGGGGTACATGGGCTGCCTAATTGTCACCCTAATTATGATATATGTATATGTTATGATTGAGAAGATGTTTATTTATCTTCAAAGATAAGTATATACACATTATCTTTCCATTCCTTTTGATATTAAAACATATAAAATGAAACAAAATGGGGAAAAAAAAAAGAAACAATCTACATTTAAACCAAAAATTCAATACCCATCCAATATATACGGTCACCTCTTAAAAAATTATTACTTTTTCCATTATTATGTTGGGATCAAACTAACATTAGTTAATGGTTTCGAATGGATGGATCGATTTCAACAAACAAATATGAACGTACCTAGTTATGTTTACGTGCTAGTTGCTAGTTGCTACTTGCAAAACACTAATGCCTTATTTACTTGAGGGGAATTGGAATTTAATTCCCCTGTTGTTCCCTATTACAACGTTTACTTGAAAACACTAATTTCTTAGGAATCCTTATTACATGAAATTAAGTAATAGGAATTTTTTGACTTGAATAAAGAATCATGATTCCTCACAAAATTTCACATTTTTTTTTAAAATAACCTCATATTAATTTAACCTTGATCACCACTACTATTGTCATTGCCATTACCTACCACTACTACTATTACCACTGCTACCATCACTACCATCACTACCATCACTACCATCACTTTGCTGCCACCACTACTATCACCAGCACCGCCACTATTGCTAACATCGCCACTATTGCTAACATCGCCACTATTGCTAACATCGCCACCGTCGCCACCACTAACCACTACTGTCTTCACCACCATCACCACCACCATCACTTCTGACCACCGTTATTATTACGAATATTGCTATCATCACTACCGTTGCAACTACTACTTACCTCTCCTCCAAGCCGCTACCCTAGTCACCGCCACTGCCACCGCCACTACCATTAACCATTGCTATGACCATCACCACTGCTACTGACCACCGCCATGATCATTGCTTGCAACCACTGTCGACCATTTCCACTGCCTTTGCCCCTACAGTCGATTTTCACCACTACCACCTATTACTTTAGAATTACTTGAGAAAGAAAATAAATTATGGGTATTTTAGTTATTAAAACTCTATTACATATTTATTCCAAAATTGTTTATTAATCCAATTAAATAAAGTAATAGGATTACACCCTTGTTATATTACTTAAAAATTCTAATTACATTCCTTCCTCATTTAGTGAAGTGAACGAATTGTAACTATTTGTTCACTTGAAGGGAATGACTATTCTATCCCCCTCTTATTCCTCATTAAGTTCGTATTATATCGTTTAGTTTAAACAAGCTCTTGTAATAGCCATTCATGTGTAACTCTTATTACTTGAAAATGTAATTGGGATTCCTCTTTTAAACTCACGAATTATGATGTAGTAGGTGTTCCTATTTTATTCTTACAAAATTACCTTCTTTGAAAATAGAAAATGAACAAGTTTTTGAATTTGATTTTTGTTCATCGGTCTTTTTTCATCTCACTTTTTGAAGGTAAATTTTGTTCTTCAATCTTTCTCTTTCTATTGTCTCTCCCCCTCTCCATCTTCATCAAAGGTGATTTAAAATGATAAATTTGAATCAAACTTCATTTTTATACATCAAAAGTTTTGGAAAGCTTAGAATTACAATCAATTTGAATCAGAATAACACCAATCAAAAGAGTTTCAACCTTTCTCTCTTTAATCTCCGGTGACCTATTTTCATACTTCTATTTAGATTTACACGAGTTATAGAGAAAATTGATTCAAGATTTTTTTGTAAGAGGATTTCTAATTAATCATACTTTTGTAAAAATCCTATCTTGTTTTGATTTGTTCACAAATGCCCAAGATCTAAGGGTTTCATTTATTTTTTCCTTTTCTTTGCAAAAAAAGCAATAAATTGGTTGAGATCATGACCATGATGAAATATCATCGTTGATGATGTACTCCTTCCCCTCTTCTAACACAATTTTGGGTTGGATTATTTTTTTTAATAAACAATTTTGAGTACACCATTCTCTCTACTAACATAATTTTAGGTTTGATTGTTTTTTTTAAATAAACAATTCTAGATACACCTTTCCTTCTTCTAACATAATTCTGGGGTTTTATTTTTTTAATAAACAATTGTGGATGCACCTCTCCTTCTTCTAACATAATTCTGGGTTTGATTGTTTTTTTTTAAAAAATAATTCTAGGAATGTACTTGATAAGTAGTTCTTCAATTATATACGCTTTTCCCTTCTAAGCATAATTCTAGGGTTCCTTTTTTTAATAAACAATTTTGAGGGTCGATTTTTTTTTAAATAAACAATTATGGGTTTTTTTTAATAAGCAGCTTTTCAATCATATATGCAGGAGTTCATCCTCCTACTATAGGAAATTTATTTATTCTTAAGGTTATTTGTGTCTTTTTATAAGTATGCTAATGTGAATTAAATAAAGTAATACCGATTCAATGGTATCTAACTAAACAAAGTAATATACATTCCATTTTTATTACAACTCTATTCCATTACCTGTGAATTGCAATTCCATTACGACATTATTCCATTTAGTGAAGTGAAGTATCATGGGATATTTAACTTCATTAGGGTACCAAAACCAGCATCAGATGTTTGGCATGTATTTTGTATAATGCACTCTACTTTCAAAATATAATTTATAAACAGGCTTAAAGAGTAATGAACATAAGACCTACAAAAAATTTAAAAAATTACTAAATAATCTTGGTTAAGTACCCTATTGATAAAGTTTAGAGTTACTTAAAATGAAGAGTTATTTAAGATATTGATGTAGCATATCAAGAAACTCTTTAAATACCGCATTGATAAATATGCTTGTACTATATGAAAAATAAGTATAGAGAAATTTTTTTTTTTTGAAATTTGTTAATAAGTATTCCAAAGCAACGGTTCACATGAGTATAAAACAAAATGTGAAGTATAAAACAAAATGTGAAGAACCTCTTGAATTACTATAATATATAGCAACATTTTTCTCATAAAACACATTGAGTAACATGTGATTGATCTATATATAAATGGTAGTACAAAAAATAAGAAAAATGATTTATTAGAGAGAAATTTTGAGAAAGAAATTAATTATTTAATCCTTGAGAGACAATGAGGCTTACATAATATAAGGGTAAAACCTAATATCTGATAAGAATATTCCACCACCACCTGCATATGTGTATCAAGCTTACACATAAATATGAAATAAATTCAACATCAAATAAGTATAAACAAAACCACAATCAAATGACTAATTAATCATCAAATAGAATTTACCTACTTTTAGTACTATAAAAGCATAAAGACAGAAACAATACAATATCATGCGCCCATCTCATTTCCCATCTCTCTCTCTCTTTCTCCTATTGCAATATTAAGAATCCCCATTCCATCCACTCTCTCGCTCTCTCTCCAACCTGATGACCTTCCTTCTCCTCCTCCCCATTACGACCACTCTCTCTTACACACTCTCTCTAACTCAAGCCCAACCATATCACCAAAACCTAACAGCTAAACTTGTATACAAACTGATTCCAGACCATGAATCGATCTAAAACTGTCTTAAACTGTCTTAAGTAAGCTTAAACTAATCATTAAACTGCTAGGTTGGCAGGCCATTGAATCAACGGTTCAATCTAATGATCTGTGATAATCGATTCAA
This sequence comes from Lumnitzera racemosa, assembly GCA_024138005.1. Lineage (NCBI taxonomy): Eukaryota > Viridiplantae > Streptophyta > Magnoliopsida > Myrtales > Combretaceae > Lumnitzera > Lumnitzera racemosa. The sequence goes on from JAMXBC010000011.1 coordinate 85,754,012, forward strand.
TGGCCGGGTCTAATAAATGTGTATTTTACACACTTTTTTCATATCAAAATCCTATAATTTATGTGTGATTTGTAGTGATTTCATATTTTTTATATGTTGTGTATAATAAAAGTTATCTTTCCCTACGATGCGTTGTAGTAACCCCACCTTAGACGAACTGAACCCAGGTCCTAGATGAGATCAGTATTAATATAGTGTTTCCTCAACAACACAAGAATACAAAGACATTGTTTAGTCTCATTTATTACTTTTCACATTCTGAAAGATGACCGACATTAACATCCTACAAGCATTTATCTTCTTGCTTTTCTATCTGGCTTGTCATCCGTCACCAACCTTGAGTTCATCGAGTCCTTGCAAGTACGAGGCAATATTCAACTTTGGTGACTCCCTGAGCGACAACGGGAACTTCCTCCTTACTGGGCCTGCTGCTTTTCCAGTCATCCGAAACCCTCCATACGGTGAGACTTATTTCGGAAACCCTACCGGTTGGAGGTCCAATGGACGCCTGGTTGTTGATTTTTTAGGTACTCTATTTGATACTCAACTGAAATTTCACTTGTTTCGGGATATAGGATACACACATATATAATGTCAATAAAATAAACAGATATTGTCGATCCTTTTTAAATTAGATTTGTTTTTCAAAGCCTATGAGGATGATCTAGATGATTCGTGGTGAATTATCTCTCATGTGCATCCCGGCTGAACCAATATATGTTATGTAAATGTAATATCATCATATTATATTTTAATGACGTGTATTTAGTTTTTTATTGTTTGTGTATTTAAATTTAAGTCTTCCTCTACTTTAGTTTCTGTTTCAGTTCCCCTATCTGTTAGATTGACATAATCATCGTCTTCTTCACATTTTCCATTGATATCTCCGTTCTCGAAGTTGAATAGTTGGAGGACTCAATAAAGAAGCCATAATATTAGAAGAGAGAGGATCAAATTTGATTAATATAAATATTAAGGGAATGTCAAGATCATTATAATCTAAGATTTTTAACAGATGAATCATATTTGAATTTTCCTTATCAAGTTATGATGTAATTGGCGAAAAAGAAAATCAATGGAATTTCATTAAAAAAAAAAAACCAATAAAATAATGTTGTTTCCAAGTTATGCAAAATTAAAACAGGAGAGTTATAACTACATGGCGAAGATTGTCCATTGCATACTATTTTTAGTGCAAATAGTGTTTTTTGACTGTTATGGGCAGTCACTTATCTCCCTTTCAGGCTGTAGGAAAAGATTTTAAAAGTAAAAATACACACACACATATATATATATATATATAACAAAAGAAAAAGATAATGTGGCTGACCAATTGATGAATTGATTGCAGCTGAAGCATTTGGGCTACCATACCTTCCCCCATTTCTCGAAACAGTGAAAGGCCCAGATTTTAGAAAAGAAGAAAACTTTGCGGTTGCCGGAGCCACAGCACTGGATCCACAGTTCTTTTACGCCCAAAATATTAGTGGTCAAGTCCTCTGGACAAATCACTCATATCACTCATTAGGTGTTCAATTGGGCTGGTTCAAGAAGATTAAATCCTCTCTTTGTGCCACTAAATTAGGTATTCTACATCATGATCCTTTAAACCGTGTAATAATTAGTTTGGTAAATTGCAAATATCGGCTATGCGATTTTACCTTTTCATAATTTTGAAGTCGTGTATGTACTTAACAAATAGTCATCGAAACACATTTGTTAAATCCAACAGTGATGGTTTTGAGATTCTAATAGTGATTTGAGGATTATATATATATATATATATATATATACCTTTTTGATCAATTTTTTTGACCTATCACATTATTATTAGGAGACTAAGGAGAGAAAAGATTCATTTGAACATGTGTTATGTATATAAAATAAGTAATACCTATGAGTTTATTGTAAGTATATACAAAATATGGATGATAGTTGTTTTAGAAACCTACTCATTCCATATTATATGTGTGAAAATTTTCTTGGTATGTATATGATATGTATTTGTACAAGTGACATATAATATCCACTGAATTTATCTTTTTGTTAATTTAATTGGTAAATAATTTAATATAATGGAATTGTAATAAATAAAAATGGAAAAGGTTAACCAGCATATAAACTTTACTTATTTCTATAAATTTATTAATTTGTAAAATATATAGTCAATCTCGGAAAATGATTTTTTTTTGTTATGGTTAATAATTTTCAGGCTATAGGCATCCGGTAGCATAGTCTTATGATAATTCCAAAAACTACTCAAACAAATAAATTTAGCATTTAACCTTTGCCAAATATTCAAAAAAGGGAATTCAGTAACATTATTTTAGCTATAGATAGTGGAAGGCGGATATGTATATTGAAAAATTGCATTTCAGTAGTATGTCATATATATAAATAAAAAAATGATAGGAATTTTTAATTTCTACTATTATGAAGCCATCTACTTATTCCATGTAATTCAAGGATTATATGGAACCTTCAAAAGAGATTTGAATTCTAAAATTGGACTAAACTAAGAGTTTTTTTTTTATTGGACAAAAAAACCATATAGGTGCATATTTAATAACTGCTACATGGTTGTTTCCTTGTGTAAGATTAATAAATTAAATTATGATTTTTATGTATAGAACCTTGTAGAAGAAGGTATAGTCAACTTCGTAACTATTGGGAATCTTCTAGTAGGATGCTTTACTATGAGTCCTAGAACCAAGGATGTTATAACTCTACCACGTCTCTCTAACTTTTACTCATACCTCAAGTATTTGGAAATCTACAACTTGTTTAAGATTCACAAAATAATTACAGGAAATTTATTAATTCACAATTGACAACCTCAAAATGCTATTAGAGTAGGAAGTTAACAACTCAACTCTTCAGTTAAAAGCAATAATACAGTTAAAATTATTATTACTCCATAACTTAAAACATGAGAGAACTTTAAATCATAACTAGGAGTCTCATAGCTCTAACAATAATTAAACTACTAAATTTAGCAATAGGAGTCACAGAAGGCTTTAAAATCACACAGATCTCCTAAATTAGCAATTATAAAGGAAATAAATACAAATCCCTTTAATCCACCCCTACAACTAAACTACGATGCTCCGACTCCATCCTTATAATAGTAATAATCTTTCTGCTCATCATAGTAAAAGTAATCAAATCCATAATTCTCAACATAAACCTTATCATCCATTTCGTAACCTATCCTTACAATTGAAAGTAACAATCCCTATAGGGTGAGCCAAAGCCTAATACATGATACCATACATATACGCATGTAACATAAGTATTAGTTAAACACACACACACATAAATACTGCTATTAAATGTAATAAGCAACTAATATTTCATTTAAGCCTACAACCATCACTGTCTTAGTATCTTAAGACTTAGGGTTACTCATGATCTATAACAATCAATATATATTTATATAAATTCTACATAAGATTGTTATTGGGTATTCCCTAACACCCGAGTGCCATAAACTAACCTAGATTTATCTGGGTCGTTTCAATACGGGATTCTATAGGAGACAGTGTCACATAAAGATCACTAAGTACTACACCAACACCATTGGACTCAACCAGTAGGTAGTCGAAGCCAAGCACAACCAGCTACACAAATTAAGTCCAAGTTCAATTTAGTTCGGTTTATATTCATTACCCTAATGTACACATTCAATAAACATGTATCTTGTACCTAGAGTTCCTATCTCAAATTGATCCAACACTACGTGTTTTCTAGTATCTGTTCAAGATATAAAAGCTAGCTTAGAATTTAATAATTTCACAACTTGATACTTCTTTTTCCCTAACTCTATACTTTAAGCTTCTAAATCATATTCCACATATCCTTTCAATATTACCCCTAATATATATATACTTAACACCGACATTCACATAACTCCCGACATTCACATGTCGTCTCACACACATATACATAGTGTGCATTGCCACTACGATTTCATGCGCACATACATATTACATGCTACTATAAGACCACAGCTATTACTCAGCCAATCACACACTTCATGATGCCTACACATACATACATAACACCTAACACACACACTCACATGTAAGATACGGTACATGCATACTACATATCCTAACACCATTCTATGACACCAATAAGATGTAATTTATATCACAACCGTATCACTACTACTATATAACAATATTAACACCTCCATTCCTAAAACTTAAAAGAATTCTACAAGCATAAATTTGTAAAAGGTAGAATGAAGATAAAAGGATAACTTGCTTGATTAAGGATGAAAGATTGATTCTCAACGAATTTCTCTTTCAATGGCATGAATCTTAATTTAGGATTTGAGATTCAGATGAGTGCTATATATTTCTTGGAAAGAATGTAAGTTTTTGTGAGAGGGAGTTATGGTAACCGTAAATTATGATTGAATTAGTGGGGTGTATAACTTTTTCTCTAATTAAAATGCCCTTGGCATTAATGCGTAATCACATGCTATACCGATATTTAGATCTTTTTCCATGATAGTTTTGGCCATGGCACTTTACTTAATTACATGTTATATTAATATCTAAATCTTTTCTTATGACACTTTTACCCTTGATACTTTATATTAAATTACATGTCATACTAAAAGTTAGATATAAAAATTACTTATTTCCTTTAATTCCCTTAAATTAATTAATTTATTATTTTTATTTTTAACTTGGATTTTGCATCTACTCTTTACATGACATTATTTCAAAGTCTTAACAAGACGAATTATGACCCTAAGATCTGCTGTTTGAAGGCTTACAATGATTTTTCCATATATCATAACAACTATCTCAAGCAAGCTCTTCGAAAATTAAGGGAAAGCTTCCCTTTTGTTAGGATTATTTATGCCGACTATTATAGGGCTCCAATACTTCTTTATAATAATCCAAAACGTTATGGCGAGAATCATCAATTCATAACTTTTAAATTTCCAAATTAAGCGCTTTTTTATGTTTCAAAATATTTTTTTTACTACTTTTGATATTTGTTAGGATAAATTGCAATTATACCCCTTTATATTTGTCATATGTGTAATTAGTTACCTTATCTTTGAAATTATACATTTTGTACTTCAAATATTGAAAAGAAGTATGTTTTTTTGTCCCTTAATAACCATTTTGCATTTTACAAAAGGATAAAAAGGAATTTATTATTTTTAATATTATGTTATCCAAGGGTGAAATATTAAAACAGGGTATAAAAACAAATAACTCAAAGATTTAGAGGTTCAAGCACTCAATTTCATTAATAAGATTATGCATTTATTCCTTCTAATCTTAAAAAGAAGAATGTATTTTTGTCCCTTAATAACCATTTTGCACTCTATGAAATTATAAAAAGGTATTTATTATTTTTAATATTATTTTATCTAAGCGAAGAATAGTAAAATTGGGTCTAAAAAACAAATATCCAAAGATTTAGAGGTTTAAACATTCAATTTCATTAATTGGAGGTCTTAGCACATATAAAGTTATATAAAGATGTGTGTTTACAATTTATCCTATTTGTTAAATTGCAATCAAAAGGCCATGATACTAATAACTTGTAATAGAAAGTGGCGATGCAAGGTAACCACGATGATTGACTACTAATAATGGGTTTGTAGCCATAAGGAAAATGGTACTGGCAAATGAGGAAAATAGTTTCACTTGTATAAAACTTGAAATCGTTTTTGTTATTTTTAAATAATATTTTTGTTGTGGTTAACCACTATCATTAGCCATCGGTTACAAACTTTACCTTCCATTACCAATGTTAGCAATCGAAACCTTTGCATTTTGTATGGTATGAGTGAGGAAATATGGGGAGGAATTATTTTGGGAAGAAAGAACATGAGAGGAAAAGAATTGTGAAGGTATTTGATTCCTTTTACTATAATGGACAACGAAAATGAAATGAATCTTAATTATTACTCAGGAAAAAATTGAATACAAAATGAAATTACCAACATACGAGCAAAAAGTAATCAAAGATAAGACAAAAACGGAAAAAGTGGAAGACAAATAATTCCATAACTTTCGCTCCCCTTTCTCTCCAATTTTGAGTGAAACTAAAGTTGATGGGGCCACGAAAACATTTCTTCCTAAATCATTCCTTCGATTTTACCTTTCTTTTTGAAATAACAGAAAGTGCATTAAAAATCCTGTTTTCATTCCACTTTCCTACCCCTCTTAGTTCTTTTCTCCATCCCAAACATAGGCTTAAGATCACAATGATAAAATTTTACTATGTTTCATTATAATGTTGAAGAAAATGTCTGATAATTTCATAATTTTTATTTTCTGTTTTAGAAACCATTTTGACCTTTATATCTCACATATCTTATGGGATCAACATATGTTAGGATATGTTAGGATTTTATGAGAGTGCATTCAAGGCTTGCTGTGGAGGGGGAGGGCCATATAACTTGAATGGAACAGCAATATGTGGTCAATCAAGCTTAACTTTATGTAAAGATCCATAGACTTTTGTAAACTGGGGTGGAATCTACATTATGGAGGCTGCATATAGCTACATAGCTAAGGGCTTATTAAGTAGAGCCTTTACTTCATCGCTACTTATCCTATCTTTTCATCTAGATGTATTGCCATAGAGATAAGTAATCTTTAGTTCCTCGGGGTAACTGTATTATTTTTGTATACTTCCACTCATTTTAATGAGGAAATTAAGAGTAATTACTCATCCCTATTTTAGTTGTATTCAATATTGTTTGGTCATACTCATCATCAGGATGCCATGCTATAATCCCTTACACATATATAAGAAATAAAAATTAAAGCTAAACTTGTTCTATTTCCAATTTAAAAGTACTCTATAGCATTTTTGTTGGGTTTGATCGAATTACATACCTACCTACCTACCTCTAACTTACGTCCCTGTTCTAACTTTAGAGAAATAGGTTATTTATGGTGTCAGATGCTATCACTTACAGTTAATTTACAAATAGCAAAATAATGTTCTAGAATAATTAAATTGGCTAGTGCTAGATAGGGTGATGTAGCTACTTACCTACATTTTTTTTTTTTTTGTGAAATACAGTAAATGGTCAAAGTCGTAATAAATGGCAATCCGATTCTTATAAAAATGATTTTCTTTTCCATAGATAAAAATGATAATATGAGGAATCATAACAAGATTAAAAATAAAATAAATAACTAAATGATCAAAATGTTTCTATTGCTTAATGGCTTGGATCCACGATAAATTCCACCGATGATAAAGGTTGGTGTATCCTTTTACATCCCTTAGCTTTGGATCATATGTTGTGCTATCAATTTTGACCTACTAGGGATGAAAGTTAGTGAATTTTGGTGAAATAAAGTCAAATATAATGAAATTAACATTGTATTTTGGTTGATCATTAGCCACAAATGCCGGTCATATAATTCGGACATTCTTCTACATGCGTTTGCGGTAGATAACGCTAGCATCCCCACAGCTAAATGCGCTAACGAAATGGGACCGGAGGTATTTTCAAGATTTCAAACTTCCTGGTATTTTCCACACAAAATATCAAGTCAACTTTCTCTGTTTGTAGAATAATTCAAACTGATGCCTTTATAAATGAAATAAAAATACAGATATTTCTAAATTTTCTAGAATATCATACCTAATTTTGTTTATATATATTCGAGTCAATTAAAATCATTGAATGGTTTAGAGAAAATTGGTCTTTCTTCCGAGCAGGTCATTATGTTTTTGCACTGCGCTGCGAGGAATGAGTTGCAACAACCTGCTTTAGGTTTCTCTAAATTTAATAATCTATAATATCATTTTATTAACTATCTTTATTCTTTATCATCTTATGTTTCATAAACATTTGCTTATAATTTAATGTATGTCTTGGATTTCGTGAATTTGTGGTTTCGAGTGATGTAACATTTGCAACTTTAGTGTAACATTTTAATTATAAAAGTTCTTTCCACAAAAAGTTATAAATTCGATTTAATTTAATTTTCATATCAATTATAAATATAATTAGGTCCAATAAAATAACATACGCATTCACCCTACTAACCACCATTTCTCCTCTTTCACTTGGTTAATTGAGCATAGGCGGGATGAAGGTACAACAAGTGGCTATACTTTAGGATTAGAATAGTTTAATACATAACTTTTGTTCTTTGATAATTTAATCTCAATAAACTTTATAAAAATGGCTCATCAAGTGCCTATTTTAGATAATAAATTGTAAAAGAATGAAAATTCAGGCACTGAATTACCTAAATCCCGTACTTACTATATTTTTATCTCATTGGACGTTATACAATGTATATTCATGAGTTTGGGCTAATAGTATGGAGAATTGCCACCGTGTAGTTTTAGGGCATGAAAGCCCATTTATAAATAAAATAATGAATACCAATTAGAATGTTCGAAAGGATTTGGCCGAATGTCAACTAAATTTGTCAACGATATGATTCTCTTACTACACACTTAATTTAACAGAACCAGATATCGTTGTTGACTGACTTCAACCACAAAGCACAAACCATATCAACCATAATATTATATATCTTATGCTGTCCCAAGTAAGCAGACATCACTTGGATGTAGTAAAATTTTCTTGCATTAAGCTTTTTCCACCATTATGGAGACCAACATGAAGGGAGCTTTGCTTCTCTTCAATATTACTTTTATGCTATTGGCAACTTTAGCCTTAGTCAAATCCTCACTAGTATGAGGCAATATTCAACTTTGGGGACTCTCTTTGTGACACTAGAAACCTCCTCGTTAGTGGTGAAATGGGGTTTCTGGTCATCGGAAACCTCCATATGGTGAAACATTTTGTGAAAAATCTTTTATTGAAATGCAAAACTCCTCTACTCGTACTATCTCAAGATAATATAGATGTTATTTTGTATGAAGAATGAAAAGCCCAAAAAGTTACATATCATTGTCTCAACTATTTATACTAGAGTAATAACAACTAATCTACAACAAACTTCCTAACAAACAAAAGAGAATAACAAACTATCTCAACTAACTAAAGAAAAATAACACATGTGAAAATAAATAAGCTTCATATCCCCCTCAAGATAAGAACTCTTGAAGACCTATCTTGCGACAAGAAAGCTCCAACTATGCTTCAGACACTGGTTTAGTTAACAAATTAGCAGCTTGCAATTTGGAAAGCACATAAATGGTCTTCAGAAAGCCATTAGTAATATAATCTCGAATGAAATGGACATCGATAGCAATGTGCTGAGTACGACTATGGAAGCAAGGGTGATAAGCAATTAACTGAACAGACTTATTGCCTACACACAAAGAAACTAGTTGTGAAATTTTTAGATGAAGATCTTGTAAGATATAGGTTAACTAAACAAGCTCTTTAGTTGTTGTCAACATGCTGCAATATTTTGCCTCAGCAAATGACGTAGCTACCACACACTATTTCTTTGTTTTCTATGAGACAAATGCAAAACCTAGAAAGACACAAAAACTAAAAATGGATTTGTAATTGTCAAGACAACTTCCCCAATTAGAGTTAGTATAGGCAAGTAGATTAAGATTGTTATTAGATGAGAAAAAAAAAAAAACACCTATAGAAACAGTTCCTTTTAGATAACAAAGAACATGAAAGGTGGCTTGAAGATGACCAGTACAAGGGTGTACAAGAAATTGACTAAGCTTATGGATAGTAAAAGAAATATCTGGTCTTGTTAATGTCAAATATAGCAACCATCGTATAAGTTGCCTGTAGAAGCTGGGATCATGTGAAGGTGTACCAGAGTCAACCATGAGTTTCAAGCTTGAAGGAAAAAGAAGTTTGGTAGGCTTGCAACCAACCATTCCAACATCAAACAGTATATCAGTAACAATTTTTTTTTGATTGAGAAGAATCCTACTATCAATTCTCCAAAGCTCAAGTCCAAGAAAGAATCGAGCATGGCCCAAATCCTTTATTGTAAAAGTTAGATATAAGGCTAACTTAAGAGCTTCAATTGAATCAATATTACAGTAATTAAAAGATCATCAACATACAAGAGAGAAATCAAAAGTCCACTAGAATCACTTCTAGTATATAAGGAATAATCATTTTTCGACTGATCAAAACCTTGAGATTTAAGAAACTATGTCATCTCAACATTCCATTGTCTTGACGCTTGTTTAAGGCCATAAAATGATCGCAACAATCTACAAACTTGCCTTAGCCTCACCTTAGAATATACTTCTAGAGGCAACATGTAGATTTTTTTGTCAAGAAAATCATGAAGAAACACATTATTGATGTCCACTTGAAAAAGTGGCCAATTCTTAGCAGCTATTATTGCTATGAGGACTTTCACTATACATAGTTTTGTAACTAGTGAAAATGTGTTATGATAATCTTCCTCTTCTATTTGAGTGTACCCTTTAGCAACCAATTTAGCCTTATACCTTTCTACAGTACCATTAGCCCAATATTTTATTTTATACACCTATTTTGAACGTATGCCTTTTTTTCCCTTGAGCAATGAAGTAAGCTCCCAAGTAGAGTTATTTTCAAGAGCTACCAATTCTTGATTCATAGCATCCACCCACTTATCATCTTGAGCAACTTGAAAATAACAATATGCTTTTTTGGTAGTTAAAACATTAGCTAATGAATGCACATAATCAGAAGGATATGTGTGAGATATGTTGGGAGAAAATAAGGGATAATAGTGAGATAAATTAGAGACAGTTAAAGAACTTACCGAATGTAGAGAATAGACATAATCCTAAAGCTAATGAGATATTTTCACAGACCTAGTAGACTTATGAACATATTGATGCAAACCAATAGGAACAATAGTAGGATTTGATTCAGAATGTAAAGTGTCAATTGGTGTAGTGTTTAAAGGATTGATAATGTGTGTGGATGAACCAAGCTATTTAGTGTTAGTGTTTAAGGAAACAAAAGGTAGAACATGAGAATGGCTTGTAGAAAGTGTTGGAATAATTGCTTCCTTTTACTACTTAAATGGAAAATGATCTTAAAAAAATTGTACATCTCTACTGCACAAGATTCTCTTCTTCTCTAAATCAAACAATTTATAACCTTTTTGATTTGATGCATATCCAAGAAGAATGCATTGAATCCCTTTAGAGTCAAACTTATCCTTAGGTTCAACAAGAAGAGGAACATAATAAAGGCAACCCATAACCCTTAGATGGTCATATGTAGGTGCTTTTTGAAAAATCAGGTCATACGAAGTCTTCTAATCCAACTTGGAAGATGGCATTTGATTTATCAAATAGGTAGTAATCAAGACATACCCTCCCCAAAAGACCTTTGGTAAACTAGCATGTAACCATAGTGCTCTAGATGTTTCAATCAAATCTCTATGTTTATGCTTCACTCTTCCATTCTATTGTGGTATGTAATGCATTGTTCACTGATGAATAATACCAAGTTGAAGGAAGAAAGACTGACATTTTTTAGAAAGAAATTCTATACCATTATCAATCCTAACAAATTTGAGTGTGAGATGAAAATAATTTTGAATATAAGCAACAAAGTGTTTAAGGTTGACAAGTGTTTGTGATTCAATTTCGTGAGATATATCCATGTTTCTCTTGAGTAATCATCAATAATTGTCAGAATATATCTAGCTCCAGTAATTGATTCCACATGATGCAATCCCTAAATATCAATATGCAGCAAAAAGAAAGCAAAAGGAGATATACTTTCACTTCTTGAAAAAGGAAGTCTTTGTACCTTAGCCAATTGATAAGTATCACAAAATAAATGTGTTTGTGACTTACAATTATAGAAACCAATATGTCTCAATTTTGAAATAGATGAATGTGCTACCCTTGCATGAAACAACTCTAAACTTATTGTTGAAACGGAAGAATTGACATATAAAGGAGACATTGAAGTTAGTTTATTCTTGTCATGATGAAAATCAGGAATAATAGAAGGAAAACAAGGCTCAGATGTAAGTACATAGAGACCCTACAGTGAAGTCACCTTAGCTATCACAATGCTGGATTTCTAGTCCTGAAAAACATAATAATTGCTATTAAAACAAGCTGTAATTGAAGAGGTAGATAATAGACGACTCACTAACAAGAGATTGTGTTTAAATTCAGGAATAAAGAAGACATTATTCAATACCAAATTTGTGTTTATATAAACTAAGCCAATCATTTTGACAGTTTGAACTCTATCGTTTGGAAGTGTAATAGAGATTGGTGTTATGAGAATACGTGTGCAAGAAAAAATGTGTTTGAATGGTGACATGTGATTCATAGCTATTGTATCAACAATCCAAGATTGCATATTGTTATTCCAAGTGTTGAGATTTACAGTAGAGTGAGAAATACCGGACCAATGTCAGCAACCAAATTCTGCTCTTCAACATTTGTCCCTTTCTTCATCTTCATCAGTTCATGGCAAACTGATTACAAAAACTATGTATCCATCTTATTATTAGTCCCAATAGAAGTTCTTGCAACATCAAGAGGAGTTAGTTGTCTATCATTTTTAGTAAAGCAGTGTGTTGCACATCGTGGATTTCCTTTCTTATTTCTTCACCCTTTGTATCAATCCGGGTAGCCAATCATTTTAATATATGATTCAATTGTGTGTCCTTCAGAGTTACAATGTTTGCACTTCAATTTATTTTTAACTTCCTTCTTATCATAAGCATTGGACTTATTCATCCTTCCTATATTGAAAATCGACATATTACTTTCACCTATCATCAAGGTTGACACCTGTCTCTGTTTTTCAACTTATAAAACCAGATAAAAGGCTCGATTCACTTATGGTAGTGGATTAGAAGATAGGATTTGATTCGTAACAGATTCATAAACATTTGATAAACCCATCAAGAACTGCATTAGTTTATTTCGTCAATCATACTCAACCAATCTAACTTTAAGTGCACAAGTGCAATATTCCAATCTCCCACAATTACAAACCTGATAAGGATTCAAAGTGTTCAACTCATCCTAAAACATTTTGAACTTATTAAAGTAAATAGAAACTGAACAATCTCCTTGCCTAATGTTTGCAATCTCATGCTAAATTTGATAGATCAAAGGTCCATTCGCCTGACCATGTTGTTCACATATCTCTCTCCAAAGTTCTTGTGAAGATTGCATCTACATAAAACTCTGAGACAATTCAGCAACCATGGAATTGAGAATCCAACATCTTACCATATAATCACATTGAATCCACCTTACAAAATCATTTGAATTATCTTCTAGTTTTGGTAAATCTCCATTGGTAAATCCTAATTTCAATTTCGCACCAAGCGCCATCCTAATTGATCTACTCTACGTCATAAAATTCAATCCATTGAAAGTAATATTACCTAATATCATCCCTAGATTATCAAAACCAGAAATGAAAAGAGGATCTATCACAATCAACTTCATATTTTGTTAATTTTGATTATTCATGATGTGAACTGAATTATCGAGCCATTCGTGTTCAATTGTAAGGAACAAAAATTGTTTCTTGACTAACATGTATGTGAATAGGGAAAGATCATACCATGGCTTCAATCGAAAGGCAAAAAAAAAAAAAAAAAAAAACATTATGGATTCAGCAACTCTGATACCATGCAAAATACTTTCGTTGAAATGCAGAACTCCTATGCTTGTACTATCTCAAGAGAATACAGATGTTGTTTTGTATGAAGAATGAAAAGCTCAAAAACTTACATATCACTATCTCAACTATTTATACCAGAGTAATAACAACTAATATATAATAAACTGTCTAACAAACAAAAGAGAATAACAAACTATCTTAACTAACTAAAGAAAAATAACACATATAAAAATAAATAAGCTTTATACATTCTTTCGACGCTCGATGGAGGTGTTGTTCTAATGGTAAACTGGTTGTTGATTTCAAAGGTACATTCTTTTTTTATTTTTTTTTATCCTTATCACCATTTTGTCATATGCACTTGATAATTATAACAGTAGAGAAATTTTATACCTGTAGGCTACAAAGGTGACATTACAGGTTTATTTGCAAATTTTTTTAAAGTTAAAAAACTACAAGCATTGATTTTCTTTAGGTGGCAAGTTTGTGTTTCGAATAATTACATTGAAAATCCTCCAAATGTTTTCATATTGGAGGAATTAACATCTTGAGATTTTGAAAATCATTTTGCTTGCGCCTGTTGAAGTACTAGCATTGTAAAATTTCTTCTTCCGTATAATATCAAGTCAATCTTGTATATGAATATGAAACTATAATTTTTTTTTTTCTTTTTCAAATTCATTCCTTTTTCTAATTTAACTCATATTGACAATTGAAATGCCAAATCATTCAGGAAAACTATAAATTAAATTGAATCATTCTTAAAGAATAATTATGAGTATTTAAGAAGAGAGGTTTTACGGATTTGACAATTTAATTTTTTAGGAATGTAAGTGTGGTATTTTTGAAATTTGATGCATCTCTCATTTCTTAAAATTTTTTTTAGGTATCGCTTAATTTGAAGTGATAATTGTTTCTTGCGGTTGTTATAAACCGATAAATAGTTCAAAAATTTATTGTATTCTATAGCCGGAATAACTAATTTTATTTTTTTATAATAATGCAGCTGAAGCATTTGGGCTGCCATATCTTACACCATATCTGAAAATAGACAACGGCTCATGTGTGAAGACTGGAGTGAACTGTGCAGTTGCTGGTGCCACTGTGCTGGACCCAAAGTTTTTTAATGCCCAAAAAATGGGCAAGTTCTTGTGGACAAACCACTCCCTTAGTGTTCAATTGGGTTGATTCAACAACATCAGATCCTCTCTTTGCACCACCAAATCAGAATCAGGTACTGTCTGACAACCAAATCCCCAAGTGCATATCTCCTTTTTTCATTTGATTATGTATATAAAGAATGAACTATATTCTTTCTCTTTTTGGAGTTAAGAACTAACTCTTAGAATCCAAAAGTAGATAAGAAGTATACAAAATGCTTGATTTGTGTTCTTATAAATTAAACTATTATTGACAACATAAGCTTATATCTTAACGGCCTACTCATTATTAAATAAGCAGCTAATCCGACTAACGGTCGGCTTATATAATTTTTGCAATTTAATTTCAGATACTAATCAAATCATCTTATTCTACTTTTTTGGCTATAATAATTGTTATTGCAAATTTAACCAAATTTGGTGAAAATATAGTTGCAAGATCAATATAGAACAATGACTTTTTTTTTTTGTTTTTTTGTCTCTTTAGATTTTTTGCATTTGCTTCTATAGTGAAATATTTTATGGCATAATGGTAGGGATTTAGATGTTTGCCACAATCTATTTCGCCACATAAGGAAAAATGTTTCGCTGTGTAAACTTTTCATAATTTCTCTTAATAATCTAACCTTTATATGATATTCTGATATTGGTTTATAAAATTTTCTTGTACATAATGTAGATTTTTTTTTTTTTTTATGCTACAGAATGTAAAAGATACATGTCAAAATCACTCTTTCTCTTGGGAGAAATAGGAGGAAATGACTATAATTATTCATTCATTGGTGGTGGAAGCATCAAGCAGGTCAAAGCATTAGTCCCTTTGGTTGTTGAAGTGATTACTAACGCCACTAGCGTATGCCCCATATCCCTCTCTAATTCAATGTACTTTAGTCATCACAATTTTTTAGTGGATTGCTGCATTGAAGATTTTATATATTTCTTCCTATTGCGCTAGTAGGCAAATGTATGTCTTTTATAAGCACGACATATAATAATGGGTTTGGATTGTCAAAAATTACGTCTTTAAAATTTTCCTAAGGTTATACATTTTAAATAAAACTATATATAATTAATGGTTAATATTATATAAAAGAAAATGATATCATCATGATGTCATGAGATACTTAAAATCCAAGTAGTCTCAGTCACTTATTGAAAACTTTACCTAAAATTATTTTAGAGATCTAAATCTGTTATATATATATATATATATATATATTAATGATCAGTAGACTTCTCTTCTCTTAAACAGAGGCTAATAGAAGAAAGTGCAGCTAATCTCATGGTCCCAGGAAATCTTCCAATACAGCATACATGGCCATGTTCCAAAGCCCTAGTAAAACAAACTACGATCCAACTTGAAAGTTCACAATGCTTTGGCCAAATATCATAACAAGTACCTCAAACAATCCCTTCAAAAACTGAGGCAAAAGTATCCTTTTTATTACAATCCCAAGCGTTACGGTTAGAATCATACATCAATTTTAATTTGTTTATAATTAATATTTTTCTCTTTGTTAATAATTTCAAATTGCTTTTTTAATTCAAATTTTACATCGTTAGCTCCATATTAAATTTTCATGTATAAATAAAATGAAACAATCACTCCACCTTTTTTCGATTCTAATAGAGAAGGATTTAGTGATCGAAAATATACACATTGCGGATACTACATGAAGAACGGAAATAATGGAATGAGAATTCCTAATTTGATTAGGCTTGCCTTTTAATTCAAATTGGGTGTCTATGCTTTATTATTCAAATTTATGAAAAATTAGCACATGGATAAAAGCAAAGATAACGTTGATCACAATAAATAATTAATATATTTTTAATAGTATTAATATGTCACTTGAATAGATTAGTACCGTATAAATACCGATAGAATTTTAGCGCATGACAATCTAAATAGTATTTTCTTAAAAAAACTACTCACTATTACTAATGCGTCTAAATAATATTGCTATTCACCAACTACTCATCTAAACACACAGTGCATTAATAATAATAAATCCTTTTTTTTCCTCAAGAGCTTTTATAAATTTTTTATTAGTATTTACATTCATGCACCATAATAATTATAAGTTACTACATATGAAAAATGAAGTCAAAAGTTGGACGGACATGGAAGAAAAGGAAAAAGAATTTATAGCAACGATGTGAAATAAGACATCCTTTTGTAGATTAGGAATCATGGTACAAATGTCCGCTTTGACTTGCTGAATCTCATATATGCAAAATAAACTAGTTTGTAGAGTTGGCTATTTTTTTGGCATAATACAATGATAAGTACACAAACAGAACATCATTAGGAATTCAATTATAGAGATAAATAGGGATCTGATATAAAACTTAGATATGTGACACGATAAATATGATCAGGACAAAATCTATATTTGATTATAAGTACTTTTAAAACTGATACGAATCCGATGTTGCATGTCGTGCATCGTATAGGATTTTATGGTAGCACCTTTAAAGCATGTTGTGGAGGAAGAGGCCCTTACAATACCGATACATCAGCAATATGTGGCCAACCGGCACAACACTATGCAAAGATCCATCGGCTTTTGTAAGCTGGGATGGAGTTCACATGACGGAGGCTGCTTACAGATTTATTGCAGATGGCTTACTCTATCGGGGCTTCACTTCTCCCCCACTTATTCCTACCTTTCATTAACGCCTTCCAGCATGTCCGATGAATTTTCCTTGCGCATGGTTTTGAATTGTGCCTTTCCATACTATTCAATTTTTGAATTGCATAATGAAAATAATTGAAGAGAGTGGTTTTTATTTTTTCTTCTATAAACACTATATTTTTCGAAATCTTCAGTGTTGAGTAGTTCTTCTCATATCTAATTAATGATAAGAAAACAATTATGAAGAAAGATAAATTAGCAACGAGTTCAAAAAGTGACGGAAGCGATTGGCCATTGATCTAATAAAACAACAGGATATTTAGACAATCATGCTTGCACAGTGCTTCGAATATATTTTAGTAATTCTATCTTATTTTAGTTTAAATTTTCTTTTGTTGTGTCATTAATAGGATTCAACCAATAGAGTCAATTGATTGGGCTTTGCACGAGTGTGTAATGAACCTTCTTGGTAGAATATAGTAAAGAGAGATAAGATATTGTGTGGTATGACTACTCTGATACTTAAATTAGTACTTTATATGAAGAGAGAATAAGCGAATACTTAAGGTTTACAAAGTGAGTTTAGTGCACAAAGAATCAATATGTCCTACTGCTTGAATGAGTGGAGCTATTTATAGAGGAGGGTTGCCGAGAATCAAAAGAGCACATTTGGCATGTTGACACATCTACACAACTTGAGTGGTGAAAGCGTAGAATTTAACATGTTTTATATTTGTAGTGTCATAGTGTTTGATTGAGTCTTCAAGCCTTCTCCAATTGTATAATAACCGTTTGGAGGAGGAGCTAGCTTGTTTAGAGATCTTTTAGAAAAGTTGGCCAATGGGATAACGAGGTTGGGTGCTAATGGATTAGGTCAGCCCATGGCCTTAGAAAGCTTATGGGCCCAAACAAGTCGACGTAGGTCTAAAGAACTGATATCCAAAATATACTATCAAAATATTGGTTTCATCCTTTTTTAGATCAAACGATGCTTCTTGTATTTGATATTGACCTAAAAACAAAGTGTCTTAACAATATATTAAACTTGGTTTGGATTAGTCTACCTTATATGTTCTATCCATGTATTTGGGTTCTTTTTTTGAATTGAGATAAATTCTTACATATCATTGTACCCAAAACTGTGAGGACATAATAATTCAATTGTAATTGAAGAATTTACAAAAGTTAAATGAAGTACAAGAAGAAAGAGATTTGGGGAAAAACTATAACCACTTAAGAGCACTAAAAGTTAAATGTTAAAAAAGAAGAAGAGTAATTTAGAAAAATGACGTTTATATATGTTCCTGACCATCTTCATTTGAAGAGCATGTCATGTCTACTCCTCTTTTAACATCCACCTTCATATTTATTTATGATATTTCGAGTATCTACATTTAAGGCAATCTTATGATTTACACATTAACTTGACCACTTTTATAATTGTACATATAAAATTTTGATTTATTTAATTATATACCCAACTAAATATTTAGCTATTATCGTTTATATCTTAGTTGATTTCAATTCAATTCGTTGGTCTAGTCAGTATGATTGATTAATGGAATAGCCTCTCATGGCTTTAGGAGGGTAGGGGAAGTTTAATGTGACACTCATAAGGCTACGAGCAGCCACCCACAAACGCCAATGGATTTAGCCTCTTACATTTTTGAAGTAAGTGAAGACTTATTACAGCAGGTGATCAACGGTAACCTATTAAGGGTCATAAGACTCCCTTAAGGTCATGGATGCCTACTTAGCTGGTTATGCTAATTGGACTTATAGTATAAATTAGAGCTAATTAAGATGTAGATGATCATAACTAAATTTTTAATTGGATGTATAATTACCACTAATGGTGAAATACCATTGAAATATGATTTAACTTAATATTAAAATGTCATATATTCATTTAATATTTGAATTTGCTATATTTGATTGAATTTTACTTTATTAAACTTTTATTGGGTTATAATTTAATATATAAGTGTTACCACCATCTTTATTATTTTTATTTGTAAAATATTATTGTCTTTTTCCTTATGACTTTATAAATCTAGTTACAACTTTTAAATCGATAAATAGGTCCAACTTAAATACTAAACAAGTTTATTAAATGGGTTGAGTTACGATTTATACGATTAATAAACGAATAGGTTTATGAGTTAAAGTTTTCGATGTGAGCCCGTTTAAGCATGTGAGACATTATGGGCTAACATGAATTGCAAGCCTTACTACAAAACAAACCAATTTGTATTTAATGCTAGTGCATCACTTACATCCATATTTTTTTTTTATTTTATTGCACTTTATACGCTAAATCCCCAAAATATTTTATGATCGATTTGGGTTCAATTTGCCGCATGACACTTGTGTGAGTGACTTAGTTTTCTAGGTTTGCTGAAATCATATGTATTAATGGGATCAAAGTTTTGGAAGTGATGTGCTTCATTGATAGGTTTGAAAACTCCACTCTTTTGCTCATAGGAAATTGAAGTAAAATCAGATTAGTATTTCTATTGTCATATACTTGTGATTCATGGAGTTGAGGAGTGTTGAAAATTATATTGGGATTCGTTATTGATATTGGACCTTGCATGTTTGTGTTGTATGAAATAGGGAATGGAACTACACGTAACCTGTTCACTTTACCCCGCGGAATAAAGGTGTAACGTAATTTTGATTCATAAGTAGTCAAATAGGCGTGTAATGCCTATTATAATGTTCACTTGGAAAAAAGGATAGATAAATAATAAATAGGGAATATAATTAAGAAGACCATTACAACCCCTTTCTTTGACCTTTTTTTTTTTCTTGGTAATATACTACCAAAACCTCAACTTCTTATGCCGTTCTTCATCTCTCTCTCTCTATCTCTTTTCTTCACAAATAAAAAAAAAAAGAAAGATAGAACAAATGGGTCCCTAAAGACCTAAATTTCAATTTCAAGTTTAAAAATATCTCTTTCTTTGATAGGAATAAAGACTCAAATTTCAATTTTAGCAAAACCTATTATTTAGCCTCAAACCCTACTTGGGAAATCTTCTTTACTACTTCTCCCAATCGAAATCATAGATTTATGTTAATCTTAGTGGTGCGTGCATGAACTTTGTGCAGATCTATTGATCATGGTGGTGCATATGTGAAATTCGTACAAATCTATGTTGATCGAGTGGTGTATATGTAGATCCATGTTGATTGTGGTGATGCATATGTAAACTTTGTGTAAATATGTATTCACAGTGGTGTATGTGCGTGAGTATACAATGGTGCTGGGTTGTTGGCGAT
Source organism: Lumnitzera racemosa (assembly GCA_024138005.1). Lineage (NCBI taxonomy): Eukaryota > Viridiplantae > Streptophyta > Magnoliopsida > Myrtales > Combretaceae > Lumnitzera > Lumnitzera racemosa. Next base: position 85,774,663 of record JAMXBC010000011.1, read on the forward strand.
GGGTGAGCAATAGTTTTCTCTAGTGCTGATGTGTACATAGTGGTGACAGTGCTGGGAATACGATAAATGTGTAGTGTTGGTGTTGGTAACAATGCTGTTGAGGTGGTGGCACCCGCATGGTAGTAGTGGTATTACCAAAGTTTGGTGGCAAGTGTTATGAAGAAGAGCTAATGAAGAGGAAGGGCAAAAGAAGTATTTTTTTTAATTGAATTGGGATTCCTCAATCCAAGTTAAGGAATCACAATTTAGTAAAATGAGGAATTGGAATTCCTCACAGATTTCCTATTATAAGTTTAAAAACAAAGTGAAACATGTAATAGAAATTGATGAGATATAAGAGGGGAATGGAGTAATTATTCCCCTTAAGTTAACATACTTGTTTGACGAAATGCTTGAAAGAAAAAAAAAAGAGTCATCAATTGTTAATTGAGTTAGTAGATTATACTTAAGAGTTGGAGTTACAGTTGTTAAATTGTGAGTCAAAAATATGATTTTATAAGTTTATAATTTTATAATATTTTTTTATTTGAAATTGATTTAAAATTATTTATATATAGACCTGTAGTAAAATTATAAATTTTTATATACGATTTTATTAATTTTGTACTATTCTATTGATTCAAATGTATAATGAAATTGTAATTTGAAGTCCATAGTTACTAATACTAGTTGCTTGTTGAGTTTGAAAGAAATGTCGAGAAGGAAAAATATATCGCCCGAGTCCTTGAATGCAACGGAGGTAAGACCAATGCATAACTCACTAGATGTCCCCTCCCCTTTTTTTTTTTTTTCCCCCTTTCCCTCTACATTACAGTTTTTCTTGTTGCATTGGAACTGACTAATTGTTTATAATATCAACTACATAATGTACGAAAGAACGATCCAAGACCACCTAATTTGGTAAGTGATAGAATGTATAAAATCCGTGTAATACTTTATTACATGGGAAATGGATTCTTTGAAGACTAAAATTATTGGATAGAAATACAAATCAATATTTCAAACTATTTAGATTTTGTAATATCTTTCAATTTTTTTTTTTATACTATCAAGTGTAAACCAATAATTATATGATGTTGCATCTCAAAAGGATAATTTAGGAAAATTTTAAGAAAGTAAATTTAGGGAATGGCATCTATATCTTAAAGCTCATTAAAGCTAATCAGACCAGTTGAAAGGCCTAAACTTTTGCGAAGCCTCTTTCCCTAGCTGAAGAGAAGGACCCAAAGTTGGGCCCTAATTCCTTGCTGAAAATGATGGGTTACATTAATTGGTTAGGGACCCTAGGTTCTAGGTTGGAGATTTGTGTCACGATCGATATGACCATAATTTCCTTGGGGTCTTGGTCCTAGGTCGTTTGGTACTCCATTATGCATGGGATGCCAAAGCAAAACTTCAGTTGATTCACCGACAGACAGTGCTTCACATGGCTGAGAAGAACACTCGTAAAGACCAAGGTATTTTCCGGTTACGCCATAGCTCCATCGCCAACTATGGAACCTCGAATTAGTCCGCACAAGTTGACACACATGAATATGTACTAAATCACGTGTTTAGGACTCAGGGAAGAGAAGAAAAAAAAAAAGAATTGGTATTAACACTTCATGTTACAATAAACGGTAAATAAGTACCTATAATATTTTAATATATATAGTAGCTTCAATGTGTAATTTTTGATAGCATTTATAAATTATGAAAACGGCACATATTAACTATATGTTGTTGTATGTTAAAATGATTAACTTTAGAAAAATTTTTAAAAAGTAAATTTAAAGACTGATTCAACTTAACTCAAATGTCACTGTCTCTAAATTAAGATGATACAAAATCTTGTTGTACCTGTCTATATATCCAATTAAATTTCAACCGTATTCATCACTTTTAGGTTATACAGACCTTAATAAAAGCTCACAGCCATATTCTTCTTTCTTGTAAAGTTTTTCTTTGAAATCAAAATGGAGAAGTTATTGCATGTCTTCTTGATTGCTTGCTTGATGTTCCCATTTCTAGTCTTCACACAAGTCTCATCAAGCCCCCAAAGGTATGAGGCCATTTTCAACTTTGGGGACTCTCTGAGTGATACTGGCAACTTCCTTCGTTCGGGCGCACTTGCATTTCCTGTCATTGGAAAGCTCCCTTATGGCGAGACTTACCTCGGACGGCCGACTGGCCGTTGCTCGGATGGCCGTTTGGTAGTTGATTTCATAGGTATCCCCTATATTTTTAGTTTGCACTTCCTATATCTCAATAACAAAGCATCATTTTTATTTGTTCATTTATTTTTTTTCTAACTATATTACAACTTATTCGAGGGGATTGAAACTTGGTCCATCTTGCTAGAATATTAGTTTTCATATCAATTAGCTACAACGTTCTTAGTCACTTGAGCATGCTTAGGTGTGAAAACACGAGGAAAAAAAAAAGTGGATTTAAATTTTCTTGATTTGCAAATCAACAGTTGAGATTGTTTAGACCTTTTAATATCCCTTGATGTCATCATAACATTTTTTTTATGATATTAACAATTGATTACAAATGACAATATCTTAAAGGGTAAATCGAGAGAAACAGAGAGAAAGTAATTAAATTAAAGGGATCGATTTCAAGAAAAAGTTTCAATGTAAAACCCTAATAAATTAATAGCAGTTTTCTAGTACTATGATACTGGTTCTTGAACTCAATGTTATGATTTAATTTTGCAGCTGAGGCCTTTGGATTACCATACCTTCCACCCTACCTTGGAAAAAGCAAGAACGTAAAAAATGGAGTTAACTTTGCGGTAGCCGGTGCCACAGCATTGGAGCCAGAGTTCTTCTATGCTCAAAAAATCGGAAAACTCTTGTGGACCAATGACTCCTTAAGAGTGCAATTGGGGTGGTTTAAGAAGGTCAAGCCCTCTTTATGCATCAATAAAGCAGGTAATTGTGGAAATAATTTATTCTCTAGGCTTTGTTAGCAGAAAATATTAATGAACGCCTTAGGCACCGGTCAAATTACCAAATATTGTTAGTTGGACATTCATCCTCTCAATTTATTTTTTTCTTAATTTTCTGGATTTACTTTCTTAAGATAATTTTAAGTATAATTAACGATTAAGATTATAAAAAAGAAAATAACATTATAATAACATTTTAGAATATTTAGAAAATTTAGATAGTTTTTAACCATTAACTTATAAATTAGGAAAAATTAGGAGATAAAAAATTAAAAGAACTCCATTTTAGTGGTACCCACGCTTCAGATCCACGTACTCATCTTTCAAGCAAAACTGGTGGAAGGATTAACGAATAAATCTTTTGCGTCATGGTCAGTTGAGGCGAATATCCATTCTATTCCCCCGATAAGACAACTATTTTACAGTGTTTACTTAGATTTTTGCACCATGTAATGCAAATTCCATGGCAAGCTCAATCCTGGCGATTACTGCATAGGGATTCATTAAAAAAAGTAAAGAATCCTCGTTCCTTTGTCAACCCTCCTCCTTCATTTCAATTTTGCACTCACCTAGAATAAAAAATTACAACTTTTGCCCTTCAATACTCGTCCAACCCAGAGTTGCCTTTTACCAAAAAAAAAAAAAAAAAAAAAAAAGTCATCTGCTCCTTTTCTTCAACACCTGCCATTCCCTCATCCCTTGCTTCAATGCCCTCCTGATAAACATGATGTAACTTCCCTTCGTAATTTTCATCGAAGCTAATTCCCTCCCATGTCCCTTACACACTTCGTCACCCTGCAGAAAAAATAGATGAACAGAAAAAAGAAAATTAAAAACCGAGGAGAAGAAATACAAAAGATTTAGCTTGCAATACCTGATTCGAATTTGAGTGAAGGAGAAACAGTCGAGATTAGCTTCTCATTAGCTGCCGTCGTGCATCTTCATCATCGAACAACTTTGTTGATTTCTTCTCTTCGATTGGGTTAGGGTTTCAAAGATAGATTTGGGGTGACACGATTCTGCATTTTTCTTACTTTTTTTTTTTAATATTTTTTCAATAAAGCAGGAGCATTTTGGATATTTTATTCTCAATTCATTATTTATTCCTGGGTAAAATCTATCAAGTAAACAAAGTATTTCAAATTCCATTATATTTAAGTAAACATTATAATATATATTTATTTTTTATTACACATCTGTCCTATTTCATGATAATTGATATTTCATTCCCCTTTTATTCCGTTAAATCAATTGAAGGAGCTGTTGCTGTTTTTGTGGTGCAGAATGTGATAAGTATATGAAAAAATCGCTGTTTATGGTTGGAGAGATCGGTGGGAATGACTATAATTATTTGTTCTTTGCGGGTGCAAGCATTAAACAGCTTCAAGCTCTAGTACCTCTCGTAGTTGGAGCAATTACTAATGCCACCAGTGTACGTTCAAAAATTTCACAAGCCCCACCTTCCCAAATATTCATCTCTTGTTGCAATTGACATTAGCAATTTCATAATTTCGATCGACATCATTTTAACTTTGAAATTCAAACATAGACTTCATTCATATAGATCTTATTAAAAATGGTATCTATACCATATATATATATAACTAAGCTATTATATTCTAATATGATCTATACATATAGTTTAAGAAAGATTTTAATAGTACTAATTTATTATATAAATCGTTAAATAGAGTATAAGTATTATAAAATTTTAACATGTAAAAATATATATATTAAAATTTTATTTATATTTTTACGTCACTTGTCGATTTATATAATGTGTGACCTAACTAAGAAAAGGTGTTCCCGTCACGTTAATATTCCGTAAATATTTTACCCTCTTGTGGTAATGTTTAATTTTCTTTGTGGATTTTATTATGTATTGCAGACACTCATTGAGGAAGAGGGAGCAATAAATCTGATGGTTCCGGGGAATCTTCCGGTAGGTTGCACCGCCGTGTACATGACTTTGTTCCAGAGCCCTAACCAAGCTGATTATGACCCAAAAAATGGCTGCTTGAAGGCACACAATGCTTTTGCAGAGTATCACAACAAATACCTTAAACAAGCCCTTCATATGTTACGAAAAAAGTATCCCCATGCAAGAATCATCTATGCTGATTACTACAGCGCAGCCATGCGTTTCTACCACGCCCCTAAACACCATGGTATGTCCCATATGCGCCCCCCCCCCCCCCCCCCTTTTTTTTTCCTTCTATTTATTTATTTATTTTTTGGATTAAGTTTTTTTATCCAAAGTAATGTGCTCTCATTAATACCGTACGGTTCACCTGTCATATGCTGCCATGCTTTTTTCTTTTTTTCTTTTTTTGAATTATCCATAGAGGATTCTCATCGGCATCTTCACCTCACACATGCTGCTATGCATTTATATAATCTAATATGTAACCCAATTCATTTTGTTGTCTTTCATACGTGGTGATATGTAGTGGATTGACATTGACAAGATTTAGAGGGAGAAAACACTATACTTTTTTTTTTTTTTTCTTTTGGGCCCAAACCAGCTATAAACTTTACATATTATTTATTTAGTCTTTGCCAAAGCTATATATACACGGTCAACAGGAAAAAAATAATTAAAATAATTAGGATAGGATAAATATAATCAATATTATTATTTTTTATTTAAAATTCTAAACCTAATGTAGGGTCTCTCTCTCTTTTTTTTTTTTAATCCCCGGAGACGTCAAATTAGAAATTATTACGTAAAAATAGCTAGAAAAATAGGACATAGATACATATTTTGCAACTACTCATTACTTTATATTATTAAGTTATACATTATAAAGTTGGAAATAAGGAATCATATTTGATGCTATTAGTGAATAAAGATGTTGTTCAACAAGGAGCATTGAGTCCCTTCGGAAGTCCACTCAAACATGCTGTATCTAGCAATAGAATTATTTGGAGCCATAAATGGAAACGGTGGTATAGTTTAAAGTACATTCATATAACTTTAAGCGGTGGGGCTTTTCCACTGCTCCAACAGGAACTTCCCCTTTTGTAGAATTCACGTGTTTGCTTGTCCAAGTTTAAAATTTAGGTTTCCTGAAGTTTATCTTATTAATACAACACATTTTTTTTTTTCCTTGTACTTCAATATAATTAAAATTGAACATGTAGAGTAAATTGCAATGTATCAACTTATATTTGAAATAAGTTTTGCACCTTTTACATCTTTGAAAACATCATATATCTTGGATTCTTACTGAAAATTATACTATTAATAAATATGACAGAAAATAAATTAACCATTACATAATGTTCGAAAACTTAAAACAAATAAAATAGGAATTCTCTCTCATTTTTGTCACTTTATGTAATATTATACACATATATTCTGTTTCTTATTTTTCATTATTTTTAACAACAACAAAATGGTCATATGAGGGATATGATATTACGGTTTCAAATATTTAAACGACTAAACTCCCATTTTTTAAAATATATGGAATGTACTTGTAATTTACTCTTAAATTTAATTTACATGAGTATAGCATGCACGTTCATCATTCATCACTATATTTTCTAGATCGTGAGTTTTATATCATTACTCTTAGAATTAATTTGAGTTTTGGTTTGTTTTATTATATATTTTCCTTTTGATTGGTGATCACATAAGAATTATTCAAAATAGAATTTATTACTAGATAGTAAATGGAAACGGGAGAAAGTTAGATACAATAAGTTACATCTATTTTACACATATCATCAGTTAATTTATTGACATGTAGAACTTTGGATATGTACTTAAGTAAACGGAATGCATGTTCGCGATATAGATACATAAATATATATATATATATACGTATATATATAACTACAATTTGTCTTATATAACTATTTTTCTTATTAGTCATGAGTGCCAGCACACTAATACAAACCTGATCCACTAGGTAGGTTAGTGTATTAATTAACAAAGGTGGAGATCGTGACTGCGTCAACGTATACATTAAGTAAGGAAGTTGGAGAAAAACATGTGAAGCCAAAGAACCGCGTTACAAGTACAATGCTTGCTTTTCGAATGCAGAAGATTAGGTTTTTGTCACAACTTTCATTAATGTTTTCGCCTGCCATTTTTTTCCCCTTTTTAAGCATATCCAAATTGTTCTCGTTCTCCAATTTTTCTTCTATAACAGTTGAATGAGGCAAGAATACGTTGAGATCCATGTACATCATGTTTTGTTTTCTTAGTTTCATTTTATAAAATAAAAATTGACACTCGCCAAAAATATATTTGTAATATGGTTTATAAGAGAATATTTTTGTAATATATTCAAAAGATGAAATAACGGAACTATAACATAATCCAACATGGTATTACCAATTTGCTAGTGGCAGAAGAGGGATTAACTCCTTATGAGGTAAAAAGGAAAAATCAGTTTTTTCAAACCGTATGAGTTCGCTGGATTACATGAAATTAGTGTTGGATTGATTCACCCACTTTAATCTAGTTTGACTCAAACCAATCATAAAACTAGCTTAAATTACTTATTTGATTTTTATTGACAGCGATCCTAGTTCAATCCGATTGACTCGTTCAGTCAAATTCGATTCTTAATAGATCCTATTGAGTTTTTTTCGAGTCAAAACATATTATTTTCTAGAGAACGTATTAATTTGCTAAAAAAATTAAATTTAGATCTAAATAAACAAAATGTAAATTGCACAATTATATCAAATTTCAAAATTTAAGAATGTGAATAATTTTATTATTTTATAAATAAATATGAATTATATTTTAATATATTATTGACCTTGTTTAGATTTGGTTCGACCCTAGTTCAATCTTTGAATCCTTGACCCTCTTTCATTTCCGGGCCAACTTTCCAATCCAAATCTGATAACATTGCTTGAAACAAGATCAGTAAATTAGCTTATTGCTAACACTATTTGATTAATTATGAGGTACCTGATGTTTGGATTGATACTTGTTTTGGTAGGATTTTATGGAGGGACGTCGAAAGCTTGTTGTGGAGGAGGTGGACCATTTAACTTCAATATCTCGGCAAGATGTGGTCATATTGGGTCAAGTGCATGCAAAGAACCATCAACTTTTGCAAACTGGGATGGAATGCACTTAACAGAAGCTGCTTATAGCATCATTGCCAAGGGCTTACTCTCTGGCCGCTTTTCTTCACCTCCACTCATGCAATGATGGGACACACACACACTCTCTCTCTCCCTTAAAATATAAATAATCGTTTTTTAAAAACTATGTAATATTATTGGTATTTGCTTGTCATTTATCTAGACATATGGTTTATTGATATCAAGGTTGTCAAACTCGGGTTAGTAGAATCGTGATAAAGTCAATTGAATTGAAATGTGAAATTGAAACGTAAAAGCATAAGTTTTTATGACTTTTACAAAATAGCTTTAAAAAATTGTGGATAAACTTATAGTAATTATTTAAAATATGAAATACATATGATGGAAATAAAGAAATGAAATAATTAAGTTCTTTTTTATTAAAAAAAATTCTTAATAATATATAATTTAACATGTATAGAAGAACAATAAATAAAGTCGAAACTAAACTTTTTCTATTTTCTTTTTGAAAAAAAAAACAACGAATTAAAGACAATCAAATATTTTAATTCATTTTGAATTATTGATAGTATAAATTTAAGAATATAGTTTTCTATGTAATTTTTACTATTATAGTTGAAACTTAGATTAGGGTTATGAATATAAAATAAGAAACTAGAAAGAGGAAAAAGATTAGAATATAATAGGAAAAATGGTATAATGCCCTAATAGTTGATTACTTGTAAAAACTAAGTTGTCTTTTTAATTTTTTAGCTCATTTAACTCAGATATGTAAACTCAGTAAACTCAGTAAAAAATGTAAGTTTCTATTAAGTTTATAATTAGTCTCAATTAAGAACGTAAATTTCTATAGAAAACTATTTTACACACAAATTAACTAAAAAGAGTCTCATAAAATCCTAGAATTGTATTGGTAGAATCACAATATTAATAACTGTGATTAATATCACTAAATTTTTTTTCCATCTTCATAAGCCATGACATACAATTTTGTAACATGCAGTATTTGTATTCAGTATTGTCAAACTCAAGTTGATCCGTTTGGTTTAACTTAATTCGATCTGACCCCTCTATAAAAGCAGTCTGAGTAACCTCTTTGACCTTTACTGATAATAGCCTATTAAGTTTTTCTAGGTCAAAATATGTTATTTAGATATATAGTTTAAAAGATACTATTCATTGTATTGGATTGGTAAAATAAGGTAAAGTTTGTTAAGATTAGTTAAAATGACATTTGAAAGTAAAAAGTGTTTAAAACTATTCAAAATACTAAATTAAGCCTAAAGAACTTGAAAATTCTAGGTAGAGGTTGGAATTTTTATAGGAGAAGACTAAATGGAACTCAATATTACTCTTAAAAAAAGGTTTGATTAAGTTTGGATAAGAAAAACAATAAGAAAAGGTTTCATTTGAAGTCTATAGTTTGACATGGTCAACGACATGACCATGTCATTTGATTGTACTGAAATCAGACTTTTTTTTTACAAAAGTTGGAATTTTCGTAAAAGAAAATTAGCTGGAACTAAATATTAAGGGTAGGAAAAGTTTGAGTAAAATTGGTTAGGAAAACCATAAGAGAAGAATACACTGGAGTTCACTACTTAATATAGCCAATGACATGACCATATCGCTAGTCATGTAACTTTCTACACATTTTTTCCCTCCATTGGATACAATCAGTAACATGATTATGTCGTTGGTTGTATCCATATGGTAGTAACTTACAATTTTTCTCCTTTTACTCCAAACCAACTCTTTGCTTTCTATTCTTCAACCCAACCTTAAGTTTACTTCAAAACCTCAATCATCCATCACCTAAACTATTTTTTAATCCATCAAAACCACAAATTTTAACTCAAATACTCACTTAATCATCAAACCCACCTACAACTCCATGAACACCAACTTTAAAATAAAGAACAAGATGAAAAAGCAAAGAATACTTGCAATGACTGAATGTGAGCTTTTAATCTCTAACACATACCAAACCAGAGAGGAAAAACTATAATGTACACATTTAAATTTGGATTACTGAGAAATGTTGAAGAAACTCCATGGAAATGGAGGTTTTTCACTAAAAAAAAAACATTAAAAAAAAGATTAAAAAGTTAATTCATCCTTAGGAAATGAATAAGTTAGGAGGGTTTTTTATAGGAATCAACCCCCTAAACTAATGACACGTAGTCGAGCTAGAGGACTTCAAGGATTCACTCGGAGGATACTAGCTATAAGATGTAGCTGAGATGGGGATCCTATCGCGAACTGGTCCCCTACCGACTTAACTATCAGATCCGTACTTCTATTAAATCCATCCCTATTCAATAACGATGTTTTATCCCCAAAGACAACCTAAGAATAGCTAAGGCAAGCTCCCGATTAGACCATAGGCATTCAACCCCAAATCGAGCTAACTTTTTTTTAGAAGAACTAATTGGTCCCCCAGCCTAATCCAAATCAGGTTAGCCCTTGATTGCTAGCACTTTTTGTTTCGCTTACTTTGTATCATAGTCTTAACTCCCATCTACTAAGTGATGCGTGTCTTCTGGTACGATCTTTCTAGAAGGATTCTTCACTTTTTTGCATTGAATATTCTTTATCTCTTTTACCCTTTTTAGCATATCTTGTTTAACCTAGTTGTAGAATACTTTTTTGTCTTTTCACACATGTAAAGTAGCCCTATTGGATAGGTATGTAAACCTCTACTTTCTTGTACATAGAAATCAACTAATCAATAAAGAATTATTCATATTAAGCAACCTTTTTGTTCTTTTTATCTTTCAAATCTTATCTATTCCTTCTAATAAATTTTTAGTTCAGACCAGTATATCATATCCAATGGATTGTAGGCTAAGTAAGATCGAGTGGTGTATCGTATCTATTTGGTAGCTGCTTGGACTTTGCTAGCTTTTTCCCTATTTGTTTTTTCTTTGCTTTGTTGTGGTACTTCTCCGTGTGTTTGACTTCGAAGGTACATTGGTTTTGGCAAGGTTGAAGGCATTAGGGTTTAAGATAAAAGAGTAATATGGTTGGGTTTTAATGTAAATGGATTTAGGCCTATAAAAAAAATTTCAACAATACCAATCACATTATAATCATTTTCTTAAATTTTCTTAGAGATTACATTCTAACCCTTAAATGAGTTTCTTTCTCGAAGGTTACCTAATTCTTGAAATTAATCCAATCACTTTCTCCTTATTCCTTTCTTAAGCTCCAAACTCATTTCTCTTCAAATTGCTCTCTTAGTTGTACTTTACGCATTTGTTGATTCACCTCTTAAGGTCTACTCTTCGGCAATCCCACCCTTAGTGAGCCCCTTTACTCCAAATGTAGCTGTTCAACTTTCAATTGCTCTTATTTTACTTTCTTCGTGGTCTCTTTTGATGCATACTTTTGCTCTTAACTCTAACAAAATAAGGTACTCACTTTCTCACTACTAGATTGTTCATTTATCTCACATTTACTTGCATACTGACGTTTGTTTTCTCATCCGCAAATTTAGCAATTGAAAACACAATTACACTTTCCTTTGACACATCGATTCCAACTTTTTCACTATGTTATAGAGTCGTAAATATGGTAACAACTCAATTAACATATAACGTCTCAAATATAAATCTTTAAACCTTATAGATCAAAAACTATATTAAGTAATTAGAGACACTAATCCTCAAGAATTCTTCATCAAGCTTACATTGCTAAGGTAAATAAAGCATGCTTGTCTTATTTGAAACTTATTCTACAATACAAGTATTAATCATTAAAAGGATTTCATCTCCTAAAGAGGAAACAATTCTCATTCAAACTTTAGTCCAATATTTAAAATAATAACAAAACAGGATATAAACATTCACTAAGCTTCAACTTATCTAAGACCATCAACCTTCCAAAATCCAATCAAATGTCACTCCTAAAACACATATCAAGCTACAAGGTTAGTTTTTATCAGAATTTACTTCATCCTTTGCTCTTCAATCATCTCTAATCACACCTAGCTTCAAAGGTTCTTAAGTTCTATACTCATCTTCTAACTATGTACATTACTCCATAATTATTTGCTACTGCTTCATTCGCTTGTCCCTAGATCTAATTAAGTGACTTTACAGTTGATTTTATTTATCATTGATAATTTAGGTGTTTCTTAACTTATTTAATGAGGTCTAACTAATGTGTTTGTTCTATGTGATCTCATTTTTCTTCAATGTTTGTTTTATCACGTATATCTTTATCTTTCAATTTGTACTAAAATGTCTATATTCTTTGTAGCTTAACATAAGTACACATATAATAGGGTTGATGGATCTCAACACATCATTGAATTGACTAACAACTTGATTTGATTCAAACCGACTGACCAAATACAATCTTTATTGACTTGAACCAAACCAACAAGGCATACCACAACATGAAAGAAGAACTCATCTATCCATCCATCCCATAATAGGCATGTACATGCCAAGCTTCCTTAATTCTTTTAAATCCTGTTCCTTAAATTAGCTTTCTATTCCACATTCCATTTCTTGTGTGTTGTTACTTAATGTATAAGGTTTGGTGAGTAGTCCCGTGTTTGTATAATTCATGCATAAACATTTGGTTTATTGCTGTAACAATTGCATCCATTTTATATAAGTTAAGTGAACGTACAATTATTAGTTATGATTTATTTCTCAAGTTTGTCTCTTTTGTATTATAATCAATCTTATTGATTAAGTTTCCCTAATTATTTTAGGTTTACTTTGGATTTTATGATTTAATTAAATCATGCTAGAAGGGACAAGCTCACTAATCCTTCTATCATCCTCCAATTGCTTTCCATACTTACCCTATGCTGCTCTAATAAATTGCCTAAGCTTTTTTAAGATCGACCAACCTTAGCATATCTATGATCAGTTATCTTAAATCGCCAGTGATCTGTTGACTTAAGTCCTCATATGATCCATCCCCTATGAAATTCTACGATCCTCCAGCATAAGCTTTCAGGTTCCACCAATTCAACTATTTAAGCATTCGCTAAGTCAAGCTCCCTAGTCATCGTCAAACCTAATCTCTTCTACAATCATAAGCCCAAAATTGATCTAAGGTCCATAAACCTAAGCTCCCTAGAGACCAAATAACTTAAGTTGGTAAGAATCAATCTACCGGACCTTTAACCTAAGCCTAAGCTTAAGGCCTTAAGGGATTCATAAGGTGAATTCTCTTGTTGTAGCCTACTCCCGCTGAAGTGGAGCTGATCCTCATTGCTAACCAACTTTATGTACCGAGCTGAGTAACTTGTCATTTCTTGATAGTTGAGTACTGACCTGACTTATGCTCTACTAATAATATAACCCCTCATATATTTGCTCGGTCTCGGCATTATTGGTGTCGAGAACCCCAATACTCAGCTATAGCTATGACTACATCTTCTAGGAAAGATCGTCAGGTCTACTTTGCACCTCTACTCGGCGACTTCTATCCTAATTGTACAATGTCCATTTTTACCAAGAGTGCCTCTAATGACCTATTGCTATGTGTCCAGCCCCTCACAAAAAGGGAACCTATTGCCTTAATCAAAGAATTGTTTGAATTGTCACTTGTACCCTTTATTATTCCTTGTACATTACTTCTTTTAGATATTATTCTTTTTTTCCTTTTCTATTTTAAGTAGATGCCCTATCATTTCGGGTATAAGTACCCTTATAATATATAGCCGCATCATTTGATTTTACACCTAATTTTGAATATACTCCCTCTTTGTGAGCTAAGTTTGCTTGCTTACCTCTTCTTATTCTTATCCTAATCCTTAAGTAAGGTTAGATGGCGAGTGATCTTACCAAGCTACTTGTGCGTCATATCGAGTTAGCTTTGTGAGTTTGCGAAGTTTCCTTAGTGCATCATATCTTTAGGAACATTCATGGTTTTGCTTACTTCTTTCGTTTACTTGTCCCTAATTCTCGTATTTCATTACCTTCCTTTTTAAGCTTTATGCAAGTTCGGACCCACTCGATACTGTCGCCCTTGTTAGCTTTCAGCACAGTGTATCATCTTTGGTATCAAAACGAAGGTTTCGTTGGGTAAGTTTTATTTGAACTTTCTTAAGTAATCGTATTACTATAGTGGTGTGTTATGTAAAACTTAGCTGTGAGTGTTTGAGTAAGTTGGAAGCGTAATAGTTGTTGTGGCTGTATACTTTGCTTTGCTTTATTTCAAACATACGAAAACAAAGCGAGTTTGAATTGCATTTTTTGCTCTTTAGAGTAATTGTTGTGTTCATGGATTAGTTGGATATTCATGTAGAAGAGTGTATGTGTGTGTTGTTTATTTTGGAAGAATAACGTTTGTTGTTTCTTGGATTTTGAGCTTTATTAAAGAGAATGACAAATCCTAACGTCAACGCTGATATTGGAGGTGACAATAGTAGTGTTGTCTACCACAAAAAATAACCCTAGATATACAAATAAACAAATTGATGAGGTGGCTAACCTCATAACCGACTTAACTAGAGTTGTTCATGCATTGGCTTATCAATCTATTAAGGCTGTGAAAAATACTCCACAAGCTATTAGACCTGCTAGAGGATAGATCCTAATTCGATAAGTTCGAGGTAGAGGAGTAGGAGGACAAGTACTAAGAAGGATTGATATATGTAATATAGATGATGAAGGAGAAGAAGAGTATACTGAAGAAGAGGAGCGAGCTCAAGCACCCTAAGCTATTGACCATGTGAAGCTTTAGATTCTAAGCTTCAATGTTATTGGAAATGCTGACAACTACCTAGACTAGGAAGAGAAGGTAGAGTGTGTTTTATATTATTATTAGTATGAAGACTGTGAGAAGGTGAAGATTACTGCTGTAAAGTTCTCAGGTTATGTTGCGATGTGTTGAAAGAACTTCTAAATCATGAGAAGGAGAAGGATATAGGGAAGTTACTACTTGGCCTTAGATGAAGAGGATCCTTAGAAACAGATTCATGCCAGATACTTATTTGCAAGACACTTTTGCTCAGCTTCAAAAGCTGAGGTAAGGGAGCTAAATTGTTGATGAGTATGTTTAGGAGTTCCAAATACACATGATTTACTGTAAAGTAGATGAACCATCAGCTCGAACAATATCCAGGTTTCTTACTAGAGTAAGAAATGACATTCAAGATATTGTGAAACTTTAGCAATTCACTACATTAGATGAGACTATAAGAATAGCCCAACAAGTAGAGAGGTAGAAGAGGAATAGTTTGAACCAACCTCCAATGAGTCGATTGGAAAAATCAAGCTGACTTACGTAAGGAAGCTATAGAGCTTAAGAAAGTGTCGAGTCGAGTAAATGAACAAACGTTAGAGCTGAGTAAAAGAGCCGACCGACTAATAGTGAAGTGCTATTGAGATCTTATGAGAAGGGATAAGGATCTAAGAGAAAGATGAGCTAGATCAAATGCTTCAAGTGCCAAGGGTTTGGGTACATTGCCACTTAGTGTCCAAACCGAAGAACCATGATTATTAAGGGAGATTTCTCGAAGCTCGACATAGATAGCACTAATGAGGAGCTTGAGGAGGAAGTTACTCTTGAGGGAAATATCTCCTAAGAAGAACTTGTTAAAGAGGATGCATATGTTGGGATTTGGACAAACTAACTTTGGTTGTCTGACGTGTGATGAGTATAGAACCCTCTATTAAGAAAGAGTAGTGAGAGAATTTGTTCTGCATCACATGTAATGTAAACAAACAAGTATGTGCACTTATAGTAGATAGTAGAAGTTGCACTAATGTTGACCAACCTAATTAAGAAACTCAAGTTGTCGATCATTTCACATTCGAAGCCATATAAGTTACATTAGTTGAACAAGAAGGGAGCACTACATGTCACTCAGTAAGTGTTGCTGCTGCTCTCAATTGGATACTATTTTGACAACATTCTTTGTGACATGCTACCCATATATGCATCTCATATACTGCTAGGCTGACCAAGGCTTTTTGACTGAAGGGTTATGTACGATGGATTTAGGAACACTTATGTGTTTGAGAAAGATAGGAGGAAGATTATGTTGAACCCCATGATATTGAGTCAGGTTAGCAAGTTGCAAGCTAAAATTACTTGAGGACCTAAGAAGACCTTAATTCTGAGTAAAGTTGAGCTCCGAGAAGCCATTAAGGTTTATATGGCAACTTTCCTATTTATCAGACAATTATTAAAGTTAAAAGAGCAAATTAAGTAGCCCCGAAAGGTCAGGGAGCTATTAGATGAATATGCCGACCTTTTTTTTCGAATAGTTACCTGAGGGATTACCCCCTTTTTGAGGCATTGAACATTGCATTGAGTTAGTACCCAACATTACCTTGTCGAACAAGCTAGCTTATCAAATGAACCTTGAATAAGTTGTTGAGCTCTAAGGAAAAGTCAATGAACTAATAGAAAAGGGTTATGTAAGGGAGTGTTTCAGCCCTTATGTTATGTTGGCCGTGTATGCATGTAAATAGTAAAGCCGTGAACAAGATTATGGTCAAGCATTGGTACCCTAACCCTAGACTAGATGACATGTTGGATGAACTGAATGGAGCTAGGGTTATGAGTAAAATTGATTTAAAGTCTAGTTACCATCAAATTTAGATGAGGCCAGGAGACTAGTGAAAGACTTCATTCAAAACTAAATATAGTCTTTACAAGTGGATGGTTTTCCTTTTGTCTTGTTAAATGCCCTAAGCACCTTGATGAGGTTGATGAATCATGTGCTGAGGAACCTAATCAAGAAGTGTGTCGTGGTATATTTTGATGACATCCTTGTCTATAGTACCAATTAGTTGAGTCACTCTAAGTATCCCTATGCTGTGTTTGATGTACTCTATGTCGATAGGTTATTCAGCAATTTAAAGAAGTGTTGTTTTTGTTAGGAAGAAGTTATAGTGACTCATAAATCAGCAATCCAGACATGAACATTTGAGTATTACGACAAAACCCTGTCCTTGTATGATTATGATCGATTATTGATCTAGAACATTTAAAAAAGTAAATCGAGCAGGCTAAAAGCTTACAAGAAACACGATAACCCTAATTGAGGAATCCTCGCACACATGGAAGTAAAAAATATAATAAAATATCAAGAATATAATCAAGATAGAGAGAATTTGCTCCATATGAGACCCTAAAGTCAAGTTTAGAGTATCTGTACCTAAATTTAGGGTTTTCGGAAAAAGTTATTTGATTGAACCTAAACTTTATGACTAAGATAAAAAAAGTTAGTTGAAGTAATTTAGTGAAGTTGGATTTTGAAAATAATTACTTGAAATTCCATTTTTCCCCTAGAAGTATGATTACTTAATATAGTGTAAAAAATGATCGAAACCCCTAAAACCGAGCTCGAAATGCGACGAAAACTTAGAAGTAAGTTAATTAGGCAATATGAGAAAATAATATAGCATAATATATTATATGAGTATACATGTATTTTTATGAGTATACCTGGTACATGTAATAAATATACTCGTAAATTAACTTAAAACCATATAATTATATATAATAAGCGTTAAATTCACAAAAATTAAATAGGGAAAAAGTATCTTAAAATAAAAGATATGCTAGAAACATGATTACACGTATATAATTACTCATTACGTATATGATATATATATGATATATACCTGTATATTAACAAAAATCATTAAATACTAATATAAAATACCAAAAATACCCTAAAATATTATCTAAAAATTATAAAAAAATAAAAAAGACCTAAAACATGATTGGATGAAATGTTGAGCAGCTTAAAAAGAATAAGCAGCTGCATCAAAAGTAAATTTATAAAAAATTGACACCTCGTACTACGTGTTTTTCAAGAAAAATATTAAAATAAATTTCTTAATAATTAAGAAAAAATTAAACCAACCTAAACTACTATAAATAGGATCCTAGGACTCAGATTTAACATTTTGGTAATCAAGAAAACTTAAAAAAAAAAATCGAAAAAAAAATAGAAAAATTTGACAAAAAATAGGAAAAAACAAAGCAAGGACCGAGTCTAGGTAGTTCCTTAACCCTTCGATGACCTGACGTGGAGCCCCACTGTCACCTAGTAGAGCCACCACCAAGTAGATCGGCCGATAACCTCTCTTCGGCCGGCGGTGGCCGGATTTCCGATGAACTCATGTTCTGAGCTTTTACCCTATTTTTCTTTATTTTTGAAAAATTATTAAATTAATTAGGAAAAATATGAAAAAAAATTAATTTCTAGGTTATTTTAGATGTACTTTCATTTCATAAATTTATTTTAAAAAAATTAGGAATATTTAATGTACTTCTTTAACAAATGTACTATTCATTCGAAATTTGAAATTTAAAATAAATACACTAAATGATGTAGTTTCTAGCTAAAAATTTTTGTGTAAGACACTTATGATATATACATAATTTCTATATAGCCTGATTTTTTATTTGAATATTTTTAATATTTATTATATTTTTTGGTCTAAAAATAGCTCGAAAATAGGCTGAAATTGTGAAATAAATAAGAAATTATTAAATTAAATGATGAAATGGACATGTACTGATTTCTAGTAAATAATAATAATGTTGGGACAAGTTGAAATAAATTTGGTGCAAAAAGGATATTAATTAGGTAATTTAGGATAATTCAAGGATAAAATCGTAAATACGAATATATAAGCGATAGATTGAAAACTTGAAACCAAGTACTAGTTGAATTCCACATATTTTTAGGAGTCTATTGAAACTTTCGGAGAATTATTTAGTAACCTGAGCTATTTATTATGAATTTACGTAGTAAAATAGCTTAAATAACGAATCAATACCAAATTCTAGTAATAATAGGTTAAAATATGATACATAGGTAAATAAAAACTATCTAATTGTGTACTGGTTAGATTGGATAAAAATTATATATTTAATATATTTAATGATATTTTAATAATCGGAATACATTATAGAGGTATTAAGATAGATAATACTTATATTATGGGTTATATTGATAAATTAGGTAAAATATGATTTAATAACATAAATTACATATAGTATGATGATATTTGATTAGATACGTATAATTGTGTTAAAAACTTAAATTACCCGTTAAAAGTATTCTCTAGAAATTAAGACTTATAATACGTGTTGTTAAGTTTGTACGAGACCAACGATACTATTTTTACTAAAATCGGATAAACCTAAGTAATATAACCTATATCTCTACAATATTATTGATTTATGTACTATTATAACTCCATCGTAATTGAAACGTGATTTAAACGACTAAAAGTACGTTTTGATACAATCGAAATGATATATTATACGTAATAGTATAATTGCGTATATTATTAATACTTAATAACTTAACTCGATCAATATAATGAAACTATATATTATTATATAATAAAAATAATAATATACTTTATATATATATATATATAGTTACTTTAGATAAGACCTAATGATTTCATAACCATTACGAAAATTAAATTTAGGTTATATATATATAGGACCTCTCGATGATCTGACTGTTAATAGCACAAGTTTTCTGAAGTGAGCGCCAGGACAAGTAAGTGGAATCAATGCTTTATCGTATTTTGGGATATTATTTCAAAATATCTAGGAACTTTGGTATGTATTGGGTTGTGAATGTAGTTAGCTGTTTGTATGTATGCAATGCTGTGGTTGGGTTTTGATTTGCTGTAATGGGAGTTAAGCTCTACGATATGATTGTTTTGTGAATATTATTATTGAATTGTTTGAGCTTGGTTGTTTACCTTAAAAAGATGAACTAACTTAAACTTAGCCTAATATCTAATTTGATATGTATCACAACCCATTAGCGTTAACGACTAGGATTCTAGGGCCAAATACGGATTCCCTTCGATGAGGACAGTTGAAATGGTCCTTTCCCTACCCTTAGCCGAACTAAGTGACAGGAGAGGAGGTCGCGGCAAGGTTGGGGGCCGTGGTTCGAAGGTGGTCATGAGAGGAGAGTGTTCTCCATTGCATAAGCCCCAGTTTGGTTTCGATCCGTGAGTGCGTGATGTCAATCTCCTCAACCCAAATTAGAGCGAGTGAAATTTCTCTAATCTCACGACGGATCAGATAACGTCGTGTGATGGCATTTGCTTGTATATACATTATATTTAACTAACTTGATTGAAAACTACTGTTGTAATGTGCTGAATGCATACTTCTGTCTCCACCCCTACTTACTAAACAAGTTGCCGCTCATTAACCCTATAGTTTGTTTTGCAAGTTCTAAATAGCTATAAGTGCCTACCTACTTAGCACCAGAACCCTAGTAAATTGGGATGGGGAACGAGATACAATAAGAAATGGCATGTTATTGCCCTTAGTATTAACTTTTTATCTTTTAAGGAAAACTACACAAGACTCCTCAAAAGGCTTAATAGTTTTCAATATTTTGGTCTGTATATGAAATGACAGCTACCTGTGGGATTTACTACTTTTTTTTATAAGGTTAAATAATAAGTTTATTATTACAAATTAATTCACAGGATTACTCTATAAGTTTATATCAAACAGGTATCGAATTGGACGCTTCAAAGGGGTAGAATCGAGTACACCTTGTGTGAACTAGGTCTAAGATAGTAGCTGTGAGGACAATTTCTATCTTAGGATGGTTCACAAGGCGAGACTGTTATGACTTCACCTTTTTGAGGCATGACAGAAGTGTTGCTTCTATTAGGAAGAAGTGGTTTTTTTGGGATATGTAGTTGGTGGAAGAGGCTTATGAGTCAATGATGAGAAGATCCAAGCTATTATCGAATGGCCGACTCTAACCATCTATGCCGAAGTGAGAAGTTTCTATAGACTAGCATCCTTTTATTGAAGATTCATTAGAAACTTTAGTGCCATTGTTGCACTCCTTATTAAGTTAACAAAGGAAAATATCGAGTTTAAATGGGACAAGAGAGAGGAGGAAAGTTTTATTAAACTAAATGCAAGATTGACTTCTACACTTGTATTAGCTTTACCTGACTTCAAGAAAATTTTTAAGCTTGAATGTGATGTGTTTAACATTAATATAAGCACTATCTTGATGTAAGAAGGCTGACCAATTGCTTACCATAGTAAGAAGTTATGAGGATCTCAGTTGAACTACTCAATATATAACAAAGAACTCTTAGCCCTTATCTGAGTACTCTAAGCATAGCAATACTATTTGTTGCTGAGAGAGTTTGTTATTTATACAGATCATGAATCCATGAGGTACCTTAGAAGTTAGGCCAAATTATCAAAGAGGCAAGCATGATGAATTGAATTCCTAAAAGGATTCAACTTTGTAATCAAGTATAAATAGGGTAAGGCCAATGTTGTTGTTAACATCTTATTACGCTAACATGTTCTTTTGACTAAACTACAAACAAGACTCTTAGGGTTTGTGTGCATTAAGAAGCAATATCCTCATCATTCTCATTTTGGTCTTATATTTGGATGATGTGTCGAAGGAAGAACAATGGACAACTACCATATGAAAGAGGGTTATTTATTCTAAAGCAACAAGCTATATGTGCTGACTTATTTTGTATGAGAATTGTTAATTGGGGAAACCCATGATGGAGGACTCTCCAACCATTTTGGGTAGAAGAGGACTTATGAGTTGTTGAGTTGATGACTCTTTTGGATGATAATGAGGTAAGATGTGCACCGAATTATTGAGGTTATACTACTTGCAAGAGGGCCAAATGCTGAGCTGAACAAGGAAAGCAATGCATTTACCTGTCATGACCTGACTTTAGATTAAGGTGAGCATGGACTTCGTTCTTGGATTGCTAAGAACTACCCGAGGTAAAGATTCTATGATAGTCATCGTGGATAGATTTAGTAAGATGGCACACTTTGTACCTTACTTTAAAACTAATAATGCTTCGGCTATTGCTTCTCTTTTTTTTTATAGGAAATTGTCCATTTACACGACATGCTGAAAAGTGTAGTATCAGATAAAGATCCAAAGTTTCTAAACCATTTCTAGAGAACCCTTTAGCATTGCATAGGTACTAAGTTACTTTTTAGCACTTCTTATCACCCCTAAAGCAATAGACAAACAGAGATGGTTAATCATACTTTAAGATCACTGCTTTGAGTTGTAGTGGGAAAGAATTTAGCTAACCGGGACATCTGTTTGTCGATGGTGGAGTTCGCTTACAACCATACTGTATACAACATCACCAATTAGATACTCTTTAAAGTTATCTATGACTTCAATCCAAAGCAATCCCTTGATCACACCCTAGTACCCATGCATGAGCAAGAAGACCTTAATGCAAGAGCCTAAGCATAGCCTTTGCAATAGATATATGAGAAAGTTACCTAATAGATTGACCAAGCTACTAAGAGAATGAGGGGAAAGAGTAAAGGACAAAAGTTAGCATAGTTTCAACCCTGAGATTTGGTGTGGCTGCACTTAAGCAAGGACAGGTTCTCAAACAAGAGAAAAAAATAAGTTGTTTTGCCAACTCAATGTGATAGGAATTAGCTTGTGACTATCTTCAAGTTGAGGCCAACCTGTCGAAAGATGAAGCTAACCTGTTCTGACTTGAGGCTGAATTGTTTAAGGTTGAGGCAAAATAGCTTTTACTGAAGCCGAGCAAATGACAGAAGATCAAGGGAAAGAAAATGAGCCACTTGACCTTAAGTATGTCATCTATCGAGAAGCCGAGAGATCACACGGCCAAAGACTCAGGACTAAAGAACCACTTAGTACGGTATAGAGAAATTAGTGTCGACTAATGTTAGTACTTGGCAATTATGAGCCAACTTTTCTGGTGTCTCAACCAAACACTGTGAAACTTTAAGGACTTCTCCTCAAACCTGGACATCCAACTGCTAACCTTGTCCAGTTTGGATCTTACTCCTTCTCGGACTGGCTGAGTGACTACATGTTGTCTCCTTCTATTAAACACATAGTTTTGTATTGTTATACATATTTTTCTTTATTTTTATTTATGGGCGCAATTCTTTAGAGTTTAAAGTCTTGTACATTATTTATAGTTTTGTTACTAGAGTTTAGGACTTAATATAAATAGCAACATTTATAATCATCATAGAAAATCAGATTTAACGATCAATAATGAAGAATATTCCCATATAGAGAACATTCCTTTTTTGAGCAAAGGATACTCTTAAGCTCTTAGAGCTTCTTTTTGCCGGATTATTGAGTGTTGATTAAACTCTTTAATCTTTCCCACGTTCATAGCAATCTTGGCCTTAAGATTGTGGTGAACCCTTCATTTGAGCAAGTTGGTAATTCCTATCTAACCTTTCATTTGAAACTTGAGCAATATTTAGTGTTTGTGAATCACATCGAACTCTATTTTGAGCTCAAATCCTTGATTGTATTTGTACCTTGGTGCGTGATATTCAGATACATTTACACTTAAAACCCCTTAGTTTACTTCATGTTCTTCATATTTACTTGAATCCCTAAACACCCATTTTGGTTTTTTTGACCTGTTTCCATATTAGCCGCATCACGAAGGTCCCTTCAAAATACTCTAAAAAGTCAACAACAATGCTTATCGACTGGAATTACCCAAAGGTTATAGAGTTTTTAATACCTTCAACATTACTGACCTGAGCCCCATCACCTTAAAGAGAATTGATCAAAAACTAACTAAATTTTATCGTAAATCCAAATCAACCTAGAAAAGATGATAGGAATCAAACTATTAGACCTTTAACTTGAGCTTGAGCTCAAGGCCTTGAGAGACTATCAAGGAGAATTCTCTTGTTCTAGCTTACTCTTATCAAAGTTGAGTTGATCTTAATTACTAACTAACTTCGCATGTCAAGTTGAGTAACTTCTCATCTCTTAGTGGTTGAGTGCTGACCTGACTTATGCTTCACTAACAATCTAACCCCTCATACATCTACTCGGTTATAAATAAACGGACCTTTAATTCAAGATTATTGGTGCCGAGAACCTTAATATTCATCCATGGCCACTTCTTTTAGGAAAGATCCTTAGGTCTGCTCGGTACCTCTGCTCGGCGCCATCTACCTTGACCATACCATTTGTCCATTTCTGCCAGGAGTGCCTCTAATGACCTATTGCCATGTGTCCAGCCCTATGTGAAAAGGATCTTACTGCCCTAATCAAAGAATTGTTTGAATTTTTACTTATACCCTTTATTATTCCTTATATGTTATTTCTTTTGTACATTACTCCTTTTGTCTTTTCCATTTTAAGTAGAATGCCCTAACATTTTGAGTATAAATACCTTTGTAATATGTAGTTGCATCATTTAATTTTACACCTAATTTTGAATATACTCTCTCTTCATGAGCTAAGTGTACTTACTTACCTCTTCTTACTTTTATCCTAACCCTTAAGCACTGCTAGATAGTGAGTAACCTTATCGAGCTGCTTGTATATCATATCGAGTTAGCTTTGTGAGTCTATGGAGTTTCCCTAGTATGTTATATCCTCTAAAATTTTCATGGTTTTGCTTGTTCGTTTCGTTTACTTGTCCCCAATTATTACATTTCATCACCCTCCTTTTTAAGTTTTCTATAAGCTTGAACCTATCCTAATAGTGTTGCCTCTATTAGCTCTTTACACGGCGTATCATAAGCTTTGATACCATTTAAGTTATAACACCTTAGAAGCTAAGGACACTATAACTTACTATGTGTTCTTGCTATTTAAGAACATGTTAAAGCTCTAAAACCGATTACAATCTCCAAATTCATATGTATACTTGTTGACAAAACACTAATACTACATCTCTAAGTTTTCTACAATATAATGACTTACAAGTGAGCCATTCCAACTACAATCATTTCTATCATCAATATTTTTTAGTAGACACTAATAGAGCATGTTGCCTAAAAGTACTCCATATCATAAAAATTGTCTCCATAGATCACTCAACAATTTCCTCAATACTAAACGCTTCTCTTCCTAAACTTGATATTAGTTGTCTCGACTCTACAAGTAGCAAATTTCATCTTAATCATCTTAAGCTATAAAAATAAAAGAACGAGTTGAAGTTTAGTACATGATGCATAAGCATACATGGATGCCAAACTAAATCATACATATGCATATAATGCAAGTTACATCAAGTATAAAGCAAATAGTAAATTAATTATCTTGAATTTAGGCTAATAACCAATAAAGGAGTACTCATGACTCTGCCACACCATAATCTTTGTCTACATACATGGTAGATATAGATATAAGTTTTCTTTTAAGTCTTGTACACCTAGAGCCTAGAGTCCTTAAAACCTAATATTTTAGTTGCATTGTCCCATAAACGGGTCATGATTGCATATTTATGTTACATTATAGGCAAGTACACTTAGTCAAGTTATAGTATAAATTTAAAATAAATTTTTGAGTCTAAGTGTTGATCCCATGAGGAGCTAAGTATATGAGTATATATAGTTATTCTTAGCAAGTGTACCCTTTTAATTTATTTAACTATCTAACTTCTTTTAATAGATGGTTTTATTGAATAACTAAGATTTAATTAAATACACCAGACAAGAGAAACAAGAATTACAATGAAATTAGACATTTAACCAACAATAAATAAGGAAATTAAAATAACTAATGACTAACAAAGTAATCAAATAACTAATTAACTAAATAACATAAAGTAACTATAGGGTTTTAGGGATTCAAATCATGCATTTGCGTAGCAAAATTTTAAAATTTTATTATCCCTAAATGTCCTAGGATTTAAGCATTCCAATTAAATCGAAAAGAGGACTATGAATTTTATCTTATATGATGCTTTTCAAAGTTCAATTTTAGGAGGATCAACAAGTATTGTAAATTAGGAACACCATCCACCAATATCTACACATGAATGAAGATGTTGAAAATAAGCTACAATGTGTGTTAGCACTTTAAGATGAATCTATATTCGTATAGGATTCTACTCACAATTTCTTATGTTTAACTCTCTCTATTTTGGTCTGTAGACTTTCTTTGCGGGTCTAATGTTAACGCTAAGCATCAGCGTACCACTAATAGAGAGTTGCCTCTCTTTATATATAAAAGAGCAATAATATCT
Source organism: Lumnitzera racemosa (assembly GCA_024138005.1). NCBI lineage: Eukaryota > Viridiplantae > Streptophyta > Magnoliopsida > Myrtales > Combretaceae > Lumnitzera > Lumnitzera racemosa. The sequence continues at coordinate 85,800,664 of JAMXBC010000011.1, forward strand.
TCGAGAAGATATTATGAGATATTGTGAGCTAATAAAATAAGTTATTTTATTATTTATTATTTTTATGCAAAAATAATAAATGTCATTATTTATCATTCTTAAACTATTAAGAAAAATAAATATTTCAATAATTCCTACTAGATTTATTTAAAATAAACCCATACCCATTTGGTTTTTTCTTTAAGTGCAACTCTGTAGGTTTACTAAATATTAACAATAGGCCTAAAACTCTTTTCTTTTTTTTATCTATAAGACATAAGTAGCCTTTAGCGAGACATTATGTCCACCCAAATTAAGTGAAGGTTGGTGATCTAACTCCCTATTAAACAGTCAGTCATTTAGTCCCTTTATCGTACGATGTCTAATGATTAAACGTAAGATGTAGATCAATATACTCTTATCTTATTTAATCACTCATTTTTTTTATTTGAATCCAGAGTTCGACTAACTTAAACAAATAACATTGATAACTCCTTATCAATTCATTGGAGCATAACTATGTATTTTTCTCAATCTTACTCTTCAAGGAGCTCAAAAGATATCTCTTTAAAATTAATGAAAGGGATAAATTCCTTCACGAACATTCATATTCCTCCACATAATTTATTCCATATTTAATCTCAATCTTATAATCATCCGATTAAAAATGATAAAGAAATGAGTCAAAACATGGAACATACTATGTAAGAATCTATAGTGTCATTAAGTCAAAAGAACTAAAATAACACTCTAATGAGTAGCACTTATCAAGTTGATCCATATAGTACTCTTAGGCAGGTCGATCTAACACAACACACTCTTACCTGTATCTATGTGCTGATTGATATTTCATATCCATGATCAGTAAAATGTGATTATGATTCAGGCAACATACTAGTCTTACTTCATTATTGTTTGATATAATGAGCGATTAGGGATAATTTAGAATAATGTTCTTATCGCTTTATAATTTTACTATTAAAGCCATGCACTTTAATAACATAAAGAAGAATAAATATTTAAGAAATCCTTTTATCATATTAAAAGACTGATAATAATATGATAAATAAAATGACTCATATCATAAAGAAAAATAAATATTTGAATGACATAAAATCCATCTAGCTTAGGGCACATCATTAGCAGCAACAACTAACATAAAAATAATAACAAGTATGGAAATATAAAAACAATATAAAAGTAATGAAGACTTAGAAATATTAAAATAACATAGAAAACATAAATTAATTAACTAAAAACTAACATTTTCCTTATTAAATCTTAAATTGTTGTTTACTACCTAGTTTTAAGGGATTGTTCAATCTCAATTGCCTTATTTGACCATGAAGATTCCTAACCCTATTCTAGTGGAAATTGAACTTTTAATTAGTTGGACTTGTGTCTCAACTAATTCCTAACCTTGAGACCTTCTCTATCCGCATCAGTGTTGAATGGAGCATCTGAAGATCGTATGAAGTACATAAATCTTGTTATTAGGTTAACCTAACTCAGAAAGAGTAAATACCTAATCTCTTAGCCTATCTAGTCTCTTTTAATTATACTTGTCTGTTTACTGTAAGCCTCGTGATTTTACAATAAACTTAGATGTTAAATTAATACCTCGGGTAATATTAATTTAACACAATAAGAATGATATAATCAGATCGCAATAAACAAAATCATCAATTGAATTTCATAAATAAAATCACCCTTATGAATGTAAGGTTCAACAACAATTTACTAAGATTAATTAAATAAAGACATAAAACTAAGACAATAAAAGACATGATGGAGGAGCCCTATTCTAATCCTAACAACTACTTAAGGGACTCTCTATTGTTACCTTAGGCTTGAGATTATATTTATAAGCAATACTCCTAAAGTTACAACGAAAACCTAACAAATATAGAATTCCTGAATTGTAACGTTATCAAGCCTCCAATATACAGCCATAGCGATAGGCCATAGTTGTGCCTTTCATGCAAGATCTTGAAAATTCACATTGAACTCTTTTACAAGAGGACTACGGGTATGGTTTGTGATCGTGGTTATTGCTAGACTTCATTCTCACTTAAATTTTCTACGCTTTGCTTCATTAGCCAAAATTTTATCTCAATATTATCTTGGAATCCTTGAATTCTTCATGAAATGCTTTCGAGGTCCTTAAAAATAATAAATAAGCAAATGAAGCTTAAAATACCATCAAATTGATAATAATAAAGTCGAAATCAACCCAAAATTACTATAGGAAATATATACTATTTTTGCATTATTAGGTCAACTAGGAAAACTTCATATGTTGTCAGTAGTCTCCCCTTAGGGATCTACCACTGCGGACTCCTAGGATAAGTAGAATAAGCACAATCAGCAAACCATTCATTTAAATTAAATATAAATTAGTCTAGTTAGATCTTTTTTATCATAGTAAGTACAACCACACAAACAAGCACCATATACTTGGAAAGCTGAACAAAAACCAATTTCAAAGCCTAAGTCCAACTCAAAGTCCAAATTGAGCTTATAAGTTTGAATTCAATCTCAAGGTCTAAAGTGTACTCAATAAGGAACTCAAATCAAGAGCTTAGTAATTAGAACAATAAGCGCTTGTCAATCTATCATAAATCCAATCCAACATAAAGCTTTTAGTTTAAAACTCTCAACTTGATTTTGTTTACAATTTTCTGAACTTCATCCTAACTCCTAGGGATACTACAACTGAGGTTGAAGGTAAAATTTGAAACTTTAATTAAGAATAAGTTGGAGGAAACATTTGGAAAAAGAATCGAAGGCTTGAAACAGTAAAAAAAATTAAATGTATAGTTTGAAAGATATTAATTATTTAATTCGATTGGTAAAATAAGGTAAATTTTGTTAAGATCGGTTCAAATGACATTCAAAAGTAAAAAGTATTTAAAATTATTCAAAATACTAAATTAAGCTTAAAAAACTTGAAAATTCTAGGTAAAGGTTAGAACTTTTAGAAGAGAAGGCTAAGTGGAACTCAATATTAATGTTAAGAAAAAAATGATAAGGTTAAGGTGTATAAGAGAGGGCTAAATTTTCAGTTTGATATATAATTAGATAAGTTGAAACTTTAAGTATATAATTATAAAAAGTGATAAAATTAAGGTGTAAATCATAATATTGACTAAAATATTAAGGATAGCAAAAGTTTGGGTATGATTGGGCAAGAAAACTATAAGAAAAGAATACACTTAAAATTCACCGGTTGATATAGCTAATGACATGACCAAGACATGACATTGTCGTTGGTCATGTAACTTTCCACCTATTTTTTCCTCCAACTGGATATGGTTAGCAACATGTATCCCTCTTATAGTAACTTACAATATTTTTTGCTTTGAAAAGCACTCCAAACCAACTCTTTCCCTTCCATTCTTCAACCTCACTTTAAATATACTTCAAACCCTCAATTGCCTATCATCTAAACTCTTTTTTAATCCATCAAAACCATAAATTTCAACTCAAACACCCATTTAATTATCAAATCCACCAACAACTCTATGAACATCAACTTCAAACTGAAGAAGAGGTTGAGAAAAGTAAAGGATACTTACTTGCAATGACTAAATCCGAACTTTGAATCTCAAACATAAATCAAACAAAGAGAAAAAAACTATAATGTACACATTTAAATTTGGATTACTAAGGAATGCCTAAAAAAGTTTATGAAAATATTGATTTTTTATTAAGAAAAATTGAGAAACAAAAACTAAAAAGTTACCTTATAATTGGTTTTTCTTGATTATTATAAGCTCTAGGAGCTTATTTAGCTGGGAGGAAGAGGAGTGAAAGGAGTAGGGCGAGGAATAAATAAGTTATGAAGTTTTTATTGGAGTTGAAGGCAATAGGATTTAAGATAAAGGGATAATATAGGTGAGTTTTAGGGCACTTGGATTTATGGCTATAGAGGAGATTATAATAACACTACTCACTTTAAAATTATTTTCTTAAATTTTCTTATACATTATAGAACTCATCAGCATTCCCTTGCCGTCAGAAGCTGTGCCAAGGGAGGATGATCAATAAAGCTGGCCTTATACAGTTTAAAAAAAAAAATAATGAGGAATATGCACATGGATATAATAATTAGTGTTGACTCAAAATGACAAAAGAGATAAATAGAGAAAAACAGATGTTTCTACTGCAAATTTCAGTTTTTTTTTTAATTATATTACATATTATAATTTAGGATTTGAACTTAATTATCCATCCACTTGAAAATTAGTATTTATATAATTAAATTATAACGATGTGGAAAAAATTTGAATTTAAATATAGCCTCTTTCTTTGCAAAAACATCGCGTATTTGGAATGCCCGTGTGCTGACTAATGACGATATTGTTCATTTCATCAACGCGGAGAAATAACACTATAAAGATTTAAAGCGCGGGAAGGTTTGCTTTCCCTGCGAAGTCGTCCAAAAAACGTAGAGTAGGGTATTGTAAGATTACCTGACCTATTTAAGGCAACGAATTTATTGGTTGACCATGAAGAAACATGATTATTTTAATACTAATATCATAAAATTCCATATGATCCATTGTTCTCCAGAACCTAAGAAGATTCCCCATTCTACACATGTTTTGGTAGGTACTCTCGACATTTGTTTCTCGTAAGACATTGCAAAGTTCATAATTGCTGGAGCTTTTATAATCATTCCCTATAAGTATGAATTATGTTCAAATTTTTACGTTTACATATACATTGTTTTTAAAGAAAATAATAGATAAATAGCAATAAAGGAATCTCAATTAAATTCAACTTTTTAATTTTCCATTCTTAAACAAGCTTCCTCCTCCCACTAAATTACCCATAATTCAACTACAACCATATTAGCTTTTCTTAGCTTCATGCCAGATCTAAAAATCCATCTCCCCTTTTCATCTCTAGCAACACCTCTTACTATATAATAGTATTTGCTTGAGCACAGCATGTATGTATTTTTTAAAGAGGGATGCGTAATTCTGAGTTTTACTTTATTTTATTTTATATTTAAAAGTGTATTTAAAAGCCGAAATCGTGATTTCATGAAATTAATGATTTTAGCTTTAAAAAAGTTTCCATTTCTCTCATATTTATTATTATTAATCAAATCACTTATTTAATTTTTAATTTATTTATGATATTTAATAATTAATAATATCTTTTATAATTATTACTATATATATATATATTTAATTTCATTCTAATACATCCTAAAGAAATTCAATAAAAATTAATTTCATCTTGTATAACAGGTGAGGTATGAAATCATCTATGAGAATTGTTTCATTAAGAAAAAAAAAAGAAGTTATGAAAACTCGACTACAAAGAAAGAGCGAGAGGTCCAGATTATAAATTTCAAAGTACAATTTTCTTGTGCCACGTGTGGTGCAGGCGCATATCTAAATCAATGTAACGTGCAAGCGGGAGCTGTATACTTAAAGGCGTTGTTGACTTCGTGCAAGACCTCTAACATGTTTTAAGAGAAACCTGACACGATGTGAACTCGAGACCGAGTATAATGACAAGGATGCTATTCCGTCTTTTTCTTTAATATGGAAATTCAACGCAGGGTTGAGTTCTAAAAGAAATAGAGCATCTTCTACTTATTCATAATCCTATCAGCATCGATTTACTTTTGTCTTGTACAGAAAGTTGATGCAAAATGGGTGACATAAGAATTTGAAAGGCAATTGGAAAAAAGGAGAGTTTGATATATCTCGATATATATTTAAAAACCATTGTTTTTAAGTAACAAGTAACGGGAAGGATTATAAGTTGGTACCCAATATTTTTAGTTGGAGAAATATTTTAATGGTATTAATTACTTAGATAAATCGAGGAGTAGTATATAAATATTTATAAAATTTTAATATATTAAAACATAATTGATAGTTTTTTAAAATATATATTTTTTTACTAACTCGTATCAAAATTTTATTAATATTTATATGTTACTAATCAATTTACTTGATATTATAGTGATTGTTAATAATTATTGAAAGTATGAGGAAAGTGATTCTTATTTTGGAAATCGGAAATTATTTGCCTCAATTTCCACGTAGTATTTTTATATGATGATTAACAACCACCAATGACACAGCATTTACCTTCCACCATCATTTATTTCTAAAAGCCAATTGTCATCCCCAATTTTTTTGTTGAGAGTATTATGACACTTTTTCACGATTTTACAGCTTTCATGGTAACAAATATAAAAAAAAAAAAAACACGCACACAGTTCGAGAAATGATTTCCACATGAAATATTTAGAATGAATTGAATTTGAAATATTTACATGAAAAAAGCAAGAGTTTTTTTTTTTTTTTTGGCACTAATTCTTCCAAGTCCAAATTCTACGCTAAAGCATGACTTAGGAAATTTTCTTTGGAAAGATTGTAGAAGAAGGACCTGCGTTTATTTAATTTTTGCAAGAAATTGGTCCCGGTTTATCAAACGTGCATTTAAGAGGTTGTATTTATAAGTTATTCTCATTTAGGTCCCTGTTCATTTGCCATTAATAAGATGTGATAGAAGTAAGAGTATCTTATAAATCTAGGCCCTTCACTGCGAAAACTAGATAAACGCGAGCTGCTCCTCTACATTTTTCCTTGGTGAGATGCTTACTTAAAAGAATCTTATAAGTATTAACTAAAGATGCTGAAATATTTGAAAGTTTTTGTTCCATCGGAAATATATCAAATCAAGCTAAGAAGTGAACCAGACCGAACCAAGAGTTGAAAAGCTAAAAACAGTGTTTAACAAGAAAACCAAAAGTATTAGCAAACATATGATGGAAACTATGAACATATAATACAAAATATATAAATTAAGTACTTTACTTTACATGAAGAGATCCTAGTACATAAAAGGTTTTAATTAGAAAGGTCAAAATTCTCGGAATGGTCTCAAACGATCAACAACCTCCACCATTTCCACTATCACGAAATGCAATATTTTGCGCAAAACATGCAGTGCACGCTTAACATGCATTCAAACAAGAACGAAATGTCAAAATGTAAAGCCATTGTCGGGAATGCATTTTCATTGAAAAATTGGATGTAGTCAAGCAAAATTTCATGTTCAACATACTCTTTGGGAAATTCACAATGTGAGAGCAAATTATAGTTTGAGCTTGAACCAAGCCAAAGCTTTTATATATATATATATTGAATTAGAAATTTTTATGAACTACATTTGTATTGTTAGATTCAAATATAAAACAAAATTGAAGTGCCATATACAATTCAATTTGGTCTATAGGCAAGTCATACGGTTAGAGTGTTACCATTTATTTATATGTCCATGTGTCCTTTATTTATTGGAACACTTGTATGTTATGTATTGGTAGAGTTAGTTAGTTAGTTAGAAGTTTAGAAATTTGCATAAATAGGAAATAAAAGGACATCAGTAAATAGTTTTAGTTCCCATTTTATCTTCTATATTTTCAATTGTGTTTTCTCTCTAGCTGTAAGCATGGAGTGCATAATTCAATCCTAATCAGCACTTAAATCCAAATGGTATCAAAGTGGCAGGCTTTGTGAGTTCTTTACATATTTCGATCTCTTACATCTTTCTTTTATCATTGCAATTAGAATTATGAATAATTAGATTGTGAATAATCTTTTTCATGATGATATCGTATCATCGGATACCCTATCTATGGTTATAGGCAATATAGTTTTTAATGGTATGAATTTCCTTGCTTGGGGTAAGGTAATTAAGCTAGGGTTAGGTGCAAAATTAAGTATTGGATTCATCGAAGGAACCATTCCTAAACCTAGAGATGATTCCTTGGACTTAATTAGGTGGACTAGAAATGACTACATGGTCTATTGTTGGTTGTAGAATTCTATGTCAAGTGATATTGCTCAAAATTTTCTATATGCAACGTTCATTCATGAATTATAGAGAGAAGTTTGTGAGCAGTATTGACAAGGTAATGAACCTATGATATATTAGCTTTAATATGAAATTGCTAACTTGAAGCAAGGTAATCTATCAATTAGGAATCATTATAACAAAATGAAGAGGTATTATAGGCTCTTAATTGCTATCTTAGCCATGAATGTGGTAGAATCAATTTGTGTACTTGTGCTCTGAAGAATGGATTGCTTTGTTTGATTCTCAAAACAAATTGATTCAGTTTTTAATGGGATTGAATAAGGGTTTTGAATCTATTAGAAGTCAAATTATGTCGAAGGAACCCTTGTCAACCGTAAACAAAGCCTTCTACTTACTATAGCAGGTTAAAAGACAAAAGATTATCACAAATGTTGGTAATACAGAATTAGATGCCTTTGCATTTGAATTGAATAGAGATAAGATGTGTACTATGGATACAAAGAAGAATTGGATTTCGTAAGGGAAAAAATGTTATAATTTTATGCACAATAAGCCAAGATATTTTTTACGTATTTATGGATATTATTTATAAAATGCAAGTATTTATTGTATCTATATACTTTTCTATTGGTATATATTTTACAATAAAATCCCATAGATAATTAGAGTATATATGGAATTATAATAAATGTGTATTATTAATGAGATTACATTACATTGTATTATCTAAAAGTTATCCTTGATCGGATAAATATCTAGAGGAAACATAAATATTTAGATCAACGCATTGTATAACTAAGGTCATTCTCACTAGATTGGAGAAAAGATATCCGAGTTATACAAGTAGGTATCCAAAGTTAAGTGGGTATATTGGACACGACTCGCTAATAAAGGATATTGCATGTTTAATTTCATTGATCCTTCCTTTATAGAACGAGCATAAATAATCGCTAAACTTAAGACCATCATATATCCTATATATAGAATGTTGTGCTTTAATATCGTTAAATGTATTTCTTATTTAGATTGTAAATAATATAGTTATTAGGTACGGTATGAAATATAGAGAGGATAGTAATGAGTTAAGATAGAATTCATTCCTTTGTTGGATTAGAGAGTCAATATCTAAGGCCACTTGATTAAAATAATAGTAACTTCTAAGCCCATGGCCATAGCAAATATTATTGAGTTTATTTTATTTTGGAAATCAACTAAAATGATTAAATATTGATGACATGACACACAATGGTTTAATTAGGATATCATTTGATGAAAAGATTTAATTACGTAGTGATCGGTTCATAGTGGTTTCTTGGTCATAATTTTTTCTATTATGTTAGATAAAAGATAACTATTGTTAGATGGTTACGTTGGTTTATGTTTATATAGACATAATCTCCGTATATAGAAACATAGAAGGTCGTATACTATAATATGATTAATGGGAGTAAAGTTTCGATAATTACTAAAATTTACCAATATTTATTTCGAAACTAGAATATATTGATCTGAAATAATAAATTAAAAGTAATTTATTTTATCACACAGTATATATTTATGATTAAGTACCGTTTAAAGGTTATATATTGTATTATTGTCTTTTTGTGTAAAAGTAGATAGAATTTATTAATTCCATGTTTAATTTCTATTGAAAAGTTTATGACTATTGAAAGGATATGGAATTTATTAATTCTATATTCAATTGCGATTGAAAAGTTCATGGCAATTAAAAGATTGTCTTCTATTAATTTCATGTTTAATTATTATACAATTGAAAGATTGTGGCAATTGAAAAGTTTATGGAATGAAATGTTTTTTTTTTCATTAATTTTAGTTAATGTTTAAAAGAGATAAAGGCAAGAGAAAAAGTTTGATAATGATTTTTTATTTAAAGAAAAGGCATGAGAAAAGAGATATAACATTTTTCTTCTTAGTTTTTCTAATTCTAATCCTAGTTATTTAGCAATATAAAGGATTAAAATTTGTTCTTGTTAACGTGTGTGGGTACCACTAGAAGGATTACCTTTGGAGTCCTTGTGGTGAACACATTTGGAATAACAAATCAGATTCAGATTTTAATCGAACTCCATTTCTAGGAGAAGACGATACTTCTCATTAGGAAAAAAGGTAGTTTTATAATTTTTTATTAATATATATTTTTTATTGCATGTTGCACATGGATCATAGGATAGGTTTTATAGTATTCTTTTTTCCACTGCATTTTTTTCTTTATCTATAAAACCTAACAGGAAGTTGAGCAAATACTCCAAACAAGAAGGACATGTTATAGATAATTGTTTTCAATTGATAGGTTACCTTGAGTGGTATAAAGGTAAGCATAGTAATCAAAATTACAATTGCACAGTTATTTAGGTTGAGTCTAAGAAAAATAAATCTGTTTTTTGTGATACCCCTTTTGATTCTTATGATGATTATATAGGAGGATCTTCTATTGTGCAAGGAACTAATTCATTAGACCAGAACATGGTTCAAGGCTTCTATAGTGAGGTGATGAAGCTTTTTAAGAATCAAGGAGGTCGTGATGATGGACCTACTACTTTTGTAGCAACAAACGTGGTTTATTGTATAGGTAACATAGTCATCAACTTCACTTCTATGAATAATAATGTGTACTCTTAGATAGTTGATATTAGGGCTACCAATCATATAACCCCTTTCAAAACCTTACTTTCCAACTTAATTACCCTAAACAATCTAATATTAGTTCATTTACCAGATGGAAGTTCCAAATCTATGCATTATGTTAGGTAAGTTACCATCAACAAGTTAGTAGTTTTACACCACGCACTTTATATTCTTGACTTTTCCTACAATTTACTCTCAATTCACAAAGCTATTCTTGATAATCATCTAATTGTGATTATTGATTCGACCTCTCTTTGATTACAAGAACAAAGTCATAGGCAAATTGTTACAGCTGCTCATGTTCATAATGGGCTTTACATTTTGAAGTAATCACCCAGTGAATATTTTAGAAACTCAAAGGCTTCTATATAGCTTGGTTTTGTTTCTTCTTATAATAAATCTATAGCTTTGGATGTTCTACATGCAAGGCCAGGTCATACTTCAGTTAAGAAATTTAAACAGTTGTTTCCTTCACATTTGACACTTAATACTTAATTTCTTTTTCATACTTATCAAAAATCAAAATTTCATAAAATTTGAAATTTCATTGATTGCCCTTTAGTAAGAGTGATTCAAATTCTTGTTCCCTTATTTCTCTTGATACATATTGATGTTTGGGGTCCGTATAGAAATCCTATTATCAAAGCTACATATTTTCTCACTACTGTTGATGATTACTTTAGAAGTACTTGGACTTTCTTAATGTATAACAAGTCTCCAGCTTTTCCTATCCTTCAAAAATATTTCACCATTGTTTTTAACCATTTTTTCACTACACCTAAGTTTGTTAGATCAAATAATGGAACGGAATTCTTATCTCATAAACTTCATTCACCATAGATCCTAAGGAGATCATCTCAAGTCGGCATAAGTCACATTTCTTTAGATTGGCATATAGTTTTTTAGCTTGGAGCTTATCAAAGACAACTTAAAGATGTTTACAATATGTCTCCAAATTAGGGCCGTAAACAAAAATATTATCAAAGTGCATAACAATAAACTTTCCAATTAGCTCTCAAAGCATATGATTCATCAATTGCATGGATGTACATGTCACATTCAATAACCCGAGTGGCATCACTAGCCATTCATGCAATCGATTATGGGTCTTGAATACAATCTTCCATTCATCTACCTCCCGCATTCTGATCTGATGGTATCCAAACTTAAGATCAATTTTGGAGAAGATCCTTACTTTATGTAACTTGTCAAGCATGTCATCAAGCTGAGAAATGGGGTACATGTACTTAATGGTACTTTAATTGATGGATTGGTTTTTTACACACATTTGCTATGTTTCATCTTTCTTCAACACCAAAAAGCTAAGATAACGCATAGGCTTAAGGACTCTCTCACATATCCCTTCTTCCTGAGCTCATCCACTTGCCTTTAAAGCTTGGTAGCTTACTCAGGGTTCAACTTATAAGCTGGCTTGTTCAATAACGTAGCTCTTGACTGTAGGTCCATAGTATGTTTAATCCCTCTAATTGGAGGTAAACCTTCTAGCAATTCATCATGGAACAAGTTTGCAAACTTCTTTAATAGGTCATTTACCTTGGTGGTTAACTCAATACTTAGATTCCGTAATTTAGGCAACTTTTGACTGGTAGATAAGTTGACCCTTCAAGCTTTATCTCCTTTAATAGCTTAGCACATGCCATTACTAAGGTCTCCTTTTTTAGCGCTTGGCTAAGCTGAGTTTGCATACTCTTTACTTGCTTAGCAATCATGAGATTTGATCTAACTTTTCTTCCTTCATGTTCAAAAAAATAAGTGTTCCTCTTCTCATCATACATCACATGCCTATCAAATATCCATGGTCTTCCTAAAAGTATCTGTAAAGCACTCATGGATAACATATCACAAAAAACTTTATCTTGATATTTGCCAATGTAAATCAACACGAACACTTGCTTGGACAGTTACAAGGCCCCCTTGTCATTGAACCAGTGAAGCTTGTATGGTTTAGGGTATGGTCTGGTCAGTAACTTCAACTGTTAAACCATGAAAACAAATGCTACATTAGTATAGCTAACACTGTTTATAATAAGAGCACATAATACTCCATTGACCTTACATCCAATGTAGAACAAGTTATCACGTTGTTCATCTTTGAGTAATAAATTCACACTCATCATGGTTGCTAGCATAAAATTACTCTCTTTGCTATAGATAATCTTCTCCTCCTCGGATTGATCAACTTATCTAGATTCCTTCAACTCTTTAACCTCCTTGTTAATACTATTGACCTTGATGGTTAGCATTTTGCCCTTTATCACCCTGACTCATCTACTCGGACATTGTGTAACCATATGACCAACTCCTTTAGCAATTGAAGTACTTGACCTCACTAGTCTTTCTTCTTGAGCTCTATCCCTTCTTAAACTTCCTGAGGGGTTCCTTCTCTTTAGCTCGAGTGGTTGAAATAGGTAGGACATCATCAGTCTTACTTAGTTTCGATTGTACAAGTTTGCTCAAAACAGGTTAGCTGGGGGTAGTCTGACTAATAAGAGCTCAGAATCGGCTCATTTAACATCTCTTAATTCTTTAAATTGCTTAGATTACCTCATTTAAGGACTTAATATCTTTTGCATAGTTTTCAAAATCGCGATTCTATCCATGTGATTCTATGAGTTTATGATTCTTGGAAGCTTTTTTGAGTTAACTCATGTATGTCTTTTGAGTAACTTAGATTGCCTCATCTAGGGACTTAATATCTTATGTTTTTGACCGAGTTTACCAATTCTACATATCTAAGTTGAATGAACTAAAACATAAAAAAATACAACTAATCTTTTACAAGCCATTAACTATTAAGGCATTACATCATCTTCTCTATCCTATTTTATTTTATTTTATCTCTCTTAACTCCTTATTTTATGTTCATACCCTTCACCTAGGTTTCGGCTTTAATAGCAAAGATTATAAGAAAAGCTAAATAATTTAGTTTACACCATCAGTAATTTGAAATGAATTGAAATATTTGATTTTTTTTAATTTATTGTTTTTTTTTCAGTTTATTGTTTTTTCTTTCAAAAGAAAATAATGGAAAAATTTTAGTTTCAACTTTGTTTGTTCTTCTTCCATACATGTTTATGAAAAAAGAACTTGATCTCTTTATTTCTATATTTTCATCATGTATTTTAAGTTTTGAACAACTACTATAAGCATCTCTATAGTTTTTTAAAGCATAATTTATAGAAACTCACGTTTTTACATTTCGATTTTACGTTTTAATTCTACTAACTCTTGGAAGATTCTACATAGAATCGCAAGTTTGACAATCTTAATCTCTAGTTTTAAGAATGTCACCTATTTCATACTTCAACCCACTAATAAACCTAGAGATGGTTTAGTCTTCTAATCTACAACCTCACATTAGATCATCAGGAACTCCTTCACATAAGCATCATTGCTTAATCCTCCTTGTCTTAGCTCCTATAACCTCTTAAACGTATCCTGCAACTAGTAACTCAGAACAAATCTCCTTTTCATCACTCTCTTTGTCTCTTCTCAATCTCTAACTTCTCTTTCTCTTTCTCTTTGTTGGGTAGTAATAGGAATCAAGCCACTGGACCTTTGACTCGAATCCCGGCCCAAGGATTGGAGTGTATGGCAAGGTAAGATCTCTCCTTTCACCTTACAGCTGATGAGATCAAGCTATTGTAGTCTAGCAACCTAATGCCCCGTTCTAGCTGAAGCCTCTTATGTCTATCAATAGTCTCCAGTTGCCAACTAGAGAAGCACTCAAAAAATAGCTCAGTCCACCCGATTAACTGTACAGTTGACCAAAATATGAACTACTCCAATAGCCCAACCCCTTACATGTCTACTCGGCTATGACTTTACCGACCTCTAGCTCGGAATATTGGTGTTGAGAACTTCAGCGCCCATCGCACCTATGCCTTCTCGGAAAGACCCCCAATGTTGAACTTAGAAGTTCTTATATGTGATTTCAATGAGAACAAATCTATGTAAGTCATGGCTAATCAAATTTGTTATAAACCAACTTGCAAATTCTCACAATAACTTTATCAATTATATCTTTTAAGGAAGTAAAATTAACTTAGAAATACTTTAAGTTGATTCTAATGTTGTTGAAAGAAGAAAAAGTGATCAAGTACTATCTACTGTATCTAAGTGTGTTTTTAGCTGTTCTGATGTGAATCATTTAGCTGGTTGCATTAAGTGTTCTATGATTAATGGCAGGTTATGGATTGTGCAGTTGGTTGTCCTTGGACTATCTAGATGGTTGATGCAGGTCAGTATGGTGTATTAGACTGTGCAGTTGGTTGTCTTTGGATCGTGCAACTAGCTGATGCAAGTCAATGAGCTATGTTAAACCATGCGACTGGAGACTTGAAGATCGTCCAAATGGTGACCCTATTTAAATAAACATCCATCTAGTCTGATCATAACTATCCAGCTAATCTACATAGAAATTAGCCATTACAATGCATTTAATGCAGTTGAATAGTGCCAACAATTAGATTTTTCCTAGAAGTTATAAGTGCGAGTTTGTAGGCAGTTGAAGGGCAAATAATAGAGCTATATTTCTACAATTATTCCTCTTGTCTACTTGTTCTTCATTCTAATTGTCTTATGCTCATTATTTGTAATCTTTTGTAAACCCTAATATAGTGCTAAGCTTCATATTTTTAATTTTTACTCAAGAGAGAGCACTATATTAAGTGATAGAGAGTTGTTATGATTGTGAGATCATTTATGATAGAAATTGGGTGTAAGCACTTGTGCCTTTGAGATTTTCATTAATAAAATTGAGTATGAAGACCTTAGTTGAGGTATTAACTGATTGTGGAGAGTAGAAGGTAGTTTGAATTCCATGTTAAAATTCCGGGCTTGATTTCTCTATCCCATTCTCTTTATATTTCTTTAATCTAATTGTTTCTTGAATATTTCCGTGTTTCATTCATTTGTCAATTTAATTAAAGATTTGTTGTCGAAGTAAAAATTGGTCACTAAACTCAATTCAGAACCACTACCCCCTCACCCCCCTCTTGAGCTCATAATGTAATATTTCATTTGATATCAAAGTAAGTCTCTATAGTTTTCATTGCTTAATCACATAATGGAGTAAAGATCATGAGACTAAATACACTAGGTTTCGTGGAAGGTTAAGTTATAAATAGGCCACCACTTCTTAATAATAGAAATTATCCCTATTGAAAGTGTAGAATGAGAATCTTTATTAAAGCACAAAATAGAAAACTTTGGGATTTAATTAAAAAAAGGACCAATTAAAATAGAAGGAAAGGAAAAGGATGAATATATTGAAGAAGATTAGAAGAAAGTAAACCTAAATGAAATAGCAATGAACATATTGCACTGTGCTATGATCGAAAGTGATTTTAATAGAACTTGTACATATACAAATGCTAAGAAAATTTGGGATGAGTTACAAAGTACAGATGAGGGCATATCTAGAGTTAAAGATACTAAAATAAGTTTATTATGTGGTGAATTTGAAAATTTCAAAATACTTCTTCATGAAACCACAAATGAAATGCATAAGAGATTTATTGATATTATTAATCCATTAACGGTGCTTGGGAAGAGATTTTCTAACTTAGAAATTAATTAAAAAATCCTTAGGTCTCTTAAAAAAGAATGGGAAGCTAAGAGAATTACCGTTGAAGAAGTGCATGATCTAGAAACACTATTAAGGGAACAACTTCTTAGTACACTCAAAATCTATGAGATGATCAAAAGATATGGAAAAGAATCCAAAAAGAAAGCTATTGCTCTCAAAGCTACCGATCGCAATACTAGTGATGAAGGCAATGAAAGTGATAATGATGATGAAATGTTAATAATGGCAAGAAAATTTAAGAAGTTCAATAAAAAGTTAAGGAGAGATAAAGTTAGTAATGGCAAAACCTTAAAGCTTACAAAAAGAAAAAGGATGTTATAAAGTGTTACGATTGCCATTAATTAAGATACAATAAAAATTATTGTCCACTCCGCAAGAAAAGCAACAAAGCATCAAGAAAGAAAGCCATAATGGCCACTTGGAGTGATAGTGATTCAAGTGATTCAGATGATGATCTTTGCCTCATGGCCTTAGATAATGAGGTATGAACCACATCCCAATCATCTTATGATAAGTCGAAAGAAATATATAATGATCTTTTAAAAGATTTTGTTAAAATGCAAAAGAATAATAAGATTCTTAAACAAAAGATGAATGATGTAGGAAATGAATTTGATGTATTCAAACATGAGTATAATAAGATAGTTGAGGAAAAAGAGAAACTAGAAGAGGATAATGAATATTTGAGAATTAAAAATGAAAAGTTGAAAGTTGAGCATGATAGTTTAAAGAAGAAAAATCATGAATTGAACAAAAGGAATAAGGAAATCATGAATGAAAATAAAGAACTAATTAAGGAAAATGAAGGAATAAAATCAACTATCAAAGAAATTGAAAATGAGAATGCAAGTATAGATAAGTTAGCTAAGTTAGAAATAGAAAATGATGTGTTAAAATTTAGCCTAAATGATTCAAGACAAACTATAATGAAGTTTGTTGAAGGTGAAAAGAATTTGAAAAAACTTTTGGGACAACGAGACAAAATGAAACTTATCTATCTGTACAAAATAATGATAACTGGTTATCGTATAGAAGATTCAAACATGTTAGCATGGAAGTCATTTCTAAGCTTGTTAAAAGAGATATTGTAAAAGGTTTACAAAAAATTAACTTTCAAAAGGACAAAGTATGCCAAGCATGTTAACAAGGAAAACAAACCAAAAATTCTTTTAAACCAAAATATGCTATCTCGTCTTCTAAGCCACTATAACTACTACATTTGGAATTGTTTGGCCTTATTCAAATATTAAGTTTGGGTGAGAAAAGATACACTTTGGTCATTATTAATGATTTCTCTAGATATACATAGACTTATTTTCTTGCAAGAAAGGATAAAATAAATCATGTGTTCATTAAATATTGCAAGAAAGTCTAAAATGAAAAAGGCCTTACAATTGTTTCTCTTAGAAGTGATCATGGGGGAAATTTTGAAAACTTTGAAATCAATGATTTTTGTGAACAATATGGTATAAAACATACCTTTTTGATACCTAGAACTTCACAACAAAATGGAGTTATTGAATGGAATAATAAGACCCCAACTGAAATGGCTAGAACAATGCTATGTAGGTAGTGCCAAAGTATTTTTTAGCGGAAGCCATTAACATCACATGTTACATTTCAAATCGTGTTTTCTTAAGATCAATTTCAAAGAAAACTTCCATTGAACTTTGAAAAGGAAAGAGGCCTAACATTTCTTATTATCACCCTTTTGGTACTAAGTGTTATGTACTTAATAATGGTAAAGAACAACAAAACAAATTTGACTCTAAATTAGATAAGGTTATTTTTCTTAGATACTTACTAACAAGTAAAGCATATAGAGTATTTAATAAAAGAACTTTAGTTGTTGAAGAATCTATACATGTTGTGTTTGATGATTCATTGCCTTCATTGCATAATGTATCTCTTAATGAAATGAATGATATAAGTGCTCATTTAGATAGGCTAGACTTAAGCAATAACCAAAACAACGCTCTTGATAAAGATGTTCACAGGGAAGATAAAGATACGAATCAATCAAATTTATACCTTCATAGGAGAATCTTCAAATACGATATTAACAATATCATCCCTTAGAAATATAAGCAATCTAATATTCTTGTCTTAAGTTGAGCCTAAGAATATTGATGAAGCTCTAAAAGATGAATGTTGGATACAAGTGATGCAAGAAGAACTTAATCAATTCACTAGGAATAAAATATGGGATCTAGTACTTAGACCTAATGATAAATCAATAATTGGAACAAAATGGGTTTATAGAAACAAACTTGATGAAACCGGTATAGTAACTAGGAATAAGGCTAGATTAAGGATAAATTAGTTGTTAAGGGCTATAACGAAGAAGAAGGGATGGATTTTGATGAAACCTTTGCCCTGGTTGCTAGACTAGAAGCCACTAAGATGTTTTTGCCATTTGTAGCACACGAAGACTTCAAACTATTCCAAATGAGTGTCAAAAGTGCTTTCTTAAATGGCTATTTCAAAGAAGAATTGCATATACAACAACCTTGGGGTTTTGAGTATAATGAGTTACCCGATCATGTTTATAAACTCAATAAAGCACTCTATGGACTTAAATAAGCTCCTAAAGCCTGGTATGAAAGACTTAGTAGCTTTCTAATAAAAAATGGCTTTATAAGAGGAAAGTTAGATAAAACATTGTTTATTAAAAATTACAATTCTTATTCATTAATGTTCAAATCTATGTAGATGATATTGTATTTGGAGCTACTAACATGGATCTTGTAAATGAATTCATAGTGTATGAAGAAAGAATTTGAAATGAATATGATGAGAGAACTCAATTACTTCTTAGGCCTCCAAGTTAAGCAAATTGAAAATGAACATTTATAAATCAATCTAAGTATATAAAAGAGCTTTTGAAACTTTTTAGAATTGATAATTGTAAAGTTAGGCCTACTCCTATGAGCACAATACTAAAACTAGACAAAGATAAACATGGTAAATCAATTTAGGAAAATCTTTATAGAGGTATGATAGGAAGCTTATTGTACCTAACCCCATCTAGATCAGATATCATGTTTGCCATATACTTATGTGCAAGATTTCAATCTTGCCCGAAAGAATCTTACTTAAATATAGTAAAACGTATCTTCAAGTATCTAGTGGGCACTATTGAAATTGGCTTATGGTATCCCAAATACACTTCTTTTGATCTTATAGGATATTTAGATACTAACTTTGCCGGATGCAAAGTTGATCGGAAAGTCATAAGTGGCACATGTCACTTTTTATGAAACTCTCTAGTATCTTGGCACTTTAAGAAACAAAACTTTGTGGCACTCTTAACAGTTGAAGTTAAATATGTTGCCGCCGGTGGTTGTTATACTCAAATCCTATAGATGAAGCAAACATCACAAAACTATGGTCTTAATTTCTCTAATATCCTAATTCGATGTGATAACACAAGTGCCATTAACCTTACCGAAAATCCGATTCAACACCCAAAGACTAAGCACATTGAGATTAGGCATCATTTTATTAGAGATCATGTTCAAAATAATGATATGTGCTTAGAATTTGTAGATACAAGTAGTCAAATAGTTGATATTTTGACTAAACCTTTAAGTGAAGATCGCTTTTGCACTTTAAGAATAGAATTGGGCATGATTATGCAAGATGAGTGCTAAGACCCATAAACATAGATTGTGACTTTTGTACAATGAGGTTCTCTTTTAGACAACTGGTTTAGAACACCTTTTTTCATTCTAAGAAATATGATTAAGTAGGCTTGTTATATGAATTCCCTCATTTGTTATGTTTTGTGCAAATTTCCTTATCTTCCTTGTTTCTCATTGGGACATATCTCTTTTCCTTTTTTTTTTCCTTTGCATTAAGTCTACAAACAACAATGAGTTGGTTGAAATAGTTATTCTAAAGCTTACCTCATTTTAGACAAACTAACGAAAGCTTAAATATCAATCCTATAACAATCATTAAAAATTCATGAGCTAATCTTCTTTTTGAATAAGCTATTGTGAAATATAGTCAACCAATTGGCCAGTGGTGTCAACCGTACACACAATTGCATTGGCTTTCGTAACCTCAAAATGTTTGCTTGAACTGTTTGAATGGTTATACTCCAACCATCCAGATAGTCTCAACAGATATCCTTTAATTTTGACATTCTATATGCAATTGTGTAGACAGTTTCCCTTAACCGTAGGCACAGTTGCATTGAGGATTTTGACTATAGAATACCTCCTCGGACCATCCGATAAGTTGCCTTGAATCATGGGCATAGTTCCAACAGTTGCTTCAAAAATCCAATTTCTATTAGCAACCGTCTGAACAGTTCTCCCCAAACTATTCGAACGGTTTGCACTGATACTACAAAAAAAAAAAGAAAGAAAGAGGGGGCCTAATCGTTTTTTTCTTCCCATTTCTTTTCCCTCCTTTCCTACCGTCCACGCCATCCTCTCCCTCCTTCAACCAATCTGCCCTCTTCCTTACTATTTACACTACTCCCTCCTCCCTCTCTTTCTTTACCTCTCGTCTTCACCCCCTTTCCCTTCACCTAATTCCCTCCCTCCACAAACCCTAAACCTTTACCTTCTCCTCCTAAACCCTAACTCTCTCTTATTCCTTTCTATGGCTGGCCAAAGTAGCAGGGTTCAAAGTAGCTATACTAGGGGTTGAGAAAGACAAGCTCCACCAGCTCAGTTTGATAATCATCTCTTTCCCACTTTACGCTATGCACAAAGGTATGACAAGCTCCGTCTCATGAAAATTGATTATGGGCATCAATTTACTAAGGATGTTCTTTGTGCTTTTAGGATACTTAATATGGAAAAAGTTATTACAAATCATATTCTTGATACCATAGATATACCTAATATTGTAAATGAAGAAGCAGTTAGGTATTTTTACTATAATCTTACCAATAATCACAATCGTGATGGTAATCTATTAGTTAGCATGGATACTAATGACCATCTATGAATATGGATATATAGTTATGTATATGGACAAGAGATTAAGATCACTAGAAATGGTATATACACAATTATAGGGGCTGAACCCGATGGTGCTCGTTATATGGAAGGAATTGACAATATTAGAGTCGTACACTATGAAGATGTTATAGACACCTAGTTTTTGTCCCTTCGTAATCCTAATTTTTTATTTTTATTTTATTTTATTTTATTTTTTACAAAAAGGTTCCTAATTTAAAAATAATAAAAAAAAACAATAAAAATGAAAGATAAAAATAAACATAAAAAAGATTTTGTAGAATTTTAGGAAGTAAATTATTTTAGAGTCATTCGTTTTAGTTTAGCTTAGCTCAATAAAATAATCATTGTAGAGAGTCACGTGGTTTAAGTACAATTTGATTGTACTGAATATTAAGGCATAGGTCAATAGCTTAACGGATAAGCATTGAAGTATTGGATTGGATTTAATTTGAGGTTTTAGGTTTGAGTCTCGCTAGGCACCTATGTCTTTCATTTTTCTATATTTTACAAGAGCGAGAGGAAAAAACACGATTCATATCTAATTAAAAACTTGTGAATCTAATTTGATTTTATTAAATCAGATTTGAATTAATTTGAATCTAATTTAATTATTATCGAATCAGATACAATAGATATATCCAGATATGATTTGATTATATCCAGATATGATTTGATTTCGACCTTAAAAAACACATACATGTACACGATCAGCCCCCACATTTTATCACCCACACATGGTAGCAACTAACTCACTTCATCATCTAACACTCACTTCCACTTAGTTGCGCCATCATCACACAACAGCCACAGTTCTTCAATCAACAATGTTAATGCCACGCTGAGCCGCTGAATGGAGATCACACACAGATGCGTACCACTATCCATTACTCTACCGAATAGGCCCATAACTCCAATACGAACCACTGCATCGCCAACATCCACAGCAATCTCTTGCAACCCTAAACTCCATCCCCTTTCTCACTAGTATAATAGGCCTAACCCAGCACCGCACTAAATTCAAATCCCTCTCTTACCCATCCTGTGACGACTGCTACCCACGCTCGACCTCAGTCAGACCTGACCTTCTCTTCTGTATACTACAGCAAACCCAATCAAACCCCCCTATATATCATACTGGTGGCTTCCAACCACAGTAATATGCGACAATGATTACCATAGCCGCAAACACCATGATCAGCTACATTACAGAAATTTCACAATCGCACTACAGCAACTAGACGTTGCTATCCAATTTCTGATCAGCTAACTGTACCGAAGTCCACAGCACTTGACGCACAAATGCAACTCGATCCAGATTTAGCACAACGCCTAGCCGGTAACATTGCTAATCACCGTCCACTGTCTCAACCTGATCCAACAGTACACTTCCTCTTCGTCCAGCAGTTCGCAAGCCCGTGCTCTCGCACGTGATAAAACGCTCTGAGCTCGATTGCAACAACACAACAGCGACTACTTATTCGGCCTCCGTTGACTAACTAATCACAGCCATTGTGATAAGAGTACGTCCTCGTTGATAATGCCAATAGCAGTCCCCCATGCAATCAGTTACAACAGTACAGGAAACTCCGTCACACACCTCTTCAACGATGGATGGCCCCCAAATACGTTAACTCTATGCAACGCCACAACTTCCATGCCACAGGTCGTCAAACAACTGTCACGAACAGTAAGCTCAGCTTCGGCCTTCTTCGATTCTTTTTCAATATATATATATATTATTGTATATATTATTATCTTATTATTATATCATTAGTTATTTTATTGTTTAGAAGTTTTAGTACTAGTTTATATATAAAGTGTATTAAATAGTATTATTTTATTTAAGTAGATAGTTGTTTAATAGTAGTAATATAGATGTAAATATATATAGGTATTAGCTTAGGGATTGATAAGATGGGTTATTTTTTTTAGGGATTAGGTTTTATTTAAAGATTTATCACATAGCAAGTTGTTTTTATTTGAATAAAGATTAATAAAAGATCCTTTGAAAAATATGATTTTTAGAGTATTTTTTTTATAAAACAAAAACACTCAAGAGTTAGGGCTTTTTTAGATTTTATTTAAATAAACTAAATTGGTAACAACGTAAATTCGGTTGGTTTTCTAAAATTAAAATAAACCAACACATTAAAGTTTTTCGGAAAAAACTACGATCATCTGATCCCAGTTAGTAGGTACGTAGGCACCTAGGCACCTTCGAGGCAACGATAAAATCTACAGAAACTTAGGTTCTTTTTTCTTTTGATTATTTATTTATTTATTTTTAAATATTGTAATTAGAAGAATAATCCTAATTTCGGTAAATAGATATTAGTACCCGTTAGGGTTTAATAAGTTAGCCCCCGAACTTAGAACCCTCTGGTTCTTCATTAAAAATTGAAATCAAAGGTTGATAGCCAAAATCGTAATCAATCCACCTAATTGATTACGGTTTCTTTTTCTTTTCCCGACTTCGGTTGGGTGGTGACTCTAAAAATTATTTTCAATAAAAAACCTGAATTTCTCAATTTCTTTAGTCGATGATTAATATTAAATGAGTTAGGGATTAGTATTAATCAGGAAATATGAAATCAATTTTTAAATAAAAAACCGAAAAATCAGGCTCGACAGATGTCTTTCAAGAACGTTGCATTAGTGAACATAACTGGGCATACAAGCGCAATCTTGGAGTCATTAGATTGCCTTTTCATTATTAGATCCTTCACTTGTTCATTTGTTACAACTATTATCTACGAAGTGACGAACATGAGTACGTTACTAAAGGGGACTTGTGGATATTAGGTTACATCCATAATTATGGCTGAATTGATTATGCCAACTTGATTTTCCACTATTTTAGAATGGTCACTAAGAAGTCTAAGCAAGTCATTCTTCACTATGGATGCCTAGTTATTCAACTTTTAGTGGCCAAGAAGGTTATTTTTCCTACTCCTAGCATCAATCCCTATACTGAACCTTTTACCATGCGTTACATTAGTAAAGGAGGATGGAAATTGGATAAGCAGGTTGGCTAGGTTCGCAAAGAACCCCTATGCCCTCTTACTGGAGTTACCTCTCAAGAACTCAGTGAACCCATTGATGACGGGGATGTCGAACCAATCGAACCCTTTGATTAAAATGTTCCTTAAGTAAGGGTAGCTCATGTCGATGAAGATATTCCTTCAGGCACTTCAATTTCCGTTCCCCATACTAATCCGTCTTTAAGGAGTCATCTAAAATCTGTATATACATTCATTAGCCAAATAGGGACCAGCTTCGTCACCACATTGATGATAGCATTTATCATATGGAGCAACAGGTCTCCAACTAGTAAGATAACATCTTTTATCCTTTTTTTCAACACTTCTAACTGCCATACCCCTTCCCTTCACCTACTTTTAGTCCTTATGTTCAGCCACTACCTCTTCCTCCCAAGCCTTCTAGCAACTCTTCTCCACTTCCAGAAGCTTAGCTCTTGAAGTCTTTCTATCTTATCTTTTGTTTCCTTTTTCTCCTCATTGTATTAAGACTTAGCCCATGGCCATCTTTTATGTTTTTCTTTTGGATGTTTATTGGCCTTTCAACCATCTCTAGTTATCTTTTGTATGGCTTTTGGCTCCTTGGCCTTTTGTTTATGGCCTACTTTATGTGATGACTATTGTGATGTAAGCATTTGCTAATGGTTTTGTTCTCATTTGAATATGTTGATTATGATATATTTTATATTATTGGCACTATCTAATCATGGTGTTGTTCTTGTGCTGATAATGAGGATTAGCTCTTTAAGATTTTCTTGTCTTCTTATCAGCTTTTTTGCTCTTTTTCTTTTGATGCTAGCATAACTAACTTTTTGCCATGCTTTCTCTTACCCTTTACCACTTGTACTCTCATCATTTTGATGAGGCTAAAGGGAGAGAATGCATTTGAAAAATGAATCTATTTGTAAAATGAAGATTAGCATGTTATTTTGAATCATGGAATTATTTTTGGCTATCTTCTAAAGCAAAAAATAAATATTCTCATATTGTCTCTTCCATAAGTGTTTATTTTTTGAAATCCTTTGTTGCCATTAAGGGGAAGTTTGCAAGATTTTGTCTTCACAAAAAATGAGGAGATTGTTAAACCTAGAAGTTCTTATTTGTGATTTTGATAAGAACATATCTATGCAAGTTATGGCTAATCAAATATTATTATAAACCAACTTGCAAATTCTTACGAGAACTTTATTGATTATATCTTTTAAGGAAGTAAAATTAACTTAAAAATACTTTAAGTTGATTCTAATGTTGTTAAAAGAAGAAAAAATAACTAAGTACTATCTACTATATCTAAGTGTGTTTTTAGCTATTCTGATGCGAACTGTCTAGCTAGTTATGTTGGAACCATCTGGCTGATCGCATTAGGTGTTCTGTGATCAATGGCAAGTTATGGACAGTGCAGCTAGTTGTCCTTAGACTGTACAGATGGTTGATATAGGTCAGTATGGTGTGTTGGACCATACGGCTAGTTGTCCTTAGACTATCCAGCCGGTTGATACAAGTTAGTAAGCTATGTTGGACCATGCGACTGGTGACCTAAAAACCATCTGAATGGTAACCATATTTGAATGGACTGTCTAGTTGGTTCGATCATAACCATTAGTTAATCCATACAGAAATTTTCCATTATAGTACATTTAAAGTTTGAATTACTTGAGAAAGTAATTTCTTAAGACTCCAATGATCTGTCCTTATGATAAAATGAGCTCTTAGCAATTAACGCCTCTATTTTTTCACTGCTTCCACTATTGCATGTAGCTTTCTCACATATGCTACTGCTTTTGCTTAGTGTAATGACAACTTATTGATAAAGAATGTTATAGGTTTGCTATCTTGTAATAGTAAAATACCTATACCCATTCCAAATGCATCTATTTCTACTATAAATTTCTTTGAAAAATCTAGTAGAGTTAAAATTGGAGCTTTAACCAACATATCCTTCAAACTGTTAAAGGTTACTATAGCTTGATTATTCTAGTTAAAACTGTCTTTCTTTAATAAATCATTCAATAGAGTTACTATACCTGCATAACCTTTGATAAATCTTCTGTAATACCTAGATAAACCCAAGAAAGCTCTTAGCTGCTTTACATTTTTAAGAATAGGCCAATTTGAATCACCTCCACTTTACCTGGTTTAGGTTTTACTCCTTGAGATGCTACATGTCCAAGATACTCTATAGAGTTCTAAGCAAAATCACACTTGCTTCTTTTGATAAATAAAATATTATCAGCTAAAATCTGTAATACTTGAGTCAAGTGTGCAAGATGTAACTCCAAAGTCATACTATAAACAAAGATGTTATAAAAAAAAAATACAATAACAAATTTCCTTAAGTGTAGCTTAAAAATTATATTCATAACAGATTGAAATGTTGTAGGTGCATTACTTAAGCCAAAAGGCATGAGCAAAAATTCATAATGGCCATCATGTATATGAAATACATTCTTAGAAACATCTTTCTCATGCATTATAATATGGTGACATCCAAAATGTAAGTCTAACTTTGAAAAAATTGTTGCTCCATGTAATTCATCTAATAATTCATCTATAGTAGGAATTGGAATTTGTCTTTTATTGTTGCTTGGTTTAACACTTTATAATCCACAAAAAATCTCCAAGTACCATCTTTCTTTTTTACTATAAGAATGGTGATGAGAAAAGACTTGTACTATGTTGAATGATACCTTGTTCAAGCATATCCTTAACTTGCTTTTCCATCTCAGTTTTTTGAAAGTGTGGATATATAAGAGGCGTACCTTTAGCAAATGAATATAGTGCTGAATTTCTCTTAAAAGAGGTAATGGTAAGGGTGTCTCGAAAATGTAAGAGAATTTGCTCAATACTTGCTCTACAAGAGTGTTGCTAGTAGTACTCTTTGATTTACATTCTTCACCACTCTAAGCCATTAGCTGAAAACAAGACACCATTGAATTTGTTTGAATCAAACAACGTAGTTGATTATGGGATATTGGCCCTATGTGCTACTGAGTATCACCATTAAGTATAACTTGCTATCCCTCATGTAAGAATGCTATGGTAAGTATATTATAATCAATGGTTATAGGTCTTAAATCCTTTAACAATTGAATTCCCAATACTAAGTGTGCTCCTTTAATGGGCAATACAAAAAATGTAACCACAAATTTAAGGCCTTGTATTAGCATTGGTATATCCATATATTAGCCTAAACACTCTAATCTTTGTCCATTTCCTATCATGACATGGAAAGTAGACGTTGGTTGTATAATCAGGCCTAAATTTATAGCCGCCCCTTCTTGTGCAAAATTATGCATATTTCCCTATATCTACAATACATAAATATGTTGATGTGAAACAACTCTATAAAACCTTAAAGTATAGGTATCATATCACCCCATAAAGCATGATAGCTGATTGTTCCTAAAACATCAGGTGATTGTTCCTTTTCATTCATCTCCTCCATTTACTCTATAATTAGTTCACTGTCATCTCGGTTGTTTGAGGTAAGCAATAATAGGAATTCTGCTTTATACTTATGTCCTAGATGAAACTTCTCATTACAATTGTAGCAAAGTCCCTTGTCTCTTCTGGCTTGCATTTCTGATGGTGAAAGTTTGCAAATTGGTAAAGTAGGTTTGTTGTTAGAAACTAATTGTGATGAGGTTGACTATATTGTTGGTAAAAATGAATTGGATGGTTTAGAAAATTGCAAAGAAGGGTTTTTGGAAGTAAATCTTGATAAAGAAATATTAAAAAAATAAGGTTGTTGGTGAGAAAGTTTGTCTTCATGCATTTTTGCAAGCTAAATTGATTTCATCAACATCTTTGGTTTATCTATTAATACTTCATTCCTTATTGTAGGTTTCAATCTAGAAACAAAACAACTCTTGAGAATAGAATCCTTATGTCCTACTGTATGGTTCGCCAATGCTTTAAACAGAGTTTCATACTTAGAAACAATAGTTTGCTAAGTTATTTTGGAAAGCATGACCTCCACATGTTCATACATTGATGGGCCAAACCTGGTTTGTAAGTCTTCAATAAACTTTTCCGATGACCTAAGTTGTTTGTTTATATACATATACCAATACCATTACATAGTAGCTTCTTTCATTGCAAATGATGCTATTGTAATCAGTTGTTCTCCCACTATATTAAGAAATTCAAAAAATTGCTCCACTTTGAAAATCTATCTCAACACATCCTGTCCTGTAAACTTAGGAATTTCCAACTTAATTCCTCTAAGAATGGAATCTTGTGATGCTATTGTGTTTCTGTTATTTGAAGATGATTAATCACTATCATTTAAATGACTAATATGTTGATTCACCCACATTTTGATTCACTTCCAACTTCTTTAACCATGTATCGATAAGTTGCAATATTTCTTGAATTGATCCCAATGAATTCTTAACATTTTCTAACTCTATACTAGAATTGTTTTGCGAGAAACATAATTCTAACGCCAAGATCAAGAAGATGAAAGCACCAAAATGAAGGACTAACCTAAATAACTTAGCTCAACCTACTACTTATAAACCCTACTTAAGAAATATCTCGAACAATCTCTCTATCTCCACTCTGCTTTTCAATCAATTACGTATGAAACCTTAACTTCAGAAATCTCTTTACTTCTCTTTCCTCTATAATATGACTAACTCTTGTTCCTATTAATTCTAATGTGTTTATTATCATGTTTTCATGCAAAACGTGACAATGAATCTAAGGAAGATGATGGCCGATTTAAGATTGCTAGTCTCTAAGATGTCATAGAAATATCAAAAATTGGTTATAATGCCATATTTATTCTTTTTTTTTTCTATCATATTTGTAGTTTGTTAGTTTCACTAGATTTTTGTTACAAATATGGTATTCTCTATACTATTTATGATTAATCTATTACATTTGTCCTTTTATTTATACTGAACATCAAAATCCTTTAACCACGCTGGCCTCTTTGTAAACCTCTTTGGTCTACCTGTATCAATCTTCTATAACCTCTCATTCTTTTGAGACTGAAGGAGTTGTTAATGAAAGTATAAGCAAGGAGTTTCATTGAATGTGATATCCATAGCAATAGTGAATGCTATATATGTAGAGATTATTATAAACATTAATGTAGTAAGGATTTCAATGGTTAAGTGGTAAGCTAGATGTCCTCGTTCTTGACGTTGAATGATTAAAAAAATTAGGTCAAGTAACCTTCCATAGGATAAAAGAGGTTTTTCAAGAAGCGTTAATCCTTCTTGGATCTTTACTTTTTCAAATTTTCCTAGTTTTGCTAAGTGTTTTTTGAGAAACTTTAACTCAATCATCCAATCTATCAATCCGAACACAATATGAGATGATTATAAATGGGTTTATATATAGAAAAATTGATATAACTAATAAACATGTTATATCCATTTAGAAACATATCTCAGTTCGGGTTTAGTTTCTAAACATATTTATGACCCATTTGATAATCATGTTTCATTAACATGCTCAAATCTAAAACAAGACACATTTAAAACTAATGTATCAAATATTAGTAGCTTAATTTTGTACTCTATTATCTACTTCTCTTCTCTTTGTTATTTTCCTCCAACAACTACAACCGAATCGATCCATGTAAAAGAACATATGACCATGTTTGAGTAGTGTAATGATGTGCAAAATCTTATATAAAGGACTGGTAATTCGTACTAATGGGTCGTATTCGTATTTATATTTCATATAGGATATGTGTCCAATAGTTTATCAGCCCATGACTCAAGTTTATAAGAGGTGCTCCAAGTTACCTAAGGAGGAATAAGTTTAATAGTCTTATATAGTTTGTAATACTTAAGTAATTGTGTTAACAATTACTTAGGAGAGAAGCTCTTACTCCTATAAATAGAGATAATAGATAGTTAGTTAGTTAGTTAGATAGAAATAAATTTCATCATATAACTAGTTTAGGAAACCCTAACAAAGAGGTTGAGGATTCGTAGTAGAATTCCTTCTGGAATTCTTTACAACTTCAATACAACTTTTGATTACTTCTTGCTCTCTACAACTTAAATCCTATCAATTTGGCATCGTCTATGAATTTCTCATTCGTTGTTGATGATATGGATGGAATCTCGTGTTGACACCCTTGAGTAGTTAATGAAGTTGTTATTACGGTTTAATCTCTAAATGATACTATGGAGAGCCGTATTGCTCTATTAGAGGCAGGATTTTTAGAGATTAAAGACATTTTGAAAACATTAATTTCAGATCTTCCTCTAAAGCAATTAGTATCGAAGCCTCGTGTTGAATCTTCTCTCTGTTCGACTCCTGTAACTTCATTGAATCTCTAACTTCCTATGGAGATTGATGAGATTTTCTGTTCTGATCTTAATTGATTTTCATTAGCTTATTTCAATGGATCGGAGCCTCTTAGTTAGATTACGTAAGCTAAGCAATACTTAGAGCTTTCTTGGATTAGTTCAGATCAGAAAGTCGCTATTACTTTCTTATATATGCAAGGTAGAGCTGTTTCTTGCATGTATGCCTTATGATGTCATCATTGAGATTTAACCTGGGAAATGTTTGTGCATGAGCTTTTGTTATTGTTTAGTAGTCAAGATGCAGCTAATCTATTTATGCCTTCAACTGTTCTCAAGCAACTTTCTTCTACAGATGTTTATGTTATGAATTTGATGTGCTTTGTGCACAAGTTCCTTCAATGTCCAAGGAACAAGCACTCGAATATTTTTTTTAGAAGGTTGCGTGAAGAGCTACGCATTCGTATATTGATGCTTTGAACATGCACCGTGGCTTAAGCTGTGGATCTTGCTTTTAATTTTGAGCATGATTTAGTAGTAGGATTTTTTTTTTAATTCAGCTTCTTCCTTGTTATCTTCTACAAGTAAGTTTAATGCTCCTTCTCCATAATTTTCTCGTTCTCTTTCTACTAAATTTGAGGCTTTTGGATCGTATGATCTCTCAATCATCTTGGAAGGATTTTAGTTCCAAGAATGTTTCTACTTCAATAGCAACAAACAATTCTTATAAAGGCAATAGATAAATGACTTATGCTGAGCATATCAATAAGCACAATAAGGGACTGTTTTCAATATGATCAACCTTATTCTCCTTCTAATAAGTATGCTTTTAAATCTTTGAGGGTGACTCTTTTAGAGGATGAACCAGATTTGATTAATTTTGAGGACGAAGGTGCCCATTCTTTACATTCATCTGCACCTGATTCTTCTTTTATGGAGTTGTCCATAGTGGCCTTTCAAGATTTTACTCTTCCTTTTACCCTGAAATTTTGAGGTACATACTCTTCTTCTTTTGTTAATATTTTGGTGGATAGTGGTGCTTCTCATAATTTTTTCTATCACTCTTTATTGATTTCCCTATCCTTGGAGACTATTTCTATTGTTCCATTTAGTGTTTAATTAAGGGATAGGCATTTTGTAACATCTAGTAGCATAGAGGATTATCTTATGACTATTGATGGGTATGTGTTGGAGTTAGGTCATATTAACATCATTTTGGGGGTTGCTTGGCTTCGTACTTTGGGTGACATTAAAGTGGATTGGTCTAGACTTATGATGAAAGTTCCTTATTAGGAGGTTGAAAAACTTTTAGCCCTTTATTTTTTGAAATCTAACGTATCCTTAACAGCTCTAACAATGCTTGTGGATGTTATGTTTGCTGGGTTTGTTTGGTTTCTAGTTGATTTACATACAGTTGACAAAATTGAGGATTCCCATTTGGATTGTTTGTTGCATAAATTTATTGCTTTTTTTTTTTTTTTACTTCTTAGTTTACCTCCTTTTAGAAGAACAAACCATCGTATTATTCTTCAGGAGGGTACTGGATCAATTAATGTAAGACAATATCAGTATGGCCATGTTCAGAAAGATAGGATTGAGAAGATGGTTTAGGATATGCTTAAGGCAAGGATTATTCAACCTCATTCTAGTCCTTATTTGAGCCCTATGATTTTGGTATAAAAAGAGATAAATCTTGGCGTTTTTATGTAGATTATCAGGCTTTAAATAAAGTTACTATTTTGGATCATTTCCCTATTCCTGTTATTGAGGAATTACTTAATGAGCTTTTTAAGGCTTGTATATTTTTCCAAAATATATCTTAAGGCTAGTTACTATCAAATTCGTGTTCATTTGGATGATATTTGTAAGACCATGTTTCATACACATCAAAGGCATAATGAATTTCTAGTTATGCCCTTTGGTTATACTAACACCCCTACCACTTTTCAAGATACTATGAATGCTTTATTCCAACCTTTTCTTCGTTGTTTTATTTTTGTTCTTTTTTTTTTAATGATATCCTTGTTTATAGCAAGGACATGGACACACATTTACTTCACTTGCGTATGGTTTTTTCTCTTTTATGTGATCACCAGTTTGTGGCTAACCGTAAGAAGTATATGGTTGGTGTTTCCTCGATTAAATACCTAGGTCATATTATTTCCTCCAACGATATGAGTATGGATCCTAGTAAAGTGGCTACAGTTCTTAATGGGTTAATTCCCACTATACTAAAAGGAGTTTAAGGATTTTTGGGATTGTTAAGTTATTATTGGAAAATTATTAAGAACTATGGTCTTATTGCTCATCCATTGACCAATTTACTTAAGAAGGATCAATTTTATTGGACTAATGAAGCCTTATCATCTTTCCGCAATTTGTAGCAAGCAATAACTAATGCCCCTGTTTTAGCCTTACTAATTTTTGCTAAGTAGTTTGTCATTGAGTGTAATGCATCTGGTAGTGGGATAGGGGTGGTGTTAATGCAACATGATCGTCCCATTTCCTTTTACAACAAAGTTTTATCTTCTTGTACCCTTGCTAAGTCAACCTATGAGAGGGAATTGATGGCTTTAGTCATGTCCATTACTCATTGGTGTCTTTACTTGTTGAGTAGAAAATTTATCGTATGCATTAATCATGGGAGTTTACACCATTTGCTTACTCAACATATTACTACCACCGCCTAACAACATTGGTTGTCTAAGATGCTAGGTTATGAATTTGAGATTGTTTATAAGCGTAGCAATACTAATTCGGTAGCTAATTCTCTATATCGCAATAGTGAAGAGGTTGGGGATGTCAATTGTAGTGTTATTAGCGGTCCTTTATGGATGGACCTTTCTAAGATTACAACTATAGTTCAATAAGATCCTATCTTAGTTGAAAAATATAGATTGTTGAAGCTTAAGTAGTCGACAAGAGTAGGTTTTTAGTTGATCAACAATGTATTGTGTTATAAACAATGCTTGGTTATTCCTGCTCGTTCTAAATGGGTGTTTATCTTTCTCCATGAATTCCATTCTACGCCAGTTGGTGGCTATGGCGAAATTTTGAAGACATATTGGAGGTTGGCCTCTAATTTATTTTGGTTTGGTATGAAGAAGAACGTCATGGAATTTGTTGCTTCTTACGCTATATGTTAACGCGCCAAGGCTTAAAACATGACTCTTGCTAGTTTACTACAATTACTGCCCATCTCATCTCTTATTTGGGAAGATATTTCTTTAGAATTTATTACATGTTTACCTAAATGTCATGGTTTTGATGTAATTTTAGTGGTGATTGATCGCTTGTCTAAATATGCTCATTTTTTGACCTTGTGGCATCCTTATACTACCGTTACTATTGTTGATCTATTCTTATGCAAAGTTATTCACCTTCATGGGATTCCTCACACCATTGTTAGTGATAGAGTCCCTCTTTTTTTGAGTGAATTTTAGACTACTTTGCCTAGGCTTCAAGGTACAAAATTGCATTTTAGCACTTCCTATC
The DNA here is from genome assembly GCA_024138005.1 of Lumnitzera racemosa. Classification (NCBI taxonomy): domain Eukaryota; kingdom Viridiplantae; phylum Streptophyta; class Magnoliopsida; order Myrtales; family Combretaceae; genus Lumnitzera; species Lumnitzera racemosa. The sequence continues at coordinate 85,834,535 of JAMXBC010000011.1, forward strand.
ATCTAAAAACAGATGGACGGATGGTCGAATGGAGGTTCTTAATCGATCCTTGAAATGTTATCTTTGCTGTTTTGTTCTTGAGCAACCAAAGCAATTGGTGTCGTGGTTGCATTGGGCTAAATACTCTTGTAACACTTCCTTTCACTCTTCGACTCAAGCTACACCTTTCGAGCTTGTTTATGGTCATAAGCTTGCTTCTCTATTGTTGTTTTTTCCTGTTGAAGGTGTTAGTCTTGCTGCACAATCACTTCAGTAATGTACTGATCTTATCGATCAATTTCGTACGCATTTAGAAAAAGCTTGGGTCCTTAATTATATTTAAGCTAATAAACACCATCGAGATGTTTCCTTTGAGGTAGGTGCAAAAAAAAAAAAAAAAAAAACTGTTGATAGATGGTTGTTCGAAGCTTGTTCCTTGTTTCTTTGGACCTTATCAAGTAGTTGAGAAAGTCGAGACAATAGCTTATCGATTACAACTGCCTTCTGGCACCCGCATTCATCCAGTGTTTCATGTTTCCCTTCTTAAGGCGTCTACTAGTTCTTTCCCTATTTCTACTAAGCTACTTAACAGTTTGTAAAGCACTTGAAGAATCTCGCCAACCGTCAGCGATTTTAGGACATTGTTTTCTTTCATAAGTAGGGTTTAAGGATCCTTAAGTTTTGGTTCAATGGTTTAGGTCTTCGATTGAGGAAACTACTTGGATGGATCATGATTCTTTTGTTCTACAATTTCCTACATTTGACCTTAGGGACAAGGGTTTTTCGAAGGAAGGGGATATTGATGTGTGTCTAAGAGTTTATCAACCCATGAATCAAGTTTATAAGAGGCGCTCTAGATTACACAAGGAATAGGTCTAATAGTTTTATATAGTTTGTAATACTTAAGTAATTGTGTTGACTATTACTTGGGAGAGAAGCTACTACTCCTATAAATAGAGATAACAGATAGTTAGTTAGCTAGTAAGAAATGGATTTCATCTTGTTACTAGTTTAGGGACCTAGCAGATAGGGTTGAGGGTTCATAGTCAAATTCTTTGTGGAATTCTTTGAAACTTCAATACAACTTTTGATTACTTCTTGCTCTCTACAACTTAAATCCTATCAATATCAAATTTATATTGATGACAAATGTATATGACATTTAATATAGATTATAAATAATATTTAAAATATAATCTTATTTATTTGTGTTATAATCATGTTTTCATGTCTTATACCATGTGTGTTGTGATATGTCCTCTTTCTATAATCGTAATAGTAATCATTTAGTATTAGTATTTATGTTATGATGTTGTATTAGTAATTGTAAGCCCTACTTTGAAAGATGCGAAACCATTAATCCAAGATGAAAAACCATCCATATATCACATACAAGTTTTCCTTCATCCATCATCTATATATATATATATATGCAATAATAGTGCTTAAAGAGAATCCCATTTCATTAATTGATAGAATAGAATTTTTATTGTTTCTATTTAATATTACTTTTAGAACAAGCTTATGGTGAAACCATTGTTGTCAAGATTAAAAGTTTTTGTTTATTTTTCGTGTACATTTTCTGTGTTGATTAACCACCATTATCAGTTATTGGGAGCACCACATTTATCTTCCACCATCACTTATTGTTGAAACACTAATAAAAATTCCCACTTATCATGATTATCATAACGGTGTTTGATAACTCTATCACTTTCATTACAACGAATATGGAAATGGGTCTGACAGGACGACTTTTTGTTTCGGTTTCCAAGTCGAGTCCAGTCTTGCTTCACTGCACTGGAATAATAAGAGCATGTTTCGTGAGCAGGACAAAAGTCATTTTATTTTATTTTATTTTTTCATTTTTTGTATTTTTGTAAATTTTCTATTTAGTTTTGTATTTTTAAAATTTTTAAACTTTTTAATACTTTTCTAAATTTTCTATTTCTTTTTTTGTATTTTCAATTAGGACCATTTTCATTAATTTAAAAAAAAATTTCTAAAAATATAATAGTACAAAAAAGGATTGTCTACAATTCTAATAAACATTCTAAATTAAAAGGAAAAAACCAAAGTAAAATTTATGTCTAGGTATATATACATATATATATATATACAAGTTTATTAAAATTGTAGTTCTACCTTAAATCGATAAAGGGTCTGTAAAATTAAAACATAAAATTGAAATATAAAATATAATTTTATACCATCCATATAAAATAACTTTCAAAAGTTATACATATACTCATAGTAGTAATTCAAAACTTGCAATATATAATGTTAAAAAAGAAAGAAAAATTAATTTCTTTTTCCATAAAAATTTTTTTTATTATATAATCTAATATGTACGAAAGAAGGATAAGCAATTTATTTTTATTTAAGAAAAAGTAATGAATTAAAGAAAAACCAAATTTTTCAATTTTATGTAAGTTATTAATAGTATAAAGTGAAATATATAGTTTTACTTATAAACATTATTATTAGAGTTAAAACTTGATGAAGGCTATTAACATCAAATAAGGAACTAAGAGAGCGAGGAAGAAGAAACAAATTAAAATAAGATAAGAAAAATGATGTAATGTCTTATTAACCAAAGGCTTATGGAAGCCTCATTGTGTGTTTTTTTTTTTTTTTTAGATCAATCATCTCATTCAGGTAGATTTAGGTTTGACATGTAAACTTGATTAAAAATGCAAATTTTTATTAAGTTTGATATATAAATTCAATTAAAAAATATAAATTTTTATTAAATTTGATATATAAACTTGATTAAAAACGTTAGTTTCTACATGAAAATAATTTTATATCATATTTAACTTATATAGGAGCATCCTAAAATTATAAACTTATAAAGTCGCATGCTTAGAATCATTATCTTAATAGCTAGACATGTATATGTTGCACACATATGCATGTATGTATGCTTTTCTTTGTATATGTGTGTCACATCTACATGCGATTTGAAGCTTACCTTCTTATAGAAATCCATTTACGAAGTATAACTTATTTGAATCATAATGTCATTAGTAAACCACTTAATAATTTTAATAAAAAAAAAAACTTGGATGTATGGATCTATTAGTTGTTTTGGTTATTCACGACCCGTTGTACTTCTGCCCTTTAAAACAGCCATACAATGAACTTTATCATACATTATACAGAGTCTTAATGGACAATTGGGTTCTCGAGCTATCATGTTTACTTTTATTTATATTTTTTAATCTTATTGTTATATTTGTGAACCATTCTTACTAGCATTTTATAGTTCTTAATATAATCTATGCCAATTGAAGACATTCTCCACTCAACCTAACTAGCTTTGAGAGGTGCTTGACTAGATATTTATTGAAGGAAACCATATTGGAACATGTTTTACTAATAGAAAATTGATTTCTGCTACATAATTATTATACAATTTTTTTTTTTACATTAAATAAATTTGATCTTGAAACAAAACACACTCAATAAACAAGTTGGGTTTTGCAGTTAGGTTTTTAAAATGATAAATAAACAGGTTGTGCTAAGTGTTTAGATCTTCATATACATACAAACCAATTTAAATATAGAGTGAGATACAACCGATTAATATGAATCATCAAACCTTATTAAAAGATAAATGAGATGGTTAAGAGAGTAGATTCCTTAAATTTTTAACATTGCATATTAAAAGTGTTTTTAAGAAACAGTTACTCATTATCTTCTCACACAAACATGAGACACTCTTAAAAAAAAAAAAACAAAAAAAAAAAAGGAGTAAAAGCGTGTATTATTGAAAATATGGGTAAGGAAGTCTATGACGTTCTGTCAATGAATGAAGATCTTAATGACTATGCCTGGGGACAAGTTGTGTCCAATTTCTAAGTGGAATGCCGATGTGGTATTTAGATGTAATTGATCCTTACAGAAGGGATACTCTTCTTAATTACTTGAAAAATGAATAAACAAACAAATAAAAAGGAAAATGTGGGAGATATTGGCATGCTCTTTCTCTCTAGCCACAGCATCCAGCTAATACTTTTCCCAAGTCGGATAGTTTCAGTCTTTAGTAATCCAGAATTACCAAGTTTAAATGTGATGATACGGAGTCTATTTATTTGCGTTGTAATCGTGTCGTCATGTCTTATCCCACATATCTTGTGATGTCTCCTTTCTCTATAATCGTATTACTAATCATTCAGTATTAGTATTTATGTTATGATGTTATATTGGCAATTTCAAGCACTACTTAAGAAGCTAAACCATTAATCTAAGATGAAAAACCATCCATATGTCATATACAAGTTTTCCTTCAGCTATCTTCTGGGTGTCTATGAAATAATAGCGCTTCAAGAAAACCTCGTTTCATTTATTGATAGAATAGAAATTCTTATAGTTTCTATTTAATATTAGTTTTACGACAAGCTTATGGTGAAACTATAGTCATCAAGATCAAAACTTTCTCTTCATTTTTAATATACATTTTCTATGATGATTAACCACAAACATAAGTTATTGGAAGTACCATATTTGTCTTCCACCATTACTTATCATTAAACACTAACAAAAAGTCTCCCTTATCATGATTAGTATAACGGTGTTTAACAACTCTAGCACTTTCATTACAACAAATAGGGAAATGGGTTTTGATAGGACGACATTTTGTTTTGGTCACTAGGGTCGAGTCTAGTCTTGTTTCGTGAGCAAAACTAAAGTCAGCTTCTTAACTTACCAAATCAAGACACCATTTCCTCGGCTTGGTCCAGTGAAGTTGGCTATTACGCGGTCAACCAGCACGTGCGGCACAATGTGTCCAACTCAGATTACATTTGTATATACTTTTATTCCTCGGTTATCACAACATTTGCCAAAAACCTTATAATCTAATTGATATAAAAGTTATCCTTCCATAAGGATGGTACAAATACGAACCACCTCACTACTATAATTGTCAAACAAAAAGAAAAACAGAGAAATCCTCGACAAATCTAGATAAGCATGACCATCTGCAATAAATTTCTCAAATGTTTAAAGAACAAATAGATAAATCGTAGGACCCTCTTTAATCAAGGTCATAATTGCAATGAAATAACCCTAGAAAAAAAAAAAGTAACAAGATAATTTAATTTATCATTAAACTGTTGAGATTATTATAAGAGTTCATTATTGTCTTCAAGTTTTAGCTGGTAGAGATTAAAAGCGGTTTGAGCTTTGCGCAATAGGAGAAGCCTACAAAACAATAAATGGTGAGGAACACCAAGATATCGTCTAATACGACAACTTTAATGCTTAAATCAATAAAATATATAGAGAATGATAGCAAGTACGCTAAATGGTAGAATATAGTTTAGAAGTGCAAAGTAGCAAGTGATTTATCATTAAATTGTAGTTTGATATTTATAAAGAAGTGAAACTAATAATTAGAGAGCCGTTAATAGGTAGAAACCACGACCATAAGCTATGGATAGTAGAGCTACAAGGTTTGATATAATCCACAATTGTAGGAAATAGTTATTGACTCAGTCATCTAGCCTTATCCGCAATGCTATAACCATTGTAGACCATTGTAATTAGGCAAACTTTATAATGAGCTTAGGTTGAGACCAACCACAAAGGTAAGGAGATTGAATCTAGGGGAGAGCAACCTAAGCCAAGAGCCTAATCAGGTCAATATGATCTTTAGGAGTTCAAGTTCAAAAGGTTCAATTAACAATAACAAAAATTTAAATTTTTAATAATAGATTGATCCTATTTGACACGTAGAGTAACTTGAAAAAATAGATTAAGTAACAGCCCTAGGATATAATTTGGAGCATTCATATTTTTGAGATAATATATATATATATATATATATATATTATCCCCTTATTTTCTACGCATACATTCTTGATTCTCCGGTCGTTTTGTGGTTACCGATTGGAGCAATTCAACCCCAAATTTATAGACGTCATTACTTCCGGAATATTCGAACAAGACCGCTACCGTAGTAATATTAAAATATTTCGCAATACTTTGACTTAGTATTTTTAATCCTATATGGTATCTAAATGTCTAGTTGCAATTATTCTATTTGACCCATTCAAACTTAAAATGATCAATAATACACTACATTATTGTGCATTACTTAAATAGTCACCGACAAAAAATTTCTGCGTAAAACCCCCAACCCCATGCCCTATTTTTAATGCACCAAAACACAATACAACTCCCATAATCACACACATTCTAAAAATTACACCATCAAACTTCAAAGTTCTCAAAGTCAGCAATCTCCTTGCATAGTTATCCTTTACCTTTTCCTAAGAAACAAACCTAGAAAAAGACATAAAACTATGCAAAGCCCAGTTAGGTTTTCTAGCTGTAGAGGTGTGGCGTTTGAGGTTAAGCCAAATGCTGACCCATTTGCAATTCATCCAACTCTTGTTTCCAATGAACAAAGCAATTCAAGTAGCTCATTTTGGCTTCCATGGTCAAAAGGGAGCTCTTCAAGGGTGGTTCCAAATTTCATTTTACAGCGTTCAGTAAGCAAACCTAGTAGCCACTTTTGTGACCTTGATTTAGGTGATGACCAACATGTCAATGATAATGAATTGCAATCACTTGAAGAAGGCAAAACCCTAAAAGTACTGGAGAAGCAAGACAACCAAATTCCACATCCACTCCCACACAAACAACAAGCAAACCCTAGTGCTAAAAAGCATGAGTCTAGGCTTTCAATAATCCTTCTTGATCAAGGACTTTTCACAGTCTACAAGAGGCTTTTCATCACCGCATTGTCGTTAAATGTTGTCGGCTTGGCCCTCGCTGCCACGGGGCATTTCCCTTATGCAAGAGATAGGGCGGCTCCGTTCTCAATAGCTAACATATTTGCACTCACACTCTGTAGGAGTGAGGCTTTCCTAAGGATAGTTTTCTGGCTCGCGGTAAAGGTGTTAGGGAGGTCTTGGATTCCGCTCTTTGTCAAAACATCCACCACCTCTCTCCTCCAAAGCGTCGGAGGCATCCACAGCGGTTGCGGTGTCTCTTCCATTGCTTGGCTGGTTTATGCGCTGGTCCTAACCCTCAAAGATAGGGCCAACACCTCTCGCGAGATCGTCGCTGTTGCATCTGCCATTCTAGGGTTGATTTGCCTCTCCTCACTCGCTGCTTTCCCCCTTGTCCGTCACCTCCACCACAATGTTTTCGAGCGGACTCATCGGTTTGCCGGCTGGTCTGCACTAGCTCTTTTGTGGGCCTTTATTATCCTTACGATCTCCTATGATCCCACAACAAAATCTTATTCCAATAGTCTCGGTTCGAGGATGGTTCAAAGGCAGGAATTCTGGTTTACGTTGGCAATTACAATCCTGATCATTATTCCATGGCTTACAGTTCGACGTGTCCAGGTCCGAGTCTCCTCTCCATCAGGACATGCCTCGATAATCAAATTCGAAGGCGGCGTAAAAGCCGGGATATTGGGGAGGATCAGTCCGTCTCCATTTTCAGAATGGCATGCCTTTGGGATAATATCCGATAACAAAAGTGAACACATGATGCTTGCTGGTGCAGTTGGTGACTTTACTAAATCACTTGTCATAAACCCACCTAGCCACTTATGGGTCCGAAGTGTGCACTTTGCTGGCCTGCCCTACCTAGTGAACATGTATGACAGGGTTCTTCTCGTTGCGACCGGTTCGGGTATTTGCGTCTTCCTTTCTTTCCTGTTGCAACCATGCAAGGCTAACGTGTGCTTGTTGTGGGTTGCCAAGGGAATTGAACAGAATTTTGGGAAGGAAATTAAGGAAATGGTGAGTGGTCAACCCAAGGACAAGGTAATAGTGCATGACACCACGGTTTTAGGCCGTCCAAACGTGTCAGAAATGAGCGTTGACGTCGCGAAGAGGTGGCGAGCGGAGGTGGTTATTGTGACGAGTAATCCTGAAGGAAGTAGGGACGTCGTCGATGCTTGTAAGGGTGCAGGAATCCCAGCGTTTGGTCCTATTTGGGATTCTTAATCAATTAATTTGATTATTATGGTGTTTGTATTTTTTTTTCCTTCCTTTTTATATATATTTGTTTCAAAGTTGCATCTTAGTTGTAAAGATCGATAAAGTTATGATTTGTGAAGTCTGTTATAGTTTAATAATATAAATACTAGTTTTTTATTCGTAAAATTGTAATATATAGTTGGAAAAAAAAAATAAATAAACTTTATTGGTTCTTGTACATGGGATTATTATGTAACATTTAGTAAAAGTCGTGGAAACTTTCCTTTATAACATCTTGTCTTGCCGGTGAATGTGATAAATTGTTTAAATTAGCTATACTATATTTATATAATATTATCATTTATAAGTATTGATAGAATTTCGACTTATGAAAATATAAATAACAACTTCATAAAAACTACGTATTATTATTGGTATTTACATACTATTTATAAATATATGGTGTATTATTAATATTTAAGTGTTTTTTTTTTTAAACGAGGACTCTTAACTTTTTTAAAAAATTTGTGAAAAATATAAAGATCCCAAAAAGGAAATCGTCAATATTGGGTGGTGTGTCAAGCACTTTCCAATACACATAGCCTAAGGGCTGGAAATAAAAGATTCGCTCGATTAGCCCTTTGTGACGGTGAGTTTGTCAAAAACAACTATTCGGAATTCGCTGATTTATCTCGTTATACTTAGTATACCTTCTTTTTAACTCGTTGCATTCGGCTTTAAATGACACCACGTTGGAAATAACTCGCCCTTAGAGAAGTTTGCAGTGCATCTTGATGGTGTGTATTAAGATCCATGATCCATGACGATGGCCATCATCTTCTTGCGCAATCATATAAAACCTAACAATCCCATTAACGTTTTCACTTGCATATCGACCTATTTCATAAAATAGAAAATATATATAATGATTTATAAAGGTTTGCGTATTTGTATTCAGTAAAATCATGAATCTATTATCTTCTAAAAAAATAAATAAAGCTAATCATCCCAAATTGAGGAAATTCTATGAAATAACCACACGGTACAGTTACTTCTAAATTCAATAAGAAGTTACATCGATTTACGATAAAAATAATACCTATCAATCATAAAATAGAGTTTATAAAAAACTATTGACGTTCTCATTCTCACTGCTAGCAATTTCTTTTTTGTTATTCATGGACATAATATGCTTTTGAATAACTGTATCATCGAAGCCACTCCATTACACACTTGAGATTTCAATTAACATAAAAACTTCTAAAATTTACTAAAATCGACAAAAAAGAATAATGATGCATATAGAAAAAAAAATAGAAATCAACTAAAAATACTTTCCAATAGTGAAAAAATTTTAAGAAATTATTACAAGTTGATCAAAGATATTACTATTACACTTGCCAATAATCATATTAGGCCATTTATCATCCATGAAACACAAAGTCTTATATTTATTTCCAATTTAAAGTGATTTTGCTTTTAACCTCTACATCAAACACCATTGATATTTTAATCTAACTTAATTTATCCTTTTTATTTAATATTTTATCTTACTTTTAACCTCTACGTTCAACTCATTTTCCTTGGTAGTTATCTCTTATCCCTAGTAGACTCACGTATCTTTACTATAATTGAAGATGAAACATTATCGTGATATAATCTTATGTGATTAATTCTTATATAATATTCTTCAACTTAGACATTAATATTGGTTGAAAGCTTTAATGACTATTATTATTATAAAAAAAAATAATGTTTTCTTAAAGCGGTTCGAATTGAAGCAAACCACACATCTAACGCAATTCTATTTAAAACCCTAAGCCATTAAAAATAATTCTATTCATTAAGATTTTAAATCAAATCATTTAAAATACGATTTGGTTTAATTTGGTCTCTAAACTGAACCACAAACACCCCTATTACCACCGGCCACATTTTACATTTATCAACATTTATTGTTGAAACTAATAAAATCTTCATTAGTCATAAATATTATAACAATATTTGATAACTTTAGCACTTTTATTATAACAAGGGGTCTTAAAAACAGTTTCATAAAAAATAATAATAATAATAATACCACATGTTGCTCTTGCTCCAAATTAGCACTTATGGATGAAACTTCCAATAGAAGAATATTTTCCAATTTTTTCTTCCATGCAAATTATATAAAATGAATCAAATTTGTCACCTAATACAAAAGTTCTTTTTTTTTTTTTTTAGGGGGGTGGGGGGGTAGGGGTGGGCGCTAATTTCTCCAAGTCCGAATTCTACATTCAACTGGCTCCGTCGAGACATTTTGTTTTGATTTTTTTTTTTTCTTGATTTTAAAAAGTCTAATTCGCTACATTTATTTGAAAACCCCATTTTTCTTTTAATTTTCTTTTTCTTTCTTGATCAGGCATGTACAGTATAAAAACCTCATTTACGATTCTACGGAATTTTTCCGTGCCAATTGATCCAATCGAAGCATTGACTCTGATGGGACGTTTTGTTTTGGTAGGGCAAGTCCGTTATCCTTACGACAAGCTTCTCCCGAAAAGTAAGCTTCTTAACGTTACCAAATTACCTTCTATTCGGTTTGGCCCAGCAAGACTGGCTTTCTCTCGGTCCATAAGCATATACTGCATTACGGTAGCATTAAGCCAGTAGAATTGAACAGTAGATAAAGAATTAGACAATATAATAGGATAGTACAACCTCCTTGTATTATATTTGGTGTAAATAATACTGATCATGAATTCTTATAAATATAAAAATTTTAAAAATAAAAAAAAAATTAATGATTCATGGAAACATAGCATGCTATTACTTACAAAATTTTGAAGATATATTTATTTAATATTATATAGAATAGATTTTAATATTACAAAATATATATAAAACAAAATTTTTAACTTATATCAAATAATCTAAAGCTTTATTATTTAGTAATTTTGATTAATATGCAACTCAAACAATAAATTAATGAATTTATCTAAAATCGTAAACGATACTTGTATACTCTATTCAATTATATTCGTGCACGATTTTCTTTCCCCAGTTTTCGTCGGATTTGGATGAAGATAAGCACGACTGACTAAAAATTCCACACTATATTTCTCAAAAGTCTAAAAGATGAATGGACAAATCGTTTTTGTTGCTTCAGGTCAACTTAGCTAGCATTAAAAAGCACCTGACCGGGTAGTTGTTGAAGCAAGCCATATTGGAAACACATTTTACCAATAGAGAATTGATTGCCGTCTTGTAATTAAACGATAGGAGGGTTGAGCTTGGAAATGGCACATACTTATCAAATGATTTGAGTTATAAATACATATTTTCAAACAAGATTAATAAATGAATTCTTTTATGAGTTAAGACTTTTATTTATGAATTTGTTAAAAATAACTAACACGAATTATTAACTCTATTTTAGAAAAATATAAACTTGTTAAATAGTGGATTCCATTAATTTCTAACATTACACATTAAAATAGAGTTTGGTTGCATAATTTTCGTAATACTGAATTAAATAAAAAACTTTATCATATGTTTGATTTAAAAATTTATAATTGCATAAAAATTAGATTGATGGATCAAACAAAATACCTAAATTTTATTTCATCTGAACCACAATAAAAAAAAAATTACCAAACAAAAACAAAAAATATTTTATATTTCCAAAAATATCCCTCCATATTATAATATTAAGTTAATAAATATTATTTTTATTCAATATTATAAAAAATTATTTATTTTATAATATAAATAATTAATTTTTTAATATAAATTTTATATCCAGTACTATACAAACTAAACATAATATAATAAATTTAGACTATTCAGTCCTCCTTATACTTGTCCTGTATAGTCCTCTTTATCTAGTTCTTATCATCCATCTGAATCACTTGAAATGCTATCACCCAAAGAACATGAAAGACTTGTGACAGTTGTTCAAATTACATATGAGAATTCCAAGGTGTTCTTTCAGTTGAAGATGATCTAAATGATTATATCTAAGGTTACAAGGTATTTAATTTCGTAAGAGGAAATGTGGATGTGGTTTTTAGATAGAATTGATAAAAATATTATTGTTATTTAGAAAAGATAAATAAATAAATAGAAAGGAAAATGTAGGAGATATTGGCATGCTCACCTTCTAGCCATTGCACCCTTGCAAATACTTCCCAAGTCATAAGGATAGCTTTTAGACAAATTGTGACTCTACAAAGTGTATAACAAGTTGCAAAAATCAAACCTTCTTCTCTCTTGAAAAGTTGTCTAACTAACCTTAACCATAGCCCCCTTTCTGTAAACTTTAAGAAAAAATGCCTTGAACCAATTGAAGATTCGATTCAATCAACTTGAATGATCTTTCTATTCATGTTTCTAAACCCTCTTCTTCATGTCCTATGCAGGATGTGGATTTAAATAAGAAGTCCTATAGTGATATGGCTGTGGGGTAATCTATTGATGCTTATACAATAGCCTTTTCATTGAACCAAAATGACGAAATGGAAGAATGCTAGGAGAATTAAGGTACCTTGAATTAGATTTTTGAAGATGCTTTAGAACCAAGTATGAACAAAATCTCCCTAACCTCCAAAGAGAAAAAGCAAATTAGGGCTAGGTGGAAAAACTCCTTATTATTAAATTATATGGTGCTTCTCTAGGTTTTAAGTTTTTACTACAAAAATTGAAGCATATTTAGAGCTTTGTTTCCGATTTCTCAATGATCAGCATGTGATTAGGGTTCCATGTCATCACCTTTAGGAATTTAGAAGATCTGTCAATTGTTATTTATGATGGATCATGGTTCATCAATGGCCATTTCTTAGCTTTTGAGACTTTGGGAGATAAATTTTAGGGCTTCCTAATCCTTTCTCTCATCAGTAGCAATATGTGTAAGGGTGTTCCACTTACCCTTAGATTAATATAATCTTGATTTCTTGAATAATTTAGGATTGGTGATAGGACCAGTGTTAAGACTAAACACTTTCATTGCCTAAGCTAAAAGGGGAAAGTTCACTAGGTTATGTGTCTAAGTAAACTTTAATCAACCACTTATACACATGATTTTAATAGACATCAATCCCTATCAATTATAATATGAAGGTATAAAGATGCTCTACTATACCTGTAGATGTATAGGCCATGTATACAAAAATTGTCTAAATTCAATTAAAATCCCTTTAACTCAAGAGGATAACTTAACTCCTAATGAACAAGAATCCCAAAGTCAAGGTCAAAATGTTGACCCAAGGTTCGTAAATTGAGCTAAGTCAAACCCAAGTCCTTGTAGGTGAGGATCTGATTAAGAGAGACTCTTATGGGGAGTAGGTCTTTGTTACCAATAGGGAAAAAAAATCAATGAAGAAATCTTAAAATCCAAAAGTCTCTAATTAAAAGAAGTCTTCAAGAGTTGAAAAGGCCAAAGGTAAAACTAGTGAGACATTAAATACCGAGGACTTGGTTAATTCTAAAGCTAAAGGGAAAGGTTAAGAAATAATTGAGGAGAAGGAACTAGGATTAAAAGGAGGAAATTTAAGTGTAATGATACACTTAGCAAGCAATAACTCCTCTAAGACTAGTGTGACTAAAAATATAGCAAATTCGAAAATTGAAATTCAAACTATAGCCAATCTAGTCAAATCAGGAGAGATATTGATTGAAGAGCACCTGGAATGGTGGCATCAAACCATAAGGAGCCTAGGGAAGATTTGGACTTAAAGGCATTAAATGACAACAACTCCCTTAATAAAAAAATTTGCTTTTAAAGCACAACCTATAGCAAACATGGTACTTAATTCTAATAAAAAAGAAAGAAAGAAAGAAACATTCTCCTACTAAAAAAAACTTCTAAGCCAAGCAAATCCCTTCTTAGAATGTAACACAGAGCGATCCTGAACTTTTTGATCAAAAGTTTAAGACCCATTCTGACAATCCTTAGAAAGATGAGACCAACTATCTACTGACATTGGATTAGAACAACCAAATGGAGAGGTTTTGTATAGAAGTTATGGAAGATAGGAGACTTCCAAATCAGGTAACCATCCCTTACATAGCTCCAAGAATAATGGAGGTGGTTCTATTACCTGAAGGGGAAACTTATCTGACCAAAATAGGATTAACGATAGCTTCTAGGAGGTAATATCTAGTCCAGATACACATTACCATACCTAACGACAATGTCACTTAAGCTTAGCACAAGGCTAAATGGGAAAAGACAATTAAGGTTTTAGTAGACCAAGTACTGAAAATGTTGGATATGGACATTCCAAATTGGCGAATTCCAATGGTAGTACTTTTAGTTAAGAGAGAAGGTCTCTACCTGAAATTCATGAATAAGGAGGAAATTATGGCAATCATTGATCTTGAGGAAAATCCTAACAAGTTTTTAATTGAAGTGAAGGGAACTAGAAGGGTAATACTAGACAGTGTAGTATAGGATGATGACCTAAAGGATAGAGGAGGATAGGTTGCATACCTCTGCTAGGAGCACCAAAATAATGGCTTATAATGTAAGAGGCATGAATTGTCAAAGAAAGAAGGATGTCATTAAGGAGGTGATAGGTGAGTACACGCTAAACCTTATTGTTTTGATGAAAACCTGACTTGATTCTCTCAATGTGTACACATTTTCTCATAAGATGCCCTTAGATGGGTTTACTGTAGTAGAGGCATATGGACAAAGTAGAGGCATCCTTCTCCTCTAGAATACTAATGTTTTGGATGTGAATGTAGAAAAGAAAACTCTACAAGAGTTTCACTTGTTTTTAAGGTTATATATTCTTCCATTTCTTTTATTTGATTATAGTATATGGTCCTCTCGTACCATCCTTGAAATTTGATTTTTAGGATGAATTAAGATATTTAGCTAGCATAGTTAATGATAGTCCTTGGTATGTGTTAGGGGATTTCAATGATATCATCCCCTCCATGAGCAATGGGGATCTAGGGTTTTTAAGAGAGCCATATCCTTTAATTATGCCTAATGTATGAGTGAATATGGCCTTATTGATTTAAGATACATAGGCCTTAAATTCACTTGGTCAAATGAATAGAGAATTCCTTCACTTATCTAAACAAGGCTAAACAGAGTTTGGTGTAACATGAGCTGGAGAGAATTGTTTCTAAACTCCAAAATTTTTCACATGAAGCGTTGGCCTTTTGACCACTATGCTTTTCTTCTCTAAACTCACCCTATTAGTCTTAAGTTGGTTAAGAACCACATCTTCAAATTTTAGCATATGTAGTTCTCTTATGAGGGTTGCTTCTCCCTCATCAAGTAAATATAAGACGAAAGTCGCTATGATTTCTTAACAACAATTAAAACATTATCAACAACGTTTAAGTCTTGGAATAAGCTTATCCTTGGATTTATACCTCAATAGAAAAAAGAATTGAAAAGAAAGTTACTTGAAGGGGAAAGGAATACAAGGTACTATAATTCATCCTCATTGCTGATTTATCATAGAGATAAAATAAAACATGACTTGAATCATTTCCTTAATAGCAAGGAGAGTAACTGGAAGATGAAATCCAGATCTAAATGGTTACTTAAGGAGGAGAGGAACATAAGGTACTATCAAGCTATTGTCCTTAATAGAAGAGAAAAAAATAGGATCTTAAGGCTTCAAGATAATTTAAGACTTTGGATTTTCAATTTGAGTAGACTTACCCTATTGATAAATGATTACTTCAAAGACATCTTCACTTCATCCAGGTATCAATCAAGTTTAAGCTATTCTATCCCTTCTAATTTAATTGGAGGTCTAACAGAGGATCAAAAAAATTCTTTAAGCATTTTAGTAATGGAAAAAGAGGTGTTTGAAAGCTTAGCTTTAGTTGGTCCTTGGAAAGCTTTAAGTGTGGATGGCTTACACATAAACTTCTTCAAGAGAGCATGGCACATAGTAGCTCCATCATTGACTAATATGGTGTTGAGAGTTATAAGAGAGGGAGTGTTGCAACTTGAAATTGTCAAAAACACAAATATGCTTAATACCCAAAAAAGAGCAAGCCTGAAGAATTTTTTAGTATAAACCTATTAGTCTTTGCATAAATTATAGTGAAATTATTAGTACGAAGATTAAGACCTTTCCTTGATGGCCTTTTACATCCTATGCAATCTATTTTTGTACTAGGAAGAAAGGTTTCGAATAATGTATTAGTCTTAAATGAATTGTTGCACTCTTGTAACAAAAAGCAAGGTAGGACTAGGTGGATGCTAATCAAGCAAGATCTATATAAGGCCTTTGACACTATTGAGTAGGACTTCATATACTGGGCCCTTCAATTATTCAATTTCCACTGTGGTAGATAAATCTCATTACTAATTGCTTAGTCTCAATAGCCTTTGAAGTTATAGTTAATGGGTAACCCCTACTCCCTTTCTTTCCTTCCAAGGGAATTAGGCAAGGAGACCCCTTTTCTCCTTACCTCTTCATCTTGTGCCTTGACACCCTGAGTCTTGTAATAAAAAAGGAGGTTCAGCAAAATAGATGGTTGCTAATTAAAATAAAGGGTACAAGCCTTAGCTTCTCTCACCTTCTTTTTGTAGATGATGTTATCTTATGTAACTTAGCTATAAAGGATAATTTCAAAATCATTAATGAAACATAATGTGGTTTTCTAATGTTTCTGGGTTAAAGATAAATAGGAACAAGTCTATAGTATTCTTCTCTAAAAATACACCTCTTGATCTCTAAGCCAAGCAAAACGAATCTTTGGAAATGAAGTCTTTGACAAAATTTGTTAAGTACCTAGGTTATTTCTTAGAAAAGGGCTTAAAACTAAAAGCTAAACAATTCCAATTTCTTATAGAGAAAGTTCAACAAAACTTAATGGCTAGAAAGTAAAAACCCTGAGCATAGTTGGGAGAATTATTTTAGCTAGGTCTACTCTTCAATCACTGCTAACTTATTATATGCAAATGGGGAAATTGCCAAATTTTTTCATAGACAAGTTGACTTAGTTGATAAACTACTTTGTTTAGGCAGGGATCTTTACCAAGAGGCCTATCTACTAGGTAAGTAGGGTAAGGTTTTCAAACTTATGATTCTACCTAGAGTCGTTAAAAGGTTTATAAAATCAAAACGTAAAAATATAAGTTTCTACAACTTATATAAAATAACTTAAAAAAATTATAGACATACTTATAGTAATTATTTAAAACTTGAAATATATGATCAAAATTAAAAAAATTTAAGTTTTTTTTTAATAAAAATTCTTAATTGTAATATAACATGTATGGAAGAAGGATAAATAGAGCTAAAACTAAATTTTTTTCTAATTTTTTTTAAAAAGCTATAAATTAAAGAGAATCCAACATTCCAACTCATTCTAAGTTATTGATGATATAAAATAAAACATATAACTTTCTTTGTAAACATTATTATTGGATTTGGAAACTGGATAAAGGCTATAAACATAAAATAAAAGATCAGGAGAAAAAGAAAGAGAAAAAAAATTGGAATAAGATAAGATAGATATTGAAATGCCCTAATATTTGATGGCTTGTAAAAGGCTAGTTGTATTATTTTTCTTTAATTTTTTAGTTCATTCAACTTAAATATGTAGAATCAGTAAACTTGATAAAAAATATAAGTTTCTACCAAGTTTATATATAAATTCGGTTGAAAACGTAAGTTTCTATGAAAAAAGATTTTACACTCAAATTAACTCGAAAGATCCATTTAAAATTATAAACTTATAAAATCGTATGTGTAAAATCATGATTTTGACATCTATAAAGTTAGGATCAAATAGTAAAACATACTAAGAGTGGAGGTTTAGGCTTACTAAATCTCAACATAAAAAATAAAGCTTTAGCCATCCAGAGATATTTTGAGCTCCATGCAAGAAATATGCCCTAGGTTTCTTTAATCAAAGGGAAATATAGAAACTTGCTCAATCCTCATTGTGAGCCAAGCCTTGCTTCCTATTCTTTTCTAGCCAAACAGCTTAATGATAGTAAGTTTACCTTACAGAGCTCCCTATAAACTCTGATAGGCAATGATAAATAAACTACGTTTTAGTCTAATACTTGGAGTAGAATGGGAATCTTAAAGCATCTTTTCCATAGATCATTGTCTCAACACAACGAAAATGTTAGTGTACTTGATTGCTAGTCCTTAATTACAAGCATGAATGAGGAAATGATAGGCTCCTCTATCTCTTATCTTCTATATAAACTTATCGGTCCTTTCATTCTTGATATGAGTAAGCAGGACCAGCGTATTCTAGCCAACTACTATAGAATAAAACCAAGCATCCAAGATACACACTCTACCCTTCTATAGGAAGGCTTACCAGCTATGAATTGGTCTTAGTTCGGGTTTAGTTGTCTTCTCCCTAAAGTTAAAGTTTTTTTATGGAAACTTTTCACTAAATCACTCCCCACTTTTGAGAATCTGAATCACATAGGTATTCACATCTATAATTCCTCCTAAATGTGGTGGCTTTGAGTCTTTATCACAAATTTTCTTGTTATGCTCATATGTCCAACCAATCATAACCTTATAGTAGTCCTTTGAATGTATAAATCCATATTTAGATTAGGCTCTCTTTGACTAGGTGAAAACCAATAGTCATATACTTAGAAGTAAGACTAATCTCCCTTAGCTACCCAAAGCTTTTTATTTTCCAATCATGTTATGGAAGATCTGGCACTATTGAAATAAAGCCATCTTCAACAATAGGGCTGATTTTGCTAATTTGATAGAAATTATTATTATTGCATCTCAAGAATTATGCGCTCATTTAAAACACTCTTGAAAAATGTTCTCATTAAATCCAATAATCTTCAATGGTTGACTCCAAAACAAAATTGGGTTTACCTATACATGAATGGATCGATTTTTCTTAATATAAGGACAACAATAGTTAGAGGAGTTATAAGAGATTCTAATGGAAAATTGGTCTTAGCTTTGCTAAAAAACATGGAAACATTGACATCCTTACAGTAGAGCTAGAAGGAGTCTATTGGGGTTTAGTGTACCGCATTGAAAGGGGTTTCCTATAAGTTGATATTAGAATACTCATCAACAATATTTTGTCTTTTCAATAATCAAGTTAATGTTATACTTGCTTTCCATAATGTTGTAAATGCATGTAGGGCAAGGTCATTATCATGCCCAAAGTGGTAGAGTTATAACAATCTCACTATGCAAACTATTCTAAAGTAGAAGCTAACATTTCAACCACCGTCCTAGACCTGATTTATACGAAGCGTCCACAACTAACTTACTTTAAAGTAAACAGTTCGTAAATAAACATATTATTTACCTATGAAATTATAAAAAAAAAATACATATTTACACTAAAATATCTTGATTATGTTTACAAGATTTAGTAGCCTAATCATAATCTACTTAAGAAATACATAAATTATTACTAAAAGCTTTAAAGATAAAATCTAAACTTGAGGGTGTAATTGCTCTTTAGGTTTTTATTCTCATTCTCCAAGATCCGACAATTGCCAGCTTTAGGATAGTTATATGGCTACTTCTTAACTAATATTTATGATAATATCTATAGAGATGTGAGCAATCAATTGCTCAGTAAGTTGAGATGGAGATTTAAAACTATACATCAAACACAAACAGGGTTATTAACTAAATTAGTTACATGCAATGCATGTACAAGCAAATATCATCGCACAACATTATCCGGTCCGTTGTGAGATTAAAGGAATTACACGCATTCCAATCCGGGTTAAGGAGTTTCTATGTTTATGCAACAGCTTGTGACCAAACTCAGGTTTATGCAATGGAAATATCACTCTTCTCGTGACTACCTTCAAACCATTGACCTCGCTCTTAGTGCAACCTCCTTACCTATCACTTACTTCAACTAAGGATGAAGAAAAGACCCATTATGCTATCTAACACTATCCATTTTGAAGGAGTTAGTATTTAGTTAGAGAACCCTATCGTTTCCCCTAATGGATTGCTATGCAAATCCAATTTAGAATTACAAGTCATATATTTAATTAGATCTAATTTAAGGTTTTTAATCATTTTAAGCAAATCACACAAATACAAACTAAAGCAGTAAACCAAAATCATATCATCAAATTAAAAAACAAGCATATATAGGCATATACATGGTCAACTATCTAACAATCACAACCAAGTATAATCTCAAGTCTTTGAATACTGCAAATTAGTACTCTGAAATATAGTAACATATTAATTCTAACTTACCTAGACTCCTCGCTTGCTCACTTAAAGTGCAACTCGCACAAGCCATCACTGATAATCCATATAATACAAATGTTATTTTAGTACTCATATAACTATCTCATATGAGCTTTATTCGGTATTTTTTTATGTTATCTTTAGCTTAGGGTTTTATTATAGTTAATTATTTAGGTTTTTAAATATTTTACAATTATTCTTAATTTATGCTAAATTTTGGTTCAGTTTCTAATTACAAGTTATAGAGAAATCCTAAATACTTGTTCTGAACCATAATATGAAATTAATCATATTATAATTTGGTATCCTAAATATTGTATTTGGTCTTTAACTAGTATTCTAATTCGTATGGTACACCATAATCCTAATTTAACTATTAATTTAGCTCTTGATATGAGAAAAGTTTACATTTTTCATATAATTATGTAAATTTATTTTTCACATCAGAATTATTTTATATTAATAGTATTATAATTATTGAGCTTGATTTTTCGGTTTTTTTTATTTAAAATTAATTTCCTAATTTCCAATTAATATTAAACCATAACCCAATTAATATTAATTCTCGACTAAAGAAATTAGGAAATGCTAGTTTCTTATTGAAAATCATTTTTGGAGTTACCACCCGATCGGAGTCGGGAAAAAGAAAGGAAACCATAATCAATTGGATAAATTGATTACGATTTGGCTACTAGTTTTTTATCTCAATTTTAATGAAGAACTAGAGGGTTCCGAGTTTGGGGGTTAATATATTAAATCCTAATGGGTACCACTATCTATTTACCGAAATTAGGATTATTCTTCTAATTATAATATATATTTTTTAAAAAAGTAAAAGTTGAAAAGAAAAAAAAAAAACTAAGTTTCTATAAATTTTATTGTCGCCTTGAAAGTGCCTACGTACTTAAACGATCATAGTTCTTTAAAAAATTTTAGTGTATTGATTTATTTTAATTTTGGAAATTGACCAAGTTTACATTTTAATTAATTTGGTTTATTTAAAAAAAAAAACTAAAGGGGTCCTAACTCTTGAGTGTTAAAAAAAAAATCTTTATAACATCTTAAAAATTTTGTTGATCTTTTATCTCTAAAAAAAAATTCCTAAGTGAGAAATCCAAAAAAAAAAATATTAAAAATTCGTAAACTAAAATATTCGTATGTATATATGCATATTCATACCTAAATTTTATTATTAACAACTATCTATCTAAATAAATTAATAAAATTATGCAATCTACTCAATATATAAAAACAAATATTAAGAGTCTCCTAAACTAATATATATACAAATATATATGTATCATACTATGAATTTAACTGATTAACTAACATAATAACATAATAATAATAAAATAACAATAACTAAATAAAGAAACAGATTAAAAAATTGAAGAAGATCCCATTTGGATGCTCTTCGGCTGTGGTAGGGGCTGCTGCTCGTGAGTGGCCTTGCTCTGAAGCTTGGTCTTGAGTAAATTGCCACAGGCAGTCGGAGAGGACGGCGTATTGTGTCAATCGGCCTAGCTACTGCTTGTGGTGTATGATTAACCGAGAGTAGTGCAGATCGTGGCTTGAATTGAAGGATGGTAGGCTGTCACAGCGGTGCAGTGATGTTGTGTTGAAGTACTGATTGGAGTCGGCGTTAAGGAGCTTCGGTCGAGGAGTTGTCATGGAGGTCAATTGCGGTCAATAAAACAAGGATAGCACCGTGTTCAGTGGTGTTGGGACAATGCTGAATGTGTACTGTGTTGCTGTTGTTGATATCTGGTTGGTAGAGTGCTAAACGTGAGTGGTGAAGTACTGCTGTTTGCAAACGAAGCCACCGTACGGTGCTGATCGATGGGTTGATGACAAAAGAGAGGGTTGGCAATAGGAGTGCTCGTGGGTTGTCACTGGTCAGTATCAGCTAACGACGAAAACTATGCTGCTGGCATTAAGTTAAATCAGCGTATGTTGGAGATTAATGGTGGACTGGGTTGTCAATGGAAGTTGTCGATTGGTTGTAAGAGAGAGTTAGGTGAAGATGGGGATCGGCTTGCGCCGTGGAATGACGTCAACGTGGCTGTGGACATGCGATTAGTGTAGTGAAGCGGCTTGAGGAAGGTTTTCGTTGGCTATTCGGTATATGGTTATGCTCAGGCGTGTGCGGCTCAGGCGAGAACTGTCCAAGGGCTGTGGTCAGTTGCTATTCGTATGTTTAGCCAGGGGGTTGCGGACGTCAGGGGGAGTGTGTTGAATTGTTGTCACTATGCTCAAGGCGTGGGCTGATCGTGTAAAGGGATTTGTCTCGGTGGCTGTGATTCAAGCAGTAGAGGCTGTAGAGGGAGCTGATCGGGAGTACGCAACTTAGTGATCGTTAGGTAGTCGGTGCTGTTGATGGGATGGAGTGGAAGTCTTGTGTGTTGTACAGCGTGTCCAGCAGTAATGAAATTACGACTGGAGTTTACTGTTGTTCGTGATCAAGTAGATAGTATAAAAGGAGCCATGTGTTTTCATTTTTCACCATGAACTCATGATTCTTTTAGGAGTGTGTGTATTTATAAAAGCTAAATAAAATCATTTCAAATCATATCTATTATATCTAATTAAATTAGATTCGAATCCTTTATATCAATCCAAATCTAATCAAACTAGATTCAAATGATTTTGATAAGATATGAATTCCGTACATTCAACTTGTATTTTTATAAAAAATAATAGAAAAATAAAAGCATATAAGTGCCTAGCGATATTCAAATCTATATCCTCAAGCTAACTCCATATCAAATACTTCAATACTTATCCGTTACGCCGTTGGCCTGTACCTTAACGTTCAATATAATTAAATTGTACTTAAATTACGTAATTCTCTAAAATAATTATTTGGACTAAGCTAAAACTAAAACTATTTGTCCTTAAAATAATTTACTTCTTAAAAATCTGCAAAATCTTTACAATTTTTTCTTTTCTTTTTTTGGTATTTTCATCATTTTTCAATTTTTATCTTTTAATAATTATTTTTATTTTTTATTTTTTTTATTTTTTTTTAATTAGGACCCTAGTTAAAAGAAACAAAAACTATAATAGCTAGGAGGAAAAAATTGAGTGTCTACAATAATATTGTCAATTTTTACATAATATTTTCTACTCATTAATTTCCAATATTTACATATTATATGTTATTCTAGCACTACATATATTATCCTTCATCATCCAATAACATATCAAATGTCTAATAATATCCTAAATCAGAATTTTATACCTAATTACCATAAATTACAAAATTAACTTAAATGTACCCCATTTACCTACATATTTATTACATAGTACGCATAAATGTTAAGTAAATATATAATAATTAGTATCCAAACTCCATTAAGGCTACAGAAAATGTATTATACTAAGTAAATTATCGTTGTTATATTATGAACATGAAAAATACTAAGATAGTTTAATGTATATTATTTTCCGGTATACCGATTTTAGGTCTAATTTTACTAGAAATTAGCCTAAATTAGGTAAATGACCAAATAAAACTATAAGATTCAAATTAAATATTCCTAAAATCATAAATAAGCTTTAGAAGTCATTAAAAATTATATTCATTCAGGAATTCAAGTAAAAAATTATTATTTCTTTCATATGAAAAATAGATAAATTCAACAAAAATAATTTTAATAAATACTAAATGTATGGTTTATCAAATATTAATTCAATTTAAATTAAATATATCATATGAGAAATATTTACACCAAAAATTAGTTCGAAATAACATTATTTACTATTTTTTAAAACTCATACAAAATTTGTTGGAATTGGGCATGTTCTTAAGAAACCTTTATAAGCAGTTATAATTTTAAAATTATGGTTTGATATTATAATTCTACATGCAAAAATACCTATGGAAACAACATTTCATAAAATTTTTATATATATTTGATATTTTTAATAAATTAAACAAATTCAAAAGGAAAATCGAAATTTACCCATTAAAAAGCCTCCAGCCACCAACGATGGCTCCACCATTTCGACACCACCAAGTGGTAGATTTGCTATCAATTGGTGGTGGCTTTTCGTTTCTAAGTGATCGCCGGGTGTGAGTTCTCTTTATGAGCCCTAAATGCACACCGTTTTATCTAATTTTGCTAAAATTGGTTTTGCTTATCTCCTCTCCCTAATTTTTTTTTTCTTGATGCTAAACTAGCTAAATAAGGTTTAGGAAGTGGTTTTCTAAATTTATAGTGGTGCCTAAGGTTTACTTTTAATTTATTTGTGCCAAGTATCCTTCTTATTTTTTTTTCTTTTTTTTTTTACTTTCCACTTAGGTAAATTTGATTGGTTAATTTCTTTCTTTAAGTTCTAGCTTGCCATAACCATAATCTAGAAAATTCCACATTTTTTTTTTATTTCTTATAATTTTTTTAAGAATTTCCTTTAATTAATTAGCATTATTTTTGTATATTTTGAGCATTTTAAGTAATTTCACATTTTTTTACTTACACATAAATACATATATAATATAAATAAATACTCCTAAATATTATTTATGTTATTTTATTATTTTTAGTATGTATATTGTCACGTCCCGAAACGGCAAAATCATAACAGCCCCACCGTATAAACCATCCTAAGATAGAAGTTAGCCTTACAACCGCTATCTTAGACTTGATCTACACAAGGCGTCCACGACTAACCCGCTTTGAAGTAAACAGTTTGTAATTTAAATAATTCATTTACCTAAGAAAGTGAGAAAAGTTATATATAATCACTATAATTCAGTTATTACATTATTCAGAAATGAAAAGTAATAACATATGTGTTAATTCTTCAATGTTTTTCCCCACTCCCTAGGATCCAGCAGTTGCTAGCTTCAGAATAGTTGTTGCCGCTTCTTAGCCAACACCTGCACGACGTCTATAGGGATGTGAGCAACCACAGCTCAGTAAGTTAGGACGAAAAACTTAAAACTATACCATACACACAACAAGGTTTTCAATCACTTATTAGGTGCAATGCATATACAAGCAAATGCCATCGCACGACGTTGTCCGACTAGTCGTGAGATTAGAGAAATTACGCCCGCTCTAATCTGGGTTGAGGAGTTGCCGTTAATGCAACAGCTCACGACCAAACCCAGGCTTGTGTAATGGAGACCTTGCTCCTCCCGCGATTACCTTCAAACCACTGTCTTCACCCTCGCCGCGACCTCCTCTCCTGTTACTTAGTTCGACTGAAGATAAAGAAGGGACCATTTTGCAATCCTGCACTATCCCTTTCGAAGGGGTCAGTATTTGGCCGGAGAGTCCTAAGTTCCCCTAACGGGTTGTCATGCATGTCCGATTATGATTACTGGTCATATATTTGATTAAGTCCAGTTTATGGTGATCAATCATTTCATGCAAATTATACAATACATGTTAGAGCAACAAACAGAATCATAGCATCACCCATAATCAAGCACATGCACACATCCAACTATCTAACAAGCACAACCAAGCATAATCTCAAGCCTCCCAAAATATAGCATTGTATTAATCCCAACTTACCTCGACTCCTCGCCCACTCACTCGAGGTCCAATTTGCTCAGGCCATCGCCGATCATCCCTATAACACAAACATAGTTTCAGTTTTCATATAATGATTATAGGTTCATTTTATCCTATAATGCTTATTGTTAGGTTTTGTTTAGGGTTTAATATGCCTAATTATCTAGGTCTTAAGTCTTTTATAATTATTCTAGGTTTGGGGTTAGGTTCGGGTTTGGTTTCCACATAGATTTCTAAATTAGGTTCTAGTTCTATTTCTAAGTAATGTTTTATATTTCAACCCTAGAAATTCGTTTCAACTCATAATGTGAAATTAATCACATTACTTCCCGATCTCCTAAATATCATTATTACCCCTAGTCAGTATTTTATTTCATCCGGTACACTTATATCCTTATTAGTGTACCAAATTTACTCTTGATGTGAGAAATTTTTACATTTTTCATATAATTCCATAAATTCAAGTTTCTTATCAGATTTATTATATATCCTTATTATTTATATAATATCAATTTTTATCCTAATATTTTCTATTTATTATATTTTCAAAAATGACATATTATGTATTATTGCCTATTATGTACATAATGCATTTCTAATATTTCTATCACTTTAATTACCATCCCTAAACATCAATTATCATTTCAAAATATCTAAATTCATCCTAAATCAGATTTTACCCCTAATTTCCCTAATGTACAAAATTAACTTAAAGTTAACTATTTTTCCTTATTAATCATTTACTACATAATTAACCTAATAATTACATCTAACACCTTAAATGCTATAAGTATCATACTCCATCAGATTTCAATATCCTAAAACATATAATTATTCACTAAATCAGTAATTAATCATTTAATTACTTAATTAACCCTAAATTATCCATTTTATGCCTCATTTTAGGGCCTAAAAATTTCAAAAATTAATTTTTGAAAACAGGCTTCATAGAACTGTTCTATATCATCTAAGTAATCTACACAAAAATTTTGGGTTCAAAACTACACTCCTAAGGTCATTTATTTCTAAACCGAAACATGCTCGGTTTTGCATGATTTCTTAAGAACCCTATATCACAAGACATATTTTCATCAGAATAATATTTTTTTCTAAAAACAACATACAAAAATATTCTAGAATAACAAGTTTCATAATTTTCTAAGAATATTTACTATTTTTACAAAATTACACAAGAATCGGGTTGGAAATCGGACTCACCCATCTGGGTGGCTCCGACCACCGCCGGTAGCCATGGGTGTATCGGCCCACCTAGGCGTTGCCACCATCGTGTGGTGGTGGTGGTCGTCCACTCCCAGCTGCCCGTCGGATCTGGGTTCTCCTTTGTAGCCCTAACTACACAGTTTTCTTTTTCTTTTTTTTTTCTTTGATTTTTCTCTCAAATTTTCGTCTCTCCCTAGTTTTTTCTGATTTCTAACTGTCCAAATGAGCTTCTGAATTTTTCTTGCTATTTATAGAGCTTTAGTGTAATTATTGTGTATTAATTAGACATGACTTTGCTCAATTTCCTTAATTTTTTGCTTTTGTGTTGTATTATTTTAATTGGTTAATTTTTATTTTGTGGATTCTCACCTGCCACGACCTGATTTGGATCATTATTGATTTTTCTTGATTTTTTCTTAATTAATTACGAATTTTCTTTAATTATTTAGTATAATTTTAGCACATTTCGCGTATTTTAAGTAATTACGCGTATTTATACTGACATGTAAATTCATATATAGTACAAATAAATATTCCTAAATATTATTTAGGTTATTTTATAATTTTTAGTATATATATAATTTACCTCTAGCGATTCGTTAAGTACCAGAATGCATTTTACGCATTTTCGATAAATAACGAGTTATATACTTAAAATTTGAAAATTTTGTAGTCTCCTATTTTATTACTTATTTTCTTAAATTCAAACTTACAGGATCAGTTTACTAATATTCTAGCTTTACTTTATAATTTAGGCTCGATCGGGTCGTTCAATAGATTAAAACCTCGGATTGCTTAATTGTGGGGCTTATATATATAATTTATCTTTATCGATTCGTTAGTTATCGAAACTTAATTTTACACATTTCCAATAAATAGCAGCTAATATGTTTATATTTCAATATTATGTCATTTAATTACTTATTTTTCTAAATCCAAAATCACGTGATCATTTTTACTCATATTTTTAACTTTATTGTAAAATTTGAACTCGATCAAACAACATACTGAATCGCCTTAAATTTTGCGAACCAAGCATCGAACATCTCATTATGGGGCTTAGAGTTATCCTAGCTTAGATATTAGATGACTACAATTATTCCAAGGGAGCTGAACAGTGTAGCTAATGCTATAGCTAAATGGATGCAAGGCGAAGAACTACAAGATGTGCTGCTACTTTATCCCCCTGTTTTTTGTCTAAATCTTTTGAAGAATGGTTTTTATTCTTATGGTTTGTATAAAAATAACAAGACTCTTGTTAGACCTATTACTTATGCTATTGATAGTCTTGTGCATGTAAATGATGGAGCTTCAAGCTTTGCTTTTGTGTTACCTAGCTTTTCAATGAGTTAGGTTTTAGTTTTATTAATAATATTATCTTTTACCAAAAAAAAAAGAAAAAAGGATAGCTTTTAGACTTTAGCTAATCCAGAATTAACAATTTTAAATGTGGTGAACCCTTTTACTAAACCCATATGAATATTTTTTATACTAAAATATCACTATTCTGACATCAACAAAAGATGTGAGGAATTGACTTTAAATAATCTTAATCATCATTAGTTAGTCTTACAAAAGTACTCCATATTAGATTGTTTTAGTAAGTTCAACATTTGATGTTATGACTAAAACTTTTGGTAACGATTATCTCCTTGTAATATTCTAAATGAATTAAATCAAAACGAGTTAAGCAAAATCAAGATAACAATAGTAATAAGCTTGAGTTCAAACTTGACTCGAACTTTCAAATGTTGAGCTTGACTAAAAGGGGTCATCTCGAATTGATACTCGAAAGTAAACATTTTAAGGCGTATCTAAGTAGTAAATCGACGTGCAAAATCTTCTATAGATAGAAAACTGCTAATCTAAGAGGAAAAACCCTCTACATGGTGTATACAAGTTCCATCATTTATCTTATATGGATACGAAGTTTATCAATGCTCGAAGATAACATCATTTCGTTTATTAATATAATAGAATTTCTGTAGTTTCTATTTAATATTACTTTTAGGAGAAGCATATGGTGAATCTATTATAAATAAGATAAGAAATTTTTCTTCATTTTCTATGATAATTAAACACTATCATTGGCAATCTAGTACCACATTTATATTCCACCATTATTTCTGGCTAAAAGTTGATAAGGATCTCCACTTATAACCATCATGTCTAATAACTCTAGCACTTTCAATATAATAAGATAACACTATCTCTCCTTAACTAACTTTTCTTTTATTAAAAAAACCTTTCATCGTGACTTATCCCTCAGTTCCTTTTTTCCAATTATCCCCTCATATTTTCCCTATGTTAAGTTCTCTCTTAATATATTTTAATAATAAAAAAAGGTTAAAATGTGTTTAACAAAAACAACAAGTATGCGAGTCAACTTTAGAATGAAATCAATTCAAAAAAGAAAATAATGTTTGGAAATGTATTGGCCAGAATGTATATCAAAAAGAGTATTAGCAAAAGAACATAATAGTGTATAGAATCGAGATCTTAAGCTATTCATAAACTATTTTCTGAATAATCTAAACAAATTAAGTTGGACAAATTGTATAGAAGGGCCAACTTTACTTTGTTGAGCATATTTGAGAAATATGCTGAATTCCATTCCACTAAGTTGGAATTAGTCCTTGGGGATTTTAAGTGAATTTTACAGTTGGTTGGATGTTACTAAGAGGATCATAGCAATTAGATTAATGATGAAATTTTGAACATCTATAAAACCTATTCAAGTTGATGTCAAGGCAAAGATGAGAGTGATTATAAAATTAAACAGCATGTTCAATGAAAATTTGCTGACCTAGAAGATCGAGTGAAAATCTAATGACATGTAGATTTGCTGACCTAGAAGTTTGAAAATTCTATTCATTTCTTAAGGTGAGATGTTTCAAAGACTTAAATCCAAAAAAGAGGAAATAAGGAAGATTTATTTTTCGAAAGAGGATAAGTTGCAATTCCAATATAAGGCTCATCAATTCAAAAATTTGTAGCTGGAATGGATAAGTATGAATCAAAATTCAAATAAGATCAAATATTCCAAAGACTTAGCCATGGATATTTTCAAAATTCTTGAGCAAAAGCCATAGGATAATTTTAATAGACAGGGGAAAAAGTTATCGAGTTTCAAATATTTGAAGAAGTGCTATACAAGATTCATCAAGATTAATTTTAAATTTTTGTATATCCAAAACTCAAGTGAATTGGATTTCAAATTTTAAATGGCATTGAAGAGTTCTTAGATCAAATAACATATCTTGCAACATTCAAGAAAGAATATCAAGCTTAGTTCATAACATATCGTAAGATAAAATAATTTAAATTCCAATTTCAAACGTTCAAGTTCCTATTTTCATGGGATATTTTTACAATAACAAAATCAATTATGTTTAAATCAAAATTTTTTGAAGAAAAATCTAGAACTCATTTTCTAGCTATTACATACAAGATTAATCAATATAAGTCGGAGCTACACAAGATACCGAATGCAACACTCAAAATAGAGCTAAACATTTTCAAACTCTCTCGTATAGACTATCGGAAGCTGTATTAAAAACTTAGTTAGAAACTGAGCTAAAATAGATTTTTCATTTCATTGTTCTTATTTTTGTTCAAATATTATAAAGAGGTTTTGGTAAGAGCTAGTGAGACAATATAGAGAAGTGACTAGATATCCTTATTACCTCAAGTTTCATTTTGATTAGTGAAAGGTTTGGATTAGTGGAATGGCACCAATGAAGAAAACCGAGTCCCTAACAGTAGAGTTAAAAGAGAATAGTAGGCAAAAGGTCAAAACTCTTTATATTGATTGTCTGATCTCCTTTCTCTCTATCTCTATTTACTTGTATGTCATTTATGTTATTAAGAGGGGACTTGTTTTAGAAATTAAAAAATTTCTGTTTTTGCAAAATATATTTTACACAAGACCTACAATTGATATCAAAGCCTCGCTCTAATATCACTTAAAGTCATGATTAATGGAAAAAAGTAGTGGTTCATTATTCGCTTAACCTGGCAAGGCTCTATTCTTCAATGGTATTGATTTTCTTTATTGGAAGTTCAGGATGGAAACATATATAAATGCTATTGACTACCAAGCTTAGGAGATCATTTCGAATAGAGATGTCAAAGTTTGAGAAACTCCTCTCACAACAAATGAAATCCCAAAAGTTGAATTGAACTCAAAGGCTAAGAATTTACTTCTTTATACAATTGCACCTTTTGAGTTCCATCTAATTTCCTCTCTTAGTACAACAAAGGAGATTTGGGATATGTTGGTTCAAACTTATGATGGGACAAACACCATTAAGGAGACAAGGATTAATTCCTTAATGCAACAATATGAAACATTCGGTATCTTTCCTAATAAAGAAATAGAATATTCTTTTAGTCGTTTTACTGCTATTACTAACAAGTTATCATCTCTTAGAAAAAAGATGAGTGATGCAGATCTTATTAGGAAAATGCAAAGAATTCTTCCTAAGGCCTGAAACACTAAGAAAATAGTATCGAAAAAGCTTGTGACATAAACAAGCTTAGTTTGAGCCAACTACGTAGCAAGTTGATGGCATATGAAGTTGACTTTCTCAAGTCAAAAAGTATATAAGAAGATCCAAAGAAAAATTTTATAGCCTTCAAAGCCAAGGATGTTGAAATAGATTCAAAAAGTGACGAGTCTTTTGTAGATGAGGAAGAAGACGTATCAATGCTAGCAAGACGGTTGAACCGCTTACTTAAAAGGAAAGGTAAGATATCCTTTAACTTGAAAAATTTTTCTTCTAAAAAAAATAAGAGTGATGCAGGAAAGGGTTACAAAGAGATAGAAGAAAAGAAAGTTAAAGAAAAGAAGGAGATTTTGTGTTATTAATGCAAAAAAAACTGAGCATACCAAATATGATTATCCAGTGTTAATCAAGAAAATAGACAAATACAAGAAGAAACAAAAATCACTGATGGTCACATGGGGTGACTTGGACGAGCTAGAAATTGAGACATAAAGTACAGGTAATGAAACCAAGGAAGCAAACTTGTGTTTAATGGCTCTTTCTAATGTAAGCTCTGAATTTGAAAATGAATCTGATCATGAAGTTCCTCGATAATGTATGTGCTGAAATAAATAAATTGTTAAAAGCTCTTTCTATAGTTCACAATAAGAACATAAGAATCTACAATGAAAACAAGTTATTAAAAGGAGAAAAAGTTACTCTTATTCAAATAAACAAATTGTTAGCAGATGAGAATGACATCTTAAAAAACGATGTTGAAGGTTTGCATGTTGCTAGGGAAATATAATTAATGAGAATCTGATATTGAATGAAGAGACAAAAAGGTTGAAAAGTGGAGTAGATGATTTGTCTAACTCAATTCAAAATACAATAAAAAAATTTGATGAAAGTGATAAAAAAACTCCAGCTGCTCATTTCACGTCAATGTTTGGATCAATCTAAAACTAGTTTAGGATTTGAAAATGGTGAATCATTGCACATTTAAAAATAGATAGTATTTATAAGACCAAAGGATGTACATGATAAAGAAATAATTGTTAATAAGGAAAAAGACAAGGCTAATGAGCAAGTTAAAAAATCAAGTAGAAACTTTTTTAATAAGAGTAGAAAGTATCTACAAGTAAACGAATACTTCAGAAACTCATGCAGAAGGTATGTTTAAAAGTATCAAACTTCAAGTTCAAAGTGTATGGTAAGTAACAAGTATAAAACTCAAAAACTTTATGCTTGCTTCTTTTGTAACAACTTAAGACAAATTGAAAAACATTGCTTTTATAGAAATTCGAAGCTCCGTAATCATCAAGTGAATAATCAAAATACGAGCTTGAATTTTAAGGAACCTAAGCTCTGCTGGGTTTGAAAATAGAATTGATTTATTTTTTTATGTATGCCAGAACGTGAAGCTAAAATGAGAGGAACTTAGTACCTCGATAGTAGCTATTTAATGCATATTCTTAGTGATGCTTCGTTATTCACAAATTTAGTTTGGAAAGAAGATAGCTACGTTAAATTTGATGATCATCGTAGAGGTAAGACAGTTGCCACGGGTATAATTAGTATTCCTCCCCATAAATGTGTCTCTTGTAAGAAAAAACTAAAACATAAAATGTTAAGCATAAGCCAACTTTGTGATAAAAGATATAGGATAACCATTAAACATAATAGATGCACTAGTTTTGATAAAAATGAAACTAAACTCTTTGAAGGATTTAGGAAGAAAAATATCTATCTCATCAAGCTTGCAAAAATTGATTCAGAAAGTTGTTTCTTGTCTATTCATAATAATATCTCTCTATAGCATTAGAAATTAGGACATGTGAATTTCTATCAATTGGAAAAATTGTCTAAAAAGAATCTAGGAAATGGTTTACCAAAGCTAAATATTCAAGATGATATTCGATATGCTACATATATGAAAAATAAGATGAGTTCTGTTTCTCATAAGAGTAAGAATGTAATATCTACTAAAAAACCCTTAGAACTGTTGCATATGGATTTGTTTGGTCCTACTATAACATTAAGTTTAAGTGGAAACAAGTATGGGTTTGTAATTGTTGATGATTTTTCAAGATTTAACTAGATTCTATTTTTTCATCATAAAAGTGATGCATTTAAAGGTTTTAAAGTATTTGCTAAACAAGTTTAGAATGAAAAAGGAGCATCCATAATCAATCTTAGGATAGATTATGAAAAAAAAAATTGATAATAATGACTCCATAACCTTATATGAGAATAATAGTATAAATCATAACTTTTCTGCACCATAGACCTACAACAAAATGAGGTAATTGAATATAAAAATAGAACTATTCAAGAAATGATAAGAACCTTATTAAATGAAAGTGGTATAGCTAAATGTTTTTTAGTTGAAGCTACATCTACTTCATGTTACATCATTAATTGTGTTTACATAAGACCTTTAATAAGTAAAACATCATATAAAATTTTTAAAGGTAGGAAACCTACTGTATCGTACTTTCATATGTTTGGTTGTGAGTGTTTTGTAAAGAAAACAAGTAAAGTTTTGGAAAATTTTAAAGAACAAGTAGATGAAGCAATATATCTTGGATACTTGTTGAATTCTAAAGGCTTCCAAGTGTATAATAAAGTATCCAAAGTGATTAAAGAGTCCATTAATTTCAAATTTATTAAGAAAATAAGAAAAGAGGATTCCAATAAAAAAGTACGCATGATTTCTAAGAAAGATCAAAGTCAGCAGGGTGCTGAAAGTGGGTTAGAAACCAAGTCAGAACTTGTATCAAAAAGTACTTTTAGGAACCTTACTGCTCCTAATGCTGCCAGTAAACTACAAGATAGTTCAATAAGGACTTACACTATATCTAAACTTATTGGTAAGTCAAAACTGCAATCAAAAAGTAAGTCAGAATGTTCTAAAGGTTCATATACACCTCCCTCTACTTTGAGATTTAAGCTACATCATCCTCCAGATTAAGTAATTGGTAATGTTCATTTTGATGTTCAAACTAAGTCTAGTTTCTAGAATATAGAAATCATTTTGCATTGCTTAGGTCTAGTTTCTGAAATTGAACCTAGTTCCATTGAAGAAGCATTACATGATAATAATTAGATTAATGCTATGCAAGACAAACTTAACTAATTTCAAGGGAATCAAGTATGGAGTTTGGTACCAAGACCTAAAGATAAATCTATAATGTTTACTAAGTGTTCAAGTATAAGTTAGATGAAAATTGTAAGATTGTGAGAAATAAAGCTCAGTTAGTAGCTAAAAGATACTCAAAAGAGGAAGGGATATATTTTGATGAAACATATGTTCTTGTTGTATGGCTAGAAGCTATCAGATTATTGCTTACATTTACTAGTTTAAAAAATTAAAAAATGCTTTCTTAAATAAATACATAAAAGAAAAAATGTATGTTGAACAACCCCCATGATTTGAAGATCCATTAAAGTTTGATTATGTATACAAGCTTAAGAAAGCTTTTCTAGTCTAAAAAAGGCATTATGTACTTGGTACGAAAGGTTAAGTAAGTTTTTAATGAGAAATGGCTTTTAAATAGGTAAAGTTGATACAACTTTAATTTTGAAACATTATGTCATGATAATTTAGTTGTGCAAATATATGT
The DNA here is from genome assembly GCA_024138005.1 of Lumnitzera racemosa. Lineage (NCBI taxonomy): Eukaryota > Viridiplantae > Streptophyta > Magnoliopsida > Myrtales > Combretaceae > Lumnitzera > Lumnitzera racemosa. The sequence goes on from JAMXBC010000011.1 coordinate 85,869,504, forward strand.
AGATGACATAGTATTTTGTTCTACTAACAAAAGTAATTGTCAAGAGATCTCTAAGCTTATGCTAGCCGAATTTAAGATGTTGCTCACGAGAGAATTGAATTTCTTCTTAGAACTTCAAATCAAGCATATAGACAATGGTATATTTGTTCATCAAGAAAAATATGCTAAGCAAATTTTGAAGTTCAATTTTGAAAACTATAAAGAATCCCCAACCATAATGAGTACATCAACTAAGTTAGATTTAGAGGGCAATTGTAAGAAAGTGAATGAGAAACTATTTTGTAGTTTAATCGGTTCTTTATTATATCTTACTACTTCTCGCCTTAATATTCTATTTAGCATATATATTTGTGCAAGGTTCTAAAGTGATCCAAAAGAAACATATCCATCTGCTATAAAAAAATAAAAAATAAAAATTAAGCATATCTACAGTACTATAAAATTAGGAATTTGATATCTTATAAATCAAAATTTTAATTTGATTATATACTTAAATGCTGATTATGCAGGTTGTAAAGTGGACCGGAAAAGTACTTTTGGTATATGTCCGTTTTTAGGGGATAAATTAGTTTTTTTGGTCCTCCAAGAAGTAGAATTTCTTCACCCTCTTTACTACATAAGCAACATATGTTTCTATTGATAACTGTTGTACACAAATTTTATGGTTAAAAGAACAATTGCTTGATTATGGCTTATCATATAAAAATATTCCAATTAAGAGTAATAATACAAGTGCCACAAATTTGACAAAAAAATCCAGTTTATCATTCAAGATCTAAACATATTGAGATAAGGCATAATTTCATAAGAGATCTTGTGAAAAAACAAGGATATAATTATAAAATTTGCATCAACTGATAACTAGTTAACAGATATCTTTATTAAACCCCTTGAAATGGTTTGTTTTAAATATATCATAAATTAGCTAAAGGTATATAATCCTGTTTGTTAGATAAATAAATAAATTTGTAATTTTAAGTGTAAATTAAAATTTAATGTACAATAAAATATACAAAATAATCTTTTAAAGATACACTAAAATTTAAGTTGTTGTAAAATAGCTAGTAAAATTAGTTTGTAAAATATTTTAATTTTCTCTCTCCTGATTTGCTTTCCCCATAACCTATCTCACATGCAAATAGGAACATGATTGATCATTCAAAATGTCATCATGTCCTTAATTAAAGCATGTTCTTTTTCGTGCTTAAGAAAGTTAAAGTATGTCCAATAGTTAGTCATTCTCCTTACACATTCTTTCTTCTTTTCACCATGCAACTCATAGAGTTAACAAAACATTAGACTAATCTCTCAAATCCAAAAAGAAACTCTATAAAACCATCACAGATATCACCAATGAAACTTCTGACTTAACTGGAGTGCCTTACAATGACCAAACCGAGGCTAATCCAAACCCTGATTCGAATCAAGATCCTATTAAGGCTCAAGATCCTGACAATGTAGCCTAAAACAACAATAGCTATGAAAGTATAGCTACAGGTACTAAAGAATCTAAGGAAGAACAAAAAGAAACTCCCTTGGAAGAGAAAGAAAAAAAGAGCTTATAAAAGGAGAAAATCCCTGACTAAAGCTGTAAAAAAACTTTAATTTTGAAGTTTCACCCAAGAAAACTAAGAAAGTGACCACCCATGGTCAAAAGAGGAAGAGGACTGAAGTTTCTAACACGAGTCAAAAAGTTGTTCGAAAAATTATAGGTAAGCCCATGCAATTAAATTACTTTGACTTTCCTTACTTTTTGAATAAAGGATTATGCTATGATAAGATAGTAAAATTCTTACGTTGTAGAAAGATTTGTGAAATAAATGACTTTGTGAATGGAGAAATTATTGTTGAGTTTTATAGAAATGTGAAATTTACTGAGAAAGAGGTGGGCTAGTAAGAAATTAAAGGAAAGAAAATTGAGATTACTAAGAAGGAGTTCTTTAATGTTCTGAATGATGAAGTGCTTGTGAGTTATGAAAGGAATGTGTTTGTTTTTTACTTTTAGTTAATAGTGAGGTTGCTGCACAAATTAATTGAGAGTTGTATACTACACAAAAGGGGTGGTACTACAACTGTGTTAGTACAAAAAGCCTTGATTATGTTGGATGCTAAATTAAAGAAAGATATATATATATATATATATATATATATACTGCTGGAAAGATTTTGAAACATATGAAGAAGAATGGGGATAGTAAACCATAGGGAGCTATTATGATGAAGTTGCTTCAATTTAAGGGAATCAAAGTGCTAAAGGATTCCAAAATGCCAATACCAAGCAAGAAAGTGAGTAAACTAATCTTTAAGTATATGGGAATTTTCATGAGGAGCAAGTTGTGGTTCATTGAAGAAATGGTGCACTACATTCATCCTAAGGACAAAAGTAAGACTGTGGATTTTGCTACATATGGAATTGAGGGGGAGAAAGAAGTGAGAGGATTTAGGTTTAATGATTTTGACCTTTCAAAAAGTGAGTCAGAAACTGTAGAAAAGGATACCAAGGGAAAGGACGAGAAACCTGAGAAGCCAAAGAAGAAGTATAAGAAGCAATATATGCCAATGATAGGGAGAGATTTCTATATTGGAAAAAGAAAGGCTAGATCAAGATCAGTAAATGAGTCAGAAAGTGACTCAAAACCTATAAAGGTTAACCAAAGCCAAACATCGGCTAATCTTCAAGGAATGAATAAGTTAGATCTAAAGAAGCTTAATGCTAAAATTGTAGAAGAAAGGCTTGGTGGACAAAAGCTACTATAAAAGCTAAGTTCTGAACCGATGGAGAAAGATCTACTCCTAGATACTCATCCCTCACCTCATCAATCTCCAAAACCTATTCAACCACAAGCAACTCCTGAACCTAAACCATTTCCTATTGCTTCTACTGAGCAACTTGTTCTAGAAAAGAATCTTACCTTTCTTGAGCCTAGATCTAGGGTAGCTTAATTTACCTCTCTTGAATTGGTATCGTATGTACTAAGATCTTTCATGACTTCACCCATTCCTAAAGTAGCTCCTCCTGTTGAGCCTACTCCCACTTCAACGGCAACTCAAGGAGGTCCTTTTGCAAAAACAAAAAGGACCAAGACTACTACTTACAAGATAACAAAACCAAGGAAGAAGAAATGACCAAAAATCCTAGTATTTCCTCTTTTAGTTTTTATGCTTTATTTGTCAGCTATGTCAAATGACTTGCTTTGTCAAGTCAAGTTTGTCATTTTGAAGTTTCATGTCAGTCAAGTGCTCTATTTTTAGTTTCCTAAGTTTGATGTCCAGTCAGCTTGTTTTGGTGCTAGTTGTGTTGGTCAAAGTGTCAAGTTATGAATGTTGGTCAATTATGATGTATTCTGCTTTCTATAGATTAAATCAATGAATTTTCTGTTTTCCTTTTATCTTATTCATGTGCTTTTCTATTCTGTATGTATTATTTTCAAAGGGGGAAAATATAATTCCAAAATGACAACAAAAAGGGGAGTAAGAGGAAAACAAAAACTCTTTAAAATTTTTTAAAAGAAAATTATTTAATCTAAAAAAAAAACTTGAGGCTTAACTGAATAATATTGATAATAACCAACTGTTGTGACATTTGATTGTTCTTAATTTGCTGTTTGCTGCAATTATGGAATGCATTACATGTTTTTGTTTTATAAAAGGTGTTTTGTTATCATCAAAAAGAAAAAAAAAAAAAAAAAAAAGGAGACCCTACTATCCATCCTTTTAACAAAGAAAAAAGGTAGCATTAAGACAGGTGAGTTTCACGATCACTTAAACTAGACTTTATCGAGTATTCCTATAAATCATACGCAGCCTCCTTCTCCCTCCATTGAAGTAGTCGAATAGAGACAGCAAGGAAAGCTAGACACGCAACAATATCCATCCAACTCTCAACCACCTTTGCGAAAATCCTATGAAGATATAACAGTAGTAACCACTATACCGGGAGCTTATGAGCTTAATTTTGCTCTTAAACAAAATGAGGATATGGATGAAGATTCTGTTAATCCTCTTAAATACCAAGATAGTAAGGAAACAAAAAATACTAATAGACCTAGCTCAAGCTCACAAAGATAAAACCAAAGTAATTGCAACAATAATTTTCACAAACGCAGTAAAAAATATACTACGAAAACCCTGGAAAAATATATTAATAATTAAATTATATGGCAAAACAATTATTTATCCAATTTTATTCCCAATATTAAAAGCTATTTGGAAAACTTCATATGATTTCACGCTCATAAGCTTAGGTTACAAGTGCTACAATGTAGTGTTTAAAGACCCGAGTGACATTCACTATGTAATTAAAAATGGTCCTTAGTTTATTTTTGGGAATTTCCTTACTATTCCGAAGCGGGAACAAAATTTTTAAGTGTCAACAGCAGCCTTGTTTGGATATGTATACTGGGACTACCGCAAGAGTATTATTTTACGCTATCCCTAAAAAGAAATTGGGTCAGTATTGGTCCGGTTTTGATTTTGATGCTTATACGATCAACACGAAAAGAGGTTTGCACATTCAAATTAACCTCTTTAAGCCACTAATCCATACACTAATTCTAAATGGAGTAAATTATCCAATATAATATAAGGGGATTAATAACCTTTGTTTTTTATGTGGATTCATTGGCCACGTAAATTCACAATGTCCTCTACAAAGAAACCCTCCCTCAATTGTGGCCCCTTCCACATTTAAAACCCCACTCACTCCCATGAACAGCCAGCAAACGTCCAATGCATCTTCATCAGATAAAATATCCAACAACGAATTAATGGCACCCCCTCTAGTAATGATTTCTCTATTGCCGCCTATACCCAACGAGAAAGAACCCTCTTATGGAAATTGGATCCTCGTTAGCTCAAGGAAGAAAACATCCGAAGCAAATACCCGAACCCATTTTGAAATGCCCCAAGCCATATCCAAAGAGAAAACGAGATTAAAGACCAACCCCCATTAGAAATTCGTTCAAATCCTAACCTTTGGCCTTAACCCCAACCTTCTAAAGCTGGATCCAAATTACACAATGCAACTATTATTTCAAGTTCAAGCTAAACTGACGATGGAACTACTCCACTCAACTAAACATCAAATCAAATCAAATCAGTGAAATCAATACCCAACAATTACCACAAACTCTTTAATCGAGAAACCCTATCCCATCTATTGTGTTTAAATCTGCCCAAAAGCCAGAAAACGCTACACTTACAAACGAAAAAGAAAACTCCATCTCTAAAGAAATTAGTTAGGCAAAAACAAAGAAAGAATGGACAAGAGAGTGGATATCACGAATTACTGAAGATCCTTCATCGGGACTCCAACCTTCCTTGGCTGTCACCGAGAATGACGATACTTTACGTCCCCTTCATGGAGGTTGGACGAGAACGCTTACAGAGCTTCATCAACTGACTTATATCAACAAGATATTCGCTCTGATAGAACAGGTGCCTCACACAAGGCTCTATGTGACATCAGTGAACGGTCAAATAAAATTCAGGAAAGGCGCAACGCTGAGAACCATCGAAGAATATTTGCTGATCATACCCACAACTGTGTTAGACCATATGATAGATCCTAACATCATCCTAGACCTATAGGAGGTGTCGTGCGTCACGGCCATCCACATGTTATTCCAAAGGCCGAACTTCGAGTCGATGCCAGCCATCACACCAATTACGTTAGTGGAAGAGAGTCACAGTGCCGCTGGTCTATTGCAGTTGGCAAGGAGGCGATGGCGCTGCTGACACATGATCGTCCAAGCAAGTTTCATATTGAAGCGAAGAAAGTCCTGCAAGTGGGCCAACAAACCCTCTGGTATAGGATTGTGCGACTTCGATGGAATCTGAACTCCCTCTCATTTCAACAGGACAAGTGAAAAGGAGAACGCCATTAAGGAAATTGTTCATGATTTACAACCTGACATGTTACTCCTTGTAGAGACCAAGATCGATGTGCTTGTCGCATGTGAGCTTGCTAGCCAACTTCCATATGAGGGTGTTATCTGTTCCGAAGCTGATGAAGGGAGGGGTGGCTTATTATTGCTCTGGAAAGAGGACTCTCTTTTAGTAAACCACATTCATCAATCTCCTAAAGAGATCCATGCTTTCGTCCAGGTTAGGCCGTTTCTTGACTCCTAGTTCTTTACTGGCATTTTATGGTCACTATAAAGCTCTTTTCCGAACTTTGCTTTGGGAAAAGTTGTTAGGCTCCCATGAATATATAAAGGATAGACCATGGTGTAGTATGAGCGATTTCAATGATATCACTAGTCCTAGAGGTAAGATGGGGGGTAAGCCTTTCAGTAACTCTACTACTAAACCGTATCATACGTGTATATCAACTTGTGGCTAAGGGGATTTAAGGTTTGTGGGACCACGGTTCACCTGGTCGAATAAGAAAAAAGTGATGGAATTGGTTCAAACTAGAATGGACAGAAGTTTTGCAAACTATTCCTGGCATTCCCTTTATCCCAACGCTTTTGTAAAACATTTATGAAAATCAGCTTCTGACCATTGTCCTATATTCCTACAAACCCATCCAATGAGGTTTATTGGGTTTCCCATGCGGTCATTTCGTTATCAACCAATGTGGTTAAATCACCCATCCTTTATGGATATAGTTAATTCAATCTGGTCAAAGCATCAAATAAACATTTTACGCACACTATCGGACCTACAAAGCACTCTAAAAACTTGGAATAAAACAAATTTTAGACACATTGGAACACGAAAGGAATATGTTACACACCTACTAAATAAAGTTGAATTCCAACAGTTGCTAAATCCATCCAAGCAGTTGGTTAGATAGGAAAAATTCCTAAGAGATAAATTACAATATCTATTAAAACAAGAAGAGTATATGTGGCAATGGAAGGCTAGGGACGTAAAGTGGGCTAAGGATGGTGATAGAAACACCAAGTATTATCATGCATTAGTGATTACTGGGTGGTCCAAAAATAAAATATAAGGATTAAAAGACTCAATTGGAAATTGAATCTTTGAAAATTATAAGCTTGAATCACATGTACAATACTACTTTGAAAACCTATACATCGACCTCAAAAACTTTTGTCTGTCGGACTAACTCTCTACCAAGCTACCTTGCCGGAGGCTTTGCAATAGAACAAAGCATAACTTTGTCCTACTAGTGACTGAAAAAGACATCACACTAGCACTAAAATCAATTGGTTCATCTAAAGCCCTAGGGAAAGATGGTTTTCATGCAAAATTTTTTAAAAACTGTTGGTCTACAATAAAGGAATCTATCCTCAAGCTTACTGAGCGAATATTCTCCACATGGACATTACCTTCCAGTCTTAATGAAACACTTATTACCTTCATAGCCAAGGCTGCTGGTGTTTCGCAAATTACCCAATTCAGGCCTAGCCTCTATAATACATTATATAAAACATTAACAAATATCCTTGTCCACCGTATTAGGCCACTTTTGTGTGAACTTATCCACCTAATCAAGTAAGTTTCCTTCCAAAGCGAAATGCTTCGGACAACATACTCTTAGTCTAGGAAATTTTACATTGCTTTAAACAAAAAAGAGGAAACAAAGGTTTAATGCTTACCAAATTACACCTTGAGAAGGCCTTTGACAGAATTGCGTGGGACTTCTTACTCAAAGCGCTTGATATTTTGAACTTTCCTCAAGAATGCATATCCTTAATCCATTATTTTCTATCCTCAGTTTCTACTCAAGTCATCTTTAATGGCTATTGTTTGGATCCAATTTATCTAACTAGAGGCATACGCCAAAGCGACCCAATATCCCCATACTTGTTCATCATTGGTCTAGAGATGTTAAGTCCGCTAATAGACCACCAAGTGCAAAGTAAAATGTGGCAGCCAATTAAATTTAGAGGATCCCCTTAAAATTAACACATTTATTATTTGCCGATAAGATCGTTCTATTGGTTGAAGCAAACATTTCATCAGCGAATTGTGTCTTACTAACATTACAAACTTTTGAAAACTGGTCCAATTCAAAAGTAAAACACTCCAAATCAGTTATTTTTTTCTCCCAAAACATCCAAATGAATTTGATGCAAGAAATTTCATCTTTGCTTAAAATAAAGATAACAAAGGATCTCGGTAAGTACCTTAGTTCCCCTCTAGGGAAAGGACTTTCACCTAAATCTAAAGACTTTAAGGAGTTATTGAATAAAATGAATAGCAGATTAATTGGATGGAAGGGGAAACTACTAAGTTTTGCAAGTAGAGATTCCTCGACAAAGTCTACCCTTCAAGCTATTCTCCTACCGGCCTCATTGATTGGACCGAATTTATAAGAAATTCCTACGACAAGACAATGATTATGATAAAAAAAAAAAAGAAAAAAAAAAAAAAAAGATCATTGGATATCCTGGCGTAAGCTGTGTCTACCTAAACAGCATGGGGGGATCGGGCTTATTAACCTCAAATTACAAAGCCAAGCTTATGAGATGAAAAGGTTTTGTAAATTCTATAAGAAAGATTCTCTCTGGAGCTCTTTCTGCCACTCAAAATACACGAATTATCTAAGAGGGCGAGAGCCCGTACATTAGCCAAAGAATTCCTCTATTTGGAAAGGGTTAATAGAAAGTTTTCGCTTGCTAAAACAACATTGGATTGTCAATGTAGGAAATGGAGAAACTACAAATTTCTGGCATGGATTTCACAAAATACTGTTAGATCTATGATTCAAGGCCCATTGGGTAGTAAGGTTGAAGAACTTACTGTTAAACGAGTTTGGAAAAACTTCAATGATATTATTTATAATGTACTTGGCCTATGTATTCTCGTGCAAAACCATCAAGATATTCATTAAGGAACCAAGTACCAAGCTGTATACAGCACAAAACAATTTCATAACATGTTGTGTGAAGCTGCTTTATCTACTCCCTCTTGGCTGAAAGAAACGTCTTAGGTGGTCTTTACTTTTACCACAAAAAAATCCAATCATTCATATGGAGGATTTGTTTAGATGTCTTGCCAGTAAAATATAATCTATTTCTCTAAGATGGAATGGACCGAAACTGCCCTAGACGTATGCAAAATGTTGAAAGTAATTCCCACGCTTTACTGCATTGTCATACTATCTCCCAAGTCTTGTGCGAGCAGGGTTACAACATTAAGGATGTTTCAAATTTTAGTGATTAGCTAAAGCAACAATTGCTTATTCCCTCATCCTCTAGGAACAATCCGAGACCTCCTAAAGGAATAATACTGGCCTTTTTCATGTGACTTTTTTGGAGGAACAGAAATGACATTGTTTTCAACAATGTAAATCCTCCGACCAACGTCCATCTACGTTGGTTAACCGCACGAGAGCATGATGACGAACATTTGGCCATGGTGATTTTCAAACGCAAAATATATGGACACGTTAATACCCAGAGCTGGTCAGGGCAGCTTCCAAGAGAAAATAGGGTGCGCCTAAACACAGATGCATCAGTTACCTTACACTCCAAAATAGCAACGGCTGGAAGAGTCACTCAGTATGAGTATATTGTGGGCTTCAAAAGGAAAGTAGGATTAATGAATATTCTGCAAGCTGTACCATGGAGTTTGTATTTTGGTATTCACATTTGTACTAAGCTAAATATAAAATATTCCTAAACTTGAAGTCCAAATGGATAGCTTAGCTGTTGTTACTTTAATCCCTTGTAATGATGAGAACACTTATTCTATTGGATCTTACCTGATTGTGAAAGCATAAAAATTATCTAAGAGATGAAAAATGGTAGTGAACAATAGAAATTAAGTATAAGAAGAAAAATAATAAAAAATTCTAAATAAGGTTAAAATGAAATATTAGTATGATTTAAAAGTAAAAAAACGTTATTTATTTTTTATTTGTATATAAAAGGAGTTTCGATTCAAGCTCAGACAGTTTAGTTTGGTTTAGTTCAACTTTTTAAATCAAATTACAAACCGTTTGAATCTCCTTCAAATTGAACCAAAATATAAAAAGATACAATTCGATTTAAGTTTTAATTTAGTTCAATTTAGTTTAATGAATAACCATATGTGAAAATTACAATAGAAAAATATTTTTCAGTTTTTCTCTTCCATATAAAAAATTATATAAAATAAAAAATCGAATATGTTACTTTGCGCTTCCAAGTCCAAATTCTAGATTCAAACATTGGCTCGTTCAGGACATACTGTTTTGATTTCTGTTGTTTTCTGAATTATTTTTTATTTTTTATTTTTTTTTTTGCCAAACCATTTTTGGAAAGTCCAATTAGCCATATTTATTTGAAAAACCCAAATTTTTTATTTATTATTATTTTTTTGTAGTTTTTCCTTTTCCTCGCTAATTTTTCTAATTCCAAATTCTACGTCCAAGCATGGTCTATGACAGGACGTTTTGTCTTGTTTTCCATGTCAAGTCCAATAAGAGTATGTTTCGCCAGCAAAACAAAAGTTAGCTTCTTTAACTCACCAAATCGGGACAGTATTTCCTCGGTTTGGTCCGGTCGTATTGGCTAGTACGCAGTCCACAAGCACAGGCGGCAAGCAGGGTGCATCCAATTTGATTACACGCTTGTGTACAATTTTCTTATTCAACTTCTCCTTAGACTTGTCGAAACTTTTGATTTAGGTAAGTATGAACATCCACAACATATTTATTCATAATGTAATAAAATTATCTAATATTTTTCAAATTTGAAAGTTAGAAAGCTTTTGCAACTTCCTTTTTATTTTTGTTTTATCTACATTAATTATTTTACTAAATTGATATATTTCCTTAAAAAATATAATATATCTAACCTGAAAACCCAATTAGATTCTATTAAAAACGAGTTAGATTTTTATCAAGATCAATGAATTGAACTAAAATCTCTATCAATATGGGTTAAAGAGGTGACATGAATCAGTTTTATGATTAGATCTAATCAAACTTAATTAGACTGATAGGTCACTTAAGTTCGGTAATACTTTTTTTTTTCTTAAAAAATTTATAGATGGAAAAGATATATAAAATGATAATAATAAAGTTGCTAATTGCTAAATGTTAAATACATATTTTTCCGCGTCTTTTCTTGCTCTAGATGTTTTTCTAGCAGTAAAGACTGCATCGAACTATGTGTACTCGAAAAGAAAGAAACTCAATCGATAGAAATTAGGCCTCTAGAGTGGATTAAGTATTTCAATCTTGTAATAAATATCTTCATGTATATTTTTGTTGTAATTTGTACATAATGTGTCAAGATACTTTTAATATATTTATAAATATTATTTATAAAAGGTAAGTATTTATTGTATTTATATATTTTTTGTTTGTATATATTTTACAAAAAAGTCTTATAGATAATTAAAATATGTAAGGAATTATAATAAATGTATATTATTTGTGAGGTTCCAAGATATTGTATCATTTAAAATTTATCCTTGGTTAGACAAATATCTAAAGAAGATATAGATATTTAGATCAATATATTATAACTAAGTTCATTCTCACTTGACCAACAGAAAGATCTTTGAGTTTAATGTCATTGGTCTATCCTCTATATGAACGAGTATAAAGAATCCCTAAACTCAAAACCTTCATATATCATATATATGAAATGTTGTGCATTGATACCATTAAACATAGTCTTTATTTGGATAGTAACTAATATGGTTATTAGGTACAACATCAAATATAAAAGAAATAGTAATGAGTCGAGCTAGAATTCATCACTTTTATGGATTATGGAATTGATGTTGAGGGTCTCTTGTTTAAGATAATAGCGACTTGTAAACTTCTAGCCAAGGAAAATTTTATTGAGTCTATTTTATTTTAGAAACTAAGTAAAAAAAATTAAACATTGATGACTTGACATGCAATAGTTTATTTAAGATATCATTCGATGAAGAGATTTATTTACACAGAAATTGGTTTATAGTAGTTTCCCATTTACAACTTTTCTATTATGTTGGATAACTAATAACCATTGTTAGACAGTTACCTTGGTTTGTGTTTAAATAATATTACCTTCGTGTATAGAAACTTAGAAGATCATACACTGTAGTACAATTAATGGGAACAAAATATTTAATAATAAAATTTATCAATATTTATTTTGAAACTAAAATAAATTTATTCGAAATAATAAATTAAAAGCAATTTATTTTTTCCACAAAAGTACATTTGTGGTCAAGTACCTTTTAAAGCCTGTGTATTTTGTTATATCCTTTATCATGTAAAAATGAATGGAAGTTATTCATTCCATGTTTAATTATTATTAAAAGTTTCATGGCATTTGAAATGTTATCTCCCATTAATTCCATATTCGATAATTATGTAATAGAAAAGTTGTGGTAATTAAAAGGTTAATGGGATGAAAAGTCCGTTTGATTAATTTTAGTTAATGTTATAAAAGGGACTATAATTTCTATTAAGATATATACGAATGAAAAAGTAATAAAAGGGATATAACATTTCACTTCTTAGATTTGCTTATTCTAATTCAAGTTACTTAACAATATAAAAGATTAAAATTTGTTCTTATGAACATATGTATAGATACTACTAGATAGATTACATTTAGAGCCCTTGTGATGAATACAATAATTAAAACAGCAAATGAATTTAGATTGTAAGTGAACTTCATCCCTAAGTGGAGACGATACTTCATCAACAAAAAAGTAATTTTATAATATTTTTATATATATATATATTTATTGTATGTTATACGTAGATCCTATGATAGGTTTGATTGTAATTTTTTATTTTCCCTATGTTCTTTGATTTATAAAACCTAACAATTTTTTCATCAATCACTTATTAATATATATAAGATAATATACGTATCAATTTTTATGATAATCCATGATAAAGTGAAATTCCAGATGGATTGTGAGAGAGATTTAGTACTAGTTTATAAAATCATAATAGAGAACACTTTATCAATATAAACTTAAAAATTTTGAGTTAAATAATTGAAAAAACTTGTTAGTTTTTGCTTGTTTGGTTATTGATTGCTTTTTAACCTGTGGCATTACAAATAATATTAGAGTTAACTTAGATTGTAGGAGGGATTTGATACTAGTTTATAAAAGCAATGACGATGAATACCTTATTAATATAAGCTTGAAACCTTTTTTAGCCAAGTGGATAAAAAAATTTATTCGTGTTTACAAGCTTGGTTATTCACTATATTTAGTGTAAGGAGTTACAACATCCCTCATACATATTAATAAATGATCAATATGTGATTTTAGGACAACATTTAAAGATAGGAAAGTAGATAACACTTAGTTTTCGAATAATGTCATTGTTACTAACTAAACAAGCATGCTTTTTCAATTATCTATATATAATCTAAAATTGTTTAGATCAAACATTTTATTGTAAAATTCCACTTGAAGTTTAAAATTATTAAATGTTATATCCAATTAAGTAATTACTTATCAAATTTACTATTTTTATCATCTTCAGTTAAATAAAGTGATAAATGATCATAGGTTGCAGAGTATAATAATAGACAACATACGACATTTGAACAACAGAAAATTTAATTACATACAATATTTAATAACTTTAATATATTGGGTTGTTGTTACTATCTTTTTTTTTTTTTTTCATGCATCTATTTCTTGGGTTATCTTTGTCGCTGCTACGGGGGCGGCTGAACCCTCAAGCTTTACGGAACCCACGGCTTCCAAAATATTTGAACCCGAGCATGCCGTAGATAAATACAAAAGTAGTAAAATAATGAAAATTAGATTAAGTTGAGATGCAAGTTAGCCTATAGAACCTGACACCAAGTCTCCAAATGTAGCTCATACGTGGTGGCTTCAACAACAACAGCGTCAACGTTGAGAAAAAACATGACCATTACCTTCTTAATATTAAAATATCCACAATATGTTGGACGAGTGTTTTAGTCCCATGTGGAATCTAAATGTGTAGTTGTCTTGTTCTATTGGACCCGTTCAAACTTAAAACTATTAATGCTAGATTATGCATTAGCTTGGTATTCACATACAAAAATTTTTCCATATAAATCCCCCTAACCCATGCCATATTTTCATGCATTAAACACAATACAACTCCCAAACCCAAACACACAGATACTCAAAATTACATTGTTAAGCTCATAAAAAGTTCTTAAATTCTCCATTCATTGCTATATTCTACCTTTTCCTGAGAAACCCTAGAAAAAGACATAGCTATGCAAAGTCCAATCAGGTTTTGTAGCTGCAGAGGTGTGGCATTTGAGGTTAAGCCACATGGTGACCCATTTGCAATTAATCCTATTACTGTTTCTGAGGAACAAAGCATCGGAAATAGGGCCTTTTGGCTTCCTTGGTCAAGAGGGAGCTCTTCAAAGGTGTCTCCAACTCCTACTTTACTACGTTCTGTAAGCAGATCCAGTAGCCACTTTTGTGACCTTGATTTAGATGATGAACAACATGTGAATGATAATGAATTGGAAGCACTTGAAGAAGGCAAAACCACCCTACAAGTATTGGAGAAACAAAACAACCAAGTTCCACTCCCACCCAAGCAACAAGCAAACCCTAGTGCAAAAAAGCATGAGTCTAGGCTTTCAATAATTCTTCTTGATCAAGGAATTTTTACGGTCTACAAGAGGCTTTTCATTGTCACATTGTCGCTAAACGTTGTCGGCTTGGCCCTCGCTGCCACGGGGCATTTCCCTTATGCAAGAGATAGGGCGGCTCCGTTCTCAATAGCTAACATATTTGCACTCACACTCTGTAGGAGTGAGGCTTTCCTAAGGATAGTTTTCTGGCTCGCGGTAAAGGTGTTAGGGAGGTCTTGGATTCCGCTCTTTGTCAAAACATCCACCACCTCTCTCCTCCAAAGCGTCGGAGGCATCCACAGCGGTTGCGGTGTCTCTTCCATTGCTTGGCTGGTTTATGCGCTGGTCCTAACCCTCAAAGATAGGGCCAACACCTCTCGCGAGATCGTCGCTGTTGCATCTGCCATTCTAGGGTTGATTTGCCTCTCCTCACTCGCTGCTTTCCCCCTTGTCCGTCACCTCCACCACAATGTTTTCGAGCGGACTCATCGGTTTGCCGGCTGGTCTGCACTAGCTCTTTTGTGGGCCTTTATTATCCTTACGATCTCCTATGATCCCACAACAAAATCTTATTCCAATAGTCTCGGTTCGAGGATGGTTCAAAGGCAGGAATTCTGGTTTACGTTGGCAATTACAATCCTGATCATTATTCCATGGCTTACAGTTCGACGTGTCCAGGTCCGAGTCTCCTCTCCATCAGGACATGCCTCGATAATCAAATTCGAAGGCGGCGTAAAAGCCGGGATATTGGGGAGGATCAGTCCGTCTCCATTTTCAGAATGGCATGCCTTTGGGATAATATCCGATAACAAAAGTGAACACATGATGCTTGCTGGTGCAGTTGGTGACTTTACTAAATCACTTGTCATAAACCCACCTAGCCACTTATGGGTCCGAAGTGTGCACTTTGCTGGCCTGCCCTACCTAGTGAACATGTATGACAGGGTTCTTCTCGTTGCGACCGGTTCGGGTATTTGCGTCTTCCTTTCTTTCCTGTTGCAACCATGCAAGGCTAACGTGTGCTTGTTGTGGTTGCCAAGGGAATTGAACAGAATTTTGGGAAGGAAATTAAGGAAATGGTGAGTGGTCAACCCAAGGACAAGGTAATAGTGCATGACACCACGGTTTTAGGCCGTCCAAACGTGTCAGAAATGAGCGTTGACGTCGCGAAGAGGTGGCGAGCGGAGGTGGTTATTGTGACGAGTAATCCTGAAGGAAGTAGGGACGTCGTCGATGCTTGTAAGGGTGCAGGAATCCCAGCGTTTGGTCCTATTTGGGATTCTTAATCAATTAATTTGATTATTCTTACGATGTTTGTGTCATTTTTTATTTTTTTCATTTTTTATTTCATATGTCAAAACCTACATTTACATATTCATTGTGCCCTACTATATATGAAGGTGAATAAACCCATGGTTCATCTATATAGAAATTATTATGTAATATTAGTACAAGTTATTGTGTAAAGTTTTTATTCTAACATAAATATCTTATTGGTAAAAACCATTATAGCTCAGTAGCAATACTATTGATTTTTCATTAAGATAAATTAAAATTCGAATTTTTTCTCTTTATAATTAAAAAAAAATGTCAATCTTAACAGTGAATATAATGTGATGAGAATTATTTAGATTAGATATAACGGTTGTATGTAATATATTTAGGTATAACAACAAATTCTAATATACACTTACGGATCATGTATATTCAATAGGGACGTGCTATCCAATATACCTAAAAAACATGTCCATATTCTTGCACATACTATGCAGCCGTCACAAATAACTATATGTAATCAACAGTTTAAAGTTGTTATATGGGAAGTCCTGAAAATAATATATATATATATATATATATTTCTAATTATCATATTATCACTTTGTTGAGAAGGGAATGAACCTACTCAATTTTGTTGAGAAACCAATATATTAAGATACAATGGCTTTGACTAATTTATTAAAATGATTCACAAACTGAAATCGCAAAACCGGGATGATAAGTTAGATCATAATTTTTAATATCGAATAAAAAATCGTTGTCAAACTGTAGTGCATATGACATTAGTTATGATATGTCCGAATTTGTTGTACGAAAAATATGCGCATGACTTTGTTGAATTTTGAAAATTTCATTCACCCCACCCTTTGGAATCAGATCCATTCTAAATATGTTTGAATATCCACTCAACATTTTCCTAAGGAATGTTCCGGTACAGTTAGCTACGCCTTATTCATTTATATGATATCTTAGTAATATTAAAGTTTTTTTCTTCATAATAAAGTTGTAATAAGCCATAAAATCTTAGATTTTGTTTTCTGGATATATAGATATTTGGTTCGTACTGTAATAAACAATTGGTAAAAAAAAATTATAAATTGATAAAAGCCAATTTTAGTAAGAAATAACGGGTACAATAAATATTTACTGACCTTAAAAAAATTTACATAAGCATAAATTATATAAAAAATTATCAAAATATAGTTACTATATTGTATCTTAAAGATGAGGTATTACTACTTTTCTATTATTGCTATGCAAATACACTTATATTACATCTTAAAATTATGATATAATTAGAAATAGTAATATTGTATTTTCAACATACAATATAATAACGATATTTCAATAATATATTTTATATTATAGCTTATAGTTATATAATATTTATTAATTTCGATGGCTTAAGAAATAATGACATTATAATTAAACTCATTGGGTGAAAAAATTTGTTATTCAATTGAAAGTTATACTGTTGGGTGCATGATTACCCAATTTTCAGACACTTCAAGGAGCCTTATATATTCGTCCTTATGTCGAAGTCATATTTGAATTGAGAAGCAAAAACAAAGTATCAATTTCTTGTCGAGAAGGAAGTTGGCACCAGAAGGCACCTAGTTTCTTTATTCGGCAGCAAGTACAAGTTGTAAATATTAATTATATTATATTTAAACACCTAACAGCAGTAATACGTAATTTAAAAGGAAAAAGAAAAACTACTGGCCATAATTTGCATATACCATATAGATTAAAATCTTATTAATATATAAGTATTTATCGTCACTCGTATATATATGTAGTGTGGAATATCTACTTAATCACGTACTAAAGGAGCATATAAACTTTTAAAAAATAAAATAAAGATTTGCGCCAATCTTTTGCTAAGGAGTTCCGCTGCTGTAGTGTAGCTGCCAATCGAGAAAAAAACAGATCCAAATTCTCATCAACATATAACCGCTAAGATAATCATCGAACTTTAATGTCATATTTAATACAAAGAAATGATTCGAAATAAAACGTAATAGATTGGAATTAAATGAAATAGATTGGAATTAAATGAAATAGATTAAGGATTAGAATGAGAAATCATTTCTTGTATTTGGAGATGGTTACAAAATGGAAGGAAATGAAATAATATCAAATGCTCAAGTATAATTATTTGTAAAAAAATGTCATAAATTATTACATATTGTAATTTTTTTCAAGGTTAGAAAAGTAATTTTAATTAATCATAATTAATTAAATGAAAATTTTAAAAGTAGAATTGCGATTACTCTTATAATTGGAATTGTTGATTGCAATTATAGAGCTTCAAAACATACTTCTTAACATGAGGAATGGAAATGGAGTTTGAAGTCGTAGTTCTACTCCAGTCGATTCTCACATATCAATATAACATAAAATTATTCACATCATTAAAATTGGAGTATAAGTTGCATAGGATCTTCATATCAATTATATAAGTAATGTAGTTTTCAATTTCAACTTGCATAAGACATTTTTGAAAAGAAAGAAAGTGAGTAATCCTGCTCAAATCTATACCCTATAATAACCTAACCTAAGGATAAGATTTTAATTGATATCGAAGTTACATTATAGAAGTTAGCTAATGGACAAGCTACTAATGCGTAAGTTCTTCGTTGGGCTGAAAGTAACTACTTGTAAATGCCTATTAAATCTTGTATAGAATTTATTTTATTGAGTTGTTATCACATTGATAAATTCTAATTATTGAAAATTTACCTTAGATTATAATAATACAAAAATATAATAGAAAATTTTACAAATTTTATAGGATACATATTCAAGATATTTCAAGAAACAATAAAGTATATACAATACCGAAATTGAAGTATTAGTACCTATAAGGTAAAGTATATGTAAGGCCTTGCTATCCCACCAATCTAATATCCACCTGTTTCTATTAAAATTTGTCTAGTGTTATCTTTTATTTATATTTTCCTATAACAAAAATAAATCTATCTTAATAATTTTCTCTATTTAAAATTGTCAAGTGTTATCTTTATTTATATTTTCCTATAACGAAAATAGATCTATCTTAATAATTTTCTCTATTTGCAGTGTGATACATAGGAGAACGGTTCCATATTAAGATGGGATGGGCACTTTCAAACTTTTTTTTTCTTTTTCTAATCAAACTATTAAAGTGGTTGGTAAATGCCGTTTCCACAACTTGTATAGGGTTAGTAATTTAATCTTTCCCAGACCATTTCCTAGACACTTACTTTCTATAAGCATGAAAACAAGACAAGATCGACCCAATTTCAAAGCACTATGTCACCCCTCTGAAGAAAATTACATTGACAATAGTAGGTGACAACAAATCAGCACTTATTACTCGGAAACACTTCACTCCTTGGTCTTATGTAAATAGACAGTAGAAATACTATATAGAGTGAATAAGAATAGGTCCAAATGAGGTCACTGACCAAGAATTTCGGGTATAATAGTTATTCACAAGGAATAATATGGCGGGAGTTTGATTTACCAAACAAAGGGACTAAAAAAAGTTAATGAACGATGTTCATTTGCATTTGAATATATTTTTCTTAACTGGAAGGGCAGTGCTTACATTTTATTAAATAATGCATTTTCTCAACCTTGAGTTATATATTTTGCAACGTCAATTCACATATTCTAGCAATGGGGGATAAATTCTCAGATATTCTCTAAAGGACTTTATCTGATACATATGTTATTTGTTTTTCTATACCCTACCTATATATATAATGATTTATAAGCATATCTTTATTTATGACCGTCATTTTTTAGGACTTGGCAATAGCTAGATTTTACTATTTTTAATACTAAAAGTTAAAAGATAGTGCTCATACTATCACTTATTTGGGGAAAAGAGAAAAAAGTATCCAACCAACAGGATTGAACCCTATAAATTTACATTATCTCCTTTTTCTTCGATTTATTGAAAAAGACTTTAATTGTATTAATACGGTATGCATTTTGATAAATGATACATGAGCAAATACTAACAAAATCCTAACACATAAGAATATAGATTTATTATCATTAATATATATCTAAATATTATTAATACTTATCTACTATATAATATGATGTGTAAATATGGATTATTTTTTATCTTTTTCAATTTATTCCTTTAAAATATTGTTACAACCAAATTATAAAGAAAAAAGTAGCTTCAAATTTCTAAGCAATTACAACTATTAATTCGAATACACATATATTAGTATCCCAAGATGACGACTTGGTTACACTACTTCGGTTGCTGGGTAAATGGAATGTCCATGTCATAGCACAGATAATATAAGTAAAGATGATCATGCAATAATCTTCCCTGTTGTCACTGCTATGACTAGTTCATGGTTGAAGACAAGTGTAGAATCAAAGACAATATTTATACTACCAAGATCTGTATATATACACCAAAATCTATGCACCATATGATGAAAACGACATGAACATCTGGTGGTGCTATTAGTTGATTGGTTTAATACCTTTGAAATTCGTAGATAGTAAAACTCTACAATCCAGTGACAAGGTCTTCCCCTCCTCTCTGCGTCGACTCATAGGTTTAGAGAATATGGCGGGGAGACACGGATAAGCTCCAACAACCGCAATGGCCGACATTTATATTTTCACAAATATAAGACACGAATATGAGAAATAGATTAAAAATATCAGTGTTGCAATGTGCGTAAACCTTTTGGATTTGGAAGTGTAAAATTTTTAATTTCAGTTTATACACTCAAATGGAGTCGTTTATGGTTGTAATCAATAAATGAATAATGAAGAAGATTAAAACTCCTTAATTGGGTGAATTACGTACGTAACCCTAGAAACTATCAAAAGTTGGAAGGTAAGGCATATGTATTATTGGATGGCAAATTGAACAAACAACTGTATACGACGTGACCCATTATGCATAGGAGTTTAATATAAAAATGCTCATGTACGTTGTCTTCTAGAATTTGAAAAGTACGAGTTTTAATCGGAAAAACAAACTCATGCACGATTGTTTAGTGGAAAAAAAGGATCCCAATCATGACTTCTTTTTTTTTTTTTTTTCATGACGTGAAGACGAAGGCACCACTGTTAACTGAATGACTTGGACAAAGACAATTTTCGAAAATAGCTAGAGACAACGTAGCCCAGTGGATTTCGATTTTTCTTTGCAAAAATTGAAACTCTTTTCATGGCGTCGCCCGGACTCGAACCGGAGTCCTTCAGTGTGTTAGACTGACGTGATAACCAACTACACCACGACACCATATTCTACATTTGACAATTTTAATAATAAAATACTATTTAATCAACTAGTTCTTTCCTAATGCAATCTATTCAGTCTAACAATGATTTGGTTTTATCAAGTTGTTGAACAATATTATCTGAAAGTATAAGCAAAAGTGCCTTTACACCAGCAAATATGGAAATTGCATGGATCACTAAAATGGGGGGAAAAAATTCTAAGAGGTTCGATTTCGTTTTTTTTTTTTTAACCCTAAATTTAGTGATGTCATTGTGTGAAATAATGTTCTATTGTATATAGTAGGAAAAACTAGGAAGGATGTGCACCCATATCTATCTAGAACCATGCAATTTGATTAAATAGCTTAAGTTGGTTCAACCCATTTTAGTCGATGGATCAAATAAGTTAACCCATTGCAACCCTTTTAATAAATAGATCAAAATTTGTTGGCCAAAGTCTAACCCACATGGGTCAATTGGCTACACGAGTTGATCTACTAACAAAGCCTAATTAAATATTTATATACGATTTATATCTCAATTTTACTATTTTTTTACAATAATACATTTAAAGTTTTAGTTTGTCTATTCATTGACCTAATTAAGTATTCAATTGTTATTCTATACACTTTAGTTAACTTTAATTAATATCATTAGTTTAATCAATATGTTTGGTCAACGAGATAGTCGTTTATGCCTTTAAGGGGTTGTGTTACCTCCTTAGATCATGAGTAGCTGCTCACAACTACCGATCAGTCTCGCAGCCCATATTTTTTAATTAGGTCATCACCTATTTTTTTCTTGTAGATGATTAAATAATCACCGATCGGAGGTTATGCAACCCCCTTAAAGGTAATGAGCGATCATTTTATTAGTTGATTATACCAACTAAACTAATAGTATCAATTAGGATTAATTAAGATATAATAGTGATAACTAAATATTCAATTATGTACAACTAAATAAATCGAAACTTCGGGTGTATAATTATAAAAAGTGTTAAACTTAAGATGTAAATTGTTATATTGCCTCTTTCAATAAGTTAAACAGGTCACTTTAACATGTTTAATCTATTTATACATTTTAGTAGATTATAAGAGTTTATGCACGAACCTACTAATAATAAATTTTATTTTTCTTATTTAAAATTGTACAAAATTATGAAGAATGATTAAACTTCAGTTTTCCAAACTGCTTCAATAGTGATAACTAAATATTCAATTATGTACAATTAAATAAATCGAAACTTCAGGTGTATAATTATAAAAAGTGTTAAACTTAAGATGTAAATTGTTATATTGCCTCTTTCAATAAGTTAAACAGGTCACTTTAATATGTTTAATCTATTTATACATTTTAGTAGATTATAAGAGCTTATGCACGAACCTACTAATAATAAATTTTATTTTTCTTATTAAAAATTGTACAAAATTATGAAAAATGATTAAACTTCAGTTTTCCAAACTGCTTCAAACTATTTGTTGCAAGATCAGCATCACCTAGCTACATTAATTTTATTGGCAAAGTGACTCAATTTAAACTAAATGATTGGCTTGGGACTTTTTCGTACATAAGAATCAATAAAGGAATAATGGCTTACTCTCTTCAAACTCTTCACCGATTAATAACAAGATGGAAACAAGTTTAGAAGTAAACTAAGCATCACATCTTGTCTTCATGATGATTAAAATCACAAGTTAACCATATGATTATATGGTTTATAATTTTATAAGAATTTTTTTAGTTAAATGAAATGCAAAATCATTTAAGTGTAACCATATGATAAAATTATGAGTTTAGATGTACAATTCAAAAAAATTATGATTATACCAATTTTATCTATGATTCTACACACTTAAGTCTTGATTGAATAATAAGTTTGACAACCATAACTGTCTTCGCCAATTAATATTGCTTTGACATAAGTTATATTAATTACGTTAGAATTTACAAGTGCCACACCAAGTGTTAGGCCTTTGTTGATAATTTCCACCATAGTGATCTTATTAGCCTTGATGAACTGTTAAGCTAAATTGCTAGTTCATATACTAAATTAAAAAGATTAAGATTATAGATGTCAAACCAAAATTCAAATAATCAAAATGAAAAATAGGACTTCAAATGGTCATAAACTAGTTATGTCAATTGTCATTCTTGATTGTCAATTACATTTGAATCCTCCCTTGATAATATTGTTTTAAGTTTTTTATATTTTTCCTACCTTCATCTATAATTTACCACATCAAGCACATTATTAGATATGAAAATATTAAAAGGATAAAGTCATAAATTAAGAGAAAATGTTATCCAAATGAAAAATATACCTTCCCCAATCAAATCTTGTAACCTATTACATGTACAAACTAAAGCTTCTACATTTTTAGCATCCATCATATAAAGATACTCAGTAAGAACTCGAGTACCGAAATTAAAAGCAGTCTTGGATGCTACTATAATAATTGGAAAATTAAACACATCAAAAGCCATTATACACAAATATGGAACCTGTTATATTCCA
Organism: Lumnitzera racemosa; assembly: GCA_024138005.1. Classification (NCBI taxonomy): domain Eukaryota; kingdom Viridiplantae; phylum Streptophyta; class Magnoliopsida; order Myrtales; family Combretaceae; genus Lumnitzera; species Lumnitzera racemosa. Next base: position 85,893,063 of record JAMXBC010000011.1, read on the forward strand.
ACACAATAATTGTTTCTGAAATTCCTCAGGAGTCGCCATTAATATTTGGCCAAGGGCAATAGTAGACATATTATAATCGGCAGGATTCTTAAGCTAATTTACAGACAAAATCATGTTTATTTACCTGTAGTAAAAAAGTTCAATATAATTTTAAATTGATGAAAGTTTAGCTAAAGTGGAATTCAACAATGATGATTCCTAACACATCAAAATTATAATTAATTCATTTTCCTATTTGCCATCACTGAGTTTAACCCTACAGTCAGCATTATTAATATTCCCCTCCAACCCAAGCATAGTTATGATTCCGCTGTCTATGTTTGATTACAGTACCTGTAATGTAAAGAAAACTAATTACGGTTTCTTGATTATTTGTTTTTTTCTTTTAAGAAAAAAAAAAACTTCAATATTTCACCCCGAAAGCCCCATGCTCGAATCCATAACTCATTAGCTAAAAGATTAAGTCTTTATGAGAAAAGTGCATTTTTAGTTTTCAATGTTTCATTATAAACCCTTTATTTTTTTATTTTATTTTTTTTGCATTCTATTCCTCCATGTTTGTAATCATTGGCAAACAAATCCTTTTATTAACTGCATAAAGTTTTCCATCCATATATAGAACATGGAGCAATTTGATTAGTTGAAATAATTGATATAATTATATAAGATAATAATATATGTTCTTTAAGAAAATTATGTAAAAAAAATTAAAAAACTCAAAAAATAAAAGAAAAATATGAAAGATGAACAAAAAGTAAGATAATATATATTATTATTTAATAAATTAATAAAAATTTAAAAATGGGAGAAGAAAATTGCAAGAAAAGATTTATAAGTAAAATAGAAAAACCATGAAATATTAACAATTAAATATATACTTTTAGTAATATTTACTATGAAGTTCAAATTCATTTCATAACCCAAAACCAACTAGGTTTTCTCAATAACAACCAATTCTAAATAAATTTTAAGACAATGCAAATTAATGTATTTAGACGGGTTTTGCCTTTGGTTTTTTTTTTTTTTTTTACAAACCTGTAACTGTAAGCCAGGCTAGCTCCATTTCAACACCACAGCAAAAGAAGGAACATTCTTGTTTCTGCTCCCCAACCAAGAAATAAAGCCAAATCCTTCGAAAAAGAAATGGGAAAACAGAAAGAAAGCTTCTTTTGAATTCCTTTTTCTTTTTTTTTGTAAATTTTTTTATTAAATTAAACATTTTTAATATAATTACACAAAAATTGTTATTAAAAAAAATCACTAATATTAACATACAACGTATTTTGATAAGTGATAACTAAGTATTAATAATATTTAAATATATATGTAAGTAAGATAAAAACTAAATAGATAAGAATATAATTAATGTTGATGTATTTCTATGGGAAAGAATAAGAATAAGAACACATTTTGCACAGGTCAGGCAACTTCCAATGACCGATGATCGGCGAGTGATGAGTGATGAGTGACGACGTGATGACGGCAATTAGCGAGTCACAAGTGACAAATGACGATTGCAGGATCGGTAAGTAACGGTTATATGCTTATGTCTTTCATTCCTTACGGAGCAAAATAGCGGCCCTATCTTATTTGACTGAACTAAACATTCCTTACAGCAGAAGAAAACTGAATAAAACGAAACCGTACCCTAACATTGCATAGATTTCTGAGTAATGAGAAAGCCACCTCCATTGGAACATTTAAAGTAATAAAGATTGAATGGGTAATCTTCTCAAAACCCAAAACTTAGTTATGGATAGTTAGGTTCTAAGTGAATATTAAAATTTATAGATAAAAATATGCAAATAGATTTTGGCTTGCAAACTGATTCATTTAACCTGTTTTTTAAATAAATTTAAGTTATGATTTTTTTACCTGTTTAACTTATAGGTTAAAGTGAGCTTAGCCGAGCTAATCTATTTAACTTATTTACACATCTTTAATTATAGTATAAATTCTAGTTCCAACTTTTTAAAACTTGCAACTAGAAGATGAGGTATTCTTTATACTCCATAGCAACTCTAGAATCTATATCATAAGGTTTATAAGATACAAATTACAAGGCATTATGTGCCTAGACTATATGATTTGCTAACTAATGATGTTGATCTTAATAAAATATAGTTTTTTCAACTGAAAGACATACATAAGGCCCATGCTTATTTACAAATTATAGAAAGTAAGAGCGCTAAAAACATATCACATCTTTCATTTTTTTTTTTTTCACTACCTCTCGTCTTCTTCTAAATCATTATCACTAATCTTAGTCTCTTAACTATCATTTTCTTTAACATCACTCTTTTTTTTTTTCCACCTGATTTCTCTTAATTTTTTAAGCTAATCTTGACTCTCTCTTTTTTCCCCTTATATTCCTATTTTATTTGTTAGGGTTCCATCTGTTTCTTTTTTACAATTTCAAATATCCGCCATGCATATGTTTTTGGATTAAATTAACTTTCTTTTATGTTCATACTATATTATTAGGTTCATGATATATGCCTTCATGAAAATAAACATGATTAAAATATTTGTGATGACATTATAGCATATTACTAAATTGATGAGTGTACTAGTCACAAGTACAAGGAAAAATTGATAGCTTGTTAGTTAACTTATCTGAAAAATTATAAAAATGTAATTAAAATTTTGACACATTCCATAGTAAATGCATGTGCACGTTAGAGGATAAGTTTTGCTTTAAAACTTTGGAAATACGTACCTACTTAATTGATGCTCCTATAAAATTTCATATCCTACCAATCCTATGCTTCCTCAACATAAGATATCCACATATTCTTGCACCATTTAAGCTAAATGGCTCCATTGCGTGAAAAATAGCATCTACCACTAACTAGCTTAGTCCCTTGCTAGCTCTTTGAAAATGACAATAATGTACATGATTGACGTGTGTATATGATCGACGTATCAAGAACAGAAAGACTAAAATAAAATTATATATATACTTTTATCCTTCATAAGGAATCATATAATATATATATATATATATATATACATACATGTGAAGTATATGCCCAATCCAATAACAAAAGTTTCATAAAGAGACTCCTTAATATGTATATACATAACATTAGATAATAATAAATTAATTTTACAATAAGAGAAGGATTCAAAACCTCAATAGTTCCTTATTATGAATTATACTGATTTTCAAAACTAAGCCAATAACAACATATATATATATATATATACTGCTTTAATGGTATTACTTAAAGTTAGACCTATGTAAGGATCGGTTTCGAACCGTAAACTGATCCAGCTTAGTCATAAATGAGTCTAACATGTATATTGAACCACTAAGCCTTAATGGCTTATGCGATTCAACATGGGAACCTGATGGATTAGCCAGGTCTCGAATCAGCGAGCCTAATCAATAGTTCAGGGCGAAGCTAACCCCAAATTTTTTTTAAAAAGTATATATATAAAATATAATATACTATACATATATTCCATATATATAATGTAAACATACTATGTATATATTATATATTATATAATATACTATATAAATATAATATAATACAAACAAGTGTATATTATATATAATATATTATTAATATACTATATATATAATATATAATATTAATACATATTATAGTCGACTTAAAGTTTTAGATTTAGTTAGGAAAAATAGAAATAAATGAATAGAGTACAAATTATTTATAATAATTGATGAAAATTTGGAAAAATAAAAAAAAAATTATTATAATTGAGCAAAATTCAAAAAAAAAAAAAAAAGAAACCACAACTCCACAATCCTTAAACTGCCTATTCACACCCTAACCAACTTATAAATCGACAGCTTAGGGCCAGCTCCAAGCCGGGTCGAACTGGCGCATATGTTTACTTGGAGTCACCAGTTTCATGATCCACGAACCTTTATGAGCCATCCATCTATTGAACCATGCCTTTGTTCTTCTCACACCACTAAGATATCGAAACAAGATACTCATCTTTTAGAGCATCCAACGATTTATTTACTAAAGAAATATCACATCTAAACTGAAGGTTGAACCCTCCTTTCGATCCTCAGGTTGCTACAACTACATGTAAGTAAACCTCTAGGTTATATCTGCAAGGCCTTTCAAGTAATGAGATTCTCGTGAATCGATCAAAAGCACTTCTCCAGCATCTGAGTATCCAATTAAGGGATACTTTAGTACAACATCAAGCTCATTACGAATTCTCAAGGCACGAAGATCCGAATATATTGAGAACAACCTTTCGAAGCTTGAGTCTACACAAGCAACGATAATGCTCGTGACAAGACAATCCGTTTTTTGGTTGGTTATTAGGCTTAATATGCCCGTTTGCGACAATGTCAATTGCATTTAGTGTCGTAATTGCTGAACGGAAACTATGGCCAGTAATAGTGATGCTAATTTCCCCTTCTTTGTATAGGTCTACTAATCTCCTTATTTATTTAAGAACCTGTAAGGTAGTCGATCAGGTCATGGCTTATAGTAATTTGTTTATAAAACACAACAATGATTCTCAACACACGGGATGCATATCTATTGAGAGACGATTCTCATAAAGGAAACACTGAAATTCTTATGAGACTCGATTTTGGAATCTACGGAAGGCCTAAAGCAAATTTTCAATATTAACAGGAAACAATATCCAAGACAACATTTATAGAGGAAGGTTAAATTAAGAAGAAAGGATACAATATATACACGTAGTATATAACTATCAATCATACTTAAATATATAAAAATATAGATAGTGAAATTTTAAGTAATTACCTATTACTAACCCTATCTGTTTAAATCTGATTAATAATTATACAACATGTATACTTATACTTAGCTTATACTATCCTGTAAATCTTTTCTCATGCCAGACAAGTCAATGGTAGTTGATGAGTCTGAGAAAAAGGTGGAAAGAATAAATTTTTTACTCATACTTAGAAAATGTTTTAATGATACTAATATATTACATGAATTGATTAATAGCATATAAGTATTAATAAAATCTAAATTTGGAAAAATATAAATTGTAAGTTTTTAAAAACTAAACATTATTATTAGCATTTACATGCTAATAATCAATTCATGTGACATATTAATATTATTATCTTCTTCTTTTTTTCATTTTAAGAATAGAAAGAAAAAGATGAAACTTCATTACAATTATCTAAAAGAATAATAAACTAATGATGCGCCGTGGTGTATCCACGTGGAAATATGGTATTATCATTTTGCACGAATTTGCATTGCACCATGCCTCGAGATATCGAGAGGATTGAGATTTTTCCTCCCTATGATCATAGATCCCCTTGGGCACTAAAATCGGAATAGAAAAGATGTTATAATAATTCCCATTTTAAAAGCACATATGCACCTGATAGCTAACACTAGATTTTTTGAAGGGTGAACGTGCATCATTCGAAGTGTACACCGAATACCACCCTTGGTGAACCTGGGCATCACTGGTTCCACCCCTGATATCTTTGCAGCCGAAACCAAGTTAAATTCAAGATCATTGACCCGCTCCAATGGTCTTCCCGTTCCTCTCCAAGCACTGACAATATCCCTCCTCCCTAATGCAGCCTTTCCCTCGTATCCCTCCTCCCTAATGCAGCCTTTCCCTCGTCCATGGTGACTGCGACGTACCCGATCCAATTCGATTCCTCGCTCCAACCCTCTCTCGAGAGTAATTTCATGAAGAGGGACAAGGGTGCTTGAGCTGGAGATGTTGCACGCAAATACTTGGTCACTCTGTATTTGTATGGGTTGCCGTTTTCCAGACCAAACCTAGAAAGTAATTTTTCTTCGAATATCTGCAACTTCCTGCAAACCTAGAGCGTTTCTCTGAATTAAAAGCATCGTAAGTAGCTTGAGGCATTTCTCCATAGTGAATTATGAGTCGCCGAAGATCGATATCAAGTGGTTCCAATAAATTTTTCCCAACCATTTTCACCACTTAATTGTCTCCAATTTTTGGATATTCCATTCTCCGTTTTGCTTTTTTTCACTAAATCGTTTTGCTATAGCACTGAAAACATGACCATGGTTTATTTGCATTAAACTGCATGGATTATATGGAGGCTTTATTGATTAAAAAATTTCAAATGGCTTGTTTCATATGTAAGCATTTATAGCTCGTTCACTTGAGAGGTCATCTCTTTATTTTTTATTACAACGTTTACTTAGTTTTATCTATCTGAATCACAATTCTTTAGAAATCACTATTATATGAAATCAAATAATAAGGGTTCCTTAATTCAACCAAAAAATCGTAAATCCTTATAAAATTTCATATTTTTTCCAAAAATAACCTCAGATCAATTTAACGATAACTATTACCATTATTGTCACCGGCGTCAGCTATCGCCACCATCATAACCACCGCTACTTACTACCATCACGACTAGAACCTACCACCAACCACTACTATCTATCGTCAATGCTATTGTCACCACTACCACTATCATCGCTATTAACACTATTACCATCACACTGTTGCTACTACCATCACTCATTGTTATCGTTGCTACCGCTACCATCACCGCCATTGCCATCGCCACCATCTCCGCCACCTCCATCACCTCTGACCATCACTATCATTACTATCGCTGCTATCATCATCACTGCTACAACTACCCTCACCTCCATACCTCTTCCTCCTCGACCCCCACCCCCCTCGAAGCTACTACCCTAACAACCACCACCACCATTACTGCTACTATCACCATCGCTCGCAACAATCGTCAACCATTACCACTATCTTTACTCTCGCAGTCAATTTCCATCATCACTATCTATTACTTTAGAATTACTTGAAAAAGAAAATTAATCAAGGGTAATTTAGTTATTAAGGTTCTATTATATATCTATTCATAAGTTATTTATTAATTCAACTAAACAAAGTAATAGATATTATATCTTTATTAGATTCCTTAAAAATTCCAATTATATTCCTCTCTCATTTCATTCAATAAAGTGAACAAGTTATTAATGTTTAATTGACACGAGTGATGATGTAACTTTAGTTGATACAGAGCATTCTCAATTTTAATTGAAAAATTCAAATTTCTTGTTTTCTATATAAGCATTTAATGTTTAGTTTACCTTCTACAACATTCTATAACCAAATCTATGATAATGATTTCATCGGGCACGAGTGATGATGTAACATTAATTGATTCAAAACATTCTCAATTTTAATTAGAAAATTTGAATAATGGTGTTATCGACAACAACTAGCTTATAAATTGATCTCATTAAATGAATAGAGCAATTTCCGTATCTACGTTACCCTTAGAATCATCAATTTGGGGAAATTGCATTGGTTGTCCTAAGCCATTTATTTAACTATTTCCGTTGCCTAGAAGTAAATTCTTTTTGTTCAGCAGCCATTGGCTGTAGGTGGATTGAAGCAGATTTATGTATTATCACTATTACAATCGCAATAAAAAAAAAAAAAAAAAACCCTACCATTTGCCTTACAAAACCATATTCGCAACATTTTCCCATTGAAAATTAAGTGTCGATTGAAAAATGGAAACCTAGAAGAAAAAGAATCTTTAAAGTATTATAAACATAATTGTTAAAATCATGAGTCAATTGATGTAAAACTAAAAGTTTATAATTTTATGTGTTTTTTCTAATTAGAATGGATACAAAATTGTTTTGAAGCAAACTCTTAATAGAATTTTGACTTTAAGTGGATGATTTTACAAACTTATGACTTTATTGGTCTTATACAATGCGATAATTTTATATATTTTGATTATCAGTAGCATCGCAAGTTTGCGAACTATGATTATGAAGATATACAAATTAATTTTAAAAGTGTAATACCTAAGTTTAATGTAAAAGAAAATGATTTAAAATGGAGGGCATTACGGTAATTCCAACCCTTAAAACCTTTAATTCCTATCCTCATTATAGTTACACTATCCTTTCCTAAACCTTAGCTTCATCTTTTAAACCCTACTCACTCACTCTCATCTCCCCTTTCTCTTTGCCTCTCTTAAACCACAACTGATCCTAGCCTTTAGGGTTTCTTTTGCTCAAGCGAATAAGCCAAGTCCTAAGGTAAGTTGAGCATCTAAACTTCTTTTTTGAGCTTATTTCAATGAAAAACTTCCATTTCAAAGGATATTCTTGACTAGACTCTTGAAATCGAATTTCGAAATGCTTAAGTTTATAGTTTATTCATCTAAGTTCATCTTGCATTTAGACTTCCATCTCATAGCACTTACATATTAAGTAAGTGCTCTTCACTTTTCCTCTTGTTACTTAGCTTAAAGTTGGTTTTCATGAAGTTTGCTGGTAGATTTGAGGTTTAGGTTGGTGCCCAGCTAAGAAATGAAGTTCCAAGGTGTTTTTGAGTGTCAGAGTTATGTAATGTTTAAATGAACTCATGGTGTAAAGGGATAAGGTTTAAGGTGAAGGGTTTTAGGCTTATATCAAAGACGGTCGAGGGGCTTTGTAGTGCAACATTTGGACATTATTTGGAGTACCATCTGGGCACTAGTTGTGACTCAAGGAAAAAGGGTTGAACATAAGGACACCTTCTGAGGATGCTAGCTTAGCATTTGGATGCTAGTTTTGACTTAAGGAAAAAGGGATAACATATAGCATCAAGACATTATGCCTTGTAAAGTTTCTTACCTTGCTTTGCTTTGATTCCTTTTTTACTCTAAACCTTCACCTAAGTGTCTTACACATCTAACTCTACCTAAAGACCTAATCTTTTTAAGTATTTCTAACCCTTAGAAGCTTGGATAGGATTGAATTCCATAAGTGCTTGTGTGAGAGTTAACTTGAGGGGAAGTTAGGAGTTTTAAACTTGAAACCCACATTGATTTGGATTAAATAATGGATTAAGGATGGTTTGTTAATCTATTTGTTAGGTTATTAATCTAGTTTGCCTGTTGATTTTGGTTTAGACCTTATAGTTGATTTACTCAACTGTTTAGGTATGTGATGTGTGTATATGTTAGATATGTTTGTTAGGCTAGATGAATAACTAAACTAACACATATTGGAGCCTACACTTAATTTGCTAATTGTACTTAGGATCGACCTAAGTCTAGAGGGCAAATGCTAATCTTCATGTGAGAATTTCCCAGTAAACTCACATGTTAAGACAACGCAACTAGATCTAGAGATCATAAATCATGATTCTTAGGTTTTGAGGTCAGTCAACCACACCATAAGATGTATATAATAAAGTAAAGGACTTATATATTTATACTATTGATATATGTATAAAAGATCATGATGTGGTACAATTATGAGTACCTTTTGTTGTATGTGGCCTTAAGTCTAAGCCAGTTAATCTATTGATTGTTATTACTTGCATTAAACACTTCTGAATGACTTATATGGCATTTATGTATGCTTATGCATTATATATCGAGATTCCCTCTTTTACCTTTTTTGGATGTAGGATCATATGAATATGTTATATATAAGAAGCCTTATGTAAATGATGTTCATGAGGGGGTAGAGTTGATTATCTTTATTTCTATGATGACTAAAAATCTAAGGAGTTATTGAGAGACAATGGAGATTGTAGTGTTGGTTTTATAAAGATGTTTAGAGACAGTTTTGATGTATCATTTAGTTTCCCAAGAGATTGACTAAATTATGAATTTAAGAGTTATTTAGTTTTATCAGTTAACTATGTCGAGGAGAGAGACTACTTAACTTTAGAGTTCTCATGTGTTCTAAAGTGTTTTAATCTCTGTTTTTTTTTTTTTTTTGTGATTTTCCATTACTTACAAACGATAAGGTGTTTGCAAAGTGGATGCTTTTGGTCACTTAGATCCATTATTTGTAGTTCTATTTGAGTTATGATGTTATGTACAGGTTTTTGTGGAAGGTGATAGATTTTAAAGTTTAGCATGTCTATCCCTCAATAATAAAGATAGTAGTGAGTTATGATACTTATAGCTTCTAAGATAATATATAAGGATATGTAATTGTATATTGTCATTGAAAAAGTTATTTAAAAATTTTGAAAAACAATAAAAATATACATAATTTAAAAAGTAAAAAGAGATAGTGAGAGGATATACTGTCGTCCATAATGACCCTGCCATGGAGCTGACGTAGTGGCATGGGCATCGACGCACTAGAGTAGTACCTCTACTTTTATAATTGTCCAATCAAATAAGCGAGCGGAACATTTTACTCATTTCATCGAATGTGTATTTCATTTTTGGTTTCATTCCATATATATATATTTATAAATATACAATATTTAAGCCTCAAGGCTCTTTTAACCGCCATAACACATATATTAAATAATATCTATATAATACTACAAAATCAACACAAAAAAAAATTCCCATCTCTCCATTATATAACCGTATGCCCACTAATTTTACATTTTTCGATTACAAAACTAAAACTATAAATCGTGTTCATTATAATTCCATTACCATGTTCTAACAAAGAATTTACTAATTGTTCACATTTAGTAATTATTTCAAACAATAATAACAATGACAACAACCAAACTACCTACGTTTACCTAAAATCTATTATCGCGTTGATGGTGTGAGAAGTATTTGATTTCTTACTTCTGAATGCTACCGATGGGAAGCAACATCTCTATTCATTTTGATGAAAATCTGATTTCGATCAGATTATGGGTCGTACGATTCCGTTGACCAAACTGTACAATAATTTTCACCTTAATAGTATAAAACCTAGTGGTAGATATTCCTAGGCAATTAATTAATAAAAACAAAACTAATCACCGTACGGAAGATAACGTAACGAGAAATACCAAGTGGCAGCTTATAATGTTTTAAGATGATTCCATCTCTAGCTTAACAAGCTAAAGAACTTAATCAACTGGCAATATATATAATTCAAGGTAAAACCAATGAACCAATCTATGACCAATTGAACAAATACTTTCTTAAAAGGAGAAAGTATAAATTTAATTCTTAACATTTCAACTTTTAATATTTTAAAACCTTTATGTTTTCATCAATTCTGTTGAGAAGTACTTTTGAATTTTGACAAGACTTAATTGTCCTTTATGTTTTTATATATAATAAGGTTCAAATTTATGAATTCTAAACTTTTCCTTACTAAACATTAGTCCTTAAAACTTACATCTTTAATTTTAACACCTTCTTGACTTAATTACTTATATTCCCTTCTTCTTATGATTTTACTATTTTTAACTTCGACTTGGAGTGTTTCATCATTCACAATGTAGTCTCAGTATGTCTCAAGTCATAATCATGTCTACATCTACAGTAAATCAGAAATCTTTTTAAATGTTAACCCACAATAATATTATATAGTTTCTTTCTTTTATATTCATTTTCATTTTTCTTATATTATGTAATTTAATCTATTTAATAATAATCTAGTAAATTAAAATATGAGTGCATTAGAAGCTAACACATCAATTAATTCTTAACGGATCTTTTTAGTGGAGTTAACGAATGACTCATATAGAAAAAAATTTTAATATTAAGGATTTAAATAGAAAAATAAAAAAGATTAAGGGCTCATATATAAAAAGCAATAAAAATTTTGAGGACTAAATTTATAATTTTTTTCTTTATAAGAATAACCAGTGTAACTATATTCCCTCATATAGATACTTTTTTCCCAATTTTGCAATTGCAATGTGAATTAGTCAATCATAATTTTAAGTAATTGAAATAATAATTGCACCTGTTCATTTTTTTTTATTTGTTTAAGATCTTATTGACTTTCTAAAATAGAATAAATAATAGAAATTTATTCATTTAAAAATTATTACTTGAAATAGCAAAAACTATATATAAATTTTATTCTTTACTTGGTATGAATATCTATTATAGGGAATAAATATTTCATTATTTACTTTATATTAGATACATTGCAAAACTAACTAGTGGATAAAGTAAAAATTCTCAATTTTCAAACATATTTTCTGAAAAATACCAACACCACCATGACCAATAATGTTACCATCATCGATACAACTACCTTTCCCACAGCAATAAATCCTCCCTTATCACAACCAATGCCACCAACACCATCTTCCCCATACCTCCACTACTATAGCACAATGACGACACCATCTTCCTTCACCACCTCTATGACTATAGCACCACAACATTCGAAATGCGACTTGTTGCCTGTTTTCAAAAAGAGCTTATTCGTTCCAAATAAAGAGAAAAATCACAGCATTTTAATACGCATTTTACTTTTTTAGTAGGCAAAGAAAATAGTCGTTCTACAATAAGGTGAAAGCATTGTATCAAGGGCTTTTGAAGCGAACTATTTAGAGTCATCACTCTCATGATCCATCAACCTCCAAGAACGATCCATTTGTTGAACCATTTATTTGATCTTCTCACACCATTAAGATATTAAAATAAGATACTCATCTTTCAGAGCATCCAACAATTTATTTACTAGAGAAATATCATGATTAAGCTTTAACTTGAACCCTCCTTTTGATCCTTATGTTCCTACAACTACATGTAAGTAAACTTCTAGGTTATGCCAACTTGTTACATCTCCGAAGCTTTTCAAGTAATGAGATTTTCATGAATCAATTGAAAGCTCCCCAACATCCAAGTACCCAATTAAGGGACACTTTAGAACAACATCAAGCTCATTGAAAATTGTCAAGGCCCGAAGATCGGAATATGTTGAGAAGAACCTATTGAAGCATGAATCTCCTACCCTAAGATAGGTAAAGACAATGGCTATGACAAGACAATCCTTTTCTAGTTGGTCATTAGGCTTTTGGTATCCATTTGTGACAACGTCGATTGCATTTAGTCTCGTAAACTCTATGCCTAAACTATGACTAGCTACCGTGATGCTAATTTCCTCTTCTTTGTATAGATTTACCAATGTCATCATTTCTTTAAGAAATTACAAGGTGGTTAATCGGATCATGGCATATAGTGATTTTTTTTTAGAAACTGCAATATCATTATTTCTTTAAGAACCTCAACACACAGTATACATACCTATTAAAAGAAGATTCTCATAGAGTTTGAAACATTGAAAATCCTTGTGGGAGTCGAGTTTGGAATCTATAGATTTAGATGTGCGCTAAGGCCTAGTGGGAATTTTCAATGTTGATGTGAGATCAATTAATCGTAGGAAACAATCATTCCACCACATTTTGATGAACTAATGGCCATCCCTAATGATATTTACATCATCAAACACTAGCAAAAGAGACTACATAAAAACCTACACCTACACTAATCATTATAAAATTGGAAGAAAGACCCAATATAAGCTTTATTTTTTGTAACAAAAACCTATACCTTAGAGAGGCTCCATATAATTTGATAATCAAATAGTTTTTCTGTTTTACCCTAATGTGTTCCTTCTAATCCAAAGAGAGAGATATTCGTTTAATACCTAGACCAAATGATGCATCAAAGCCCATCTAGGAAGAGGGATCAAAGCTTTCTCCTTCATGACCTTCATCCATTTCTTCAATGTCACTAAGCGAAAACCCATTGGCATATGCATTTTAAACATGACCCACTACTGTATCTTTAAAAGAGGGCTTATGCTTTGGGACTCAAATGAATGATCTAATATATTAACCAGAGAGTTGAAATTTTTTGTAAAATCAAGGGAGGATTCTAATTCATAATATTCAATTGGTTTGAATTGCCCTTTTTTTTCGATTAAGAAGCACAAGATTAAGATTAGGGTTGGAAGCATTCAAGAAAGAGGAAGACATGAGAGAGAAAACTCTTTTGTGTCTTTCATTACTTTAGAAGTACAATACCAGCCCTATCTTACTCGAATGAACTAAACATTCCTTATTAAAAAAAGAAAGAAAGAAAGAATAAAACCAAACTTTACCCTAACATTGCATAGATGATTTTTGAGTAATGAGAAAATCACCCACATGAAACATCAAGAGTAATAAGGATTGAAGGGATAACCCTATTAGATCCTAGAACCTACTATATCTTACATGGTCAGTTAGATTATAAGTAAGTACTAAAAATCATAGGATAAGATCTAGTTCTAATTTTTAAAACTTGACCCAACAATAATGAGTTATAAGTACAATTTGTTTATACTTGGTACACCACTCTTGAGCCTATATTATAAGGAATGTATATCGTATACCCACTTTATAGAAATTCTTAATTAATAATATTAAACTTAACAAAATATAGATTTTTCAACTCAAGACCCATACTTATTTACACATTATAAAGTAAAAGACGTAAAACGTATCGTATCTTTTATTTCTTTACCATCTCTCGTCTTCTTCTAAAGTGTAATTACAAATCCAATCCCACTCTCGTGAGTATCATTTTCTTTAAAATCACTCATTTTCTTTTTATTACCACTTTTTTCTATTAATTGTAAGCTAATCTTAAATCTTTTTTTTCTTCTTTTCCTTCATATTCCTATTTCATTTGTTAGGGTCCATCATTTACTTTTTTACGATTTGAAATATCCATCACTCATCTGATTTTGGATTAGAATAACTCTCTTTTAAGTTCATACAATATTATTAGGTTTATGGTATATGTTTTCATGAAAAATATGTGCTTAAAATATCTATGATAACATTATTAGAGATTTTCAAATTGATGATAGCACCAGTACCAATCTCGTGCTCGCACAACATAGGACATCCACGGTACCTTTTAAGCTAATTATAAAAGTAACAACAATGAAGCTACACCATCGACATATTTAGAACAAAAAATAAAATAAAATAAATTATATATATATACTTTCATCTTTTATGAAGTATCATGAACAATATATGTATATATATATATATATGTATATATATATTATTCAATGGCTTTCCTTATTCTTTAATATACTTGGTTTTTATTTTTTATTTTTTACCAATCATAGAGAGAGAGGACTCAATCCCAATGGTAGATCAGTGGCAATACTATTAAACTACAACGAGTTTGACTTATTTATTAATATGTATAGACTAGCTTAAAGTAATTTTACATAAAGCACACATCATTATTCACAACAACAACAACATATATACACTGCTTTGATAATGCTACTCGGAGTCGTCATCAGTTTCATGATCTATCAACCTCCATGAACCATCCATCTGTTGAACCATGCCCTTGTTCTTCTCACACCACCAAGATAATGGAACAAGATACTCATCTTTTAAAGCATCGGACGATTTATTTACTAGAGAAATATCATGATTAAGCTCTAGCTTGAACCCTCCTTTTGATCCTTGTGTTCCTGTAACTACATGTAAGTAAACCTGTAGGTTATGCCAACTTATTACATCTCCAGGGCTTTTCAAGAAATGAGATTCTCGCGAATCGATCGAGAGCTCTTCTCCAACGTCTGAATACCCAATTAAGGGATACTTTGGAACAACATCAAGCTCATTACAAATTCTCAAGGCTCGAAGATTAGAATATGTTGAGAACAACCTTTTGAAGCTTGAGTCTCCAACCCTAGGACTGGCAAAGACGATGGCCGTGACAGGACAATCCTTCTTTGGTGGATCTTTAGGCTTATGGTATCCATTTGTGACGATGTCAATCGCATTTAGTGTTGCAATTGCTCCACCCATACTATGGCCAGTTACCGTGATGCTGATTTCTTCTCCTTTGTATCGATCTACCAATCTCTTTATTTCTTTAAGAACCTACAAGGCGGTCAGATCATGGCATATAATAATTTCTTCATAAAATGGAATACTAATTCTTAACACATAGTATACATGTCTATTAAAAATAAATAATGAAAGTTTAGAACGCGTTATCTATTAAAGTATCTGTGAAATTCTTATTATGGGACTCATAGATGGGGGCCAAGGCAAATTTGGAATGTTTTTAAGTGATCGGTCGGTTAACTAAAGTAAGCAATAGTTCCACTACACCTTGCATGGATAACCTGTCTTGTTTCCTATTATGTGATATCTTCTTTCAAAAGTTAGTTTATGAATATTTATTTAAGAGAAAAAAAAAACTATTTATTTACATATTTTCTCTCCAAAAGTGCTGCAATTTTATCTAATATTAACCTTTGATAAAATATTAACCTTTGATAGCTCTCTTTGTTTCACTAGGTAATCCTTTTCTAGGTGATCCTGCCACTTCTTTTTCAGGATCTCCCTTTCCACAAGTTGGCTCTCATTGAGAGCACCAATTATAATCCAAAATCAAGAGAAGGTTTAGCAAATTACCATAACGTTAATCAATTTAACCTGATATAAAAAGTTAACAGGTTATTTTTTATCTTCTATTTTTCCATCTATTTAGATAATATGTTAGCTTATTTTAATAAGATGCAAAATATAAATTAAGTTTTACTAAATTATCGATTTAGATTGTTTAATATTATAGTAATATATTTTTATCAACGTTACTATAATAACCTATTCTTAACCTTAAGTAGTACACTTAGTTCTTGTTACTATCTCATATGGAATTACAACAATCAATTGCAATCTTTCCCTAAGATTTTTCTTCGGTTCTGAAATTGTCAGCATCAAATTTTATCTGACATGGTCTCTTTTCTCTCTACTTTCTATTATTCTGCTTTGTGTGCTCTGTTAATGTATGACTAAAACTAAGATCAATTCCTAACATTACCATGGTAAGTGAGTTTGATATTGAAACGTAAAATTTTGTTATAATAGAATGACAACAATGAGAATATCTAAAGAAAGTTTGATCTCCAATTCCGACAACCAAGATTGAGTCAATATAGGTATTTATGGTGGGATATCTATCTTATACTTTGACCTTCAATACATGTTCAAAATATTTGACACTGGATCTATCCTGCTATCCTTAGAATTACCTTAGTATGTGTATCTTATGGAACCTGTGATTTTTTTTTTTTAATTGTTTCCAATTAAAATACGATTAGTCATTCATATTCAAGGTCAAAATTGTAAATTAATATGTTGTTAATATAAATTTAACAAACTACAAATATGATAAATTTTAACAAAACACAAAATAGAAAAAATATGACAAATATGAACAACGGTAACGACTTGAATAGAAGATTTGATATATATATTTGATTATCTGATGGAGTGATTGACCTCAAATAATAGGTTGTAAGTTCGAGAAACATAGTTGAATCTCCGTTATATTTATCAAACTAAATTATATATATTAGCAATATTATATAGGTCAATATTTTTTTTATTGTTAATATATATAGGTCAAATTTACCAATGAGAAATAAACCCTACAACTTAGAAATTGCAGTATGCGGAGTCTAAATTCCGAGCAAGTTCTAGAATATTCATGCTGTATTTTGTCACTAGTCCAGTTTAATAAAACGAAGCCTCTACCTACTTTGACGCCATTTCAAAATCATTTCAAAGGAAAGTTTTCCTCCATTAATCAATTCCCTTTCTTTTTCTATCCTTTCCTAAATAAGGAAAAGTAAAATTTTTCTTTTATATTCCTCCTCGTCCCTTTCCTTCGCTCGATCCATAAATAGTGTTTGAGTAATGGATTAAAACTTACAACCAAATTGACATAAATGCTATACCTACGAGGAGCTCTTCCATGATACAGGATTCCGTGAGTTACATGTTGACCTCTATCATACCATCTAAACATCATCATTTTGACATTACGAGTTTCATAAGTGAAAATAGGGGGGAATGATTAGGTAAAACAGAAAGTAGTCGCCAAATGAGTATGTAAATGACAAGAAGATGAATAAATCTCCTACAAATCTTATTGCAATCTTTATGATGATGAAAAGAAAAAAAAAAAAGGAAAGAAAGAAAGACTGAACTTATTGAACCTTTTAATATTTTATAAAAACATAAACTATATCCCCCTTGAAAAAACGGTATTATTATCTTTCAAAACGACCTACTATCCCGCTGTGATTGGATGAGAATGGATCCTAGGCCCGTGGTTCTGACTCGCGTGAAGGGGTATGTATCGTTAGATTTCTGGAAGTGAACTCCAAGCGAAAATGAAGAGAAACTCATTGCACCATCTCTTCGCATGGAAAAATTATTATACGTATTACATGTTATGTGTATATATATATATATATATATGTAATAAGTAAATATTAATCATATTTAAACATATGATAGTATTTACAGAATATAAGTGGTTGTTTTTTGAAAAACTATAAGGATTGATGATCTCTTTGTTATATCCCTTAGGCTATTAAATGGGACGAAAAAGGGGTTCATGATTCCCATTTGAAAAGCACAAACGCACCTGATATCTAACACTAGATTTATTGAATGGTGAACGTGCATCATTAGAAGTGTAAACTGAATACCACCCTTGATGAACCTTGGCATCACAAGTTCCACCTAACAACTCTGCAGCCGGAACCAAGTTAAATTCAAGATCATTGACCCACTCCAACGGCCTTTCTGTTCCTCTCCAAGCAATGACTATGTCCCTCCTCCCTAACGCAGCCTTCCCCTCGTCCGTTGCGACCGCGACGTACCCGATCCAATTCGATTCCTTACTCCAACCCTCCCTCGAGAGTGATTTCATGAAGAGGGAAAGGGGTGCATGAGCTGAAGATGTTGCATACAAATACTTGGTCACCTTGTATTTGTATGGGTTGCCTTTTTCCAGACCAACCCTAGAAAAGAAATTTTTCTTTGAATATCGGCAACTTCCTGCAAACCTAGAGAGTTTTTCTGAATCAAAGGCATCAGAAGTGGCTTGAGCCATTTCTCCATAATGAATTATGAGTCGCCGAAGATCGATATCAAGTGGTTCCAATAAATTTTCCCAATTATTTTCACCACTTAATAGTCTCCAATTTTTTGATATTCCATTCACCATGTTGCTTTTACTTCGCTAAGTAGTTTTTGCTATAGCACTGAAAAACATGGCTATGGCTTTATTTGCATTGAACTGCTTTGCATTATATAGGCGCTTAATGTCGTACATGACGTGTTTCATATATAAGTATTTTAATGTTAGGTTGACCTTCTGCAACATTCTATATCCAAATCTAGGGTATAGATTTCATTGTTCACGACTGTTGATGTAACCTTGGCGGATTCAGAGCATTCTCAATTTTTAATTAAAAGGATTTTATATAATGGTGCCGCCATCGAGAACGGCTTGCTTATAAATTGATCTGATTAAATTAAATGGAGCAATTATCGTACGA
The DNA here is from genome assembly GCA_024138005.1 of Lumnitzera racemosa. Taxonomy (NCBI): domain Eukaryota; kingdom Viridiplantae; phylum Streptophyta; class Magnoliopsida; order Myrtales; family Combretaceae; genus Lumnitzera; species Lumnitzera racemosa. The sequence goes on from JAMXBC010000011.1 coordinate 85,912,175, forward strand.
CACTACTCCTGAGAATCACAACATGATGATATACCACTTTCCCATTGAATATTAAGTATGCTCAACCAAAAATAGAAACTGAGAACAAAAAAAAAAAAAAAAAAACAGAAATGTTAAAGCATAACAAAGTCATAATAATTAATCTTAAAAGATAAGTTATAACATATCCCAGTGGGTTGGCTGGTAATTAAGGCCTAAGGCATACTTATGATAATTTACATAAGAGCTTTAATTTGTTACAATATAATTGTATCTCTCCATCATTAGGAAAAAAAAAAAGTTAAAACATATTATTATTGAAAAAATTATCTATAGATTTTGAATAATAATTCAAAATACGTAGTTTAAAAAGTAAAGAGAGAAAGTGAGAATGATAGAGAGAATATATAGCATTGTGCAAATGTATTATAGGAAAAAGTTATTCATTAAGTATCATACACATAGTGGATAATTATCAATAATATTTAAATACATAAAAACATAAGTGGTTTTGTGATTCTAAAAACTACTTACTACTACTCTAAGGTATTTAAAAACCATTAAAAGGTACACTATATATATATATATATATTCACATGACATATAAATTAAATTTCTTCTCATACTAGAGAGGTTGTGGCTCCACCACAATTGCCTCGTGGGGAATTTTTCCCTACCATAATTGTCTCATTGGTCCAATGCGTTATTAGGTCTGCTTCTTCCCCATTCCTAATGTATGCTAAAGATAAAGGCAATCGACTTTGATACCCTACTCCCCTTCATTTGTTATGCAAATTCCATAGTATTAATATGATCATTGTTTTAAATGATAAACGGTATAGTGGGCAAAAATAAAATTTACTAAAAGGAATTAGGAATATTTAAATCCTATTAAAACGGATACGAATTGCATAATAGCTTCCGTATCTAGCTTAAATATCCAGTCAGTATTTCTATATCCATTCGTGGAATGGATAATCATGTTTAAGCAAGCCTATTCCTAGTAATCCATCAAGGTAAAAATTAAATTAAAATGCTATTGGTTTTCTTATCTATATTTAATCCCTTCCGTATCTCTCATGGTCTCCTTGTTCAAACCACCGAACTCGGAGAATTAGAGAAAGTTCTTTTTTTAAGTTTATAGGGCCTCCGGAAAGGGTCCACTTCGAATTCCACCTTCTTATAGTTTGAATTTAAAAAAAGAAAAAAAAAATCATGCATTATCAACCGAAAACAGTATGTCTTTTTTAACTTCAATTTTATTTTGTGTAAGAAAGTTGTTCATCCGTCTACCGCTTTTTTTTTTCCCCCCAATAATGCATTTGCGTTTTAAATTGATAGAAGAATTTATAGATATTAGCGGCTTTTAGCAAAAGAGTACTAGTGGTGGTGGTTGGCAACTGAAGTGGCAGCTTCTATTAGTCCCGATTAGCAACGTACAAGAAAATGGTAATAGAAAATGAGGAAAAGAATTTCCTCTTTTTAAAAATGGTATATATTTTTCTTGTTTTTTAATTAATATTTTCCATAATAGTTGACAATTAAGAGTGGGCGAATACAGAATAAATAGAGTATGAGGCTCCACCTATATCCTATCCTGTAGACACAAGTTTCAAGTTTTTGAATTCAAAACCTATCATACTGCACTTTGCAATTACCCTATATCATCTACACCATATAGAGTACCTTGTGGAACATGTTTTTCTTTTTTTTTTCCTTTTATCTTATTTTAAAACTTTTTGTTAAACATATAATCAATATCAAATAATAACTATACTATCACTAAACTACCGATAATACTTTATATAAGTTGCAATATATTTTAAATTGAGACAATATAAACTTTAATAGGCAAAAATATAGAACATTCCTATAGTTAAAAATGTCCAAACCTTTGGTTAGATCATACTAAAATTTATTTTATTTTTTTTATTTTCAAATCACAAAAGAAAATTTTAATCAAACTATAAGGTTCTTACACGTAAAATATAAAAACCATGAATAAATAATTTCAATATGATAAATTGCATAATAAATTGAAAAACAAGATATTTTTAAAACCTTACTAAATTAAAGTTAGTAAAAGAGGAAAGATTAGGTTAGGGGTGGAGCGATAAGGAAGAAGAAGATAAGACAGTGAAAGAAGAGAGTGGTTTTTCCTAAAAGAAAAAGAAGAAGAAGAGAAAGAGAAGAGGGGGACTAAATAATAAATACAAGCAATGCGTATTAGTTTATTATGAACTAGGTTTTTATTGTTACTTATTCATGACTAAAAAAACAAGTGTTAATATATTTATTTCTTAATATTATTTAACTATTAGAACAAAGTGAGTAAACGTATCATGTATCATATAGCATATATCCTATATACTTTAAAGAACGGGCACTATGGTGGGATAGGATTCCTTGTATTCATACCAGTATCCTATTCTATAAGAGTAAGTTTTAAAAATTACTACCCAAAACCTACTATGTAACTTTCATTATCATATACAACAAGGTTACCCACTCAACCCTATTGACCTCTATCGTTAACACCTAATTGGTGGTTGCATATTCGTATCTTACCATCGCTTACCACTAAAGTCTTTAGTAATCTTTTAAAATTATTATGATAATTTTAAAAAATTTGTTATAATAAATATTGCAAAAGTCTAGGTGAAAGTTTCTAAGAAACAAATGTACCTAAAGATCCTTACCAGGAAAAAAAAAAATCCTTACCCAAAATATTGTACCTAGAGATGTAAATCTTTGTTGAAAGGGAAAAAAGAAAGAAAACCTAAGTATTCAACACTAATTTATTAGAAATTTAGTAAGTCAGTTAGTATCAACACGTTTGTTTAACACAAATGGATAATTACACCAATTGTCTCAAACTATCTAACATTTATTTAATAAATATTGGTTATTCATCTATTTTTAAATTATTTAAATCATCTAAGGTTTTTTTTTTAAGGTTTCCAGAAGTTATCCCCCTTAAGATGCTACTACTTGTGATCAATAATTGAGATTGGTTTAAAAAGATGTCGCCATCATGATTCTAGAAGATATTTCAAAAATTTTAATAATTTTAACTATTGATTTTATAACTCTATCTAAAGTATTTTAGAGGATCTACTTCCATTTTAACCACAATCATTTGTGTTGATGGGCAATTTTGGACAATGGGCTCTTAAGACCGCATTCTAACCTTTTGCGGACCATAGGCCAACCCACCTCGATTCATGGTCAATATCTCATGTCCAAGCCCTATTTAAGATCTTTGCTTAAAACCAAGATAGTAGGTCAAGACTTTGGCTCTTTAACTTATTCCTATTCGTAATATCCATGCTCGAGGTCACAAAGATCAAAGATCTAACTAAGAAGCTCAAACGAAAAATACCCATAAGTACACCATGGATATACCAATCTATGGGAACCATCGACTTGTCACATCATCTTTGGAGATCTCGAATTGTATCTAAATAATGAAGATACACTTTCCCATTTAGGTAAAATACAATTATATATACTTTCTGATATATCTCTTTCCCAAATACTATAAATAAGGATCTAACCTCAAAAAGTAAAAACACTTTACGCTCTATAGCCTTCTTGTTCTTGTACCCAATCCTACATATTATTGACTTATGAATCGAAAAAGCCATGCTAGATAGCCTCCCCTTACCCCCTCTCGGCATATTATTTTGTACATATAGCCATACAAGTCCATAATCAAGGCCCAAATCAAGAAACTTTACAAACAACTTTCTTACAACAACAATTTGGTTTCGAATATGTTTCTCATTTGTTCAAATGTGATGTTTATGAACTTTTTGACACAAATCTAGTTCACTCTATTAGTTGTAAAATCTAGTATGTAGACAAATAAAACGAAGTCCTTCACCTTCAAAAACTAATGAGAAAATTCTAAATACATTCTTATATTATTTTTAGATGTATGTAGTTTCTAAAACTTTTATGTTATGTCCGGTTTATTGGAATGAAATAAGACTAGAAAGTTAGTGTTATTTTATTTTATGATCAAGTATTTTTAGAATAAAAGTTACATTCTTGTTAAAGAATAGCAATTCCTTTAATGAAACCACATTATTTGAAATAGGCATTATTTATGGTATAACTTTTTGCAAACCAAATAAAAGAATAGATATTCCACAATAATGAAAGTAGAAAGCAATTTCATGTGAACCAAATGTATGATTTCACCTCCCTATATTTTTTGAGAATGTAAAATATACACTTTATTACTGAGACTCCAAAATTATCACCACTTATAGTCTTTTATAGCTATAGTTTTTAGATTTTAACAAAACTTATGATACTTTTATATCTTTCAAAGTTGTGTAGATCAAGTAACAACTCGAAACGAAAGATATCTCTATCAACACTTAGCCAAAAGTTTAGATAGTATATATGTGGTAATCTTAAGTATAATTACAAATTCTCTTTTTAGTATTCATCGTGTCTCATTTCCACAAGAAGACAAGCTTTTATGGAAGTTTAAGGCCGGGGGGAGGGGGGGTGTAGGTGGTTTATGTAAAGAGAGGTTATGGTTGCCAAGGGTATTGACTTCTTTAGTTTAAGAAGTTGTGAGCATTCCTTCTCCGTCCTGCTTAGTATAATATTTTATTGATGTTATTCCTTAGAAATCTCAAATTATGAGTAATCCTTCCCATTCCATGAAATAATATTTCTAACTCTTTAGCAATCTCCATGTACTTACCAAACTAATGATTGAATATTACAGCTAGTATAAAATGCTAAAATGGAATTTAGGCTTTTTGCTTAATAAGTATCTAAGTTTTACTCTTTAGGCTAAGTGATAGGATTTGAAGAGCTAAGTCCATTAATTTTGGATGATCTAGAAAGATTTGGTATAATGGTTTAAAGTAAGGACCATTTGATCAACCCTTCTGCTAATAACCCTTTTTAAGGAAGCTCATACACTTGAAGAGGTTCTCCATATGTCTAGTCTTAACAAAAGCCGATGAAAGACTCAGTGAACAAGGCCCATCTCAGTTGATAATCATTAATGCTATCTGACAAATATCATTAATGCTCTGACTCTATAAATACTCAAGAGCTCTTACTTGTTTAATTCATTCAAATATTCAGATAAATAATATCATGTTGTCGAATTACTATCTTGAAATATTAAATAGATGAAGCAATACAATACCTCTCATCTAAAACTATAAGGCTAATGTTTTATAACTCCTTTACCTTTACTAATGTGTTCCAACTCCATGAGACTATTGATTCCTCCTCCTTACATCTTCTTTTCCAAAGTCATCCTTTATGTGTTATATATGTCACTCATTTGAGGTTACGTGTAGCACAAGATGCATCCTACATGTAAGTGACCATTACAACCAAATCCTGTCATCTATAACAACGTAACTATAGAGATAGGTTGTGGTGAGATGGATATTAATGCACTAATTTGTGCTTAGACAACACCGATCAATAGGGTGGCAATTTTTAGGTAAGATTTACGAATAAGGTAGAAAATGCGGATCATTTTCCTAGTACCTATATGTTTATAACTATCCGATCAAATAAAAGAATAAAATATTTTACTTATTTGATGGAACGAGTATTTAATTTTGTGGTCTCATTCCATTTCCCATAAGTAAGCTTAATGCATAAAAGAAGCATTACATATAATATATATATATATAATTGCCACATGGTGATCATTATCTTGCCATTAACTAAATGAAAATTAGTTTATTTATATCTAACATAGATTATGATACAATAACTACTGCTTTAAGTTCTTAGAAGGGGTGTTTGAGAGTGTTGACTAAGCGATCAAGCACCTACAAGATAGCTAAAATAAGCCTAAATAGGTGTTAGAGAGTATTTCAATGTAGTCACTCCAATACATAAATCAGTTGAGTATTTAGAGAGAGGCAGTAAATGAGTATAAAATAGGCAAGAGTGCATGAGAGTGAAAACAAGTTATTGAGTGATCTTATCCTCTATTTATAGAGGATGGCCAAGCCATTTTAGGCATGTTACATCACATTTAAGTCACGATCCAAGATGAGCTTCAAACTTTATCGGAGTGAGTTGGAGATAGTTGTCTACCTCCTATTTTTGTTAAACTATCCCTGTGCGTCATGGTTCAAACTCCATTCGCTAGTCCAAACTAACTTAAACATAAAGGCTTGAGGCTTTAAGGATTTAGAAGTCTTCTTCTATTAGGGGGAATTCATACCAGTGGACATAGGTTAGGTCGATAAGGCTTTAAGGCTACTTAACCTTAGTTATATAGTAGATATTTGTGCTCCAAAGAGCTCGATTCAAATAAATAGGTCAAATTAGGTCTTAAAAGCTTGGCATATACCTTAAGAAGGTTGATTTGGGCCTAAGGGCCTAAAATGGCCTATCAACAATAACCATATTATAACAATTGTGATATCCCATGAATAAAAGAAGATAGAACTCTAATTAGCAAAATGCCTTTTAGTATGACAAACGAACTCTAAACTTAAGCGTGCTTAGCATAGAGCATTTTCTACGAGGTTAGCCTCCTACAAAGCAATTCACAAAGGGACAAAATCATGTAGTGTACCATACTAAAATGGACTACACCTCAATGTGATGAGCTCCAGTCGAATGATTATAGGTGATATCAAAGCAGTTTACTAGCCAAAAGTAGGGGAGCTAAGTGCTATGTAGGGCAATATGCCATAGGATGGGTTCATCTTTTGAGCCAGTAAGAGAGTATCTCTAGAGTTCTTCATACCTAATGGCGATTATAAACCATGTAACAAAATTAGCAAGGATGTCAAATCGATAAAGGGAGGTAGATTATGATACTCTTTATACAGAAGGTGATGGAACACTAATCATTAAGGTGTCTTTTGGTATAACAGTATAGAGTTTGTGAGAATTCTAAAGTTAAGTGTACTTAATGAGGTGTACTCCTAAGATAAGTAACATGTTAAGAAGCAACTATATTAAGAGATAAAAATTATACAACGTACCACGATAAAGTAGACAATAACTCAATATGAGAAAGTTCTTATTAGGTTTCTGCAATAAAAAAAAAAATTACTAATTGTATTTGCATTTAGTAATTATTACTACAATAGCCAAACCACCTAATTTGTTTAGGTACCATCTATAATCGTGTTGAGGATGTGAGTAGTGTTTGAATTCTTACTAGTGAATGCTGCCAATGGGAAATTACATGCCTATTAATTTTGATGAAAATTTAATTAGAATAGAATCAACATTCATATATTGAATTTGATCAGCTAGTGCCCTGTGCATGAAGAAGTGCCCTCGGGCCTCCAAACTTATTCACTCGTGGTAACTTTTGACTGCCTAACAAACTATAATGCAAGTCACTAATTTCACTAGGCTTAGGAAGAAATCCCCACAACCCAAACTGGCGAAGAATAAATGGAATTTGCTAGGAAAGACGGTTAGATCATACGATTTCGTTGAGGGAATTTTAAGGTAATTTTCAAGTTAATAGTATATAAACTTAGTCGATATGACGAGAAATCTATCTCCCCTCCTATATGTTATCCTTAGTCCTTAGTAGCGTTCCGTTAAAAGATGGATTTCCCATCAACATCCAAGCAATTGGGGAACCGCCAAGCGGACGCGGCCATAGAAGTACTTTTTGCGTGAAGATATATTCCTTAGCAATTAATAAAAATAATAAGTAGTCACTGTATAGAAGATAAGTAGCCGGATATACCAAGGGGCGGCTAATGTGATCTGAGATGATTCCACGTCTAGCTTAAGAAGCTAAAGAACGTAATCAACCGGCGGCTATATGAATATACAATTCAAGTAAAACCAATGAACCATTCTACGACCAAGTGAACAAATATTTTTGTGAAAAAATATTTTAAGGAAGGAAAACGTATAAATTTAATTCTTCATTTTTTTTTTAATTTGAATTATTGACTTTTTATTTTTTATTTTTATTTCAACTCTCAATGTTTTTAAACTTTTATGTTTCCATCAACTCCATTAAAAATCCTTCAAAACTTTAACACGTGACAATTTTGATCTTTTGAAATCACGTCAATATTTTTAAAAAGCTCTTATTCAACGAATTCACTAGTCTAATTTACTCCTAAATTTTTATAAAAGTTGCTTAATATATTTTTAAAATGTTAATGAATCCCAACTCTCATTAACACATTCTAACAAATCAAAGCTCTATATAATATATATATATATTATTAAAGTCATTTAGAGCTTAATTAACAGTCACCCTTAAAATTACCTATTTAATCTCTATTTAACATTATTTAACTAAAAAACTAATAATAAAATAAATTATTAAAATTATGAAGAATGATAAACTTATCTACTTACTCCTTTTTCTCTCTTTTTATTCATTATTCTACCACTTTTTCACTCTCCCTCCTATTTTTCATTTTCCACTTTCTACTAGTTGTACAATTTTTATAATATTAGACTAGACAAAAAAATTTATTTTATATTTGGTGTATAAATTTACTTGGTAACTAAGCAAAAATTAGGCTGATAAACTAGGTAAAATGTCTAAATTTTATTATATCTACACCATAATATGAAAATAAAATTTATTAAACAAAAACAAAAAATATTTTGTATTCCCAAAAATACCCCTCCATGTTATAATATTAAGTTAATGAATATTATTTTTATTAAATATTATAAAAAACATTTATTTTATAATATAAATAATTAACTTTTTAATATAAATTTTGTATCCAATACTATACAAACCAAACATGATATAATAAGTTTTTACTATCCAATTCTCTTCAAACTTATCATATCCAGTTCTCTTTGTCTAATCTAGTTCTTACAACTAAATTCTCTCTCTCTCTCCATTAATATTTTCACCACTTTATTCCTCATCTCTCTATCTTTCTTATTTATTGATATATTATATTAATATTATAATATATTCGATTGTATAATATAACTTTATTTATTTTGTATATACATAACATAGATACATTATCGATATATATATATATATAGCCTTTTTAAAGTTGCGTGTAAGAGGAACTTGGCTAGGCAAAGAACTCCTATTATTGGAGAAGTGACGAATATGACGTTACTTGAGCTTAGGAAAATGGGTTTAAAAACTCCCAACAAACCAAGTCTAATATGTTGGCTTTCATGGACCTTCGCCGGTGGAACATGGATCCGAAGATAGACCGGAGAGATTAATCACGATGCCTTCTCAGTATGCTTCAAGTCATAGTTACGTCTACTTCTTCAATGACATCAGGGCACTTTTTCACACGTTATTGCAAAACAATATTAAATTTTTATTTTTCGGTGGTGATTAGAATGCAGACGAGAGATTCGAATATGGTCTTTTTTACTTAAAAAATTAATATTTATGCTATTAAGTTGTATTAAATTTTTTTTCTTTCATATTCTTTATCATTTTTATTATATATATTATGAGTTTAATACATTTAATAATAATTTACTACATTAAATTATTAGCATACATACACGTCAATTCTGAACAAATAATTTAACGGAGTTAAAAAGTGCTCAAAAAACGAAAGATTAAAAACATTAAGAATTTAAATAGAAAAATTTAAAAAGACTAAGGGCTCAAATTTAAAAAAGCAGCCAAACAGTTACCAAGAAAAAAAATTAGTCAAACATTGAGATTAAACTTATACTTTTTTTTTTTTCTTTCTAAGAATAACTAGCATAAATATGTTCCTCCGATATTTTTTACCCCCATTTTGCTATGTACTTAAGTAATTGAAATATATAACAATTACACCTATTATTTTGTTCAATTTATTTAAGAGCTCGATGGCTTTCTAAAATAGAATAAATAATGGAAAATCTAGTCGTTCAAAAAATTTGAAGGCAGCCTTGCTCAGGAGTTAGCGATTAAGACAAAAAGGACCTGCTGGCTTCTTTTCTTTCTGAAGCATGCATGCTCATAGCTCCCTATTGATATAAAAGGGTATGGAGTGAAGGGTGAAACAAAAATAAGTAATAAGCCTTGGGGAAGTAAAGAGCCATCCTTAGGTGGTTTTGCACCAAGTACAATCGATTGTCCTTCCTTTATAGATAGGATTCCTTCCTTTATAGATTGAACCATCGTAACCCTACTCAACTAACAAAGTAAGTTATATACAAAAAGTTGAGTTATAGTTTAAACTCAATATCTATAAAAGTTAAGATAAAAGCTAAGGAAGAAGACTTTTTTTTTTTTTTTTATTGAAGCCGAAAGGTATCCCACAGGAATGGTAGCCTCACAATCCACCCAAATGCGGCCATCATAAATGTTTCATGCGACAATTGTGGAGGTAAGTTTGGGATAATCCATTCAATCTTCTTCTTTCAATGGAACTCCCACTTGTTCTTCTTCTTGCAAAATAAATGATAGAAAATTTAGTTGTTTGAAAAAATTTTGGTCGAAGTAGCAATAAATTTTATTATTTACTTGTTGTGAATATCCATTATAAGGAACAATTATTTCATTATTTACTTTATATTATACAAATTACAGTTATGAGTAGTGAATAAAGTAAAAATTTTAAATTTTCCTATATATTTTATGAAAAAATACCTATACCACCATGACCAATGCTGTCATCACTGACACAACAACCATCATCTCCACCACAAATTCTCCATTATTGCAAACCACCATGACACCACCACCATCTACCCACACCACTACTACCACCACACTAATGACATGTTAATAATCATAGTCCACTAACCGATGGTAAAGTGTGATGTGGATGTTGATGCAAATTATAGTAATGATGGAATCAATGAAAAGATTAAAATTCCGACTTATTTTGAGATAGTCACTCTCTATACCAATTTTCAAAAAAAAAAAGGTACCTAAGAATTTAGTTGAAAACTTCTTTATCCAATCTTCATCGATATATCACTGTGTATAAAAATACATGGTTTAGGATCTACTTGTTTTTACTAATAACTAATTTTCCTTCCAAAAACAACTACTAAAATTATATTTCAACTATTTACAATCTATTAAATTGCTAACTTCTAAAAGTGTACAACTATTATTGATTTTTTTACATTTATACCCTACTATATTCTTAAAACATAACAATTTATCCCCTACTTGAAATCAACCTTGTCCTCAAGGTTAAAGTAGAAAGAGACTAAAATTCTTGTATGCCAAGTCTCAAAAATATTTTAATCCAAACAAAGTGAAAAGTTTTTGTTATACTAACTTCACCAAAAGTTCAAACAAAGATATACATGCTTCTTTCAAAGTACCTATGTGAAAAGAAAACGATGAGATGAAAAACCAATATTGTATGCCCTTTACAATTATGCCATTTAAGGAAATCAAGTAATGGCTACAAACACTCTTTGTTATGAAGCATAATTAATTAAAAGTGATGATTAAGTAATTAAGGACTCTTACTAGTGAATGAAGATTTGTCAAGGCAAGGAAAAGGCACATTGAATGGCTTAAAGTCATATTCATATATGAATACAATTTTGTGTATTTTCGTCTAAAGTATGTAAATTCTATGATCCTTAATCATTTTTACATTTCATCTCTACCAGCTGCTCCTCTCGATTAGCCTTTACATCTGCTTCTTCACCAATCGCTTTATCTTCTTCCACTTCTTTCTCTTCTGCTATTGAACTTGAATATAAAGGAATTTTTCAAATGCCAACTGCTCTTACAATTGAAGCCATTAATTGGAAATGTTTCGATCATTTTAACTTTCATCAATTCTTACAATCTTTGCATGGATTTCACGTTTTTTGCTATTGAATGTACCAAGACTTCTAATTTCTCCATCATTGTTAGTTCCATGGCTTAAGTTCCATTAACCATAATAAAGAAAAATGAGAGCATCAATGTTAACAATCACAGCCCATTAACCTATAGTAAATTATGCCATGGATGTTGGTGTGAAGTGTGATAATGATGAAATCAATTAAAAGAATGAAATTCTAACTTATTTCAAGATATCCAAGTTTAAAGAAAGAGACACTTAAGAATTCGGTTGAAAACTTTCTTATTCAATCTTCATTGATATATCACTATTTATGGAAATACATAATTTATGATATTACTAGTAACTAATTTTCCCTTCAAAAACAACTACTAAAACTATATTTCAACTACTAAAACCACTATTTACAATTTACTAAATTGCTAACTTCTAAAACTATACAACTATTATTGATTTTTTTACATTTATACCCTCTTATATTTTTAAAATGTAACATGATGGCAACTATCATGAGCACAGCACCACAACATTTGAATGAGAACTTATTGCCGGCTTCCAGAAAGAACCTATATTTTTGTAGGCATCTTTTGTTATGGACCCCAACCCTAAAACCGACCTAATCGAGACTTGGGCCTATCTCTAATAACCTAATCAAAAAATGGATTGGCCTTATCTGCTATAAATAGGAGATGAAGCCCACAAGTAAAGGGATTCTCCTTTTCTCTTTACTCCTTTAGTGGAGTCCTTCATCACTTTTCTCACTTAGACATTAGAATGATTATGTTAAAGCACCATGGAGCATCTCCCTATAGCCATTTTCTATATTAGAGGTAACGGAATGAAAATCAAGAATCAACCATATTCATTTCAAAAAATAAATTACTAATTTGTACTAGCATAAATTGCATTCACCTCAAGTAGAAAGTCTTGCACAAATATTTTTATTCTTTAACATTCTATAGGGAAAGATATAAATTTTTTATTTCACACCCTTGCTCAATACCCCTGTCTTTTATTTGTTATACAAGTTCCAAAGTATCGATATGATCTTTGTTTTATACGATAAACGTATCTAGAGCAAAAATAAAAATTTCTTAAAAGAATTAGAATATTTTAATCTTATTAAAACGCACACGAATTGCATAAGTTTCGTGTTTAGTTTAAACATGCCGTCATTATTCTTATATCCACTCAAGGAAAGATTATCTTGTGCAAGCAAGGCTATTTCTAGTAATCCAACTAGTTAAAACGGTCTATGTTTTCTTACTTATAAATAATTCCTTCCGTATCTCTCATGATCTCCTTGTTAAAATAACCAAACTGGGAGAGTAGAAGAAATTTCAAAAGCTTAAACGGCTTGCTTGAAGGGTCCATTTCCAGTTACTACTTCTTATAGAGATTGCTTTTTCTATTTTCAAGCATAGTCGATCCAAAACATAACCAAGACGACGCTATCTTTTTAGACTCCAATTATATGTTGTGTAAGAAAGTTTGTTCATCCATCTAAGCGGTATGCCAAAAATAGTATTATAGTAATTTTAAGAATTTACAGATATTAAGAATTTTTAGTAATGAGTAATAGTTATCCATGATAATATATAATAATATCTTTAAAACATATTTTTCATGATGATTGACTATCTACACCGGTCATCGCATTCCATCATCATTTGCTGCTAAAGAACACTAATAAAATTTTGAAATTACTAAAATACTATTTAAGAATTTTAGATAGTTAATTACACAAATATTAGAAAAGGTCCAAAAACATATTCTATGAGATTAATGCACCATGAATATTAAAATCTTTACCCGAAGGGGAGAAAAAAAAAAAAAAGCGTAAATATTCAATGTTAATATATTAGAAATTGAGCTAGCCGGTCAATACTGACACGTTTGTTTAACATCAGGATAAGCGCACCAACTATTTAACCTATGTTTAGTAAATCTTTCACTAGTTTGGTTTCTGATATGCTTGATGCTTCTTATATGTTTTAAAATTTAATGTTTGTAAACTTTGACAGGGATCTTCATCGTTTCAGTTGCAAAAACACTAGGAATTTTATTTTTTCGACCATTAGGACAAGATAAGGATACATTTCATTAGAAAATCAATAATTATGCTACTAACTTAAAAAATTCTAAATAAAATTAAGTCTTTCACTTTTAATTAAGATATAATGAATAAATTATAAACATATCCTTTAAACTATTGGTTAAGTATACATAGCATATAAACTCTCAAAGCATGTTGGATTCTGCCTCCTTAAAAATTCTGAAAATAGAAAATCTACGCATGAACTTGTCACTGAGACAATCATCACTATTTATTTTTTCTTTATGAGGTAACAGTTTTATATTTTCCAAAGTTATGGTGATAATGGGAAACGAAGCTATAATTAGGATTTTAAACGATTTATAGACTCTGGAGTCTCGATTTACAATTTAGAAGGAATATTTATTAAAGATTATTAGTATACCTCTTATCTAATCTTCTCAAAAAGACAATCTTATATATATGGAAGCAGTCGATGCTATTCTTGGAACTCTCTGATGACTAGTCCTTCCCATTCTGCAAAATTATATTACGATGATGCTTCACTTACCGCAGCCACTTAGGCTACCAACTCCCACCTGCTGCATCTCCTCTAACCACCGTCACACGCCCATCAAACCAACGATCGCTTTAGTGCTGCATGCACCTCCTCACGGGATAATGCACAATATATATATATATATATATATAGTATATAATTACCAATCATATATCTAAACATATGGAATTGGATAATTTTTTATAAAAAAAAATAAAGCTAATTATCCCAAACTCAAATATAATCAATAGTTATCCATCTAGTATATATATATATGGTATGGCCAGTAGGTAATACCTATTAAATTTTTTTCCCCAATGGTTGTGGTTACTTGTGTATGCTTCTATTGGGAAGCTACGCATGTTTATTAATTTCAATAAAATTTTAACCACGATCAAATGATGAATTGGATAATAATAATATGAAAAGGATACATCAAGTCCTACATATTCTCCATAATAATTTAAACATTCTGTAAAAAGAAGAAATTTCCCATTAATATCCGAGCAATTAGGGAAATAAGCCAAGTGGATACGAACGGCCATTAAAAGTATTTGGTAATGATGTATGTACGAGTATACGTATACCATTTCATTGGTTTCCCTTTCCGTGAAGATATTCCTTGGCAATTAATAAAAAGAAAAAAAAATAATTATTGTGTATAATAAGATAAACAGTCAGATATACCAAGTGGCAACTTTTGTCCTCTAAGAACGTAATCAACCGGCGGCTATATGCATTAAAAATATAATTCAAGGTGGAACCTATGACCAAGTGAACAAACGTTTATTAAAAAACAAAAAACTGTTTCTGAAAAATAATTTGTATAACTGGTGTTTACTTCCCACAGATATTTGTTGTCCCCCGTTTTATTCGCTATTGCAATGTGTCTAGGCCAATCATAATAAGATACTTAAGTAATTGAAATACCTTTATTTTTTCATTAATTATAATGAAAAAAGAATATTTAAATCCAATTCATTCTATTAAAAGATCAATACTATCGAGCTATATTACTATTAGTGAGTAATTGAAATATTTATTATACGTGCTATTTTGAATATCATCCGACTTAATTATTATTCTACAAACATGGCGATTAATCTAATATATCAAACTAATCAAAGTTTTATGCAGATGAAGTAGAGCAAACAATGTGTGAGAGTAAAGAAGAGCTTACGGGACAAAGGATCGGACTCAAGATTTATAGAAATTTTTTCTTGTGAATCCGTCCACTCATCTAGCCCCCAAAATGAGGATTCAATCATCTATCCCGATCATTCCATTATTTGAGAGGATAAACATTATATTATATCGTCAGCAAGTTTACACTTTCGATTTTATTTTATGCCATCCTTTCATCTCAAGTAAGAGCTATTCAGATCTACAAAATATAGATCGTTATTCGATAGTCGATCCAATGTGTAAGATTGTGCTATACAATGAGTTGACAATCTGAGGATCAGGATAGCTTTTTAAGATTATGTTTATAAAACAATATTTTCAGGAAGTACTTAATATTTCATATTAGCAACCTAAACAATTTTCCTTCTCTACTTTGTAAAGAAGTTCATAACTAAAGTTATTTATCAATTTTTTTATTCTTTTACGGTCTCGTATTATCATTACTTTCCAAAGAATAAATAATATCTTTAACTTAAATATTAAAATATGTAAAATTATTTTATTAATGCTTCCTGTTATAATTATAATTATAATTTACTAATTATTACGAGAAAAAAAAGGAACATAACAATTTTAAAATTAAAAAAAAAAGGAACCAAAATATTCAAGGGCTCAAATTGAATTTGCTGTAGAAAATTGTAGGCTTCAACGGCCATCTTTTGACTTGATCCGACTCAGTATAAAAAATAAAAATAAACCAGCTGAATACAACAGCCATAAAATACCTAACATCGTTAGAGAAACTAATAGGGCCATGGTATTTAAATAAATACTCGAGACTTTATAATAACCATATCGTATAAGGTATTTATTTGGACTCTACTTAACCATATTAGTTTAGGATTGATAATTAAGATCATAAAATAGGTTTCGAGTCGTAATTCTTAAAATTTGTTCTCATATGATAGGGTATGCATAAGAAGTCATAATATATTATACTCACCTTAAAACCGTTGAAATATACAAGGTACAAGTTACAAGTACAAGTTACAAGGTCTCCATCTTATAATAATAATTACATAAAATTAATAAATAAAAGATATAATCTCATTAAAATCAAGTAAAACTCAGCTTATCGAGAACACTAAACTAAATATTTATTAATCATTTCCCTTTCATTATTCATCTTTAATCTTTACTTCCTTCTTTACTAAATCTATGATCTAGTAAAGTTCGAAAAAGGGAATTTAAGTTCTTATTTCTACTTCAAGCGCTACGTACAAATCACAAGATACATTCATTACTTATTTTTTATAGTAAAATAGTTTTTTTGTTTTATCTTTGACGAAAGATTTGGTTTTACTACTAAAGTAGAATACGATTTTCTTAGAGTATAAGAAGATTATTTTACTAATGCATATATCTTAAAATAAAAAAATATTTTAGTTTGAATTTATGTTTTGTTCTAATTTTCATGTTATGTCTTTATTTTCTCATGATTATCATCATATCTATAATTATTAAATTATATTTATAAATTTTTTATTCACATTTTAATAAACTCTATAAACCTTAATGGACTCTATTCATCGGAGTCATTTGAAATATTGGTCAAATTGAGCAATTTCTTTTGAAAAAAAAAAAAGAGTTAGGTTTATTTTATATTTCAAAAAGATAATCATATCGAAATTTTTAAGGAAAAAATGAAAAAAAAATATCTATAAATTCAACAAGGTATCTTATAACCTATACAATCTATAGGGAATAAAGCGATTCTAGAATATCACAAAATAGGGCACTGATAATAATGTTTCAAAATATATACCAACAAAGTAAGATATAATTAGGTCTCAATATCCTATCTACTCTATACCCGATCACTCCAATCTCACAAACATATTTAAAGAATGGAGGGGTGCTTGTGATGTGAATTTATCAGAATTGACAAGAATCCCTTATGAACACACTCTAATGAATTGGTAATCCAAAGAGCAATATAGGATTCTACTGTATCAATGGTTCTTAAAAAGAAGGATAGCGCTATAATGTGTTAGCGATCTAGGGACAAGGAAATCTCAAGTTTCACCAGGATTTTTTCATTTCAATTCTAAAATTCTTTATCTATCTTATGATTTAAGTTCTTAATTTCCACGTTCTTATAAATTTATTATTCTCATTCTTATACCAAGTTTCTAGATTTTGTTTTCATAAGCAAATCACGAAGTCCCACCTTTCTATAACATTCCTAAGGTTTGATTTGTTAAATTGTCTTAGATTTGCAGCGTAGAGTTTACTATTGAAAAGCAATTGTAGCTTAAAACTAAGTTTATAGATTTTTAGAGCCTACTTGGACAGTGTAACAATAGAGTTTGCTTCTCTCCTATAGCAGGGTTTTTTTTTTTTTCTCCTTTTTAAAAAACAAATGGAGTTAACTGTGAGATAGCCTAAGGTTTTATTTATACAAGATATCTTTATGATTTAAAAAAAAAATTAATCTTGATTGTGACATTACGTTGAAGGAAGAAAGGAAATTTGAGAGTTTCAAACAAAGTTTCGTTAGTGAAAAAAGGAGTAGAAATACTCAGGTTGTAGTAAGAAAGAAAGTTAAGAGAAGTTGCGAAATGCGTACAAGTATTGAGAGTATTTATAGGCTAAATGCTGAAGTAAGTGAATCGATGACTATGGGGATTTGTGTAAACATAAATCCCCTAATACATTACAATGCAAATACATGGGGACAATTTTGATCGAACACTTGCATTAAAAAGGCAAAACTTTTACGTTTGTATGCAAAGTCTACAAAAATATATGACACATATCATGTCACATTAACTACACCATAAAAGTGCATAATAAAATAAGAATTCAAAAAGTTGCCTTCCACAAGAAGTTTTTCTAAGGCCCCTTCAACTTCCACGTCAACAACAAAGCTTCCACAACACTGTTACTCAACTTGGATAGGTTAGCCCTACTCGACTTTGCCATCGCATGATCGGTTCTGCCAACCCAGATCATCTGACACCATAACATACTTAGCTCCTCCAATTTACACCCTTAGTACCCGAAGCGCCTAATCTACCGATTCTTCACCTCAACTCTAAACACCCAGCTCAACCTAATGAGTATCCAACTTGGGCCACTCATCTAGCTCAACACCTAAGCATTCTGCTCTGCCCTAGTGTATTCTTCTCGAATTATCTCACCATGCTCGACTTAGCACATTATCAACCCGAGCTTCCTCGTCGAGCATCTCCTCTACTCAAGCCTCTATCATGCCATGTTAGCTAACCTCTTCAAAAGTGTTAACATGATAATTCCTCACATAAGTTACCAAGTTATTATGAGCACTCCAAGTTCAACTCGGTCATGTGCTTAAGGAACCTATCTATTCATTCTCCTTGCCTCAACTTCAGTAATAAGACTACACAAGTAGGGGATGGGCAAATGTTGATAGGATATATTAAACATAGACCCTTTAAGCCCATGTCGTTCTATCTACGCCCATGACCTAGTTCCCTTTTGACTAAGTTCAATCTCCTTGCTCATTTAGTTCATTTCGGCCCACGCCCACTAAATAGCCTATCTATACATTACAGACTCTAGCAATTAAAAAACAAGGATAAGGCTTGCAAACTTAGTCAATAACCACCTCCTACAATCCAAAGCCACGTCAGCCTACATGTCTCCACTATCTACTACTTGTAAACATGTCCTCTACCCACTAACGGTGCTCTAATCGCTGGCTCTACTTCTCTATAAATACCAGACTACCATCCAACGGTAAACTATTTAATACTTTACGTACTTGAGATATATTTTGTCATCTTATATACATTCTACTTCTCTATACACTTTGTTAACTTAAGCATCATAATGGACACGCTGGACAACACTTAGTGCTCCTCACTTATGACTGTTTTAGAGGCTCTCTTGATTATGGAAAGGCCAATCTGCTCTTAATCGTTGCTGGCCAAAAGTTAAAGACAACATATTCTACCTTTGATTTATATTTTTTTAAATCTTAATCATTAAACTAATTATGAATTTAATAGATTGGATTTTTACAAAATATAAATAATTGATAAAATAAAGGTTAGACCACTATATTAAAATAGAGGACGAGACCGTGAAAGTTCTTCTAACATCTGGATCAAACGAACTACGCATCATGCATATAAAATTGCATGAGACTAAATCTTCTTTTATTTTTAAACACTCGATGAAGCGCCTCCCACGAGTAGCAGCTTGTAACTACAATGCTAACAATAAATGAAAAGGATAATGATAAAAATCACCAAAAAGCATCCCGTTTGAAAAAACAGAAACTACTTCCATATACCCCATAAATGTTTATTGAATGTTTCAAAAGTTAAGAACAACATACTAATTGTAGATCATTGATCTATTTAAAAAAAAAAAAATTATTCCCTATAACTAAAAAAGGACATAATTTGTTAATACTTAAAAAATAAATAAAAGGATTTATAATGGCACAATCGGATAGGCAGCTAATTGGGCAATGCCACAGAGCCCTTCCGGAGAGCCTGCTTCCCTTTGCAGTCTCACGTATCCACCCTCACCCCATTTGTCACCCCACGAGTTTTTCGCAATCCAAAACTTCGTTCCATCCCCATTAGTTCCATACCCAACTAGGGTTAGGGCATGATTGAGAACGAAACTACATTTCCCCTTGAAAACCCCACTCTTATAAAACCTAAAATCGTCGGTAGCGCCACCGATGGGGACCGCAACAGGCTGGTTCGCCACGGCTTTCATGATCGCCACCTCGTCGTTGGGTGGCAGTATTTCGTAGCCGCTGATCTTGGCGGGGTGCAATTGTAACTTGGAACCATCACAAGGTTTTTTGACACCAG
This sequence comes from Lumnitzera racemosa, assembly GCA_024138005.1. Taxonomy (NCBI): domain Eukaryota; kingdom Viridiplantae; phylum Streptophyta; class Magnoliopsida; order Myrtales; family Combretaceae; genus Lumnitzera; species Lumnitzera racemosa. The sequence continues at coordinate 85,932,485 of JAMXBC010000011.1, forward strand.
TGTAGGGATAGTCGGAATCGCTTGCGATGCCGTGGTTGTCAGTGACGAATCTATAGGCTTTAATGTAGCTACCGTTGGTGCAACCGTTGCTGGCCGTGACGCAATCCACCAACTCTTGCTCCGACAAGGTGATCAAGTTTTTGGATATTATTTGGTTAAGAGATTCTATGGTTGCCACGGTAACAAACGCCCAACACGACCCTGTATCAACGTAAGGAAACAATCAAGTTATTAAAACTACTTTATTTCAATACATCTTTGTGGAACATAACTAGTTAATTAGAACAAATTATAAAGAATGTACCCTTTTTATTTTTCGAATATATATATATATAATGCTCACTAAGATAAGAAGATAAAAAAAAAAAAATCTGTTGATTATACACATATTTAAATATATTTGTGTGAGTCAGATTTTTAGGGATCTGACAATAAATTATATATGATATATATCCGGTCCAGGTCATAATAAAAATTTACTTACATAAGCGGGATAAATAGAAAAAAAAAAAAAGCCATTAATAATATTTACCGTATGGATGTTCCGCAAGTTTGTATAACTGATCACCCCTACTGGGAGATATTCAACCGAAATCAACATAAAAATTATATTAAAGGTTGCCTTTCTATAAAAAAACCTTAAAATTTTCTTATATTATTTGCAATATAAAAATTAGACGAGTTTACATGACTTGTCCTACCTGCACATTTTCACACAAAAGCACACTCATTAAAAAGATCGATTTAATAAATAGCATTACAATATACTCTAAAATTATATGATATTAACTAAATTATATATATATACACACACATATACATATATTTGGGAACAAATCATTAAAAAGAAGTTATATATTAAGTTATCAATAATAAAGGTGTGAAATTTTCCGCAATTGATATTTAATAAACATTAAATCAAATATGAGATTAAGAGTTGAACTAATCTCATATAAAATATAGATAGAATTATATAAAAATATATACATGTATTGGGAAAAAAAAAAAAAATTTTTTAAAAAAGCTATATATTAAGTCATCAATAATGGAGTTGGGAAATTTCCATACCACACACGCCTTGCTGCTTGACTGGTGTGACAGCACCTTGTTGTCTCCAATCAAAACTAGCTGGAGGAGTTGTGTTCTCGTACTTATAATCGGTATTCTGCAAGCGTTTTCCAATATCTACCGATACATCAAGACCACTACCGTACATTGATGTGAACTCATCTAGGGTTAGATCGGCAAATTGATTAATTCCTAGAGTATAAAGTTTATCACCAGCATTATTTGAAGATTCGATATATTCAACATTTTTTTTAAATATTCGGAATCTATTCTCCTTCTCCATACTGTCAACGTAAACGCGTCCATATTCACTCATCCATTGTTCATACTTCTCGTACATAGGATCTTCAACTATATCACGAGACATGACTCGAAAGACACAAAGATAGGATATGACAAACCCTAGGAGTAAGAGAATGCTACTACTCCTCAATATCACTGCCATATTGGCTTGTCCTAGTTGATTTTGTTTATTTGTTCCTAGGAAATTTCCTTTTTCTCTCGTATAATTAATTTTTCATCCTAGGCTCCTCGTTTATGTAGGTGCTTCTATAGTGGTTCTAAATTAAATAATTTCTTTTATGAAATTCCCGCATTAGATTTAACTGAATTATTTGGCAATAATAGATACAAGAGATCGATACACAGGATAAAGATAAGGAAAAAGAAGATTATAAATATAAAAATGAAAGAAGAAGAATATTGCTGTGAAAGAGCAAAATAGGAAAGTGAAACGTACGTTTTTTCTTGGAAAAACATGAAATTTAAGAAAGGAAATTAAATAAAAAAAAAAGGGGGGGGGGGGGGGGGGGGGGGGGGGGGGGGGGGGTTGAATTATTATGGAAGGCTTACTTAGCCTAGTGCTATTTAGCAATTTTAGAAACTCTTAAGAAATTGGATGCTTTTCTGTCGATATAAAATGTGAATGGACCAATTAACTTATATTGATTCTTAATTTACTTGCAATTTTCTTTCAATCCTCTCGATTTACCTTCCAGGAATATTGAGAACATTAAATAAGGATTAAGAAATGGAGATTTGTAAGGATAAGCAAGCGAGAAATCTCTATTAGATAATGGATATTTACAGAAATTAAAAAAGGTGTTATTATATAATGAATCTTTTTTCCTCTCCAACTTGGATTGCTTATCTTCACTGAGGTACCAAAATAAGTATCTGGTCCTTAGCATATATTCCCATATCAAGTATCCACTTTCTAAAAATATATTACATATTAGCTTGAAAAGTAATGAATACGAGGACCATACCAAATTTAAAATATTAATAAATAACGTTGGTTAAATAACCATTAATAAAGGAGATGATTATTTATAAAGGAGAGTCATTTAAAATACTAATATAAGGCCCTAGCACTTTTTATGTACCTTATTGATAAACATGCCCTCAGCATCTAATATGTGGCACCTTAAGACTGAAAATATGATAACTCCACTATATATATATATGGCATGCAAGACTAAGAGCACGATTCATAAGTAACATCTAACTCATAAAAATTCCCTAATCTCTAGATTTAAGATAAATATCACCTAATCCATGAAATATAAAGAGCTCATATCCAGGCTAAATGATTTAAATCTTTACATCAATAAAACATAAATTAAATCTTAAAAGATAAGCTTGTACAATTTTTATTCAACTTTCTAGTAAACAACATAGTCAAAACTTCTATATCCTGCACACTTCCAAAAGAAAAAAATTTTATCCTAAGCTATCGTAAAAATCCTGCTCATCGATTGCACAAGAACTTGAAATATGAGAATCCTAAAAAGGTGAGCGATAATACCAGTACAGTAGCTACTATGCAAACATCATGCAAATGCCTTGCTAAATCGCTGTAAGCATCACTTAATTATTTCATTTTTGGGTATATCAATAAACACAATCTTAGCATCTCAATCCTTGAAGTTTAATACCAACTCTACAACAAATATATATATATATATATATTTATAGTAAGCAACATCTAGGAGTCACCTCATCCCCAGTTCATTAATATTGTTAACATTTGATTGAGTTAGTCCATGGTAGTTGTCTGTGTAGGCATCCTATTCTACCCTTACAAATTTATCCATTTTTCCACTTCCATACTCTACCCAACCAATTCAATCAATCCCTAAAAATCCATAATCTAAACAATTAATCTCAACCCATAACTTGTTTATAACCACCATGTGAATTTCTAGAAAAAATTAAGAACTGTAATTAACTAACATTAATCATATATTACAATTATTATCATTGATTAAATCCCAATTCATAACCTATATTATAAATTTACGGTCAAACCCTAAAAGAATTAATAGAATTAAAAGAAATAAGAACAAAAAGAGAGGAAGAAACATAACATACCTTATGCTTACACTCTAGCAACAATTGCGAAACACTTGCAAGAATTCTATAGTTACACTCAATTCTTGATATTCCTTTAACAACCAACATGTACTAACTAATATTCTTGTTACCAAATTCAAAAATCCCTATAAACTTGCAAGTATTTACCACATTCATACTATAATTTTATACCTTTCAACAACCAAAACTTCTATAAGACGTATATTACTTAAATTGATAAGGGGAATAACCAAGTTAAGACGAGAAATTATCTTAAGGAGAGATACAGCTAGAATTGAGAGTAAGAAGGGATAAGGTTTTTAATTTTAGGGAAAAGGAAATAACAAAAATCCAATAGGAGAGGAATAAAGTTATTAATCGACAATTTTTTGGTTCTACAAAGTAGAAAACTAGTAGAAATACACAACTACCCTTATTTTTAAAAAAAATTCATCCTCAAAATTCCATTCGTATTCTCAAACAACTCTAGATATTTGTTCCCATCTCATCTTTAGATTCCTAAGTGCCCTCTCTTTTAGTGTGGTTACCCTACTGACTCTTTACATACCTAATGGTCCAATATCCTAAGAACTTCTCCTAGTATCGATTATGCTTACAAGATACTCAATGCTAGTAAAATCAACTCCGATGTCAAGCTACTCCAATTTATCTACGCAATGAGAATCTTTTATATACATTGTCAACAATAATACATGGAACACATTAAATGTCTCACCTAATTTAGATGTAGTGCTAATCTATAGGCTATATTACCAATCCTTTCAAGGATTTCAAAATGGTCAACACACCTAAGGCTTAACTTGCCATTGATCTCAAACCATGCTATTGTTTTACCATGTAAAATTTTTAGAACACATGATCTCTTATCTTAAATTCCAAAAGGTCATGGCTTCTTATTAACATAACACTTTAGGTGACTCTATGCTATAAGTATCCAATATCTTATTATCTACACTTTGTTTACTAGACTCTAAATTAACTGAGGACCTAAAGGTCTCTCCCTTTTACCTCTTCCCAATGCAAAGGCAATTTACACTTTCTTCCATATAAGGTCTTATAAGATGCCATATGAATAATTGCTAGGTAAAAGTTATCATAAGTGAACTCTACTATTGGCAGATATTCATCCAAGTTTCTCTTGAAACCATACGCAAGCCCAAGATATATCTTCTAAGATCTGTATTGTTCTTTTTTATTGTACTTTAATTTATAGGTTAAAAAGTGGTGCTAAACTACAACTTTCTGCTTAAACCCTGATATAGCTCTTGTAGAAATAGCTAAACATGTGTACCTATTAGACACAAAGGTTATAGGAGACCTATGTAGTCTTACCATTTCTTAGATGTACAATTGCACAAACTTCTCTAGTAAGTATATGGTTTCGAATCTATGAAAAGTGTTGATTCAACTAGTTTGTCCACTGCTACCTAAAATATGTCCCATAATTGTCTTTGGAGGGTGCCACTCCAAAATCGATGGTGATATGTTTCCATTTCCATTTTAGTATCGAAAAAAGGTTGCACAATCTACTAATAGGTAAGGCACTTCAATACATGCTTAGATATCATCCTCATTATATTACTCTAGCTTTATTGTGCTTTCAAATCCTTATACATTTTGGTGCCTTTGACGTATACTGAATTACCTAAGCAGTGATCTCCTTTTAGAATTTCATACTTTAACTTGTCATTTAACCTATGTAGTCTCACCATTTCTTAGATATACAATTGCACCAACTTCTCTAATAGGTATATGGTTTCAAATCTACCTAAAGTGTTGATTCGATTAGTTTGTCCACCACTACCCCAAATATGTCCCATAATTGTCTTTGAGGGTGCCACTCTAAAATTGATGGTGATATGTTTCCATTTCCATTTTAGCATCAACAAAAGGTTGCACAATTTGCTGAAAGGTAAGGCACTTCAATACACACTTAGATATCTTTCTCGCTATATCACTCTAGCTTTATTGTGCTTTCAAATCCTTATACATTTTGGTACCTTTGAGATAGACTAAATAACCTAAGCAATGATCTCCTTTTACAATTTCATACTTTAACTTCTTATTCCCTAGTACATGTAGTCCATCGCCATGCCCAAATATCCCTATTATATCAACTCGGAATTTATTACTTTTGGCTTCCTCCAGTAATTTTTATGTCATCACATTTCCTTCTTAGGTGGCTTTAATTTGCTAAATCAATGTATACAATCTCAAATTGACTAACCCAATTCCAACCTAATGTGTTAAGATTGCCCTTCATTAACTGCTTTTGGGGCTTAATCAAGGTTCTTTAAATGCTCCTCATGTTCCCTCGTCTTAATATACAGCAAGTGTCATCAATAAGAGAACTAAAAATTTATCAAAATATCCTCTATAATTTGTTCGTCAAGTTCATGAAGGTTTTCAACGCATTAGTAAATCTACAGAATATTACTAAGCACTAACAATGCCCATAACACAGTCGAAAGCAGATTTAGGATTACCCTTAGGCTTAATCTTGAGCTAATGTTGCCATGATCTCATATCCATTTTAGAGCACTAACTCAAGCTTATTTATTGAGTAATTGGATTTCTTGTTTTCTTCAAAGGGATGAGTTGTACTAGCTTGGTTCAAGCAGAATCCGAAGAGATGAAAGAATGTTATATCATGGGAACATTTCACTTGGAGCAGATATACATCCATCGAGAGTAAATAGAAAACAAACTGTGATTGTCACAAAAATCCTTGCTGACCGCTCGATCGTAGGCTGCTACATTGATCGACCGCTTTACATCTCAACTCATGTGAAGCTCCAAAATTTGACTTCAGATTTCGCAACTTCCAACAATTAACTTGGAATATAAGACGTAATCCCTCCTCACAATTGTGCCCGTGTATAATTCTACTCATAAGTTTCTCCTCTCGCAATCACTGCAAGTCTTCCTCGATGCTTCCATGATTACTGTGAAACATATTTAAACAATGTTTATCAGCTAATCGTCAACGCGTACGACGTGCTTAGAAGAAAAAACACAGTCCGGCCCACGGACATTGTTCCTGGCTCTAATTCTCCCATGGAACCCCAAAGTACGTGACAAGCTGCTGCGGTTGACCTTATCCACAGGATGAAGGACGGAGAGAGATCAAATGACACTCCGTGACTTTAATTAACACGATAGGACTACTGACCGTTGACAAAAACTCTAGCATGTCAAAATTTTAAAACGATATTGATCGGAAAATCCATACCGATTGCGACGGTAAAATGAAAAAACATGTAACCCACATGTTGAAAGAAATCTGGGGCACTTTGTAACGTAGCCTCCCAGAAAGTGGTGTCTTTGTATCCAAAGCGTAAGATAATTATACCTTAAAATATGCAAAGATAAAGGAGTGAAAACAGATTAAAAACTCAAAAAACAAGTATATTTTCAATTGTCCAAATAAACTTGGACACCGAGCCAAACGGAATCGGTCCTGAACTACTGGTTCATAGGTTAGTGATACAGTAAACCGTAACCGTAATTAATCTATAAATTGATAGTTTTGAATCGATTTAAAACTTTTAAACTTTTTTTTTTTAATATTTAATTTTTTATTAATTTTTTTAAATATATTAATAATTTCTAATAATATGATTTCTTCTCTCTTTTTTAATATATTAATTCATTAATAATTTCTATTTTTTTATTAATTTCTAACTCAATGTAATTTCAACTTTTTCATTTTTTTCCTTCAAATTTTATTTTTTTTTCTCATATTCATGTTTTACAAAAATAACTTACATTTATTATTAATCAATAATTAATTTATGATTAATCATTTATTATTAGTTTGATAATATTATTATTAAAAAATCATCATTTATCATCTTAAATAAAATAGCTTTAACATTCGATAACTTATCATCTTAATAGTCTCTTTTTCTCTCTTTCTATTTTTTTTTTTAAGAGATAAACTGATCGAACCAACCCACCAGTTCAATAGCAGGTCAACCCAATAATTTGCAACCCATCGATTTAAGCGATTCCGTCTCTTTTAAACCGCCTAAATCCTTAAAATCCAATGATTCGCTGAGACAGTTTAGCTTCCTTACTTTTGGGCCGAACCAATTTAAGGCCTACTCAAGCCAATTCAAGACCCGCCCAAGCCAGTTCACAGTTCAAAACTAACATTTACCAAGTTTGTGTCGAGACCTTTGTAGCTAAGTAGTATGTACATTGATCTTTCAATAGCATGAACCAAATTCAATTCTACCTTGCACATAGTTGTCGTAATAGTATGGCCAAAAAAGTGTACATTTTCAATTAATATTATACACTTCCATTCATACATAATTGCACAACTATATGGAGTTCAAAAAATTAAATTAATGAGGATCACCCCTATAAGTAAACTATGTCAACAATCTTCAGTTTGTCGATGGAACTTCCAATGCCTATCATGGTGAGGGATCGGTTTCCTGGATCTTCAAATTGATATCCATATCGATAAAGGATGTCTCCACCAGCTGATACATGAGATTTCTGCAGAAGAGCAATAAATTTATGCTTCTTCGACATGCTTAAAAGAATTCAAGTTCTGGTAACCGTTGGTTGGGCAGATGAATGCCATTCAATGAGCGTATGATCATTACTTCCAAAGCCGAAATACCAGTGAAAGTTTTAGCTAAGCCATCTTCCTCATAAACCGTTCCATCAAATCACCAAGAGCTTTTATCAATGACTTTGGTTCATACACAATACCAGCCTTTGGGTCATGGATGGAATCGACCGTTACCTACAGAATCGATATTGAATTGAGTTTACAGTAAACTTTCTTTTTTCTTTTATGTCACAATCTGGTGAGATAAATAAGGTGCTCCAAGAATATTATGCCAGCAGCATCTTGCTTTTAAGACACATTGGAGAAGAAATTATAGCACCATGGCATTATATACTAATAATGACGTGAATCATTCATCTTGTAGAAATAAAGTCAGGTTATCGTAACCACATATTCTTTTGAAGATAGAGATGTTTGATATTGCTAGTGATTTTTATGAAGACACCAGGGATTCATACCACATCAAATATACCATATGCAGCCAGTTTCTGTATGTCTACTGGAACTGCACCATCTTTGGGCACAAAGAGAGTATTGATGTATCGGTCTGGCTGCAAGAAACATTAAAACATTAGACTTTTAATTAATTAATCCAAAGTCCTTCCTCACATTCAACCTTGGTTTCTATGAACCTAACTTAGTACAACCAACGTCATAAAAAGAGCTATTGGTATATAATTCATTATGGTGCCTAAATTTCCCCCTCCCTTTGGAATGTTGCATTGATTGAGAATATTATTTATCATGAAATTATTAATAAAGAAATCAAATAGAACCTGTGGATGCATTGGATTAAACCAGTAAAACAAGTTCCATCACAATTGAACTAAAGCTGCTTTAATATATCCTAGCTTCTTTCCATTTTATAAATTTAAAAGAATAGAAAACTAGTTACAGTTCTTAGGAAAAATCACTAGAGGTGTATCGTATAAAGTTAAATTCCAACCGTGTCTGAACACTTACAGGATTTTTCAGACAGTTAATGTTATCCCCATAGGTACGATTGAGAGCATCTGTGATGGCAGTAACAAAACACAAAGCAGAGAAACCACTTGTTTCACGATCATGAGAGCCATTCAACAACAGAACCTAAGAGAAACCACCACAATGTATAAGAAATACAATAAGCATGTTAACAGCATTTAGCGGTCATTAGTTGCTCAATGCCTGCTCCCCTAGCTAGCAAAAAGATTGAAAGCACACCTTAGGACATGTCCTTGAGGAAATTCTCTCCCCAATGCCACGTAGTACCTGGAAAAAGAAACCACTAGAGAATGTCAAATCATAGAAAGTAGTCTCAGATACGATCGCTCACACCAGATTGAATAAAGCAATAGTGAACACAATTACACCATACCTTATAAAAAATAAGACTATTAAGTTTATTCTATAAACTAAGACGATCCAAAACAAAAGTAATCGTTTCAAATGAAATCCATCCATCAGCTGGCTTTCCTGATAATTAATCTGAAGCCCTCGAAGGTGGAATCTCTTTGCAAACACAAAAGCAATAACAAAGCAGTAGCTGTTATCTAATTGCTAAGAGGACATAATGAGTGGAGTTGCAGAGGATTTGAATGAGGAGGTTAAAGTGTAGATGAAATCAAAAATAGCACAAGTTTTAGTAATTTTCATGTGAAATTTGTTTTAGGGGGGTGCAAAGATCAATGCCCCTTTCCACTTTATTAGTATAGAATAATAAATTTATTTAGTCAAATAAATTAACCGAATAATGAACATAATTTAGACTGCAATTAATTACACAATTCTAGAAAATAATAAGTGAGCTGAAAAATGAGTTACACCAGCAAGAAATTTGCAGTTCTTATTTAGTTCTTCTGGTTATGAAGCATTATGGAGTGTTCCAACTACAGCAATTGCTGTTACTGTTACTTGTTTCTTCTGGACATGCAGACAGAATGTAACTAGCACAAATATTTATTAACAATTATGACAGTTTAAGGCTTTAAGCAACCAGTGGACCATTTCCTAGAAGTCTTGCATACATAATCTAAAAGAGGTATTAACTCAAGTCACGATAACTGCTACTACAGCGATATATCTGATTATCCTAATGCTTTCCTAGAGTCTAGCTCTACAAGCATCTAATCCAAAAGTTTTAGTTTGTTACATTTGGTATAGTTTTTGAATTCGTCGGCAGAGGGAAAATGAGTATGTAGGGGTACAAACTCAGGACCTTTCGTCTGATACTATGTTAAAATTAGCTCAACAACAAACTAATCTAAAAGTTAAAGCCTACAAATATGGTGTAAACTTTTAGATTTATTGCTTAACATTCTCGCACTTACATGCCAAGACTTTGCTTAAACCCAAAATAGAGATAAAATGAATACCCCGCACAGAATTTCAAACTTAGGACCTCCAGCTCTAATATTTGTTGATTTTAGTTTTACAACCAACTAATCTAAAAGCAATGGAACAACTATTGAATTTGATTCCAAAAGGATCTAATCTAAAAGCTTAGACTTGTCAAATCCAGTGTAATTTTATATTTACATTTGTTTATAAGCATTTGGGCATGACCATAGTATATTATAAGAAACATCCATGGAAGCATTACATGTATACTGCATACATCAAAGATTCAAAACCAAATAAAGGTAAATCATATCATAATATTTTGAATATAGCTCATCTATGGCTACATAAGTTTTAAGAATTTTTGGGAAGTCTGGTTTTAAACTTATAATAACTTCCGTTATCATTGAAATATATATGTGTGTGTGTGTGTGTGTGTGTGTGTGTGTGAGTGATGTTAGGATTCCAAATAAGACAAATGATCAATCCCAAGTATCTTATTCCCAAAATGATTGTGGCTTCAATTTTTTCCTTCTGGAGATCATTTGCAGTGCAGGGTCGCAAGCTGCTAGAGAATCAAGTAAGCATTTCTGTAGAGAGCACAACATTCATGATAGATTAATGAATCAAAAAGAAAACTATAACCATTAAAAAAAGTCCAAAAAATAATACAAAAAAATACATCCCTAAAAGAAAAGGTAAAAGTTCATTAGTAGGGAACTTTGATAATACAGGAAACACCAGTAAAGAAGAAATTGGCAAAAACTTACAAGTGAAGGGCAAATGGAAGTGAAGAGTGATCCCATAGCATAAACAATGCAGTCAACAGTGCTCAACTGGTCCAATACAGCTGGATTTACAGCTGGGAAAACCTGCAAAGCACTAGAAAAATCCCGAGTTCTTTTAATTGAATCAAATGTATGCACCAGCCTGTAATATTAAACAATTCATATACACAAATAATAGCAGGATGAATTGCAATGTATCTAAATGACCCATACCATAACCATAACTGGTTACAAAAACCCAAAAGTATCAAAAAAGAGAGAGAGAATGGAAGAAAGAAACATCATATCGCGAACTAATGAACAAAAATATAACCATTAAAGCAACAGTAGAAATTCCCAAAGGAATCATGTGGATGATCACCTCATGTAATGAATTCCCACCCTCACTGGACATGTAGAATACCCGCTTCATTCGTGCAGGAAGAGCAGGAATGGAAGAGCATTCCTGCAAAAGATTACAAAGGATGAACAAGGCTTAGTAAGGAAAATTGCTGCAAATTGCTCCTCAACAAAACATTTACAAACAATGGAGATAAAGTTAATTTGTTCCCAACAACACAGTTATTTGTAATATAAACCTCAAACTGATGCAGCATTGCCAGAGAGAGCTCTGGCAATTGGAAGAAATTTAGGGAAAGGTCAGCAGCCCTTCATCCACATTCTTTTGTTAAAAAATTTAGTTCACCTATAATTGTGAGATATAAATCTTTCCCCACCACATTTGTGTACATGCCCCACCTAGCGTACAGCCCCATCAAATCATGACAAGTCATTCTACTACGGAGGAGATGCCACTTCTATGAGAAAGATGATTAAAATTACACAATATGCATATTTTTCTGACAAATATGTTAAAAACCTAAAAAGAAAATTGCATATTAGGCAAGGAAAACACCACTTTAAGGCCTTGTTTCCACTGTTGGCTTCAAAAGAAACATGCATCTCCACTCTCCAGGCAGCAGGCTAGCAGATTAGGCTTGAAGAATGCTAAACATAACATGCTACAAAGAAAATTCTTTAACTAGAAAAACCAGCCAAAATTTGGCCAATCAAATAATTGTCTTCGATTAGGTAATGGTCTTCAAGAAAGAGTTTAAAATAGAGACCTGTCACTAAAATGCATAAATTCTATGTCAATAATCTTCAACTCATGCTTGCCAATTCCATATTCTACACCATCATTGGAGTTACAAGGGCAACACTGAATATCCAATCATAGAACAGAAATTTGCAAAATGGAACCAGACGATATGACTGACCCACATGAAGCTAGTAATATAAACTACAATAGCTGGAAATGAGATCTATTATATTTTAGTTGCAGATTTTGTTCTAATGCAGGTTTTGAGTACATTGTGAAAAAAGCAGATTTAGAAACTATGGAACACAGGCTACAAACAGAAAGGTACCTTCTTTACTGGTTGCATCAATCCTGTTGCTGGATGGGATATCTCATTCTGGCCACGTATAATGGTTCCATCCTATAAGTCAAAGTACAAGATAATCAGCAAAACATGGTCAATCTTCTTGTAATGCCCAATCAAAATTTGAAATGCCAACAGGGGAAAGCATTTTTATTCACAGGGAACCAAACCGGCTGGGGCTGATTTTTCTAACTTATTTTGGATATCCGGTTTAGGTGATAGGAGGGCTAGCGCTTAACTTCACAACTAACTAGACATCATCAATATACTGGTTTTTATGGGAAATCTGAAGATGAGATGGTGATAACAGACAAAACGATCCAACAGGGGAAAGCATTTCTATTCACAGGGAACCAAACCGGCTGGGGTTGATTTTTCTAACTTATTTTGGATATCCGTTTTAGGTGATAGGAGGGCTAGCGCTTAACTTCGCAACTAACTATAGACATCATCAATATACTGGTTTTTATGGGAAATCTGAAGATGAGATGGTGATAACAGACAAAACGATGACAGAGAAATCTCCATATATTTCCTTAGAAAGAGCCAGGTTATGCTGATTAACTACAAAAACAACCCACGTTCCAATGCTCTAAAATGAAATTACTAAGAGGAACCATAAGATGATATAAAGGAGTCAGTGAAGCTCTTTTGGAAGTAGCAATGATGGTACTGCAATCAATGAGCACATAATTAAGAAAAATATCCATCATTCAAAAAACTTAAGGGCAGACCAATTCGAGTAAAGAACCACAACAGTCAAAAGATAATTTCACAGCCAGGTTTTAGGGTGTAAGCTAGCCAAGCCAAGCCAAGCCATTGCTTAACTTCAGATTTGAGTTGACTTGATTGAAAGTTCATTAAAACCTAGGAGCCAAAGACCTGACATGAAAGAAACAGCTAAATAGAAAAACATATGTGAACTAGCTCATGCTCAAATCAAGATAATTTTTTAGGTATACTTCACATCATAGGTTTACCTTGCAGTATTAATCACCTCAAATTTTTGCAAAGATGTCTGAATATCACGACAATGGTGGGTTAATTTAATATATTGATTTGCACATGCAATCTTGCTTGCTACTGCAAAGACTCCACTTTCTATTAACGCATCAATTACTTCATCCTCACAAAGACCTCCATCATTACATATTTTGGATATGCTAACTCTTCACAATAAGAAATGTGTCCTCCTTTCTCACGGAAGCTTACTAAATGAATTTGAGAGTAGCTTCCAGCCCTACAAGAGCTTCAACAAAACTTAGTCGGGCATTTTGCTGGGGTGGTTTATGTATCTAGAGGTAGCCGGTCAAATAGCATGCTTTTTGTTAAAAGGGGAAAAAGAAAGAAGTCTTCATTCTTAAAGTTAATTTGTTCTCAAGTCAATAAAGTGAAAGGAGCAATGTAGAATTATCCTCTTTTAAGAAAAGAAAGAAGATCCAAGAGGAGCATAGAAGTTTCACTGAAAACATCATTTGATTACCCATGACTTGAATTTGGAGTCATATAAAATTATGGGCCCAAGGGTTACAATTACCCTGCTTTCATTCCATCTGAAACACGCCGTTCCAAACATAGGAAAGTTGCATATTCCATTTAATTTTCCATTAATTTAGTTTCAAACTTCAATACCCCAGTATCCTTTCATCCGAATAAAGGCTGATAGTGACATCAAAGTCATACAGCTTTTAAAGCTAAAAATTATAATGTCTTCTAGGGTAAAAAAATGTATCTACTACGTTTTAGAAAAAAAAAATTAAATAAATGTGAATTAAATGAAAGTTATTACATAAATACAAAACCTAAATCGCATTAAAGAAATGTGACATTGGAAATAGTAAAAGCGTTGCATTTTATAAATAAGATTTAATGTTTTACCAACAGTAGCTATATTGCATTTAAAAAATGCGATATTAGTATAATTAAATGTATATGACATAGGTACAAATACCTATCACATTTTAGAGATGAGGATAGGCTTGGTAAATTGGTAATATTTTTCATATAATTAATAAATACGTAATATTTATTACATATAATGATAAATAAGTAAAATTCTCATATCTTTTGATATAAAAGATAATATTTAAAAAATAACTAGCAAAAGTTTGCATCTATAATGTGTGTGCAAAAATTAAATACATTGATATAAAAAAATTTAGAACATAAAATAAATATTAAATAAAATAATATACATGATTTCTTTCTTTGTTTATGTGGGTATTTTATATCAAGGACTAGTTATGAGAGAGAGAGAGAAACCGGTTTTAAAGGTACACACTCACAAATGTCAAGAGAGATAGAATAGTTACCGATCCATAAAATGTATTTTATCAAGCAAAAAAGGAATGTTATCAAAAGCATATGAGATAAAAAAATAACCTCCTACCATATTATAAACTAAGTGAAGACAAATAAAAGTTATATGTTAGTTAAAAAATGGTTTTCATTTTAATAGAATAGATATTAAATAGGCAAAATTACATTTCTAGTCTTCAATATTTATCTACTAGTTCTTAGCCAGTTTATTTCTTCTATTTAAGTTCTCAAAATTTTCAAAACTTTAAAAAGATAGGACTTCCATCAAATTTATTAATTTTTCGTCTCATCCATACGTGACATACATTAACATCAAAATGGTCCACAATAATTAATTTAACAAAATTATAATATTAAATATATTTATTTACATAATACAATAAAAATTAAGTTAAACAAAATTTAATGATATAGTATAAATAAAGATAGTAAAGTACAAAGAAAAGGTAATCTAAAGTAGGAAAAGAGACTAGAAAAAATTGTGTACTCCAACCATCTTCGTAGACTAACCTATAGCCAATCAGAAGTTAATCCATGTTTAAAACATTGAGAACTAAAATAGAACAATAAAAAGGTTTAGGACTAAAAAAAAAAAGTAAGTAAATATTAATGACTAAAAGTATACTTTTCCCTATTAAATAAATAAATGTCAGAAAAAAAAATAGAAATAAAACAAATAAGCCGATTATTGTCTTGTTAAGGATTTGGATCCTGTCCATTTACTCTTTTACTCAATTTACAGATCAATAGTTAAAATTATCTAGATTTATAAAATATCATGTAATGTTATCATAATGTCATCATATTCTTTATAATCTTAACTAGTAATTATACATGACAACATCTTAAGAGAATACATTGAAGGAAATTGAAAAAAGTAAATGGAGATGATCCATTTCTGTCTTGTTAGATACCGATATACCCGATCAATCTTAACATTTTTGGTCAAGAGTTCATAAATATCAAGTAAAATAAAAAGAGAAAATAAAACAACTGTCGGAATAAAATGTATTTACTGGTGAAACGGAACTAATAGGTGTATGCTAATATATCCAAAAAATTAGCAAGCACTATATCAAAATATAGAATTACCCATAATTCACATCCCAAGGTAAGCCTGTCGTTTGTTGAAATAACTGGAAGGACCTGACTTTCAGAGGGGATATCTGAAACACGTGAAAATAAAAATATTGCAGCATCTAATGACCGAAAAAATATGCGTGCTCCTGCAAAGAAAAAATTCCCAATGCTGCGAAAATAAGAAGTCAGTAAACACAAGGAAGTCTCAATAAAATTTTAAATGATCAACAGTAAATTTCTACAAGAAAAATTAGCCCAGATGTAAGAAGAAAAAGTAAGTCGATTACTCAAGTTCTTCACTCACAGCAATTAAGATTAGCTGAATGAAGATAGACTCCCTTTGAATTCTATCTTGGGCCAAATGAGCACACCTCACACTAGAAAATGCCAACGAATGGCCTACATCTATGTTTTTCCTTTAAATGGGTGCTTGTGCAAGACCA
Organism: Lumnitzera racemosa; assembly: GCA_024138005.1. Classification (NCBI taxonomy): domain Eukaryota; kingdom Viridiplantae; phylum Streptophyta; class Magnoliopsida; order Myrtales; family Combretaceae; genus Lumnitzera; species Lumnitzera racemosa. The sequence goes on from JAMXBC010000011.1 coordinate 85,948,890, forward strand.
TGCTAATACTCCACTAGCAACAGGGAAGATGAGGGCAGACATACTTACTTTAACATAATCTTTAAGAAGTCTGAATAGCAATTTAATCATTTCAATTAGTGGATAACAAAAGAACCTTCATCATTTTATCATACTAGCATTTGCTTGGCAAAACATGCTTTTTTCTCACGAAAAGCTGTATTTCTTTCCAGGGATATTGAAAGGATCAAAAGGTGATGAAGAGCTAAAACCCTTTTAAGACAATAGCTTCAAATTGCCAACATGAAATTTTGTTATCCTACAACCCTAAAGTGTAGAAAATATTACAGTAAAATGAGACGAGAACACTGGTGATAATTATGCTCTTCTATCTGACAAGAGACTTTGGAAGCAAGCGATTTCAGTTAAAAAAAAAAAAGAGTTAGACACATGGAAATTATGGGATATAAGTAAAGAACAGAAAATTTGGTTAATCAAGAATTGTCTATGGTTTTTTACAGAAGATTTGGTTATCAAAGATAAGTTACTGCCAATTCATCAGAAGTTTAAACCATAAATTGCCCATAAATATTTCGATAGTACAATGTGGTTCATTATTTAATTACTTCATCGATCATCCTTAACAGGCCTACTGCAGCATATTGCCTGTACTCGAAAGACAGAATCATTTTGGTAAGTAAAAAAGAGATTCTGTAATTGAAAGACAGAATCTTCCGTCCACATATTTAATAGATTTCAATCACGGTACTGTAACAGAAGAATCTAGAAACCACATTAAATTGAATTAGAAAGCAATAAAGTACCTTCCATTGCTGAAACAAAACGATTCGCTAGCCCGACAAAGGATCTGTGGATGAAAATTGTCACCACTTAGAGACCAGGAACTACCTCAAGGCAAACAAGACTTAGCACAAGCTAAACAATAATTCATACCTTCTCGTACAGAACAAGAATTCAAAAGAATTGGACATGTGAAAAATCATCAGAAGAAAAGAAAGTTGTTTGGTTAAATGAAGGACGCACACAAGATACATATTAACCAACATTTATACATATTGACACACACACAAGCACAAGCCCCACACACATGCGCATATATTCGTTCATGTGTACCTACACAAACAAAGAAACTAAACAACAATACCGCATTTTTCCAATAAAGGAGAAAAAAAGGATTCGATTAGTAAAACTAATCATGTTGAAAAAATAAAAGAAAACATGTCAATCAAGAGTAGTTATCGCCAAATAGTTTAAAGCCAAAAGAATAAGAAGAAAATGAAAAAGGAGGAGGAGGAAGAATAGTACCAATGAAGTGCTGAACATAACCACCCACAAGAAATTGCTAAAGATGATAGCCACAGAATATTACCTCATTTTGAAAATACACTAGGAAGGCTCTAATCGTTTCACTGTATGGTTTGGATACACCTTCCCAAAGAATATGCTCTCCTTCCACAATATCATACCTGACCGAAATTTCCAATTCGAAGTTCATGAGAAAAGATGAGGCCTAAAAATAATATGTTAAATTCCAGCAAGAACATCCTACAAAGAACAATAAAAGAAGCTACATCAATTTGAGCAATGGGATTTCTATTAATGGGCAATTCCACAGTGTGGCTGATAAAACTAATTTGTGGCACTTTGTAGCCTGAAAAAAGCACAAAGCTCTTCCGACGCTTCTAAAGATTTCCAATGTAAAAATTAGCTGCTAAGATAAATGAGGTCAATAAATTACAAAAAGGTAAATGCTTAAGGGTAGCAAACAAGCTCCATGCCTACCATTCTGATTTTGCCTGTCTTGCATCAAGAGGCAAGCGATGCCCAAGCAATGTTCTTACAGCAAGTGCTTCTGAAGTACTTTCATCAGACAATCTCAAACATCTCGACCTTATATCTCCGACAGCTGGCCCACCTACAAAACTCTATGCAATTATACTTCTTAATTATCCTGATCAAGTCCATGTCAACTAGGTCAAAAACCAAATAAAAGGCACAGCTTTCAAATTGCAGAAACCAAATCAAGTACTACCAACATTCCCAAAGAATTGCACTCAGTCATAGTACAAAATCCTATTTACCCAATTTTTCCATTTTAAATGCACCCTTCAACTGAAAAACACATGCCCTAACTAAATGGCACATGGGTCCAGGGTATTTGCTAGCACACACGGAGCTACTAACACAAATCAAAATTCACAAACCTCATACTTGTCTACATTGAGCGTGGAAACAAGTAAGACCCAGTATCATGGGCCAGGTTGGTTGCTGGCACACATGGAGCATGCAACAATTACTATCCTCATTCACGAGTATTAGGTCAGCTTAATAAGCACTTCATTCAATACCGGCATGTAGGAAATCTGTTAAGAGGCAAAATATAGCAACACAGAGACCAACCATGAGCAACAACTGGAAAGAACAATAGGAAAAGCTCCCTTTTACTAATACTCAAGCAATAGAATGCAGCAAAATTTAAGCAGAAGAAGTTGTGAGTACTCTTGTGAATTCAACCTCTTACTTACCACTCAAATGCCCACCAGTCAAGGCACTCATTTATACACAATGGTCCCCTGTGCTTGCCCTTCATTTTCACTTGCAGCTGCTTTAGACTAAGTCACTTTTTCAATTTCATGCAAATGTTTCAGATGCAATCCTCTTCTTACTGTAGAAGCACTCCACACAACATTGTATTGCATATCTTTTTGGTAACTTCCTACATACTAACGAAATATGCTTTTATTCCAACTAGTCTTGTCCCCATTTGCCATCACTCTCTTGTGATGTTTCTACTTAGTGCTTCTTAACATGTCTCCTACCCCTGACTGTCACATACATCATGCATTTTAGGTTGACTAACTACCTGTGACTCGTGAGTGAGGATAGTAAATACGGTAAGGTCATTTGTTAAAAATTGACATGATCTCAACAAGATCAAAGATACCTTTGGACTTTGGACCATATAAACAAATTGACATTACCATTAAAAGTTTACACATTTAGTTAATTTCCACTTCTTAAACGTAAATCTTTCTTTTTTTTGAACAAAGGTTCAACCTCTACATTCAATTAAAGGAGTCGCGTGACTTCATTGCGATTCAATCATATGCAATTGACGATCCAGATACACCTAATACATGAAATTTATTTGGTTACAGAAGGACTGCAAAATTTACCGAGAACGCGAACAATCTCAGCGGTACTTCCACCGTCATCGGATACCGGCAAAACATGTGCGACTCGCGTGGTCAACTTCTTAAGCTCCTCGACGACGCCGTTGAATCCAGTACCACCTGCATCATCACCAAAACAGAGGGAAAAAAAAAGAGCATATTAAACAAACTCAATATAAAACGGAGAAAATCGGACATGAGAAAAGACGAGAAATCGGACCAGAGAACACGAGCAGAGAGGGCGGCGGAGGTTTAGGGTTAGGGTTTGGGGAGGAGTGAAGGAAAGCAGAGGAGGCCATGGAGGTGGAGAGAGATTTGGAAGTTGGTTTGAGGGGGGAATGAAGAGAGCAAAGGAACGGAAGGGAGAGAGAGTGTGTGTGAGATGGCATAGGAACATGAGTAGGAATAGGATGGGATGGACCCAGACATCGTTCCGCCATGTCCGGTGATTTCGTTAAACAACGCTCACTTCGCAATCGATGGAAAATGAGGTTCGAGGGAATCGGTTTGGGTGGAGCGGACTGGTGGAGTGTAATTGTAATCCTTCCCAAGATTTTGGACCGTCCACGTCGGAGTTGTGGGAATTTTATGTGGGGACAAAAACGTGCACGATTCATGATTTGGAAAATCCTTCTCGATGTATAATGTCACGATTTTTCCATTATTTTTCGATTCCACACTTAAAATTATTAAATATGAGTATGACAGGTAATAATGTTTTTATTTGTGAAATTTTATATTAAATTTGAAGTTACTGATGGGCGGAAAAAAAAATTAAAAGTTAATAAATAAGTAACAGCCATTGTGTTTTTAAGTGGAAGCAACAAACATAGGCAGACCAAGTGACCTAAGGATGCCACAATCAACATAGATTGGGTGATCCTCAAATCTGAAAAATGTGCTATCTATTGATATACAAATAAATGACACTAAGAAATCGACTCGTAATAGGCTTAGCGCTCATATCAGTAGTTATCTACAATAACGTCTTATATAACTACTGTTATTAACGGGCTTCTTCCTAAATTCCAAACCGCATTTGCCTCAATTCTATATTATTGATGGCCTAATGTTCACAACAAAGATAATAGACTACCTAAACTACTAGTCATTTCATTTGGAATGCCTGATCCCATGTAACAAACACCTAAACTCCATTACTCACTTATTGAGAATGGTTACTAGCTTAACTATAATCACAATCAACAATCAACAACAATTAATTATAGGTCGGGTATAGTTAGATTAATTCACTAATTCTAACATAGATAACTAAAAAAATTAGTTAAAATAATCACTCATCTAACTTGTTTGCCCGTATATTAACAACTTGTCCCATTTCCCCATTGTTTCATATATTCATAAATTCAAATATTTTAATAAATTTTGTCAAATTTGATATTTCATTTAATTAATTCTTTAAATAACAATCTAGGTTTAGCTTGTTTTTAAAATTAATTTAAGATGAAAAGTTAGATTAGCATATGATTTAAATCAAATTTTAGGCATGTAAATGAATAGAAATTAACCTAAGAACAAAAGCAATCAACCAAATTGAAAGTAGTTAGTCACTTAGTAAATACGATTGACAAAATGACCAATGTAGTCAAATTCTTGCCAAATGGTTGACTACAACCTCCTAGACATATGTTAAGACTCAAATTATACTTAGCTTAAGGATGTAAATAAACTAATAACTTGCAAGTTATTTGCTTGACATTTCCTTGAGTGTGTCAAGATGTACTCAAACCCTATCTACTAAAGTAGCTTATCATGCCTATATTGAATTTAAAACATACAAGAACTAAGGGATTCCTAAGCTTAATTAAACTTCATTGAATTAGGGTGAGCTTGAGTTTTAATATAAATATAATTAAAAGGAATATAACATTTCCTAAATATATATTTGATCACAATTGAAATTATTTAAGCTAATGTAAACTTGCTTAATAAAACTTTAAATTAAGCTGGGATACTTGGATTCAATATATAAAAGGATGAAAATCTTATTTATTTTGTATTACGACAATACCCAAAACGTGACATTTTTTTATATTTTGGCTTGGTATATGTATGCAGCATTGGAAATGAAGAATACTAGGCAAAACTTAAGAGGAGGGGTGAATTGAGTTGCTAAGATAAATTACAATTCTTTTTTAAATTACATGTTAAATACAATAATAAGGATGATCAAGACAATGATAAACTAATAATAAGTGCATAAAATAAAAGAGATAATAATAGAGAAAATTGACCTCGGATATAGCGTAGAGTTCGAATCGCCCCCTAGTCTCAACAGACTCATAAATGCCTCTAATCGATAACTTTACACTACTTTATTAATCTTTCAATACAATGCTCAAAGAGCTATACAAGTTTATACAATCGCTATCACACACATAATAATCTCGAGTGTAGTGTTTTTCTCTCTCAAGATTGCAAATACAAAAACTCTTAAGTACTATACATTAAGTCTCACTTATTTAATTGCAAGTAAGAGTACAAAAAAAAAATAGTAAGTAATGGGGTCAAAGAATGTAAGAGAATATCTTTTTATTGTAGTAGAATATCAGTTCTTCTTCTTCTTTGGTCAAATTGTTGAGCATTTATATCAACTCGTTCAATTATTCTGATTATCATGCATTAAATGCTCTAACAACTACTTTAAACAAACTTACCAGTATGACGATACCATCCTCTTACCGTCATGACGGTAAGCAAGACTATTGTCATCAAGAACACCGACATATCAGCTAGTAGAGATCAAAAAGCTTTTCTTCTTGCTATCTAGAGCTTCATACCATTAAACTGACTCTTCCTTATGCCATCATGCCGGTAGACCAATTTCTCCTAAAATCAACTTTAACACATAAAGAACAACCCCACTTTACAATCTAACTCCAAGAACATTTTATCATCATTCAAAAACTAAATATCATGTAAAGTTAATTGATATATTTAATCATTAAACAAATTAATCGATCTTATTCAATTAACTCAATTAAATAATAATAAGTTTAATTGTCCACTTTTATTTTGTTTTTATCAAAATCAATTAGTGAACCTTTAGTTCAACAATCTCTTCATTTTTTATGCGGACAAAACTCTTATACACTAAAGTACTCCTCTACAATGTAGCAATCAATTTTCAAGATATTTGACATTTGAATAAAATTAAGCGAATGCTTCCAAAATGAGAGTATTAAGGTGTTAGGACACCAAAATTCACTTCTTAATAACTTTACATATTAGATATATCAATTTTACAAAGACTCAAGATATGCTATGTTATAAAATAAGTCCAATATGGCAAGATAAGTCAACTATTATCAAATCAACTAGATATACTTTTTTACTCTCTAACAACTTAAATATTTCTCTCCTTTTTGCCCCATAAAAAAAAAGAGGATATAGGTGGTGAAAAGGGAATATGATTTAAGTCAAAATTTCGACATAGTCCCAACATAGACCTTAGGATGTTCCCCCTACAAAAAAAATAGAAAAAGAAAAAGAAAAAGAAAAAAAAAAGAACACATCATTGACAAGGCTCAAAAGGAGCAATCTATTAATAAAATAGCTAACAACAACTTCCAAGAGCAACAAAAGTTAATCAAACAGGTAAGAGGCATCCATCCCTAGTACAAAGAGGTTAATGATTAAAAATAGAAAAGATCTTAGCATGATCAACAAAGGCCATCAAGGACCAAAATCCAACAAAGACATAAAGTAATCAAAGGTCAAGTCCATAAAATAAAACATAAAGCAACATAAGAAATAAACTGGAGACGGCAACTTAATCGGTAGGTGAATCATCATCTTGGGCTAGAAGAGGAAAGGGGCAAGATGAGTAGTGATAATTCAATTAGAAATGATTGTAAAGCCCTTAAAATTTGTTATGGATGTGATCATGAATGTCTTCCCTAAGTTGAGATGTCAAGCGAGCAACCGGATCAAAAGTAAGAAGACCAAAGTTTGGAGGAGGCTGGTGAGAAGAGTTTGCAGGAGGAGAAGTAGTAGCATGATTAAAAGGCTCACCAGAGAGACCATGACCACTATGACTTCTTGGCTCAACAGAAGATTCAATAGATTTTGGTGATTTGTACTTAAAGCTAAGATTAAGTAGAGAAAGGGGTTTCTTTCTAACCCAAATATTACCAATCTTCTTTCAAACCCCCCCGACAAATGTCAAATATTTCAAAGTGCTTAACTTGAGCTACCTGTAGAGCTGTGAGGAACTAAACTCCCTTACAAATCAATAATTAGGTAACCAACCGCCCAAACCTTAGGAAAACTTGAGAAGGGTTGTAGGTGACATGCTTAAAATACTCCATTACAATGCTAAAGAAGTTAATTTGTTTATTCATAAGGAGATAATAGAGAATTCATAAGTCTTTATAGGTAACATTTGACTATTAGCCTCATTAAAGACAATAGTTATGGATCATAATGTGGTATAGGATCTTAGTCCAAAGGTTAAGTCAAATAGTAGCTAAATTTTTTGCTTTCCCCTAATTTTCTCCAATACCTTCATACCTAAAGACCCATTCATAGAACTTACCACCGTAAAAATTTACATTGACATCAGTTCCTCAACAGAAGCTCTAATAAGACTACAAATATCCTCAAGAGTGGTAGTTATTGGTGTGCCATAAATAGAAGTATGCAAGACGGTACGACTCAATTCATCACTAGGATCCATTTTTAACTTAAACCAACATTAATCGTCTAAAGAATTAGACACATTGCAATAGAAATATTTGAGAGCGTCATCATGTATCTTGTTCGAAAGTTGAAAGATGTCAAGGACATGATTAGAGATGACCCTAAGAACAATCGGAATGCAAAACTCTTTAAGCACTTCTTAGGGATAGAATATGCTGGCATCTACTTCTAAGTTTGCAGACTTCTTAAATCATTATGCATGTTGACATATGGAAAAGAGATGGTGGTCAAACATGAGGGTTGCTAGACTACAAGTGATTCTTAGTGGGACAGTAGTTGGAAGTAGGTAAAGACGAAGGAGATGGAAGAGGAAAGGATGGGTGAGGAAGAGGAGAATATGTATGATGGAAGTCGAGTTGACAGTAGAGGTGTGAGAATGGACACAGTGGTGGTGGCATAATGGTAGATAGGGGTTTTGTAAAGGAAGAAAGTTGCGTAATGGAGAAGATGAGAATGAGATGCAGTGAAGTTAAGAGATGGATGAGAGATTGAGTGAGTTTGGAGACGACTAATGAGAGAGTAATAAGATTTTGAAGGATGGAAGATGGTGAATCAAAGATAGAAAAAGAGTTTAGGGTTAGGAAATGAAAGAAAGGGGATTTTGGGAAAGGAGATGAAGGAGAGAGAAGGATTGGGCGCTTTTTCAATTACGCTTGGAAATAAAGGCATCAACGTGACAACAAGGGTAAGTGCCATCATGACGATACATTGAACTGAATTAAATGGAAGTTCTTATCTAGAGTAGTACCATCATGTCAATTATGAGGGATACTATCATTCGGATGCAAAGAACTGTTTTTAATTTCTTTTCTAGAGGAGTATACCGACATAATAGTAAAGTAAATGTCATCATGCCGGTATTTTGCAAAATCTTAGTTTTTTTGTTCATTCCATTGCCAAAATTCCTAACTTAAGTTTATTTTAAGTGATTTGATGAGTGTTTTAACATTTCAAACAAGTTTATTTGAGTTAGTTAAGATATGAAAAGCTTAAGTTTGAACTAGATTTCTAAGATTTAGCCAAATCAAATCCTAAAAGCTATGGAGTTCATCACTAAGCAAAAGTGTACATGTATAAGCAAGCTATGTGTATAGACATTGAGTTTTTACACACTAACATTTCAAGAAAGTTTCAAATACATGTTTGAGCATGGCTGGAATGCAATATATCTTTAAGATTCTACAAATTGTAAAATCACTATTTAAGTTCCTTAATCAAAAGTTAAGCATGTGAGTAGCTAGAGAGCGAATAGGGATCGTTCCTCAAATTCAAGACAAGTTTATGCTTCAAACATGTTTAAAAGATATCAAGAAGCATAAAAGATGTATGATCAAACCATGCAACTTTCATATATGCATATATAAGCACTAGATGTTCCAAATAGCACTTAGTTCCTAATAAGGGTTTAGAAAGGTCAAATTTGCATAAAATTAAAATCAAGTTAGATTGATCATTCAAACATGATCTATGGATGAAAATAAACATGTGGAGCCCGATTTTCAGCATGAAAACCACTGCATGATAAATTTGTACATATATAAACTTAGATAAGCATGAACAACTTCAAGTATGCCCAAAGCATGTTAAACACTATGTTTTATGCATGAAATCCATATGATCATATTTCTTAAGCCTCATGGAATGACTTTTGCCAATTAACCTACATAGTATATCATTTTTGCTCAAAAACACTACCTTGGTTTTTATGTATCTAGCACTCATCTTGCATAATTATTCCCAATTCTCTTCTTAATGTGCAAAATCTATCCTCACTCAAGAGTTTTGTGAATATATTAGCTATTTAGTTGCTACTATTGATAAATTCTAAGCATATATCATTATTTTGCATATGATCACAGATGAAGTGATGCCTAATTTCTATATGCTTAGTCATTGAGTATTGAATTGGATTTTTTGTTAGACTTATTGCCCTTGTATTGCCACATCTTATTGAAACATTGGTGAATTTTAGGCCATAATCATACAAAGTTTGTTTTATCCATAAAGCTTCAGCACAACAACTACTAGCAATCACATATTAAGCTTCGATAGTTAAGAGTACTACCAAGTTTTGTTTCTTTTAATGCCATGACACTAGTGAGTTATCAAGAAAGTAACATATACTACTTATGCTTTTCCTATCAACTTTGTAGCCAGCAAAGTTAGCATCAAAGTATCTAACAAGATTAAATAAGGTGAACTTAAGATACTATAAGCCGATTTCAATGGTGTCCCACAAGATACTTGAAGATGTGTTTGACCACGTTCAAGTGAGATTCTTTAGCAAGATTGAAATCATGTACATAGGTGCACACAACAAACATAATGTCGGGCGTAAATGCAATTAAATATAGGAGACTTCTGATCATGCCTCTATATATCTTTTCATATTTTTTTTTTCACTTTCGTCTTTATCAAGTTTTAAATTAGTGCTTATTGGAGTAGGCTTAGTCTTACAAGTTTCTATTTTGAATTTTTTTAAGAACTCCCTAGTGTATTTGCCTTGGTTAATGAAAGTTCCATTTTCGGTTTGCTTAACTTAGAAACCCAGAAGATAGTTGAGTTTTCCCTTCATAACTCATTTTTCATACATTGGACAAACTTATTAACTAGGTCCATGTGAGTAGCACCAATACAATGTCATCCCCATATATTTGGATAATTAATATATGAGTATTGTGGTGCTTGATGAACAAAGTCGTATTAAGTTTCCCTCAAGTAAAGCCATTCTTTGTCAAGAAACTACTCAATCTTTCATACAATGCTTTAAGAGCATGCTTAAGTCCATACAAGGCTTTATTGAGCATATATACATGTTATGGGAATTTACTATCCTCAAACCCCAATAATTGCTCAACATATGCTTCTTCTTTGATATAATCATTTAGGAAGGCACTTTTGTCACGCCCCGAAGCGGTAGAGTTGTAATAGCCCCGCCGTGTAAACCATTCTAAGATAGAAGTTGGTCTTACAACGTTATCTTAGACCTGATCTATACAAGGCATCTACGACTAACCGCTTTGAAATAAACAGTTTGTAATTTAAATAAATCATTTACCTAAGAAAGTGAAAAAATATATATATACTATAATTCAGCTATTACATTATTCAAAAATGAAAAATTTTAAAATAAAAGCTTAAACCTTAAGAGTATCTATTTGTTCTTCAAATATTTTTCCTCACTCTCAGGATCTAACGGTTGCTGCTTCGGAGTAGTTGTATGTCGCTTCTTAGCCAGCATCTGCACGACGTCTATAGGGATATGAGCAACCACAGCTTAATAAGTTCGGATAGAGGACTTAAAACTATACCATAAACACAACAAGGTTATCAATCAACTTATTAAGTGCAATGCATGTTCAAGCAAATGTCATCTCACGCACGACGTTATTCAACCCGTCATGAGATTAGAGAAATTTCGCCCTCTCTAATCCAGGTTGAGGAGTTGCCATTAATGCAACAGCTCAAGACCAAACCCAGGCTTGTGCAATGAAAACCTCGCTCCTCCCACGACTACCTTCGAACCATTGACTTCACCCTCGCCGCGACCTCCTCTCTTGTCACTTAGTTCGACTAAGGATGAAGAAGGAACCATTATGCAATCCTGTGCTATCCCTTTCGAAGGGGTCGATATTTGGCCGGAGAGTCCTGAGTTCCCCCAATAGGTTGCCATGTAGGTCCAATTATGATTATAAGTTGTATATTTGATTAGGTCCAGTTTAGGGTGATCAATCATTTCATACAAATCATACAATACAGGTCAGAACAACAGATAGAATTATAGCATCACTCATAATCAAGCACATGCACACAACCAACTATCTAACAAGTAAAACCAAGCATAATCTCAAGCCTCCAAAATACAGCAACGTATTAATCCCAACTTACCTTAACTCCTCGCTCACTCACTCGAGGTCCGAATCGCTCAAGCCATCGCTGATTATCCCTATAATACAAACATGGTTTCATTTTTTCATATAACTATTATAGGTTTGTTTTATCCTATAAAGCTTGTTGTTATGTTTTGTTTAGGGTTTAATATACTTAATTATCTAGGTCTTAAGTCTTTTACAATTATTCTAGGTTTGGGGTCAGGTTCTGGTTCGGTTTCCGTATCAATTTCTAAATTAGATTCTAGTTTTAATTCTGGAATCTTAAATATGCTCGAATCCTAATGTGAAATCAATTACATTAAGCTCGAGTATTATAATATCCTATTGGGTCTTAATTTAGTATTCTAAACTGTTCAGTAAATGCTATCCACATCAGACATTAACATCCCTAAACATTTAATTACTATCTAAATCAGTAATCGGTGTCTTAATCACCTAATCAACCCAAATTATCCAATTTTTCCATCATTTTAGGGCTAAAAATTAACTTAAAATTTTTAAAAATTTGAGCTCCAAACTACACTCCTAAGCCTATTTATTTGTAATTCTAATCATGCTTAATTTTGCTTAATTTGTTAAAAACCCTATATTTTCAGTCGTGATTAAACTAAATCACTATTTTTCCCTAAATCTACATACAATAAAACCTCAGAATAATAAGTTTTATAATTTTCTAGGCAAAATAACTAATTTTAAAAAATTATACAAAACTGGAGCAGATAAGGGACTCACCCAGTTCGATGCCTTTTGGCCGTCCAACTCTGGTCCAAGTGTATCGGCCTGCCTAGGCGGTGGGTCTGGAGTAAGGTGGTGGTGGTGGCTCAATCTCAGGTGATGGTGGTGTGTGGGTTTGGCTCACTAGCCCTAAGTGCACAGTTTTTCTTTTTTTTTTTCTTTGGTTTTTCTCTTAAATTTTCGAAGCTCTCTATTTTTCTCTGATTCCTAACTATCGAAAGGAGTTTTGTGAATTTTTTCCCTATTTATAGAGCTTGGTGATAATTAATATGCATTAAATTAGATAAGACATTATCCAAATCCCTTAACTTTTGGATTTTTTGTTGCTTGATTCTAATTGGCTAATTTTTCTTCTTCAGCTCCTAACTTGCCACGACTAGATATTCATCATTTCTTATCCCTCTGATTTTTTTTTTCTGATTTTTCCTCAATTAATTAATAATCTTCTTTAATTATTTACTAAGTTTTGATCAATTTAAGTAATTTCGCGTATTTTTATCTACACGTAAATACATGTGGAGTACATGTGAACATTTCTAATTATTATTTAAGTCATTCTATGATTTTTAGTATACATATAATTTATCTCTAGCGATTCATTAATTATCAGAACACATTTTACGTATTTTCGATAAATAACGAGTTATATACTTAAAATTTAGAATTTTTATATTCTTTTATTTTATTACTTATTTTCTTAAATTCAAACTTACGGAATCATTTTACTGATATTTGTAGCTTTACTTATAATTTAGGCTCAATCGGATCTTTTAGTCTATCAAAACCCTTAGTGACTGGTTATGGGGTTTACAACTTTTAACATCTATTTAATATAGTTTAAAGTCTTCATATATGAAAAATGCTAAAAGCATCCTAATGGCTTTTATAGACACCTCATTTTTGTCACTTTTTATTTTAAGATTCTTTTCTTTTTGATTTTTTGGGCCAATTTTAAAAGAAAAAATTACTTATTTTTTAAAATTTAAAAATTAAAAAAATTAAAAAATAAATAGATAATACAAAGTGTCAAAAGTGTTCTAATTGAGTTAAGTTGAGTTAATTAGTCAATATAGGGTCGGATTAAACAATAGTTGAAAATGTACGTACAATTTAATAAATTCCGAGTTTTTAAATAATTGAGCTTTATTAGAAAAAATATTTTTTAAAATAGTCTAATGGAATATAAAGCAGATTTTTTATCTAATTTATATTAGACTAATTAAAATAGACTTAAATTTATTAAATGAATTAGCGTGTGCATTTTGGGTTATATTAAAAGGCTGTGGCCAATTTAAAATAAATTAGACTGAGTCGGGCCCAAGCTAGAATGCCCAAAAAGATTGTGAACCTTCTAGAATTTGAGAATTGATTAGATTGAATTGCGATTAGATAATTCGAGAAATTAACAAATCTAAAGTGGGTATTGTCATATCTCATAAAACTTTAATTCTTAAGGTAAGTCTATGTTAAAATTATCAATAATTCCATGTTACCTAGAGGATTCCTTCTCATTTGAAATACATTGATCCTTATTAAGATTAAGACCATCCAATTAAGCACCAATGTTTTCTATTTCATCATTAGAGACTCTCTCTCTCTCTCTCTCTCTCTATATATATATATATATATATGTATCATCAAATGTAATATAAATTGACTCTTATACAACAAAAGTGCATGGCATGCCATGTTGCTTGACACGCATTGCGTTGCTTGATATGCGGTACTGCGTCAATACATCATCTAATCCTATCTTGCCACGTGTCAGGATACATGACGCAATTAGATTCTGACATGTGACAATCCCTGAGGTGATGAAAGATAAAAAAGAAAACTGTGTGTTTACCCCAAGATTCGAACCTAAGACCTTATGCTCATATCCAATGTTATATTCATGTGCTTATTCGTTAGGCCATTGGCTTATGCCTTGTCCATATGTACAATTAAGACCTAGTTACTTTGGACTAGATTCAAATTTAAGCCCAAGTCTAACGGCCTAACTTCTAAACTTATTTCAAAATTAAAAAATCCATAATAAAATGTTATTTTCTAAATTCCATAACATCTTCTATTTTTTTTTTCAAATTTTCTATTTTCTATAATTTTTTATTTCCTAAACATCTTATTTTTTAGGGTTCTCTCTAGACTTCGTATTTTTTTATATTTTTCCAAATTTCTCATTTTTTGGTGCTTTTTCCTTATTTTTGTATTTTTCTACACTTTTCTAAAATATTTTGTTTTTATAAATTTCTTTATTTTTTGGGTTTTCTTTAATTTCCAATTTTTTGTGTTTTCTTAATTTTGGACCTATTGAGAAAATAAAAACACAATAAAAATAAAATAAAATAAAGAAGGTGAAAATTAGGTGTTTATAGAGTCTGAAAAGCATTACTTTGTAGATAAATATACCCTAAGTTGTAATAAATGTTGTCTTGGCTTTATCTTCTTCAGATATTCAAATTTGATTATATTTAGAGAGTCCATCCATGAAAGAGAAAAGATGGTTTTCGGCTGCGTTATCGACTAAGATATCAACATGGGGCAAAGGGAAATTATCTTTAAGGGTTACTTGATTAAGGTCTTGAAAGTCCATTTATACTTTGACTTTTCCATTCTTCTTCATTATTGGCACAATGTTAGCTACCTATTTGGGATAGTCGAATACCACAATGAAACCGTCCTCCAATAATTTTCTGACTTATTCCTTGATCTTCAACAAGACATCCAGTTGGAACCTCTGTAACTTCTATTTTTTAGGTTTGATATCCTCTCAAGTAGGTAAGCAATGGAGCACGATTGATGGATCCAATCTAAGCATATCTTCATAAGACCATACAAACAAATTTAGGTATTCAGATAGTAGTGCGATCATTTCAACCTTTTGTTCTTCATTTCAATCTTAACATTAATCGTCTTAATTGGCTTATCAATGGAAACTCTACTCATTTCATGTTTTTACCATCTTTCTTACATGTTGCTATGGTTATTGACATCACTCCCGATGACTAACCCAATAGGGTCGGAGGTGATATCAATATTTTCATCACCTATCTACACGAGGTATCCATGGCCTTTGCTCAAAGCATTGGATCCTAAGGAAGACTGATTGCTATTCATAGGGAAGGAGAACCAGTTTTTCAAGTGCTGAGACTTATCAAATGGGCCAACTATTTTATCTCTGCTAGAGGTATCCTCTTTAATAGGCTCTAAATTGTGAATTTCGACCTAGATGAAGATTTCTGATGATGGTAGGGAGGTCATTGAGGTGTGATACAATCTATCACCTCTTTTGCCCCTTACTTACATATTTTGTAACTCATCTATTAAAGTTGGGATGTAACCTAACCCATAGGTTCCAAACTAGCCTTCTTTGAATTTTAGCCTCTTATACTTCTCCTGATTAGTAATCATGCACACCTCTTTGAACATTTGGATCCCAAAGTCTTCTTGCTCCTTAATGCCAATATAGGGTACAGTTGTTTCTTTATATATTTCATAATCTTAGTCACCTAGAATCATTATGACCTAGCCATTGGAGATGAACTTAACCTTCTGATGAAGACTTGAAGGTATGGCCCTTGCTGAATGTATCTAAGGTCTTCCCAATAACAAATTGAAGGTCCTTAAGATGTCTAAAACTTAGAATTGGATGTTGAGTGTTTATGGGCCAATATCACCTGGTAAGTTGATATCCCCTATTATTTCTCTCCTAGATTCGTCAAAAGCTCTCACTGTTGTTAAACTTAGCTTAGTAGCCATTACATTAATGCCCAATAGATCTAGGGTGGCTAGAGGGCAAACATTTAAAGATGATCTGTTGTCGATGAGGACTCTTGTTGTGATGATGTTATTTACCCTCACTATTATGAATAGAGGCTTAGTGTCCTAGTTACCTTCTTCACCTAGTTCTTTAGTAGAGAAAGAAATTTAATCTATAGTGAGAATAGAGTTGGTGATAGACCCAATCCTTTCAACCGGCATTTCATGAGGGACTTTGACTTCCCTCTATGATATGAACAAAGCTTCTCGATGCAGTTTTGATGCCATTAATAAACTCATGAGGGATATTTGTGCTGGAGTCCTAACGAGCTAATCCATTACTTTATACTAGCTAGACTTGATTATCTTAATGAAGGCAGACATTCCTTCTTCATGGTCAATTGGTTCATTGTTTGGTTTTTCTAGTATGACCTTCTTTTTCAAGTCTTCTCTTGGATTGTAGATTTTACCAAAGCAAGTAATCTTTTCTATAAGTGAGCTCAATTGTCCCTGATTTACTGCTTGGTAGTTGAGGGGGGTAGTTTTATAACTTTTCAAGGCTAAAGGCACATGGAAGGTATACCTTTTAATCTGTGGAACTTGTTTCTCCTCTTACTTATAGAATCTATATACTTAAGGCTCTTGATTAGAACCAATCATGTTGATGGCGAGCTTTGAATTATCAAATATCATATTGATGATGGGCCTATGGTAAGGCAGGGGGCTGTTGTTGATGTTTGGAACTAGAGCCTCTACGAAGTCCAATTGAACTGTACCTTTGTCAATTAAATCTTGAATTTTATTTCTTAATCTCCAACATGAGTCAGTTGAATGGCTTACCTATCCTAATTGATATTGACACTTTGCGTTGGGATAAAAAAAATTTGGTTTATATCTTTCACTAGGAGGCTCAAAATGGATAAAATTATCTTTTCTCAATTTTTTAAGGACTTGGCTAAAGGGAACCGGTATCTTGGTGAATTGTCTTGGAAACTTGCTGACTTGTAGCTAACTTTGGAGAACCGAGTATTAGGCATAGTGTTTGAATTCACCATGCCGACAATTACCTCTTTGGTCTTGCTAGTAACAAGCTTTACAGAAGGTGGTCTCTTATCTTATGGCTCTTATAACTTATTGGGAGTAATAGCACTTTCAATCCGACAACCTGCAACTACTACCTCTACGAAACTGGAGGAGGCTTGCCCATCAGATGAGAAAAGTAAGGTCTTTCAAGAGTATTAATAAAAGCTAAAGTCAGCTCCTTCTTTGGTCATGGGGGTGGATACTTATGTAGCTAAGGATATTTACCTCCGGGCATCCTCCTTGAAGTATTCATTGTGCTTTTTTTGTAAGGTAACTAAGTCAATCATGGTTAGTGCTACTTCAACATGAAATTTGTATTGCTCATAAAACGCATTAGCTAGCTTTTCCTATGTATTCACTTGATTCATATCTAGTTAAGCATACCAGGTCAAGGTAGGGCCAATTAGGCTATCTTGAAAAGTTTGGACCATGAGCTGGTCATATTGCACATAGCTGCCCATCTTATGTAAGCATAATCGGGTGTGCAATTTGGGGTATCCAGTCCCATCATACTTTTTGCAGTTAGGTACATTAAACTTTTCTAAGAAACTTCCATAGTTATAGGCAGAGAAGTCTATTATACCAGATTGCTCGAATCCATCATACTCTTTTAGCATTTTCATCTTTTTAGTGATTTGTTGGGTCAGTCACTTCTCAAGCTCCTTCAGTCTGTCTTAATCATCTTCGAGTTTTGAATTTACCAAAAACAAGTAAGTATTCGACTCAAAAGTAGGGTTGACCTTTGGAAAGACCCCTTTTGTCTCAAATGATTCAAAGGCCTAGTTGACCTTAAGGTAGGTTTCTTTTGCTTCAAGGGGTAGGGCTTCAACATGCTTCCCATATCAAGCTTTAGAACTTTCTTCATTTGTTGGAGCCGTCAACCTAAGCAAGACAATGATGTCAGCAAAAAATGTTAGTTGATCTGTAATCTTCCCCACTATTTGTTTCAAAGATTGGAACCTTAGGTCAGTAGGATCAATACCCTTAGGATTAACATTACCATTATTGGTGTTGGTGTTGTCGTTTCATTGGATGACCATTCTAGTTTGAGAGTAGGTTCTAATAAGACTTCTCTAGAAGGTTTGATGTTTGGGACCTATCTTGGTGATTAGGATTTAGGACCACTTTTCAGTAAGTTAGCACATGAATATTTTAATTTTTGAAAGAATGCAAATGAATGAAATGCAAATGTGCCATACAAATGCAAAAGGAATAGAATCAACGAATAATCAACAAGATGGTAAAATTTTTTTTTTTATTTTTGTAGCATTTGGAGTTTCCTTTTACATTATTTGAAGAAAAGAAAATACATTTAAGAAGATTATTCTAAATGTTCCTTTAGCACTTGGCAAGTGTTCCCTTTTTATGCTTACTGGACTCTACTGGTGCTCCCTTCCTCTTTTCTAAGTTGGGCTCTCCCATTTCTTCAAGTTCTTTAAGCCTCTTCTGGGTTATCCTTAACTGATGTTCCAAGGCTTAAGAATGTTGTTTCGATCCCCAAAGAGATCCTTCCACATGTCCTAATCTTCATAGATTGTTTCTACATGGGTTTATACTTAATTCATGTAGGTCTTGATTTTAGGACTTGGTTCAGCTGTTGCGGGCTAGATGACCCCTAGTGCTTGATACTAGATCTCCCTTACCTTATGGAGCAGATCGAACAGATACTCTTTGGTAACCTGATACTTGTCTACTTCTCTTAGCCATTCTCCTAAATCGATGTTTGGGTTAACAATCCTTGTTTCCCATAACTATTTGATCGCTTTGAGCTTGGACATCTTCTGTTGTAGCGAAATTTGAAGGTCCTCATAATCTAATGTTATGATATCCAACAAAAGCCTATAGACTATATCTTGGATACCTCTAAATTGTTTGATCATATTATTAGGGTAAGGCTTATGCATAATTTCATCTCAGTTAAGGGTATTGCTTAATAATTTCTATAAACTAGGATTACTCTTTTGAAGTTACTCCATCTTATTGTCCATAAGATATCAACAACTTAAAAATTTCTTAACACTTCTACCCAACAATAAGTAGATTTTCCTTCGGGGAGGAGGACCTTATCAATAAAAGAATTGATCAGATCAATATTATGAGCAAACTCTCCTCGGATTAAATCAAGCCCATAACATTTCATATGGCTCACGAACCATATTGTCAATAATGCTATGCTGGTCTTTAGTGGACCATCATTCATTTCTTTCAAAACATTAAGGCTTCTAATATGCTCTGCAAGGAGGGTCAGGACATATAATTTTCCTTTAAGAAATTGGTTCATCAACTCAACGACCTTGAAATGGATGAGGTACTTTCCATTAAAGAATAGGAGGGTCTTAAATGCAGCTAGTATAAAGGATTTTATTTTATTTTATTTTGTCCCCAATCTTTGAGATTGCAATAGAAGATGCCTCATTAGTTAGATTTAGGCTCAATGGTGAACTAGGCTTTCAAGTCTTTCAGTTTGATGCAATTATTGTTATAACTTTTGAGGGCTTTGTTTACTTCAACTTTTCTAATACCTAGGAATCTTGAAAAGGCACTCACGGGGTCCACTTCCAAATTTGGGGTGTATATATTTTCCCAACAAGGGGCTTAAAGTAATTGGGTGTACTCTTCAAGTGTTGGGCTAATCAAGTGAAGCCCAACTCAAAAAGCCACTTCTTCGGGTTCCTAACGGTTAGTAAGAACCTAAATCAAATTAATCTCTATCTTTACCTTAAGAAGTGATAGAATGAGCCTAATCTTACTGATGATGGTCTCTTATTCCCTTGGATTGAAGTGTCGTAACTATTGGTCCAGGATAAGCTTGGGGCAGATGGGCTTACCTACAAATTTTTCCTTGAAGTAGATGGAGTTAGATGAACAGGCTATTTCCTAGTCTGAATTACAAAAGAAAAAATATGTTACAAGATTGTTTGATTTTTATTTACAAAGAAAAAACCTATTTACATCAATTTTATGCTTAAAATTACAAGGAAAAACAAGGAAACTCCAAGCCATTCCATATTTTTATCTCCATCTTACTTGATTATTCATCGATTATGGATGTCATGAATGCATAAGGGTAAGTTCTAAAGGTTCTTAAGCTTATGTGACCTCATTTGTTAAAGAACAACTTTGTTGGTCACATCAAGCTTAATTGGAGATGGCCTATTCAACCTCGAGCGGTGGGTAGACCACAGTACCTGGAGCTTACATAATGGCCCCCCATCCTAGGGTTTTAATATGGTCCGGGTTTGATCATTTTTACCATACATTTGCAGAAAATTAAACCCTTCCCCCCAAATACATAAAACTGAACTTGCAAAGATGCTAGTTATGACACAAATAACAAAGAATGAAAAAGTAAATAAATTACACTAAGTTGATTTTTTAGAGGTTAATTTTAATTTTGGAAAGTTAAATGGCTAACCGTCTTGATTTTTCTCCAATGGAGTCACTAAGCTATCGAGTCTAGTTTTTCACCTCCTATTTTTTTTATAATTTAGGTCTTCTTTAAACTAATAAGTACTAAACCCTTATCAGTTTAATACTGATCTTCGATTAGAGTTTAAAGAAAATCGATTTTTTCTTTTGTATTTTGAAACCTACTTTGGAGTCGCCACCAAACCAGAGTCGAGAAAAAGAGCTAATCTATAACCAATTGGGTGGATTGTTTATAACTTAGCTACTAGTCTATCAATTAAGCTAAGTTTATAAAATAGTTTTTAAAACCAGAGATCTGGATCCGGATGTTAGGAATTTTAAACCCTTACAAGTACCACTAACTTTCCAAATTTAATTTCTACCTTACAAATCACCTTCCAAATCTATGAAATAAAACTCAATTATTAGTTATTCTAATTGGATAACTAAAGTAATTTAGACGGAAAAAAAAGGAAAAAAATAGGTTTTTTATTTTTATTGTCGTCCCGTAAGTGTCTACATACCCGCTATTCAGGATCAAACTATGTAATTCTTTTTTATAAAATTTTAGTGGGTTAATTGATTTTAGTTTCAAAAAAGGTTGAGTTTACGTTTTTACCTAGTTCTATTTATTTAAAGAAAATTTCTTAAACTAATCTAATTAGTGTTTTATTTTGGGAAACTTTAAAATAGTCCTAATTTAAGAAAGGTACATTTATTTTTATTTTTGGGAAACCCAATTTTTCCAAGTATCAAAATGATTTTAACTAACTTATTTACTTATTTTTATTTTCTTGTTTATTTATCTATTTCTATTAAACTAAATAAGTAAATAAAAGACTCCTTCTTTTTATTTTCTTTATTTCTTTTTCTTATTTTTCTTCTCTCCTTTTTTTCTTCTTTTTTTCCTTCTTTCTCTCTATTTTTTTTTTTTACAAGTACATGGATAAAAGGATAGATAAAAATATAAAAAATAAAAATAAATAAATAAATAGATAAATTAAAAAAAAATAATTGTAGACCGAGTCAGGCTCAGGGTCGGCTTAAGTTATGATATAGAATAGTTCTATGAGCCCATTTTCAAAAATTAATTTTAAAAAATTTTAGATAATTTTTAGGCCTTAAAATGAGGCATAAAATGGGTAATTTATGGTTAATTAAGTAATTAAATGGTTAATTACTGATTTAGTGAATAATTATATGTTTTAGGATGTTGAAATCTGATGAAGTATGATACTTGTAGCATTTAGGGTGTTAGATGCAATTATTAGGTTAATTATATAGTAAATGAGTAATAGGGAAAAATAGTAAATTTTAAGTTAATTTTGTAAATTAAGATAATTAGGATTAAAATTTGATTTAGGATGAATTTTGACATTTTGAAATGATAATTGATGTTGGGAGATGGTAAATAGAGTGTTAGAAATATTAGATGTGTATTATATATATAATAGGTGATAATACATAATACACAATGATTAGAAATGTAATAAATAAAAAATATTATAATAAAAATTGATATTATGATAATAATAAAAACGTACAATAAATCTGATAGGAAACTTGAATTTATATAATTAGAGGAAATATGTAAAAATTTCTTAAATCATGAGTAAATTCGGTACACTATTAAGGATTTAAGTGTACTGGATATAATAAAATACTGACTAGGGGTAATTATAGTATTTAGGATATCTAGAAGTAAAGTGATTAATTTCACATTATGAGTTAAAATAAGTTTTTAGAGTTCAGGTATAAAACATTACTTAGAAATCGAATTAGAATTTAATTTAGAAATCGAATTAGAATTTAATTTAGAAATCGATGCGGAAACCAAAACCGAACCCGAACCTAACCCTAAACCTAGAATAATTATAAAAGACTTAAGACCTAGATAATGAGGTATATTAAACACTAAACAAAACATACAATAAGCGTTATAGGATAAAACGAACCTATAATAGTTATAAGAAAAACTGAAACCACGTTTGTGTTATAGGGATGATCGGCGATAGCCTGAGCAAGTTGGACCTTGAGTTAGTAAACGAGGAATCCAGGTAAGTTAGGATTAATACGTTGCTGTATTTTGGAGGCTTAAGATTATGCTTGGTTGTGCTTGTTAGATAGTTGGTTGTGTGCATGTGCTTGATTATGAATAGTGCTTGATTATGAGTAATGCTATGATTCTGTCTGTTATTCTGGTTTGTATTGTATGATTTGTATGAAATGATTGATTACTCTAAATAGGACCTAATCAAATATACGACCTATAATCATAATCGGATCTACATGGCAATCCATTAGGGAACTTAGGATTTTCCAGCCAAATACCAACCCCTTCGAAAGGGATAGCGCGGGATTGCAAAATGGTCTCTTTTTCATCCTTAGTCAAACTAAGTGACAGGAGAAGAGGTCGTAGCGAGGGTGAAGTCAATGGTTTAAAGGTAGTCACGGGAGGAGCTATGTTTCCATTGCACAAGCTTGAGTTTGGTCGTGAGCTGTTGCATTAATGGCAACTCCTCAACCTGGATTAGAACGGGCACAATTTCTCTAATCTCATGACGGGCCGGACAACGTCGTGCGATGGCATTTGCTTGAACATGCATTGCACCTAATAAGTTGATTGATAACCTTGTTATGTTTATGGTATAGTTTTAAGTCCTCCATCCTAACTTACTGAGCTGTGGTTGCTCACATCCCTATAGACGTCATGCAGGTGCTGGTTAAGAAGCGACATACAACTACTCTGAAGCTAGCAACTGCTGGATCCTAGGGAGTAAGGAAAAATATTTGAAGAACAAACATATATTCTTAAGGTCTAAGCTTTTCTTTTAGAATTTTTCATTTTTTGAATAATATAATAACTGAATTATAATGTATATATATATTTTCTCACTTTCTTAGGTAAATGATTCATTTAAATTACAAACTATTTACTTCAAAGCGGGTTAGTCGTGAACGCCTTGTGTAGATCAGATCTAAGATAGCGGTTGTAAGGTCAACTTCTATCTTAGAATGGTTTACATGGCAGGACTGTTACAACTCTATTACTTTGGGGCGTGACAATTTGCTTCAACACTTTATTTTTCTTTTGCACTTTTATAAATTATTTTAATAGTTCATTATACATACTTCTAGGTTCATTGAAAGAAGAGTTATGTAAAGTAGAGTATACCTCATCATCGATAGCCATAAAACATGTTTCATTATCAGAGTCACTAAAATCCCCATTGCTCTAAGTAGCACTTATAACTTTTTTTCTTAACTCTTTATTGACCTTCTTGAGTAAGAGACGATATTGCTGTATATGTCTCGGTTTTTTACAGTTGTAATATTTGATGACTTCTTTTCTTTTCTCTCTTAAACTTAGAAGATGATCCATATCTATCCTTATCTTTCTTAATTTTTTTTGTTGAATTTATCAACTTTCTAAACTTTTTTGCCAACATTGCTACTTTATCATCATCTTCACTTTCTTCTTCGCTTGTATTCTCCTTCATAAATTTTAGAGCAATTGTCTTCTTCCTAAAGTCCTCCTCTTATCTCTTTGCCATCTCATGTGTTTTGAGTGTTCCAAGGAGTTATTCTTTTAACATTGCATTAAGATCATAGGTTTCCTTGATTACAGATCTCTTGGCTTCTCGATCTCTTAGTAAAGACTTAAGAATTTTAGAATTTATCTCAAGATTAGTAAATGTTTTTCTAAGACCACTTAAGGGATTGATGATATTGATAAATTTACTATGCATTTCATCAATCGTTTTATTTAGATCAATTCTAAAGTTTTCAAATTATCCACATAACAAGCTTATCTCGATGTCCCTTACTCTACTAGTTCCTTCATATGTACTTTGTAGTTCATCCCATATTTCCTTAGCACTTTTACATATACATACTCTATTGAAGTCATTTTCATTTATGGCACAATACAAGATGTTTATAGTAACTTCATTTACATCAAGTAATTTCTAACCATCATCCAAATAATCTTTTTCTTCTTTCCCTTCTATCTTAAATGTTCTTTGGTTAACTACATGCCACAATAATCTATTTTGTACTTTAAAAAATATAAACATCCTACATTTTCAATATGAATAGTTACTACTAGTTAGAAAAAGAGGCATATTAATTGCTTGTCCTTTTATAAAGCCTAATGCATTAGATGCAATGATCTTTACTCTAATATGTGATTAAGCAAATAATTAGAGACTAGCTTTGATACTAATTAAAGAACATTATGCTAAACTTAAGTAGAAGTGGGGGTGGAGGTGGGGAGGGGGGGTATAAGGTAGGGTTTGGTGAATTAAGTTATTAGG
The DNA here is from genome assembly GCA_024138005.1 of Lumnitzera racemosa. Lineage (NCBI taxonomy): Eukaryota > Viridiplantae > Streptophyta > Magnoliopsida > Myrtales > Combretaceae > Lumnitzera > Lumnitzera racemosa. Next base: position 85,973,958 of record JAMXBC010000011.1, read on the forward strand.
ATAAATTGCAATTCTTTTCAAAATTACATATTAAATACAATAACAAGGATGATTAAGACGATGATAAACTAATAATGAGTGTAGAAAATAAAAGAGATAAAGATAGAGAAGATTAAGCCCGAATGTAACGTGGAGTTTGGATTACCCTCTAGTCTTCATAGACCTACATACGCCTCTAATCAAGGATTTTACACTACCTTTTTAATCTCTCAATACAGTGCTAAAAAAACTACACAAATTTACACAATCACTATCACACACAATAATTTCAAGTGTAATACTTTTGTCTCTCAAAATTACAGATACAATAATTCTCAAGTATTACACATCAAGTTTCACTTATTTAATTGTAAGTAAAGTGTACAAGAGACAAATAGTAAGCAATGGGGCCAAAGAATATAAGAGAATGTCTTTTGATTACAGTAGAATATAAGTTCTTCTTTCTCTTTTGTCAGGTTGTTGAGTATTTATATTAACTTATCGAGCTTAATTTTTTCTCGGTTTTTAAAATATTTTCCTTAACCTGATTAATATTAAACCTTAATCCATTTAATACTAACCCTCAATTAGGAGTTAAGAAAAACTTGGTTTTTAAATATGTTTTGAAAAAACTTAGAGTTATCACCTGATCAAAATTGGGAAAAGTTTAGATTAAAACCAATTAGGTAGATTGATTTTAATCTAAGTATTGGGTTACGAAAAAACCCAATTTAAGAAAAAAAAGGTTTTGGAAAACTAAATATTTGAGTTCGGGGGCTAACATTTTTAAACCTTTATTAAGTACCATTTTTAACTTTTCGAATTTATATTACTTTCATATTTTAAACCTAAAAAAATTATATTCAATGCAAATAAGAAAATAAATTGATTTACAAAAAAATTTAAATCGAAAAAATATTTACAAAAAATGGAAAAATGAAAACAAATTTCTATTTGTTAGTCTCGTATTTGTGTACGAGTGCTTATATACCATATTAGGATCAGACCTTCGAGTTGTTATGAAAAAATTTAAGTAGGTTAGTATTTTAATTTGAAAAGCAAATAAAGTTTACATTTTAGCCATTTCATTTTATTAAGGAAAAAACACTCTAGAGAAAATGTACCCTATTTGTGAGATTTTATTTTTAGAAAAATTCTAAAAATATCTAAACTTATTGAAAAAAGATCATATTTACTTTATTTATTTGAAAAAAAAAATTCCAAGTGATTAAACTTTTTAGAAAAATTTTAAAATACCATAAACTTTTAAAATAACAATTTACTTTTAATATAAAAAAAAAACTTAAAATGGAAAAACTATTTAACAAAAATCTAAACACATAAAATAACTAATTTATAAAACAAGATATCATAAATAAATGCTAAATATAAAAAAGATACTAAATTATAAAAAAGACATATATGAAAAAATGCTAAACCACAAAAAAGATAACTAATTATAAAAAAGATATCATAGAAAAGATGTCTAAATCATAAAAAAGATACCTAATTATAAAAAAGAAATCATAGAAAAGATGTCTAAACCACAGAAAAGAAACCTAAATCATTGCAAAAATGTTTGAATAATAGAAAAGATATCTGAATTATGGAAAACATGCTTAAAAAGTTTATTTATTTTATTGAAAAAATAATTTTATTAAGTGAGAGGACAACTTTGTTTTTCATTATTTTTTATTTTTATTTTTTATTGTATATTTATAACTAAAACATAAAAATAAATCAACCAAACAAACTAGGCTTTTTCCTTTTTTTTTTCTTTTTACAATTGCAAAGAGAATACAATCATAACAACAACAACAAAAAGAAAAAGAAAAAGAAAAAGAAAAAGAAAAAGTACGATATTGAAAAAAATAAATAAATATAAAATATGGAGAATAAAACACAAATCAAACCAAAGCAGAGCCAGACCAAGCTGAAGTTCGCATAGGTTTAAGCTAGACACTAAAGTAGTTACGTCGGGTTGGAAAGTTCTTGCTGTGGGGCGTTTCTAGCACAACTTATCCTAGCTTCAAAAGCCTCGAGCTTGCATGAATCCTAGAAAAAGGGGTTATGTAAAGAGAGAGAAAAAGTGGCATTATGAATAGATTTAAGTGATTATGAGTGATGGGTTGATAATTTGTAGTAAAATGGAATCTGCTATTTATAGTTATCATAGTCGAGTTAAGGATGGAAAATATTGAATGTAATATGATTTTCTTCCATGTTTAGGTTAGGCAAACTTGGACAATATATGATGCTAAATACAAAAACAATGTTTTCCTCCCAATAATTCTTGCATTTGAGAATTGTTAACTGACCTGCATTCAGGTTAACAATTGCGATACATTCCAGTTGATATTAGAGCTTTTAAGGGTGGAAGCTAGGTTAGTACTAGAGATAGTATAGTAGAAGAAAGTTTGAAGGTGAAACAAGATATATTAAAAGTTTTACAATAATGTGTGTCTAAGCAAAATAAAGACATTACAGAGCTTAAGGCTCAACAAGTAAAAAAGACTAATATTCTAGCACTAACATGCCAAACCATGGCAAATCGCTAATGACTGCAATTCCTTTGAAGTTGGGTAGTATTGTCGACTCTACAATAGAGTCCTCCTTGCAGTAGCTAGCCTAGAAGGTTGAATTTCTTACATTCATTGGAGATAACATCAAGGATTGGATATACAAAGTTGAGCAATACTTTACTATTGAAATGACACTAGAAAATTGGAAGGTGAAAATTGCATTGATGTATCTTAAAGGAAGAGCTCTTAAATGGTATTATCATTATACCTAAAATCATGCAGATCCAACTAGCCTTGTTTAGAGTAAACTAATTAAGGTTATGCAGTGAGGCTTTGGAGATAAGGCATATGAGGATTTGATGGCTAAACTTAAGGAGCTAAAGATAGCGAGGAAGCTTACAAGATTATATAGAGGATTATGAGCATCTTACCATTATGATACAATTACTTGAACTTTACCTTTTCAGTTAGTTCATAGCCAACTTAGACACCAACATCCAATTCATCATATGCATGTTCAATCCCCAAACACTAAAGCAAGCTTTTACTTTAACTAAACTTCAAGAAGCTAAACTACTCTCATCCAACCAAAATTTGCAGACCACCAAGTCTTTACTCCCTTCCACCACTCAAACGTTCAAACTTCAATCCACCCAAAAACCTTATATACTAACCCATAACTAGCTACAAACATACCTACCCTACCTACTTATTCCACATCCACACCACCTAAAACCATACAAAACAACACCAAATACACATGCAAAATCACCCGTGAATAGCTAGAAGAAAAAAGAAGAAAGAAACAATGCTTTTAGTATGACGAACTGCTTGGACTTGGCCATCGATGTAAGAACAAACAATTACACATGTTATTGGTTAAACTTAATGGGATGGAAGAGGTTAATGATGAGGAGGAGAAGGTTATTAATGAGTTAGAAATGGACCTGTCCAAGCTTACTTTATGTTCCATGAAGGATGAAGATATGGAGGAAAGTGTTTGTATGAGGGTTATAGGTCATTATAAGAAGAGAAGACTTAACATCTTGATTGATGCAGGAAGTTTTGTAAACTTCCTTAACTCTTGGTTAGCTAAAGGACTTAGATGCATTACTACAGTAGTAGCACCAACCAAGGTATCAATAGCTGATGACAAGATTATGCTTTGTCAATCTAGATTGGAGGATTTTCATGGATGATGTAGGGAGTTTCCTTTGTAAGTAATGTCTACCTATTGGCTTTAACAGTGTACGACCTAATTTTATGGGTTCCTTGGCTTATTATGTTGGGTACCGTTTGTTGGAATTTTAAAGAGCTGATGATGGAGTTCAAATGGGAATAGAAATGGTGCAAACTAAGTGCTGATCAAGAACATGTTTATACTATGGTTGGTAAGACCTTGACTAAGCTTTTAAATATTGAATAGTTGATGCAATTACAGTGTTAGGTGGTTTATTTTCATAAAATTAGTGAAGAGCATTCCCCTATTAAATATTTATGGCAATGCAAAAGAATGTTTTCGAAGACATGGTGAAAGAGATGTTAGGAAGTGGAGTGATAAGACCAAGCCATAGTCCTTTTGCTTCAATGATTGTGCTAGTGAAGAAGAAGGACAATACGTAAAGGATGTGTATAGATTACAAGGAGCTAAATAAGTACATTATCAAGGAATGGTTTTCCATAACAATAGTTGAAGGTCTATTTGATGAGTTGTATGGGGATTGCTACTTAACAAAGTTAGATCAACAGTTTGGTTATCACCAAATCAAAATGCATTTAGAGGATGTTTACAAACCACTTTTAAGACCCATGAAGGACATTACGTGTTTGTCGTTATGCTCTTTGGGTTAACTAACGCACCATCCACATTCTAAGGGTTGATGAATTACATTTCCAAAGATTACATGAGGAAGTTCATTTTGGTGTTTTTTGATGACATTTTAGTCAAGTAACAAGATGGAAGAATAAATTCAACATCTTAAATTAGTTTTTGAAGTGCTGTGCCATGAGAAACTATACTTGAAACGTAGTAAGTGTGTATTTGGCACTAAAGAAATCAATTATTTAGGTCATATAATAACTAAAGAAGGGGTAGCTAGTGATTCAAAGAAGGTTGCAGTAGTGATTAATTAGCCAACTCTTAAAACCTTGCGTGAATTGAGGGGTTTTTTAGGGCTTATAGGGTACTATAGGTGCTTTATCCAAAAGTTTGGAGCTGTTACAAGACCCTTAAATAATTTACTGAAGAAATGAAAATTTAATTGGGGGCTAACAGTAGGTGAGTCATTTGAAAAATTAAAGAAAGCACTCATAAGTACCCCTGTTCTTAAGTTACCAGATTATAAAAACGACTTCATCATTGAGATAGATGCTTGTAGTGATGGAATAGAGGCTGTCCTCATGCAAGACAACTACCCTATTGCTTACTTAAGCAAAACACTTCCTGCTAAACAATTGGGATTGTTGACATATGAAAAAGAGCTTGTAGCTTTGGTGTATACAATTGAAAGGTGGAGACATTATTTGTTGGGTAGGAAATTCATTATTCGAATGGATCATCATAGCCTAAAATATTTGTTAGAACAATAGTTGGTAACTCCAAGCCAACATAAGTGGCTAACCAAACTATTGGGACTATATTATGAAATATAGTTTAAAATCTAAAAAAGTAACATAGCAATTGATGCTCTTTCATGTGTCACTGATGCCAACTTACAAGCCATTCGATTTAAGGTAATGGCATTAGAAGTACCGGAAGAAATTAAGGAAAGCTGGTCAATAGCTAATGGACATCAAGACATCATTAAGAAGTTACAAGAAGGCCAAAATTGTGGTAAGTTTACTTTAGAGTCCTAAAGCTGAACTTAAAAAGAAGTTGTTGCAAATCTATCATGACGGGGCTATTGAAGGTCATTTAGGATCTCAAGCAACTTACAAACGCTTGAGTTCTCTATATTATTGGCCTAAGATGGAGAGGGAGGTGTGACAGTATATAAGATAGTGTATTTTGTGCCAACAGTAGAAGAGGGAAAAATATAGCTTCACCAGGCTTACTACAGCCACTTCCCATTCCACATGAGTGCAGGACTAATATCAGTTTGGATTTTATTGGATGCCTACCCAAGTCTAATGGAAAAAATGTGATTATGGTGATTGTCAATAAGATGAGGAAATATGAACATTTCATTGGGCTAAGCTATCCTTTTATAGCACAAAGTGTTGATATAGCCTATATGGATCATGTGTCTAAACTACATGGACTTCTAGAGAACATGGTCAACGATGGAGAACCAGTATTCTTAAAGTCAGTTTTGGTAGAAATTTTTCAAGTTACAAGGGTTTGAGCTCCACTACTTTACTGCTTACCATCCTCAAAGTGATGGTTAAATGGAAATGGTTAATAAATGTTTAGGGATGTACCTAAGATGCATGACAAGTGAGTATCCTAAATGATGGAGTTACTATTTATCGCTTGTAGAATGATGGTACAACACCAATTATCATATTAGTACTAAGTGAACACCCTTTGAGGTTCTATATGGCTATCTACCACCTACACACTTGCCATACATTTTGAGCCACTTAAGGAACCATGTAATGGACACGATACTTTCAAATCTGGAGGAAATGATCAAGGTGCTTAAGTTTCACTAGAAATAAGCATAGAATCGAATGAAATAGATGGCTGATGAATGAAGGACAAATAGAGATTTCAAGATAAGCAATTGGGTTCAGTTGAAACTTCAACCCTACCGATAGATAAGCTTAAAGACAAGATATGAACAAAAGTTGATGGCTAAGTTTTTTGGATTGTACAAGATAATCGATAGAATGGGGATAGTAGCTTACTGATTTAAGTTGCCATTCGATACCTCCATCCATTTGACTTTCTACGTTTCGTAGTTGAAACCCTTTCATGGGGCTGTACTTAGCAATTCAATTGACTCGTCTATAAAGATAATGAAGGAATTAGTTTCAGAAAAAGATTTTGCAAAGAAAAATAGTAAAGCGCAAGAACTCATCTGACATCATGGGACTCATCAAATGATGTAATCATCCATTAGAAGACACGACTTAGGAATTCCTCATAGATTTGTAGTTGAGATACCTAGAATCGCCATTGTAGGCAATGGTTTCTGGAGGGGAAGGAGATGGAATGGGTCTTTGTAGCTTAGGGTTTGGAATGCAACAAAAAGGAATACTTTTGGAACATGTCGAAGTGGAAAGTAAAGGAAAGTTAGAAACTGAAGTTAAGTCACTAATTGGAAGGGAATGCATGGGTCAGGTCGAATAGCTTAAATTTTTGGGCTAAATACTTATATTAAATGAAGGCTTAAAAGCCCTATTCAGTGTTAGAATTTACTAGGATTCCACATAGGCATGGCATATAGAATTCTATACCCAATTGTAGGTGGCACATTGACACCTTACGAGAATATTCTCTAGCACATGAGAGGGTTAGTTACTATATATACTCATAGACATCCATGTACAAAAAATATAATGAAAAAAAAAGAAAAAATACAAAAACAATATTTTCTTCCCAATAGTTCTTATATTCAAGAATTGTTAATTGACTTGCATTCAAGTTAGCAATTGTGATACATTCGAGAATTGTTAATACAAAAGCATAATGGCTACTAATGTGTACGATTTCATTAAAAAAAATAATTTTTCAATAAAAATACTCCAACAGGTGAAGTAATTGGTGAAACAAGATCGTTCTTAGAAACTAAAAACTAAATATTAAATATTTCAATTCTTTTTTTAGCTAAATTATCAAAACGAAATAATAAAACAAATTAAAATAAAAAACTAATTTACTACTACTATGAATGAACTAAAAATAAAATACTAACGTCACAAAGGAAGAATTTACTAATAATAACATGATATCTCAATAAAGCCATCATCTAATAAATCAATACATATCCATAAAATATAATAAAATTAATTAATTAATTTTTAATTAGATTCACAAGAGTTCACTTTTCTTTTGAGTTGATATTACTTTAATTATAGTAAAAATATCTCTTTCGAGTAGTTTATCTATAATTTTCTGTTATGTAATAAATTTCTTTTCACAAAATTTACTAACCTAATTAATACCAAGATTCATGCATATTTTTATGTCACAAAACTAATAGTAATTGTATTATGAACGTGAATCCTAAAACTAACTTAAAATGCATGTTTTTATGTTAACAATTAAATCGATTCTATTCCAATTTCATATAAACTATACATTTTCTTTCAAGTTTTTCAAGTTTTATTCATGAAAATACTGTTGGTCATATGATAGAATCATGAATCATGAAATCGAATAATTAAAAATCCAATCAATTAAATAATAATATATAATAAAGTTATGCATCAATTAGTTGCATATTTTCTCAAGATTCATATCTTTGGAATAATATTTGCATATAGGTTGCATATCTCACAAGATTTTGATAAGGTTACATATTTTTCATTAAATTTGCATTTTTTAGCTAAGTAGGTATTGTAGGGATTTTCTAGAAAATAAAAATTGTCTTGTTACATAATGGGTTTTTCTTAAAATAAAAAACCTTAACTGGGTTTTTGTTTTTTTTTTTTTTAAATTAGGTTTTTTAAGGTTTTATAGAAATTGGAAATAAAAATTAGGGTTTTCTTAGGTTTTTTCTTTTAAAAAATAAATGGTTAAAAAAATGTAAATTTGTCCTGTTTTCAAAATAAATAGAATTAGCCACTGAAGTTTTTCTAAATAAATTAGAATTACATTGGTTTGATCTCGACTAATAAGTATGTAGGTATTTTCAAAGCAATCGTTAAAAAGATAAAATTATTTTATTTTATATTTGAAAATTCATAATAAAAAATCATTTTTTCATGCATTTTTCATATTTTTGCATCTTTTTAGAAAAATTACAAAAACAAAAGGCCATTAGTTATTTTTTTTAATAATTTTTACATGGTGATAAATATCTTAATAAGTTAGCCTTTAGACTTGGCTTCTTGGTTAATATTTTGTAAAAAAATATTTTTTAGAAAATTAGTAGATTAGTGACTTGATTAAGTTTTTTTCCATCTAAGAAATCCTAATTTTATTTTTACCAGTTTTATTAGTTAATGACTATTAAATTATTTTTAAAAAATTTGGTTAATTCAATATCAAGTACTTTATATTAAGTGGACTAGACTTAGTATAAAATAAATTAAGAAAAACCAAAATAGAGCTCGACAAAAAGCTAAAGAATAACTAAAGTTTTATTATATTTCCTACTAAAATGTAGACTAGCAAATAAAATTATAATAGTTTTTACTATTAGCAAAACTAAATCACTTTAGATTTTAAAATTTAAGTGAAAGCCACAAGTATAACAAAAATAGCAAATTACATAAACATATGTACAACAAAAATAGCGATATTATATAAACATATAACCTTAAAAAAAATTATCAAGTGTTGTATGTATTTTCTAAAAGTTTTTGCAAGATGATCCCATTTCCAGTGCTACCAAATATATCCTTTTCAATAATGATTATTCCTCCATAAGTCCCGATTTGGTTGCCCAAATTTCTTACGTTACTAGCAATAAGTGGTGTAATTGGGGTGATAAGTCGAACAAGACAGATTTAGTAACTATTAGGAAAATTGCTAGTTGGGAAATTTCTTTCAAACTTTATCGACGATACGGATATATAGTTTATTAATAGTAGTATTATGCCATATAAATGCTAACTTAGAGACTAATGAATAGCATGCATCCACATTAGTTCATTCATCTTGTTATGTGAAAAGAAGAAAAACTAAAATTTAAGTAGAATTAATTAAATAAATGCAAGCTTAACGAGAAATAAAAAGCATATGATATACGATTATTTCTATAGACCATATTGGAAGTATTTAAGACTCTTCTCTTAGAATTCAATTTAAGAATATTTTGTATTCAACTATCTAGGAAGAATATCTTGTTTTTGAGTGTTGAAGGATGAAGATATAAATAATCGTCATTCAAAACAAAACAAAAAGAAGACAAAAAAATAATATTGAATTAATGTGATTGCTAGTTTTGGAGTAAAAGTTTTGAATATTCATATTTCTTATGATCAAATTTTTGTGTATTTAACAAGAGCTATGTTAAGATTGTATTTTTGAAAGAGGTTGACTATACTATAGCCTATGATTGGTTTAGATATAAACCGGTGAGATAGGACAGTTGTTAGTAAAGGTCAAGAAGACCTATATGCATAATCTCTTTAAAGTTGATTGATTTCACTTAGTGGAACGATCGGTGAAGACAAACAGATCCCTAGCAATGGAGCTAAAAAAGAGGACCGATGCAAAAGATGAAACCTCTATAAAATTTTGCATTTGATCTTCTTCTCTCATCTCTTATTATTTTGCTATTTATTTTATTTTCTTGTGTTATCAAATTATTTTTGTCATGCATATCTTGAGGGGTGTTTAGCTTTCTTTGATTATAGTTTTTATTTTTGAAAAGTTTGCAACAATTAATTCACTCCTCTCTTGATCGTGAATCGGGACCATTAGGTAAACTTTACTTAGCTAGAAGTACCATAATGTTCAGACTAGTAATTTTTAAGATATAACAAAAGTAGAGTAAAGTAATTTTAAGTTAAGATTATAGGTATAGTACATTGTTTATTGAGAACTCAAAATTCAAGTTTCAAATTATAAGATAATACCGAACGTATATATTAATAAATAAAATTTCACTTAAGATGGTATAATCTATAAGTCCAAAAAAATATATAATCTATATATGGGTATTGGGGTTATAGATGGTAGCTTCAACATTAGAATTTGCAACTACAACAAGTATTTTAAATAAAATAAGGTCAACTAGTGAAAATAATAATTGTTATTGTCCGACGGATACAAGCTAGGAAAATTAATAAAGTATAGCCATAAAAGAGTGCATAAGCAATTAGCTTTTAGGATAACTCATATGGTAAATAGAAGCACCTAGAGGCAACAAATTAAGCAGAGGAAAGAGCATTTAATTAAGGCAGGAAATAATCATCACAAAAAAAAAAGAAACTATTGATGTCTTATAAGATTACACATGGATCTAGTAATCTGTAATAATGCTACCAATAAAGAATAAGTGTAATAATTTTCTCAAAGATTATTTCGTAAACTAAAGAAAATAATTCACTTGAATATTTTATGCACTGGTGTACTAATTTTAGAACATACTAAAGAATATTTCAATATTTGTAACTATCTGACAAAGGAAAAAATATATTAAGTAAATAATAATAATAATAGTAAAGAAAAAAAAATGGTGCCCGGGATAAAATATTAAGATGAATTCCACATGTTGGGATTTGATGGAGCAATGGTGAGAAACGACTTACCACATATGTGGCAGTGGAACTTGAGGTTGGTATATTATGGGAACTATATATATTTTATTAATTTAAAATATCTTAAATGCTTAATGGAGAAGCAAATCCTCCACCGCCTCATGATGCCTGATATCAGGTAAGTGCACCTATCAGTTTTAATATAACGGATGTGAGTCAGAGTCCTCAAAGACTTTGAGTACTAATATTAACCTTAGCTTTATTATCTAACCAAAAAATTATGAAGGTTTGAATTAATTAAAAATACTAAAATTAACAAACTAACTTATTTATAAGACTTGATTAATCAATTGAAAAAGCGATAAAATTAAGAACGACTTCAAGAAAGTAATAACATATTTATAAATTATTTCCCCTAAAGTTAATCATGTAATCGCTTAAAATATATTCAATTAGGTTTCTATTATTCTTGACTGGAAGGATTCACAACTAAAGTTAATACCTTTCTCAAGCATATTAACCCTAATCCTAAATTATTTACCGGAATCTCTTCACTTAATAATATAACTTACAATTGCATTAATGTATAATGAATTTCCACATAATTAATTAACTTTCCGGAGGAAACATGTATCTTATTTTTAAGTATACATGTAATTCTCTTCAATTATGTAAAGATCTAATTATACATGCAATTTCTCAATCAACATGCATAATATCATATATTGATATTCTAGAAATATCAATTAACAATTAAATGACATAATTGAATCAAGTAAAGATAGAAATTTTATTGAAAATTCTAAATCAATCCAAGAATCACATAAAACCTTAGGTTCCATAATCCTAAATACACGAATTCTAAACTATCATAATGAAACTAAAAACGAATTCCATCAATAATATAAAATAAAACATGAAAAACTCCTTTGATTGATGAAAAATCTCTCCAATCTTGAAGTCGGTATTGTTTTCGCCTTTTTCTTTTCTTTTCCTTCTCCTTCTCCTCAAGTTTCTTGTCTTCTCTAATGTCTCTTATTTCTTGTGAAACCCTAATATGTTCTTTTATAGTGTATCAAAAGGTATTCGTTTTCTTTACCAGACACGGCCTGAGATATGACCGTGTCCTCAGGTCGTGTAACTTTCTGCCCCTGGCCAATTTTTTCTGCATGGATTGTGTAACTTCAAAACTTCATAATTTCTTCGTTTGAACTCTAAATTGAGTGAAATTTCATTCCTTTTCTTCGTTTTCGATCCTAGAACTCGTTCAAACCTAGAAATCAAAATTTTACTCAATTAAGTATCAATTTATTTAAAAAAAACAAAAAATGTGAGGAAAATATTATAAAATCACCATATCAAATATGTTTAAAATCAGAGTTATCAATGCCTATAAAAAGAGAACCCCAATCAAAATTAACAGAACCTAATGGGAGCACACAACGTTTGGTGGTATGCAATATCGATATATTTAGTTATCTCCTAAACTGTTTTTATTCCTCTAAAAATATGTAAGAGTGAAGAGAAAAAAAAATACCACCAATTAAAGGTAAGATCCTCATACTGCCACGGTAACCTTCTTTTACTTTTCGCTACAACATACTATCAAGATTGTTGCCAATTACCAACCCGCCACTGCAACCACCGTACGAGAATTGAAGAAGGTTTTTCAATTTGAGAAAGTATGGAAAACGACCTCCTTTCTTCACCAAATATCGATAGAAGGTATATATCTAGCTTATTTTATTTTTCTGCTTTTATCCACATTAAACGAGTTTCTCCACGATATTTGTAACAATTGAGAAATTCTTGTAAAATATTAATGTAATCTATTTGTATCCTAAATGAAACTACTATAATTTTTCAAGCTATGTTTGGAAATTTAGGAAATTAGAGTTGAACCGTAAATACCAAGTATGTGGTGAGAATTCGTAAACTTTATAAGAATATCTAGATTCGATACTGATATTACATTATGAATATAGAAAATTTTTGTTATGAAATATAATGTTCATTTAATAGATTTTTTAAGAAAATAAGAGTTTACGAGGTAAATTGAAAGAATAAGGGCATGTCTTCTGAGTTGATAAAATTTTCTAGAATTGAGATTCCTTGAAAAATATAATTTAGTATCCGTAAAATTTATGTGATCTTGGTATGGGCTTTTAATATAAGCAGATCTCTAAGTAATAATTTTAATAGTACGGGCCAACATGATATTATTATAGAACTTAAGGTAAGTTATATTTGTAGAAATATTTATAAAATTATTTGACATTCTATATTGTTTATTTTGTAATACGGTTTATTTTAGATAAATACGTTATAAATAGATAACTCATAATGTTTACGGGAAGTATAATTCGTGATGACTAGTTTAAAATAAACTTGATTGTGATTCTATGGAAAGGATTCATGTTTTATTATTAATGAAATGACATACCATAAATAATATTTGATCAGCTGTATTTAAAGTAAGTCCTCATATATAAAATATATATATATATATAGCTACTATTACACTAAACATAAATATAGTATAGTTTTATGCTCTACCCCTTTGTCAATAAATACAAATAACTAAACTTATGGGAACAACTCTGAGATATATGTAGCTAAGATATACATATGTACATAATTATTATATACATATATGTTTGTACACTAATGTACAATTAGTGAACATATTATTATAAGATATATATGGTCTATATATTCCACATATATTACATATATTCTCATATTATCATATAAATAACTTATATTATGAAGTGAATTTTCTTTTTAAATCTAAAGTTTGTTTAAGGAAAAATGAGTATTTGGGGGCAAATTTATAAGTTGATAAAAATAATTGTTAATCTTGTAAGTTAATAAAATTTCTAAGATTGTTCCTTGTACTTTTCTGAGAAAATATAAAGTGATAGCTATAGAACTCGTGTATCATTGGTGTTGATTCTCAAATTGAATATATCTCTAATAATAATCCTAAGAATATAGGTCTACGAGTATAATTATTAAAACTATTAAAATTGAATTTTATATTTTACAAATTTAACATCATTATTTTCATAAAATTTGAGTAAATACATAATTCTTTCTTAAAAAGGTAGAAACTTCTCAAGTAATACTAGAAATTGATTTCATATAAATTTTAAATGTAAAATTAAATTGCAAAAATATTACATAATAAATACCTATGATTATATTGGGATAAATCAAAGGGATAAGTATGATATACTAGATCGATCGAAGTATCATATTTTAATTATCTTATATCACATAGGCTCAATTTACAACCTTATTGAATGCTTCTAGGAATGATTAACTAGGACAATAGGTAAGTGGGACTTGTAGAGACTGAAATATATGCTTATTTGTAGTTGTAAGTAATTATTTGTGCACATATTATGCCCGTGCTTATTATTTAGATGCTGATTGGTAGTTGAGCTATATGTTTTGCTGTATTGATTAACCTTATTTGGTATGTTATGAATTAGTTGATCACCCTTGACCAGCTTAATTGAAACACGAACTAAAACTATAAATAGACATGCATCGCACTCACTAAAGGACATATAGGTTTTTTCGGCTAAATTCTGACTCCTTTGACAAGGTGCAATGAACTAGCCTTTCCTTACCTTAGTCAAACTAAGTGACAAAAGAGAAGGTTATGACGAGATTAGGGGCGTTGGAATCAAAGGTAGTTGTGGGCGGAGTATGAGTATCTATTGCATAAGTCTGAAATTTGCTGTGAGAGGCCCTTATAGCCTTTATGATTGACATTGTGGTTATCATATCATAACTCTTCAACCTAGGCTAAAGTAGGTGTAATTTATCTAACCTTACGTTGGATAAGATAATGTCGTGTAGATGACACATTGCTTGTTTGTGCTTTGCATGAAATAATTGTTTGGTAAATTGGTAGCTTTGCTCAGCTTATATATGCTTTTTGCATCCTAATCCTTATTAAGCTTATGGTTTTTTAGCTTATCCTGCTATAGTTTTTTACAGGTTATTGAAGCTAAAAGCTTTAAATGAACTAAGATCCTGAGTGCATAAGAGTTTCTATAAACCTAACAAAGAAACCTATAATAGGATGTAAACATAACTTATTATAAAAGAAGCTATTAGAATTGCTCTCATTACCCATTTTACAGTTTGGAGGGCCATTTTGAATTCTCTACGGCCCAAATGGTTTGTATGAGAATAGAGAAATGCTTCATAATATTTCTATTGATCATGTAAAGACCAACTAAGGGATGTAGAGTCAAATTAGGTTGAGCTTTACCTCTCGTTTTTTTATATCTACAAAAAAGCCCCATATGGGCTAGGCTATAGGGGTCTTCTAATGCTTAAGTTAGTAAGGAGAACCAAAAAAAAGGGAGGCAAGCACTAAAGACTTGATGGATTGTATTTGCGTGGTATGTACCTTTTATCTCCGTTCCCTAAAGAGAAGAAAGGGAGGAAGTTTGATGAGGTGAGAATGAGAGAGAGAGAGAGAAAGGGATTCCAAAGGTTCTGTTTCAGATAACCTTACTTATTGGCATATAGCGCTTTTTATGTGATTTACCTTGACAAGTGACGATCTAAGGTTCATTCATATTGGTCGTTGGTAGACAATGTACTCTATAGTAAGGGATAAGGCTTTACTACTAGCGGTATGTTATGGCTGACTAAACCACTAAATTTATAGCTTAATGATCTGGTAGGGGTAAAAGTACTCAGCGTGCCAATCATACTACGGATGTTAGGGCTTAATAATGATTTGCAGTGGGCTATAGCCACCAAAGACAAAAGTCGAGCTAAGATGCCCATCAAAGGGTCAAATGATGCTCGATGGATGGAGTTGAGCTTCGGGATACCCTAGGAGGTCGGTGAGTGTTGGCTCGTTGGTCGAAAACTAAACTGTTTGGACATTTATTATATGGCTCGTTAAGCATGTTATGATGTAGGGAATTGGCTTGCCTTTAGTCGACATTCTTCATTGGTGCAAGCTTGCAAACTCACGAGAGGGTCACAGTTGCGGCGCGTGGGACCGTTGCTTGCTCGCATACCCATTGGTTATGTCTTGTGATAGGCTTCATTTGTTAAGCTTTGATTCGAGTGAGAATTGAGTGTCAACAATTTCTATAAATACATGCATTTATATTTTATTCATATAAAACATCTAATAGATTGTGTTTTAAGCCAGAACCTTTACAATTAAAGCAAATAGAATAGTTGTTGTGTCTTAAACTAGAAAACTTCTAGGATGAATGGCACGACCTTTGAATTTGGGGTGTGACACCATTCATTATAGTCTCTTGATCTTGTTTACCTTATGATAGCATTAATGAAATACCTAATAGTATTATTATACAATAACTTTAATGATCAATCTATACTTTATCTTGGCTTCTCTATATGTTTTAATTTATAGATATGGTCAATGTTCGTGTCAAAATGTTATTTACTTGATTGATTTCTCTCTATTATATAATGAACGCACGACCACTTTCTCTTAGCCTAGGGGAAAAAAAATCAATCATAGATACATAATAGCATACATGATCAAAATTATTATCATCCCATTTTCTATTTATACATTATCTTAAGTATTAGAAATTTTAGTTAATATTAAGTTATTAATTTATTATTTTCTATCGGATAACATGTTTCTTATTAGGTTCTTTTAAAATCCTAAAACCGTCTTAGAGCCTAACGAATTTTTAGTCACGACACAAAACTTGTCCTAAAACTCCATCAAATAGTATCTATAAGGTTTTTAAGGATTAGGTGGATCGAATATTCTATAACAATCAATTCAATTACATCCTTATTCATGAGTTTTTCAACGTGATGAAGTGGGTTCAGCTCCCCTTACCTAAAGTTGTGACATACGTAAGTAGAGAAAGAGAGACATAATATGGATTCATCGTTCATTTATTGTGGGATCGCATCAGATACTATTTGCTTCAAAGGTAATTACCAATGCACATTAATGTAGAATCGAAAATATATATATTGTATTTTGTATTTACTAGTTTGTATTATATCTTCTCTCTAATGGGAATTTAATGTAGCTTATTAATACCATTCGAAGGGATTTGATTTATAAATATTGAAGAAATATGAAGATACTTTTTCCCCAGTAAGAATTCTTCAGTAATGTAATTTTTGTTTAGTAAAATTGCTTGGATTTTATAGTGTAACAACTAGTCTATAATGACACACCGAGATGGCCGTTTTCGTTTATTACTCGATTCCTTCTTATTTACTTTGCCAAAATTCCGTATTTGAATCGTTTCTTCGTAATTATCACATAGACTAGCTTTTCATCGTGTAACCGCATGTATAGTGTTCAATATCAATGGTTATATTTTGGATATATCTTTTAATAAGATTTTATATGTTATTTGACTTTTTGAACTTTTGATATTTTATTATGACGTTTCCGTCATAAGTTGTGAATTTTTTAAATTTTATATTTGCCATCATTGTAGTTTTCTTTGTATTATCATTCAATTAAATTTCTATTATCTACTTAAGGTCATATTTCTTAGGTTTTGGGTAGGATCTCAGATAAAGGTTGTTTTAGCTAATAATATAGAAGATAAATACCGAATTTACATATACGTACATATTTTTACATGTATTTTTTATTTAATTTCCTAATTTGATTTGGGTGTTCATGAAAGTTAGCTACAAATACATGCATCCCATTGTACCACGTTATTGCTACGCAGGTTGTCATCTCCTCAAAAGATTTTGCAAGTGGCTTTATTATTGTAAATTTTCAAAACTTTATATTTGTTATCAGTATAAATATTTCTTTGTATTAATATTTGATTCATAAACTTTTATTATTATTCACCTAAGGTCCTGATTTTGTACAAACTTGCAATTTTTTTACCTTAAAACTTCATATTATATAATATGGAGATAAATAGGCTGATTTAGCTTATTTATATGGAAGATGATACAGAGATATTCATATAAATAGATATTTTCGTTCGTATTTTTAATTTAATTTCCTAATTTAATCGGGGTGTCTCGTGCAAATTCGCTTTAAATAGATGCATTGCATTGTTGGCATATATCTATCTCATTGCTACGCACCAAAATCACATCTTCAAAAGACTTGTAGATACCACATGGGTTTGGTGCTTAAAGCTAAAATGCTATACCTAGTACTTGAAATTTTGAGTCTTTGGGCATCTCAAGCCTGGTCTCGTGAATTAACCAAGCTATCCATGCACGAGATACATGAAAAATGGATGGCTCACTATGGTCGAACCTATGCAAACGATGTCGAGAAAGCTAGGCGGTTTGTTATATTTAAGGATAACGTAGAATATATTGAATCTTTCAACAAAGTTGAAGACAAATCTTATAAATTAGGGATTAATGCATTTACTGACTTAACACTTAAGGAGTTTAAGGCATATCGAATCGGTGGTTATAGAGCTGATATTCGTCCACGGTCATCAATAACATTGTCATCTTTTAGATATGAAAATGAAACTGATGTTCCGTCTCGCATTGACTGGAGGCAGAAGGGAGCAGTCACACCCGTTGGGGCTGAAGGAGGATGCGGTATGTCATGATTCACTATAGTTTAATTTTGCTAATATTATCTATAATTTAGAAACTTGATTGCTATAATCTTAATATTTAGAGGTTCTCTAGTGCAAAAGATTTTAAAAGTTACAGGATTTCCAATATATTTTTCCCCTACTGAAAAGTGAATTACATTTTTATTTTTATTTTTATTTTTATTTTTTTAACTACGTTCAATATGGGTGAAGCTAGATCGACTATCCACTCGTGTAATATACGTAATTAATCAAAGTTATATATTCATAACTATATTGAAAAGAATTACTCGTAAATGTAGGTTGTTGTTGGGCATTCTCGGCTACAGCAGCCACGGAAGGAATTAACCAAATCAAAACAGGCAAACTCGTCCCTTTATCCGTACAAGAGCTGGTTGATTGCGATAAATTGAATGGAGGATGTCAAGGTGGCCACATGAACGATGCTTTTACATACATTGCTAAGAATGGACTCACAACTGAAGCTAATTATCCATATCAAGAAAAAGATGGCTCGTGTGATGCGGCCAAAGTAGCTGCTCCCGCAGCTAAGATCACTGGATATGAACATGTACCAGCAAATGACGAGTCAGCTCTTATGAAAGCTGTGGCGCACCAACCAGTTTCCGTTGCGATTCATGCAGGAGATCGCGACTTCATGCTTTATAAGAGTGGGATTTTTACAGGACACTGTGGCACTCAACCGAACCATGGTGTGGCTGCCGTTGGGTATGGGGTAGCCGAGGATGGGACCAAGTATTGGATAATGAAGAACTCGTGGGGTACAGGATGGGGTGAGGATGGATATATTAGGCTTCAGAAAGACGTTGATGCCAAAGAAGGACTTTGTGGCATTACCTTAGATGCTTCTTATCCAACAGTGTTATAGAAAATGTTATAGTGTCCATAAGAAGAAATTTCTTCACATTTTTATGTATTTGCTTTTAAGTAAAACATGTAATCAGTTTTGAAAAAACAAATATGTACAAGCTTTTACTTTAAACCTCAAAGATCATGATAAAACAAACTATCTTTTAATCAACCTTCTCTTATACAAGGAAGATGATGAAGATACCAAAAGTGTTACTTGCCCATCATTATCCATTTCTATCTTTATTTCCAATTCATAAACGAATTATTAGTTGCTAATTTACAAAATATTTTTTTCTTTATTTCCTTTTTCTTTTTTGACTTTGATAATTGGAAAATCCTTGTGACCATATTTTTTACGACTTAAATGCACTTACTTTGGATGCATTAGACAGGGGACAAAATACAACATCAAAGGAGATGATGTCTCCATCCTGTTTCTGTTCACTTTTCAGTGGAATTGTTCTACATAGCCATCAGTTCAAAAACATTAAATGGACATTAATTTACGTATTCTAGTCTTAATTTTTATTTTTTATTTATTTTTTGTTGAGGTACTCTAGTCTTAACTCTTACACATTAAGATTCTTTTTTTTTTTTAAAAAAAAAGATTTCCTTGTTTTTACCAACTAAGTTATACAATCTTAAGAGAAGGGGATTCAAATCTTGATATACTAATAAGAGAACAATTGTGATACATTAGGTTACAATGGCCTTAGGAAAAAAAAAATGAAATATTGATTAATATTAATAGGCTATGTATTTTGATATTTATGTATAAGTACAATTATATTTAAAATAAATATCAATGGTAATGTATTTATATTTTTTATTTGTTAGGATTTTATTGATATCCGCTCATGAAAACAATCTAAACACATGCCATTATAAGATGTTAAAGTTTTTTTTTTTCTCCTATTTTTGATTCAATATTAAAACGTAATCACTGCACATGATGTCTTCCTTATAGATTTATGTTTAAAGTTTTTTCTTTTCTTTTTTTTGGTGAGAATTTGTCTTTATGCTAAAACTAAATTAGAGAGTGAATGCTTTAAATGCATCATCAATGTTAGTTGAATTTTCTCAATTGCACTTAATACATGTTTACTAATATGACTATTGCTAACAAATCAACACAAATCATTAAGTCGTAAAGGAGTCAAAGACTTAACAGAGGAATATCAAGTCGCTATAGAGACTATATCTGTATTTTATAAATAAAAGTATTACAAATAGCAGTATACATAACAAATAGTTAGTATAGTAGATAAGCTATAGTTACAAGTAAATAGAATAACAACCTAGAAGTTAAGGTTTCAAATTGTACTGAACAGGATGTATAAAAAGGAAAAGAAACAAATTGAAAGGGATATGGAGAGTTTACTTTTTCAAGTCATCTGAATTGCATGAGGAGTTGCTAGATCTCTCGAAATCTAGATTTCATATGTCTCTTTTCCATTTCCATTTTCATTTTCGTACCTTGTAATCAAATACAAACAACAAATAGTTAGTAACAGTAGAAAGATCATAATGAATACAATTTAGATCTATGTTTAGATCTGTAGTTCTGTATTAGGGTTTGAGTTTTCTTGAAACCCAAAGTGAGAAGAAGTTTCGAGTGGAAAGATAAGAACGAGAGGAGAGAGAGAGAAAGAGTCACACCTTTGTTTTTTTTGTTAAGTTTAATCAATCGATAGTACTTACTTTACATACGATTGGGAGATGCATTAGTGGTAATAGGCTTGGGCTAGCAAATAAGCCTAACATTGGTGCTTTCATTGATTTTGGAAAGCAATAATGGCAAATGGAACAATGAATATGGCATAGTTGCAGGAAGAATTACAAGAAAGAATTACTACAATGGAGCACAATGGCAATGCATGCATGGAGAAATTAGAGAATTATGTGGAACAAATAAATGCCAATTTTGAAAAATTATTAACAACCTTAAATGTCGATGGTAAGAATTAGAATAATTTACCAAGATTCAATGTGCTAGTAGGAAATTCATCATCTACTCAAGTAAATAATCAAGAACAGTCATTATATAGACACAATATTAAATTAGAGTTGCTAAGATTTGATGGGGTAGATCCCGAAGGATGGATCTTTAAAGTAACTCAATTCTTTAACTTTCATTAAGTTTCGGATTATGAAAGGTAAGAAGCGCTTAATTGGTTTTAGTGGATGTCTAAAAGTGGTTTCATTTCTACATGACAATCATTTCTCCTAGTGCTTAAATCAAGATTTGGTCCCTCAATGTTTGAGGATTATCAAGGTAAGTTGACCAAACTTATACAAACTATTACCATTGAAAGATATCAAGCTGAATTTGAATCATTGTTAAATCATGTGCATGGTTTATCTGAAATTTTCTTGCAAAGTTATTTCATTTTGAGTCTTAAACTAAATATTCAGGCAGAAGTCATTTCACCCCGACTAACTTTGTTAGTTGAATCAATGAGCCTTACCTAATTGCATGAATCCAAACTAAACCGCATCTAACATAAAGACTAACAATGATTTTCAAAACCAGTCACTTCTTCTTAGAAACTTATTTTTTCAGTTAATCCTCTTGTTTCAAAACCTTTCAATTTTAAACCACCAAATAAACCATATTTTTCTCAACAACAACAAACCCAAACACAAAATCCAGTACCAAAACCTTTACCTATCAAGTAAATGAGTCTTGTCGAATCAACACTTAGAAGAGAGAAGGGATTATGTAAGCCCCACAATTAACCATTCGAGGTTTCGATCAGTTGAAATACTCGATCGAGCCTAAATTATAAAGTAAAGCTAGAAATATTAGGAAAATGATTCCGTAAGTTTAAATTTAAGAAGATAAGTAATAAAATAAAAGAATATAAAAATTCCAAATTTTAAGTATATAGCTCGTTCTTTATCGAAAATGCGTAAAATGCATTTCGATAATGAACGAATCGCTCGAGATAAATTATATTTATACTAAAAATCATAAAATAACCTAAATAATATTTAGGAATATTTATTTGTATTGTAAGCCCTAAAGCTAAACTAAGTGACCGTAGGATTGAACTTTAAACACAAGATTTAGGGCGATCGGTTAAATGATCCAATTAAACCCAAATTATAAACTATTGAGAGAAATATTAGTAAAAATGACCCCGTAAACTTCAATTTAAGAAAATAAGTAATAAAATAGAAGACTATAAAATTTTCAAATTTTAAGCATAATAAGTACTAATTACCGAAAAGACAAAAAATATAATCTAATAACTAATAAATTACTAGAGATAGATTATATGTATACTAAAAATTTTAGAATGACCAAAATAATAATTAGGAATGTTCACATGTACCCTACATGTATTTACAAGTAGATAAAAATACGTGAAATTACCTAAATTGGCCAAAAACTAAGTAAATAATTAAAGAAAATTATAAATTAATTATAGAAAAATCAGAAGGGGATAGAATGATCCAAATCAGGTCGTGGAAGGTTAAGATCTGTCAAATAAAAATTAACCAATTAAAATTAGACAACATAAAAGCTAAAAATCAAGTAAATTGGATAAAATCATGTCTAATTAATGTATAATAATTACAAAAATTGTCTATAAATAAGGGGAAAATTTTCAAAACTCATTTGAACAGTTTAGAATGAGAGAAAAATAGAGATACTCAAAAATTTGAGGGAAAATTCAGAAAAAAAAAAAGAGAAAAGAAAACTGTGCAGATAGGGCCTTTGAAGAGAACCCATATCAGAAGAGCAACTGGGAGTGGACGGCCACCACCACCACACGATGGTGGCAGCGCCCAGGCCGGCCAACAAGGCCACGACGGCTGGAGGTGGCCGAAGATACCCAGACCGGTGAGTCCTTCCGTTGCCCCAATTTTGAATAATTTTGTAAAATTAGTTATTTTGCCCAGAAAATTATAAAACTTGTTATTATAAGGTTTTATTGTATGTAGATTTAGGAAAAAATAGTGATTTAGTTTAATTATGTCTGACAATATAGGATCCCTAACAAATCGATCAAAACCGAGCTTGATTGGAACGAGAAATAAATAGGTTTAGGAGTGTAATTTGGAGCTCAATTTTTTTTTTGTAGAATGCTTATGTGATATAGAACAGTGCTATGGAGCCATTTTTTTAAAATTAATTTTTGAAAATTTTAAGTTAATTTTTAGCCCTAAAATGATGGAAAATTTGGGTAATTTTGAGTTAATTAGGTAATTTTGAGTTAATTAGGTGATTAAGATACTAATTACTGATTTATATAGTAATTAGATGTTTAGGAATGTTAATCTCTGATGCGAAACCCTAATCCTAGCCTTTGGAGTATTAAGTATAGTAATTTAGGAAATTAGGTAATTAATATAAGAAATTAGTAATATGTGAAATTGTAAATTAATAAATCTAAAAAATTAGGGTTATTTAGATAATATTAGAGTAAAAATCAGAATATTATTAAATTTGAATTAAGATTGAATTTTTGGTAATTATATAAAAAAGTAAGATTTTCTTACATCAAGGATAAATCCGATACCCTTAGGAGTAGCGTGTACCGAATAGTTTAAAATATTAAATTAAGACCCAATAGGATATTTGAATACTTGAGCTTAATGTGATTAATTTCACATTAGGATTCAAACATAATTAGGACTTAGATTTCGAACTAGAACCTAATTTAAAAAAAATTGATGCGGAAACCGAATCCCGAACTTAACCCTAAACCTAGAATAATTGTAAAAGACTTAAGACCTAGATAATTAGGTATATTAAACCCTAAATAAAACATAACAATAAGCGTTATAGGAGAAAATGAACCTATAATCATTATATGAAAACTGAAACTACGTTTGTGTTATAGGGATGATCGGCGATGGCCTAAGCAAGTCGAACCTCGAGTGAGTGAGCGAGGAGTCGAGGTAAGTTGAGATTAATACAATGCTGTATTTTGGGAGGCTTGAGATTATGCTTGGTTGTGCTTGTTAGATAGATGGATGTGTGCATATGCTTGATTATGGGTGATGCTATGATTCTGTTTGTTGCTTTGATATGTATTATATGATTTTTATGAAATGATTGATCACCCTAAACTGGACTTAATCACATATACGACCGGTAATCATAATCAGACATGCATGGCAACCCGTTAGGGGAACTTAGGACTCTCCGGCCAAATACCGACCCCTTCGAAAGGGATAGCGTGGGATTGCAATTGGTCCCTTCTTCATCCTTAGCCGAACTAAGTGACAGGAGAGGAGGTCGCGGCGAGGGTGAAGTCAGTGGTTCAAAGGTAATCGCGGGAGGAGCAAGGTCTCCATTGCACAAGCCTGGGTTTGGCCGTGAGTTGTTGCATTAATGGCAACTCCTCAACCCGGATTAGAGTGGGCGTAATTTCTCTAATCTCACGACGGGCCGAATAACGTCATACGATGGCATTTGCTTGCACATGCATTGCACCTAATAAGTTGATTGAAAACCTTGTTGCGTTTATGGTATAGTTTTAAGTCCTCTATCCTAACTTACTGAGCTATGGTTTCTCACATCCCTATAGACGTTGTGCAGGTGCTGGCTAAGAAGCGGCAAACAATTACTCTGAAGCTAGCAACTGCTGGATCTTAGGGAGTAAGGAAAAACATTGAAGAATCAACACATATGTTATTACTTTTCATTTCTGATTAATGTAATAATTGAATTATAGTGATTATATATAACTTTTCTCACTTTCTTACCTAAATGAATTATTTAAATTACAAACTGTTTACTTCAAAACGGGTTAGTCGTAGACGCCTTGTATAGATCAGGTCTAAGATAGCAGTTATAAGACCAATTTCTATCTTAGGATGGTTTACACGGTGGGGCTGTTATGACTCTGCCGCTTCAGGGCGTAATAGATTGCGCTATAATTGTGATGAAATTAATGATGATTCAACTAAAGGAAATTGAGGAAGAGTATGGTGAAGAGATTGAGGATAAAGTTTAGCAACTAGTCAATGAAGAGGGTTATCAACAGGATGTGGAGGAGAATGTGACAATAGAAATTAGTTAGCATGCTTTGTTAAGTGTTTTAGCACCTAGAACTCTCAGGTTACAAGGTACTATAAATGGGAAAGTGGTATCGATCTTAGTAGATTTCAAAAGTACCCACAATTTTATGTAATCACAAGTAGTAAAGCATTTCCGTTTGCCAATTATAGCTATACCTGAGTTTTCAATAATAATTGCCAATGCAAATCAATTGATCTGTTTAGGAATGTGTAGAAAGGTTTCCTTAAAGATGAATCAAGTGGAATTTTTGGTGGATTTTTATGTACTGGAGATACAAGGTGCTAAAGTAGTGTTGGGAATTCGGTGGTTGTTAATGTTGGGACTGGTGACATTGGATTATTCATTGTTAACCATGAGTTTTACAATAAGGGACTCTAATATTGAATTGAAGGGGCAAAATGAGTTGCAATATAGGCAAATCAAGCATAATCAGTTATGCAAATTGGTACATTCGAACAATGTAGCTTGTTTATATCACTTGGTGGCCCAGATGAATGATTCATTTAATTGTACTACTAGCAATGACTCTTTACAAAAGTTATTGGGCATATTCGAAGATGCATTTGCAACTCCATCATCATTACCTCCATTGCGATCAATGAAACATCATATTCATTTAAAAGATGAAAAATAAGCTATCAATGTTCGTCTGTACAGATACCCACATTTTTAGAAGGAAGAGATAGAGAAACTAGTTAAGGAGATGCTACAATTGGGAGTCATTTAGCCTAACACTTCACCATTTTCATCACTAGTTTTACTAGTGAAGAAAAAAGATGGCATTTGGCACTTTTGTATAGGATAGAGCTTTAAACTAAGCTACTGTTATGGATAAATTTTCTATTCCCACAATAGATAAACTTTTGGATGAGTTAGGAGGAGCTGCTTTTTTTCTCAAAGATGGATTTGAGAACAGGTTATCACCAAATTCAGATGAATCCAGTTAATATTCACAAGACTGCTTTTAGAACTTACAAAGGTCATTATGAGTTTTTAGTGATGCCTTTTAGCTTATCGAATGCACCATCTACTTTCCAAGCAGTGATGAATTCAATCTTTAAGCCATATTTAAGAAAATTTATTGTGTTTTTTTTTTAATGACATATTAGTGTATAACAGAACAATGAATGACCATATGGATCATTTGGAGAAGGCTTTGACATGTTTGAGAAAGGACACTTTTTACCTTAAAAAAAAAGTGTTCATTTCCTCAAATGATTATAGAATACTTAGGTCATATTGTATCTCAAAAAGGAGTGTAACGGTATCCCTAGAAGATAGAAGCTATTTTGAAACGGTAGCAACCTCAATGTATAAAACAGTTAAGGGGTTTTCTTAGGATTACTGGATATTATAGAAAATTATGTAGAATTATGCTAAGTTGGATGTACCACTTACGAATTTGCTAAAAAAAGACACTTTTGTTTGGATTGACGAAGCAACATAGGTACATTAGAAGCTTAAGGATATGGGAGTTGTGCTTCACCAAGATGAAAAACCTATTGCATTTTTTAGCAAAAAGTTTAGCACAAGACTTTAGAAAGTAAGAGCATATGTTAGAGAGTTAGTAGCAGTAGTAGAAGCAGTTAAGGAGTGGCAACGATATCTTTTAAGCAAACATTTCATCATTCGTATTGATCAAAAGAACCTAAAAGAAATCATGACATAAGTTATATAGACCCTAGAGCAACAATAATATTTAGTCAAGTTGATGGGATATGACTACCATGTGGAATATAAGCCAAGAGTTGACAATAAAATGGAAGATGTACTTTTAAGACAATTTTCGGATGAGTTCCATTTGTTGATACTATCTATGCCATCTTTTAATTCATTGACAGTGTTAAAATAAGAGTTGCACAATAATGAGGAGTGGTTGACTTTAAAAGCGAAAGTTGAAAAACGGAAATAACATTCGCCACCATTAATGTTGAAAGAAGATTGGTTGATGTATGGATCTAGAATTTTCATTCTAGATTCTTGTTCTTTCATTTCAACGTTAATGTTAGAGTATCATGTGTTGCGCCTAGAAGCGGCAGAATTGTAACAGTTTTTCCATGTAAACCATTCTAAGATAGATGTTGGCCTTACAATTGCTATCCTAGACCTGATTTACACAAGGCGTCCACGATTAACCCACTTTGAAGTAAATAGTTCGTAATTTAAATTAGTCATTTACCTAAGAAAGTAAGAGTATATATATATATATATATATATATACACACTAGAATTCAGTTATTACAATTAACATTTACAACGTTTTACTGTAATCTATTTCCTAGTTAGCACATTATTGAAAAAATGAAAAAAAATTCTAAAAGAAGAGCTTAGACCTTAAAATAAATGTTTGTTATTCAAATGTTTTTCCTCATTCCTTAGGATCCAGCAGTTATTAGTTTCAGGGTAGTTGTAAGTTGTTTCTTAGCTAGCACCTGTAATGACATTTACATGGATGTGAACAACCACAGCTTAGTAAGTCGGGATAAAGGACTTAAAACTATACTACTAACACAAATAAGGTTATCACTCAATTTAGTTAGATGCAATGCATGAACATGAAAATGCCATTGCATTACGTTGTCCGGCTCGTCGTAAGATTAAAGAAATTGTGCCCACTCTAATCCGGGTTCAGATGTTGTCGTTAATGCAACAGCTCACAACCAAATTCAGCTTGTGTAATGGAGATATCGCTCTTCCTGTAATTACCATTGAACCATTGACTTCACCTTTACCGTGACCTCCTCACTTGTCACTTAGTTTAATTAAGGATAAAAAAAGAACTAATTATGCTATCTAACGCTATCCCTTTTGAAAGGGTGGAGAATCTTAGGTTTCTCCTAATGGATTGCTATGCAAATCCGGTTTATGGTTATAAGTCATACATTTGTTAAGTTCAGTTTAGGGTGATCAATCATTTCATACAATACAAGCCAAAACAATAAACAAAATCATAGTATAACTCATAATCAACTATATGCATACAACCAACTATCTAATAAGCACAATCAAGTATAAGCTCAAGCCTCCAAAATACAGCAACGTATTAATCCCAACTTACTTGGACTCCTCGCTCACTTACTTGAGCTCCGACTCGCTCAGATCATCGCCGATCATCTCTATAATACAAACGTGATTTCAATTTTCCATATAATTACTATAGTTGGTTTTATTCTATAACGCTTATTGTTATCTTTTATTTAGGGTTTACTATACTTAATTATCTAGGTTTTTAAGTCTTTTACAAAATTTCTTGAATTATGTTAAGTTATGTTTCAGTTTTCGCATCAATTTCTAAATTAGGTTTTTAACTCAGTTTTTTGTTAGAGATTTATATGTATACCTTAAAAAATCATTCTGACCAATAATGTAAAATTTAGTCACATTATCTTCGGATATCCTAAATATTGTTTTTAGTCCCTAACTAGTGTTCTAGTCTGTACAGTATACTCAAATACTAATTTAATTACCGAATTCACTCTTGTTATAACAAAATCTTACATTTTTCATATTATTATCCTAATTTAAGTTTCCTATCAAATTTATTATATATTCCTATTATTATCATAATATTATTCTAATCAATATGTTCATAATTATTAATTTCTCAAACATACATATTACACATTATCACTTAATGTATATATAATGTACACATCTAATGTACACATCTAATATTCCTATCACTTCAAATATTATCTTCCAATATCAAATAATATTCCAAATATCTAAATTCATCTTAAATCAGATTTTGAACCTAATTACTCTAAATTACCAAATTAACTTAAAATTTATCATTTTTACCCATTACATATTTACTGCATAATATCCTAATAATTACATCTAACACTCCAAATACTACAAATAGCATACTCCATCAAATTTCAACATCTTAAAACATATAATTGTGCATCAAATCAGTAATTACCCATTTAATTACTTAATTAACCCTAAATTACCCATTTTAAGCATTATTTTAAGGCTTAAAAATTATCTAAAAATTTTGAAAATTAATTTTTGAAAAAGGGATTCATAGAATTATTTTATAACCCTTAATTAGTCTAAAAAAAATTTTGGGCTCAAAATTACACACTTAAGATTATTTATCTCTAAACTAAAATATATTCGGTTTTGCATGATTTCTTAAGAACCATATATCACGAGATATATTTTTATCAAAATAATATTTTTCCTAAAAAATACATATGAAGATATTTCAGAATACCAAATTTCATAATTTTCTAAGCATATTTAATATTTTAAACAAAATATGTAAAATCGAAGGAAAAATTGAACTCACCAGAACCGGTGGCTTCGGCCACCCTAAACGTTGTCACCACTGTGTGGTGGCAGTGATTGTTCACTCCTAGGTGCTCATTTGCTTAGAGATTTCTTCTAAAGCCTTAATTGCACAAATTTTTTCTAATTTTTTGAAAACCCTAATTTTCTCTCAAATTTTCGACCTTCTCAATTTTCTACAATTCTAAACATCCCAAATGAGCTTCTGTAAAATTTTGGGTATTTATAGAGGCTTTAGAGATTTTTTATGCACTAAATTAATATGACATTTGCCTTATCTCTTCTTTTTCTCACTTTCTATTTGTTGCAATTTAATTGGTTGCTTTTGTTTCTTCAATTTCAGATTGCCATGCCCTACTTCTAGATATTTTCTTATTTTTCTATAATTTTCTTGATTTTTCCTTAATTATTCTTGCATTTTCTTTAATTATTTAACATTATTTTAGAATATTTTGCCTATTTTAAGTAATTACGCATATTTCTACCAACATGTAAATACATATATGATATAAATAAATACTCCTAAATATTATTTAAGTTATTTTATGATTTTTAGTATGCATATAATTTATTTCTAGTGATTCGTTAATTATCAGAATGCATTTTACGCATTTTCGATAAATAATGTATAATATACTTAAAATTTGAAAATTTTATATTCTTTTATTTTATTAAATTTGAACTTACGAGATTACTTTTACTAATATTCCCAACTTCATCATAGAACTTAGGTTGAATCGGATAGTTTACTCGATCGTCCTAAATTCTACGAATCGAACTCCGAATAGCTGAATGTGAGTCTTACATCGTACAACATCAATGGGAGGATATGTAGGGGCATTAAAGACATTTAAGAGACCGAGTGTTATTTTTTATTGGAGAAATATGAAGAGAGATGTAAAGAATTTTGTGAAGCAATATCACGTGTATCGGTAGATGAAATATTTAATCACGAGTCCAGCTAGATTGCTTCAAACTTTGTTTATTCCTTAAAGGGTTTTTGAGGATATTTCAATAGATTTCATAACTGGTTTACTAAGTTCTTAGGGGTATTCAATTATTTTTGCAGTAGTGAATAGGTTAACTACGTATTGTCATTTGGGGGCACTATTAGCTACTTATGCAACCTTAGTAGTTAAGTTATTTGTTGATGGTTGTAAAGTTGTATGGAATACCTAAGTCAATAGTTTTGGATAAAGATAAAATTTTTTAGAGTAGATTTTGGTAAGAGCTTTTTAAGCTCAATGGCGCTCAACTTAGGATGAGTTCATCTTATCACCCCAAAACAGATGGCTAAACAAAAGTGCTCAATAGGTGTATTGAACAATACTTAAGGTCTTTTGTCATGGGTAAACCTAAGGAGTGGCTTAAATATTTTCTTTAAGCAGAATATTGTTATAATATAAGCTATCACACAAGTGAAAGAATGACCTCTTTTTGAGCATTGTATGGTAGGGACCTTCCTATCTTATCTCATTATATTTTAGGGTCTAATGTTGTGGAAGCTATGAACCAGGAGTAACAAGGATGATGTGTTAAGATAATTGAGAGAGAATATACAATAAGCCTAACAAAGAATGAAGCCTTTACAGATTCTAAACATGTGGATCGAAGTTTTTAGATTGGGAACGATGTTTATGTTAAACTTCAACCCTACAGACAGTTGATAGTGGCTAATCGACTATCTCAAAAGTTATCAAGAAGTTACTACGAAGCTTTTTAGGTCATTTAAAGGATTGGACTTGTTGCTTACAAACTTGGTTTACCAGAAGGATCTAGGTTACATCCCATTTTTCATGTATCACTATTAAAGAAAGCTAAGGGTAATATTGATAAAACTAGATCATTACCAATTAAGGTTGCCACAACACATATTATTGTGTAACCTATGGCCATTCTAGATATAAGGGTTATTCACCAACAGGGAACCAAAGTTACACAACTTTTTGTTTAGTGGGAGTCGCTTGACATAGAAGATTCCATGTGGATGGATCTTTAGGAATTTCAAATCGCTTATCCTAATTTTGACCTTGAGCACAATGTCACTTTTCAAATAGAGGAGACAAATGATATGACTTTTGCTAACAGGTCAACACAAATTATTGAGTTGCAAAGGAGTCAAAGACATAACAGAGGAATATCAAGACACTACAGAGACTATATCTCTATTTGATAAATAAAAATATTATAAATAGCGGTATACGTAACAAATAGTTAGTATAGTAGATAAGCCATAGTTACAGATAAAACAGAATAACAACTTAGAAGTTAAGGTTACAAATTGTATAGAACATAATGTATAAAAAGGAAAAGAAACAAATAGAAAGGGATACGAAGAATTTGTCTTTTTAAGTCATTTGACTTACATGAGGAGTTACTGGATCTCTTAAAATCTAGATTTCATACGTCTCTCTTCCATTTCCATTTTCGTTTCTATACCTTGTAATCAAATACAAACAACAAATAGTTAGTAATAATAGGAAGATCGTAAGGAATACAATCTAAATCTATGTTTAGATTTGTAGTTCTATATTAGGGTTTGACTTTTCTTGAAACCTTAAGTGAGAAGAAGTTTCGAGAGGAAAGATAAGAACGAGAGAAGGGAGAGAGATAGAGAGAGAGAAGAGTCACACCTTTGATTTTTTGCCAAGTCTAACCAATTGATAGTACTTGTTTTACACACAAGTGAAAGAGGCATTAGTTGCAGTAGGCAAGCCTAACATTTACTAAAATAAAATGCCATCGATATTTTACTCTAACACAAAGTAATGTGAGTGTTGTATAATTAAATTGAAAGCATAGTTTTAATATGTCAATGCAATGGAATATTTATTTGAATGCAATAGAATTCTGATATAAAACTATCGTAATTAAACAGAGGCAACGATATTAAAGATCAGCAATAATGGTTAATTGTGATGGTGGACTCAATACTCTTTTTATGCATTAGCTTTTAGGGCATTATACGTCGTCTCCGTCATCATATGCCTCTTCTATTTCATATTATAGGCAACAAATTTTTTCTTTAATGCATTTGCATTTAATTCCAAGAACAATATTCTTTTTCTTCTTTCCCACATGGCATCTAGATTAATTTTATACATAAATTTATCTGCTAAACTATAACTTCTTCATCAAAGGTCATTGTAACTTAGTAGAATTAGTACTGATATCTCATCGGATAAATTATGATTCAAATCTTCTTTTTCTCAAATTATAATATGTTTGGTAAAAAAACGAAAAAAAAAACAAAACTATAGCTTACCAAATACTATTAGAATAACTATGAAAATAGAGAAATTAAATCCGAACATTCTTATTAAAAAATAGCATTCATGTACTTAGCTGCAAAGCCTCAAATCAGCACCAGCCACAGCCACGAAAAAGGAAGTTTGGTCTCCTAATTATATCTTTCACTTCCAAGGCCAGCGATATATGATAAGATTCATGAAATCATCGTGACAGCAGTTGCATTGAGAAAGTTGTTGGCATGAGGGGCATAAACGACTTGTACTATATGACCGCAAGCTCAAACTAAGTTTAAGGTTTAAAGTTTGGTTTGGATCAATGCTTTATTTCAATAAAATTTGAGTTTGGATCTTATAGAATTCATTTGGACTCAGCTATTTAAAAAATTAAAATCCTCTTTAGTTAAATTTACATTAAATACTTCAACTTGCTTAAATTTAATAATAATAAGGCCAATAAGACTTATTAAGCTAAATAAATCTAAATTTAAACTTAACTAGATAAACTATTTGAGTAAATCAAGTTTGAGCTTACAGGCCATACTTGAATTGGCTCAAACAAATATCAAATAACTGCTGGCCAGCCTAGTTTGTTTAGTTTAAATTAAGTCTTAAAGATTCCCTAATATAAGACGTTTAACATACTTTTCCCTTTATTTTTTAAGTTTCTACATCTATATTGATTTTAAAAACTTTAAAAAGAGCATACACCATTATATGTTACGTGTTGATTCTATTTTATTTGTTTTAACTATTAAAAAAAAATGGCTACATATAATTGTTATTTTTACATTTCAACTAAACATGTGTTATTATACGTTTTAATTATATAATAACACTAAACAACTAATTTGTTTGTAAATAGTCGCGTATAATAAATTTGTATATATAAGTTATTTAAAATACTTAAAATCGATGACAGTTCAAGCCAATAAAACATTTATCATAAAAGGGACATGAAGGAAAGACAGTTATTTGGTAAATCATATGAGAAAAGTTACCCAATTTAGAAAAACTAGTCAGAATTAGAGGAAACTCTACTACAAAGGATTTGCACTCTAAAGTGTGGATTATAGCAATTGATCTTATTGAGTAATTTATTCATGTATAATACGTTTTAGGAGTAAGATTATGATGTCATGTGGGATTTAGATTGATTGTTTAGTCATCTATATGTTGGTTTAGGTTATTTCACAATGCTATAAAAGGTATTTGATATGTCGAAGAAATGGAAAGAAACTTTCAGTCTTGGTTTTTCTAGATTAGTGCCTATGAAATACTATGAAACCTAGGTTTCTTGAATAGTTAAACTTAGGGCCTGCAGAAAATGATCTTGATTTCTATTTTACTTTACAATGAAGTTAAATAAGTCCGTGACTCCATAAAGTTGCATTTCTGAATTCTAAGAATAAAAAACTCCACTTGACAAAATATGCAATTTTGATAATTATGACTTAGTGCTATAGCAAAAAACACAAAGCAAAATGAGAGAGATGAGTTATGATTCATGAAATGGGACTTAGAGGAATTAAATGGGCATAAGAGTTGATAAACTTTAATTAAGATAATCTAATACACTCAAAAGAATAAGAGGGGCCTAAACTAATCCTTACTTGACTAGATCTAATTCAATATGAGGTAATCCAAGCCAAAAGTCCATTTCTTCTCCCCCTTTCCTTCCCCTACCATCCAATCCCATCTCTACAAGCATTTGGACACATACCCCTACATTACCGTATCCCCTTACATCTTAAGTACCTTAAGGAGTTATTATGTAATCTCTTCCAAATCTCTCTAATTCTCCTTAAAATCCCATCAAGTCAAGTTGCTCTCTCATCTCCTCTTCCTATAAGCCTCCTTCCTTCTTACTCTATATCCCTCTTCTTCTTTTATTTCATCTCTCCTCTCTCAAAATCCCATTAAGTTAAGTCACTCTCTTGAAATCAAAATGCATACATAGCTCATAAACTACACTTTTTTTTTATATCGTAAATTACACTTAGAGAGAGAATAACCAACTTTAGTCAATTATAAATACTCATAGACATCCTAAACCATGTCCAAAAGCTAACCTTTAGATAATATCACTTCAACCATGGATCAAAAGCAAGTATTACACAGAAACACCCACAAATGCATAACAAGAAAGATATGACCCATGTATTTAAGTATCCAAATGTGTATATGTTGTTGTGACCCACCCTTAGCCTAAGGAAACCACCCCTCTTTGGTCCAGTTGACAACCCCTTGCCGACCAAGGATAGTCGAAGCATTAGTAACCAATAAACACACCTAGTTTGTCTCGAAACTTTGCCATTTTTCTAAAAATATCAAAACATATGAGAATTTAGTAGTTCTTGGTATTCTAAGGTATTTTTGCATGTAGTTCAGTGTACTACTATTAGAATTTTAACTTTAGGTGTTAGAATATAAGCTCCTCAAAAAAGGTACCCTTTTTTATAAAATGAAAATTTGTTTTTCAAAAATCAAATGGTGTAGTTTTTTCTTCATTTTTCATATATAAGCTTCTATATATATAAAGAAAATTTTCGTAAAGTCAAAATTTGAAAAATTATTACTTTACTAATTATTATATTTATTTTTCTAATTTTTAATCTTTATGCAATATAACAAATAAATTTTTTTTATTGCTCTAAACTAATGAGAAAAATATATGTTGATTATGGGATTTTAAGTATGATAG
The DNA here is from genome assembly GCA_024138005.1 of Lumnitzera racemosa. Classification (NCBI taxonomy): domain Eukaryota; kingdom Viridiplantae; phylum Streptophyta; class Magnoliopsida; order Myrtales; family Combretaceae; genus Lumnitzera; species Lumnitzera racemosa. The sequence goes on from JAMXBC010000011.1 coordinate 86,009,507, forward strand.
AAATAAATTTTTCATCACTTTTATTATAAATTTGGTTATTGTTTTACAAATAAAGTTATTTCTAAGATCAAAGTATAATTTCATTAAAATAGTAAATGAAAGGATTTGATTTTTGAAGTTTGTAGCTATCAAATAATTTATAGACTTACATAAATTTTTGTAGAATAAATTGAGATCATTTATTGTTTATTATATAAATAGGCTATATTTAGGCATCTTAAGAGATAACAAAACTATTATACAAAACATTTAGGTTCTTTTATTTTATAGACTTGGCTTGTGGATAGTGAAATCATTTAATGAGCATGTTTGGTATGAATGACTAGACTTGAGTAATGTTTGACTAATTGATATGTTGTAGATTGTATTTCAAAATATAATTAGCTACTTAAAAATTATTAGACTAATAATTGCAAGTGCTATTAGCATGTGTCCAATAGTAGACCTAGCTTGCCAACCATAATTATTCATTTAATAAGTATGCTATTAATAATGAAGTGCTTTTAGAAATGGTAAGCATTGTTTACCATGCTAAAGAACGTGTTCACTAAGCATGTACTTGGTTGTTAAGTTTCTTTTGAGAATCAAAATTATAAACATGGCTTGTTGAAGATAGCTACTATTATACGTACATGGAAGGGTGATTGGCTTAAGTTTTATGTTATAGGTAGGGCATATTAAAAATGAGTTTGGTTCTTATTGCATCATTTGCATTTCACAACATGACATGAAAAAGGCATAAGGGCCATATTTTATAAAGCTTGGTTTTCAATTAGAGGACCTAAGTTAGGCCATAAGTTTTGAAAAGCTCGGTTTAAATAAAAGGACCTAAGTTTCACATTGTAAGGCTGTTTAAATAAAAGGACCTAAGGGTCTCCATTTTATAAGGTTCACTTTTTTATGAAATCTCGATTATAAGTTTGATTTTATAACATAGATTTGCATTGCTATTGTAGGGCTCATTAGTGAAAAAATTCGTTGCTTTCTTAATGGGTTGTCAACCCATAACAACCTCAATTACTGAGTGTGCTAAGAGTTATGATATTCCATGTGAATTAAGGCTTAAATAGATTGTGAGAGAAGTTGAAAAGTAGTATATAAAGCTAAATAGTGAATAACATGTAAATGTTAGTTAAAAACTTTTAGATCAAGTGGTGGTTGAAATGAACTTATTAGTGTTTGTTAGCTTGGTTATTAACTATTTTTAGCTTGGAGCATTATAAATGATATCAAAGCTAACCTTCTATTAGTAGGTACGAGGTGTAGGAAAAATCGAAAGGGGATAAGATTTGACTCTAATTGTAAAGTTGTGAACAAGGACGTTGTGTGTTTAAAGGAGGGAGATTGTGATACTCTATATGAATGGATTGTGATTAGAGTCTCAAATGGTGGATTGTGAGAGATGTTGAGTAGTAGTATATAGAGGTGTGCAAGTGGATTAAACAAACTAACCTGGCCTAGCTTACTTTGGCTTGTAGGTTAAATTGGCTAGGTTTATTTTACTTATTTTTAAATGGGCAAAAAAATCTTGGCCTTAACTCATTTAAAAATTGGGTTAAATGTATTGTCTCGCAAGTTAAATGTATTAAACGAGCCAACTCAGCTCACGTTAGTTTGTAAGTTAAATGAGTCGGGTTCATTTAGCCCTTTTAAATGGGTTAAAAAACCTTAACCTAAATCTGTTTAAAAAGCGGGTTAAATGGGCCAGATTGTGAGCTAAAGCCTACTTGTACACCTTTAGTGGTATATAAGGTTAAGTAGTGAATAATGTGTTAACATTGGCTAAAAGCTTTTATGTTAAGTAATCGAAATGGGCTTATTAATGTTTATTGACTTGGTTATTAGTTACTTTTGGTCTGGAGCATTACAACAGTCTCAAAAGTTTTTTCTCAAAACCCTTGGTAAGCCATTTGCTAGCTTAAGATAAAGAGTCTCTTGGTAAACCAATGACTAATTCCTTGTAAGGCTTAAATGGAAGGAAAATTTGATGACATATCTTTGCACAAGTTCATGTTATTTATTTTGGTTATTTTTGTATATTTTGATATGTATTTAAGTTATGTCTAGTATAGATGTTAGTTATTATAGAGGGCTAAACTCAAATTGTGGGCCTTAAGCCTAATAATTAATTTAGTTTAACTCGTTGGGTTAATGTGACAAGACCCAACCTAAAGAGTTGAGCCCTTATATTGAAGATAATTAAGGGAGTTTTAGTATGGTAAGCTTAAAATAAGGCCCGTTAGATCAACTTTTCTCTATGACTCATACTAAGAATAAGACCTTTATTGGGCTTAGATCCTGAATTCAAAGGAGCTTATCTAGGATCCATTAAGGGAAGAGATTGATTTTGGCTATTGATTGTTACATCCTGAAGCAGTAGAGTTGTAACAGTTCCGCCGTGTGAACTATTCTAAAACACAAACTAACCATATAACAACTATCTTAGACTTGATTTACACAAGATAACCACAACTAACCTGCTTTAAAGTAAACAGTTCATAAATTAAACATGTTAATTACTTATGAACTTAAGAAAAATACATACTTATATTAAAATAATTTAAATATATTTACAAAATTTAGCAACTTAACATAATTCACTTGAGTAATTCGTAAATTAATACTAAAAGTTTTAAAGATAAATATAAACTTGAGAGTGTATCTAGTCTTCAATTTATATCCTTATTTTTGAAGATCTAGTAGTTGCTAGCTTCAAGGTAAATATAAGTAACTTTCTAGCTAGCATTTGCAATAACATCTATAGGGATATGAGCAACAACAGTTTAGTAAGTTGGGACGGAGACTTAAAATTATATCTCAAACATAAATAGGGTTATCAATTAAATTAGTTAGATGCAATACATGTTTAAGTAAATGCCATCGCAAGACGTTGTTCGACCCATTGTTGGATTAGAGAAATTACATTAGTTCTAATCTGGGTTGAGGAGTTTCCATTTAATGTAACAGCTTACAATCAAACTTAGGCTTGCGCAATGGAAACACTGGTTCTCCTACGACTACCTTCAAACCAATGTCTTTACTTTTATCATGACTTCCTTACTTATCACTTAGTTTGACTAAGAATGAAGAAGGAACTAATTATGTTACCCAGTACTATTATTTTCAAAGGAGTCAGTAGTTGGTCGGAGAACTTTAAGTTTCCCCTAATAGGTTGTTATGCAGGTTCAATTTATGTTTACAAGTCATATATTCAGTTAGATCCAATTTAAGGTGTTTAGTCATTTTAAACAAATTACACAAATACAATCTTTGGTAGCAAATCAAAATCATATCACCAGCTCAGAACAAGCACATGCATACAACCAACTATCTAACAAGCATAATCAAGTACAATTTTAAGCCTCTAAGTACTACAAATTAGTACTTTAAAATATAATAACATATTAATTCCAACTTACCTGAACTTTTCACTTGCTCACTCAAGGTGTGACTCGTACTGACTATTGCTAAAAATCTCTATAACACAAATATTATTTTAGTTTTCCACTCAACTGTTTTAGATTGGTTTTATCCTATAACACTTATTTGTTATATTTGGTTTAAGGTTTAATATATTCAATTATCTAAATTTTCAAGTCTTTTACAATTATTCTTGATTTAGGCTAAGTTCTGATTTAGTTTCCGAATTGATTTCCAAATTAGGCGTTAGTTTTGTTTTTTAGTACGGTTTTATATGCAAATTCTAGAATTTCATTTTGATTCATAATGTGAAATTAATTACATTATTTTCAGGTATTCTAAATATCATATTCAACCCTTAACCAGTATTTTAGTTTATATGGTATATTGTATATCCTAATTTAACTAACAAATTTACTCTCGATATGAGCAAATTTTACATTTTTTATATAAACACCTAAATTTAAGTTTCTTGCTGGATTTATTATTTATTTCTATTATTATTATAATATCAATTTTCAATCTAATATTTTCCTTCTCATTAATTCCTTTTACTTACATATTATATATTATTACCTAATATATATATATATATATATAATACACACATTTAATATTCTTATCATGTCAAATATCATCTCTTAACATCAACTACATCTCAAAAATACCTAAATTCATCCAAAATCAAAATTTATATCTAATTACCCTAAATTTCAAAATTAACTTAAAATTTATCATTTTTACCTATTACATATATACTATATAATACCCTAATAATTATATCTAATACCCTAAATACCACAATTAGCATACTACATCAAATATGAACATTTTAAAATCCTTAATTATATACTAAATCAGTAATTATTTAATTAATCATTAATTAACCTGAAAAATCCCTAATTATATACATATTTTAAGGGCCTAAAAATCACTTAAAAATTTCAAAATTTAATTTTTGAAAAAGAGCTTTATAGCAATGTTTTATATCACTTAAGTAGTTTATAAAAAAAATTTAGCTCAAAACTACACTCCTAAAGTTATTTTATTCTAAATTGAAACATGCTAAATTTTATATAATTTCTTAGGCACCCTATATTTCTAGATGTGATTAAATATAATCAATATTTTCCCCTAAATCTAAATATAATAAATTGTAAGAATAATAAAATTCATAATTTTCTAGATAAAATTAACAATTTTAGTAAATTACACAAAATCAGGTTGGAATTGGACTCACCTAGCCATTGAGATTTTGGCTACCAGCAATAGCCCTAGGTGTATCGACTGATCTAGGTAGTGGGTATAAGGTGTGGTGGTGGCGACAACAGTAGTGGTGATTCGAATCTAGTTGGCTATAAGTCGGGTTTGGCCTAAATGCCCTAATTGCACGGATTTTTTTGTAAATTTTATAAATAAACCCTAAACTTAACTCTTTTGATTCTCTTTAATTTTTCTACTCTCCTAACTGACCAAATGAGTTTCTGAAAAATTTTGGGTATTTATAGTGCTACCTAGGATTTTTTTTTTTCATTAAATTAAGTTGGCATTGGCCTTATCCTCTTCCAATTTGCTTTCTATTTAGCTAAATTTTATTGTTTGATTTTTCTTCTTTAATTTTCTACTTGCTATACCCCAATTATAGAAATTTCCTCATGTTCCCATATTTTTCATGATTTTTCTTTAATTATTTATGAATTTTCTTTAATTATTTAGTCTTTATTTAACATATTTTGGATACTTTAGGTAATTTCGCATATTTCTACCTACATGTCAATTCATATATGGTATAAATAAATATTATTTATGTTAGTTCATGATTTTTAGTGTGTATATAATTTATTTTTATCGATTTGTTAGTTATCGAAACTTGTTTTATACGTTTCTAATAAATAACGAGTAATATACATATATTTCAATATTATAATAATAAATTATTTTATTATTTATTTTCCTAAATCCAAACTTATGAATCACTTTTATTAATATTCCTAACTTCTTCATAAAATTTGAGTTAGATTGGATAATTTGCTCGATCGCCTTAAATTTTACAAACCGAACCTAGAGTAACTGATTGTGGAGTTTATATTGATCAACATTATGATCCAATGGATGAGATCAATAACTAACTCTTATAAATACCTTCTCGCTGTCTTGTTTGAGTGAAAGAGAGATCTTAGCACAGATGTCGTTACTCTATGGAATTGTTACCTTAAAAGATTAAATGCATAAGTATTTCAAGAACACTACTATGTTTTTTATTGGTTGTGGAGTTTAATGCTATAAAATTCCTCCATCTGTCACTATATATGTTAAAACCTTATTGAGATTTCCCATTCCTCTTCACCACCTTACTTTAGTAGATCATCTTATACGTATGATTCAAGTAATTTCCCTAATCACATAGAGCATAACTTGATATATTGTACACATGTGACCCTTATACTTGGATACTTACACTCATATTTCTTAGTGTTGGTTATTAGCAATATAATTGGATATGATTATGTGCCCTATTTAGCACAAGTGATTACGGGGTGGGATACACAATACATAGTATTTTTCTCGCTTGCTCTCCCCTTTTCTTATTATTATTATTTTTTTTCAATTTCCATATCTTAATATGATTTCCATTCTGCAATTTGTGAAAAAGCTTTAGTGATTTTATAGTTTAGATTTGATTTGATTTTGTAATTTCAAGTACATCCGCCATTTAATTTGAATTTACAGCTGTGACTTCCTTTTTTATTAGCTTTTGGAGGTTATCGCTATAATTCACCCAAAATGTAAACATAACTTTGGTCATTGGTGGAAAGTTGAGATTAGTTTATATGATATGGGTTAATATTAAGCCTTTTATCACCCAGCACAGAAATGAAATGACCATTATGCCATAATTAAGAGTATAATCCTAGAAATGAAGATATAAATAGATTGGATACTTTAGCCATACCTTACGAAAAAGAAATTATATATATATATATATATATATCTCGAAGTGTCTCACTGCACAAAAAAAAAAAAAAAAGAAAAAGGAAGGAAAATGATCTTTTACCTTTTGCTATAATTATTTTTGAACCCTTACATTTTATATTTTCTATTCATGTCCTGTGCATTTTCATTACAGTTATAAAAAGTTTATCTCTAATATGTACTGATGATTCAATTTCACGTAGATAATAATTAGTATTAGTTTGACAGCATCTGTTTTATTAGAGCACATTAGAAAATTCTAATAGAATGATTAATAGTTTGTTTTGTTCCTGGCCTTTCTGAAATTGTGGAGAATTTAAATAGAAAATTTAAAAGATGAATGACTCAAAAGGAGAAATAGAGAATGGGGAAGAAAAAAAAGAAAAAAAAAAAATCAATTTGAAGAAGTAAATGAAAAAGTAACAGCAAGTACATTGGAGGACCATCTTTGTGCTCTTTTCTTTTACCAAAACTGTTTCTTACTGATATTAATTTCCCACCATGAGACATGTACCTTTTCCCTATTATAACTACATTATTCTCCGCACTGCAGTCTCAGAAGGGATTGGCGGATAATGTGAATCTTTTAATAATTTTTGAATACGTGATAATAAAAATAAATAATTTATAAAAAATTATGATTTAATAATTTTTGAATACATGATAATAAAAATAAATAATTTATATAAAAAATATCATTTATATTATCGTATATTCAAATAAAGGTCGTCCCATTTTGCTTTCGGTCTTCGTGGCAAATACATTTTGAAGCGATCCCATTCTCGGTCTTAGTGATTCTGGTTATGATCTAAATGAAGAAAATACCCTTCTCCTTTAATAGGAATGAGTTGCTTAGTATAATCATTGGCATATATAAAATTAGGTGGATACTTCAACCATACACAAAACAAAGACGTGGAAAGAACTTTTAGTATGGTTTTGATTTTTTTTTTTTAAATTTTCATTATATAATTGTGAATTTGGTTCCCGGATGGTTATATCATGTCATTGTATTAGAAGAATTAAAAAAAGTTGATATACCATTGTTTAGCTCCAACATAGATAACGGTGGAGTTTTTATTACGCTACCTCATGTCTTTGTTTCATTTCTTTATATCGAACCATCTTTGGATAAGGTGGAGTTTTGGTTTGTCATGTTCACATCCGATGGTTTAGAACATTTATACAAAAATAGTTAGGACCTAACATGATTGAAATGATGCATTTGGTAGAAAAAAAAAAACATATTAGATGTGTGGATGCTATCTATACAGTTATAAATTCCTTATAGGATCTCTTTCTTTTCCCATTTCAAAAAGACGATAGAGAGTTGCAAGAGTAGCAATCAATTTTGATTGGAATGGGAAGAAGTTGTTCCCCTGTTGATAATGTTGATTTTGATGGATCACTAGCTTTAGCATGGTCTTTGACTAAAGTTTCATTGGTTTGGCCTAAAAATGGGTACCTGGCCTAATTGCTTCTAAATTATCGATTGACGGATTAATTATATAGTAAATTATAATCGATTTATGAGTTGGCAATTTTGGATCGGTTTATTAGGCTCAATAGTTCAAAGGTTAGTTTAAAACTCTTAAACCATTTGTTTTTAAATTTTAAATCTTTAATTCTTTATTAATTTATTTTTTTAATATATTAATAATTTTTAATAATATGAATTTTTTCTTTTTTTTCTTTTAGTTTACTAATAATTAATAATTTCTAATTTTTTTATTAATTTTTGACTTAATGCGATTCTAACTTTTTTCTCTCAAATTTTATTTTATTTTATTTTCATATTTAAATTCTTAATATTTGATAAGTTTTATAAAATATACTTATATTAACTAAAATTGAATTTTTTTTATCGATCTTTAACATATAATTAATTTATAATTAGTTATCTATTATTAATTTAATAATATTATTTAAAAAAAAAATTATCTTTTACCATTATAAATAAAGTAGTTATGATATATAATGACCTATTAGATATTATTAAATTATTTTTTTCGATTTAATAACCTCTTTATTCTCTTTCTCTCTCTCTTTTTTTTTTCTTTAAGAGGGTGAATTAGTTAGGTCGAGTGGTTTTATCCTTTTGAACTGCTTGAGCCCTTCAAGCTACACAGTTCATTAAAACAGTTCGGTTCGCTCACTTTCGAGATAGGTCGATTCAAAGCCCATCCGAATTGGTTCTAGATCGATTTGCGATTCGAAATCGATATTTACCCAAATTTAATTTTACCAATATTTTTGGTTATTTATTGCACCTTATCCTATAAACATATTTCAATAATTAAAAGTCATTACATTCTGACACCGGTGAATAATTTTATTTTGTCCCGTGCTATTGTCGCATGAAGGCTCTGACCTTTCATTCCTTGCTGTCGTCACAGATTGCATCATGAAACCATAAATAATCATAGCAATCAAGGGCTCCCTTCAGCGACTTTGATTTGACAAACCAGGTTCATTTTAAACTTACTCTCCCTCTTTTCTGCAAGGTCACTACGTTTCGTTCTTGTTTGATTCTTCAAGTCACGGAATGTATACATTTGTCATATGTGATTCTTCTGAAATACGTATACTGATGTATATATTCATCGACTTAAATGATTGATATTCCGATACTTTGCTCCTTAGTCCTTACGTGTTCTGTAATTTTCTTTCAGCACCAAACCTATTACCACATATATATATATATTTTCTATGTGATCATATGAAATTCTGAATTCTTTGCCTTTCTTAATCGCGCTGCTGTTATGTCAGCTTATACTTAATCCAATTATGATAGTGTGTTACAAATTTGAAATAGGCATCTCTTTTACTTATGGCTTAAATTACTAGATTCGATAAAAAGTTTTATTTTATATTTAATTTATAATTTTACTTAGTAATTACATAAAAAATTAAATTGATAGACTGAATAAAAAGTTTAAAGTTTTATTTCAATTATATCATAATATAAAAAAAAATTCATTAGATAAAAATAAAAAAATATTTTATATTATTAAAAATATCCTTTCATATCATAATATTAAATTAATTAATATTATTTTTATTAAATATTATAAAAAAATATTTATTTTATAATATAAATAATTAATTTTTAATATAAATTTTATATCTAATACTATAAAATTTAAAATGTCATATAATAAATTTATATTCTTATCATATTCAATTATCTTTTATCTTATTTCATTCTTAAAAGCAAAAAGATACTTTTAGTCGCTTCCCAAAAGCCCAAGCCCGAAAATTGTAAACCCAAAGTAGTTAAACCTTCTTTCGCAAAACCCCCGAACTCTCTCTCTCTCTCTCTAGCTGAACTCTGAACTGAACTGCCAACAGAGCTGAAAATGGCGGCTGTTTCGAGCCACTTGTCGCTCTCCTCCTCCACTTCGTTCTTCACCGGAAACAAGAATCTCCGGCTATCCTCCGGTACTTCTAGCGCTGCGGTGTCATTCCCGGCGGTTTCTGCCCCTTGTCCCCGGCGCCGTTGGATTTCATGCCAGAGCTCCTCCGCCACTTCTTCACCTGCAGCCTCCGTCAATGCTCCACGTATGCCACCGTCATTCATTTTCGTACTTTTCGATTACCGATTTTGTCTGATTGATCATGCATTTGTGTGCCGATATGAGGTTTTTATTAGGGATTTGAGTTATATCTGTTGGTAAATATTGAAAATTTAAGAACTTTCTTTTTGTCATGAAAAATTCCAGTTCCTGATTAGTGTATTAAAGAGCTTAAAGCTCTGGGTACATATTAAACATTTATCAACCTGACGTCGTGACAGCGTTTCGATGGCTGGTATACATCATACCGTTCATTTTCAACTTTCATTACAATTGAAAGATTCAAGTGGTCTCAAGACTGATTTTATCATTATTATGATGAAAAAATCGAAACTAGTATCGAAGTGTGAGTTTGTCATTTAGATTTTGATAATTCAAACTCTTGATTCAATAGAGTGTTACCAATTGCACATTAAACCTGGCATGCACAACCCTAGGTCGAAAAGTAGGCTTCATTTTTGTGCCGAATTCGAAGCTTTTTGCTTAAAATCCAGTATACATTGAGTTATCGTGTATGGACCTATCATTTTATCAATCAATTCATTATCAATGCCTTAATCATTCTATAATGACCGACTTCCTTAGGGGTTCTGATCCACAGTTCAATTCATAACCTATCAAGATGGGGCTTTTAGGCTAATTAAATGAATAACGGGTTAAGAGTTTAACTTAGAGTGGTTCAGTGAATCTTAATGCATGGGTTGCTTTGTGGCTTCGTAAACAACTTCCCATTTGGATTCACACCTTCAGTCCAATGTTATAACAGTTAGAAATCCACTATAGATATTGGAGATGATTAAGTAAACCATTCTTTACACCTTCGTCTCTTAATCCATCATTGCACAACCTTGACCTTGCAACAAGAAATGATTGGCATTAAATTCATTAATCATGTGACTGACAAATAGATGAGTAGAGAATTGAACGTAAGGTTTATTGACTTATGTTATGAATAACCAGGAGAGAGCCGACAAGCACACCAGGAGTCATAGGGATTGAGGGTTGTGCTGCTAGGGTTTGGAGAAGGGGCACTTGTCTCTTCTCCTTGAGTTTCTGCAAATGAAAGGGTTCAAGGTTTATTAGCTATTTATAGAGGAGGGGTTCAAGGGCAATTTAGCATATTATCCTTGGTTTTAAATTATTTTTAGTAGTGCTCTTTATTATAATAAAATAAAGAAAATTTTGTTGAATGGATTGAATTTCAACCTTTTAGGGTATGATTGGATATTTTTGAAAATTCATTGTTATTGTACAAAACAAGTGGAGGAACAGGTGGTACTTTTTCCCTTTTAAATATCGATGAACTTTGAAATGAAATAATCAAATCTTTATTGTGCATTCTTGAATTAAATTATGTAGAGGGTTGAAAATTTATTATATTATCATATTAAGCCAAACCCGATATTTATATGGCTTGATTGTTTAGATTAGATGATAGGGTTTAAGGAGTCCAGTTTATATTTGAGATGATCTAGGGAGATTTGGTTTGATGGGCTCTAAACCGAAACCATTGTATTAGTTCGTTTGCTTTTAACCTTTCTTAGGTAAACTCATGTATAATGAGGAAGGCTATTAGCCTTAACTACTTTGCAAGCTCATTCCAGATAATTGTAGAATGAGTAAAATCTTATCTCGTCTGTCAATCGCTAAGACAATCCAACAGATGTTATCAAGTCTAAAAGCCTATAAATATTCAATCATTACTTTTTATTTAAAACAACTCTAGAGATCAGAGAAACAGTATTTCACTGTAAAATCTTTACTCTCTAAGATCAAATATCGTTCTGACAAAAGAACGATCTCAATTGCTTAAGAATTATGAAGTTGATGTCTTAGGTTCCCTTGCTTGTCACTGATGTATTCGAGACTTCAGGATTACCTGTTTGTCTTCTCTATCATTCTCTTTTCAATTATGTGTTATCTTTACGTTACTACTTTGACACCACGTGTAACGTGATACTCACGTGAATCGCATGTAACCGTTTCGGTTAGAATTGTTCATCTACAAGTTATTTTTTGTCATATCTAAAATTGGAAATGGAAACTAACTGAAAAATGTCATTCTGTTGTTTTCTGTGATCAGCCTTGTTTTTGTATTGGAAAAAAACGAGTGAAAGATTGGAAGTTAGAGTGGGAGAAGCAATCTAAGTGTAGAGAAATGAAGGGAAGACAAAATAAAGTGAATTCCTTGAATCCTATTCCCTGAAAACCTAAAAGTTACATTTAATTGCTGTTATTTTTTATTTTCTCCTCCCATTGAAGCATGGTGCTTTCAATTGAGTTCTGGGAATATCCTTCTTCAATCTAGCACTACCATGTACTAATACTACTTTGAAGTTTCTTTGGAAATCAGAACTGTGAAAATATTCCAGATGCAAAAGATTTTGGTGAATAACATTGAGATATGATGCTTTTCATTCCATCCTCCTTTCATTCAAATCTATTTGGATCATACCCTGTGCCCTTCAAACCCCTATCAGATGAGACCAATTTATGTGCGCATTTTAAAATATTCCAAACATAATATATAGCACTTTGCAAGTTATTCTAGCCAGATAGATCACCACTCAGAAATGGTGAAGCCTGATCTTATTTCCCTAGTTTTTTCTTTTTACAGTGAAATCCAAGCTGAAGGATTTTCTCCATATTGATGATTTTGATAAAACAACGATTTTGAAGATGCTAGATCGAGCATCAGAAGTCAAGGCATTACTTAAGTCAGGAGAGAGGACCTATCTTCCATGTAAAGGGAAATCAATGGCCATGATCTTTGCAAAGCCATCAATGAGGACGAGAGTTTCATTCGAGACTGGTTTCTTCTTGCTTGGTGGGCATGCTATCTACTTGGGACCAGATGATATTCAGATGGGTAAGCGGGAGGAAACTCGTGATGTTGCTCGTGTTTTATGTCGCTATAATGATATTATTATGGCTCGTGTCTTTGCTCATCAGGTATGCCGGTGAGTTTTTATTTTTATTTTTATTTTTTAAATATTATTTGAAAAAAAAAAAACCATCCTTCTTATGCTATTGAACATCATGAATTGTTAATGGTATTAGATTGCCATGAGTGCCTCTCTTTTTTCTTTTTTCTTTTTTTCAATTATTTTTTTTAATGCTTGAATTAAAGTTATTGATCTTACATCTGAATGAAGCTGAGGAGAGAGTGTTATATTATCTCTTGTTACGCAGGACATCCTTGATTTAGCTAAGTATTCAAGCGTCCCTGTTGTCAATGGTCTGACAGACTATAACCATCCTTGCCAAATAATGGCTGATGCCCTTACTATAATTGAACACAAAGGCCAGCTGGAAGGAACAAAGGTTTGCTGCAGTATTAAATATGTTTTATGTTCATCGCTGGCTGTTATGGTTCAAATAATTCTTCTAACTTAGTTAAGTCTGATTCTTCACATTCAGGTTGTGTATGTTGGAGATGGGAATAATATTGTGCACTCTTGGTTGCTGATGGCTTCAGTTGTTCCTTTCCACTTTGTCTGTGCCTGTCCTAAAGGCTTTGAGCCGGATGCAGAGACTGTTGAAAAGGCTAAACAGGCTGGTGTTAGCAAGATTGAGATAACTAATGATCCAAAGGAAGCTGTTAGAGGAGCTGATGTTGTATATTCAGATGTTTGGGCTAGCATGGGGCAAAAAGAAGAGGCTGCATATCGCCGTCAAGTATTTCAAGGATTCCAGGTATTTATGAACTGAACCCTCGGTCCTTTGCTTGTTTCCCCTTTTCTCTTGGATTTCATAGCTGAGGCCTGGGCAGTATTCGTATTTTCTATATTCATCCTATAATTTAATATATATACCTCTATGATTATTTTGTTCATTTTCTCACATGAAGTTGCTTGCTTCTTATCTTGTTTGATCCACCTCCAGGTTGATGAAGAATTAATGAAGATTGCAGGACCAAAGGCTTATTTCATGCACTGTTTACCTGCAGAAAGGGGAGTTGAGGTGACTGATGGTGTCATTGAAGCACCGAATTCCATTGTATTCCCTCAAGCTGAAAACCGCATGCATGCACAAAACGGCATTATGCTTCACCTTCTTGGTTGCTAATTGGGTCCCTTCGTTAGCCATCAGCTAGATAGGATGAACCCTTTTATGCCTGTGAGCCTTAGGTATGTTTCCTGTTTTATGAAGGTATCGACTATCAGTCGAGTTAATGTTTTGTGGTCAATGAGCGAGTAAATTCCACCAAGGAACTTGTTACTTCCATCCAGCTTTGCCATCCTGCATAGAACATTGAAATACTTATAGTTTAGACGAAGAGGTGTAATTCTCTCCTTTGAGGATCTATGCCATGGATGCCCTACATCAACATAAAGAAATTACATCAGAATTGATATATAGATGTGGGATGGCCTTCCTATGTTTTCACTTCTACGAAGTAGATATTTCAGTCCATAAATATTGCTCAATATGATAGTTTCTGTTTCTATTAATTATTTAGCAGATAAAAATGTTCCCTTTCTATAATAATATTAGGTCTTTAGAGTGAAAAGAACGAACTCTTAATATAAGATGGTACACAAATAAATCATAAATGCCATGCAGTATTTTATTTCCGGTTGCTATATGACTAAAAAGTGGAGTATTCATTTTTTTTGAAAAGTTCAACGGTTTTAATAGTCAAATAAAAGTTTAGCTGTTAGTAAGGTACTTCCTAAAATACAACGGTTGTTAGTAAGGTACTTCCTAAAATACAACGGTGTCTTGTGGATTTTACCAAAATACTATATATAGCTTAGTGAATAGATAGGTGTTTTAGTAAGCAAGAGGTTATAAGTTTAATTCTCATAGCGGTCATTTTACACTTTTTAGAGCGCATTCTCTCTCTCTCTCTCTCTCTCTCTTTTTTTTTTCCCCCTCCACATTAATCAATAATGTAATATAACATTTAGTACACATATTTAAATTTTTTCTTGATAATATTTACACCATAAATAATATTTACATTGCTAATTCTATAAATGTTTTAGCTTTATCTTATAAGGTTTTAGTAAATAATAACAATATATCACTTTATGCAATTTTCATACAATTCTCATTATGACCCCTGAATTTTCAGTATCCTATTTTACGGAAGTCACAAGAAAAATTATTAATTTTAATTATTTTATAAAAATTAAAAGAATATTTGTTATTTTTATAAAGCATTAAATGGCTAATTACCTAACAATATATTGAAATTAATTATTTTGTAGCATTTAATAATGATACAACCTTATATAGTTATCATTTATAAAAAAAATCGAAGAATGTTTTACTTATATTAGTTTGTTTGTTTTTATTTTTTATTTTTTTTGCTCTACTTAGTATTTAAATTTTTTTAGTTAAATTTTCATTGATGGTATAAAGTTTTTACAAATTTGTATTAGTTTCATTTTTTTTATAAACTAATGATTAAATTTTAATTATTATTTGTCATGATGAAAAGATAAGAAGTTTATTTTTTTTTAAGTTTTTATAAAGAGTTGAATTTGATTTATGGGCTTTAAGCCAATTATTTAGATTCAACTCTTTAGACTAAAGTGATTGAACCAAAATAGTTAGATCCACAAAATTCAAAATGATCAGGGTAAATTTGGCATAAACTTATAATTAGAGATATTTAAGTCTATTAGAATTAATTACTTTTCCTCCTTATCACTTCTTTACTAATCATCCCTACATGCCATTTATGTCATTTCCTTTTAGGCTACGTGTACCATGGTACATGCATTTAATGCATGTAATAATCACATGTAAACTCTTACATCTATTAGTCTCTTGTAAAGTATACCAAGTACTCTTAAATACCATTAATTGTTTTCTTAAAAAATTTTAAATTTTCTTCTTGTTAAATGTGAAAAAGTATTTTTCTATATAGTGATTCCAATAGTAAATTAAATGGGTACTTGGATCACATGATTCTACATCCATCCAAATGTCATTTTAAGGTTCTTGCTCAGTTTCATCTCATGTAATGTATAACGAGTCAAATTGATGTACTTAGATTTGTTAATACTTGAAAGTCAATTTCGCTTTCGAGAGGAAGTAGAAAACAAGGAAAACAGAAAGATATAACCTCAATTAATTGACTCTTATGGGATGGTTCCAAAATTTATCTAGCACGAAGACCGAAGTAAGATGGGACCACATTTGAAGTTGACTGAGTTCAACCACCATGCACTCACTCTTACGTATTATAAATGAAAATGAAAATTTAGTCTGATGTTTGTCAATCTTCTATTAAAATTTTTATAATATGTTTTAAAAGGCAAATACTTGTGGGACAGATATTAGTTATTATTTGCAAGAAATTGAATCATTAATGGACATCATGGATAGACATTTTCTAGTTGTAATGGAAATGCAGAGGATACTGATTATTGTTTACATGAAATCGAATCATTAAGATGCTTTGGTTCTTTTTATTTTTACTTTCCCTCCTTTTCTTTTTTTTTTTTTATGAGGTGCTCTTTTGCAATTCCTAGCTCCTACCGTGTGAGAGCAAAGAAAGAAAAATCATGATTGTCTATATCAGAGCAACTTGCGGGCTTCTCCAAGCAAGGGGATAGAAATTATAGACCCTCACATCATGATTGGCGCAAAAACACTTGGGCAAAATTTTGAGGACGAGTTCTTGCTCTAGAAATAGATGCTAAAGAAGGGCTCTGTGGCATTGCCATGCAGGCTTCATATCTAACTGCATAAAGAAAATAGAGAATACAGCATGAAGACTCCTGACGTTGTAGTATTTTTCATGTTCTTAATGCTTTTTGGGTATAATGA
Organism: Lumnitzera racemosa; assembly: GCA_024138005.1. Lineage (NCBI taxonomy): Eukaryota > Viridiplantae > Streptophyta > Magnoliopsida > Myrtales > Combretaceae > Lumnitzera > Lumnitzera racemosa. The sequence continues at coordinate 86,026,261 of JAMXBC010000011.1, forward strand.
TTACGGTTTGTTACTAGATATGATGTTTGAATGATATATCACGATCTTATTGAAAATTATTACTAAGTTTAGTTTACCACAGACAATACATTTATCAAGATAATACATGAATATTATTTCAAAACTAGTAAAGTCTTATATATGTAATCCTGTTTGTTACTTTGAAAAGTTGAAGCAACCTTTAAGGATTTATTGTGTATGATCACGTATAAGAATACTTAGTAACTTGGACAACATCAATACATGATATGATCTAAATCGTAACATGATTTTGTTACTTGCAAAAATGATAAGAAACACATTTTTTTTTCGCACTAGGAGCAGGCATGATTCAACTTAGTACAGTTCACTTTCTCTAACTAATTCAAACCTATTATTATGGTTCAAATTTTTTTTTTTCCTAAATTGAACCCAATTATATAGCTTCTTTCATAGTTTTTTTAAAACTAAAAAGAAAACGTTAGCTCCAATTTGATACATATTAGTATTATATATTACAAATTTATAATATAGTTTTTGGATTAACGATGAAGTGATGAATTGTGATGGCGATATTAAATAAAAATCCTACTTCATGAATTGCATGCACCTGGCACTAAATGACAATAAATTCAATAGAGCAATTCTTTGTAGGGATGTAAAAGATAACACGAATGAGGACATACTAGAAAACTGCTTGCCTAATTTCAGTGTATCCAGTCCGTCTTAAAGTGATTTTAATCATCCTAAATTTAGAAGACCAAAAACAAAGGGGCCTCGACAAAACATAAAAGAGAACATCTTCTAAAACAAGTAAATTTCCGTAAATAAAACACACCATAATTTTCCTAGAATTAATACTGGAATCCGCTTGGCTTGGTAGTAGTTACGCAATTCAAGAACGTCGCCCAACTAAAAAAAAATAAAAATAAAAAGGGGCTAGTCCTTCTTGACTTCCTCTAACCATTCTACCGTTGATTTTTTTTAATTGCAAAACGTTGCCATAGAAATATCTTTTTCTACTAACCACCATTATCTTTGCATAATTATCTATTCCACTGTACTGAACCATTTGTATTACCAATAACACTGACATACACACACTAGTGATATAATGTCCATTTTATTTTATCTTACTTATTATCTCTATCTTTTATTTATAAATCTTTATTGTAAGATATAAGAGAAAAAAATATTGGCATCTATGAAAAGATTTTTGCATCATACTTTCTCTAGTTCTCCAATAAAAAGCACGGTTCATCATTTAGTGAGAAAAGTAAGGGTAAGGACAAGGGCAAGGGTAAGGGCAAGTATAAGGTTATTGGAAGTTCCAATACATCGTTTAAGCCATAATGGTTCGAGGACGTTTAGGCGTACGTGGATAACGAGTACGACCTAAATGAGTAGAGGGCACATGATGTAGTTAAGAACGTAGAAGAACAAGTTACACCACCTTTAGGCTTTATTGTAGAACCTTATCGTATGAGTAATCACGGCACATCACCTCTTGGTTTTGACGTTAAATATTAACATATGAGTTATTGAGGCACAATACCTCTACGTAAGAATATTCTCGAATGTCTTACTAGATTTGAATCTCCTCGTATGAGTATCTTTACATGACCTGTATGATTTGAACCCTTACGGATAAGTTGGCTCGCAAGCATGTTCGAGGATGAGGAGGACGAGATAGAAAACATTCTCGAACATATGAGACAATATGAGCTTTGCAGTTTGAGACCATTTGGCTTAGGTAAGCCCCCTAAACCGGATAAGTCTAATATTTTTACTACGCATTTTCTTAAAGGTACAGATGAAAGGGGAAACTTGAGGGTATTCTGTAACTACTACAACGCGAGTTACTCGTAGAAAATGAGAGAAAGATATTGTACCTTTAACAGACACTTGAGGTCAAAGCATCCCGAATAGGTAGGAATAGATAGTACACAATAACATATTGCTTGAGGTGATGGTTCATTCGGTCAACTACTAATGAGTTATGATGAAGAGAGGTATAAGTATAACTTGGCACAGTACTTGGCGAATATGCAACTATCATTCAATGTGAGTACATTAGAGTAGTAGAGTCAATACTAGCGGGAGATGTTTAACCCTGACTCGTTATAGCTTAGTTGTAGAATGTTAACCTGAGCTACGCGGGAGCTCTACCATAAAGGTAAGAGGGAGTTTACAGGTAAGTTTGTTTCTCTCGATATGCATGTGTCCATATGTGTAGAGTCAATGCTAGCGGGAGATGTTTAACCTTGACTCGTTATAGCTTAGTTGTAGAATGTTAACCTGAGCTACGCGGGAGCTCTACCATAAAGGTAAGAGGGAGTTTACAGGTAAGTTTGTTTCTCTCGATATGCATGTGTCCATATGTGTAGACATATGGACAGATTCTTTTTGTAATAATTCTTATATAGGTGTTATTGTTCACTAGATAGATGATAATTGGCAACTTAATAAATGATTATTGGCTTTAAGGGTATTTAATGAGCAACACACGTTGCAAAACATTTATAAAATTATTAGAGAAATCCTAAATGAGTACAGATTAGTAAGGAAATTTTTTTTATTGGTTTTGATAATGCAAGTACCAATACTGTATCAATATTTGATTTGCAAAATTACTGTCAATTAGCATTTGGGGTGGGGGGTTCCACATATGTTGTGTATGTCATATTTTTAACTTATGTGTCAACAACAGTATAGCAACTTTCAACGATAGTATAGTTTCAACCAAGAATATGGTGAAGACAATAACAGAGAGATTGTCTCTTCATAAAAAGTAGAGGAACTTCTGCATAGAGCGTGGGAAGAGGTCCCGAAAGTTTAAGATGGATGTGTAACATCGCTAGAACTTACTTACGAGTTGTTGTATAGCATAGTTTCTTATAGCGAACTGCTATGTGACTTCTCAATGTACAACATGTAGGAAGTTGACATTTTCCCCAGTAATTGGGATATTTATATCCAGTTACTAAAAGTTTTGAAAGTTTTTATGATGCTATTAAGACTTTCTCATAAGTTTATGGGCTTATATTCATTTGTTTGTTATGTTAGCCGTCAGTATACTTGATGTGCTACTTCAGGCCCGTGAGGACCCAAACCTGTATGCATGTGTATATGATATGACGTTGAAGTGGTTAACTTATTATAAAGACATTCTTTATATTTATCTTATAACAACTATTTTAGATCCTTATTGTAAGCGGAGTTATTATTAATGTATTTGAAAACTTATTATGTTATGTTCAAGATCTAATGGATTCCTAAGATGTATACAGCTTGGAAGGATAGTAAGAAGTGTCGGCAACGACGACCAACATAGAGGAGATGCTTAATCACTACCAAAGTTTGTATGGTAACCAGTCATTAGTCTCTCATTTGCTACCTACCAAAGAGCGGCATTACTTACTTATGAGTAACCAATTACTAGAGCAAAAATTAAAGAGGTACCGGTCTAGTGGTCCAATGTTTGAGATGCAGCACTATACTAATACAAATTTTGAGTTTTCTGAGAATATCTTCATTAAGGATTTTGATATTTTAGAGTGGTAGTAAAGGCATAGAAGGGACTACACACTCCTATCTTGCATTACCTGTGAAGTACTCATTGCTTTGGCTTTAACCGTTACCGTTGAGCAAGCGTTTAGTATAGCAGACCTGATCGTTGATGAATGTTGATCTTCCCTATATGTTGTCATTGTTGAGGCAAATGCTTGCACAGAAAATTGGTATAAGGTGGCCTGTAGACGACAAAAACCATGTAGGACATCAAATGAGTAGGATGATTACTTCAATGACTGGAATCGATTTGATGAAAGCCCAAGCTTAGCCATGAGTTCCACTTTTGGGTACGAACATGAACAGCTACCTCAAGAGGAGATATAGTAAGTTTTCTTTTGATCCTTTTCGAAAAAGTTTTATTACGTAGAAAAACCTTTTTTCCCAATTATTCAAAAAAAGTAAATGGCATGGTTTTCCTAATAGTTGTGATCAAGCATTAGGTTTTTCCAAATTATGATCGAATAAGATTATTTTCATTCAAAAAATTTAAATTGGATAGTTGTGTACACTTGGATTCTTTTTCTCAAAACATAAAATTAATCAACAAACTAAATTTTTTCTAAAAATTAAAATCAAACTATGGTAGTCTGATTTCGATTAGTAGATACGTGGGTACCTTCCGAGCGACTGTAAGATACAATAAAAAATATTTTCCCTTTGTTCACTTCACTCTACTCGATCAGATTAGTTATTTATATTGTAAGAGATTTATCTATATTTTAATTTTAGTATGTTTTTAATGTATACATTATGGAAGGATGAAAGAAAGAAAAAAAAAAATAGGGTTAAAGGATCAATAAGGAAAGAAGGAAAAAAATTATGTAAAGGAAGGGAAAAAAAAAGAAAAAATTGAGAAAAGGAAAAAAAAAAAGGTTTAAGGGCCTTGAACTAGCCCTTGAATTGGTAGACCTATTGAACTAGCACTAAACTACTAGCTTACGAGTAGGTCACGGTTTACCGTGACCCTGACCCGTAAATCAGTGGTTCAAGGCTAGTTTGGCTCAATGCCTAAGTTTATCTCCATTTGAATTATAAGATTTGATAATTTGGAAGAAAAATCCCAAAGCCAAAACCGTAAGAAAATGAGTCAGAATCACACTCAGCACAACGAATTAACAGAAAAGCGATTATTGTAGACAATCAAGATTGTGCAGGGCTTTTCTCTTGTAAACACTAGCTTTTTTTCTTTTCTTTCTTTTTCATTTTTTTTTTTATAAATTAACTTGCTCAGTCTGGTTTATGGAGGCAAACCGAATCGCGAACTAATAACTCATGGCTAAACTAAATTGTGAATCAAATTATTTTTTAAAAGTACTGATTTTGCAATCTGGTTTAATTAGACATGGTTCGAAATTCGTGGTTCGATTGGTTTTTGTTCTAGCTCTAATAATTAGGATTTTGCTACTTGCCTGTTTATGTTTTTGATATGACTGATCTCAGCCTTTATTTGGCCTTTAATTTTGGATTTATTAGATCTTAATCATTGAATTGAATTGATTTTGTTTTCAATGCTTTAGATTTAATTAATAATAAATCAAATATTAGATAAAAGGTTGGACTGGTCCTATCAATATTTTTGACAGGATTATAGAAGTTACTTAATAATTATATTGATGTTATTAGTAATAATCGTCGAGTTGTTTCAAGTGATATAGTTGGTGAACATAGACCTAGGCAACGACTGGTTTTGAATTGTGAAATGGCTTGGAACGGAAGTGGATGGGTCAAACTGTCGGGCTTTAAGGCTTAAGCGGTTTAAGACGGTAGAATCGCCTGGTCTGGTGGGTCACGAATCACCGGGCTGACTCACTATTGAATCGGCTGGTCGGTTCAGTTGGTTTACCCTCTTAAAAAATAAAAGAAATAGAAAGAGAATAGAGAGGTCACTAAGTCGAAAAAAATAATTTAATAATATCAAATAAGTTATTATATATTAAAACTACTTTATTTGTAACGGTGAATGACAATTTTTTAAAAAATAATATCATTAAACCAATGGTAGATAATTAATTATAAGTTAATTATGTGTTAAAGATAGATAGAAAATTTAATTTTAGTTAATAGAAGTCATTTTTGTAAAACTTATCAAATGTTAAGGATTTGAATATGAGAAAAAAAATAAAATTTGAGGGAAAAAAATAAAAAGTTGGAATTGTATTAAGTCAGAAATTAATAAAAAATTAGAAATTATTAATTATTAGTAAACTTGAAAAAGAGAAAAAAACGAGATCACATTATTAAAAATTATTAATGTATTAAAAAAAGAAATTAATAAAAAAAAATTAAATATTTAAAAATTTTATAAAAAAAATGGTTTAAAAATCTCAAATCGGCTCTTCAATCATCGGACCTAGTGAATCGGTCCGGAACCGCTAGCTCACAAGCCGATCATAGTTTTCCGTATCATTAACTCGTGAACTAGCGGTTTATTGCTGATTCCGGACCGGTTCAACCCAATGCTTACCACCAGGTGAACATAACACTTACATTCTTGCAATTGTAAATTATTGTGATAAAAACAACCCAATGGAACTCAAAGAAGAAATAAAGGATAGAAAATGCATTTGTAAAATTTCATATCTAGATAAAATATCATTAGTATGTTACCGTAAATGCATAATGTCAAGCCTTATGTAAAAATAAAAACCGTAAAATCCAAAAGAAATTTTAATATTCATTACAATTTATTTAGCTTATTTTTATTAATCTTTTATTCAACGTTTCAATTTTTATTTTTCTTAACTAAAGTCATCTCATGTTTTTTTTTTTTTTTTATTCATGTTTTGCAAAGCATCCTTCATATTGAAAACATTTTAATGCATTCACTGGGTTTGATGAACAATTATGTTTGATTTCCTCCCTTGAACCTTGAGGATAAGGATTCTTGTGAAGGAGAAATATTTGCTATGATTTTTAGGATACAGTTATACAATTAGTTGAGTTAGGCTTTTTTTTTTCCTCAGGTGATTACAATAAATAGGGAGGATTTTAACTTAATTTATTCGACTATGAGAGACTAACATCTATGGATGTTGGTAGTTAGTTGAATAAGCAAGAATTTAATAGTTAGTCAATAAAAAAGTATTATAAACAAACTACTCAATAGTTATTATCCTTTGAGAAATGTCAAATAAAAAATCTAAGATATTCCTTTCTCCCCTTCTATACTTTTTCTTGAAGACTAACTTATCTCAAGTAATGGCTCACTATCAAATCCTAATTATGACCACATTAAAAAATATTTCATTATAACTTTAATTATAATAATTTAGAAATAGGTCAATATGACGGTTTATACCTTAACTTTATCACTTTTTTCAATTATATATATGAAGTTTTGACTTGTTTATTTATATTTTCAATTGAAAATTTAGTTATTACTATTGACACGTTAGTTTATTCTAATTCATGTTGTTAGTTTAGTTAACAAGATCAACCAATGGGATGGCTACCTACGACCTTAGGAGAGTTGTGACAAACCCTTGCAAGTGGCTATTGGCCGCCCACTACAAAACAATAAGTTGTGACTATCTTAAAAAAAGCTAATCACAAGACCTATTGGTAATGGTGACGACCATACACAACTTTAGAGGTGTTGTACCATTTCCCTACAATTGTAGGCAGCAACCTAATTAGCCAATCGTATTAACTAGACTAATGATATGGATTTGAGTCAATTGAAGTGTAGATGTTGACAATTAAATTTTAATTTAGGTATATAATTAAATAAGTAGAAATTTCTAACATAATATTATTCTTGTACAATATTTTATTTATTTACCATAGTTAGTATAGTCATTTAGTTCGCAGTTTAGCTCTGTATTTTATTAGTTAGTTTTGTTTGTTATTTGTATAGCCCATTTAGTTTAGATAGCTAATAGAATCATACGTTTACTAAGCTTAAGGATAGAAAGTATAAATACTTGTAACAGATTACATTTTTGGTTAGTTAATTCACAGTATAAATACACCTTTGATCATAATGTTGACTATTTAGGTGAGAATAATGGTGTAGGTGTGATGAACTGTATGTCCATGATAGATCCATAGATAGTACCTAGCATTTGTTAAGAGATGATGAGGATTTTAAAGGGCAAACAAATGGATATTGAAGGTGCTTCAACCTCAATTAATATGTGAAGTTTGTTGATTTTTTCCTACCCCCTTACTTAATGTTTTAATGCATTGAATAACACAAAAGATTCATGGATAGCAGACACAAGGGCTACTGGTTACATAACCCCTTTCATCACTTTACTTTAGAACTAAAAACATTTGACACACCTCACTTCAATTAAACTTCTAGATAGCAATATTAAACTTATGAGCATTATAGGAACTATCCATTTACATCTTAATATTACACTTCATAATATGTTCTTTATACCTGAATTTACAGCTAATCTCTCCTGAGTTAATAGACTTAATATGGTTTTTGTGAATGAATACATGAGCCCAACATCACGTGTAACCAAAAGAGTGGGTACGGATCACAAGTGGCTCGAAAAGTAAATAGTAGTTAAGGATGAGCAAGGGTCTTGTGTACTGACCCTTGCCTCATATGAGCTTGGGTTGTACTTGATATGACACATAGGTATGGTTGGAGGTCATTCGTCACTGGTCCATGCTCAATGGGTTAGATAAGAGTAGCTCAAGAGTAAGTAAAAAGATACTTAGCTCAAGAGAAAGTGAAAGTTCAGTATATTCTCTTTGTGTGTATATTCCTTCTTACAGCTGGTACAATATACAAGTATTTATAGCACTTAGTTAGGGTAAGTCCTAAATTATAGAAAATTATAGAAATGGATCCCTACTTACTAAGAAAAAAGCCAATAATTTACAAGGGAAGCATGTAATTGTACAAAAAGGAATATCCTTTGTCAGAAAAGGACAGTATGGATGTTAGAAAGGATAGTGCACGTGTAATTCTACTCATTCCATGGTCCCAATAACGTTGCGAGCCATGTAGGGGTGGGTCTTGATTAGTTATAGTTGATATCGGCAGTTTGATAGCTCTGATTGCTGGGATTGAACAAGGGTTAGCTCAGGGATGACTCATATTTGAGATTGGCCTTGGATGGTTGGTTCCTGACAGTTGTTAGCTTAGCTTCGGCATTGTAGAGATGGTTGTATCTAGATTTGGTGCTTAGGCTAGTATGTTGTGGAAGGGGTCGGTTCAGCATGTCGGCTGATTACTATAAGCCCTAAAGTTAAGCCAAGTGACCGTAAGATCGAACTTAGTACACAAAGTTTAGGGCGATTGGTTAAAGGATTCGATCAAACCTAAATTATAAACTATAGTTAGAAATATTAGTAAAAATGACCCCATAAACTTGAATTTAAAAAAATAAGTAATAAAATAAGGGACTATAAAATTTTCAAATTTTAAGTATAATACTTGTTAATTATCGAAAAGGCGAAAAATGTAATTTAATAACTAATAAATTGCTAAAGATAGATTATATGTATACTAAAAATCATAGAATGACCTAAATAATAATTAGGAATATTTACTTGTACCCCATATGTATTTACGTGTAGATAAAAATATGCGAAATTACTTAAATTGCTTGAAATTAGTTAGAAACTTATTAAATAATTAAATAAAATTATAAATAATTAAGAAAAAATCATAAAAAAATAAGAGGAATAGGGAATGACCTAGATTTAGTCATGGCAGGTTAAGAATTAAAGAAGAAAAATTAGCCAATTAAAAAAAAAAAGCAACACAAAAGGAAAAATCGAAGAGATTTGAGTATTGTTTTATTTAATTAATGCATAATAATTACTACAAGGCTCTATAAATAGCAAGAAAAATTATAGAACTCATTTAGACAGTTAGAAGTTTGGAAAAGTTGAGAGCACTGAAATTTGGAGAAAAAAATTAGGGTTTTAGAAATTTGCCCCTAAACTGTGCAAAGGGAACAAAAAGGCCGAACCCATACACTACCACCACCTGGATCAAAACCACCACCACCACCCCACTCCAAAACCTACCGCCTGGATTGGCCGACACACTTGAACTGGTGTTGGAAGCCAAAAAGCCATCGGACTGGATGAGTCTTATATCTTCTCCAATTTTGTAAAATTTCTTAAAATTATTTATTTTACCCATAAAATTATGAAATTTATTATTCTGAGGTTTTATTGTATGTAGATTTAGGGAAAAATAGTGATTAAGTTTAATCACGTTTGTAAATATAAGGTTCTTAAGAAATTAAGCAAAACCGAGTATGATTAGAATTAAAAATAAATAGGCTTAGGAGTGTAGTTTGGAGCTCAAATTTTTTCTGTTGAATGCTTAAGTGATATAGAATAGTATTATGAATCCATTTTTTTAAAAATTAATTTTAAAAAATTGTAAGTAATTTTTTATCCCTAAAATGATGAAAAAATTGGGTAATTTTGGGTTAATTAGGTGATTAAGTGATTAATTACTGATTTAAATAGTAATTAGATATTTAAGGATGTTAATCTTTGATGTGGAAACTTAATCCTAGTTATTAGAGTGTTAAGTGTAATTAATATAGAAATTATGTGGTGATTGTAGGAAATTAGGAATATGTAAAATTGGAAATTTAATAAATATGAAAAATTAGGTTTATTTGAATAATATAATAATAAAAATTAGTATATAATAAATCTGAAACAAAATTTAATTTTAGGTAATTGTATAAAAAATGTAAGATTTCCTCACATCGGAGTAAATCCGGTACTCCAATTAGGATTAGAGTGTACCAAATAGGTTAGAACACTAAATTAAGACTCAATGTGATATTAGAATACTCAAGCTTAATATGATTAATTTCACATTAGGATTTGAGTGTATTCAGGATTCCTCGTAGTCAGAGACAATATAGAATTAAAACTATAATCTAATTTAGAAACTGAACCCCGAACTAAGGTAAAATGAATCACTAGTAAATAATAGATATACATGGAGAAGTGAGTTAAATTATAACTTAGAATATGTATCATCAAAGTATAAGTACTAAAAAGATGTGTTTGTATTATAGGATACCTGAAGACGAACCGACCTGTAATTAAGTGATTGGGCGACCGAGAATTTCAAGTAAGCTGGGTTATTACTTTACCGTATTAGAGTACTATTTTATGGTACTCGGAGACTTAGGATTGTGTATAATTATGATTGTAAGTAGTTTATGCATGTGTTTGAGTATCTAAATTTGTGTTGAAATTTGTGTTGTGATTGATCGTATGTTATGACTAGATTGGTGTGAAATTGTCTGAATACTATAAATAAAATTTAATCTTATTCGACTCTAATGCCCTAAATTATCATGCATTGCAACCCTCTAGGGGATCGTTAGGATTCTCCAACCAAACATCGATACCTTCGATAAAGATAACGCTGGATAGCAAATTAGTCTTTTCCTCATCCTTAGCCAAGCTAAGTGATAGGGGAAGAGGTCACGGTGAGGATGAGAGCATTGGTTCGAAGGATAGTCTTAGGAGGAGTAGTGTCTTCATTGCACAAACTTGGGTTTGGTTGTGAGCTATTGCATAACATGAAAACTCCTTAACTCGGATTAGAGACGGTGAAATTTCTCTGATTTTACAACGGACTGGACTACGTTGTGTGATGAAACTTGCTTGTTGCATTGCATGAAAATAATCGCTTGATAATCTTGTTTGTGTTTGTATACATTCACGAGTCTCCAATTCAAGTTACTGAGCTGTAGTTGCTCATACTCATATAGATCCTTTTGCAGGTTCTAATTTCTAAATACTCCAGGTATTATGCCGCCCTACAACTATCCAGAGGTTAGTTCTTTTGAAGCCTAGGGTGTGGGGATCAATTTGCCTAGTAGTTAATGTATATCTAGAGTCTCCTTAGTAGCTTAAGATTGAAAGATTGATAGTTGATATGTAAATTAGTTGATTGTTATGTTAATGTAGAATTTCCTGAGAAGTTCTGTGGAATGTACATGTAATTATATATGTTGACTTAAAGTTCTTGATAATTACTATAACTTTAGTTAAACTCTTAATTGAACTGTTTATTTCAAAGCGAGGAGTTGTCAATGCCTTGTGTAAATCATGTCTATTGTAGATATTGTGAGGCCAGTTACTATCATAGAATGGTTTATACGGCGGGACTGTTGTGACTCTGTGATTTCGGGGCGTAATAATCAGCTCGATAGTCCCTTAGATGGTGTGGAGAGCAAAGTGGCTCGATAGGTCAGATTGAGGTAAACATTACTCCTCAACGCTTAACTTACCTCGGACAGCTCGGTGAACAAACTGAGAAAGCCCTTGGGTTCGAGAGTGCGTGATCGGTCCTTGATCCCTATTATCCCTTCTGGGTTGTTTGAGACTTGGGATCAAATTTGGTTTAGCTCTAGGTTGCTTGTCCTCAGGAGTGTAAGGCTGGAGATCGACAATGTTGCAGGAGTTCGAGACTCTATATTCTTCAGGTAACTTGATCCTGTAAGCATTAGGATTAATCTTTTCAAGCACTTAGAAAGGTCCGTCAGCTTTGGGAGACAACTTGCTCTTCTTGAAGTTTAGGAATCATTCCTTGCTGAGATGTATCCAGACTAGATCACCTAGTTGAAACTCTCTCTTCCTTCATCTTCAGCCTCACTTCTTAAGCTTAGCATTAACTCGGCTCAATTGCTCTACAACCTTTTAGTGCATAGCTCTGATGACCTCAACTCTTTCATTGGTTGGCTAGTCATGATTAAGCTTCGATAGGGGTACTTGGTCCATTGGGAGCTCCAGGTTAAACCCATAAGCGACCTTGAATGGAGACATACTTGTTACATTGTGGGCGGCCTTGTTGTAGGCAAACTCAGTGATTAGTTGACACAAATCCTAGTTAGCCATGTTTTATTCGACAGTAACTCGTAGCAAAGTTCCTATGGTTCTGTTGACAACCTTGGTCTGTCCATCGGTTTGTAGATGGTAGGATATGCTATACAATATCTTGGTTCCCATTTGCCTCCATAACGCTCTCTAAAAGTAGCTCGTGAACTTTGGGTCTTGATCTGAAACAGTGGTTATGGGAACTCTGTGAAGTTTGATTACTTCCTATAAGAAAAGAAAAGAAACAGCCAAAGCATCATTAGTTTTGGAATAGGGTACAAAATACACCATCTTGCTAAATCTATCCATAACTACCTTGATGGAGTCCTTCTTTCAAGGCATCTTTTGTAATCCTAGCATTAAGTCCATACTTAGCTCGGATTATGGTTTGGTTAGGATAAGTAAAGGTAGATAATGTCCTTGCTTAGCTTGGCTCTTTACTTTTCGACAGGTCGTACACTTTCCTAACACAGACTATACATCCTTCAGCATTCTCGGCTAAAAGAATCATGAGGATAGTACTTCATGGGTTCGGTGCTAGCTAAAGTGGCCAATCAATCCTCCTCCATGCACCTTGTGCACGAGTAATTCTCTTATAGAACAGGTCGAGATACTTAGCCTCCTCTTTTTGAATAAGTATTCATCCTCCTTGTGATAGTCATTCGGTGTCCATCCTTTCTTACACCGAGCATAAATAGGACTAAAATGTAGATCCTCAGCATACATTTTCTTATTGTTGAAAAACGAAGTAGCCTTGTTCACAGCTCAATCAAGAAGGTATGTCGTCTTGATAGGGCGTCAGCCACTATACTGTTCTTCCTATTCTTATATTTCATGACATAGGAAAAAATCTCCATGAACTTGACCCATTTGGTTTTCTTCCGAGATAACTTGGGTTGACTCTTTAAATATTTTAAGGATTTATGATCAATGTAAGTCACAAATTCCTTAGGCGGCAGATAGTGTTGCCATACCATTAGGGCTCGGATTAAGGAGCAGAACTCCTTGTCATAGACAAAATAGTTGAGTGTAACTCTTCGAAGTTTCTCACTGAAATAAGCAATAGGTCAGCTTATCCTTTATTTCCTCAAAATTCCTTTGCTCCTTCTCTCCTCAGTTGAATTCAACATTCTTCTTTGAGAGTTCGGTGAATAGGGTTGCAATAGTATTGAAATTCTTTATAAATCTGCAATAGAATGATGCTAGAATATAGAAACTTCTTATGTCCGTAGAACAGGTTGGCTTAGGCCATTCTATAATCGCCCTTATTTTCTCATCATCGACTCGGATACTACCTCTACTCACAATAAACCCCAAGAAGATCATCTTGGGTTGGCAAAAGTTGCATTTCTTCAAATTGGTGTAGAGCTGTTCAACTCGGAGTTTTGCAAAGACTCTTTAGAGATGCTCCTGGTAAGTCTCCAGGTTGGGGCTGTATACTAGAATATTATCAAAATAAACCACGACAAACTTTCCTATTAATTCTTGGAGCACATGATTCATCAGGTACATAAATGTACTTCGCGTATTGGACAATCTAAATGGTATTATAAGCCATTCATATAAACCATGTTGTGTCTTGAATGTGGTCTTCCATTCATCACCTTTGCGTATTCGAATATGATGGTATCTAGATTTAAGGTTAATCTTGGAGAACACTCTTGCTCTGCTTAATTCGTCTAGTATGTCAACAAGTCTAGGTATGGTGTATTTATACTTGATGGTAATTTGATTGATCGCTTGGCTATTTATATACATCTTCCAAGAACCATCTTTCTTTAGCATTAATAAGGCCGGCATAGTGCAGGGGCTAAGGGATTTGTGTACATACCCCTTATTCATTAGCCCATCTACTTGCTTCTACAGTTTGGCTGCCTGTTCAAGATTCAGCCTATAGGCAGGCTTGTTTGGAAGTGCGACTCCTGGTTGTAGGTTGATTGCATGCTCAACGCCTTAGATTAAAGGCAGACCTTTTAGAAGCTCTTCTAGAAATAGGTCAGCAAATTCCTCTAATAAGGTTTTTACTTTGATAGGCAGCTCCTCCTCCTCAAGTCTCATCTCTAGAATTCTTTGGACAAGCAGATAGGTTGGTCCTTTATCCTTTGAGCTCCATCTCTCTTTTCAGTTTGACTAAGGTTAATACCAAAGCCTCTTTCTTAAGGGTTTTGGCTTAGTTAGGACTACATGATCTTTACTTGCTCGGCAATCATTAGACTAAATTTCACCCTCCTACCTTCATACTCTAAGGAACAAGTATTCCTCCTTCTATCATATATCACTGCTTAATCAAACATCCATGGTCGTCCAAGTAGAATGTGAGACACACTCATGGGCAGAAAATCATAGAGTACTTCATCTTGATATTTACCAATGTAGATCGATATGAATACTTATTTGTTCACCTGTAGGGCTCCTTTATCACTAAGCCACTGAAGCTTATAAGGTTTTGGGTGGGGTTTGGTTGGCAATGTTAATTACTAGACCATAAAAGTAGAGGTTGCATTGGTGTAGCTCCTACTGTCAACTATTAGTGCATATAGGGACTCATTTCCTTACATCCAATATAGAAGGGATTTTCTCTCTATTTGTCTTCGGGCATAGGGCTGACACTTATTGGCCTCCTTAACACTAAAGTGGTTTGCAAAAAGTTTCCTTCCTCACTATAGATAACTTCCTCCTTGGACAGTTTGGTCTATCCATCCTCCTTTAGCTCCTCCACTTCCTTGTCAGTGCTATCTACTTTGAGAGTTAGCATCTTGCCTCGGATCACTATAGCCCTTCTATTTGGACACTGGGCAACCATATGTCTAAATCCTTAGCATTTGAAACACTTAATCTTAGTTGTCTTTTTGTCTGAACTTTGACCTTTCTCAAACTTCCTTAGGACTTTCTTCTCCTTGGCTCGAGTAGTTTAGCTAGTAGGGTCTCAATAACCTTACTTGGTTTCGCTTACATGGGTCTGCTTGGAACAGTTCGGCTACTGCTTGGTTGGCTAATTGGTGGTTAGAACCTTCCTGTTTGGTACCTTTCTATCCTTTGGGTAACTCGAATTGCATCATCAAGTGTTCCAAAATCCAAGGTTTTCAGGACATCCTTAATCTCATACTTCAATCCACTGATGAATTGAGATATAATTTGGTCCTTCGGCTTTACGACTTCACATCAAGTTATTAACATTTGGAATTCCTTAACATAATTGTCTACACTTGACCCTCCTTACCTTAGCTCTTGTAGTCTTTTGAAGGCATTCTACAAATAATAGCTTGATACAAACCTTCCTTGCATAACCCTCTTCATTTCATCTCAACTCCTAATCTCTCATTCTTCTTCCCTTCTTCGGGTGGCTTGCAAGTACTTCCACCATAAGGCGGCATAACCAGTGAACTCTAACACATCAAGTCTAACCTTTGCATTGTCAGGTACATCGTGACATTCAAACTTCCTTTCTATCCGATCTACCTAATCTAGGTAGTCCTTAGTATCACTACTTTTAGAAAAACTTAGGATACGCATCCTCAATCCTTCGACTCTAGGGGCTCTTACATTTCTTTCTCTAAGCTTGTAGTACTCCTTTGCTTTGTCATCTCCTTCCCTTTCCTCCTCAATTCCTTCAAGTGCTAGCCTTTTCCTAGCATCCCTACCCATTCCTTTAGCTCGAGGGGGTTAAGTGGGGGCATTAACTTAGCCAAACTGACCATAACCTTGCTCTTGTTGTGTATGTCCTCTAGTGGGGTTACTTCTAGCTTGTTGCCTGTTTTCTTAGATAACAGTTGTCAAACTAGCTACCAAGTCGGTAAGCCTATCTCAGCGGTTACCCACTGACCGAGGTGTAAAGCTTCCTTCTTACCCTTGGCCATGTCGAGTACCACTTTCTTAGTTTCCCAAAGTTCCTTGAACACTTGAGTTTGACATTAATGGTTACTTCACAAAAATTGATGTTTAATAATACCACTTAAAGATCAATAACTGATACTCCAATCACCACGACAATTATACAACAAACGAACAGTTAACCACACTTTATTTTACTTATGGGAAATAAAGGAAAACAGAGCACATAACACTTCACAACTATTAAACTCCAAGGTTAACAATGGAACTGTTTTCATATGAGAGCAGTAGCAAACCACTCAAAGAACACAATAGTAGAATCCAGCTTTAAATGTAACTAGGCTTTGATACTAAGATAATATGGAGTCTGTGAATGAATACACGAGCCCAATATTACGTGTAACTAAAAGGGTAGGTCCGAGCCACGAGATGGATTAAAAAGTAAATGGTAGTTGAGGATAAGTAGGGGTCCCATGCACTAACGATGGATATGATGCACCAATACCTCAATTGAGCTTAGGTTACATTCGATATAATGTATAAGTATGGCCGGAAGTCACTCGCTATTAGTCCACACTCAATGAGCTAGATAAGAGTAGCTTATGAGTAAGTAGAAAGACACTTAACTCAAGAGGGAGTAAAAGTTCAATGTATTCTCTCTATGTGTGTATTCCTTCTTATGGCTATTATAATATGTAAGTATTTATAGTACCCAATTAGCGTAAGTCCTTAATTACAGAAATGGATCCCTATTTGCTAAGTAAAAGGAGAATAATTTACAAGGGAAGCATGTAATTGTGCAAAAAAGAATATCCTTTGTTAGAAAAGGACAGTATAGATGTTAGAAAAGATAGTACACACGTAATTCTACTTATTCTGTGACCTTAATAATGCTATGAGCCATGTAAGGGTAGGTCTTCATTAGTTCTGGTCGATGTCGGCAGTTCAGTAGTTCTGATTCCAGGGATTGGACAAGGGTTGGCTTAGCGATGACTTATACTCGAGATGAGCCTTAGATGGTCGGTTCCTAATAGTTATTAGCTTAGCCTTGGCACTATAAAGATGGTTGTATCTAGATTTGGTGCTTAGACTGGTGTGTTGCGAAGGGTTTGGCTTAGTACATCAGCTAATCACCTCGGTAGTCTCTCGGATGGTGTGGAGAGCGAAGTAGCTTGGTAGGTTACCCAATTCAACCGCTACGAGCTAGAGGAGTAGCAGATAGGGTTATTAGACGAACACTAAAGTTAGATGAGATTGGGGATGATGATGACGAGGAGATCAATGTCAAAGAGTTTAGTGAAGAAGAAGTTGATTATTACCAAAAATAGGGATGAGGACGCCGAGTTCCTCGAGGCATAAACAATGTTAAAATGCAAATCCTACCCTTCGGTGGAGATAGAAATGTAGATGAATACTTGGAGTGAGAAAAGAAGGTTGAGAAAGTATTTGAGTGTTATAGGTATGGGGATGTGGTCAAGGCCCAATTTGCTGTGTTGGAATTTATTGGATATGCCATCATGTGGTGGAAGAATTTGAATGCCACCAAAGTTAGAGGTGGGAGACAAGGTGTTAGAACTTGGGATGAGATGAAAAGGTTGTTAAGAGTTAGATTTGTGCCTAAAACTTACTTGAAAGATACGTTTGCAAAATTACAAGAACTTCACCAAGGGAGCTGACTTGTTGATGATTATGTCAAGGAATTCTAAATGCTTATGATCAGAGTTGACGTAGAAGAGCTAGAAGCACGCACCATATCGAGGTTTATCTTTGGACTTAGATTTGAAATCTGCAATATTATGAAAGTACAGAGATTTTATACCTTAGATGAGGCCATCAAGATAGCGCAGAGGGTCAAAAAGTAAAGGAGAAATGTTTTGAGCCTACTTGGGCAAACATTCTCCCGAGCTCTCATATTACGTTGACCTATTCAGGTCGAGTTAAGGAGGCCATATTGAGTAAAGGAAAGGAACGACTGACTTAAGGAACGCCGAGCAGACCAGTAGGGTTGAGCAGGACAGTCGAGTCGACTTGAGGTTAGGTCGACCCTGAGAACTTATTAGAAAGGCTAACCATCCGAATGAAAGACTAGTGAGGTGAAGTGTTTTAAATGCTTAAGCTTTGGACACATGGCCACTGAATGCCCAAATCGGCGTGTCATGGTACTCTGAGGAGACATAGTAGATAGTATCGATGAGAATAACCCTAAGGAAGAAGAGAATGTCCGAGAACCTAAGGTGGAAGAGGAAGAGGAAGAGGAAACTTGTATCTATGTTGACCAAGGAGAAGTAATGGACCTAGTTCTAAGGTGAGTCTTAAGTTCCCTGCTGAACTCTGAGGAGGACTATAGAGAGAACCTATTCCATACTAAGTGTACCATCAGGGGCCAACTGTGCACAATCATCGTGGATGGAGGAAGTTGTACTAATGTCATTGTATATTCCTTTATGCAGAGGTTGGGTTTGTCGATCTTAAAGCATCCCCGACCCTACAAGCTACATTGGCTTCATGATAAGGGTGTTTTACATGTAATTGAACAAGTGACCATACCGTTCAGTGTTGGAATGTGTACAAGGATGAAGTAGTATGTGATGTCGCCCCTATGGGAGCTTCATATTTACTGCTTGGACGACTTTGGCTATTCAACCGACGTGTCACTCACGATGGGTATAAAAATACCTATGCCTTTATCAAGGATGGATGGAAGATTATGTTGCAACCCTTAACCCCGTCACAAGTGAATGAGGCTCATAACCAACTCACTTAAGCTAATAAGAAGAAAGCGTTAGTTATGAGTCGAAGAGAGCTCTAATCTGCTGAGAAGGTTGATGAACCCATGTTTCTGTTGATTAGGAGAATCATGGAGATGGGGGAGTTATAGAATGTTTCCAAAGAGATTTGAAGCTTACTAAATGAGTTTTCCGACCTATTTTCGAAAGAACTGTCCAAAAGACTACCACTAGTTCAAGGCATAGAGCAATGTATTGATTTGCAGCTAAGCGTTGCCTTAGCAAACCAACGTGCATATAGGATGAACCTTAGCCAAGCTACCGAGCTAAAAAGACAGGTAGACAAGCTCATTGAGTGAGGATATGTGAAGGAGAGCATGAGCCCTTGTACTGTATCATCTTTGCTTATCTTGAAGAAGAATGGATCATGGTGCATGGACATTGACAGTCGGGCAATCAATAGGATTACTGTCAAGTACAAATACCCGATATCAAGGCTCGATGACATGTTGGATGATCTTTATGGTGCAAAGATAGATCTATGAAGTGGCTACCATCAGATTTGTATGAGACCGGGGGATGAGTAGAAGACTGCCTTTAAGACTAGGCATAGACTCTACGAATAGTTGGTTATGCCGTTCGGACTTACTAACGTGTCAAGTACGTTCATGAGGTTAATGAACCATGTGATGTGCCCTTTGATTGGAAGATTTGTGGTCGTATATTTTGATGACATATTGGTATATAGCACTAACCTGAACGATCATGTTCAACATCTTTGCAAAGTATTTGACATTTTGCGAGTTAAGAAGTTGTATGGGAATGTAAAGAAATGCATGTTCTGCTAGAGAGAAGTGATATTCTTAGGGTTTGTAGTGTTAGGAGAAGAGATCTGAGCAAATGAAGAAACGACCTGAGCTGTTTTGGAATGGATGACACCAAAGAATGTCACTGAGGTTCGAAGTTTCCAAAGCCTAGTTTCTTTCAATAGTCGATTAATCAAGGACTTCAGTACAATAGCCACCCCATCGATCGAGTTGATAAAGAAGAATGAAGGGTTCAAGTGGAGAGATCAAGCTGAGCGAAGCTTCAGGGTGATCAAAGAGAAGCTTACCTCGGCCTCTGTCCAATCACTACTAGATTTTAACAAGCCATTTGAACTGGAGTGTGATGCATTGGGAGTTGAAATTGGTGCTCACCTCGCTCGTGCTGTCGCCCGCGCTGTTGCCTAGATCTTCGCCCACACTCACTCGTGCTATCGCCTAGACGCCTACCGATGCTCGCCCGTACGTTCGCCCAGCTTGCTTGCACACTTGCCTAACTCTTGACGATAGGTAAATTTTTTATTTATTTCGATAGTTTTTATTTATTTATTTTATTAGTTATATTTTTTTTATCAATTTGTTTTTTTTTTGTTTAAGTGTAGTTTTTTTTTTTTAGTTTTTAGTTATTTTATTGCAAAATTTTTAGTCATTCTAATAAAATTTAGTTGAATTAAGTCTTTTTTTTTGTAAATCATGTTTTTTCAAAAATAAAAATGAAAAAAAAATTTTTTTTGACACATAGGAGTTTTTGAAAAATAAAAAGATCTAAATTAAGTTTTTTTTTTCAAAAAGATTTAGTTAGTTAGGGTTTTTTTTATTTAATTTAGAAAAATTAGATTTCTTAGGTTTTTTTTCTTAAAATAATAAATTGACAAAAAAACGTAAACTTGACTTGGTTTTCAAAATAAAAATAACCTACCTATTAATTTTTTTTTTTTTTAAAAAAAGAACTACGGTTGATTTGATCCTAAGTGGTAGGTATATAGATACCTTCAAGGAAAACGTCTAAAAATTAAAAAAAATTTCCTTATTTTGAAATTCGTAATAAAAAAATAAAAAATTATTTTTAGTTACACTTTGTGGATTTAGGTATATTTTTAATATTTTTATAAAAATTACAAAAATAAAGCCCATCAACTTTTTTCTTTCATTTTCACATGGTGACTTAGTCTTAATAGGTTAGACTCTGAACTCGGTTTTCTAGTTCAATTTTCTAAAAAATTAATTTTTTAGAATATTTGCAGACTAATGGTCAAATTAAAGTTTTCTCACTCGAAAACCCTAATTTTATTTTTTCACCAATTGAACTAGTTGGTAACTCTATATTTATTTTAAAAATACAATTCTTTTTCTTAATTTAATGTCGAGTGATTTATATTAAGGAGGCTGGACTTAATATAGATTAAATTAAGGAAATCGAAATAAGGCTTGACAATAAGGACAAACTGGTTGTCTTGTTAATAAAGGGATTTGGTCAATAGAGATATTCTTTTCTATGAATATGTATTTCCATTCAAAGATTCTGATAAGCATATTTCTCTTATTCTTGATCAAACACCTACTCATCCACCTATTATGTTTGACTCACCTGATATCACTTCTTCTTATATACACACACATCAACAACTAAGTTCATCTTCTTATAGTCATTCATTGGCACCTTTGCGTGGTTCACATAGGCAGAAAACTTAACCACAGTAGACGTAAGATTTTGTGGGTCATGTTAAAAAATCTGATGGTACCGTAACCTATGCATTATCATTACAAACCACAAAATATCCTTTCTTTTCTGACTCTACTTTTGTTCATTACCCTCCAAATTATGTTTCTTCTTTGGCTAATGTATTAACTATTCCTGAACCTAATTTTTATCTACAAGCTATTAAACATAAAGAGTGGATTGAAGCTATGAATTTAGAATTAGCAACTTTAAAAAAGAATGATACATAGGAATTGACTACTTTACTTAAAGGTAAGAAGGCTATTGGTTCAAAGTGGGTGTATAAAGTGAAGTTTAGGCTTGATGGATAAGTTGAGAGATATAAAGCTTTGTTGGTAGCTAAAGGTACTCACAAGTAGAAGGAGAAGCATATATTGACACCTTTTCTCTTGTTACAAAACTTAAGATTTCTTATATATTGTTAGTTGTTGTAATAGCTAGAAGATGGTCTTTTCATCAAATTGACATCAATAATGCCTTTCTTCTTAGGTATATTGATGAAAAAATTTATATGCCTCCTTTAGGATATTGAAAGCTAAGCCTAATCAAGTATGTAGATTGAAAAGATCCTTATATGACCTAAAACAAGCTTCATGGCAATGGAATGTTGAAATTTCTAATTTTCCCCTTGATCATGGATTTCATCAATCTAAAAGTGACTATTCTTTGTTCACAACGATTGATTCTCATGGTTTTCTTGTGGTGCTTTTATATGTAGACAACATGTTTTAACAGGTACTAATGAGTATCCTATAGCTCACTTGAAGTCTCTCTTGGATTCTAAGTTTACAATCAATGATTTGGGATTTGCACGATTTTTCCTAGGCTTAGAACATTGCTATATAGCTTAAGGACTTCTTACTCATCTGTGAAAGTTTATCTTAGATATTCATTCCGAAGCAAGATTATGAAGTGCAAAATGTGTAATACTCCATTTCATTTAGGAGTTGAATTAGATGTTGCTACAGGTGATGTTCTTACTAATCTTTCTTATTATCAGAGATTGGTTAGGCGCTTACTCTCTTTAACTTTGTCTAGACCGGACATATCCTTTGTTGTTAATGGGCTTAGTCAATTCATGTCATCTCCTCGTTCCATATATTTGCAGGGTGTTTTTCATCTCTTATGTTATCTTAAAGGATTTGTTTCACTTGGACTTCATTATCGAGCTAATAATTCTTTGACATTGCTTAGTTATCCAGATTCAAACTAGGGTTCTTGCCTAGTAAACCAAAAATCTATTTGTAGGCATTTTATTTTGTTGGGGCTTGCTCTTATATCCTGGAAAACCGAAAAGCAAAACACAATTTCTACCTCGTTTGTTGAAGTAGAATATAGATGCATGACTTCTACAACTAAGGACCTATTATGGGTTTCTTACATCTTAAAAGATCATGGTGTGAAATATTAATTGCATATCACTTTGTGTTGTGATAATCAATTTGTACAACTTATTGCATCTAATCCCTTGCCTTTACAATCGCACCAAGCACATTGCTATTGATGTTCACTTCAATAGAGATCAAGTCATTGCTGGATTCTTAAAGATTGTTCATGTCCCTTCTTGGCTTCAATTAGCAGAAGTTTTGATGTGTCTTCAGGGTTATACATACGAAGAGGAACCATAATCAATAGGAACAAAAGAAAATAAAAAGGGGGTTAATAAATCTATGCAACTACCATTTCGATATAACACATCAATCCATCCTACTTAACTTAATCCAAACACTTGATATGACACTTGAATGCCGAACTAAGGTCACTTGCCACTATTCCTTACTAAAGGGAACAGATAAGAGTTAAGGATAGAGAGAGAACATTGACGTTGCTCTACGAAAAAAACTTATAATTTTAATATTGGAAGCATATGTTGTTTGCATACATGGTAGTGAGGCTTTTATATGTCCTCAACTAGGTTTACAATAATGAAGGAAAAGAAAAAATGTATAATGTATGAAAAGATTCCTAAAATATACTAAAAGGGGTAAAATTGATAATCAATATTCTATATGAAAAAATGAAAAAAATAAAAAGAATCCTTCTGGAATGTTATGCTAGAAGATATGCGTTAGTAGGTGACTAGTCGTTTATGCGGAGGTTAGTCTTGTTGATGTGAAGTTAAGGGCAATTCTGCAACTGTTGAATTAAGCTTAAAAGATGTCGAGAAAAGGGTTTGAGAATTGGGCTGACCTAACCTGGTCCATGTTAGAGTTTGGATGTTTAAGGATATTCAGATCCTTTTTGGGTCGAATAGCTCAATAACTTAGTTTGAGCAGCGGTATGATGCTGGTTAGCTTGAGAGCTTCTTGGATTGTGCTAAGAGTTCAACAATTGTAAGCTCTACAATCAGATGTTCGGAGTTAGTATGTAAAATTTAGAACAATTGAGTAAGTTGTTCGATTTAGCTTAAAATTTACTATGAAGTTAGGAATATTGGTAAAAGTGATCCTGTGAGTTTGAATTTAGGAAAATAAATAATAAAATATTATAATATTAAATTATACATATATTACTCGTTATTTATTAGAAATATGTAAAATGAGTTCTGATAATTATAGAGTTGATAGAGATAAATTATATCCACATTATAAATCATAAAATAACACAAATAATATCTAGGAGTATTTATTTGTACTACATATGTATTTACGAGTCGGTAAAGATACCTAAAATTACTTAAAATACCTAATATATGTTAAAATAATACTAAATTAATTAAGGAAAATTAATAAAAAAATCAACAAAAATTGTGGGAAGTGTAAACTACTCCATCTAAGCTAAAAGTGTATAAAAAGAAAGGACTCGAGCGGCATGAGTTTGATGAGTGGTGTGATAAGATGAAACTCAGTAGAAGTTAAGTAACTAGATAAGAGAATTTACCATACCAATGAAAAAAGGATAAGTCTAACCTTATTTGGAGGGTTTGGAAGCAAGGTAAGGATAAAGATCTATCTCCACTCGGATGAAGGTAAGTAACCTATGCATCCTATCAAGCTATCAACGTTGAACATAGTGCTCTTGGGAGGCAACCCAAGTCGGTAGGTTATGTTAGCAATTTCTATTATTTATTTTAGCACTTTAATACTGTTATTTTTCACTTTAGAGTTTAGTTTTCTTTTATGTTATGCTACGCATATGGTGGTCCTGCTAATAAGTTTTATGTTGCTTTTATGTTGAGTATGGGTTAAGGGGACAGCATCCCTTGCAGGGTTTTTAGGTCAGCACTCTGGAAGCTAAACGAAATTTCAAAGCTGATAAGTGCAACATAATAAGTTTTCCTTTTAGTTTAATTTGTGCATTAACTTTCTTTGATTCAATATTTTATACTTTTGTTTCCTTAAGTTTCTATTATTTTTCAATTTTTGCATTTAGGTTTGGCATGCATAAATTAAAATAAAAATGAAAAATAAATATATAATAAAAAATAATAAAATTTTAAATGTTAAAAAAAAAAAACCAATGTAGTACATGGTCATAGAACGCGGCCGTGTCCTAGATTGTATGAATTCCAGGCAACATTTGAGCCGGCGGCATAGATTGTTACACGGTCACAAGATACGGTTGTGTCTCAGATTGTGTCATTCCTAGGCATGCAAAATTGACTATAGCATAGATTATTACACGATCGTATCTTGAGTTGTGTCACGGCCATTATAAATACATCTACTCATGTCCAATACAGTTATTCCTCCTTACAATTTTCCTCTCATGCCCAGCATTATAATTTTCTCCCTCTTGCTTATGCCTTCCTCTATCCCTACGTTTTCTCTCACTTCTCATCATACAAACACATACGATCTTTCTCTCTACTCTTTCACTCACGCTAAACATACAATAGCATACACTCTCAATCGTCCTTGATTTATAACCCATCACTCATACCGGTTCATGTTTTTCTAAGTGCACTTACTTTAAGTACTCCGATAAGTTCTTGATATCTCTCCTTTTTATTGGACTTTCCTTAGAAGAACTTATTTGGATTTCACTTTTTCTTTGGGCTTTTGCATGATTCTGTTTAGTGAGTGTAAGTTATGATGGGTGTTATTTGTTTTAGTATTTCGGTAATGATGTACAAGATAAACACGACCCTGTTGTTCAATTGGTGCTAATCTTTGGATTGTGACATAATTGTATCATTTGTAGTACATTCCTATAAGTGTGTGGTTCTTGAATGTTTCAGTTGAAGTGTTAAACTTCATTGCTTTATATGCTTTGTTCTTTATTTTAGCACTTAGAGCTTTAGTGTTTAGTTAAACATACAAGTGCTATTGATTCATGTCATTGAGAAAATAAGAGTTTAAGCATGCTTATAATCTTTTTTGTAACAATAGTTATTATGATTGCATGAATGATTTCTCAAGAACACAATTATATTTTGCATACATACCATGTGTTTGACAAAATTTTTCAATGAATTATAGTGTTTATTTTCTATACTTAGTCATGATTTTTGGTCTATTTCTTTATTCTAAGTGTGGGGAAGCTTTAGTGTATTGGAAATTTGACTTAAATCTTGCTTCCTTTTGTAGAGAAACATGGTATCAAGAGTGAAATTACAAGTTAAAAGGAAGGAGCTCAAGAGGAGAGTTTAGTTGAAGATGTCGATGATTAGGAGGAGGATGAAGAATACAAAGAGGATGAGGATGATGCCTCTGATTAGGAGGATTGTGGAGTTGATGTCTTAGAACTTTAAAGCTCATGTTGGAGATTGCATTTGATTTAGACTACTTCAAACTTTAAACTTCTTGCATTGATGATTTGTGTTATTCAAAATTTCAAGGGAGTATCAATTTTTCTTTCCCACTTTTCTATCATCTTAGCTATGATTGTTTTGAGTGTTATATTTTCCATTATGTGACTTAATTCGTCAATTGAAGAAAACGTACGGTTTTAAGTGTAGGGAAGGGAATATAGAAATAAATAGAAACTTTCGCTACTTAGGAGGCCAATTTTTTTCACATTTGACCCAATTTTATTGTTTATTTGGAAATTGATAACTTCCAATGAGTTAAATGTAATTTGAATACTTGATTTGTGATGTTTGAGTTACACAATGCCAGAATTGATAGGTAAAATCTTTGTGGAGTAAAGTTACTAGTTATTTAGCCTAAAATTTTAGGATTTAGGATTAGAGTACATCATTGGTTAGGAGTTAGTCATGACTATTTTCGAAGCTTACTTTGATGTATACTTTTCTCTTAGATAACTTTAGAGTCTTATAATTCTTAATAAACAAACAAATGAAATTGGTCTTTTGAGAAACCTCGGAAAACTTGAAATGGTTAGAGGTAAGAAGTGATAAAATGGAAAAAGAAGGGGAAAAAATTGGTAAGAATTTTCCTTAATCCCTTAAAAGAGTGAAGTTAAATTCCATTGCCAATGCTAAAGTAAATTTAAAGAATAAGTTGGTATGAATCGACTTTGGTCCTTCAGAAGAGTAAGGTTCTTTCTTGCTACAATATAAAGGCTACGTTGGTATGGATCGGTCTTAGTCTATTAGAAGAGTGAGATCCTTTCCCATCGCCAATACAATTGTCCTTAGATAATGTGCTTAACTAATAACATAAATTCAATGAATTTGAAGGCTTCCAACTAAAGCATAAACTAAGGGGAGGATCAGAGGATGAGTGAATGAAACATGTATTTACTTTGAATTATGGTGCTTAGCAAAATTGAAGAGAAGGTTGTATACATTTTAGTTAAATAAGTTAAAATTCTTATGACTCTTTTTGGATTGGCGAGATGTTAAATCTAATCTTGAGTACGAAATCCTTAATTAAATGATCCAGTTAAACTTTAATTTACATAGATTAGCTTGTAAACTTTGGTATGTGTCCTTTGAACATTGGGAAAAAAGATCGAGTATAAGAATTGAGGAAGTTATTTAAAGAAAATTAATTGGATTTGCAAGTTCAATCTTTTCAGGTAAAGTGTAATTTTTAGTCGATGTCCTAATCAGTAATGGTTTTTAACTTAAGAATTCTTGTCTTAATTTTTTTTAATTTATTTGCTTGAGGAAAAGCGAATTCTTAAGTGTGGGGAAGTTTGATGAGT
Source organism: Lumnitzera racemosa (assembly GCA_024138005.1). Taxonomy (NCBI): domain Eukaryota; kingdom Viridiplantae; phylum Streptophyta; class Magnoliopsida; order Myrtales; family Combretaceae; genus Lumnitzera; species Lumnitzera racemosa. Next base: position 86,053,797 of record JAMXBC010000011.1, read on the forward strand.
TCCTAATTGCACATATTTCATTTAGTGATTTTTGATTATTTTTTATTGATATTTGAGTTTATTTTTAAATAATAATACTTAACTGAGTAAAATTATGTTTCTAAGTTTTGAAACGATTGACATAAGAAAATGAGAAGATTTGCTCAAATCGGAGTTAAAATGAGTAAGTTATGAAGGTTTGAAAATCGATATAACTGAACAACACAACTATATCATTTTTAGGTGAATTTAAAGCTGTTTTTCAACTGTTATAACCTAAGACACGACCAAAAGACATGATCTTGTCATCGGTCATGTCATTTCTAGTTTAAAAAAAGAAAGAAAAGAAGACAAACGTAAAGCATGGTAAAGGACACGACCAAAAGATATGATTGTGTCCCTAGTCATGTCTTCTCCAATCGACCTATTTTTTTAAACTCTTCATATATAAAGCCTTATTAGGGTTTATTAAGAGGAACTTTTTGGCATGGCTTTTATAGAGTTTTTGAAGTCAAGAACAATTAAGGAAGCAAGGAGAAAAGAAGATTTCAAGATTTAATTTTATTTGAATTTCATGATGCTTTTTTTTTTCTTTTCTATACTTTATTTTTAGATTCTTATTTTACGATGTATAGTAAGCAGATTTTTTGATATCTAGGTTTTGTGAAACCTAAATCTATTGATGTGACATAATTAGTATTTGATTAATTTAGGTCTTTATTATTTTCTTGATTCAATTATGTTTATTTCATGATTTAAGTTATTATTTCCACAGGTAGTAATTTAGAGTTTGATATCTTATAATAGAATTGAGAGATTTCTTATAAGATTAGATCTAGGCATAGTTGATGAGGATTATTGCAAGATTTAAGATAATTTGTAAGATTCTTCCGGATTTCAAATTAAAGTATAGATAATTTATTGTTTAATTATACAATCTTAGGTCATGCTATTAAGAAGAGATTCTAATATGTGATTTTAGGATTAAAGTTAATTAGCTGGAGAAAGTGATTAACTTTACTATAGAATTATCCTGGTCAAGAGAAATTAAAGAATAAATTAGATTATCTTTAGGAAAATCACATGTTAGATCTAGAGGAAGCAAGATCTAAATACAACGTTGAATCTCGAATTAATTAAATTGTTTTCTTGTTAATTCTTGAATTGTATCTTAGTTAATTTTTAAATTAGTTTTGAAATTTAATTTGTCAGTTAGATAATAGAGACCTATTGAGTACTAGTAGTTAGAGACCCTAAGGGATCGACACTTGGACTTAATCCATTATATTATAAATTGATAGGTGCACTTACCGATACATCAATGTCCTATATTCTACTTGGACGATTGTGGATGTTTGACTGAATCGTAATATACGATGGAAGGAAGAATACATGTGCCTTAGAGCACCAGGGTAAAAAGGCGAAGTTAAGCCCTATAATTATCGAGTATGTTAAAATCATGCAAACCCAATTGAGCCAAGTCCTGAACAAAGAGGCTTTGATGATGACTCGAGGTGAGTTGAAGAGAGAGATAGAGCTTGAAAAAATAACCTATCTACTAGTTAGAAGGTTATTGGAGATGAGGAGATCTAAGGAGGGGATGCTACTTGCTAAGGTTAAAACCTTGTTAGCTGAGTTTACTGACTTATTTCTAAGAGAGCTACTTGAAGGTCTACCTCCTATTTTAGGCGTAGAACATGTAATTAACTTGCAGCTAGGAGCCACACTATCGAATAAGCCTACTTATAGCCTAAATCTTGAATAGGTTACTAAGCTGTAGAGACAGGTAAATGAATTAATGAAGAAAGGGTATGTACGAGAATCCTTTAGCACTTGTCTGATGCCAGCCTTGTAGGTACAAAAGAAAGATAGATCATGAAGGATGTGTATGGATAACTAGGCAATCGATTGCATTACCATCAAGTACAGGTATCTTATACCAAGTCTTGATAATATACTGGATGAGTTGAATTGAGTAAGAGTATTCTTTAAGATTGATCTCAAATCTACATACCATCAAATCCGAGTGTAGGAAGCTGATGAGTGGAAGATCGCATTTAAGACCCGCCATGGGTTATATGAATGGCTTGTGATGCCATTCGGACTATTGAACACGCCGAGCATATTCATGCAACTGATAAACTATGTGCTCCAAGAACTCATAGGGAAATTTGTAGTGGTATACTTCGATGACATCCTAGTGTATAACCTTGATCTGGAGACTCACCAAGAGTATCTCCAAGTGGTCTTTACAAAACTTTGAATTGAAAGACTCTATGCTAATCTAAAGAAGTGTGACTTTTGCTGACCTGAAGTAATCTTCTTGGGGTTTGTTACAAGTAGTGGTGGAATATAAGTCAATGATGAAAAGATAAGGGAGATCATTGAATGGCCTTTGCAGACTAATTTGGCCGACGTGAGAAGCTTCCATGGCCTGGCATCATTTTATCGTAGATTTATAAGGAATTTTAATACAATCGTAGCCTTACTCATCGAGCTGTTAAAGAAGAATTTTGAGTTTAGATGGGGAGAGAAAGAGTAGAGGAGTTTTGAAGAGGTAAAGGAGAAGCTGACTACAACACTTGTCTTAGCTTTGCTGAGCTTTGACAAAGTATTTGAAGTAGAGTGTGATGTGTTTGGACTAGGCATAAGTACTGTGTTGATGCAGGGAAGCTTACCTATTGCTTACTTCAGTAAGAAGCTTAGAGGAGCTACACTCAATTATTATGTTTATGATAAGGAGTTTTGCTCCTTGATTTGAGTTTTAATTATATAGCAGCTCTATTTGCTATCTAAAGAGTTTGTGATCTACACTGATTATGAATCTTTAAGATACCTGAAGAGCTAACTCAAGTTGTCTTAAAGATAAGCCAAATGGGTCGAGTTCATGGAGAGATTTTCATATGTCGTGAAGTATAAGAATGGAAAGAATAATATAGTAGCTGATGCCCTATCAAGACAACATTCCCTTGTAATTGAGCTGTGAACTATGTTGCTTAGTTTTTCAACAATGAAGGATTTGTATGTTGAAGATCCACATTTTTGTCTAATCTATGCCAAGTGTAAGGAAGGTCGAACACTTGATGACTATCATAAGGAGGACAGATACTTATTTAGGAAGAGGAGACTATGCATCCCAACTTGTTCCATGAAAGAGTTGTTAGTGTGCGAAGTGCATGGGGGAGGATTGTTTGGACACTTTGAGCAGCACCAAACACATGAGATATTATCCTTAAGATTCTTTTGGCCAAAAATGGAGAAAGATGTTTGATCTATGTTGGAAAGGTGAACTACTTGTAGAAAAGTGAAGAGTCGAGCTGAGCAAGGACATTATTTACCATTGCCCGTCTTGACTAAACCATAGTCAAATTTGAGTATGGACTTTATGTTGGGATTGCCAAGGATGTTTCGAGGGAGGGATTGCATCATGATGGTTATGGATCAATTTAGTAAGATGGCACACTTTGTGTCCTATTCTAAAAATAACGACGATTTGGCTATTTCTTTTCTTTTTTTTTTGCAGGAAATAGTCAAACTTCATGGAGTGCTTAGAACCATTGTTTCAAATTAGGACTCAAAGTACATGAGCTACTTCTTGAGAACGTTATGGAGATAAATGTGAACCAAGTTACTATATAGCACATCCTATCATCTACAAATGGATGGACAAATAGAGGATTTCAATAGGATAATAGGAACTTTACTCCGGGTTGCCAATGGTCGAAATATAGCTGATTAGGATCTATGCCTGTCAATCATAGAGTTTGCCTACAATAGGACCACCCATAATATAACAAACATGTCATCATTTGAGGTTACCTATGGGTTCAACTTTGAGCTCCTAATGGATAAATACCCCTTCTAAGTCCAGATGATGACCAGTCAACTATAGAAAGAGCTAAAGCCATCATAGCCATGCAACAGAAGGTCATAAAACAATTAAGCCGAGTTGTTACCAAGCCCGAAAGGTAAGGTCGAGGATGAAATAATAAGAAATTCTAGCCTGGTGATTTAGTTTGGATCTACTTCAATAAGGAACGATTCCCAAACTTGAGGAAGATCAAGTTATCTCCTAAGGTTGATGGACTATTTAAAGTGCTTAAAAAGATCAATCCTAATGCTAATAGGATTGAACTACCTGAAGAGTACGAAGTCTTAGACTCCTTTAACGTTGTTGATCTCCACCCGTATACACTTGAAGATGAGTAACATAAAGTTAAGCCATATTTTATCCCGAGTCTCAAACAGGCCGGAGGGGATGATAGGGATCATGAACCAATCATACACTCCCGAGCTTGAGAACATGCTCGTATGGTTTGTTGAGTTGTCCGAGGGGAGCTGAATTTTAAGGAGCATTTCATTCCTCGATCCAACCTATTGAGTTACTTTACTCTCTAGATCATTTAAGAAGTTATTGAGGTGACCGACTTATGTACCAAGCTAACCTCTTCACAATACACCTCCTTAAGGTTAAGTATCGAATTAGTATACTACTGATCTAATCCATATTGAGGCCGAGCTAACACCTATCTTGAGCTGACCATCCGAGGCCAACTCGATAATGAGCTATCTCTTAAACCAACCCTTCTTAACCCTAAACATTTAAGTTGTTGAATTGCTGACCCCAACCTGATTTGTTTAGAACTTGCTCTACTCAGCCAGTAGTGTCATTGGGACCACAGAATGGACAGTCAATACATGCCTTGTTTTTCCTAACATTTGTACCATCTTTTTTTCTCACCGGATATTCTTTATCTTAATTGGGTCATATAAATACTTGTGTATTGTAATAGCTGCAACATAGAGAATACATCTTGGAATATTTAGACATACTTTCGTGTGTTAAGTGTTTTTTGCTTACTCTTAACTACTCTTATCTAACCCATTGAGCATGGACTAGTGGCAAGTAACCTGCGGCTACACTTGTACATAATATCAAGTGTAACCTAAGCTTATATAGGGTGTTGGTATGTCACATCCTTCATCAATGCACGAAGACCTACTAATTAACCTTCAACTATCATTTATTCTTTGGACCGTCTTAAGGTTTAGACCTATCCCCTTAGTTCGCATGATATCAGATGTCTTGTGTTCATTTATCTTAGTTCGTACGATATCAGATGTCTTGTGTTCATCTATGTCTAACCATATCACATATGGTATTAGAGTAAGAGGATGTAATTTGATTGGCTAATTCAACATGATTTCACATGATTTGTAAGTCTTTTGTTTTTTTTTTTTAGTAGAAAACTATGAATTCTTAGGGAGATCAGATTAATATAGATCTACTTTATGGTTCATCATCTAACAATTCCACCATGATGTTAGGGAATGTTGTTTTCAAAGGAACTAAATTTCTTGCGTAGAGTCATTTAATTAGAATGGGATTAGGAGCCAAATTGAAGTTAGGTTTTGTGGATGGGACAATTGTTGTACTTGATGAAGGAACTAAAGAATTTGTGAAATGGAAACGAGCTGATTTTATGGTTAGATGTTGGGTTCTAAATTCCATGAGCAGTGATCTATCATGAAACTATTGTACACGTAGTTAACATTTGAGCTACGATAAGAAATAGAATAAAAATATAGTCATGTGAATGTTCCCCTAGTATATTAGTTATGGTAAGAAATTTGTAACCTAAAGCAAGGATCTTTATATGTGAGTGCTAACCCAAAAGGTGTTGGGATGAACTGCAAATGTTGAAAGGCTATCTAGAGTGCACTTGCTATTTAAAGCAGAAACTGCTTAAATTTGATTCACAGAATAAAGTAATCCAATTTCCTATGGGATTATCATATTGTTTTGAGCCAGTACGAAATTAGATATTAGGATTGGATCCATTGCTCAATGTGAATAGTGCGTTCAATTTTCTACAACAAATAGAGAAATAGAGATAGATCATAACTACTCTACATAGCACTATCGATTCTGCTACTTCTGTTGTTAATAAAGGGCGTGTAGATTGAAGCCTAAAGCTACAAGGATGTTGAAGGTTTACTGCAAACATTGTAAATTAGAAGGAAACAATATTGATAAATATTTTCTACTGATTGGCTATCTTGAGTGGTATAAAGGCCAAGGAATTATTAGGAATAGTGTAGGATCAGTTGCTTTTTTGCAATACTGATAAAATTTAACAATCATATAGTACACCCTTTGATCATAATGTTAACTATTTGGATGAGAATAATAGTGTAAGTGTGATGAACCATATGTCTATGACAGATCCATAGATAGTGCAAAGAATTTGTTAGGAGATGACAAGGATTTTGAAGGGTAAACAAATGGATACCGAAGGTGCTTCAACGTCAATTAATATGGTGAATTTTGTTTGTATTTTTCCTACCCTTACTCAATGTTTTAATGCATTGGATAGCACGAAACATTCATGGATAGCAGACATAAGGGCCATTGATCACATGACCCCTTTCATCACTTTACTTCAAAACTAAAAACATTCAATACAACCCGCTTCAATTAAACTTCCAAATGGCAATATTCAACTTGTGAGCATTGTTGGAACTATCCATTTACATCCTGATATTACAATTCATAATTTGTTCTTTGTACCCGAATTTACAGATAATCTCTTCTTAGTTAGTAGACTTGTATAAGACTGTACACTAACCCTAATTTTTAATTCTAATGTTTGTCAAATCTAAGACCTGAAAACTAACAATCTCATTACACAAGCAAGAATATTGTTTTGGCTTTACATACTTATGCATTTACTGTAGGCTCTGATTTTTTTTTTTTTTGGTTTCTCAATGTGTTATTCTTGTTGAACAATCAGATGTTCAATTGTCTTCTGCTGCTTCTTTAGTAGTTAATTCTTGTAATAATACTATTTTAGTTCAACTCCTACATGTTAAACTGGGATACACTTATATTTTTAAACCAAACATCTCCAACATTGTAAAAATTTGAATATGAATGATTTTGCTTGTTTTGTTTGTAATGAAACAAAAACATACCGACTACCTTTTAGCTGAAGTGAACACTAAGCACCTTTTGCCTTTTGTCTTTTGCACATGGATATTTGGGGTCCTTATCATTTAACTTCTATTACTGAGGTTAACTACTTTCTCATTATGCTTGATCACTCTATGTGTTTCGCTCGAAGATATATGCTTAAACACAAATCAAATGTGCTATTAGTCATTGATAATTTCATAAGATATATTTAGAATCATTTTAGTGTTACTCCTAAATATATCCACACAAATAATGGATAAGAGTTTATATCCTTAGCTTGTAAGTCCTTGTTTGATAACCTTAGTACTATACTCCAACATACGATGACTTATAAACCATAACAAAATGGTTGGGTTAAACGAAAGCATTGACATTTGCTTAGCACTTCTCGTGCTATATGAAAACATAATAATCTTCCCAAAAGAGTTTTGAAGTGAATGTGTTTTAGTAGCTACATACCTCATTAACAAAATGCCCATGCCAATTATGAAATAGAGAACATCAACATTTTGCTGAAGCAAAATATAGATGCATGACTTCTACAACTGAGGACCTATTATGGGTTTCTTACATCCTAAAAGATCATGGTGTGAAAGTTCAATTGCCTATCACTTTGTGTTGCAATAACAGATCTATACAACTTATTGCATCTAATCCCTTGCCCTTACAATTACACCAAGTACATTACTATTGATGTTCACTTCAATAGAGATCAAGTCATGGTTGGATTTTTCAAGATTATTCATGTCCCTACTTGACTTTAATCGGAAGACCTTTTGATGTGTCTTCAAGGTTGTACATATAGAGAGGCACCATAATGAATAAGAATAAAAGAAAATAAAAAAGGGGGTTAACAAATCTAGGTAGATACAATTTGGATATGACACATCAATAGATCTTACTCGACCTAATCCAAACACTTGATATGACACCTGAATGCTGAACTAAGGTCACTTGCCACTATTTCTTACTAAAAGGAATAGATAAGAGTTAAGGATAGAAAGAAAACATTGACGTTACTCTATGAAGAAAACTTGTAATTTCAATATTGGAAGCTTATGTTGTCTACATAAATGGTAATGAGGCTTTTATATGTCCTTAACTAGGTTTACAATAATGAAGGAAAAGAAAAAATGGATAATGTATGAAAAGATTCCTAAAATATACTGAAAGGGGTAAAATTGACAATTAATATTCTGTGTAAAAAAATGAAAAGAATCCTTTTGGAATGCTGTGCTAGAAGACACCAGTTAATAGGTGATTGGTGGTTTGTATGAAGGCTAATCTTGTTGATGCCAAGTCAAGGGCAATTTTGCAGTTGTAGAATTAAGCTTGAAAGATGTCAGGAGAGGGTCTAAGAACTAGGTTGACCTGACCTGGACTATGTTAGAGTTCAGACACTTAAGAATATTCGAATCCTCTTCAGGTCAGGTAGCTTGATAATTAGGCTCGAGTAGCGGTATGATGTTAGTTAGCTCGGGAGCTTCCTGGATCGTGGTAAGAGTTCAACAATTAGAAGCCTTGTAATCGAATGTTTGGAGTTAGCACATAAAATTTAGAGTGATTGAGCAAGTTGTTTGATCAAGCCTAAATTTTACTATGAAGTTAGGAATATCGGTAAAAGTGATCCCGTAAGTTTAAATTTAGAAAAGTAAATAATTAAATATTATAATATTAAGTTATATGTATATTACTCGTTATTTATTTGAAACTCGTAAAATGAGTTCTGATAATTAAGGAATTGATAGAGATAAATTATATGTACACTAGAAATTATAAAATAATACAAATAATATTTAGGAGTATTTAGTTGTATTATATATATTTACGAGTAGGTAAAGATACCCAAAATCACTTAAAATACCTAATTTATGTTAAAACAATACTAAATTAATTAAGGAAAATTAATAATAAATCAAGGAGATTTATGGCATGGCAAGTTGGGAATTGAAGATGTAAATTTAGCAAATAGGAATAGGCCATTTATAAAGTGAAAAAGAGAAAAAGAAGGGATACTTGGCAAAAAGAAAAAAAAATCCAAGAAAAATTCTAAACACCTCTATAAATTCAAGGAATACTCTTCAGAATTCATTTTGGTCAATTTGCTGAGCAACAAAAATTAGAGAGAGAAGAGAAGAGGAGAGAATCTTTTTAGAAAAATAAACAAAAAATATAGTGCAATTAGAATATTAGAGGAGAACCCACTCCTAATAATCCATTGAAAAGAAACAACCTCTACTACTTGATAGTAGGACCATCGCTAGGGGTTGCCAAAAATGGAGGAGCCATTGTTTGTGGTTGGAAATATCAAATTAATGTGTAAAATTATGAAAAATGGTATTATGGGATATTTTTGTATGTAGATTTAGGAAAAAATATCAATTTGATAAAATTAGGTTCCACGATATACTATTAAAATCATGAAACTCGAGCATATTTTCACTTTTGTTTTAAATAATTTTAATAATGTAGTTTTGAGCCCAAAATTTTTATATATATTGTCTAAGGTATATATAATATTGCTATGAATATTTTTCTTGAAATTGATTTTTAAATTTTTACTTTTTTTGGGCCTAAAATCATAAATAAAAGGCAAATTATTAAGTTTATTTTGTGACTTAATGCTAATTTGATGAAAATTTTGATCTAGTGTGTAATTAGACATCTTGAAATGTTAGTTACTGATGAGAGATGATAATTGTAGTGTTGGGGATGTTAGATATGGGTTTTATGTGTAGATTATGTAATAATGGATAATATGTGAAGATGAGAAATTTAATGAGTAGAAAATATTAGGTTAAATTGATAATATTATAATATTAAGAATATAATATAAATCTGATTTGGAATATAAATTTAGGACATTATGATAAAAATGTAGAAATATTCTCACTTAGGGAGCAAATTTGGAAGTATAATTAGGAATAAAGTGTACAGACTAGATTAGAATACTAATTAGGAGCTAAATAGGAGATTTAGGATACCCAAATATAGTTAGATGAATTGCACATATTGGATCGGAGTTCCTAGGGTTTAGATATAAAAACTGTAACTAGAAACCAAATTAGAACCTAATTTAAAAACCGAATCAAAAACTAGTTTATGAATAATTCGGTTATAAGTAATATAAAACTTGGACAACTGGGTAAAGTTATGATTTTAAAGCTTCTATATCATAAGAGTATAAATACTAAAAGAGTATTTATATTATCGGATTAAGCGGTGATGAACCAACTTTGCATCGGACTTAACTGTACAAATTGGAGATGTCGAGTTTGACTTTTCGGTTTTCTTTGATTTAATTTGAAGTCTAGTTTTCTAACTAATACTAAACCTAAAACCATTTAATATTAATCATTAACTAAAGAAATTGGGAAATTCCGGTTTTTTAATTAGAAAAAATCTTTGGAGTTGCTACTCAACCGAAATTAGGAAAGAGAAAAGAATTTGTATTCAATTGGCTGGATTGATTACAATTTAACTATCGGTCTTTGAATTTAATTTAAATGAAAAAACCAGAGGGTTATGAATTGAGGGGTTAACCTATTAAACTTTAATGGATATCGCTATCTATTTACCAAAATTAGGTTTATTCTTCAAACTATAGTATTTTTTAATATTTTTAAGAAAAAATAAAAACTAAAAAGAAAAGAGAACCTAAGTTTTTATATATTTTATCGTCGCCCTGAAGGTGCCTACGTACCTATTAGCTGGGATCAAACAATCGTAGTTCTTTCCGAAAACTTTAATGTATTGGTTCTTTTTATAAAAATATAATTAGTTGAATTTACGTTTTTATTAACCGTTTTATTTTTATTAAGAAAAATCCCTAGAAGCCTAATTTTTATTCCCAATTTAAAAAGAAAACCTAAAAACCTAAAAACCTAATTTTTGAAAAGTCTTAAATTAAGATTTTTATTTTAGAAAAATGACTAAGTGATAATTTTTTTTTATTTTCAAGAAAAGCCCTAAAGACCTAAAAATACAATTTTTATGAAATATGCAATGTTTTACATTATGAATCTTTTATATAGAAAAGATGCTTAAAACATAAAAAAGAAAAAATTCCTAACTATAGAAAAGATACTTAAACTATAGAAAAGAAAGCCTAACTATAAAATATGGCTAAATCATAGAAAATATGCCTAACTATAGGGAATATATCTAAATCATGGAAAAAATGCTTAACTATATGAAAGATATCTAAACCATAGAAAAAATGCTTAACTATATGAAAGATATCTAAACCTTAGAAAAAATGTCTAAACTATAGAAAAGAAGCCTAAATTACGGAAAAGATGTCTAACCGTAGAAAAGATGTTAATTAAATTTTTTTTTTGTGAAAATCAAAATAATTTTTTTTTTTATCTAGAAAACCCTAACATGCTTAATGCAAGTTTTCTAAATTAATACAATATGTAAAGAATGAGATTTTGTAAAATATGAGATTTTATAAAAATGTTATTTTGAAAATATGAAATCTAAAAAAAAAAAAACCTAACACATCTTCACTAGACACTAATACTATAACTAACTACTAACAACTAAAGACGTGATGAAAATAAATAAGTTAATACAAGTCTTAAAAATGACTGCACATACACTAAGTAAAATAAAAATAAATAAATAAAACAAGCTATAGACAATAATTAAAAACCACTATTGTGTACTTGTAAGGCAAAGCACACAAAGCTGATGAAAAGGAACGGATTAGATCCCCAGTCCTGACGTGCACATAACTGTGGAATTGGTCTGAGGAATGGGTTCGAACGTGTTTTTAACAAATGTATAATTGTTTCCTTAGCTCGCACCACGTAACCCCTATTTATAAGACTCGAAAACAAATCTTTTGGATCGAATCAAATTAAACTTAAATTGATAAAGATCCAAAATAGATTTGATTATTATAAATCTTGATTTTATTGGATTTAACGTTATCGTATCAGATTTGCTTTTTTTTTTTACAACTATTTAGTCAAGATCCTATCTAATTAATCTTTTCGAATTTTTTCTTTTTTAGTTTTTTTCCTTCTTCTTTAACAATTTTCTTTTGTTTTTCTTATCATTTTTCAATTTTTTTTTATTTTCTAAATTATGACCTTAAAAACAAAAATTATAACTACTAGAGAGCAAAAATTGAGTGTCTATAGTTGCTCCTCTTTATGGTGAAGCTTAAGTAAAAGTTTGCTGTAAAAACGCTGTAAAAACAAAAGAGACACAGTTTTTACATTGGGATGACTCTATCTTAAGAAACGCTATGACTAGTTATCTATTGTAGGAATGGTTCGTTAAGGATTTGGTGACGATAAGCTTGAAATGAATAGATGTGAAGGTAGTGCCCTTGTAGGTTGGCAAGAACCCTAAAGAGAATATTGAGAACTTGGTCATGTCCTTTATGGGCTAAGTAACTAAGGTAGGCGAAGTATTCCTTGAGTTAGCTAAAACCCTAAAATTAATTGAGAACTTAGTTGTGCCCCCTATGAGTTGACTAACCAAGGTGAGCGAAGCACTCCTTAAGCTGGTTAAGGCCCTAAATTGAATTAGATTGTAAGCACTCTTAGAGATGGCTAAAACCCTAAAAAAATGAGAAAACTTAATCTTACTTCGATGAGTTGATTAACTAAGGCAGGTGAAGTATTCCTTAAGCTGGCTAAGGCCTTAAACTGGATATGATGGGTAAATGCTCCTAGAACTGACTAAAACCCTAAAAAAATGACAAATCTTGTTTGTGTTCTAATGAGCTGACTAACTAAGGCGGGCAAAGTACTCCTAGAGTTGGCTAAGGCCTTAAACTAGATGAGATGGGTAAGCGCTCTTAGAGTTAGCTAAAACCCTAAAAAAATGAGAAAACTTGATCGTACCCCAATGAGCTAACTAATCAAGGTGGGCGAAGCGCTCGTTGAGCTGGCTAAGGCCCTAAAAGAATGAGAAAACTTAGTCATGCCCCAATGAGCTGACTAATCAAAGCGGGCAAAGCACTCCTTGAGCTAGTTAAAGCCCTAAAAGATAATGAGAAAACTTTATTGTACCCTAATGAGTTGACTAACCAAAGCGAGCAAAGCACTCCTTAAGTTAGCTAAGGCCCTAAATTGGATGAGATGGGTAAGTTCTCTTAGAGTTAGTTAAAACCTTAAAAATGAGAAAAACTTAGTCATGCCCCTTTGAGTTGACTAACCAAGGTGGGCGAAGTATTCCTTGAGTTTACTAAGGCCCTAAATTGGATGGGGTAGGTAAGACTCTTAGAGTTGGCTAAGGCTCTAAAATGAATTGAGAAAGCTTGGTTGTGCCCTAATGAGTTGACTAATCAAGATGGTCAAAGCGCTCCTTGAGTTGGCTAAGACCTTAAACTGGATGAGATGGGTAAGCGCTCCTAGAGTTAGCTAAAACTCTAAAAGAATGAGAAAACTTAGTTGTGCTCCAATGAGCTAACTAACCAAGGCGGTCAAAGCGCTCCTTGAGCTAGCTAAGACTTAAAGAGAAGAAAACTTGGTTGTGCCCTAATGAGTTGACTAACCAAGGTGGTCGAATTGCTCCTTGAGTTGGCTAAGACCTAAAGATAAGAAACTTGATCGTGCCTTAATGAGCTGACTAACCAAGGCGGTTGAAGCACTTCTTGAGTTGGTTAAGACCTAAAGATAAGAAAACTTGGTCGTATCCTAATGAGTTGACTAACCAAGGTGGTCGAAGTGCTTCTTGAGCTAGTTAAGACCTAAAAATAAGAAAATTGGTTGTAACCTAATGAGTTGACTAACCAAGGTGGTCAAAGTGCTCCTTGAGTCGATTAAGACCTAAAGAGAAGAAACTTAGTCGTGCCTTAATGAGCTGACTAACTAAGGTAGTTGAAGCGCTCCTTAAGCTGGCTAAGACCTAAAGATAAGAAACTTGGTCGTGCCCTAATGAGTTGACTAACCAAGGTAAGCGAAGCGCTTCTTAAGTTAGGTAAGGCCCTAAAATGAATTGAGAATAGCTTGGTCATGCCCTAATGAGCTGACTAACCAAGGTAATCAAAGCACTCTTTAAGTTGGCTAAGACCTAAAAATAAGAAAACTTAGTCATACTTCAATAAGCTGACTAACTAAGGTGGGTGAAGTGCTTCTTGAGCTTGCTAAGGCCCTAAAATGAATTGAGAAAACTTAGTCGTGCCCTAATGAGCTGGCTGACTAACTAAGGCGGGTGAAGCGCTCTTTGAGCTGGCTAAAACCTTATATCGAATGAGATGGGTAAATGCTCCTAGAGTTGGCTAAAATCTTAAAAAAATGAGAAAAATTTGTTGTACCCTAATGAGCTAACTAACTAAGGCAAGCAAAGCGTTCCTTGAGCTGGCTAAAGCCTTAAAATGAATTGAGAAAGCTTGGTTGTGCCCTAATGAGCTAACTAACCAAGTCAATCAAAGCACTCTTTGAACTGGTTAAGACTCTAAAATGAATTAAGAAAGCTTAGTCATGCCTTAATGAGCTAACTAACTAAGACGGTCAAAGTGTTCCTTGAGTTGGCTAAGACTTAAAGATAAAAAACCTTGAATTGGGATAGTACTCCATGAGCTAGCAATATCCCTAAAAGGAATGTGATTTGGGCAAAGTTTTATGAGCCGGTTGGGAGCCTAAGAAACTTCAAATTGGGACTATGCTCTATAAGCTAGCTAGATCCTTAAGAGACCGTGAATTAAGATTATGCTCTAGGAGCAAATTAGAAGCCTAAGAAACTTTGGATTGGGATAGCGCTCTAAGAGCTGGCTAGATCCTTAAATATGAATCGAGATAGTGTTCCATAACCTAGCTAAATCCCTATAAAATGAACAAACAATAAGCACCTTACGGACTCTATATGACAGTTGAAAGTAAAACTGAGGAACATAGCTGAATCAAAAAACTCTTGTTTTAGGGAATTTACAAAGGGAAAATTTGATGAAAATTGTTTATAACATGAATTGAAGATCTGGCTACCAGGGCCGATATGGATGGAATAAACTTGTAACAAGCCCTTCCTTTCTCTCCCTCTTTTCCTTTCTTCTTTTGTTTCTCATCTTTTTTCTTCTTTTCTTGAAAGTGTGCTAATAGGTACAAATGTTTATTTAAGAAACAAGTGTTATAACCATGTAGGGTATCTCATATCTATTTTAGTTTCTGGTCTTAACAGTCAGCTTCTTGGATAGGCTTTAAACATTCATTTCCTAAGGAAAAGGTAACTCACGATTAGTTTAGTCGAAGAGAACTACCTTATACACTCTCGATTTAGATTTCGCTCTTCACTACTGTTCCAAAAATTACAGTCCAGTTTGCAAGTGAGATGCTTTGATCAATCAATTAGGTCTTTTTGGGTTTAATATTGTGAATTGGGCTTTTAGTCCAATGTATTCAAAAGGGATTGATGAGAGGGACTATTTTTGAAAGACGTAGTTTCATCCATCCCAAGTATACAAGTCAAGAATCTTTTGGAAAAAACTTGATGTGTACTTGCTTCAGTTTCAAAAACAATTTTTATTTTAGATAAATTATTCTTCAAAATTAGAAGAGCTTTGAGTAGAGAGATATTGTGGGTGGGAGATATTGTGTTTAAGATTCAAGTGGATATAAAAGTTTTATGTTTGTGATTTAGAGCGTGCTTCTAAAATGGACATGGGATTTTTGGTTTGTGGTTAAGAATGTGATTTTGAACCGTATGTCTTTAGAGCAACATAGGCCTTTGGGCCTTCTTTGGTTGGGGATCTTCTCAAACCCGATGTTTGGGCATTTCTTCATTTTTCTTTCTTTTAGGTTTTTTTCCTTTTTCTTTTCTCTTTTTTTTTTCTTATTTCTTTATTTTCTCTTCCCAAAACTATCTCTTTTGTCAAGTTTTTGTCTCTAAATTAATCAAGGCCATAAATCCATAGGTTCAGAGTGTATGGGTTTGGGTAAGGTATGTGTAGTCTTTGAGGTATTTGAAAAAGTGTTAGCTCTTCTTCAAAGGGAACAATTTATTGAAAACAAAAATTATCCTTAAATTGTTATTACTAAGATAAGCACAAATCGACTTTATCCTTCCCTCCAATCAATAACCCTAACCCTAACCTCTGAATTACCCCATTGTGGGGTGGTTCTTGACAAGACTTACCTTTAAAAGGACTCCAAATCGGTTTAATGGGGTTAACAAAGGATAATTATGTTTGAGATTTGAAATTGAATGTCTAACTTCATTTCGGTCTGCGTATCAAATTCAAAATGGACCTCCTTTAAAGAATGAGTCCAAAATATCCTCACCATGATATCTCTCATCTCTTAAAGTTTTTAAGGGTTAATGTATGAGATATAGCTTGCCTCTTTTCATTCTAAACTTTCTTGAAAGTGAGTTACCAATTCCCTATGTAAGGATTGGTTAACCTTAGGGTGATGATTGGCTTTACTCCCATGCTCCAGTTGTGAAATTTAAAAGAACAAATGCTCCATACCTTTCATACTCTCACTTAAATCACCCTAGATTCATAGGACTTAAAGCTCTTAGGCTTTCATGTGTAGTTTTAAGCTTGGTTTCTTAGAGTTCAAATGGGCTGGCAATGACAACTTCTAAAGTGGAAGGGTATAATGAATTGCCCTTTTTGTTTATACTAGGGACGAAGCTTAGGATAGTATTTCATGGTCTCGTATTTTCACTTGGTTTATGGTTGGACTTAATGGCTCAAGGGCTTAGAG
Organism: Lumnitzera racemosa; assembly: GCA_024138005.1. Lineage (NCBI taxonomy): Eukaryota > Viridiplantae > Streptophyta > Magnoliopsida > Myrtales > Combretaceae > Lumnitzera > Lumnitzera racemosa. The sequence continues at coordinate 86,070,417 of JAMXBC010000011.1, forward strand.
TTGGTTCAACTATCTTGATGGGCTAGGGGTTCATGTTTGGTTGGTAGCTTTCTCAGGCTAAATGGATATGTTTTAGGTTAGCTGCTTTAATAGGCCAAATGATTATGTTTGTCTTGAGCCCCATAAGGATTTGTAACCATTAGCAACTTCCTTTTTTTTTTTTTTTTGAAAGAGAGAGTGGAAAAGTTAGGGCTTTTATGTTACAAAAACCAAGCGATGGAATTGTAAATGGAAGATTGCCTTCCAATTCTATATACAAGCTTATGGAATTTATATAGAACAACGTAACTGAGTGTATATTTACAAATGAGGAATTCTAAAGGATGAATAAAAGAGTAAAGAAAATATCTAAATCCTACTTATTTCAAATGAGAAGGGCTATTTACAAAGTGTTAATCTATCCAAAAGAATGAATATTTCTGGTTAGTAGAAAACTAGGCAAAATGGTAACTACCTAAAATTATTTTACAGGTTTGATTCTTTTTCTTTTTATTTTATTATTATTATTTTTTATTTTCTTTATGAGGGCTCAGCAAATGTGGGCTCAAACAAAAAATGACAGATCCAGGCTCCTATAGATGTACTAAGGCTTATACTAAGGTAATATTCACAGAGGTTTTTTGTAGACAGGAGATGGGCCCAATTTTATTCCTATTAAATTCTTACTTATCTCGACTAAAAAGTTAGAACCACCTCTGGAGTAATCTTTGAGGCCAATGAGGTGGATAGACATAGATATGTTGGAAGGCCTCTTCACCTAATCTAGACATACCTACCTAAAGAACTAAAATTACAATCAAAGCCCAACCTAAACTTTATATGGAATTATTACAAGATATTTACAGGAAAATATTACAATGGACAACTGTCCTTATTCGTTTAGGTTTGCCACATTATGGGTTCTTGTGATTTTTTGAAAAAAAAATTTTGTGTAATGCAAAAGGTGGGTTCTAAAGGTCTTCAAGTTTAGTAACCACCGCGTTTTTTTAAAGTAATGGTTCTATGATCACATGTAAACTTGAGTGGGATAGCCTGATCAGCCCTAGAAGGTAGTTGCTTCGCAATATTCGAATCTTACACAATGGCTCCCCTCCTAAGGTCCTAAGACAGTGTAATTTTGACTGTATCTACCATACATTTATAATGCAGAAAACAAAATAAAAATAAAGTAAACCCCCAAAATTGCCCCCCTAAATTAACTGTAACAAAAAATGTTAATAAAAAAAAGAAATGAAATAAATAAATAAAATAAAAACTTAAGTGCACTTTTTTTTTTTTGAAAAATAATCTTATTTTCAGTAAATTCTAGTGGCTAGCCCTCTAAGCGTCTCCAATGAAGTCGCCAAACTATCGTGTCTGATTTTTCGTTTTTTTTTTATTTAATTTGATTTCTCATTTTTTGACTGATACTAAACTCAAACCCATTTAATATTAATCTTCGACTAAAGAAATTAGAAAATTCCAATTTTTTATTTAGAAAAAAACTTTGGAGTTGCCACCCGATCGAAATCGGGAAAAAGAAAGAAACCATAATCAATTAGATGTATTGACTACAATTTAGCTACCGATATTTGATTTCAATTTAAATGAAAAAACCAAAGGGTTCTGAATTCAGGAGCTGACCGATTAAACTCTAACAAGTATCATTATTTATTTATCGAAATTAGATTTATTCTTTAAATTATAGTATTTTTTAATATTATTAAGAAAAATAAAAATTAAAAAGAAAAGAGAATCTAAGTTTCTATATATTTTATCGTCATCACGAAAGTGCCTACGTACCTATTAACCGGGATCAAACAATTGTAATTCTTTCCGAAAACTTTAATGTATTGGTTCTTTTTATAAAAAAATAATTGATTGGATTTACGTTTTTATTAACTATTTTATTTTTATTAAGAAAAATCCCTAGAAGCCTAATTTTTATTCCCAATTTAAAAAGAAAACCTAAAAATCTAATTTTTAAAAAGTCCCAAATTAAGATATTTATTTAAAAAAATGACTAAGCGATAAATTTTTTTTATTTAAAAAAAAACCCTAAAGACCTAATTTTTATGAAATATGTAATGTTCTACATAATGAATCTTTTATATAGAAAAGATGCTAAAAACATAAAAAAGAAAAAATTCCTAACTATATAAAAGATACCTAAATTATAGAAAAGATGCCTAATCATAGAAAAAAATCTAAACCATAGAAAAGAAAGCCTAACTATAAAATATTCCTAAATCATAAGAAAGATGCCTAACTATAGGAAATATATTTAAATTATGGAAAAAATGCCTAACTATACGAAAGATATCTAAACCATAAAAAAGATGTCTAAATTATGAAAAAAAGTCTAAACTATGGAAAAAATGTCTAAATCATAGAAAAGAAGCCTAAATTATGGAAAAGATGTCTGGTTATAGAAAATATGTCAATTAATTTTTTTTTATGAAAATCAAAATGGTTTTTTTTTATCTAGAAAACTCTAACATGCCTAATGCAATTTTTCTAAATTAATATAATATGCAAAGAACGAGATTTTGTAAAATATGAGATTTTATAAAAATGTTATTTTGAAAATATGAAATCTAAAAAAGAAAAAAAAAAACCTAAAACATGTTCACTAGATACTAATACTATAACTAATTACTAACAATTAAAGATGTGATGAAAATAAAGAAATTAGTACAAGTCTTAAAAATGACTGCACATACACTAAGTGAAATAAAAATAAATAAATAAAACAAGTTATAGAAAATAATTAAAAACTACTATTATGTACCTACAAGGCAAAGCACACAAGGCTAATGAAAAAAAGTGGATTTGATCCCAGTCCCATTACGCGCATAACTATGGAATTGGTCTGAGGAGTGAGTTCGAGCGTGTTTTTAACAAATGTGTAATTGTTTCCCTAACTCATACCACGCAACTCCTATTTATAAGACTCGAAAACAAATCTTTTGAATCGAATCGAATCAAACCTAAATTGATAAAGATCCAAAACAGATTTGAATCTTACAAATCTTAATTTTGTTGAATTTAATGTTATCGTATCGAATTTTATTTTCTTTCGATAACTATTTAGTCAATATTCTATCTAATTAATCTTTTCGAATTTTTTATTTTTTATTTTTTTTCCTTTTTCTCTAACAATTTTCTTTCTTTTTTTTTTTTGTCTTTTTATAATTTTTCAATTTTTTTTTATTATTTTCTAAATTACGATCCTAAAAACAAAAATTATAACTACTAGAGGGCAAAAATTAAGTACCTACAAGAGACTTTAAGTAAGTTGGGACCAATACATTATTTGGGACCAATACGTTATCATGTTTTAGAGTACAATATTATGATATTTAGAGATTTAGGATTATATTTTTTTGTGCTTGTAGAAGGATGCTTATGTGCATGCATGTGTGTCTTTGATTATTTGGCTATATACTTATGCTTTGCTATGGTGATTTGTTGTGCCTTGTGTTGAGTGAAATTATTTAATCACCCTAATTTGAACTTAGCTATATTCAACCTAAATACCTTAATTGGACATGCACTACTGCCTTTTAGGGGACAATTAGGATTATCTGACTAAATTCCAACACTTTCTAAAAGGATAGCATTATAACATAATGGTTTTTTTTTTCATCCTTAATTGAACTAAGTGATAGAAGAGGAGGCCACAATAAGGATGAGGGCAGTAGTTTGAAGGAAAGTTATTGGAGGAGCGGTGTCTTTATTATGTAAACTTGGGTTTAGTAGTGAATTATTTCATACTCATTAAAACTCTTCAAACCTACATTAGAATAGGCGAAATTTCTCTAATTTTAGAGCTAATAGTACAACGTTGTGTGATGATATTTGCGTATTGCATTACATTTAATTAATTGTTTGAGAACCATACTTGTATTGTTGTACAGTCTTATATCTTCATCCTTACTTATCAAGTTGTGGTTTCCCATATCCTTATATATTTTCTTATAGGTGAAAATCCAAATACTACATTATAATTATCCAAATGTTATTACCGTTTGAAGAACTTTACAGGGTCGATTGAGATTTTGATTCTACTCGGTTCGATTCGATAAACAATCTTAATATAAGTAATTCCAATAGTAACTTAAATAGGTTAAGTTTGCTCTTCGATGACATGATTCTACATCCCATCCACGTGTTATTCTCTTCTAAGATTCTTACTCAGTTTCATCTAGTAACGAGTCAAATTGATGTACTTAGATTTGCTAGTAATTAAAAATTAGTTTAACCTCAATTGATCAACTCCCATGGGATGGTTCCAAAATTTAGCTAGCACGAAGAGTAGAAGTAATTGAAGTTGACCGAGTCGAACCACCAAGTACTAATTCTTATAAATTATAAAAAATACTAGGAAGTAAAATGTTCGTATATTATGTTTGCTAATCATTTTATTGAAATTTTTATAATGTATAAATACTAATGGGACTGAAGTTAATTATTATTTGCATGAAATTGAATCATTAATAGGCATTTTCTAGTTGTAATGGAAATGCAAAGGATACTGATCATTGTTTGCATGATTCAGGTGCTCTTTTGCAATTTCTCATGCATACTATGTGAGAGCAAAGAAAAAAAAGAAAATCTTGTTTTGATATTTAAATAAGTGTATGAAGATGAATTTTTTCATTAATTATTTAGCATAAAATATAAATACTCTCTAGAATTACTTATGTAAAGTAAGTTATTTTTACCTAATATATGGATTTTATAACGTGATTTATGTGCTGTAGACACTCGATTTTTGCCCATAGTAATTATAATTTTTGTTTTTAGGGTCGTAATTTAGAAAATAATAAAAAAAATTGAAAAATGATAAAAAAAATACAAAATTTTGTTGGAAAAAAAAATAAAAAAAACTAAAAAATAAAAAATTCGAAAAGATTAATTTGATGGAATCTTGACTAAATAGTTGTTGAAAAAAAAAAATCTAATATGATGACGTTAAATCTAATAAAATCAAAATTTGTAAGATTCGAATCTATTTTGGATCTTTATCAATTTAGATTCGATTCGATTCAAAAGATTTGTTTTCGAGTTTTATAAATAGTGGTTGCATGGTGTGAGCCAAAAAGAACAATTACACATTTGTTAAAAACACGCTCGAACCCATTCCTTAGATCAATTCTATAGTTGTGTACGCGATAGGACTGGGGATCCAATTTGTTCCCTTTCATCAACTTTGCGTGCTTTGCCTTGCAGGTACATAATAGTGGTTTTTAATTATTGTCTATAACTTGTCTTATTTATTTATTTTTATCTCACTTAGTATATACGTAGTTATTTTTAAGACTTGTACTAATTTTTTTTATTTTTATTGTGTCTTTAATTGCTAATAATTAGTTATAGCATTAGTGTCTAGTGAACATGTGTTAAGTTAAATTTTAGTTATTTTTTTTCATATTTTCAAAATGACATTTTTATAAAATCTCATATTTTACAAAATCTCGTTCTTTGCATATTGTATTAATTTAGAAATATTGCATTAGGCATGTTAGCGTTTTCTAGAAAAAAAAAATCATTTTGATGTTCATAAAATAAAAAAAAATCTTTAATTGATTTTTTTTTTTTACTGCAAGACATCTTTTCCATAGTTTAGGTTTCTTTTTTATGGTTTAATAATCTTTTTTATAGTTTAGACGTCTTTTCTATGGTTAGACTTTTTTTTCCATGGTTTAGATATCTTTTTTATGGTTTAGATATCTTTTCTATGGTTATGCATCTTTTCTATGGTTTAGGTATCTTTTCTATGATTAGGATTTTTTTTTCTTTTTTATGTTTTAAGCATCTTTTCTATATAAAAGATTCATCATGTAAAGTATTGCAGATTTTATAAAAATTTCATTTTTAGATCTTTAGAGTTTTTCTTGAAAATAAAAAAAATTATCACTTTGTTGTTTTTAAATAAAAATCTTAATTTGAGACTATTCAAAAATTAGGCTTTTAGGTTTTTTTTTTTTATAATTAGGAATAAAAATTAGGCTTCTAGGGATTTTTCTTAATAAAAATAAAATGGGTAATAAAAACGTAAATTTAACCAATTATTTTTTTATAAAAAGAACCAACACATTAAAGTTTTCAGAAAGAACTATGATCGTTTGATCCCGGATAGTAGGTATGTAGGCACCTTCAGGGCGATGATAAAATCTATAGAAACTTAGGTTCTTTTTTCTTTTGATTTTTTATTTAAAAATATTATAATTAGAAGCATAATCGTAATTTCGGTAAATAAATAGTGGTACTCGTTAGAGTTTAATAAGTTAACCCTCAAACTTGGAACCCTCTGGTTATTCATTCAAATTGAAATCAAAGATTGGTAACCAAATTGTAATCAATCTACCAAACTGATTATGGTTTTTTTTTTTCTTTTCCCGACTTTGGCCGAGCAGTCACTCCAAATTTTTTTTTTTATTAAAAAAATCGAAATTTCTAAATTTTTTTAGTCGATGATTAATATTAAATAAGTTAGGGTTTAATATTAATTGGAAATGAGGAAATTAATTTTAAATAAAAGAAAACCCAAAAAAAAGGCACGTGCCTAGAAAATCCCAATCATTATTCAGCCATGCATTAGATCTCGCCTTGCTTCGTCTCATTTAGATGGAAGCCATTGAACAATCAAATATTGGTGGACAAAGAAGAACAGAGGATATATATATATATATATAGGCGTTTTGTGAACGTTCTTCGCATATGGATGATACGAATCAAATAGTGCTTGGAGCAACGTCTCCTCTCCGTGTTAAATAGTGTGATTGTCTATATCAGCGGAACTTGCGGGGCTCCCCATGCACGGGGCTAGAAATTTTTAACTCTCACATCATGATTGGCGCAAAAAAACTTGGGCAAAATTTTGAGGACGAGTTCTTGCTCTATAAATTCATGAGTGCATTTTCCAGAGCATATGTACTCATCACTCCATGGAAACACATCCTCAATAACAATCCATAAGTAGTAAAGAACTTTGCCAAAAGTTCTATTTTTAGATTAATTTCGACAAAAGTATTTTTCAAAGCCACATAATAATTAATCGAACAATGTTAAGGACAAAATTTGTGATATACAAATGTTATATTCGGTTGATTTTATAGAGCAGAAGATATGAAATATACAAAAATACATGCGCCGTCTGTTTATTGCTAAAGCTCCAAGGCCAAACCTGGATTGATGCTTTAGTTCAGGCCAAAGCTGTATCTGGAAAATTCTGAATTGTGAAATGATCCTATTTGCTAAGGCCAAAGATCTGGCTTTAGCGTTTTAGAAATATACAGATAGTGTATGTATTTATGTCTATGTCAATCATATGCACTCAGAGTGTTCCTAAATCATAGCCCATAAGGTGGTACGCATTTAGGTTTTATTATTGAAAAAAAAAAAAAAAAAATAGCTGCAATCAGTAAAGCTAAATGGACTTTTTATTCTTGGTATGCACGCGGTTTTGGTGAAAGGAAAAACTAGAAAATACATTTACGCCGAAATGGATCGAGGCTTCACCTGGAAAGGGCAATTGCAAGTCAGTAATTTGCTCTGTAATGCTATAAAGTAAGATTTATTTACATCTACAATCTTGTATTGACTACATAAATCGTAGACGGAAAGTACTCAATGGTGAAATTCTTAATGGTTTCGGAGACACTGATTGATCATAACCAATCACACTTGCCTATAAAAATATGCATAGAATATTGAAATACCTATAATTTAGAAGAAGTGGTGTAATTGTCTCTCCTTTGAGGATCTATATTACGGGCCCTATATCAACATAAAGAAATTACATCAGAAATAATACGTAGATGTGGGATAGCCCTCCAATGTTTTCACTTTTACGAAGTCGATATTTCGGTCCACAAAAATTGTTCAATATCATAGTTTCAGCCTCTAAGTAATAATTTAATAGATAAAAATGTTTCCCTTTTATAATAATTTAGATTTTCGGAGGGAAATGAACAAACTCTTTAGATTGTCATATGATTGGAAAGTCATCGGACTATTCACTTTTCTATAAAGTTTGGTGGTTTTAAGGGTCAAAATAAAAATTCCGTAGTCAATAAGGTATTTTATAAAAGTATAGTAATGTCCGGTAAATTTTACCCAAATACTATATATAGATTATTACTAGATAAGTGTTTTAGTAAACAAAAGGTTATGAGTTTAATTCCCATAACGATCATTTTACCTTTTTCAGAATGCATTTATTATTATATTACTTGATTAACATTTTCTTTGTCTTTTTCCTTCACAATAATTAATAATGTAAAATATCATTTGGAACAAAAATAAATAAATTTTTCTTGATTCAATTTATTTAATAGTTTTACACCATAAATAATAATTACATTGCTAATGCTATAAATATTTTGGTTTTATCTTATAAAGTTTTAACAAAATAACAATAATATATTACTTTGTGCAATTTTCATACAATTATTACTATAAAAAACGATTTATGGACCCTTGAATTTTTAGTATTCTACTTTGACGCAAGTCACAGGAAAAATTATTAATAAAAAGCAAAAGAATATTTATTATTTTATAGAGAGTATTAGATAACTAATTACCTATCACTATATTAAAATTAATAATTTTTGTAACTAATTGCCTATCACTTGAAACCATGTAATCGCCATTACTTGCTATTACCACATAATTGCAATTACAAACAATCCTTTCTTCTTCTTTTTTCTCCCAAAACTAACCTTATTGAAAAAAAAAAAAAAAATAGATCTACCACTTTAGTATTACAAGAAGCTCTTTTTTTTCCATCTATGTCACAATGAAATCAAACAAAAAACCCTCTTCCATCAATACCATGATGAAATCAAAGAAATGAAGAAAAAAACCCTAACTACACTCATCGTCATCAGTTCTTTCCATCCATCTCTCTCTCTCTATAGATTTATCTCCTCTCTCAATCTATCTCTCTAGATTCATGTCATGTTCGCTTTAGGTTGTGATGTTGTTGTAGCAATAGGTATGGGTTATCCCCTCTTTCGGTCTATCGCTTTTGATTTATGATCTATCTCTCTCGATCAAGAACTTGAGATTATAGTGGGTCTTATACTGGTGGGTTGCGGAAGTTGGACTACGTAATGGAACACAAGAACTAGATAAGAGGGAATTGGTGCTCATGTGATATTAGTAAGCTTTGTACGAGTGGTGATGCTGTTGTATTGTGTAGTCTCGAGTTTGGGTGTGATTTTTTTATTTTTATGGGTTAAGGTTTCATATAATGATGAGTTTAACAGAAGGGATTTAGATCTGATGAAGATGATTTTATGAAAATGATGAATTTAGCATTTTTTTTTTAAGGCTAGGAATGAATTTAACATTAGGATGAAGATGATGAAAATAACATCTAATGAAGAACATTTTATGAAAATGATGAATTTAATATTTTTCTTTTTTGGCTGGGGTTGAATTTAATTTTTGGATTGATGATATGATAAAAATAATAGGGATATTTTGGTCTTTTAATTATTTATTCAAAATTTTTTCATTTTTTTGTAACCAATTAAACAATGTAATAAGCATTCATAACCTATTATATGTCAACTCCATTCTCCAGTAATGTCTATTCCATTCCCTTTATATTCTATTCAGTAAAGTGAACGAACTGATAGTATCTTGTAAAGTACATTACATCCTCTTGAATACCCTTATTTATTTTCTTCAAAAATCTTAATTTTTTTTCTTGTTAAGTATTAAAAAGTGTTATAAGCACGCTTATCTATAAAACCTTTATATATATATAAGATGCTTATGACTTAAGGGTATTCATGGTTAAATTCAGTTCTATTTAAGGGCCAAACTGAACTGCATTTGAAATGGTTTGACTCAAATCCTTAATGAACTAGACTGCTTTTAATAGGTCAAGGTACCGAACCAAAATGCAATTCAGTTTGTTTCAATTAAATTCGAACTGCTTATAAAAGCACCTCCTTATATTTGATAATATTAATAGTAAAAATATGAAAATTTGTTTAAGAGATAAAAATCGATAGTAAAAGTATAGGAGTATGTAGTAAAAATCGAGCGTAGGAAGAGATACAATAAAAAAGAATATAAATAAGGTTAAAATAAAATATTAATATAGTTTGACAGTAAAATTATTCCTTATATTTTATTTTTTAGAAAGAAGCAGTTCGAGTTCAAGCAATTCAATTTGATTTGGTTTAGGTTTGAGCGGTTCCATCTCTTAAATTGAACCGTGAATCATTTCAATCTCCTTTGAACCGAACCGAAATATAAAAGAATCATATTTTATGGTTCAATCTTGTTCGATTCAAATTTTGGTTCGATTCGACTTGATTTGGTGGACTGCCCTAATATAAGTAATTCCTATAGCTACTTAAATATGGTAAATTCGCTCAGCGATCACAAGATTTTGTGTTCATCCTCCTGCTATTCTCTTCTAAGATTTTTGCTTAGTTTCATCTTATTTTATGCGTAGCGATCAAACTAATGTACTTAGATTTGCTAGTAATTGAAAGTTAGTTTCTCTTTCGAGAGGGAGTCAAAAACAAGGAAAACAGAAAGATATAACCTCGATTAATCAACTCCTATGGGTTGGTTCCAAAATTTGTCTAGCAATTGAAGTTGATCGAGTCGAACCACCAAGCACTCACTCCTATATATTATAAAAAATGCTAGGAGGAAAAATGTTCGTGTATTATGTTTGCTAATTATTTTATTGAAAATTTTATAATGTGTAAATACTTATGGGAATGAAGTTATTTAATATTTGCATGAAATCGAATCATTAATAGACATCATGAATAGACATTTTCTAGTTGTAATGGAAATGCAGAGGATGCTGATTATTGTTTTCGTGAAATTGAATCATTATGATGCTTTGGTTCTTTTTTCTTTTTTTCCCTCCTTTTTGTTATGAGGTGCTCGTTTGCAATTTCTAAGGCCTACTGCGTGAGAGCAAAGAAAGAAAAATCTTGTTTTAATATTTAAATAAGGGTGTGATATGAACATTTCTTGAGATTATCTATGTAATACAAGCTATTTTTACCTAATATATGGGTTTTATAATGTGATTTGTGTTTAAGATACCTTATCACAGTACAGCCGTGTATTACATCTCACCTTGCTTCCTTTCATATAAGTGGAAGCCATTGAACAATCAAATATTGCTTGACAAAGAAGAGCAGAGGATATATTTTTTGGCATTTTGTGAACGTTCTTCGCATATGGACGAGACGAATCAACGAGAACTTGGAGCATCGTGTTAAATGGTATGATTGTGTCTAAATCAGAGCAACTTGCGGGGCTCCCCAAGCAAGGGGCTAGAAATTATTATCTCTTACATCATGATTGGCGCAAAAACACTTGGGCGAAATTTTGAGGACGAGTTTTTCCTCTATAAATTGATGGATGCATTTTCCAGAGCATATGCACTCATCACTCCAAGAAAACACATCCTCAATAACAATCCATAAGTAGTAAAGAACATGGCTTTGGTGTCTAAAGCTACAATCTTCCATGTTTTAGTAACCATTTTGGGACTTTGGGCATCACAAGCCTGGTCCCGCGAATTGCCTGAATTGTCCATGAACGAGATGCATGCGCAATGGATGGCTCGTTTCGGGCGAGTCTATCACGATGATGCCGAAAAAGCGATGCGATTCGAGATATTTAAAAAAAATGTTGAGTATATTGAGACATCCAACAAGGCTGGGAGTAAGACTTATAAGTTGGGAATCAATGCATTTACTGACCTCACACCAGAGGAATTTAAAGCCACTCGATTTGGTTTTAAGGCTGCTTCCCATTCTAAATTATCAAGATCCTCGTCATTCAAATATCAACATGTCAGCGAAGTTCCTCCTAAAAAGGATTGGAGACAAATGGGTGCAGTCACCCGTATCAAGGATCAAGGTCAATGTGGTATGGCTAAAACATTTGGTCTATATAAATGTTAATTTTCAATATTATACTCTCTTGGCATAACTATCTTTTCCTTATTTTGCTACATAACAAAAAGCTTAACATTATCTTGTATTGCATAAAATAACCGCAATTCAATTAGAATTTTATCTTTTTAATGTTTGCGTACATTAGGGGGAAAAGTGCAATGATACTTTGAAAAGGCTTAGAATCACAAAGGGACTTGAACTTCTTATATAACATAACATACACCCTTTAGAAAATGTTACTACCATAAAAATTCCTCTTATAACGCAATAGCAAGAAATTTTTTTTTTTTTTTTTATTGATATAGAATTTTACTTTCATTTTTTTCAAATTAATTCATCATCTTATTTAACCTGTACTTGTAAATTAATCAAGTAAACCTTTTAATTAAATAATGAACCTCCATAAAAAAAAATAATTTTCATTTTATAATTATAATTTCTTAGTTATTTATTGATAACTCAGTCTTTGTTTTTTGATCCGTTGAATTGGTTGATTAATGCTCCCAAACATTATGTTGGCTATAGGGTCTTGTTGGGCGTTCTCTACTGTAGCAGCCATGGAAGGGATTACGAAACTTAAAACAGGTGAACTGGTCTCTCTTTCGGAACAAGAGCTTATTGACTGTGATGTTAATGGCACGAATCATGGCTGCAATGGAGGGCTAATGGATGATGCTTTCAAATTCATCATCCAGAATCATGGCTTGACAACCGAGGCTAAATATCCATATGAAGGAATTGACGGCACTTGTAAAACCAGCAAATCATCTTCATCTGCTGCAAATATCACTGGATATCAAGATGTACCACCCAACAACGAGCAAGCGCTTCTAAATGCTGTGGCGAATCAACCCGTCTCTGTCGCCATCGATGCTGGTGGCGCCGATTTCATGCATTATCAGAGTGGAATTTTCACTGGAAGTTGTGGAATCGATTTAAATCACGGTGTAACAGCAGTTGGTTATGGGAAGGGCGATGATGGAGCTAAGTTCTGGATCGTGAAGAATTCATGGGGCACAAGTTGGGGTGAAATGGGCTATATCAGGATGCAAAGAGAAATAGATGCTAAAGAAGGGCTATGTGGCATTGCCATGCAGGCTTCATTTCCAACTGCGCAAAGAAAATAGAGAATACAACATGAATACTCCCTACGTTGTAGTATTTTTCATGTTCTTAAGGCTTTTTGGGTATCATGATTACGGTTTGTTACTAAATATAATGCTTGAATTAACGTATCACGATCATATAGAAAATTATGATCTAGTTTAGTCTATCACAGACCATATGTCTACCAAAGCAATACATGAATACTATTTCAAGACTAGTTAACTCTTATATATGTAATCCTGTTTATTATTTTGAAAAGTTGAAGTAACCTTTAAGGATCTATTGCCTATGATCACATTTAAGAATACTTGGCAACTAGGACAACATCAATGCATCATATGATCTAAATCGTACCATGCATTTTGTCATTTGTAAAAATTTTGAGAAACATATAATTTTTTTTTTTTTTTATTATGGTTAAGCATGGTTCGGCTTGGTATAGTTCATTTTTTCTTACTAAATTGAACTTATTATTATGGTTTAATTTTTTTTTAAATCGAATCTAACCATATAGTTTTTTTCATAATTTTTTTAAAAATAAAAAGAAATGGTTTATTATAATTTGATATACAGTTTGAACCGTTTTTATAAATTAATTATTAACATTACCTATTACAAATTTATAATATAAATTTTGGATTAACGGTGAACCAATGAATTGTGATGGCCATATTAAATAAAAAAATCCTATTTGATGAATTGCATGCTTTGGCACTAAATGACAATAAATTCATTAATGCAATTCTTTGTAGGGATGTAAAAAATAACATGACAATTACAACATTAGGAGATAAAGAATCGAACTTCATCTATACTTTTTGGAGCTCAATGTTCATATCATAAAGTTAGCCTTAATAATGTTCAAGTAATCTAATCATCTTAAATTCAGAAGACTAGGAGCAAAATGCGGCCGGCTCGACATAACATAAAAAGAGAACATCCTCTAAAACGAGTAAATTCCCCTAAAAAATACCTTAATTCCTTGATTTAATACTGGATGGTGATGATCAATCCTAAATTTAATGCTAACAAGCTAAAGAAAATTATCTCCAATGAAACATTTGATAATATAGAAAAATCCCGAAGCCCAAACCAAGAGAAATCAGCCAGAGCTAAACTTGGCATGGTAGATTAAGAGAAAAGAGATCATAGTGGAGACAATTAAGAGTGTGCTGGGCTTTTCTCCCGCAAAGCGCTTGCTTTTTTTTTTTTTAATAATAATATTGAATTTGATTAAGTGTATGTTTCTTAAATAAAATTCATGCATAGCAATTTTTTTTTTGTCAGAAAAAAAAAATCAATTAGTTTAGTTCGATTTAAAGAAGTAGATCAAATTATGAATTGGTAGTTTATGTCCAAAATGAACTATTTAAAAAAAAAAAAAAACTGATTTTATGGTCCAATTCAATTCAACTCGGTCTAAGTTGTGATTTGAATGGTTTTTTTCCAACCCTAATAACTATATCCATGCTATCAATAATAATCATGAGACTTGTCTCAAGCCATATAATTGGTCAACATAACACTTACATTCTTGTAGTTGTAATAGAGTGTGATAAAAGATGATCCAATGGAACTCATTCGTTGATGTTGACCCTCTGTTTGTTTGAAGGAAAATCACTCATTAACAGGAAAGATTTTTCATTAAAACTATTTTTCTAAAAATGAGCTTTCATATGTTTGGTTAATCTTCATAAAAATACACTAGAAAGGCTTTTTTGGTGTTTAACATGAATTTTATGTAGAATTCAATCGTATTTAGATAAAATATCATTAGCATGTTATCTTAAATGCAAGCCTTTTTATGTCAAAATAAAACTATATAATCCAAATGAACTTTTAATATTCATGATTACAATTTATGAATCATATTTTTATAATTTTCTATTAAAAAGTTAGAGGACTTGTGAAAGCTAATCCGAAAAAAGACTTTAAAAAAAAAAAGAAAGTTATTTTTCTTGAAAATATAAATAACTTTCTTTTAATGGAAAAATGTTTTCCGTCCGTTATATGGGCAAAGATTTTCTACTCATGAGGGCGTTTTCAATTTAACAAATAAAAAAGTACGGATAATGCTTTTCGAAAATACTAAGGATAAAATTCACGATACACAACTGTTATATTTGGTTGATCTTATACAACAGAATTTCGCGAAAATCTCATTCGTTTTTATTTTACAATAAGCTTGACGCGGATGATATGATGAATATAAAGTTGGATAAAAATTGTAAGAGATTTCAGTTTAGAATTTGCTCCTCTCCATGCTATAATTATTAGGATTTTAAAGAATTAGATTTTTATTATCACGTATTTATCCATACTATAAATTTTCTTTTTCCTTTTTTTAATAAATGTTGATTTTGGTACTTCAGGAAAATGGGCCTACTCTAGATAATGGGTGTCATTGATTAAATTGGAAATCTGATTTAACAGTTGTCGGACTGGACCAAGAAAAGCCCATGTAGGTTGATTGCATTATTAGGGCTCCAAAAGTAAGGCGGTAATGTAAAATTTATAAAATTAAATCAACTCTTATAATGGACATATAAATTTGTACAATATTCTACATTATTTTTCTATATATATATATATTAAATATAATGTTAGGGAGTATTACAATAGGCTATGAATATATAAAAGTGACTCACGATATCTAATATTATATCATTTTTCAAACATTTTTTAAGCTCTAATTCAATATCTTTCATCAATAAAAACAAGTCTAATAAAAAGGGTATTATTTGTTCATCATGTACAATTTAATAGTGATCATGCACAAGAAATGCAATTTTCTCAGACTTGCATTGTACTTCACCACCCAAGGGAAGCTTTCTTAACTATAATATGGATGCTTAACAAAGCCTGAATTCAATTATTGATCGAGTCGATTGTAGTAAAAACACTCTTTCCATCAATAAGGTAGGCTCTTAGAGCTTGTACTAATTACCAATGCCTTCAATCTAGACGAACTCGGGGCACCATTAGCCCGTTTGGTAATTATTTGCATGTTCTTATGGAGGCTTTCCTTCACCAACTTTTGCATCATTTTCTTCCCTTCTTGAGCCTCCCTTTGGTTGATGGGCGATCCCATCGAAACTCGCCCCGTTTGTGGACCGGAATGCGGTCCCATCCTTGTTTGGCCTTCATCCTTAAACCATTGGAGCAGTTTCAATGCCCTCTTTTGTGCTAGAGGGCTCCCTAACAATGCCAATTCTAGGAGTACTTGCACAATGCCTGACTTAGCCATTTTAGCCCTTTGGATTGTGCTTTGGTGAGCCAAAATCATTAAAATGTAAGCTGCTAATTCCTGGCATTTGGGTTTGTCCTCCCATGTCAAAATCTCTATCAAGCTATTTGGCACCAAAGGGCTTGTTTCTAGGACCCTTTTGCCAGGAGATGTCACCACAAGGTTCCCTAAGGTTGCAAGGGCTTTTTCGGAAATCCCCTTTGTTGAGGATAGTGTTAAGAGTGCATCGACTAAAGCATTTGAGGATAATGATTTGGAATTGTCCAAAACTGAGGATAGGTTATACGATGTGCCCAAACATGTCTCCTTGGTATCAAGAGTTGAAGTTGAATCATCAAGGATGCATCCTAGTATGAATGGTATTATTTGTGATGACTCTAGGGGCAATAAATGGGAGTTTTTTAAGGAAGATAACGACAGGAGTAGTTCGGCAAATCCTTGTCTTGTCTCTTGATCGATTGAGTCAACGTCCTTTGGTAGTTTCAACAAGATTCCCGCTTCCAACATTAGTACTTTGTTCCTAAAAATAGAGATTATAAAATAACCAAGTCAGAGATATACATGGTTGGCAAAAAGGAAAAAAAAAATCAGACATATATGCTAAGGGAGATAATGTTTTGAGAAAATTTCGAACACTCCCTCTCCGTCATTGATCAAGTGTTGATAAATCTATTGAATTGTTATAGTATGACTTTACCTCTGATAAGTTTTAAAAAATATACACATGCACCATAAAACATCATCGCTATATGTAGCACTTTTTAGTGATAGATATAAGAGGTCAAATCACACATTTTACGTGCATCTAATCAATAGCGGGTTGGTATGTAATCACATTCGAAATTTTTAAAGAATATTTATACTTTCGTAATATATATAGATATATATATATTATATTTATTCAATTTCTTAACTTCATATGAAACCATCGATAGGTTAATTAACTCTCAAAATATATCATAGATGTCCTATGATATTATTATCTAATCTATTGAATAGTTTACTAGATTATTATTTGAAATCACTTAATAATGTGGATTATATTGCCAAAATTAACTCTAATTAGGAAATGAAACTTTAAAAAATCGCAACATACCTCAAAGTTAATACATATTGAATAAAATTAACGGTATATGGAGATACTTTTTAAAATTTATATATATTTTCCTTTTTTAAGAGAAAGGGAATCAAATCTATTTTATTTCATCAGAAGACTAACAATAATATCACGGATAAGTTTCGTTCCTTTTATTTTCAGTTTCAAATTGTATTTATCATTAATCTATCCTCTTAGTTTAGTGTGTATAATTTGCATATCTTTTCCATGAAAGTGAGGAAAAATTTAATAAAATAATATTTGCACATCTATTAATACTACTAGCATATCAAACAATAAAGAGAAAGTTAAAATTATTATAATTTAATAATATAAATATTGATTTTCTAAGTAAAATGAATCTAGTTTAATTTTCTTTCCTGAAATTATAGGTGTAACAATTGAAAAAAAAAAAAAAAGAAAGAAAGATTTATGGTAGTACAAAAATGAATTTTCCGTGCATTGAATATTGATACGACATCCCATAGTTTTAGGATTGAGGCAATCTCTGTAATTAATGTCTTAAGTTAAGCACACGTACTTTCTCAGAATACGCCATCGGTTAAATGGCACTAGGCAGGGAATCACAATGATGAGCATGGTTCATCATGGAATAATATGAAAATAAAATGGTTTCCTTGGAAACATAAAAAGTCGTTACAAATAGAGACAAGAATATTAAATGAATTCCAGAAAAAGTCGCCAAGATTCGGAGATTCTGATCTATGGTTGAAGGTTAGGTCAACATGGTAGACTTTTTTTAATAGTCCAAAGATCATGCGGATATGTTTGATCTCAACAACTACACTTAATCTTAAAGAATATTACTAAAATAATTTTCTTAACATTTTATAAACATCATTTGTTTCAAAATACTATCATTTTTCCTTCCAATAATTTCGGCCAAATCTTGCAAATAGCCAAAGTAGAACATTCTGGCGATTTATAAATAACACCATCTCCTAATATTATAATTTATATCTCAACATTATTATTTTCTTAATTATATATTAGAATTTTTTATTTATCTGATTATATATCCAATTAAAAATTTAATTATTACGATTTATACTTTAATTAATTTCAATTCATACCATTTATTTAGTTACCCCCTTCCCTCCAATGATCTTAAGGGGTTCATACAAACCCAATAGAGTTGTAGATAAGCACAAGCAACTACTAATATGATACATGATCTATATTTTTTAAGAGGCTCACTACTTATAATTTCTTAAGAGATGGTCGATGCCTACTTATAGGAGGTCGTGCAACCCTTCTAAGACTATAGATAACTATCTCACTAATTAATAATATCAAATGAAATAACAATATAAATTGGAGTTAATTAAGGTATAAATTGTGATAACTAAATTTTTAATTAAGAATATAATTATAAAAAGTGGTAAAATTGATATTTAAATCGTAATATTGACCTTAAAATATAGTGTCTTGTTTTTGAAAAATAATTTTAGTACATTTATGCATCAAGCAATTATATGTGTATCACAAACATTGTTAAAATTTGACTTTTTTTCTTTTTTAAATAAGTGGATCTTGGTAGAAATATGATATTTCAATTAAGAGATAATTTTATACTTGGTCTCCACTAACAATTTATTTATTTATCGCTAAGTGCATATTGGAACTTAAAGGAGAAGAATTCGAACTTGATTCACTCCGTTATAAATTAGTGTTCATACTATTAAATTACAATAAATAGTCTTAACCTCCTAACCATTTATAGAAATGTTGATTTATTATTAAATAATTAAAAACTGATTTCAATATTATTCTTAATAAATGTATACAATTTTTTTATAAGTACTCCTATGCAATTAATTTGTTAGTCTATATTAAAGAAAAATTATGGAAATCGGATCGTTACTCCTAAAATATTCAATCACAAGATACGCCAATCAAACTCATAGAACATGGTTTTGCCTTGACCTCCTTAACTTAAGAATTTACAAAGGTTAATCTTGAGAGTTTTGAAAAAGCAAAAAATTAAATTTATCAAGTTCGGGGTTTATTAGCAATAACAATATAATCAATAATTTGATTCGATCCTATTATTTTTCTTCTCCAAAGTGTGATTGATCGTTATTGAATAGCATCTTGATTATGATTGTGGAATCATAAAATTTGGAAAATTTACCTCAACGAGCATTTGAAGGAGATCTTAAAGTTATATGTGAAGCACTCCTTTACCCATAGTCTATTCTTGAAAGGTTGAACTCAGTTAAGCACTTATTGAATATAACTTAATATTAAATTCATTATATTTCAGTGACATGAATAATAATCTTTCAATAAAATAGATCGATTCAAATATCTTGTTCCTTAAGTTGTAATATTTAATGTTATTAAAAAAAAATAAAATACCTTAGTAATATGTAATCTCACTCCTTTTATTTTTATACTTATATTTTTTTATTTTTGCCAAAAATCTTACTCCTTATTTAATTATGCAATATTTAGTAATTGAAATTGGGAATCTATGCTCTCATAATAATACCCCTTGTTTGTTCTTCTTCTTCTTCTTTTCTTGGGCCACAACTCTTGTTTGTTCATTGAAAGGGGACATACATAATTGAAAATGAAACAATAATGCACAAAAAGAAAATCCACCGTGCTAAGTATCAAAGTCTAAATTCTCAGACTACGGAATCTCTCGGGCGTCAGAAGCACTGCAACTAGTAGCAACCACCACGTGAATACTAAACATCATACATTATACTCCAAAGGTCTTATGGGCAATTTTTCTGTAATTCTGCCCGCATTTTTAATGGTATGGATCCAACTCTTAATTTTAATTTTAATTATTTATTATTTAAATCTTAACCGTGAAATTAACTATGTTTTCAATGATTTAGATCTAATATATATATATAAATTAAATATAAAATAAATGACTATATCAATTCCTTTTAGAACGAGAGATGAACTCTAGATGCTCATTAGTAAGAGATTTATTAAGAGGAAAAAAAATTTATATATTTGACTATTAATTATATATTTCATAAAAGCAATTAAATATAAAAAAACAAATAAAAATTTACTTCATTTTTTAAGAATTATTTGAAGCACTAGTTAACTAAAATATGCGAAATGTCAAAGAAGGCATGTATTATGTACCGCTGGGGGGCTCCACTAAGAAGAGTTTTTTATGGCCATCAGTACATCATTCCAATAATGCGTTTCTCAGTCAGCAAATGATGTGGTGTTTGAAGACATTGGCAGATACAGGACATCGACAAACCAAACTTTATCCAGGAAAATCATTATTTATTTATTTATTTTTCATTTCGAAATAACACATTTGACTTCCTACGAGTATTTAAAAGTGAGAATAACTTGCAAATATACCCCCTTATATTTCTTTCATATCCATTTGTTTTTTAAATCGAACATTTAGACCCCACATTTTTCCAAAAAGTGCTTTTTGCCTCCTAATGACTATTTTTGCCGCTTTAAAATGTAAAAGATTAAATAATGTAATAATTTTTTAAATGCTCTATTCAATGGAAAAATAGTACGTAGGATTTAAAAACACATTTTTCAAAAACTTAGAGATCCAAGCACTCTATTTCATAAACAAGGGGTCTAAACACATGTGGATCAAATATAAGAAGAAAGTGCATCTGCAATTTACCCTTCAAAATAATGCCATTTTTTAATGAAGGATAATGATACGCCACAGTAAATTGGTGCAAGCATTTGTGAAATTAGATTTTGGGTCAAATGGGTTATAATTAGGGTTTTGATCAATCTAATCAGTTATTGGTTTACAAGTCAATGTGATGATTGTATTATGTTTAGCCCTTCAGCGATCTTATGATCGAGTTGGTATTTTTATAGTAAATGATTAGAAATTAAAGCTAATCTATATTTTGAATGTTGAAGAAGCTTCTAAATATAGCTAGTTAGTATTAGTATTTGGAGTATTATTTAGCTAAAAAAATTATAGTTACTTATAATAGCAACAGCATATTCTGTCTTTCAGGAAGGACAACTTGGGATGTTTATTTAATGAAAGTGACACAATTCGAACAAAACTTTAATATTTGAGATCTCGTTGAAGAAAAACATTAAGGAACTTTTAAGATTTAGCATTTCAACCTAAATTATTTAACTAACCATTTTATTTAATAATAAATTTTAAAAAGACAAGACTATGGTTGCTCAACCGATTATATATGTTTGAGTTCTTCTATGGCCATGTACATTCAATATAATACATACAGCCTCGTAATTCCAACGCCGCAATTTTTAAATTTACTAACTATCATGAAATGGAAAATCTAATCTAATCTATTTTATTAGATATGAGTGTTTATATTATTAGACTATAAAAACTTTATTACCTGAATTGAGATTCCTTTCCAAAATATCTTAATTTCTATTTTCTGTATGACAGGATGGTAATTTTCACATATTCTAATTCACAAAATAGATTTTCTCCTGATTTATTACTAGAGTTATCTTTCCTAATCAAATAACACCAAGTAAAATCAAATGAAGCAAAAATAAATAAATAAATAAATAAATAAAATCGTTTTTGGCCACTAAATCCATCTAAGGGATGATGTGCTTATCTTATTCTTTCTTCGTGGGTTAAATTTTTCATTATTTTCGTCAAAATTTTAGTCCTCTAAAAACATATATATTCTCATAAATTGCAATCTATACCAACGTGTGATATTATTGATTACTAGCGTATGATGCAGGAATGAAACTATTAAGATATACAGATTTCTTCTTTTCTTTTTTTTTTTCTAATTATACACGTGTAACTTTGGAAGAGTGAGCAATTAGACTTAATCTATCCTATTTAAGAAACTAATATTTATACCGTTAAATTTGCAACAGTCTTCACAGAATATAAAGATTTGGAATTTTATTTATTGATAGATTTTTATAATTTTAAAAGAAAAGAATTTTTCGTCTTGACCGTGGTGATTCAATTAAATATTGATATTTCAGATCATGAGTATTAAAAAAAACTTACGTGTATGCTCCATTAGCTAGCTCGATCAAGGCATTAACCGCAGTGCACCGCCGCGAGACACGGTCCGGCACCACCATATCGACCAAAGCTGGTATTACTCCAAGTTCAGCCATCGACTTCCTTATTTCCACATCACTTTTAGCCAATCTAGCAATCTCCTTAGCACCGATCTCTTTCTCTTCCCAGCTTCCAAAGTGCAGCCTCTTGACTGCTCTTTGCAACAAAAACATGGAATCGCCCTCCTCTAACTGTTTTGGTTCGTTAATATCTCCGAGGCTCGCATGGTTTGTGGAAATATCAGGTTTTTCAGGTGCTTTGTGGACTTCTATGTTTGATTTGCAGACCAGGAAATGTCTTATTTTAGTGAAGAACTTGAGCCTTATGTAAGAAAGAAGCCATATGGTGGAAGAGGAAGAGGAAGAGGAAGGAGAAGGAGAAGGAGAAGGAGAAGGAGAAGAATCAGACATGTTTGGTCTTCTGGGGAGAAAACTCAAACTGTTATCACTTTCTGAGTTGGGTTTGCTTATTTATATATCCCTAAAGTTTATTAAAGTATTGACTCGAGAGAGAGAAAAAGAGAGGGGAAAATGTTTGGAGAGCAAAAAGTGAGGAAGCATAAGGCACATGCAGATGAACAGAGTTGTCCCTTTAAACTCACTGGCTGTGACAGATAATTAAGGCAGAGGCTTATGTTAACCTATATCTTAATATGGACATTATTCTTAATTGAAAACAAACAAAACATTAACTAAGATGCCCTTTGAACTAAAACATGTGATGTCTGTCCGACATTATTCAGGTTGATCAGGGATCAAGAAATGGTAAAGAAAATTTTTATTGACGTGAAAATAAAAATAATAGGTTTCTGAAAACTATATATCATCACTAATATTTATATAGTATTCATTTCAACACCTATCATATCAGTACCATTAATTTTATTTTTAAGACATTATACATAGAAAAGAGTTTTGGGCATGGGCACGTCTCTTAGATTAAGGTCCACTTGCGTAGTACTTGACCCTTTCATTTGGGGATATACTTTTTATAAAAAGGCCGCATTAGGACATATGGCCTGATACTTTTCAATTTGAAAGAGAAGACTTCTCCATCTAGTATTGCTATTCTATCATAGAAAGTAATAAATCTGACTTTCCTCATTCAAGGTAAGTTGGGGTCCACTCCTTCACGAGCGCCAAGTGGGGAAGACCTCCACATTTGCATAGAATTGAGGTAATAATAGAAGTATATCTTAGATTTATATGGAATTTATATGAGCAGCAAGTATGGATGCGAACTCAAAATTGGGTTTAAAGCAATCAAAAATTGACCTAAATTGGTTGATTAAAGGATACTTCAATCATCTAAAATGGGCTCTATTTGGTTAAAGTAGGTTATATCATTCAACTAAAGTTATTATTGTTAATACATCTTATGCTTTTTATTTTTTTCATTATTCTTGTTGTTCACAAGTTAGCTTCCTATATTTGGTGATTAGGAATTAACAATGTAACTTTATAAATATGTTCTGATAGTATATTAATAGGGGCAAGAAAGCTATGAAAAATCATGGATGACTCGATTGAGAAGAAATTGCCCAGTGATTGTGAAAACCATACACCACTAACTTTTTCTTCTTTTCTTTTCTTTTCATTTTTCATTTTTTTTTATTTTTGTTTTCTTTGATTAATTCCCTTCTTATTGTTACTTATCATTCTCTCGTTACATGTGTTATGATGCCTAATAGATTTTTATGGAAAATATTTGAAAAGGATTTTGTTGATTGTGGTTGAATCAACTAAGAATAAGTGGGCTCAAGTTGAGCTTAAATAGATTGGGCTAAGATCTTGCTTCTTACTCCTTAATTCTTACAAAAAGCCCGTTGTCGATATAGCCATAGGGACCCTTCGACACTAAAGTTAACAAAAAGGTCTAAGGGAAAAGAGGGAGTGAGCATTAAGTGTTACGCTCTAAAGTCATAAAGTTGCAATAGTCTTGCTGTGTAAATTAATCTATCACAAAAACTGACCTTACAGTACCTATCATAGATATGATCTATACAAGGTGTTCACGACTCCTTATCTTGAAGTAAATAGTTTAAATAAAACTTTAATTAAAATTTATAAGAAAAGTTAAAACCTTAGGTCATATATATATATATATATCACATTATAGTAAAAATCGCAGGAGATGCTACATAATGTTACGCCCCGAAGCGACAAAGTCGTAACAGCCCTACCGTGTAAACCATTCTAAGATAGAAGTTAGCCTTACAACCACTATCTTAGACCTGATTTATACAAGGCGTCCATGACTAACCCGCTTTGAAGTAAATAGTTTATAATTTAAATAAATCATTTACCTAAGAAGGTGAGAAAATTTATATATATTCACTATAATTCAGTTATTACATTATTCAGAAATGAAAAATAATAACTTATGTGTTGATTCTTCAATGTTTTTCCTCACTCCCCAAGATCCAACAGTTTCTAGCTTCAAAGTAGTTGTTTGCCGCTTCTTAGCCAGTATCTGCACGACGTCTATAGGGATGTGAGCAACCACAGCTTAGTAAGTTAGGATGGAGGACTTAAAACTATACTAGATACACAATAAGGTTTCAAATCAATTTAGTAAGTGCAATGCATGTACAAGCAAATGCTATCGCATGACGTTGTCCAGCCCGTCGTAAGATTAGAGAAATTGCGCCCGCTCTAATCCGGTTGAGGAGTTGCCATTAATGTAACAGCTCACGACCAAACCCAGGCTTGTGCAATGGAGACCTCGCTCCTTCCGTGACTACCTTCAAACCACTAACTTCACCCCCGCCGCAACCTCCTTTCCTGTCACTTAGTTCGGCTAAGGATGAAGAAGGGACTAATTGCAATTCTGCGCTATCCCTTTCGAAGAGGTCGATATTTGGCCAGAGAGTCCTAAGTTCCCCTAACGGGTTACCATGCATGTCCGATTATGATTACTGATCGTATATTGGATTAAATCCAGTTTAGGGTGATCAATCATTTCATACAAATCATACAATACATGCCAGAGCAACAAACAGAATCATAACATCACCCATAATCAAGCACATGCACACATCCAACTATCTAACAAGCACAACCAAGCATAATCTTAAGCCTCCAAAATACAGCATCGTATTCATCCCAACTTACCTCGACTCCTCGCTCACTCACTCGAGGTCCGATTTGCTCAGGCCATCGCCGATCATCCCTATAACACAAACGTGGTTTCAGTTTTTCATATAACTATTATGGGTTCATTTTATCCTATAATGCTTATTGTTATGTTGTGTTTAGGGTTTAATATGCCTAATTATCTAGGTCTTAAGTCTTTTACAATTATTCTAGGTTTAGGGTTAGGTTCGGGTTCGGTTTTTGCATCGATTTCTAAATTAGATTTTAATTCGATTTCTAAGTAGTGTTTTATACTCCAACCTTAGAAATTTGTTTCAACCCATAATGTGAAATTAATCACATTACTTTCCGATCTCTTAAATACTATCATTACCCTTAGTTAGTATTTATTTTACCCGGTACACTTAAGTCCATATTAGTGTACCAAATTCACTCCTAATGTGAGAAATTTTTACATTTTTCATATAATTACATAAATTCAAATTTCGTATTAGATTTATTGTATATTTTTATTATTATCAAAATATCAATTTTTATTATAATATTTTCTATTTATTATATTCTAATAATTATATATTATGTATTATTACCTTTTACGTATATAATATACTTCTAATATTTCTATCACTCTAATTATCGTCTCTAAACATCAATTATCATTTCAAAATATCTAAATTCATCCTAAATCAGATTTTACTCCTAATCACCCTAATTTTCAAAATTAACTTAAAATTTACTATTTTTTCCTATTACTCATTTATTACATAATTAACCTAATAATTATATCTAACACCCTAAATGCTACAAGTATCATACTCCATCAGATTTCAACATCCTAAAATATGTACTTATTCACTAAATCAGCAATTAACCATCTAATTACTTTATTAACCCTAAATTACCCATTTTATGCCTCATTTTAGGGCCTAAAAATTATCTAAAAATTTCAAAAATTAATTTTTGAAAACGGGTTTCATAGCACTATTTTATATCATCTAAGTAGTCTACACAAAAATTTTGGGCTCGAAACTACACTTCTAAGGTCATTTATTTCTAAACTGAAACATGCTCGGTTTTGCATAATTTCTTAAGAACCCTATATCACGAGACATATTTTCATCAAAATAATATTTTTCCTAAAAACTACAATAACAAGTTTCATAATTTTCTAAGAATATTTACTATCTTTTTTAAATTATACAAAATCAGGCTAGAAATCGAACTCACCGATTTGGGTGGCTCTGGCCACTGTCAGTGGCCATAGGTATGTCGGCCTACCTGGGCGTTGCCACCACCGTGTGATTGTAGTGGCCGTCTACTCCCAGCTGCCCGTCGGATTTGGGTTCTCCTTTGTGGCCCTGACTGCATAGTTTTCCTTTTCTTTTTTTTTTCTTTAGTTTTTCTCTCAATTTTCGACTCTCCCTAATTTTTTCTGATTTTTAACTGTCCAAATGAGCTTCTGAATTTTTCTTGCTATTTATAGAGCTTTAGTGTAATTATTGTGCATTAAATTGAACAAGACAATTGCCTTATCTCTTAATTTTTGGCTTTTGTGTTGTCTTAATTTAATTGGCCAATTTTTTTCTTATTTTTCCCAGCTGCCACGACTTATATCTGGATCATTCCTTATTTTTCTTATTTTTTTTTTATTTTTCCTTAATTCATTATGAATTTTCTTTAATTATTTAGTATAATTTTAGCACATTACGCATATTTTAAGTAATTACGTGTATTTATATATACATGTAAATTCATATATAGTACAAATAAGTATTCATAAATATTATTAAGGTCATTTTATGATTTTTAGTATACATATAATTTATCTCTAGCGATTTGTTAATTATCGAAATGCATTTTACGCATTTTTGATAAATGACGAGTTATATACTTAAAATTTGGAATTTTTATAATCTTTTATTTTATTGCTTATTTTCTTAAATTCAAGTTTATGGGATTATTTTTACTAATATTTCTAGCTTTACTTTATAATTTAGGTTTGATCGAGTCTTTTAACTTATCAAAACCTCGAATGGTTAGTGTGGAGCTTACACATAATACAATAGTCAGCTAATTTACATATCGTATATTAGTTCTCTAACCTAAGATACTAGCAAGACCTTAAATGAAAACTTAATCATTGGGCTAGTTGATCCCTATTCCCCATAACTTCAAAAGAGAACTGACTTTCGGATAATTGTAACGTAGCATAGTAATTAGAAATCAGAACCTGCAAAAGAATTTATGCGGGTATGAGTAACTACAACTTAGTGTGTTGAATTGAAGACTTGTGAAAGTATACAAATACAAACAGGATTATCATATATAATGCAACAAACAAGTGCCATCACAGAACGTGGTCTGGTTCATTGTGAAATTAGAATAATTTCACTTACTCTAATTTGGGTTGATAAGTTTTCATTAATGTAATAGCTCACAACAAAATCTAAACTTATGTAATAGAGACACCACTCTTCCCCAAGATTTATCTTTCGAACTAATGCCCTCATCTTCACCGTAACCTCATCATTTGTCACGTAGTTTGGTTAAGGACGTGAAAAAGACCAATTTGCTATCCAATGCTATTTTTTTTTTAAGATGTCGGTATTTAATTGGAGAATCCTAATAATTCCTTATAAGGTTGCAATGCATATCTATTTAGGGTATTTAGGTCGATTAAGATTAAGTTTGGTTTAGGGTAGCTAGACAATTTCACACCACTTCAATCATAACAGTCATCAAACACAACACATATTTCAGCACGAAACCAGATGCATGAGCATGGGCATAAGACTATTTATAATCATAATCATATATAATCCTAAGTTTTTAAGCACTCTAAAATAGTATTCTAAAATACTGTGAAGTATTAAACCTAAGTTACCTAAAATTCTTGATCGCTCACTCAATCAGTTGCAAGTTAACTCAACTCTATATATTGTATAATATAAATACACTTTTTAGTATTTATACTTTGATGATACATATTTTAGGTTATGATTTAACCCAATTCTCCTTATATATCTATTATTTACTAACGATTGACTATATATTAGTTCAGGATTCGGTTTTCTGAATCTAATTCCGATTTGGAGTCTAAATCGGTTCCAACTACAAATAAATCCTAAATACTTTTCGAACCCTAATGTGAAATTCATCATATCATGCTCAAGTATCCTAATATCATGCTAAGTGTTAATTCAGTATTATAATTCACTTGGTATACTCTAATCCTGATTAGTGTATTGGGTTTACTCTCGATGTGAGAAAATTTTATATTTTTCATATAATTATCTAAAATTAAGTTTTATACCATATTTAATACATATTAATATTATCACTATATTTTCCAATTTAACCTATTATTTTATAATTATCATAATTCTAATTGTACATATTATCAAATAATCCATATTTATTACATAATCTCCACGATAATTGCATTTAATACTCCAAGTCCTATGATCATGCTACCACATCAGAAATTAATATCCCTAAACATCTAATTACCCTCTAAATCAGTAATTATTCATTTTATTACTTAATTAGTCCAAAATTAGTCATTTTTCTCATCATTTTAGGACTGAAAAATTGCTTCAAGTTTCAAAAATTAATTTTTGAAAAAGGACTTCATGATACTATTCTATATCATTTAAATAGTCTATATAAAAAAAAAAAATCGAGCTCAAAATTACAGTCTTAAGCTTATTTAATTCTACATTGAAATATATTCAGTTTTGCTTGGTTTCTTAAACAGCTTATATCTACAAATGTAATTAAACATAACCACTATTTTTCCCCAAATCTAAATATAATAAAATATCAGAATAAAAAAATTCATAATTTTCTGAATAAAATTAATAATTTTAATAATTTTTGAAAAATCGATTAAAAAATCGGACTCACCGGTTTCTTAGGCTTTTGGCCACCAGCACCTATTCAATGTATATTGGTTGGTCCAAGCATGGGTTTTGTAGTAAGGGGGTGGTGGTGGTGGTGGTGATGGTGGTGGTTCGGTTCCAGGTGGTGGTGGTGGTTCGGTTCCAAGTGGTAGTGATCCATGGGTTTGGTTTAGTTACTATTACTACATAGATTTGTGTAATTTTTTATAAAACCCAATTTTCCTATAAATTTTGGTGCTCTTCAATTTTTGACAACTCCAAACAGACAAAATGAGCTCCTGTAATTTTTTTGTTATTTATAGAGCTATAAAACAATTCTTATGCATTAATTAAGCAAGACAATGGCTTATCCTCTTCCATTTTGTCTTTTCAAGTGTTTGAATTTAATTGGTCAAAATTTGTTTCTTCACTCCTGACTTGTTATGACCTAATTTTGGATTGATCTCAACTTCTCTAATTTTTTTTCTTATTTTTCCTTGATTTTCTTATAATTTTCTTTAATTATTTAGAAAATTTCTAGTAATTTTCAAGTATTTTAGGTAATTTCTTGTATTTTAACTATTTATAAATACATATGAAGTATAAGTAAATACTCATAAATATTATTTATGTTATTCTATAATTTTTAGTATGTATATAATTTATCTCTAGCGATTCTTCATTCCTGACTTGTTACGACCTAATTTTGGATTGATCTCAACTTCTCTAATTTTTTTCTTATTTTTCCTTGATTTTTTTTATAATTTTCTTTAATTATTTAGCAACTTTCTAGTAATTTTCAAGTATTTTAGGTGATTTCTTGTATTTTTAACTATCTATAAATATATATGAAGTATAAGTAAATACTCATAAATATTATTTATATTATTCTATAATTTTTAGTATGCATATAATTTATCTCTAGCGATTCATTAGTTATTAGAATGTATTTTATGTATTTTCGATAAATAACAGGTAATATATTTAAAATTTGAAAATTTTATATTCTATCATTTTATTACTTATTTCCCTAAATTCAAACTTACGGGATCACTTTTACTAATATTTTTAGTTTTGTTTTATAATTTAACTTCGATCAGATTCTTTAATCAATTACTCTAAACTTTACATACTAAATTTGATCCTATAGTTACAGAGTTTATAGTTAGGGCTTACATTAAGGACCTAAGGGGTGTTACTCGTCTTATGTGTGAGATATTAGGATTCAAGATAGTTAGTTGAAATCGAGGCGAAAGAGTAGAGAGGTTCCAAGAGTCGAAAGAAATGGGAGAGATAAGTCTAACCCCCTTACCTCATGGTGTTTGATACCTTTTATAGAGATTACTTGGACACATGGTAGTTTGGGGTTCGCTCATACTAATTATCAGTAAGTGACATGCGTTCTGGTAGAGATTGGGTGGCTTTGGTGGCAGTCAGCCATGATCCATCTAGTAACCAAATTTGTAGCTTAGAAGTCTAACATTTGCAAGGATAAAGGCTATTAGATGTGTTAGCCGTACCATAGATATCAAACATCTATTAATGGACTGTAGTGGAAAGCATAAGCTAAAGACAAAGGATGGGTTAGGACATCGAGGTAGTTAACAAGTGCTCAGTTGATAATGAATAGGACGTCGAGGGAGTTAACGAGTGCTCAGTTGATAATGAACCGAGGCATGAGTTAATGTTAGGTGGTCGGCTTGTGTAGGCTTGATGATCGAGTTGATTTACTCGAGTGATTGTGGTTACATAGCTTATCAAGCAGGTTGCAATATAAAGGGCGAGCTCGTTCTTTACCCTAAGTTTCTTGGTGAGCTTCCTAGCATGACTGGCCTCGGGTTAGGCGAGAATTAAGTATCAACAGATTTGATAGCAGATCTTTTTAAGAAATTAAAATTGCTTTACGTGACTAAATTTTTTGTAAGTTAATTGATGCTGATATATAGCCCACATGAATAAAGGGTGTAGACACTCAATTTTTGCCCCCTTCCCCCCTTTTTTATTTTATTTTTTTATAATAGGTTAAAGAGACTAAAATTAGAAAAATAAGAAAAAACCCAAACAAATAAGAAATTTATAAAAATAAAAAAAAATTAGAAAATTTAACAAAACAAAAAAAAATCAAGAAAATTAAAGAAAGTGAAAAAAATAAGAAATTTAGAAAAATACCAAAAAAATAGAGGATTTAAGAAAAGCAAAAAAAAAAAAGAAATTAGAAAAAATCACAAAAATTTAAAATACAAAAAAGTAAAATATTTAGAAAATAATAAATCTTTTAGATAGTTTAGTAAAATATAATTTTTTAATTTAGGTAAAATAAAGAAAAGGTTATTGAGATTAAGCTTAAATTTAAATCTAGTCCAATTTGACCTATTCTACTGCACATATGAATAAAGAAAAACTAATAACTCAGTTAGATAAATACTTGAACTTGATACTGCATATAACTTAGAGATCTTACATTCAATCTATGGAAGGTATAAAATACATTTTTTATTTTCTTTTCTCACTTTATCTCCACATTACGGGCCACATCATTTATCAACTCACTTTTAAGTGTAGTAAGCACACTCTTATGCGTATTGGACACACTTCGACAGACTCCTATGCATGTTGGACATACTTTGACACACTTTTATATGCGTGGCTTTATATTTAGCATCACATATTGTCTAGATTCACCTAACCCAAACATGGACAAAAATCTTATTGCATTTAATATTTTCTATCCTTAACTCGACTATGATAACTATAAATAAGGGTTTGCTCCTCAATTTCAAAACACAACAAAGTTTTGAAACACTTTTGAAAAGCAAAAATCAAAGCTTCTTTTCTCTAACACAATTCCTCTCTCTCTCTCGAATAGCATCCCCTATGGTGTTTTTTGACAAAAACTACTATTACTACTATTGGATTTTTTGAGCTGATACGAGCCAATCCGAGTTGAAGTGAGCTGATTGAAGCCAACTAGAGCCGATATGAGCCAATCCGAGTTGAAGTGAGCTGATTGAAGCTGACTAGAGCTGATCGAAGCCAACTGAGTTGAAGTGAGTTGATTCGAGCTGAAGTGAGCCAATCCGAGCTAACCGAAGTTGATTAAAGTTGATCGAAGCCAATTGAGCCGAAGTAAGCCTATTCAAGCAAAAGTGAGCCGACTTAAGCCGAAATAAGCCGAATGAGCCGCCCCTAAGCTGATTGAGTTGATCTAAGCCAAAGTAAGCCAACCGAGTCATTCTTGAGCCGACCGAGCTACCCTTAAGTCAATTCGAGTTGCCTCTAAGCCATTTGAGCATATTCGAAGCCAATCCAAGCTGACTTGGTCTGTTGCTTTTTCTTTTTCTTTTTCTTTTTAATTTTATTTATTTGTTTATTTGTAAATGTAATAATAAAAGAGAAGAAGAAAAAAAGGAAGAAGAAAAAGAAAAAAGGAAGAAAAGAAAAGCAAAAAGAGAAAAAGAAAAAAAAAGGTGTACTCTATTTATTTATTTATTAGCTTAATAGAAATAGATATAATAGGTAATAAAATAAATAACATAATATAATAAAAATAAAAATAAATAAATAGGTTAGTGAATAAAAATTGTTTTGACACTTAGAAAAATTGAGTTTTCCAAAAATAAATGAAAATAAATAGACCCTTTCCAAATTAAGCTATTTTAAATTTTTCAAAAATAAAACATCGATTAGGACCTTTTAAGAAAATTTCCTTACATAAATTAAACTGAGTAAAAACGAAAATTCAACCTTTTTTCAAAAATTAAAATCAAATCATCGCTAAAGTTTTCATAAATGAACTACAAAAGTCTAATCCCGAATAGTAAGTACGTAGGTAATTGTACATAAGTACAAGGTGACTTAAGATATGGAAAGTTTTTTTTTTTCATTTTTGTAGATATTCATGTAAATTAATTAATTTTAGCTACATGTAATATGATTAGTCGTTTAGAAATTGAAAATAGGTATTATTGAAAAGTAAATTTAAAATTAGAAAGTTAAAAAGTGATACTCGTTTAGGGTTTAAAAAATTAACTCCCGAATCTAGATCTTTAGTTTTCAAAAACTGTTTTATAAAATTGGTTTTCTGGTTAAGACCAGTAACTAAGTTATGACCAATTTACTCAATTGATTAAAACTTAGATTTGTTATAACTTAACTTTTTTGCCAACTTTGATCAGATGGCGACTCCAAGGCATTTTTAAATTAAAAACTGATTTTTTTAAAACTCTAGTCGAGGGTCAATATTAAACGGGTTGGGTTTAGTACTGATTGGTTTAAAAAAGACTTAATTTTAAAAATCAGGAGGTGAAAAAACAGGCTCAACAAAGGATTATCAATAAAACAACATATTTCTAGATTTATGTCTTTGATTAATGATTTAAAAAAGATGTAAGTGAAGTTAGAGATTGTGTTTTTGGAAATTATCTTCTTTTACTCTCTAATATTTTTATATCATAAGTCCAAACAAAGTGTAATCTATTGACAAAAGAAAAAAACACATTGTCATTGTAAGATATTAAAACTAATAAGTTGAACAATAATTACTTCAAGCATAAGATGAGATCTATAGGCAATAAGGTTGCTAGTGGTTTACTTGTTAGAAATCGATGAGTATCTAATAGTAATGCTTGTTAAGGGATACTTCTGAGAGAGAAGATTTGATCTTCTTTCAATATAAGCAAAAGGGCCACATGATGGTTAATTTCCTTAAGAGAAGACTGCATTAAGGTTGAAATCGTAATGGTAAAACAAAAATGCAATTATTGATGCAATAGTGAAATGATGTAGAGGATGATATTTTACTATTTAATCATGGTAGGAAAAAGAGATTCTTAGATTGGATCTTAGATTTTGGTAATGTAATTTACGTATGTTGTAGGAAAGATTTGTTCAAAAGACCTATAAGATTGTAAAAAATAGTCCAATAGTAGATGTGCAATGGGGAAGGTAAAAAGTTGCTAGTTAGATTGTCTAAATGAAACTACACAAGGGTTAAACGTACATTTTGTCTAATGTAACGTATGCGCATAAATTAACCTATATGGTTATTTTTGTTGGTGTATTAAATGATGCTAGTTATTGAATTATAGTGAGATCTAGATATAAAGTAATATTGTTCTTATTACAAAGGACTATGTTGCATAGTTTGATGGTGGATGTTGATTTTAAAGAATCTTGTTAGAGTTGGTGAAAATGGAAGAAAAGTGTGATGTTAATAAAATGACGGGAGTTTTTGTTCCACTTTACTTAGGTATTGTATGAGTAACTCCTTAAATTGAGAGAATTTGGAGAAAGGTTAATGCCAAAGGACCTAAGGAACATTTGGTGACTCGAGAGATGCTGACTAATGTAAATTGAGAAGTGTAGATTGTCTTAGGATAGTTCATAGCTAAACAAGGGTTTCAAAATAAATGGATGGTATCGTCTTATTATAGGATGATGGGTACTTATAGGTTAGTGCCATATGCAAGATGGCTTAAAGGTAGGTAGCTAATGAAAATGAACAATGGATCCGTAAGCACATAAAACTTAGGTGTATGTTGAGTTATTGAAAACTCAAGTTTATAGAGATTCTAAACTATATTAGACTTTTCACATGATGTAGGTTAAAGGTACGAGTAGATGTAAATAAAGAAACATGTTTAAAGTAGTTGCAAGTTGACTAGAATTAGTTGAATGAAGCATAATTCTTTCGTCTAAAATAGACCATGATTCAATTAGTGTAGGTCAACATTTGAATTATATGGTAATGGCTACTTATCTCGCTTACTTTTCTCTTTGTTAATTGCTATCAGAATTATTTCCTATATTGTGTCATTATATCTTGGCTTTCAAACTCTATGAATATGTTATTATAGTGTATTGATTTTGTAAGAGAGTTGTGAGAAGTCTTGTAGGATTCGTTAGAACCTACTTTATATGAGAACCTTCTATCTATGGTATTAACATAAGTGAATCTATATTCAATCTTGTTCATAACTTTTTGCTATTCTTTTGAGGTTATTTGTAATTTTATAGATTCTTTTGATTTGTAGATGTATGGTGGGTTGCTGTAACTGATCAATAACGTACAATAGGTGTTTTAGCCAACCTAAGAGATATCTTGAGTTGATAACATATAAAGCAATATTGTTAGGAAGAGACATGAGGGGAATAATAGGTAAACTTGGTATCTCAAATGCGAATGTGTGACAGTGGATTAAACTTGAGGTTCTTGGATTGTTCTTGATAAAATCTCGTGTTTAATCTCTTAAGGAGTAATTACAACAGAGCTCTAGTGTTTTTCTCAAACTTTTTAATACTTTGAATAAATCAAATGAGAGAAAGAGCCTGCTATTTATAGAATTTGAAAGTTGATATTATTCATCAGATGGCTTTAAAATGAATGGTTAAAATTAAGCTTTATTCTTGGAAGTTGTTCTTTCCTTTAGCTTAATGGGC
The DNA here is from genome assembly GCA_024138005.1 of Lumnitzera racemosa. NCBI lineage: Eukaryota > Viridiplantae > Streptophyta > Magnoliopsida > Myrtales > Combretaceae > Lumnitzera > Lumnitzera racemosa. The sequence goes on from JAMXBC010000011.1 coordinate 86,106,282, forward strand.
TTGGACATAGACTTGATCTTACTCAAGGGCTTACAATAATTAATAGAAGCTTATTATTGTTATAAATAAGCTTAGAATACATATAAGCACCCTTAAGGTCTATTGAAGTCAATTGAAGCCTGAATGAGCGCAAAAAAAAAAAAAAAAAAAAAAAAGAAAGAAAGAAAGAAAAGAAACCCATTTCCAAGTCTATATCTTGTGTGCAAGATAATCAAGTAAGGTTAAAAGCAAAAAATCTAGTTCAGCGATTCCCGTTTTGAGGCTATCATGTTAAATCTCCTTAAAACATTTTTAATTGGACTAATTTCCTACAACCTGTTACTAGTCCAAGATCTCATTCTATTGCATTAAATTCGAAATGATCCTCTATAGTAGCCAAATCTAGATATGTTCATAAAGTGTAACAAGAGGAATTACAACTTCTACCCCTTTTTTAATGGAAAAGGAAATAATTTTAATCTAAGCTTTGTTTCTCTGCATACTATGCTCATTGCAATCTAATGCAAACAAGCTAATTCACGAGTTTGATTAATGCATCTACGAACAATTCTTAGTGCGATCATTCCACAAAACTATATGATCGGGATATGGTGTGCCTGGGAGGCACAATAGATCATCTATTGTATTTGATACTTTGTGTATTTAGAAGATAAATAAAATAAAAGAAATATAATCAATTTAGGATAAGTAATATTAGTCCAAGCTTTTTGTTTCTCTATGTGCCGTGCCCATGCAATTTAATGAAAAGAAGCTAATTCACGGGCTTGGTTAATGCATCTACAAGCAATTCTTAGTGTAAGCATGCAAAAATTACTTTATTTCTTCTTTTATTTTATTTTTTTCTTTTGCATTGGATTCGTTTGCGTCTCTAATATTTACATAAGAAGGATAAACTTGTTCAAAATAATTTCAGCGAGTTTCAATTATTTAATATACTCTACACCCGTCCCAAATCAAGCCCAACTCTTGGATTCTACCATTAAAACCAGAAATTATGCCGGCAAATAACGTGATCCGTATGAGTTTCGGTCTATCAGCACGTCATGAAGATTGGCATATACACATGTACATACTAATAAAAGAACAAGGAAAAGAAGAGTGTGAATTAAAAAAAGAAAAAGAAAAAGAAAAAGGTAAAGATAGCAAACTTATATCTACCAATGCAGTCACACCTAAATTATCTCATATGATCCGATCTGATTCAATTTGATCCATTTATCAAACTACTCCAGTTTAATCTCAATTTAATCCTAATTAAATCTAATTTATCATTTTAATCCTTAATCCTTTCGTATATTTAGATCAACTACCAAGCTGGGTCTACTAACACTACTATGTACACTAAAAATTTATTATTATCACATTCGTCTCTTGCAGCCAAATAAAGAAAGTTGAATACGTGGTGCTAAACTTGGATGGACGACCTAAAATTTCGGTCGTCCCGTTGATTCGAGTCAAGACCACAACGTGGCCATGAAAGATTTAGTGGTGAATGCACTACTTATTAAGGACCTACTCACCAAATTGTCCTCTCTCTTCTATTTGGCAACAAAATTTTGGGTGGGAAAGCATTACGGCCATTGGAAATAGGTTCTTTTTCGATTGCGTAAATTGCCATTTGCCATGTTAAATTCCACTAAATGTAACATCAATTATATTATATATATATACATATATAAAATATATATCATATATCTAGTATCATATGCCCTATTATATTCATGCAATTCATCCACGAGTGAAACTGTCAATCAAGCCTTAGGACCAATCTTTCACATAGTTTAAAGAGGATTATTATGTTAAATTGAACTTAATTGATTATTGGCAAATAGTAAATACACTTTTAAAATTGTTGATTATGTGCAAATAAACTTCCTAGTTTCTATACCATCATTTCTCAATAATTTTTGCAAAATATTAGCGTACTTGCTAAAGCCTGTTGTTGAACTATAAACCCTAAACCTCCAAATAGAGATGGTTTTAGAGTTTCATCAACTGTTAAAAAATGTGTGCATATACTGGTAAACTTTGTTAGTAGAAATCATGAGTTGGAGAACGCTTAAAATCATCTTAAGTAGCTTGCAAAATAGATAAAGTGGTAAAAATAGTTAAAGGGTTATTCGATAGAAACTATTTCGATGTTTAAGTCAATCATAAAAAACAAGAGTAAGTTTAACAAAATATTTATGTATTAAATTATTTAAACCTCTTATTAAAAGAGAGAACTCGAGTATTTATGTATAAGATACCAATCTCTAATTAACCCATAATCTGTGGCCCAAGGTTTTGAGGGACTCCAGGTTAATAAAATCTTTTAATAGATTCAAAGTACGATTCCTCTAAACCTTGTCCTTCAACATTTAATGAATTTTGGGCACCATATAGTCACGGATTATTGCCTTCCCTTTCGCATTTAATGTCTTGTGGCAGTCGGAGTCCCCTGCACGTAGCCCTTGGACACTAAGCTTTGCTTCGACACCAAGCACTGTCACCGGTTGACCAAGGAGTCAGTGGACGAGGCGTTCACTGTTGGGTCGCTAGGCTTAGATGTGTTCGGCTTATTTGGCTTGGCCGCGTTGGGTCATAAAAACTATGTTAAAAATTAGCCATCCGCAGGTTCTTTCTACATATATCGCCAGCAATTTTGAAGGTTTATTTGTAATTTCCCATTGATTATTGAATTTCCAACATAGAATAAAGCCTACAATAGTTTCCATCCAATAGGAGATTCGGTTATTGATGGGACTGTTTGATCCATCCAATCGCTATAAAAGTTAAATGAATGTTTCAATTTTTACATGATGGATTGGATTGTTTTTTGTCAACAGACCATAGAATTGCCCAATCTTGATAGATCTTTATTATTTACACATCTAAAGTTCTAATAGATAATGAAGATATAATTTAGTATACGTTCTGGTCACTGATCATGTGTATACTTGATAATTAAAGTGTTATAATTTTAAACAGGATAGTTTAGATTAAATGTAATATTTAAGTCCAAAGGATTTTTCTCTTTTATTAAATTAATCTTTTTTATATGATCTTTCTCTTAGGTTTGGATTCTAACATTTGGTGCTTTTATTGAAATCTAACCCGATAGAAGGAGCAACTTAAAAAAATAAACTCTCCGGTGAAGTAGAATAACAGCTACTTAAAATTAACAATTTAAATGAAGGCGACATGGGTGTTGACTTCTAAAGGAGGATGGCAATGTTAGAATCCCCCATATGAGAATAGTCTCTTGTTTTTTAACAATTTCTTTCTTCTTTTTTTTATTTTTGCTGAGGTTTTTACAATCAAATGCTATGAATACTAATTTTTCAATTGGATGGATCAAATTTAAATTTTTCTCCTCATTAGATTAAAAAAAAAAACTTTTTTTCATTTAATTAAGTAGGAATTTAAATTGTTATGTTTAGTTCGACCAAGGCCAAACATTTTGCTCTATTGCCTTATTTGTACGGAAGATTGTGACTTTGAGACACTTTATTTTCATGTACCATAATTATAATTGTCTATCCAAAATCCTCACTACCTCCTACCATAACATAAATAAAATGGAAATTACAACATATAATTAATAGATATATACATGGATACACAAAATAGATGCATTGTCAGTTTTTTTCTTTTTCATTTTTTATACTTACATCAAAATAGTTTTTTTTTTCTATTTCTATTTCTATTTTAATGCATCTATCCGTAATCTGTCCTCACAATTCACAGTAATAATGATGATGTATAGTAGGCTATTCGCACCAGTAATAGGAAAGGATGCAGAAAGCAAATCGTATTAGCTAGTCGAGTCAGTGTACTTTTTTTTTTTCTTTAATTCACATATATACTAAAAATATATTAAATCAAATAGAGATTATAAATAATTAAATTACGATATAACCATGATTTTTCACGTTATATTCATATCTTCATAACATATACCATAAGCGATTGAAGCAGCAATTGTTAACCCTATGCGCAACATCTGAATTCCATCCAAACAAATGGCATCCGAAAACAAAGCTTGTATAAAGCCATGGAATGAAACGTAAGTATATCCTTTTGGGGAACCTGGTCATGAATGTTCAATGAAAGAATAATGTGCGGTGAAGGAATAAACAGGAGAGAATAAATTTGCTCCCACAAAGGCAATGACAGCATTAGATGATATGATCAAATGTTGCTTTAATGATGTGTACCACAAGGCCCTTCCACATCGGATGGTAAAAAAGATGAGATCCCACCTTGGCGATATTTATCTTTATCTGATACCTAAAAGGATCATGTGTTACACAAATCCCATGTAGTGGACTTCTTATAAACCCATGTGTCGTATTTTATATATGTGTTTCTCCATAGTTCCAAAGCACTCCTCATCACTTTGGCCTCACTTTTTCAACAACATTTGTAACACTTTGAATTTTAAATTGAAAGAATATATTCTAACTAAAATTATGTGGATGATTTTTTTTTTTTTTTATAGTATTCAAGCTGATTTGCTCAGTGTTGTTATTTAGATTGTTTGTTTTAAAAGGATACTTATTTTCGATGCATAAAATATGAAATTTTTATACATATTTTATTTTTTGTGTATACACATTACTAATTTATATCTTAATAGTAATAACATATATACATCGGTGGCTTTTAGCGTCCAATCGCAGCAGACTGCAAAGTAATAGCCGACTACAAATCATGGTAATTAACAACCTTAAAGAATGTTAATTACAAAATATTTTAATATAAAATCATTTCATATACTAAAACAGGAAATTTTTTCCCAATTCCTATTTATATTTTTTAATAGCTAGCCACGTCATCAACTACCTATTTTTAAATCTCATATTGCTTCTCTATAGCCAAAACTTTTTGCAGCTATACAGCATAAAATCTAACCTTTCAATACGATTGACTAAATTATATTTTCTTTACTCATTGCTTCAATAACCAAATAATGTTTCCTAATTTTCCATTTTAATTGACACCACGTGACATTTATTTTTACATTATTTATTTTATAAACTTCGAGGGTGTATTTTTGTGCTACTAAAAATATCAAGAGGCTCGCATATACAGATGGCTTTTAGGGATAAATTGCTGTGGAATGCAAAGTTAATGGCTGACCACTAATCAAGGTAATTAACAAACTTAAAGAATGCAATAATGAAAATTTTCAATAGAAAATTATTTAATACTTTTAAAAAGTAAATCATATTTCCCTGATCCTATTGATATCTCTAGTGATAATTAACCACCATCAATAACCTTTGATTGCTATTTTTAATTTCCACGGTGACTTCTATCTAGAAACTAGTAGGGTAAATATGTACACATTAAATCCCTTTACTTCAACAACCAAATTATGTTTGTGATTTTCTTTTCTTTTTTTTTTTTTCTAACACCTTATAACAATATACAATGGCAAAAAAAAGTTTAATGATACTAATATACTATATGTATCGATAAATGGTATGTAAATATCAATAAAATTTATACAATCATGATCAATCGCATTAATATCAAAAGGTCAATGCTGAATAAATTATGTTTTGATTTATACTTATGTTAAAGTTAACGATTAACCTAAGCCTTGGCCAAACATTAAGCACAAGTTGCATTAATATAAATTTAGAAAGGGATAAATTACCTAAATAGTAGTCAATTATTTCAAATTTAAACAATATAACATTCCATCCTATTAAATTTAAGGTAAATTAAAAATAACATATTTGCATATTAGTCAGGATATATAGATACTCTCAACTTTAAAAGTGTGTTTTTATTTCTCTATAACTTTTCAAAATGTACATATATACCTAAAACTGTCACTATAGATCCAAACTCGTCCCTGTTTATAACTTTTTTTTTAATGATAGTTTTGAGAATCTAGTAATAATTATGAGAATATAGAAAGAAATATTCATTTCATGTACATATTCAAATAGATTATTATAGTTAGGTTACTTAGTCATTAGTTGTTGGTATAACAATAGTTAGTTTGAGTTAGTTTAGCTTAGTTCTCACACTTTTATATATATATATATATAATAAAGTTAATAATATATACTTTTCATTTGTAAAAATTAGAATTCTTTCTTTCCTTTTGAGAGTAACTCAATTCCACATGGTATTAGAGCTTAGGCTGAAGAATTGTTTTTGATTTTCTTTTCCTAATTGTCAAAGAACTAATTAGCTGTATTTAACATGAATTCATTGAACAATCAAGCTTAGAACGATGCGATTCTTAATCCCCTATACATTTCTCCATCGAACAGTCCAGGTATGATAATTGGCAACATTATTTTTAATAGAGTCAATTTCTTAGCTTGGAATCAATCAATTCAAATGGTTTTAGGAGTGAAGCTGAAATTAGCTTTTATTAATAGATCTTTAGATAAACCTAATGAAAATTTAAGTAATTTCATTAAATGAACTTACAGTGACTATATAATTAGTTGTTGGTTACTTAATTTGATGATTATTGAAATTTAACAAATTTTTCATTATGTTCAATCTACTCTTGAGTTGTGGAAGGAGATTACTGAATAATATGGGCAATCCAATAAACCATTGATTTACCAACTTCAACATGAAATTTCTAATATCAAACAAGGTAATCAAATAGTATCAGTATATTACAACAAATTAAGACGATGCTAGGATGAACTTCAATCTATCAATGCACCTCCTTCGTGTAATTATGAATAGTGTACTTATGATTAAAAAAGAATTGATTGAGTTTGATTCACGAAACTTATTCAATTGTTGATGGGATTGTCTAATTCTTTTAAGGCTATGAAAAGTTAGATTTTGTCCTTAGATTCATTACCAATAATCAATAGAGCTTTTTACCTTATTCATCAAGTAGAGAAATAATAGCAAGTGATGGCTACTTTATCAAATGAAATGAATACGGCAGCCTATAGTATCAATAAGTAAGGTATAATTTCGAATGGCATGGGAGAGCAAGATTCTCAAAAGAGTCAACTAAAATGTAAGCATTGTCATGCAAATAGACATTTGATTGAAAATTGCTTTCAGATAATTAGATATGCCAATTAGTATAAAGTGAGGGAGCTTAAAAAGAATGTCAAAATTGTAGCTAATTGTAATTGAATTAAATATACAAGCGGTACTACACTAGATTTTACATCTACAACTAACATGGAAGATACTAATGCCCCTATTGTTGCCTCTAAGTTGGATGATTCACAGATGCTCCAAGGATTATGTCAAGAGACGTTAAAAACCATGAAGGGAAAGCAACATGATGAAGGAGACTGTTCAAATTAGAACCATAGGATTCATTTTATAGGTAATAGCTTATCTATAACTTGTTTTAGTGGTTTTGATAATAGAATGTGCTCTTGGATAGTTGATACATGTGCCACATATCTCACCTTTTGATTGATAACCTAATTCTTATTACTTTACCCGATAGTACTACCAAAATAGTTTGTGTTGCTAGATTAGTATACATTAATTGAAAGTTAATACTTAATGATGTTCTTCTAGTACAAAACTTCAAACACAATCCGATGTCTATTCTTAAACTCTTACGAGATCATTTTCTTCTAGCAATATTTGATGCATCTTCATGTTATTTCCAAGACCTGAAAAGTAAAGTCTACATGGCATCCACAAGAACTTTAGAAGGCCTTTATGTTATAAGCATTGAAGTTGTTGATTTACTATAGCACAGTGATTCCTTTGTTTCTTAATCAAATAAACATTTTGTTGATTTGAGTTTATTTCATGTACATCTAAGACATTCTTTTGTTTCCAAACTTGTACACATTCCTTATTGTAAACACTTGCATGAGAAAGATTTATTGTGCAAAACTTGTCAACTAGCATCAAAGACTTCCTGTCCAAAGAAGTGAAAATACATTCGGTAATATATTTCAATTGTTACATATTGACTTATGGGGATCATATCATGTTACATCAATTGATGGTGCTCATTATTTCTTAACTCTTTTAGATGGTTATTATCACTACACCTAGACTTATCTTTTGCAAAATTAGTCCCAAGTTGTTTCTACCCTTCAACACATTCATAATCATTTCAGTGTTACATCACAATTTACGTGTGGTGATAATGGGGCTAAGTTTCTTTCAAAGAATTGTCAAGCTATTTTTCACGATCTTGGTGTCTCTCATCATAGATCCATTACATACATACCATAAAAGAAATGATCGAGTAGAGTGAAAACATAGATATCTCATTGAAATAGCATGTGCCTTGAGATTACATGCCAATTTACCAAAGGAGTTTTAGGGTTAATGCATTTTAACTGCCCATTTCTAATTAATAGATGCTTACAAGTACTATTGCTTGGAAAACTCTTTATGAAGTTCTTTTTGGATAGCCACCTACCTATGATCACTTGCGTGTCATGATTGTTCATGTTTTGTGCCTAATTTTCATCTACATCATGATAAGTTTGATTTTAAGGGAGTCATTGTGCCTTTCTTGGATATGCTATTAACTAAAAGGGTTATAGAGTCTTTGATTTCCTATGCCAGAAAATCTTAGTAAGTAGAGATGTTGTTTTCTTTAAAACTCATTTTCCTTTCAAGAACCAAACAGTACAATCTATACCTCCCAATACACCTTATTTGCCTTATGTATCATTTGAAACCTTTCTATATCTCATCCAATGTCCATAGATTATTCTCATTCTCCTTTTCGTGCAAACCCTATTGAAATTATTTCGTCACAACCCATATATGAACATGCAAATGTCCTTGCAACTGATCACTCTTCTTCAAATCTTCTCCCTTTGTTTAATACTATATCACTTGTTGTGCATAAATCAACTAGAACTCATAAACCTCCACAATGGCTACAAGATTATGTCCATGCTATACACCATATTTTCTCATCCATTCACTTAGAAACACACACCAAATACCCTTTGTTTCCTTCTTCTTCCTTCACTTATTACTTACTTGATTATGTGTGTTCTTTGGCAAACGTGTTAACTATTAAAGAACCTTTTTCTTAATATCAAGTTGCTCAAGATGAGTTATGGGTTAATACTATGAAAAAGGAACATGATGCCCTTGAGCAAAATGACACTTGGGAACTAACTACTTTACTATAAGGGAAAAGAGCAATTGGTTCTAAATGGGTGTTTAATATTAAATACAAAGCTGATGGGGCTGCTAATAGATAAAAAGCAAGCTTGGTGTTGAAGGGTTATACCCAAGTTGAAGGGAAAGATTGCCATGAAACTTTTTCTCTAATTGCTAAGCTTGGTAGTGTTCGTATTTTGCTTATTGTAGTTTCTACTTACATTGGGCCTTTACATCAAGTTGATATTAATAATACATTTTTACATGGTTTCCTTGATGAAGAAATCTAAATGACTCCATCATAAGGTCATTCTAAGGCTAAATAAGGTCAGGTTTGCAAACTTAAAAAGTCCTTATATAGCCTTAAGCAAGCATCTCAACAATGAAATGTTGAAATTTCCAAATTTCTTCTTATTCATGTTTTTCTTTCAGTCCAAAAGTGATTATTCACTTTTTACTAAATCTAGTTCATCCGATTTGCTTATTGTTTTTTATATGTTAATGACATCTTGATTACTGGTCCTTGTGAATAATCTATTCATAAGCTTAAGCAGTAGTTGGATCAAGCTTTAATCGTGAAAAACATATGATTGGCTAGATTTTTTCCTCATATTTAAACTTTGCCACACTAATTCTAGCATATTTTTACATCATAGGAAGTTTATCGCAGACTTCTTGTTTAATGCTAAGCTTACAGCTGCTAAGCTAACTAATCTTCCCTTACCATCTAATTTTTGTCTAGATGATACAACTAGTGAACCATTGGATGATGCTACATTCTATCGTAGGCAAGTTGGACTACTACTTTATCTAACCATGACTTATCCAGACATCTCCTATCCAGTGTTTTGCCTTAGTTAATTTCTTGCCAAGTCATGTGTTGTTCATTTACAGGCTCTATTTCATCTTTTAAGATACTTGAAAGGGACAATTTCTCTTGGTCTATTATTTTCTGGGCATAGGCTTTATAGCCTACTGCTTACACTGATTTGGATTGGGGAAGTGATCATGTTGATCTTAAGTCAGTCAATGGATATTGCATTTTATTGGGTGATTCTCTTATTTCATGGAAAACTAAAAAACAAAGGACAATTTCTACCTTGTCAGCTAAGATTGAATACCATGCTATGGCAATTGCTACTAAGGAATTGTTATGGGTTGTTCAGATTCTTCAAGATTTACAAGTTTCCATTTCTCTTCCACTTACCTTATACTATGACAGCAAAGCAACACTTTCCATTACTCACAATCCTTATTTTTACAAACATATTAAACATATAGATATTGACATCTACTTTACGTGTGATCATGTTTCTTAAGGATCTCAAGCCTCTTAATATTCCATCCTTTTCTTAGCTGGTAGACTTTCTCATAAAATCAATCACAGCAGCTCAATTTTCTTCTTCTCTCTTCAAGTTGGATGTTTCTTAAGCTCCAACTCGAGGGGGCTACGGGAACATAGAGATTAATATTCATATCATATACATATTCAAATAGATTATTACAGTTAGATTACTTAGTGTTAGCTGTTAGATTAACAGTAGTTAGTTTGAGTTAGTTTAGCTTATATAGTACACTTGTATCCATATAAAAAAACAAAGTACACTTTTTCATCTGTAACAATTAGAATTCTTTCTTTCCTTTTGAGAGTAACTAAATTCCAGTTTGAGCGTAGTGTATTTTCAATAATTATACAGAGTTAAAATCATGTTTTAAAAGTTTAAGGAATTTAACGAGCACTTAGATTAGTAGTTCGGGATTATCCAGAATTTTACTTTTATCGGTCGGATGAGAAGGAATTAGCATGAATCAATCTAATAAGCATGCACAAACATGGAAAGGGTCCTCGTGAAACACAACCGGAAAGAAGCAGCATCATTAAAATTTGATTATAGAAACCAGCAACTAAATGATAAAGTTAATAAAGCTGATAAAGTTAAAACACAAACAACTTTACGTGATACGTGAAACAAAAGATTAGCAGACGCTCACATGAGCAGACCAATGCAATATGTTTAGTTTACGAAATGAAATAAAATAATAATAAAATTGTAATTCCTCATGAATAGAATAAATAAATAATTATTATTTTTTATAATTATTTTGAAGTATTGTGAGTAGATATGAAAATTACTATTAAAAAAAAAAAGCTATTCTTTTAGTCTTATAAAAGAATTACAATTTCTTATTTTTTACTACCAGCAATTCTATGGAATAATCATTTCGCTAACCAAACATCGGAATAAGTGGATAAATGAGGAATAACCATTCAATTCTACTCTTATGAAGTAAACCAAACGTGTCGTTTAGGTGTACGTAGTTGAGTTATAGTTACCACTAAATCAAACCTTTAATTGTGATATGATTATTTTTTTTAATCAATTTAAACTAGTGGTAGAAAATTGAAAAAAAAAATCAATTTAAACTAAGTCGTACGCTGCAGTCCATGAATTTCTTTTTATAAATAATAAGACTTTAGTGTGATTGGATTTGATTTATGGATTGAAAAATAAAAACTGATGCGGAATAGATACAACAGTTCAATTGCTCCTATTATTTGTCACACACTTAAAAGAAAAAAAAAAAAGTATTATGGTCACTAGGTGTAGATTTAGTAAATTGGTATGTTTGTGTGTGAAAATGTGAAATATCTCTAATGGAAATGCTGTTGTCTATGAGAAAAAAATAGAAATTGAAAGAGAATTTGTAGATTCTTGATTAATGTGCCTACACAAATGAATCATATTCGCAATAAGAGACTATGTATAGTTTTGTTTGATAACTTACTGACTTTGTAATTATCTAAGTAATTTAAAATAATCAAACTGGTTTTCTGACTAATATGCTAATACATTTCACGCTCCTTTTTTTTTTTTCTTTTTATTGTTAAAGAACAAGCATTGGTTTTATTGATAAAAGAAAAAAAGTACATAACAATTCAAAAAATACTCTAAAGAGATGGGATGTAGATCTAGACTTAAAAGTCACCTTTCTTAAATTATATATATAGAGATATAATTGACCCTTAGATATTCAATATTATACTAAGAGAATGAATAAGTGGTATTTTGAGTGAAGAAAGTAACCCCATAAATAGTGAAACCTAAAAATAATTTCAAGAACTCTATCATGATAACGTTAGACATAAGCATCGAGTCGAATCGATCCGAAATCGGTTTTGAATGGATCGATGACGGATGAACCATGATTGGTCTATGAACTGACAATTTAGGATCGATTCATTAGGTCTGACGGTTCAAGAGCTGATTTGAGACTCTTAAACGGTCTTTTTTCACTAATTTATATATATATATATATTAATAACTTCTAATAATGTGATCTTCTTTTGCTTTTTTTTATTACATGTATTAATTTATTAATAATTTCTAATTTTTTTTTATTAATGTCCAACTTAATATGATTTCAATTTTTTTTTTCATTTTTTATCTCAATTTTATTTTTTTCCTCATATTCAAATCCTTAATATTTAATAAATTTTATAAAAAGAACTTACATTAATTGAAATTGAATTCTCTATATATCCTTAATACATAATTAACTTATGATTAGTTATTAATTATTAGTTTGATGATATTATTTTAAAAAAAATTACCATTCACCATTGTAAATAAAATAGTTTTGATATGTAATAACTTATTCGATATTATCAAATTATTTTTTTTCAACTTAATAGTCTCTTTTATTTCTTTCTCTTTTTTCTTAAAGGGATAAACCAATCGAATCGATCCGTCGGTTCAATGATAGATCGGTCTAGCAGTTTACAAACCACTAATTGAAGTGATTCCATCTAAATAAACCGTTTAAACTCTTAAAACCTAATAATTTATTAAAACGATTCAACCTGACTAATACTAAATCGAATCGATTCAAGATTTAGAACGTATTACCTTAACCACTAAAAAGGCCCACCTTTTATTATTCTTGTGATGCTTGTACACCAAAGACTGTTGTTGAATTGACAGCCATAAGAACATAATTTGATTCAAAAACTGTTGCTTTTCGGCCTCGTGATCTCACCTTGGTGTTTCTCCTGTTAGTGCTCTTTGGAAATTGGCAAAAAGCTCGATCGTGGATTTGTGGTATGTGCTGAAGATTCAATTTTCAAGGATGGCGTGAGTGAAAAGTTTTAGGAGTTAAATGTAAATAAATCCCTATATTATTAATTTTTCTTTGGATATATTAAGTCGCAACAACCATAGGAATGGAAAATTTAATATAATTCACTCTATTGAAAAATTAATATTTATATAATTAACTTATAAAAACGATAGTATTTAGATCTTTATATTTGAAATCAAATTTTTAGACTATAAATAATTAAGAAATTGTTTCTTTTATTGAAAAATCTATATGATCATTTTACCCCTTCATTTTGTGAATTATTTGCGATTTTTCTCCAAAATTTAATTATGGAACAAATGCTGTTTCCCGACCATGATATTCAACAGCTAGACCATAAAGTTAATGAAGATGATTGACAAAGTTACATCATAAAAAACTTTACGTGATACATGAAATGATAGCTTGGCATTTACCACTCACATGAATCAAAGCCGATGCAGAATGGACAATAAACGATCCATTTCTTCCTTTCGTCATATATCTAAATGCCAAAATATCACGAACCCCATTAAGTCACACATGTGCCGAGCACTTTAGTACGAAAATAGAGCCGAACCAATCAGTACAAATTAAAATTATCATTTTCAACTCCAACTGTTTCGATTGCTTTTCACCTTTTGGTCTCACTCATTCGAGTCTTAATTCGTAACTTTAAACTCAGCATGTTAAAACTATTTTTCTAACGAAACAAATTAAGATTCAGAACATCTTCTCTTTTAAATTATAATATAATTAGTAAAAGAAAATACGAAAATATGTATGCGATAACTCTGATTTCTAGAAATCGGGTACGATTCTTTCAATTGATGACATAGAAAGGAAATGATTTTTCCAATAAGGGATTCTAATCTTTCCAAAACATATATATACAAAATTGTAGTTAAAAAATACATAAATATATGGGGAAATGATGAGTAAATTAATAAACCCCATATAATTATTAATTCAATTTTATAAAATAAAATGTGCAAAAATATTGGTTCCTACAGAAACTCATATAATAGAAGAAATGATGTCATGAAGCCTAACTACCAAGTATGTGGTTCTCATTTTATGTTGCTTAGCACCTCATAGCAAACAATTAATTACATGCAGCTCCCATAAATGTCCCTAAGCAAAGCCATGTTTAGATAGTGATCATATACATATTTAAGGAAGGTACAAAATTACAAACATACACAGGTTTACATCCTGTCTAGTTGTAGTAATCATCCATAAGATAAAGGAACGACGGTTCGTCGAAATTGCCTGGGACAATATCAAGTACAAGGAGTAAGGAATCTAGTATTAAATTAAGAATATACTAAAAAGCTCGACTTTCACAAGTCTTTTTTTAGGCTGTTCATATAATTAATCAAATCTAATCAGATTTGTTAAACCAATTAATTTTCTAGGGTCCATTACTTTCTTTTATTTATTTTATTTTATTATTATTATATTTTTTTTGGCGGTATTCTATTATTTTACAAGTCTATGGCAGTACCAAATTGGGCTTAGTGATTGCCTTAAATATTCTTACATGTCAGCTACGGATCATACAGGTCCATGACTGATCCTAAAGTGGGCTTTGTTACCGAACTCATTCCAGGCCCATTCTATTTTGTCACAAAGTTTCCGACCAGTCAAATACACCTCCTAAAAACTCGCAGATATCGATAGACAAACTTCGACAGTTAATTTAGTTACTGATCTACTCAAGGGAAAACAAGAAAATTACATGTTTACCATCAAATTTTTTTAAAAAAAATTATATAATTATAAATTATATAAAAAATATTAACAAAATACTAATATTATATCACATCTTATGATTACAAATTGTAAAAAAAAAAAAACCATTAACAAAATATCGATACTATGTTACATATGCGACAAATGTGACATTATACTACATTAATATTTATATATATATATATCGCATTTTAAAAATACGATATTTTTAAATATATTTAAACCTATATTGCATTTAAAATACGACAACATTACTTTTAAAGTACCGATACTATATTACATCTTGAAGATACAACATTAAAATAAAATATGATAATAGTATTTTAATAATTATTTTTTATAAAATTCGTAATTATGTAATTTTTTTTTTTTTAATAGACATATACTGCATCCCGAGTGAAAAGGTTTTTTTACAAGTACTATAAATACATTCAAACAGACGAAAACATATCATTTTCGAAAAAATATATTTTTCAGCAAGAGACATTTTGAGCTAATATGGGATCAAAATTACAGTTGAAAAGTTTTGACTTATCTACCCTTACCTGAGTAATAGTTTAAAAGATATATTTACAATTTATCCGGCAGATAATTAAGGTATTTTCATCCCCTTAACTCATTGTGAATATGTAAACATATAATGAGGATAGCATCGAGCAATTTGCTTTGGTGCAACAAAAGGATTGACGTGCTTAGATTTCTTGATGGATTTTAATGTGCCCACGATTGCCATGGGATTTGCAAGGAAAGTAAACAACGACACAGTGAACCGGACATCTTCGTGTTTCTAGAATGCCAAGTGAGCAACATCAACGTTGAAACCAGCGAATCACTACCTTTCATTCGCCAACTGCTAATTCTTGTGGAATAACTTTACATCAGCTTTTGCCAGATTTGCATTTTTTGATGAAATGAGTCTAAAAAACGATTGCATGTTTTAGAAACTGTATCTGAGCAAATAGGGTACCAGATAGCGCCTTCATGGTGTATGAAAGTGGTAATTGCTGTGACCTGTACAATCGATGGAGTGTCCCCTAGATTTCAATGTAGTCATCATTGTGGTCGTTCCCAGCGTCCTCGTCCTCGTCCTCGTCCCAGTCCAATTGTAATGAGCTAGCTGATTTGATCAAATCTGTTAGTCCAGTTAGATCCTCTAGGTAAGTTGGATGATTGATTGCCTGTAAAACAAATTCCATTCCTCTGTTTCGATATTCCGACACCACCTGCACCATTCAATTGTAGCAGACAGTTAGAGTCATTAACTTCAAAAAGAGATGGTCAACATCATTGAAGCAGAGACAAGTGCAAACATCTACACTCATTAGATGCTGGAAAATCGTTGAAACTCAGAACTAATCGACCAACTATTTTATCCTGGACTCTTAATACTGATATTCCCTTCCAAGTTATTGGGAATATACATGCATGCTCCACAATTTCAAAACTCGGAACCCACCCTCGGACATATTTCTAGATATCACCTACTCTCGTTTCAGCGAATACGCAAATACACATCCAGGTGCGTTTTTGCTGAGGTAGCAAACTATGATGTATAAAAAAGAAAGAGGCTGCAAGCAAAGATAAGAGTTCGCTTTAAAAATATACTGTGAAGGAGTATTTTCTTACATGGTAAGTCTACTTGTCATATTTACGCCATGTACAAGGAGGAAAAGAACCAGAAGACCAAAGCACAGAAGCCAAATATCACAGCACAAATTGTGGCATGTTCGGTGTGGAACGGTGTATTGATGGCCCTAAAATCCTCATAATTATTAGACACCCCAAGTCTGTTTATTAGTATTACCCTATCAGGGTGGAGGGACCTACCTTTTATTGCATTCATCAAACCTATCTAAAAAGTCTTTGTGAATTGATCAAAGCTATCAGTGACGAGTATGTATTAATGAACTTACTAGGAAGTGTTGAATAATAGGATGTTCAATGCAAGGGTCAAGATATTTGGGAATTGAAATGTCTATGTAGCTAAAGAGTTTTGAATATGTATAAAAAGTATTGAAACCGATTGTAAGTTTGTCTTTTATTAAACATACAAGAGGTATAAATGTAATTTAGTATTTTTTTTCTTAGTAAGTGCTACTCATCTTATTTTGCCACATATGGGAGCAGAGGATAAAGATTTACAGCAAATTTTGTCAACTAATTAGAAGAACAAAACACAAAAGTAGAAATCAGGGCAATGCAAAATCAAATGGCTGGTTGGACATCTCTACCCATTTCCCAAGCACATAGCAGGAAGTTCTAAGGCGTTCCACAAAGACGCTATGACTGATAAATCGGATGGAGGGAACACTAAAGAAATTTTAAGACATTCCAAAAGGAGACTGCAAGATTTTCTTAATTTTTTAATTAAGACGTAAATTGACTCTATAAATCTTACAGTTTCAGAACAAGCCGTACAACTTTTTGAGCAGTGACCCAGTAGGGTAATCTGAGAAAACTGAGGAAAGGAGCCTCGTATCTGATGAGGCAAGATGCCAAGAGGTTGTTCAGAACTTGCACTTGCATAAGCATTCGAATGCTCACCTTCTGCATGAGTCCTGCTGATAGCATGAAAATTAGGATACATGCTTGTGTGCAGAAAGAAGAAAATTTTATAGACAGTTCTAACAGTCCGTAGTTTCACCTATGCGGATGATGTAGTATCCCAACCAGAAGTTCAACTGCCAGAGCAGATGCAATAGGCGCTAACCCAGGACGTGTAACGGTGCACTGCTGGTCAAGAGTGCGGTTAGCAGTAGACTGCAGGCAAAAAGCAGGAGAAAATTGCATCAAACATAATAAAATAGGAAGAAGCAAAAAAATACATGTATTTCAGTAAAGTACATCAATAGGTGCAACAATATCGTTGCAAAAGTAGCATCCCAATCTTTGCCTCTCACTTTTCCCGGAGAGTAGCAAGTTGTCCACATTAGCGGATATACTGTCCACAGATTCAGTTTTCATGTCACCTGTGCAGCCAAAAGGGCCAGCTCCATGACGCATGACCAAAAAGCTATCAAATCCTAGAGCAGCAGTAATTGTAATCTGCAGGCAGAGGGAGGAAACACAAGGGATTTTTGCACAAACGTTAGTATCATAACCATTTATACTAGTAAAACCAATAAAAACTGAAGATAGTCTTATATTCTGATCAGAGAACTGCAGAGATATTCATGATACAACAAAATAAACCCAACTATACGAAATTGATGAACAAGAAACATACCTTGTTCAAAGAGGCACATAATAATGTTGGTAACCATCGACTTTCTCTTGTGTCCGTCAACAAGAAAACCACATCGTGAGAGTCAATTAAATCATGCAAGCATCTACAATCATCAAGGACACCATTTTCCTCCTGGCTAGTTACCGGATGCCCTGGCATGGGTATAGCCATAACAATGCCTTCAGCTTCCTGAGAAAGAACAGATAGGTAAGAACCACCATAAACCATCAATTTTGTCCTTGAACAAAGGTCGGGAGACACAATTCAAATTCAGATTCATGCGCATAAAGTATAAAGATAACTTACCACAGCTGGAAATATCTTCTTGAGACTTTTAGCTGCTGCGATGGCCTTAAACTCACCACCATTCAAGCAGTCATCAAGAGTATACAAGGATTGCCTCAGTGGGTTAGACATAGCCACCTTCCCATTGTCAAGTACTGTGATTTTTCTTACACCCCAAGCCTGAGATTTGTAGTCTTTAAGATCAAGAACATAGATCATATGACAAGAGATCACTTGCATGAGTACTCACCATGAGCATTCGGGCAACTTGGCACCCCAAAGTACCTGCTCCTAGAAGGAGGCATTTAGTTGCAGGTAACACATTCAGGTCCAGAGAGGGTAAAGCACGCCACCGCATCAATTTCAAGTTCAGATCTGCAGCAGATATGGCTAGCCTGTAAACACACGTTCTCAAAAAATTCGGTAAACTTGTTTGTGTGTTGGGGAATGAAGTAGACAACCAATGTACTTACCTTGTTGGATCCATTGTTTTAGCAAGATTGATACACCTTGCAACTTTCCTGCCCATGATGTATTCCCATCCTACAACATTGGGCATGCTCTGGCAATCTCTCCATCCTAACAGATTTTACATGCCACATTTAAATACTTTGATAGTAAAGTCAGAGCGGAGAGGGATGATTATAAGGTCCAGAAGAAAGTTTTACCCAGTGTCTAATATACCTTGCTGAGCAGGAATTGCAGCCTCAACCACAAGTGACAGTGACATATCTGCAAAGCCTCGACTCTCTCGATAGCACAAAAATTGCATGGTATCAACATCCCATCTGGTGAAAATAAGTGCAAGGAAGTTGCGAAGAGGCCAGCCAGGATTATTTGGAAGATGGCATGGA
Source organism: Lumnitzera racemosa (assembly GCA_024138005.1). Lineage (NCBI taxonomy): Eukaryota > Viridiplantae > Streptophyta > Magnoliopsida > Myrtales > Combretaceae > Lumnitzera > Lumnitzera racemosa. The sequence goes on from JAMXBC010000011.1 coordinate 86,125,602, forward strand.
TCATAAAAACCAAATAGCAACTGAGCACGTGCAAGAGGAAAAGGTCAACAATTAAACCAAAAAGAAAAAGGAGAGAAATTTGATCTATAACACAGTAATGCTAAGTTTAACTATTTTCTGTTAGTAGTAAATAGACTACTTAGACAAAACAGCAAGCAAGAGTAGTATATGAACTAAAACTGCTGACAAACCTTATTACCAGAACTTTTGCAGGCGTCATATTCCTTCAGATGCCTGATAGACACAGATGAATCTGAAGAAATACAGACCAAAAAGAACGGCACGTCTGCAACATTGATAACATAAATTATAAACGGTATCGAGCCATGACATTTCAAAAGAAAAGTTATAAGAAAATCCACACTATATAGAAGGTTCCTCGACCAGCAGTTACAGCAGAACTTCGCCATGCATTACAAGCAGCAGCCAAGGATTCTGCCTGCATGAAAAGTAATGATTTTGACTCTGGTAAAAATCGGTGGTATAAGGTCAATTTCCAATGGCCAGAAATGCACCTCATCTGGATTGAACCACTGGGAGGCAGGCTTAATATCAACCAAGATTGCAGCAGGTTCAAGAACTAGTGCAGGGAAGGCAAACCAGTAGTAGAAACTCCACTTCTTAAGGTCTGCAAATGAGATGAGAAGAAACCTACTGAGTACTGCTACATCTTCCACAGCCTTTCCAGAATTAATATCCTCCCAAATCTGATAATGGACAAGAAATAACTCATCAACTAGTAGTGCCATCTGTGCTATCTCTACTTTATACCATGCAGTGAGACATTGGAAATAATCAGCCTGTTGCAGGTCTTATTTTCATTCTAAATAAGACAGTTGTTAAAAGAGAGAGAAGAAGAACTTGAGTTAGAGCATTTTGTGGAAATTTTGTTTTGTAAAAATTTATTCTTAAGAGCAAAAATGTTGCCATTATTTTGACTAAGTTTTTATAATAACTAAAATTAATAGAATAGCTGGTCACTGAACCATAGGATCCAACACCACATATGGAATCAAAAACTCATAAGAAAAGCAGGCAAAAAAAACAAAAAAAAGTTGCTCTTTCATGGTACTCATGGGCTTAACTTATAACTATATATTAGTACATTTCCATACCAATTTATTTCATTATTTTTGTCTTTTGCTTGTCCTGATCAACCAGTGTTATGCTACAAATTACATATCTGAAAATCAACTTTCTGCTAAATTCTGATCCCATACCTTCGTTGCTTCTGCCTTCAGCAAGTTTTGTTTACCAAGAGCATGATAGCTCTCCAAAGTATTAGTGTTGTAAAGAGTTCCAGGCACAGAGCACCTATTCCTATTCCCCCTACTGGTAGAAGTTTCAGAGGATTGTTCAGTTGCTTCCGATAAAGACTCAGAGAGAAGAGTAAGGTGATTTGAAACTTGAGAATGTGAACAAGGTGCATAGAAACCTGCAATTCAGAAACTTCATGCCTCCATCACACTCCTCCAAACCAGCCTTAACGGATAATCGATAGAACATGTAAAAGAACAACCTGATGGACAACTCTATCGAAAACCACAATTATTTGAGCAAACTTATCACACAAGTGAGTGGAGTCACATTCTAAACTTCTGATCAACAAACTCCACAAACTACTTCACCACAAAGTTTTGAGAAACTGTATCAAATTGTAATATTGATTACTTCAAATTATCACACAACTAACACACACACTCAATGAACAACAAGCGTCCCAGTTAAAAAAATGTCAACTTCTTGTGCAAACAAAAAATTGTGACAGTCAATGGTTGTATAATTTTCTCAATGACATAATCAAGTGGGTTCTGATTACAATTACAATTTTTAAGTCTACACTAAGGCTTATAAAGATTTGTAATTACACCATCTTTTGCCATTGCACATGATTATATGATCCTGAGGCAGACCAAGGAGAGCATTCCAGATCTGGCTGCCCCAACCACTGTTTCGGAAATTTCCAAAATTCACTCCTAAAACTTCTGAATGAATTTTTTAAACTACTCTTGTTGATTTATTTTTACCCCTCCTAAGTTTTCATCCTTACGATTAACCTTTACAGCTCAGCTGCTCTAATGAAATCCTACTTCTCCCATTAATCTTACATTGATGCTAAATCATGAAATTGAGACAAAATCATTTCTGGTAAACTAAAAATAGAAACTTTATTAAAGAAAATAAAAGAACCCATCACCCAAATTCACTTCTTGATTATTGATTCAAACTTTCAAATAATGCTTCCAAAATATTCATATTAATTTATTGTTACCCCCTCCTAACATTTTTCCTCACAATCAACCCTTGCAGGATGGCTGCACGAATTAAATCCTGGACTACTACCGGTCTAATTCCAATGCCACAACATCAAACTGATACATGCTTATTTATAATTGAACTAAAGCTTGAAATTTTATGAATAAGATGTAAAAACCCATCACCTAAATTAGTCTAATCCCAATGCTGCAAAATCAAACTGACACAAACTCACTTGTAATTGAATCAAAGTTTGAAACTTTGTCAAAGTAAACACAAACCCACTACCCAAATCAGTTAATCCAATGATACAGCATTAAATTGATACAAACTCATTTCTAGTTGAACTAAAGTTTGAAACTTTATCAAAGAAAACATAAACTCATTACCAAGATTTGCCAGATTCTGTTTTCTCGGCATCCAAACAATCGCATTTCATAAATATAAGCAAAAAAAGTACAAGAAGCAGAAATGAAAAGTGGGTTTTGAATATCTTACCAAAGATAGGAAGAGGAGAATCATCGATTCCCAATTTATTGAGTTTGAGGGATGACAATTTGTGCCAGAAACCTTCATCTACTGTGCTCTGAAAAGGCGCGAATTGGAGCAATCTAGGTTTCTTCTCTTGTTCTTTCGCCATTGATCGCAAGTCTAACTTTTTTCTTTACGTTTGAGCTTTCTTTTAGTTCGAAGTCAGCAAGAAAACCAAAAGAGATTAGTGTTTGTTTTGTTCCCAGCTAGAAGTAGACGAGACGGAACCCAGCGAGATGGTCGAAAATTTTAGTAAATGTTTATTTTGTTATACCAAATTTAAAAGTTGTTTAAAGAAATCATTTTTCTTTTTTTAACTTTGAAATTCCCTGCTTTAACTTCTTAGAGAAGTTGAGTAGAGAACAATTTTATGGTTATGTTTGACAAAAGAAAATGCAATCAACTATATATATAATTGTGCATGCATTTAGCATTGTACATTGTTTTTGTACGTGTTAATTGAAAAAGGGTATAAATCACATCAAAAAATTCAATTAAATAGTAGATTACTTTAAAGCTTTAATAGTTAATAACCATTTGATATTTACCGTTGTAAAACTTGAAAAATGTTGATCACTTACATGGAAAAATTAAAATGTTAAACACTCAAATAAACTAACACATAAATATCAAGATTAAATTTGGATTTTTCTTTGTTTTGCATTTCAATTAAAGTTTAATTGAGAAAATTATTTACAATTAAAATTAAAAAAAATTTCAAAAATATAAATTATATAAAAAAATATTCTTAAAATACCAATATAAAAAATGTAACATTGGCATTTACATGTATGTCACATGTCTAACATGGGACACTAATATAATTTGCTAATACTTGTTTATAACGTATTTACAAAATATGATAATTTACTAATATTAATATCGTACTTTTGAAATACAATATAGTACGAATATCACTTAATTTTATTCGAGTTTGTTAGCAAGATTAAACTTATATCACATTTATAAAATACGATAATTTTCTAAAAGCTATAAAATGCGATATAGTCATGATATAACTTTTATTATATTGTATTTTTTTAGATGCGAGATATGCATAATTATTTGTCTCATATTTCTCATATAAGATATAGAGTTGATATTTTTGTAATTTTTTTTCTAAATGTTAATAGATACGTATTATACCCAAATTTAACTTCTTAATCATCTTTTGTTATAAATAATGTAATTAGAAAAAAATATATATTATACATCAAAAGGTATTATTGATGGTCGAAAATCGGTTGGACTTCGATACCCAAAAGAGCCCAAAGGCTCAGGATACAGCTCAAGCCCAATGCTCCAAGAAAAGCGCCCTAGATGGCTAGAGAAAGTACTCGACTACTAGCACCTCCCCATGCCCCATGCTTATAGCCTCATGCTCCTAGCAGAACGCCTCATATCCAGCGATGTCCATTGAGCCACAATACATTTACTCGACAAGCAAGATGTAAGCAGTCCCATCATTAGCCTATCATGTTAAGACTCATACTTTATTTGATGAAACTCGATAGGCCATAGTCTAACTATTCAAGTTAGATTTAGCTCCACCAAATTCAACTACAAATAAAACTTATTTAGATATTTGAAAAGGACTTTTTTCTAAATCTTTATAAATAATTTATGTATACACTCTATCACACTTTCTCATCAATCGAAAATTTAATTAAATATCGAAATGATTGCGCTAGAATCCTTTAGTATCCAATCCGATTTTCATGTCCAAAGAACCCTAATACAACTTAAACGAAAAGTCACCATCAATACGTATAAATACTAAAATTTTAGGGTCATAATAGCTCAAATTAATTGAAAATAAAGAAAAATAAATGGTTGCGAATAAAATCAATGGTACAAAAAATTGGAAGAGGTCTTTCGTACACAACTAACTTAGATTAATTGATATTGGAACAAGGTTTGGACAAAAGATATGCGTATGCTTCGAACCATACATGAAAATTACAAGTCATATATATCATTTATTTTTAAAAACACAATGTACATCATAACAACTGATATAGTATTTTATTATAGAAATAATACACAAAGTACATGCCGAAATCAATACCATTGCTCCCCATAATGCAGTCATGCCTCTTTTACGCTACGTTTTGGAACTGAATTACAACCACCATTTTTCATTTTTCAGCAGCAAGCACATTGTGTAATTCACTCTATACATAAATATTCACATATGATCCTATCGAGTTTAACGACTCCACAACCATCTCATTAGAAAAGCTTAACAAACTCAAACTTTACGATGATGAGCTCGACGAATCGAAGAAAGAGACCTTTCGCCTTTTGGTCATAGTGCTTGCTGAGTACTCTGGCGATATAGAAGCCTTGGTAAGAACAGAACTGAGAGCCTGATGGACAGAACTCAAAAGAACTCCGCGTGCATTAGAATCAGTGTTGAACCCTTCCTTGCAGTCGGTGGCTGTGAAGATAAAAACATTCTTCAACCTCCCCTCCAAGGTGGATATTTCGGCCTTCAATATCTTCAGGTGAAGGCTATCGAGAGCTTGTTTAAGATCGGAAAGGAGTTCCGGCCGGTATTCACAGCAAAGAGAGGCTTTGAATGAGAAAGAGCCATCTCCTGCGGGATAGTCACTTGGCTCAACCGTGACTTCATCAGTGTCCATTGGAATGAGAAGAACTTTGGAGGCTTCAATTGCATTCTTCTTCAGCTCTTTCACTTGCTTGATCACTTCAGCAAGCAGTGTGGCTTTGTCCATCTGTGTAATATACTTGGAAAAGTTAAAAAGACTTCTAGGTGAGACCGTTTGTGGTACTAAATTTTATCATGGTGTCAAAGCCAAAGGTCATTTCCATCTTATTTAATTAAGCAGAACACTTCATCCTCTTCATCGATGAATATTAAACCAGACCATATTGAAGGAAAATTAAAACTTTTAGATCAGGCAGTTGTGGAATAAAAAATTTGGTCAAACGCAAGCCAGTAGGCGAGATGGCCCACCATGCAAACATCATTTGATCTATAAACAACTCGTTATTGATGACGTCTCCTACCATCATTAAGCTTAATTACTAATTAAAAAGAGATTCCTATACAGTTAGTTCTTTCAATCCACCCTTCCTGCTATATAACCACATATTTATCATATTATATAGCAAGCAACGGTTGAGTGCTAACATTTCTAAATAGATATTTATTTGACTTTGTAACATAAAAATTTTTAAATCAAAACTTCCATTGACATCTCACCAATTGCCTCCCATTCCTAACACCTCAGCTTCTTTGCTTATGCAAGCACTAGTCTGGCCTTTTCAATCAACATCAAATAAGTAGGCCAGCTTCAACTAAAAACCAGTAAAATATATGGGTGGGATCATCTATCCAAGAGTTACATTACCGCGAAACCTACAATACGAAATGAAATCAAATGAACCAAAGAATTTTAGTTTTTTAAGTTTTCTTACAACTTAATAGAATTTCTCTTTTCGTATACAACTTTGTGAAGTACATATAAATCGTAAAGATTGGAAATTTCCCCTTAATTCACAGTTTAAACTCCATATCTTCGCTAGGTAACTAATAATAAAGCCAGAAGAATTAACAAGCAAAATATATATGTATATAGCCAAATCTTGCGCTATTAGACATTCTGTTTACTGTGGAAATATGTTCATATGAAATCAGATTGGATTGGAGCATGATAGTGCTCCTAATTTGCTTGGACAATAAGCACTAAATCCTTTGAAGGAGGGAAACTTATAATAAGAAGTTTAAGCTCAAGAAATAGTGTTTTATTATGATTTGCCTAGATAACTTCTTTAAGAACCACATCAAGAGACAAAATATGCAGACCATAAGATACCAGTCCCACTTCAGGACAAGAAATAAGTACATGATGAGATTAATTTTAGAGTATCTGAAGTTCATGAAGGTCAGTACAAACAACCAGTAGGCATCAAGTCATTTTCATAGTATAATGTAATAGTTTAGGTGCGAATTTCATTAACAGCCTTCATTTGGACTAGCAACAAACACAAACAACAAAATGAAGAACAATGTAATCAACTCGTTGATACATATCGATTTAGCGTGGCCATTAAACTAACCTCCAATTCTAATTGTTTCATACACTTTATTTGTTTAGGGAGCACATAGTAAGAAAAAGGATTTTCAAAAGTGTATTCTGAAGCTTCTCCTACTCCATTACGCATTGACTCAATGTAGGTATACGTTTGACTTTCTTGTTGTCAAGGGATTTGCAAAATAGTAACTATATTGTTTACAAAATACTTCTTCTAGCTTGAGAGTGGTTTTGCTGTAAACAAAGCAAGCAAAACTGGAACTCCCTTTTTTCGACAGCTAGGAACAAACAAGTTCGTGTTTACAAATTTTTTTCATTAAATCCTTCCAAATTAGATGAACAGCAAACAAACCGACCAAGTCAATATCTGAATAAGTATTTGGAAAGTTGTGTTCATCATCTTTGCTTTTCCCGTAAAATCTTAAAAGAGACAGCTTCTTTTTTTTTCCTTCCTTCCCAACCGCAATGTTCAATGCAATTCACTTGGATGTATTGATATTCCTTAATAATCTAGATGCTGAAATTTATTATATCTCGGATTTCATTTTATTTTCAGAAACCCGGTGGTTATCCAAAACTGAGAGAGAAAACGAGAATAGTTCACCAACAAATTGCTTCTTCAATAAGATGCCCCGCACAAAACCCGAATTCAAATCTACCTTTTACCTATCCTCAGTATAAAACTGAAATTGCTTCCTTAATAGGGAAAAGTCCAACAATTGAAATCTAGCATTTTCCAATTCTTAGTGAAGAAACAATGATGCTGATGCAACACACTTGTACCATATGCATAGCGCCCAAGACATATGAGAGAAAAGCAATGATAAATCAACTCAGTCTTCCAAAACTCAAACATGACAAACCACACTAACAATGCAATACTCACTTGAAAAGTCAAAGAATTCCCCTGCACCTGTTTGTTTTATCAGCTACCAAAAAGTGAATAAATCCATCAAGGTGATCGAATTTACGCATAAACATTTTGAAAATATTTCGAATAGAGACAGCACAAAACAAAAAAATCAAAACAAAAAAAAAAAAAAAAAAGAACGAAGAAAGAAGAGAAAAATGCCACGTGGATGTAATAAGAAGTCTGAGCAAAAGTTGGATGGTCCTGAGACCACGTAGTAACACCTTTAGCATACAATGTAACTCCGTCCTCTATCTAAAGCACTTTAAAAAGTTTTTATCCATGATTTGATCAGTAAACCAAATTGAACATATCCCAGACATTGATCACTGCTAGTGGGTTTACTTTCTGCTGAACTTTTCTCCGCATTTGTTGTAATAAAAACTTTAAACTCATCGAGCACACGATAGTATAACAGAAATTATCTGACTGACTACGCGCCTCAAAATAAGGATCATTTGACGAATGAAACCAAAAAAACATGACCAACCTTCTCATTACAAGGTACAAGTCCACGAAGGGTACCAAGATGTGCGTTAATTCTCTGTCTTCTTCTCCTCTCTGCCTCACTATGACTCTTCAAAGCAGCTATCACCTTCTCTTCGGACACATTCTTCTTAACACCTTTACTTGGAGCCTTCACAAGCTCACAATTTTCACCATCCAACACCAACGTTGGCACTGACCCATCTCTCAAAACTCCACTAACTAACTTCCCATCGCTTAAACAAGTGTTAAAGCCACTAACTTGATCATACCCAGATGGAGATTTCAACTCATAAGTGTATGAATCCATGAGAATAAGGAAAAAGGAGGGAAAAAAAATAAAAACCATAAAAAAACGAGTGAAAGTTTAAAGCTTGATGACGAAGAAGTTAAGACCAGGTGGACGCGTGGTAGGAGCAAACCAGAAAGAGAGCTTTTGAAGAAGGAAGTTTGGGTTGATAGTGTTGAGTATTGTCATGATAACATCCATTAGCATTACAAGGCAAGAGTTTTGAGGAGAATTTTTGTTTGGGGAAGAGGGAAAAAGGAGAAAAAAAAATCAGTAAGAAAACATTCACATTTTCTTCTTTATGGTCTTGAATTCCAGCATATCGAGATGTATGAAAACTTATTGGGAAATGAAAAACGAACCTCTGAAGTTTGACCCTCCTAGGAGAATGAAAGAAAGAAAAATATTTTTCAGAATTGATTTTGTCTTAAGAATAAAAGGTAGTGAAAGTCTGGTTCTTTTTTCTGTGATTCCAAATTCCAATAGACGTTCAAACTGAAAAGGTATGTTGTGTTTGTGGGGATCTTGCAGTTGTGTGATGGAAGAGACTCGTTGTACTTGAAGTTTCAGAGGATTTTGGTGGGAGCAAGTGAGAGTTTATGTTATTTGATTTTAAGTGATGGAATAGTGTGGAATAAATAGGAAGAAGCATTGGGTTAGGAAAATGAGAGGGACTCAGTTTATGATTGGTTTGCATGGTCAAAATACTTTAATTTGTTACTCTTGGCTGAGGCATCTTGGGAGGCTGAATGAGTCCAAAAAGATAATCAGCAAGTGTCCAAATTATATATATATATATATATATATATAAACTCTTCCAACTTTTTAATGTCTCCAAAAAAAAATCTAATACGTTATTTTAAAGGAAAAATTAAGGAAATAAAATAATCATATAAATCTCACGAATTTATTTATTTAAAAGTAGAATTGAATTCTAATACAATAGATAAGTTTATGAGTCGATAAGACTGAGTTAGATAAAAATTTTATTAAATTATAAATTTAAATATATTTTAAATAATAAAAAAATCCTAAAATATTGATTGAAACCATAACTATATACAAAAACTCTATATTCATGTAAGTACCCGAAATTAAACTCAAACTTAATAAAAACTCTAAAAATATTACTTGAAACTTATAAAATGAATAAATTTACCTTAATAGTAATAAAATCTTACACGAATATAATTGTTGATTGATATACGTAATCAAATAAAATTGTTAACAACACGTTAAGATAGCTCTTAAATATTATAAATGTAACAAGTAACAATTTAATTAATAAATTTTATAAAATTTTAATATTATTTCATAACTACTAAATTTATAATTTTTACGTTTAGAAAAGTCTAATTTTTTTTCTATTTTTATTTTTTCTTTTTTTTCTTTTCTTTTTTTTTCCTTACTTATTTTTTTTTTTCTTTGCTACGATGAATCTTCCAAAATGCACTTCAGCTGCCCATATGTGTATTTCTTTTCTCCATGTGTTAAACTAAAAGGAAAAGTACAAGATATTAACTAAGCACAAATCACATCATTTTAATACATTCTTATCTTATTGTATTTTCTTCTATTTCCATTATTTTTGTTGTTTTTTCTAGTATCGAGCTATATTTCGATTTTCTTAATTTAACTTATATTAAACCCAGTCCACTTAATATAGATTACTTAACATTAAACTAAGGAAATGTTTTTCTAAAAAATTTTTAAAAATTAGAGTTGTCAACCAATTCAATTGGCAACAAAATAAAATTAGCGTTTTCGGATGGAAAAATCCTAATTTGGCTACTAGTTTGCGGATATTTTAAAATATTAATTTTTAAAAAATAAATCAAAGAAAGCCAAGTTTGGAGGCTAACCTATTAAGACTAAGTTTTATGTAAAAATTAAAGAAAAATTGATGGGCTTTTATTTTTTATAATTTTTCTAAAAATACTAAATTTACAAAACGTAACTAAAAATGATTTTTTATTACGAATTTTTAAGAAAAAAGGATAAAGTTTTTTATTTTTTTATACGGTTGCCCTTAAAGTGCTTACGTACTCGCTAGTCAAGATCAAACCGACCGTAATTCTATTTTTATAAATTATTTAGTGAGTGAGCTATTTTTATTTCGAAAACTGAGCCAGATTTACGTTTATTTATCAATTTATTATTTTAAAAAAACCCTAAAAAAATGTAATTTTCACAAATTTGAGAAATCCCTAACTAACTAAATATTTTAAAAAAAAAACTTGATTAAGATTTTTTTTAAAAAAAAAAAAACACTACGTATCAAAAAAAATCTTTTTTAAATCCTAATTATAAGATACGGTGAAAATATGATTAAATACGTATCTTTTAAAAAAAATGATTTTACTAAAAATGATATTTAACTAAATTTTATTAAACATTGGAATTATCTAAAATCAAGCAAACGATATGGAAATAATAAAAAAAAAACAACCTATATTAATTATTAAAAATAATTGAATTAAAATAAAATAAATAACAAAATAAAAATTTTACCCACAAGTCGAGCCACGCGTAATTGGAAGGTAGACGAACATTGTTTTTAAATGGTCACAGGCGTGATTGAAGGCATGTTGGTTTCTATTTGCACTTATCACAGGCGTAATCGAGGACATGCCAGTTGCTATAGTTGTATGTTTGTGTGTATAAGTTGTATGATTGTCGATCAAAATTGAAGGGGACGTAGCAAGGGATTTTGGTCAGCTTTGCTATAATGTGGTGTGGAGTAAATGTGTTTCGTCTAATGGCTGCAGCTGTCATGTACATGGATCAAGTGTGACTATAAGTGGTGTGTTAGCTATTCAATATGGGCTTCAGTGTGTTGCAGCAGCTACGTACTCGTGTATGTAAGTGTACTAGACAGTGAGTGTATGGGAGTCAGAGGTTGTGTCAGGGCATGCTATGGGGATGTGTAGGGGCTGTTGTTAAGTGTAGCAGTATGTGGTCAAGGGTTGTGCCTTGTGCAGCAGGGTATGTCAAGGGTTGTGTGTGATTGTTGTTGTATTGGGTCAGGGCTTGGATGTTATTGTTGTTGTATTATGTAGCAAGGGGTCAGGGATTAAACGTTTAGGTCAGACGTTAGATTATGTTTGGCAACGTTTGTAGAATTTGGTCAAGCAATGGGACGTGATTACTTATGTTCGTAGGTTGTATAATTAAAAAAAATAACCATCATCAACATTACCTACTAATTTATAAACCCCAAAATCGAATCTTCTATATCGTTTTAAATATAAATTTGATTCCAATTAAACCAAGATACGAAAGATAAAATTTTGATTCTTCAAAGATTTGCCTTAGCTTCTAGAAACCCTACTTAAGCTTTCTATTTTTCATAGGACAACCCTATACAATCCAATTTAATTTAGCCCAACAACTCATCTAATAAATCTTAAATTTATTTTGACCCAATATAAATTAGATGAAATTCTATTTTAGATCAGACTGGGCCAAAATCATTTTAATAAAGTTTGATTCGTTAATGATTTATTAAACTAATCACACACCTTCATTTGATTTGATTTTTAAATGATCCAATGCGACTCGGTTTAACACGTCTTAACTCGACTTAACTAAACTTGCTACGACTCGATCTTTTTTTATTTTTTATTTTTCTTTTAATTTTATTTTTTCTATTTTTTATTACTTTTTATTTTTATTTTTTTTCCTATTTATGTATTAACTTAGCTTAATTAATGAAAAATAAAATAACTAAAAAATTGGCAAAAATAAGATGTCTACAACTACCTCTCTTTGTAATGAAGTTCGATTGGAACTTTGTTACAAAGATAAAGGATATACCGATTTTTACTAGATCCAACTTAAATAATCCGAAGAAAATAGATCTCTTCAAAACTAAAATTTTGTTTTGATGGATAATTCAAAAAGGATATATCTCTTCAAAATTTCTCTTAGGTGCATGATTTGAAGAAGATAGATCATTTCGAGATTTGTTTTGACTTGTGATTCGAAAAGGGTAGATCTCTTCGAAACTTCAAAAATTAATTTTACTTTAGCAATTTGAAGATGATAAATCTTTTCGAAACTTCAAAAACTGATTTTACTTTGGTGATCTAAAGAGGATAGATCTCTTCGAAACTTCTTGCTTTGTTTTGGTTAGTAGATGATCCGAAGGGGATAGATCTCTTCCAGATTCTTGAGAAATGTTGTTTTAGTTTATGGATAATCTAAAGAGGATAGATCTCTTAAAGATTGGTTTTGCTTTGACTAATTTGAAGATGATAGATCTCTTTAAGATTTCAAAAACTGGTTTCGATTTGTGTGAACAATTAGAAAAAGATAGATCTCTCTGAAATTTTTGAAAAACTTTATTGAACAATTGAAGAGAATAGATCTCTTCTAGATTTCTTTTTTTATTTTTTATTTTTTGACTTGTTGAGCAATCTAAAGAAGATTGATCTCTTTAAGATTTCTTTTAATTGAGTGAATAAACCAAAGATGATAGATCTCTTTGAGATTTCTTTTAGTTAATCCGAATTTTGGCTAATCCGAAGAGAATAGATCTCTTCGAGATTTGTTTTGGTTAATCTGAAGATGGTAGATCTCTTCAAGATTCGTTTACCTTAATTTGAAGAGGATAGATCTCTTTAAAATTCATTTTGGTTAATCCAAAGAAGATAGATTTCTTCAAGAGTCCTTTTGACTTAATCCAAAGAAGATAAATCTCTTCGAAATTCATTTTGGTTAATCTGAAAAGGATCGATGTCTTCGAGATTCATTTTAGTTTTGTGAACAATCTAAAGAGGATAGATCTCTTCAAGATTCTTTTGGCTAATTTGAAGAAGATAGATCTCTTCGAGAATTTAAAAAAAAAAACTTGTTTTAATTCTTCTGAATATTACTTCCAAGGACTTTTAGGGTCATTTTACCTAAGAATAGAAAATTTCTTGGATAGCAATCAATTGACATGCTCACGCTGACTTTCGATATTTACTCATTCAATTAGCAGAATTTCATTAAAGGATTGCGCTTACTTCTTCTTTCTCCTCTTTTTTTCTCTTTTTTTGTCTTTTTTTCCTTTTCTCTCTTCTTCTTCTTCTTCTTCTTTTTTTAATAAAACCTTCCAAACTTTTAAGTCTTGCAATCGTACTATACTCATGCCTTGAATTTGATTTTCTTAAAACTGAGTCTCAATTTCCACTCTCCATGACTTCTGAAGGATAAATCTCTTTTCGAAAGAAGCAAGATTAAATTATTAAGAATATTCGATTTCAATTTATCTGGTGCTTTAAATTCATTGGTAAGTGTTTCTTGTTTAAATGCATGAAGCTAAGGAACATAGTATGCTAGGATTGATTAATGAGGTGTTTGTTGGTCAATGACCATTTAAATTCGAGAACATTAATGGATATCAACTTTACTTATAAACAATGAAAGATTAACCATAAACTATTCAAGAAAAATTGAAATCTTTATTGAACTTAGTTTTCATGGATAATACAACTTGAATGCATTTGAATTCACCGACCCCCTTAATTCCGGGCCATCCATCTCTATCAATACTAATACGCCTCCTGATAATACCCTTTCCACCACATAAGAGCTTTCATAATTCGTGGCAAACTTGCCTCTAGAGCCTTTCACATTTGGTAATACTTTCTTCAACACCAAGTCTCCTTCTTTGAAGTACTTTAGGCATACTTTCCTATTAAAAGCTCGGATCTTCAGTGTTGGTAGCACTGACCATGACATATTGCTATAAGCCTTTGCTTATCCAGGAGATTCAAATGCTTCATTCACTTCTTCATCCACTCTACTTCATCGAGCTAAGTTTCTACCAATACTCAGAATGAAGGTATTTCTACTTCGACCAGTAGTATCGCTTTAATTCCATATACTAATGAATACAAGGTTACACCAGTAGAGGTTCTGACTGAGGTTCTATAAGCCATGAGAGTAAAGGAAAGCATCTTATGCCTGTCTCTTAAGTGATCTCCATCTTCTCAACGATTCTTTTGGTGTTCTTATTTGCAGCTTCAACTACTCCATTCATTTAAGGTCAATATGGAGTTGAGTTTCTATGATTGATCTTAAATTGGTGGCATACTTTATCCATCAATTTGTTATTCAAATTCGTCCCATTGCCTATAATAATAGACTCGGGTACACCGTATCTTACAATAACATCTCTTTTCAGGAATCTGACCACTACTCCTTTAGTTACCGTGGCATACGATGCCAGTTCTATCCATTTGGTAAAATAATTGATCACAACTAAAATGAATCTATGCCCGTTTGAAGCTGTTAGCGAAATTGGTCTGACCATGTCAATTCTCTACATCGAGAAAGGATAAGGAGCCAATAATACATGCAATTCTTAGGAAAGAGAGTTGATTTTATTAGCGCACACTTGACATAGGTAATAGTATCTTACAATCCAATTCCATCTTCATCTAAAAATACCCCATTCTCATGATCTTCCTAGCTAACATATACCTATTCATGTGAGGACTACAAACGCCTTCATGTAACTTCTTTCATCAATTTCTCAACTTCCTCTTCATCTACACACCTTAGCAGTGTTGCATTTGGTGATCTCTTGGACAACATGGCCATACTTAATAAGAAATGAGTAGCCAATCTTTTTAAAGTTTTTTTTTTATCTATTCTATCAGTATCTTCAAGAAATTCATCAATTTGAAGTAACATTTTGATATCATGATACCAAGGCTTCTTTGATTCTTTCTCTTCAATTGTAAGGCAAAAAGTTGGTTTTTCCTTTGCCTCAATCTTTAAGGGTTGAATTTCCATCTCATCTGTAACTTTCACCATTGACGCTAACATAGCCAATGCATCGGCAAATTGATTTTGGATCCTTGAAATATAAGTGAATAAAATCTCTTGGAATTTTTCAATTAGCTTACTTAAATGCTCATGATACAGTATAAATTTTCCATCTTTTGTCTTATATTCTCCTAAGATCTGGAGAATTATAAGGGAAGAATCTCCATATACTTAAAGCTCTTGTATTCTCATATCTAATGCCATTTTAGGCCCCAAAATGCAGGCCTCATATTTTGCTATGTTATTGGTATATGGAAATGTCAACTTCACTGCTACAGGGAAATGGTTACCCGTAGGTGATACTAATCCTGCTCCTATCCCACATCCGAACACATTGGCTGCTCCATCAAAATACATTTTCCATCTTAATTTCTCATCATTCAATTCATTGGCCATCATCACATTTTCATTAGGAAATTGTGCTTCTGAACCAACATCTTCATTTTCTAATGGGTATTTTTCCAATTGATCAGTCATCGCCTACCCCTTGACTAAACTTTGACTTATGTGCTTGATATCAAATTCAAAGAGAGCACTACCACTTCGATATTCTCCCAATCAATGCCGGTTTTTCTGATAAATACCTTAATGGGTCATGTTTTGTCAACAACTCTATTAAATAACAGATAGTGTATTACCTGAGCCTATGGTCACTCATACTAAAGCATAACACGTTTTTTCCATCTTTCAGTATTTTTGCTCACCTTCTATGAACTTCTTGCTTAAATAATATATAGGATGCTCTTTTTTTCCCATTTTGTTTTTCTGCCTCAGCATACACATACTCTTTGATTTTAGCAAATGCTTGCTCACACTCTTCATCACATTCTATTGCTGCATTATTCTTCAAAAGTTTAAATGATGGCTTGTCTATTAGTTAACTGTGATACAAATCGAGCGATGTAATTCAACCTTCCCAGTAGTCCCTGGACTTCTTTTACAATCTTTGGTGCTGGCATGTTTGTGATTGCCTTGACTTTATTTGCATCTACTTCAATTCATTTTCTACTAACTATAAAACCCAACAATTTGTTCGAAATTACTCTAAAGGTGCACTTTTCAGGGTTCGGCTTTAATTAGAACTTCCTCAACTGCTCAAATAATTTACGTAAAATATCCACATGATTTTCATCCTCCTTAGACTTGGCGATCATATCATCCACGTAAACTTCGATTTACTAATGCATCGTATCATGAAATAAAGCTACCATAGCACACTGATAAGTTGCCCTAGTGTTTTTTAACTCGAAAGGCATCACTCGATAACAAAACGTTCCCCAAGTGGTAATGAAAATTGTTTTGATTTTATCTTCTTCTGCAATTTTAATTTAATTATATCCCGAGAAGCCTTCCCAGTAGTTACCTGGTTTAAATCACGAAAATCTACGCAGAACCTAACCTTCCCATTTTTCTTCAACAGTGGCACTACATTGGCTACCCATTCGGGGTAATCCGATACTTCTATGAACCTAATTTCTAGCAACTTCTTCACTTCTTCTTTTATTTTAAGGAGTATATCTAGCCTAAATCATCTAAGCTTTTGTCTTTTTGGTTTTATTTCCTCCCTAATTGGCAATTTGTGAACTACAATAGACAAATCTAAACCGAGCATATCTTCATACGATTAAGTGAATATGTCGAAGTATTCGAATAACAATCATGACAACTCCCGTTTTTTATTATTCATTAGATTATCACTTTTGTCCCCAAATTAATCACAATCATCGATTCGTCAATAATCACTCTACCCTATTCATATTGATGCCAACTCTCTTGAATTTCATTTAGAGTCCCAATATCGTCTCCAACGTCTAACCTAGCAAGGTTGAAAATGATATTGGTACTTTTATCGTTTACATGCACGAGATATCCATTGCATTCATCATTTTTATCAGATTTGAAGAGTAAAGGAAAAAAGAAAAGGACAATGAATAAATAATAAAGAAAAATTGATAGAAAGAAAGGAATGAAATTTATTGAACGAATAAATTTAAACTGTCTAAAGAAAAGGCCTAACTAATCGGACTAATTATCAAAATCAAATGTTTCTAATTAATCTAATTTTGCATTTCTACAAAGACCTATTAACGGAATAGAAAAGCAGTTGCATAAGGAAACTAGTGTGCTAATATCTTCCTTCTCGTCTGGACCGATGTTGCATTACTGAGTTAAGATCTTAAATAGACTGGCTACTTCAGGTTCTTGAATACTAGCTGGTGTTGAGAATGTTTGATGGATGTCCAAAAATTCCATGTGAGTATGGTACAGCTGATCTCCTTTCTTGCTTTTGGTTTTGGTCTTCATTTCTTAGGTCTCATCTTCAATGGGCTTATACCTAAGCCAAACGTTCCAATCTATTACTTAGGCTATTTTGAGCGACCCCATGCCTCCTTTCTTAACTCTTCAATCATACTGACTTGGTAAAAAATTTGCAATCCTGGCTCTTCCAATTCTTCACTCTCAACATAGAGAATAGTTTTCTCTTTGTAAATCTCGTAGTCTTGCTCCTCGAGAATAGTAACCAACTGCCCATTGACCATGAATTTCACTTTCTGATGTAGACTGGACGAAATTGCCCCCGCTACAAGAATCCATGATCTTCTTAACAAAAGATTAAAAGTTTGTAATATATCTAGAACTTGAAATGGTATAGTGAACATTTGTAGACCGATCTCGACTTGTAACTCAATTTCTCCAATTATCTCTCTTTTTGATCCATTAAAAGCCCTTATTGAAATTAAGCCAGGCTTTATCTCAGTTGTGTCCACTTTAAGTAAATTCAGTGTTGCCAAGGGCCATACATTCAATGATGACCCATTATCTATGAGAACTTGAGCAACCACTTTCCTTACATACTTAACTACTATGAAAAGGGGCTTTATATACCAGTCTCCTTCTTTACCTAGCTCATCTAGCGAGAATGAAATCTGATCCATCGCAAATATCGAGTTCACCACCAATCTCAGCTTCTCAGTAAAAATCCCTTCAGGTACTTAGACATCTTTCAAAATTTTGATTGAAGCTTCCCGATGAGTATCTGATGATAATAGTAAGCCCATTAAGGAGATTCGGGTTGATACTTTGGCTAACTAATCTATTATCATATACTCACTGGCTTTCACTATCTTCTTGGCAACATTCTAATCTTTATCGTCCGTATCTTCAAAGATCTTTCTAGAAACCTCTTCCACAGTAGACTTCCTCTTAGCTTCCTCATTCTAATCATAGACTTGTCCTAAGCGCGTAAGGCCACCAGCCATAGGTGATGAGGACTTGGTCGTCTAATTTACGGCTTGATAATCCAGAGGTGTTGCTTTGCAATTCTCTGGGGCTATTGGGACATTGAAAGCAATCTTCTTAGGCTTACTCAATTCTTCAACCTTCTTAGTCTTCCTGTAATACTAAAAAACTAATGGCTTGGGCCCATCTCTAATAAGCTTGTCTTCTTCTTCAAATTTTGGACCCCATCTAGTGAGTGGTTCGTCAACATATATGGCAGGCGAACCGATGTAATCCACTAAATACTTAAACTTCCTTGATGGTTCTCCTAGGGTGCTAACTGTCGGATCTCCAACTTCATATTTTTTCTATGCTCTTTCTAAGTACTTCTCTTTCGCGGTTTTGGAATCATAGCCATGATATCAACTTTCTTTATCTTCCCATCCTTTAGTAGTTGATATATTGCCGGTCTAGTTCGAGGTTCTATCCCTAAGATTCATATTCTACAAGTATTTGGCTTGCCTTAGATTCCAAGCTATCTCCTCAATAGTGATTGGGAGACTGTCTAGATCAATCTCTGGTTCAGAAATTTCAGCAATGATCATATTGATCGAATTTCCATGATTTGATAGAGGGTTATTATCTACGTTGGGAGTAGGAGTCTGAATGAAACCCAATTAAACCAATTTTGCGTCAATAAGCTCTTGGATCTTACGTTAAATCTCCAACATTAGTCTGTAGAATGCCCCACTTGCCTTAAATGATAATCACAATGAGGCCCCAGGTTATAATCTCTTGGTCTTTATCCCTTCCTTGATATTTCAAATGTTAGAAGATTCTCCTTCCTTAGTCGTGCAAGAACTTAGCTTAAAGGAATGAAAATATGAGTAACCTATCTTCTTTGTGGGTGGTTGTTTTAACTCGGATTCAGCGGGGGATTATATCCTCCTGTCATGGCTACTGAGGCTACAGGCTTGATATGATTGCCAGTATTGACAATGGTTATGGTGGCTTCTTTGGCTTTGTTGGAAAATCTTACCGGAAGTGTCTTTTTCTCAATTGCTTCAGGATTAGGAAGCCTTCTACTAGCAAAAGCTTCTTCAATTTGGTACCCTGAGGCTACAGTTTCTACAAAGTTGAAGGTGAGGTGCCCAAGTAGATGTTGGTAATATGGGCTTTTGAGAGTGTTGATGAAGGAGAAAGTTAAGTCCTTTTTTGTTGAGGGTAGAGTCCCCCTAGCTACCATGCCCTTTCATCTCTAAGCATATTCGTTAAAGTTTTTGTTGGTCTTCTTTTGTAGATTATTCAAATCCCACATGGACGAGGCCACTTTGATGTTGAACTTATACTGGTTGTCGAAAGCTCGTACTAACTTATTTCAAGTATCGATCTCATCTAAATCCACTTGGGCATACCAGGTTAAGGCAGGCCCAGTCAAACTATCTTGAAAAGTTTGGACCATCACCTTATCATACTTTGTGTATTTCCCCATTTTCTTGACGTATAACCTAGTGTAGAACTTCGGGCAACTAGTCCCATCGTATTTCTCAAATTTGAGCACTTTAAATCTTTCAGGGAAGTCATCGTCTTCATATGTCGGCAAGTTGATCTTTCTCATCTATTCAAACCTGTTAACCATTTCTAGGGTTTTTATCTTCTCGGTCAACTTCTGCATAAACTTTCTTTCCATCTCCTGATGTTTCTCCTCAATCTTCTTCCTCTATACCTCATCATTAGGGACCAATTCTTCATCTTCCAATTCGGGGGGAGGGGTCACTTCTGCATTCCGATTTGGGTTGACTTGAGATCTTTGTCTATCGTTAAGAATCCCAACAGCCCATGTGAGAGCTTAGATCTGTTCAACCATCTTATTCATGTTTTCTTTTAAAGTTGTTACACTCCAGTTAGGTTTGGCTTAACTAATGTTTTTAGTGCCTTGAGTTGTCATTCTAGTCATAGAACGAGTGAATATCAGGCTTTTAGCTGAGTTTGCTTGCTTGGATGTTATTTTTGAAATCCTACGTGAAAACCCAAGTTTTAGAATTTTGGTGAATTAAAGATTTTTTTTGTTGTTTTTGTTTTTCTCTTTTTTTGTGACTCTTGTTGTTCTATTGTTTGCCTCTTTTGTATTTTTTCTCTCTCTCTCTTTTTTTTGAATTTTCTTTTCTCTCTTTTTTTTTTCTTTTTAAAAGTCAACTAAACAAACAAACAAATAATAATAATAATAATGAGTACAAGACTGTGCAATTAATGAAAATTTTATTTACTAAAGCTATAAATTTATTAATCATAAGAGCTAACTTATACAACGGGGCTAAACGAAAAGAAAAGAAAAACTCCTAACTAATTTTCTTAAAAACATAAATCCTATATCTACAAGAGCCGATAGATTTGGCTGGGACGAGCTTCATCAACTTCCCTCATAATTGTTCGTATCGTAACATCCCTTTCTCAAATCTTGCTCCTTAAGAATTGATTGTCTTATAGTAGTCTCTCATTTTCCAGCTTT
Source organism: Lumnitzera racemosa (assembly GCA_024138005.1). Classification (NCBI taxonomy): domain Eukaryota; kingdom Viridiplantae; phylum Streptophyta; class Magnoliopsida; order Myrtales; family Combretaceae; genus Lumnitzera; species Lumnitzera racemosa. The sequence continues at coordinate 86,146,682 of JAMXBC010000011.1, forward strand.
AACTCTTCAATGATTCCTTAACTTTCTTAGAATTGGGCTTCAACTCTAGCACGTCTGGTATCTCAGTAGGCTTGTTTAGTAAATGAAAGACATGCTGGTTTTGGCTCATGTCTGAATACATTTGGAGCTTTGTACCATATCTTTCCAGTTTTCTCTAGCTGATCATAGATGAACTGCTTGGTGGCTCGGTATTCTCTGACTTTGCCCTTAAAGTTGCCACATTGACTATCTTCTTGACTTCTCTCCTTTCCCACAACTTCACGAGTTCTACTAGTCGTTGAATTAAAGTAGCCTTAGGTAAACAATAATCTTGATAATTCATCGTGACGATGTCTAAGGAGTCTCTGTAGGTTACCTCTTAAGGTGGACCCAACTGTCTGGTGACACAAGATGGGAAATATCTTGTACAACCTGTAATACCAATAAGGGGGACCCTTGCATAGTCGGTGCATCCCAAGATGGCTTGAGTGTAATGGCTCCATCTAATTATCCACATAAAGTATATTGGCTACATTTTGCTGATAATTGACACCTATCCATTAAATTGAGCTTCCTTTGGTACCTTAAGGTGGCGAGCAAAGTTGTCAATCAAGTTCATATTTTTGGTCAATGACTCTCTGAGAAGATTCCCTCCATACCCCTATGTGTGATTAAGAAATTACACGGCAAGGATTGTAGGGTTAGTCATAAAATAACCATGCCCCTACTTTTTCAGGTGGGTGAGTGTCCAGAACTATTTTACCAGTAACGCTAGTATATAAGATTTACCGGCTAAGAATTAAGTCATTAGCTCAGCTACCCTATAATGGACTTAACCGAACCTGATGGGAAACAATATTGTCTCGAATACTGCTACAATAAAAGCATTTACTCTCTTCTCGGCTCGTGATTCATATCTTTTACAAAAGATCTGATGATACTTTTGATAAGCGTCTAGGCTTGAGAACTACTCTACTAATCTTGAGATACTGAGGCACTTCTTGCGTTCTGAAGATAAGAACGGCGTTAGGGTTGACTTTTTGTCTCCTAACAAAGTCATGAAATCTTTATTAGGCCAAACTCTGAGATCTGGGATGATTATGCTTGCTTCAAGAGGCGAGGTGCCAAGTAGTTGCAAGTATTCTTTTATAATGGGTGTCAACACGTGTAGGTCAAAATTGAAAGCTGCTAATTCTGGATCCCAGCAATGCATAAAGGCCTGAATTAAAGGCTAGTAGAGCTGAACACGTATGAAGGATATAACTAGCCCAATCTTCTTATGAGTGTAATCTTGCTTGGTAGGTAGAGGCTAGTTCAACCTGATGTAAACTTTTCGCTAGATGGGTCTAAGTTTGTAGAAAACTTGAAAAGAGTTAATGGGGAAAGATATGAAAGGGGTAAAAAATGACGAATGAAATAGTAAGTAAAAACTCACGAAGAGCTTTAGAAAGTAAATGCACTTTAACTAGTTTAGTTTATAAGGACGGGTCATTGTTGTCTGTGTGTTACTTCTTAAATTCCTTGCGTTGGGAGTGGGTTTCATTTTTGGAATCGAAGTCATCCAAATTTATATTTTATTGAAAAAGCTACAATCATTCTAGATTATAGTATTTATCTTATACATAACAAAAATATTATATTCTGTTAGATGTGGGATTAGATATATCAAAAGAAAAATATTCAAACCTGACCCGTTATTTCATTCAAATAACAAACTCAGCTTTGAGCCACATCAAACGAATTAGAAGGAGAGGCTTCATCAGGGTCTATCAGATCTAAAATCTATTGGACCTAAAGCAATGGAGATGGACATATATAAAAAATTGCACTTCTTTCTAAATTTTTCTTAATCATAAGCCAGAAATTTTGAAGGACAAGCGGCTATATCGATCAGCAAATCGGAAGCTGGGCTATATGATGCAATATAAGTAAGATTCCCGTTATAAAAGCTACTTCGACCTTTACCCATTCTCAAATAAATTTTTTACGGCAATGTGAATAATACAACGTTATCATAATACAGATTAATATAATCCATTATAAAAGATTTTTCTTTTACAGTTTAATAATATTTGTTAATTTTTTTTTAATTTTTTATACATAAAATCTATTAACCTATTATTCAAGTAATATGTTAAGTTATTTTAATAAAATAAACAAGTTTTAATAAATAAATGGTTTGGATTTACCAGCGTCATGATAAAGATAGCAAAATAGCGTTATGATAACACTATTTGTAGAAACCCCTCAATGAAACGGGCTTAGATATATACAGTGTATTCCACAAAGTTAGGTTTCGAAGCAATATTTAGTTTACTAAATACTATATTAAATGCTCCATAGCCACACGATAAAAAATGCTTAAATGCTACAATTATGTACAATAAATAAATGTGGTAACTATTCGATTGACTTTTTTTTCATAGACTACTATTCGAGTAATTTATTCCCCATTAAACTGCATAATTATTAGGGAAGGAAAAAAAAAATTAACTCAGTTTTTTTTTTTCTCTCTCTCTCTCTCTCTTTTAGAAAAAGGTTGAGAAAAATCCACTCGGTTTAATAATCCAATAATGAAACCTCATAATGATAGCATTTGGTTGATAATATCAGCAATACCAATTTTTTATGCATGTATATTTTATTTTATAGTAAAATGAATGCAGAAGTTCAAAAGTTCCACAAGCAATGGCAGACCGTGGAAGTTTGTTATAATGTAGGGAAAACATGAAAATATAAGTTGCATTATGATTCTAAAAGATTGATATAAATAGGTTTCGATTTAAAATTTGAAACCGTAGGGTAAATACATAAGAGAAGAATTTGATCTGATTTGGCTGCATTTTTTCTATACTTCCTTATAAATAGCAATTGTAAATTCTTTCACAATCAAAAGTGTGCATAATTGGCTCTCGTCTAAATTGCCTTTCGTTAACATAACTTAGTTTTCAATCTATGATCAGCATTCTATAATTAGATAAATCTAAGAGAGAAGTATATGAACATTCTAATGATTGTTAAGGTTAGTGATATAAATACTGGTTTCCAAGAGGATGAACTGGATTTAAATCTTCTAAATTATAATATGTAATAGTTGAGGGGAAAAATAAAAATAAAAAGCAAATGGTTGGAGTTGGAGTAAATATTTCTTTAGTTAATATGGATCCCTTCCACAACAAAGAGCATTGACCTAAGAGATTCCAAGTTGGGACTAACATTAGATAACTGATAACTAACAGATTTGGGTATTGGGTTGAACTAGCTTGAAATCGTGAATTCATGGGTCGGTAACGTAGTAAACAATGATTAGTAATCAATTCGTAAGTTGATGGTTTCGCACCAGTTCATTAGGTCCGGCAGTTCAAGGCCTTTAAATCAATTTTTTTTAATAGTTAATTTTATTATTTTTTTAAAAATATATTAATAATTTTTAATAATGTGATTTTCTTTCTCTCTCTTTTTTTTAAGTGTACTAATTTATTAATAATTTTTAATTTTTTTTTATTAATTTCCGACTTAATGCGATTCAAACTTTTTTTTGTTTTTTTCCCTCAATTTTTTTTTTCTCATGATCGAGTCCTTAATATTTAATAAGTTTTACAAAAAAGATTTACATTAACTGAAATTGAATTTTTTATCTATCTTTAACACATAATTAACTTATGATTAATCATCTATCATTAGTTTAATGATCTTATTTTTAGTAAAATTTTCATTCACTTTTACAAATAAAGTAGTTTTGATATGCAATGACTTACTGGATATTATCCAATTATTTTTTCTGATTTAATAGCCTCTCTTTTCTCCTTCATTTTTTTTTTTAAGGGGATGAACTGGTCGAGCCGACCTGTCAATTTAATAGTTAGTTAGCTCAATAGTTCACGGCCAACCGATTCAAGCAGTTTTATTTAGATAAACTACCTAAGCCCTTAAAGTCTGACGGTTCAATTTGGCCACTACCGATCCTAGCCAGTTCAAGGTTTAGAATCGATCCTTATCTAGATCTAATTAAACCCAAGACAGTTAATATTATGGAATCTCATTAGCCACATGATAGATATAAATGGTTCCATTAACGAGACCAAGAATAACTTAATGATTTGTTTAGAGTTGAAGACAATCAGTAATGCATCCAGAGTGTTATTTTTTACATATAAAAAAGTAGTCTTTCATTGTCACGTTCATGAATAGAAAAAGTCGTGCATTTAAATAATACATAACCAAATAAATAAAATAATAATTCATAACCTCTTATGGCAATAATGAATTACTATATTCTATACTTTAGGTCTAGATTCATTTCATGGAAGATAAGACCATTAAAATATTTCATTTTCAGTGACATGCTTTTTGTCTAGACGTCCGCTCTACTTGTTACCTAAAAGATTTATATATGCATATACTATCATATTTTTAATTTAGTCAACTTTGAGTTCAGGTTATCAAAACATAGAGGAAACTAGTTAATTACACCATAGCTTGAAATTCTGAATGAGATAAATTCTTGATATAGCAATAACTAACTTGCTCTAAATTATAAGAAAAGATTTGAAACTCATGAGAGCAAGAAAATGAGAGATTACTCCTCTTATAAACCCCCTAGACAAATAATCATTTCTATTATCTTTGATTCATTATGGGCAATTACTATGCTTTCCCCTACCTGACCGCCGAATATAGAGTTTTGGCGATAAAGTTTTAGGGATAAATTGAAAAATTACCTTCTTATATTTGTTTGATTTTCCTTAGCCCATTTAACTTTGGAATGGAGCATTTAGAACCCAAATCTTAAAAAAAAAAAAAAAAAAAAATTGTCCTTAGATTCTTATGTTATCCTTTCACCATCAATTTCATTTTTTTTTTTAATTTTTCAGTGTTTTTTCACATTTTATCCTATTGTAAAATAATAAAAGAGATTTCCTTTCTAGCCAACTACAGAACATGACGTGATTGTTGGAGAAATGAATTCAAATTTAGTTTATCATGTTAGGAGATTACTATTCATGCTATTAAATTACTATGATTTTAGCAATGTTTTTAGATCTAAACACTTGATTTTAGATATAAGAATTAAAGTAGACATAATAAAGAAATATATAATGCTTTGAGTATGAGAATAAGAAAATGAGTTTAGTAGTATAGTTCAAAGTCAATCAAGCTTGAGAAAAATAACAGAATTTAATTTAAGCACGAGAACAAAAGCAACAATATTGTTGGAGGCTGGAGTTGCTATTCTTGACCATCTTCATTGTCTAGTTTAATTCACGTACTTTTTTTTTTTTTTCTTTTTCTCTTAAGAACGTTCAACGGTTTAACAAAATTCAACTAATAATTAGTAAAAAAATTACTAGGTTCATCCGGATCCGGAAACAAGGACCTAATAATGAACTGTCATGCATTCCCCAAAATCTGTTTCAGTTTTAGACAAGAAGCGCCGTGCCGACAAAACCAACCATTCCTGTATTCACAAATCCTACAATTTAGAAAATGAAAAGACAAAAGAATCCTACAGGAGTTATTAATTTGATGACGCGAAAATTCAAAGCAACCAGTTGCTTTAGTCCATTTATGATCGCAAAAGGGCATAAAAACACATTGAAAAATTTTATTAGTACATATCAGGCGGCGTTTATATTGATACTATTTATTCGGTCTAATTATCAATTTTGTTTGATGAAGAGTATTATGTCACACCTAATATATAGAAATAGTTTCAAATGAAATGGAATTGGAATTGAATGAAATGAATTGAAGAATGAAAAGACAAAATCTTTTATTATGTTTGGAAATATCCATGAAATAGTCTAGAATGAAATATTATTAAATGGATTGGAATTGAATGGAATGGAAATAAGGATTGCAAAGACAAATCCTTTCTTTTGTTTGGAAATGTATATGGAGTAAAATGAAATATAATAAAATTAAATACATATATAATAGTAATTATTAAAAATAACCTTAATTATTGAATATCACAATTAGTTTGAAGGTTAAATAAATAATTTTGATTAATAATTAATGTGGGAGAATAAAATTATGATTTTACCTTTTCAAATACAGAATCGAATACTCCTTAAATTCGGAATCACTAATTCCATAAAATGGCAACTCTACCTTCTAATGCACTTTTAAATACAGAGAAAGATAGCGTAACCTGAAATCTTGATTTCATTCCAATCTTTTCCCGCCTACATGACATTAGTTAATAAGCCAACAGAAATTCTCCTAAGAATTCTCCTAAGAATGAGTCTAGATGATGTGGATGAAGGGGGCTTACTTACAAGTAAATGTATGTAAGTGGATTAAACGGATCAATTCAGCTTGACTCACTTTGGCTTATAAGTTAAATGGATTGACTTGTTTTTTAAATGGGCCGAGAACTTTTAGCTCTAATCGATTTAAAAAGAAGGCTAAATGGATTGGTCGATAGGTCAAAGATATAAAAAATATTAAATGAGTCAACTCAAACCAACCCATTATGGCCCGTGAGTTAAATGGATTGGATCCAATAGGCTAAAAAACCTCAATTCTAACTCATTGAAAAATTAAGTTAAATGGGTTATCCCATAAATCAAAACTCATTTACATATCTCTAATTACAAGACATACTTAAATGACATATAATTAGATAGATTCGAAAATCAAATAATAATTTTGAGACAAGAAGCATTAATTATTCATTTTCTTTGTTTATCACATTAGTCATTAGTCATTACTTATTAGTATTAATTGTGATTATATGAACTACCTACGAAATTGGGAGATTTTGGCCGAATTGATTATCTTCATGCATAAGGATACTAGATTACCTAGTAGAAAAGATTTCAAAATCATCACAAACCTCCACTTTTTCTTTTCTTTCTGGATTATTATATGATGATTTTTGAACTTTCCATATATAGAAATAGAAAGATATAGACTCGAAACGACATCTCTTATGTCAATGACACCAAAGGGATATTAAATGAATGGAATTGTGATATGGATGGAATATAATGAAATAGAGCCACTTTGAGGTTCCCTTTCTTTCAACTCTAGAGTCCCTTTCTTTTCATTTAGTTCGGTATTCGAATTTTTAGGTGAGTATTTATTATTCATATATGAATATGAATAATATGTGAATATATGAATAATATGTGAATTTAGCTCCTTGTTGTTTGAAGAAACCCTCCACTTCAATTGGTATTTTTACACGAAAAGCAAACATGAGATAACAAATCCAGTCTTTAACTAAGATTTTGAATAGTAATTAGTATTAATTGTGATTATATGAACTACCTACGAAATGGGGAGATTTTGTTTTATTTATTTTATTTTTTCTTATGTAATTATTTATTTAATTTAGCGTATTAATGTGCAGTAATAGTATAACATGTACGGATAAATGTTTGAAACTAAAAGAAATAAATACTCCATAAATTATCAAGTTCATTTAAAAGCATGCAGGTGACATACGTACGGATGCGTAGATAAATGGGTGGCATGCAAGCCAACATGCAATAATAAATGGACCACAAACAGGTAGGCACTCCAAGTATTGATATGCCAAAAGTATGAGCACACTAAACACATAACTTTTGAGAATGCAGGCCACCAGTTTACTATTTCTAGTTGGTTGATAAGGTTAGGATGCAACACTTTCCTTTAAGTTTTGCCACTAACATTTACTCGAAATAGACGAGTTGGGAGTTGATTCGATAGTTATTTTTAATGGTTGGATCGAAGTTGACGATGAAATTAGCGTAACGCGTCATAATAAGGTCTTCATGGAATAGGTTGGTTGTGGACTGATTATTGATTACTCTTTGCCTTTATGGAGCAAGTTACATATCCCATGAAGATAATGATTGGATTTGATAAATATAAAACCGGGATAAAATGACTCGTTATTTCATCGTATGAACCACTACAGAAATAGACAACTGTACAAAATCGACGGTGTAATCATCTATAGACGGTGTTCATCGAAACCTTTTTTAATGCAAGGTGATTGCAATTACAGCATTTCATATCTGGACTGGCCGATCTTAATATCTTACTAGTATTTTGTGCATTTTAGTTTCAAATACCGAAAAAGCAACGTCAAATGTGTAGAAACAGAAACCAAAGCCAAAGTGCAAATAAACACGGGGATAGAGGGACTATTATGCGGATACAAGTGGCAATTTATATTTGCGAGCCGGGTTCCTATTTTACTTCACATTAAATTTGTATCGATTTCCAAAGTGCATGGCTTTTAATAAAGATCGCAAATATCAATTCATATTACGATTATGTTTTTTTTTTTTTTAATTATTTGCCGTTTCGTGTATCCTATCGATTTCTTTTTTTCGTGTCTCTAACTGCCTTACAAAATCGTGCTATGATAATGTTATTAAGCCGTGTCAACAAGACGCGGCTAATTATATTCGCTATGAAACAAAAAATCAATTTAGGGTGCGGTATTCATCTACTATTTTGGGAGAACATAGCATTTTTAATGTTCTGATTAATGCATTGCTCTTGTTAAATATTAGTACGTAATTCAATGGTAGAATTGTAAGTCTCGAGCTTTCAGATTTCATAGGGAAAGAGATTATATATGATTTGTGTGTATGTGTATTTAACAACTCTCTAACTCCTTTATAATGATATTGTGTATTTTTTATTTGAAAAATTATTTAAAACTATGCCTAAGTTATTTATATGTGTTATTTCAAGTATCTCATTATGTAATTTTCCTTTTTGAAATCTTCTTTTTAAGGCAATAATACCATATAATACGGATTAAGAGTAACTGATAGAGGTAAAAATAATTTAAAGTGAATCGTTAATTAATAAAGGACTTCTAGTGAAATTATATATTATAAAGATAAATAGGCTAATAAAAAATGATAGAATTTAAATGGTCTTATTTGATGGAAAGTTTAAATTATGGAAATTAATTAATCAACATATTTTTACAAAGAGATAAGATGATTAATGGAGAGGGTATTTGGCATTTAATTATTATAGAAATTTAAAAATGTAAATGTTTGTATACAATGAAATTTAAATTAGCAATACTTTCTATAAATTGAGTATAAAAATATGAATTCAGAATAATTAAGAGATAATTAATGTAGATAGGAATTAACATTTTAGAAACTTAAAATTTAAATGTTTGTATTTTTTTAGCGAATATAAAGGAGCAATACTGATTGCTTAAACTTAAAGAAACAATAAAATCATAAACATAGGAATTAAGAACATTTGAAAATATAATAGAGATAAAAATTAACTTTACATTATTATGAACATGTAAATATGTAAGTGTCTATGTCTTTAAGGGTATTCAAAGGAGCAATTATTTCTCAAAAAATTAAAGAGGTAATAAAAGTATAAAAATAGGCATTAAGAATAATTGATTGATGAAGACATGAATAATTGATGGTTCAAAAGGAGGATTTTTGTTTTAATAAAATATGAATGGAAAATGATCCATAGTTTTTTTTTTTCTTGGTTTGTGTTTTGGAGATATAGCCTTTGAGAAAAGTATGACAATTGGAGAAAAACTTTCTCTATTACATGTGTTCGATACTCTCTATTTTTTTTTTAAATTTTCTAGTCTTTTTTTTTTTATGCACTAAATGCCTTTATAACAATTAGCAGGCGTGCACTTGTGTTGTGTGTGCAGATATAGCATTAAAGTAAAATTTTTAAGATAAGATAATAACTAAATCGAACTACCTATATACACAATCAATGATTAAAGAAATAAATGAAATAATGCATGTAGTTGTAGTAGCATTCAAGTACCATCCCGTAAGCATATCTTTCCTTCTTATAACTATATGAAATAATGGTTTAAGAATTTTGTGTTCCTTCATTTTAGTTGGCATCTACATCCAATAGTCATATTTGTTTACAGTACAATCTAATAGACAACAAAATTATAATTACACTAGTAGACGAACGCACATGTGTTGTGTGTGCAAAAAATATTAAAAAAAGGTTTAGACTAAAAAAATAGAATATACCAATAATATATATTAGTAAAATCAAAATTGTAATAAATTTCTCAAAAAAAAAAAAAGAAGTCCATACAAATATTGGTCAAATAAACATGGCATAATACAATTTTTTTCTACCTTTTAATATATCTAATTGTAACTTAACATATATGTCTTATTTGTATATAAATGAGTGATTATTTATTCAACTATTCTAAAGAGAAAAATTAATTAGAATTTGCCAGAATTTTTTATTCAACATCATTTTTTAATTGGTAGAAAATTCATCCTATTTAGACATGTATTTATATGTACAATCATTACTGGAGGTATTTGCAAAAAAATGTGGAAAGTTTAGAGCAATTTATCACCAAAGATGGTGGAAACACGCGCAATATAGATAAAACAAAATGTGAGATATGAAAACCCCACAAATTTTACGTTTTGAACTTAGAATTGAATTCAAATAACCAATAATATTCCTTAGGCTCAATCAAACCAAAGAAATTAAAATTGAAAAAATTTTAAGCCAAAACCTTAAAAATGAACTCAAAAAACCTAAGAGATATCAAAAAACCCTAATTGCGTACAAAGACTTTAAGTGCAATTATGTGTGACCATAAATTAAAAATTCGAATGTAACAAAAACTCTAAGCCCCAAACAATTGAGTCGTAAAACCTTAGATTAAACTTCAAACTTGATGAAAACTCTAAATTAAAACATTAAACTTGAATTACATAAATTGCATAAACTCGATAATGAACGGTAGAAAATATCTTCAAATGATAACAATAAATCAAATTAAGGTAATAAGTTAGTAGCATTACTAATTTACCCCAAATGATACTTTTTTTTCCAAAAGTAAAGCTAAAATCATGAGTAGACATTCAAAGCCCTTAAACCCTCCTAAAACCTTAAAACATGGGAAGCCTAAAATGAATTGGAAACTCTAATTTTGTATCAAAAGCCCTAATTTAATTAATAAAATCTAATTATATAGCCATATCATTAAGTAATTACTAATAATTCTCTAAATTGCTGGAACAACCCCAATTTTCCTATTAAAATCATAATCAATTAGTGATAATTGCTTCTAACCCTAAATTAATTAGATAAAATGATACAATAAGCTTAATTAACTTAATTAAATATGAAAAACCTTTAAACTATGTCTAACTATGGTCATCTACACTAATAATTAGAACCGTAAGCTTAAATTGCATTCTAATCATCTATATGCGTTCACACATTGTAATTAACTAGATAGGACAAGATAATTAGTTAGGAAAATAAGGGATTACTCGCCTTTAGTAGACAAACGATTGCTTCAATTGGAAAAAATCATAAAAAGTAAATTGGTCTCCACTTATGCTTGTACCATGCAACGAAGAGTGGAAGGGATTTGTTCCCTATCACACTCACTCATAATTAACCCCATTTTTTACTACTCCATCAGTATTTTTACTCAATCTTCTTTCTTAGAAAAAACCCTAGAAACACTTACTAAATACATAATGCAAAAAAAGAAAAATAAGAAGGAAGGAAACAAGAATAAGCTTCTTGGACTTGGCTACGCACTCAAATGCCCCAAGCCATAACTCCCTACCACTACCTCTAGACAACACAAAACCACTTGCATTTGAATCCTCTTTCACCTCCCTTTTCTATTGATAAACATCCTTAACTATAGGAGTTTGTTTCGTTTACAAAAAATGAAGTGAAATTAAACCCTTCAAATTTCTACCAAGGTAAACTTGCACCTTTTCAACTTTTTTTCTAGTTTGAATTTATGAGTATAGTTCCTGTTACGCCCCGAAGCGGCAAAATCGTAATAGTTTTACCATGCAAACTATTCTAATATAGAATTTGACTATACAGCTACCATCTTAAACCTGATTCACATAAGGCATTTATGACTAACCTGCTTTAAAGTAAACAGTTCATAAATTAAATAAATTGTTTAGTTATGAATTTAAGAAAAATAAATATTCACATTAAATTAATTTGAGTGTATTTACAAGATTTAGCAATCTAATCACAATCTAATCGAGTAATTTGTAAACTAATACTAAAAGATTTAAAATAAATCTAATTAGAGAATAAATTTGGTCTTCTGTTTATATCCTTACTCCCTAGGATCCCGTAGTTGCTAATGTCAAGGTGATTATAGGCGGCTTCATCACTAGCACCTGCAACAACGGCTATAGGGATACGGGCAACCACATCTCGGTAAGTCGGGACGGAGAACTTAAAACTATACCACAAACATAAACAAGGTTATCAACCAAATAATTAGGTGCAATGCATGTTTAAACAAATGCCATCGCACAACATTGTCCCATCTGTCGTGATATTAGAGAAATTGCGCCTACTCTAATTTGGGTTAAGGAGTTGCCGTTAATGCAACAGCTCACAACTAAACCCAACCTTGTGTAATGGAAACACCGCTCCTCCCATGACAACCTTTGAATCATTAACTTCACCCTTGTTGCGATCTCTTCACCTGTCACTTAGTTTGACTAAGGAAGAAGAAGGGACCTATTATACTATCCAACGCTATCCCTTTCAAAGGGATCGATATTTGGCCGGAGAATCCTAGATTTTCCCTAATGGGTTACTATGCAGGTTCGATTTATATTTACAGGTTGTATATTTGATTAGGTCCAGTTTAGGGTGATCAATCATTTCATACAAATCATACAATATAAGTCAAGTAACAAATTAAAATCATATTATCAGCTTAAAATAAACACAATCAAGTATAATTTCAAACTTCTAAAATATAACATTGTATTAATGCCAACTTACCTTGACTCCTCGCTTGCTCACTTGAGGTGGGACTTGTTTAGTCCATCGTTAGCGGTCCCTATAATACCAACGTTGTCTCAGTTTTCATATAATCATTATTGATTAGTTTTACCCTGTAATACTTATTGTTATCTTTGGTTTAGGGTTTAATATACCCAATTATCTAGGTTCTCAAGTTTTTTTTTTTTTTTTTTTTTTACTATTATTCTTGATTCGGCTAAGTTTGGGTTCAATTTTCCACATTGATTCTAAATTAGACTCTAGTTCAGTTTTTAAGTACAGTTTTATACATGAACCCTAAAAACTCATTTCAACCTATAATGTAAAATTAATCACATTACTGCTAGATATCCTAAATACCATAATTACCCCTAGTCAGTATTTTATTCAACCCAATACATTTAAATCCTTATTAGTGTATCGAATTTACTTCCGATGTGAGAAATTTTTACACTCTTCATATAATTACCTAAATTTAAGTTTTCCATCAGATTTATTATATATTCCTATTATTTATATAATATCAATTTTTTATTCTATTATCTTCTATTTATTATATTTCCAATAATTGCATATTATGTATTATTACTTATTATGTATATAATACACATATAATATTTCTATCACTTTAATTACCATCTCCCAACCTCAATTAACATTTCAAAATGTTTAAATTCATCCCAAATTAAATTTTACACCTAATTACCCTAATTTACAAATTAACTTAAAACTTACTATTTTTCCCTATTACTTATTTATTATATATTTACCCTAATAATCACATCTAACACTCTAAATGCTACAAGTATCATGCATCATTAGATTTCAATATTCTAAAACATATAATTATTCACTAAATCAATAATTAACTATTTAATTACTTAATTAACCAAAAATAAGTCATTTTATGCATTATTTTAAGGCCTAAAAATTATCTAAAACTTTTAAAAATTCATTTATCTAAAACTTTTTGAAAAATGAGCTTCAAAGAACTGTTTAATATTATACTAGTAGTTTACAGAAAAATTTTGAGTTCCAAACTACATTTGTAAATCTATTTATTTCTAATTCTAAACATGCTCGGTTTTGTTCAATTTCTTAAGCACCCTATATTTACAGATGTGATTAAACTTAATCACTATTTTTTTCTAAATCTACATGCAATAAAAAATCATCATAACAAATTTCATAATTTTATGGGCAAAATTAGTAATTTTAATAAATTTTACAAAATCAGATTGGAATCGGACTCACTTAGCCGTTGGGATTCTGGCCACCAGCGGTTGCCCTAGGGGTGTCAGCTAAGTTGGACGGTGGTCGTGGAGTGATGTGGTGGCGGCCATTCGTTTCTAGGTGGCCATTGGATGTGGGTTTTCTTCCAAAGCCCTAATTGCACAAATTTTTTGAAAAACCCTAATTTCCTCTCAATTTCGCCTCTCTCTAATTTTCTACAATTCTAGACATCTAAAATGAGCTTTTGAAAAATTTGGGATATTTATAGAGGTCTTGGGGAATTATTATGCATCAATTTGATTAGACAATTATCTTATCTTTTTCTAATTTGCTTTAGCACATTTCGCGTATTTTAAGTAGTTACGCGTATTTCTATTTACATGTAAATTCATATATAGTAAAAATAAATATTCCTAAATATTATTTAGGTCATTCTATGATTTTTAGTATACATATAATTTATCTCTAGCAGTTCGTTAGTTATCAGAATGCATTTTATGCATTTTTGATAAATAACGAGTAATATATTTAAAATTTGAAAATTTTATATTCTTTTATTTTATTACTTATTTTCTTAAATTTGAACTTATGGGATCACTTTTACTAATATTTCTAACTTTATTTGATAATTTAGGTTCGATTAGATCCTTTAACCAATTGTCCTAAATTCTATGAGCCAAATTTTGAGTAGTTAATTGTGGGTCCTACAGTTCGTAGGCTTAAAAACTAAGGAAAAATATTATTAAAATACTACCTTTGTTTACCATGTTTACATATCCATATATATGCATTTTCTTAGATTTTTAATATAGTAAACATGTTATATGTAATTTTAGAAGCACATAAGTTGTATCAAGATGATAACATGAATAAAAGTAGAAGAATTATCATCATATCTCCATTCCCATACTACGACCGAAACACATATATGTATATCCTTACTATGTTTTTTATTTCTCATGTTTACTTTGGTAAAAAATGGTTTAAGTGCATTTTAGTGGTAATTTATTACGTGTTTTGACAAGTACATGATGTGTAGAAAACTCTAAAAAATCATCTTAAACCACCTCAAACATGTTGAACAACATGCTGTAAAATGTTTATTAATGGGTTAATCACATGATTAATTAAAGACAATTAGGATTTAAGACTTTATCTCGCAAGATAAGATGCTAAACAAGGTTTATAGTGAGTAGTTAGGCCTAAAATGGACATTAGGTTTAGAAAAACCCACGTGAGACCTTGTGAACCATTAGTATCAAATTTGGAACTTACGATAAAATAGTTCATTCAATCATTTTAGTAAATTATTAGGCCCATTGGATTAAGATAGAGTTAAGATATGGGCCCTAAGACATGAACTAAGCCTAAATTTAACTAAAAAGCCCACAAATTGGGCCTTAAGCCCATCTAATCACTCATGACCAACAAGTATATTAGAGAAATAAAACTTAATTAAAAAAGCTTATTAAAACTACTAAACAATTCGAGAAGCCTTAATAAGTCTAGGTGTAAATAGAGGCCATAACTAATTAAAAGAAGTGGTTTAAGCCTTAAAATGATAAGAGGTGGACCTTGGGCTTATAGAGAATAATTAGGAGCCCACTTAATTTATGTGACCTAATATGAAATTAAATGTTAAATGGATCATTTAGCAAGTTCAACAAGTTATTTAGCCCATTATGATAAGTTAAAATAAGTTTAGGGCCTTAGGATGCAAATTAGACTTAAGACAAGTCAAAAGCCCCTAAAAACAAATCCTAAGCCCACCTGGAAACTACTTGACCAATTGCTATAACAATTATTTGAGTTCTAAATAAAACGGTCCATGAAGCCTATCACGAGTGAAGCCCATCAGGTGTTCTAGGAAGCCCATGATAGGCTTAGATAAAAGCTAAGATCCATAGCCCATTAAAAAGCTTAAATAAGCCTTTAATTCACAAGAAACAGGCTTTGACAACTCGAAATCATCTAACTAAATTAATGACCTTAAGATAATGGGATAAAGGCCCAATAATAATAAAATGAGTCCATTAACTTAAAATAGCCTTAAGCCTAAAAGAAAGCCCACATCCTTGTAAGTTGAAACTTAAAGTGATTGAGTATAATAAAAGGAATTTGAATAAACTAAGTTGAAAGGGAAACATACAAAATTTGAATCTAACCCCTATCGAAACTTATGGTTGTGGGTCCCAACTCTTAAAATGGATCCTTCCATGCAAAAGTACATTTGAAATTATATGAAATCGACTATAAGAATGCAAACAATGAACTTAAAATAAGGAAGTTAGTGTGAAAACAAATTTTAACCATACTTGAGGATTAGGGTGAGCTTTAGTAATTATGTTTTAGGTGGCTTAATTTCTAATTTAGGAACCCGAAGGTCAATATAAGTAGGCAAGCAAGCCAAGTGAGATAGTTTTGATGAATTGCTATTTGCTTGTTTTTTACAATTGCTTAATGTTCTATTACTTACCCTTGGTTATTTGTTGAGTGATTGGTTATTTTATATACCGACATCCATGTGATTGCCTTAGTAAAATAGGTAAGTTTAAATATTGCGCTAAAATAACTGAATATATCTATCGCATGTTTGTGATCCATTAATTGCGAACTATGATGTCTATAACTTTGCTGAGTTTTATAAAAATTTGCTAAAATACATTTTGAAATGCTTTACTATTTAAAGAAAGATTTATCAACTTAGTGAGTACTTGTAGGTATCTCCTACAACATCTCCTATGACATTTTACTTATTTAGGCAAAGCTAGTAGACCATCTTCAGTTGATTGATAGCGAGTAACTTGAGTTGGGACTCGTATGGTTTTGCTTGTAGGGCATTGTATTAGTTGTTGATAATGTATAACCTTAGATGGGATCCATCTAATTAATTAGTATGGTATTCTTGACTAGGGTAATAGTCGAGTTCTGTTTGTTGGGATAGTACCCACAAATATTCTCATGCGAGTAAGGTGATATGCCATGTGCGGTTAAGTACGAGAGATAATCAATGTACCCTTCTAAGGCATTATATGAGTGGTATAAGGGCTTTAAGTTGTTAGAAATAAGACTAGCCTACCAATGGTGAGATGGGGTAGAACTTGGGTAGGATTAGGATTGAAGAATAAAAGACTTAGACTTCTAAAATATATATGCTATATGTAGTAACAACTATATGTATTTATGTCTATATATATGTGTACGTACATCCACTAACCATTAACTTCTCTTCCTTTAATTAAGATACCCTCGATGAACATACCTTAAGACTTACATGTTATATGTTTTAAACATTGAACCATCAGATGTAAGAAGCAAAGTATCAAAAACTATATGAGAGCAAGCATGTTAAGAGAAGGTACAAATTAAGGAGATATGTGAATCAGAAGGTAGGAGTACAAAAGCATTTTAATTGAATATCGGAAGAAGAGGATACTAATTTAGAAGTATTGACCCTGATAATCATAACGACAATTTTGAGTAGGAAATTTAAACTTGAGAATAGAAATTGAACAAAGTGTTATGACAATTGATTTGCCAATTGGTGATTAAATAGATTAGAAAGTAAAGATCATGAGGTGATGTTATAAGAATGCAATTTACCTTGAAACTTTGGAAAATTGTGATGAGGAATGATATTTGTGAGACTCCATGGTTAAGTGTCTTATATGGATTATGAGAAGTTGTGATATCAGCTTATAAGGTTATGGTTGTAAGTACCTTATTAACATACAAGTTTGAAACTTTTGCGTTAATTGGTTGAAATGGGCCCATTAGTCTTTCTTAGCTTAGTTATTCACTACTTTTGGCTTAGGGTGTTACAAATGATACCAGAGTGGACCCATTGTTAGTAGGTGGATGATTCAAGTTTGACTTTAGTTTATGTAAGAGGTCTGAAGGAGGTAGGGAGTGCTACTAGGGTATAACTCCTTACATGCTTTTAGGATAACTTATAGATAATGGGTAGCCCAAATCGTATACTAAAAATGGGGGAAGATCTAGGATGTCATATATTTAAGGAATGAAGATTGTGAGACTCCATAGTTAAGTGTCCTACATGGATTGTGGGAGATTATAGTACTAGTTTATAATGCATGATTGTGAATACCTTATCAACACATGCTTAAAACTTTTGGGCTAAGTAGATGAAAGGGGTCTATTAATGTTTGATAGCTTGGTTACTCACTGCTTTTGGCGTAGAGCGTTACAATATTGGTTAACAAATATTGTGTTGAAGAATTGTTTTGGTGGACTTGTTGTAAGCCTTACAACCAGTCACTCAAGATTTCGATCGGTTGAAAGATTCGATTAAACCTAAATTATAAGTAAAGCCAGAAATATTAGTAAAAATGATCCTTTAAGTTCGAATTTAAGAAAATAAGTAATAAAATAAAAGAATATAAAAATTCAAATTTTAACTATATAACTCATTATTTTTTGAAAATGCATAAAATGCATCCCAATAATAAACTAATCGCTAGAGATAAATTATAAGTATACTAAAAATCATAAAATAACCTAAATAAAATTTAAGAATATTTATTTGTACTATATATGAATTTTCATGTATGTAGAAATAAGTGTAATTACTTAAAATAAGCGAAATGTGTTAAAATAATAATAAATAATTAAATAGAATTCATAATTAATTAAGGAAAAATCAAGAAAAATATAGAAAAATGAGGAAAAGTCCAAAAGTGGGGCGTGGAAATCTGAAATTGAAGAAAAAAAATCAACCAATTAAAATGCAACAAATGAAAGTGGAAAAAAGAAGAGATAAGGCAATTATCTTGTCTCGTTAATGCACAATAATTTCCCTAAATCTCTATAAATACTCCAAATTTTTCAGAAGCTCATTTGGTCAGTTTAGAGAGTGAGAAAAATAGAGAGAGGCGAAATTAAGCGAAAAATTAGGGTTAGGAAAAAAAAAAAAGAAAACTGGGCAATTAAGGCCTTAGAGGAGAACACAGACCCGACGAGTAGCTGAGAGTAGACGGCCACCATCACCACACAGTGGTGGCAGTGCCCAGGTGGGTCAACACACCCATGGCCATCGATGGTGGCTGGAGCCACCCATATTGGTGAGTTCGATTTTTAACCTAATTTTGTGTAATTTTGTAAAAATAGTAAATATTCTTATAAAATTATGAATTTTGTTATTATAGAATATTTTTGTATGTATTTTATAGGAAAAATATTATTTTTATGAAAATATATCACGTAATATATGGTCCTTAAGAAATCATATAAAACCGAGCATGTTTCGGTTTAGAAATCAATGACCTTAGGAGTGTAATTTTGAGTTAAAATTTTTTTTATAGACTAATTAGATGATATAGAATAATGCTATGAATCCTGTTTTCAAAAATTAATTTTCAAAATTTTTAGATAATTTTTAGGCCTTAAAATAATGCATAAAATGGGTAATTTAGAGTTAAATGGTTAATTACTGATTTTGTAAATAATTATATGTTTTAGGATGTTGAAATCTGATGAAGTATGATACTTATAGCATTTAAGGTGTTAGATATAATTATTAGGTTAATTATGTAATAAATAAGTAATAGGGAAAAATAGTACATTTTAAGTTAATTTGGTAATTTAGGGTAATTAGATGTGTATTATATACATAGTAGGTGATAATACATAATATGTAATTATTGAAAATATAATAAATAGAAGATATTAGAATAAAAATTGATATTATATAAATAATAGGAATATATAATAAATCTGATGAAAAACTTAAATTTATGTAATTATATGAAAAATATAAAAATTTCTTATATTAGGAGCAAATTTGGTACACTAATAAGGAT
The DNA here is from genome assembly GCA_024138005.1 of Lumnitzera racemosa. Classification (NCBI taxonomy): domain Eukaryota; kingdom Viridiplantae; phylum Streptophyta; class Magnoliopsida; order Myrtales; family Combretaceae; genus Lumnitzera; species Lumnitzera racemosa. The sequence continues at coordinate 86,166,493 of JAMXBC010000011.1, forward strand.
TTAAGTGTACCGAATAGAATAAAATACCGACTGGGAGTGATGATGGTATTTAGGATATGTGGAAGTAATGTGATTAATTTCACATTATGAGTTGAAATAAATTTTTAGGGTTCGAGTATAAAATAGTACTTAGAAATCAAACTAGAACCTAATTTCGAAATTGATGTGGAAATGAAACCTGAATCTAACCCCAAATCTAAAATAATTGTAAAAGATTTGAGAACCTAGATAACTGGATATATTAAACCCTAAATAAAACATAACAATAAGCGTTATAGGATAAAACCAACTTATAATAGTTATATGAAAAACTGAAACCATGTTTGTGTTATAGGAATAATCGACGATAGCCTGAGCGAGTTAGACCTCGAGTGAGTGAGCGAAGAGTCCAGGTAAGTTAGATTAATACATTACTGTATTTTGGAGGCTTGAGATTATGCTTGGTTGTGCTTGTTAGATAGTTGGTTGCGTGAATGTGCTTGATTGTAAGTGATGCTATGATTTTGTTTGTTGTCCTGGCTTGTATTGTATGATTTGTATGAAATGATTGATCACCCTAAACTGGACCTAATCAAATATACGACCTATAATCATAATCGGACATGCATGACAACCTATTAGGGGAAATCTAGGATTTTCCGACCAAATACCGACCCTTTCGAAAGGCATAGCGCAGGATTGCATAATGGTCTCTTCTTCATCTTTAGTCAAACTAAGTGACAGGAGAGGAGGTTGCGACGAGGGTGAAGTCAATAGTTTGAAGGTAGTCGTAGGAGGACCAGTGTCTCCATTGCATAAGCCTGGGTTTGGTTGTGAGCTGTTGCATTAATGGTAACTCCTCAACTCGATTAGAGCGAGCGCAATTTCTCTAATCTCGCGAGGGGCTGGACAACGTCGTGCGATGGCATTTGCTTAAACATGCATTGCACTTAATAAGTTGATTGATAGCCTTGTTATATTTATGATATAGTTTTAAGTCCTCCATCCTAACTTATTGAGCTGTGGTTACTTACATCCCTATAGACGTCGTATTGGTGCCGGCTAAGAAGCAGCATACAACTACTCTGAAGCTAGTAACTGCTAGATCCTACGGAGTAAGAAAAAAAACTTTGAAGAACAAATATATATTTTTAAGGTCTAAGCTTTTATTTTAGAATTTTTCATTTCTGAATAATGTAATAACTAGGAAATATATTACTGTGAAATATTGTAAACGTTAATTGTAATAACTGAATTTCAGTGTATATATATATTTTGTTACTTTCTTAGGTAAATGATTTATTTAAATTACAAACTGTTTACTTCAAAGCAAGTTAATCGTGGACGCCTTATGTAGATCAGGTCTAGGATATTCTATCTTAGAATGGTTTACACGGCAAGGCTGTTACGACTTGACCACTTCGGGGCGTGACACTTATTAGACTATGTTAGAGAGATCTTAACCTTATAATTTGATATATATTCTGTAGGAATGAGAAGTCCATATGAACTATTGACCTCTAAGATATGAATTTTAGTTGTGAGGTAGTATGAAGGAAATTAGGAGTAAATATAATACAATTGAAAAGATGCTAACGTATGAATGATCTCTAGTTTGATGGATAGGTTTAGATAAATTACAAGGATGGATAACGATAATGAGAAAAGAGAAGCTATAGATGGAAAATCGAGACGAAAGGAGGAGGTGGTTGAATTAACTTATAGTAAGACGTGAATTAGTGAGGAGCAATAGCTATAGGATCTTTTCAAGATAAGATATTTGAAGTCATATTGAGATAAGGATGAATTAACATTTAGCTAGAATCCAATTGTAAACAAATATAAAGGAAGAAACTAAAGAATTAGAGTATCAATGAGAATTTCAAGTCTCATACAAGTTTGGAGAAGCTTGTGGCAAAGACCTCAAATTCTAATATTTAGCTTAATCATAAACTTTTTACTTAGGATAATCATAAGAATGCTAGAAGATAGAAAGAATGGTTAATTAAAATCCTAAAGGAATAATTTATTATTGGTTGTAAAGTGTAAAATTGATATGCAAGGATGATTGAGTTATGATAATAGACAAACCTTAACACTAATAGATGCTCGAATGCTTATGAATTCAAAAGCAGGAAGTAGCCTATGATAAAGTAAACATAACATGTAGAAGTTAAATGTGGACTAAACGATGACCATATCTAATAAGATGGGAAATTATAATAATTTGAGGATATATGGATGAAATGTCGTATGATATGAATAGATGAGTTAGTTGAACGACACTAACCTAGAAAAGTATTATCTTGAGAGGGCTACGATTATTGATCAAGATCTTGATTCCCTACTGGTGCTGTACGATCAAGGAAACAAGGTCCAACCTGAAAATACATTAGAATAATGAAACCTCTTAGGGTGATGCTTTTCAAGTTCATCAAGGTAAATAAGTACCTTAAAGTAACCAATGATCCAATTGACATAGAAGATTGGTTGGCTCAAATTGAGCAGTCCTTTAAGATCTATGAAATTCCAAAGAACTTGAAGGTAACCTATGGAAATTTTATACTACATAAGGATGCAAGAATATAGTAGGACTTCAAAAAATAGGACCATGTCCCAACTTATCACCTGTGGTGGATTTAGAGAGGAGTTTTTGAAAGAGTACATCCCAAATAATCTATAAGAGAAACTCCACGAAGACTTGCTCCCATACAGAGAGAGAATAGGAGCATTGGCGAATATGAATGTGAGTTTAGAAGATTAATGCACCTTACTCCTGCTAAATTGAGAGGCAATGATAGTTTTCCCATCAAAGTATTCATGGTAGGACTAGATCCAGAAACTCGTCGCAAATTAAAAGATTTTTTACTAAGGACTTTTGATGAAGTTGTTGAGAAGGCAAGAATAATAGAATATGTGAAGAAGGAATTCTTGGAATGGCAGGAGAAGGAAGACAAAGGAATCACTAAATCAAGTATGCAGCTAGTAGAAGATGTTGACGAGGGCTCTAAAAGACCAAGTGAGTGCAAGTAGATGAATTGATTTCAAAGAAGCCTTAATGATAGGAATCAGCCTTCAACCATATCTAAACCGAGGTCGAGTTGCAGCTAGAAGGATGAGCGATAAACACTCGGCATCAATTCTGTCGTTGGCTGAGGTGCCGAGAAATTGCAGGGCTGAGTACTCGAGACTAAAGAACCATTCGGTACGATCCCAAGAGACTAGTGCCGACTAATTCCAAAACTTGGCAATTATGGGCCAACCTCTCTGGTATCTCAGCCAAGCCATGTGAGACATCAGGGACCCCTTCCCGAATCCATACATTCAACTGCCGACCTTGTCCGGTTCGGATACTCTTCCTCCTAAGACATGCCAAGTGATTGCATGTTGAGTTCTATAAAATGCACGGTTTTATATTCTTGTACATGTTTTCTCTTTATTTTATTTATAGGCTCGATTCTTTAAGATTTAAGGCTTAAGGCTTTGTATGTTATTTATAGTTTTGCCATTAGGGTTTAGGACTTGTTATAAATAGCAACATTTGTACTGTAAGAGATAGAATAGACAGATATAGGTAGATATACAGAGTGAAACTTCCCTCTTTCAAATAAGGTTACATGTGAGTAGGTATTTGCTGAATTATCGAGTGTTGATTAGACTCTTTAATTGTCTTCGTGTTCTTATCAATCTTGTTCTCTGATTGTGGTGAACCCCTCATTTAAACCGGTTAGTGAGTTGCATCTAATCTTTATTTGAAACCCCGAGCAACATTTAGTATTCGTGAGTCGAATCAAACTCTATTTCGAGCTTAAACCTCTGATCATGTTTGTGTCTTGGTGAGTTATATCCATCCATGTCCACTATCAAAACCCTTCTTGTTCTTCATACTCATTTTCCTTGAATACCCACTCCTGTTCATTTTCAGATCCATTGCTATTTCTTTCTAGATTGATCCTTAGATTCCTTATCATCTTAGCATAAGAGATTTGATCCTTATCATTTACCGAGTAAGTTGTCGGAAATGTGGCCAAGAACATCACCTTAAAGATTGCCTACAATTAAAGGGCAAGTGTTCATGTTGTGGAAAGATCAAGCCTAAAGTAAAAATTTGTTTCAAAAGAAAGAGCACAATAGTGTATCACAATTGTGGGAAGCCTAGACATGACATCTCCAAGTGCTACCAAAAGTGAAAGGCTTAGGAGAAACCAAATGACTCCTAAAAGAACTATAAGAATTAGCGTAATCATTATGAGAAGACTATGTGTTTCTAAAAAGAAGATTTCATGGACTTATTACAATGTTTAAAAAGTAATATCATTATTAAAAACCGTATATTTAGTATAGTTAAGGAAGTTTATGGTTTTGTATGTGATGGATGATAGAGTGATGATAAAAGAAGAAACCTTAGGATAAAGATCTATATATAAATTTACGATCAAATCTATTCAATTAATATAAGATCCCGTTTCCTCAAAGATCCTTGTAATATGCTTTCCCCTAAGCTGTAAGTTAAGATTCAATGTAAAAAATTGGAAGATAATGTGAGGATACGACGATGCGAAGAACCTCTATTATTAAGTTTCGAGGATGAAACTTTTTGTATAGGGAGAAGAGTGTAAGTCCTACGAATTTTATGTTTTGGACTTAGAATCAAATTTGAAGAACAAATGATATTTCCTAAGCTTAATCGAATCGAAGAAATTAAAATTAAAAAAATTTTAGATTGGAACCTTAAAAATGAACTTGAAAAACCCTAAGAATAAATTTTGAAAAACCCTAATCATGTACAACGACACTAAACCTAATGACGTGTGACCATAAATTAAAAATTTGAATGGAATAAAAACTCTAAACCTCAAACCCTTAAGACTTTAAACGCAATAATAAAAATCTTAAATTAAAACTACCAAATTTATACAAGATTATATTTTTCCTAGATTTTATACACAAAAATATATAAGAATAATTTTTTTCATAATTTTCTTGGCAATTTTTATATTTTTACATAATCGGATTAAAGAGAACTCTCATTGGATTTGGCTGGTCCAATCACCGTCAATGCCACTACCTTATCGGCCAGCATAACCACTGGGTGCTCTATTACCTGGTGGTGTGGTTGGCTCCCTGATTTCCTCCACACCATCGGCCCTTCTATCTCCTTAAACCATATACAGATTTTATTATTTTTCCCTAATTTCCTTCTTTGATCATTTTATTATACTCAATACACAGTTTAAGACTAAGTCCAATCCGAACACCTCTTCTTCTTTTTTTTTTAAATTAGGTTTTATAAGGATAAAATAAACTCAATACTAAAATTAAATGTTAATTAACTAAGTGGTGTATACATGTAAATAAATAAAGTCAAATCTTAATTGCATACTAAGAATTTTTTTTTAAAAAAATAATTATTATATATTTTTTTAGTTTTCCAATTTTTCTATTTTTTATGATTTTTCAAAAATTCTAATTTATTGTAATTTTCTAATTAATTTATTTTTCCCCTAAATTAAGACATTTTACTCTATCCTAAAAATTCTAAAAATAAAGGGGACAAAAATGGAGTATTTATAGCTAATGAACTGTTTCTTCAAAAATGTATGAGGTCATTGAGTTTAAAAACCTTTAGAACTTACCTTGGTTGTAACACGGACTTTTAGACCAACAAATAAATAACAATGGGACATACTACGATCGAAAGGTCAAGACTCTATCAGAATTTCATTGTGTCATAAAAATATTGCAATATACTTTCCCTGTATTCACCAAACGTAATTTAGTTTCTTTTTATAAGATTTTTCCATTGTAAAATTGTAGTTTCCCTATATTTTTTATTTTTTATAAGCCTTTTTGTAAACATAGAAATTTCTTATAAACAACATTTCTATGTAACAATTCAATTTTCCTGTAATTTCAAATTTATTATAATGGAATTTCGCTAATGCCCCAACCCTAAACCCAAAACCCTTTTTTCGCTACATTATTATTTAGTCATCGATCATTTACATCTGCATTCGTATGTCCTCATCTTTTCTTGTATATGTAAATATTTACGATTATTTATGATTATTTACTCATGTTTGTAAAATAATCTTATCTGCTACCCTTACTATCTTTATAAAAATTACATTGTTTTTCAAATCAAAAGGTTTCCCTATGTATTGTAAAATAATTTTCTTTTCTGCTACTAGTTAGGTCACCATTTTAGAATAAGAATAGGACCATGAGCTTGTCTTTAAAATAAATAAAAACCTCACATAGTCTTTCTCACTTAAAAATAAAGAGAATTGGACTTAGTTCATAAACTTTTTCTCTCGCTCTTTGTAAATTTTTTAAATTTACCACTCTATAGATTGTCATAGATTTCCTCAAACTTTACATTTGTAAATCCTTAGCAATTTATCTATATAACATCCCCTTCTTGAATTCATTATTCATCAATATAGAGTCTTATAGCTGTAAGATATTTGTCTTCTTACGTTTTTACTATAGAATAAATTCCCTTACTACCCTTACTTTTTACATTAGATTTTTTTTCTTATTGCTCTAGTCATTAGTTCCTAAAATTTCCAATTAGAAATGATAGTTATTTGTAAATATCAAGTACCTTATAAAATTTTCCTTTGTAAAATAATTATTATCTTTTAATTACACTTCTTTCAAGTACTATAGGTAATCTTTTAAATACCTACATATTACAAATACTTTATTTTTTAGTAAACCATAAATTGTTGCAATGTTTCTCACTCCAAGTTTTTTTAAAGAGTGTCAATTAGGTCTATAGATCTAAGATTTTCTCATGTAAATGTACCTCACTTGTGTATTTTTGATATCAGCCTTTCTTTCTTTCTTATCATCCCTTGTAAAATAAATTGTAGAGTTTCTTTTGATTTCTCTATTCTTGTAAAATTCTCCTTCTAGTCCCTTTTTTCTTACAAAATAAAGGTTTTCAAATTTTATTTGAGAGAGAGAGAGAGAGAGAGAGAGAGAGAGAGAGAGAGAGAGAGAGAGAGAGAGAGAGAGAGAGAGAGAGAGAGAGAGAGAGAGAGAGAGAGAGAGAGAGAGAGAGAGAGAGAGAGAAGAGAGAGAGAGAGCAATGAAGGGTTGCTGACGAGAGAAGATTCCAATTAGGTTCAAATGGTTGATAATAAGATCACCTTTAAAAAAAAAAAGGTAGGTCACTAGGCCAACAGTTGTAGATCTTGCTCCCTGTAATCACTAGTCTCTAAGTGTCTTAAGATCTAAGCTTGAAAAAGAGACTTACAAATTTAGAAGAAAAAATGGCAATACTGTAGAAGAGCATCTCAGAATTAGAAATGGCAATGGGCCTTATACTTAAAAGATTTCAACACCCATACTAATTAAACGTCAGTAAGCCTAAGCAATAAGAATGGCCCTAAAAAGAATTGGAGTGAAGGGTGAGTGAGAAAAAACAAGCTCAAAGGGACTAAAGATGTCAGTAACCCAACTCTTTCGTCATTTAAAGAAGGCAAACATCCTGGTTTGCGAAGCTCTTAATCTAAATTATAGACCATATAGTTTTGACCTAAAAGCACGATGCAACTATCATATGGGTTAGAAGGAGCACTCTACTAAAAAATGTTGAAGTTTGAGGAACAAGAATCAGGATTTGATTGATGCTAAGTTTATTCAACTAAAGCTTCAAGAAGTTGGTTCTTCTTCATGTTGTAAAGAGACTTCAATGGGATCGCCTACAGCTCCAAATCTATTGAGTCTACTAATACCTTCTAACAAGCTCACATGTTGTCTTAAATAGTTGAATGATCAAATGGAGCAAGTTAAGCAATGATAAAGAAGAATCAAGTTTCTTAAAAAAGCCTATGGTAGACCTATAAGGAAATGTTTTTCAAGACTTTGTAACAGCTATTACTTAGAATAAAATTATCTTCTTGGCTACCTTACACTACTAAACTCATTCTTTTAAATTAAGAAATTGCTTTTGATTAATATCGAGGCATCTTGAAGCAAATTGGAAAAGGTTGAATCTACTAAAGTTTACTTAAAGAAGATCTCATTACTTGAAAAGTTTAGGATGAAAAGAGATGAACTAAATTCCAAACACCAACCCTCAAATACATCTTGAGAGTAACACTAAAGTGAGGATATCATACTCATTCCTTAAAGGAGGTTTATCTTGAATCTGATACACAAATCAAAACGGTGTTAGGCATTCTTTTTTCAATATTCTAAATATAAAATCCTTTGTCAACCCCATTGAGACTTTAAATGGAGTATTTTCACAATTAAGCATTATTAAGAACCAACCTATAGTAGGGTAATTTAGAGGTTATGGTCATTAAAAAGGAGAAAAGGTTAAAAGTAATTTATGTTTGCTCTAGTTACCTCAATTCAATTGTAATTATTACTTCAAGTTACTTATTTCCTTTAAGATGAAGAAGGGCTTTCATCCTAAACACAAGTTACATACACTTGAGTCAATTATTGAAGGATGAGATGATTACCTTTGTTTTAAAGAAAATTAAAAAAAAAAACTATAAAAAAGAAAACTAAGAAAAGGGGTAAAAGGAAAACTAAGAAAATTTGAAGTGAAAAAAGAAAAGACTATACAAGAAAGAAATTTACAAAAATAAGGTGAACAAGTCTAAACCCCTAAGGCTTAAAATGATTAGGGGCATATACCTCAAAATACCTATTCTCAAAGTAAGGCCTATCTCTCGAAATAAGAACCCTTAAATCTGAAAGAGTAGGGATAAAAACCAAGATTCTCAAAATTCACTCCTCTTACAGACTGTAAGCCCTACAACTAAGCAATCCGAGGTTTCGATCGGTTGAACAACCCGATCGAACCTAAATTATAAAGTAAAGCTAGAAATATTAGTAAACCGATCCTGTAAGTTTGAATTTAAGAAAATAAGTAATAAAATAGGAGACCACAAAATTTTCAAATTTTAAGTATATAACTCGTTATTTATGGAAAATACGTAAAATGCATTTCGGTACTTAACAAATTACTAGAGATAAATTATATGTATACTAAAAATTATAAAATAACCTAAATAATATTTAGAAATATTTATTTGTACTATATATGAAATTACATGTTAGTATAAATACGTGTAATTACTTAAAATACGCGAAATGTGTTAAAATTATACTAAATAATTAAAGAAAATTCATAATTAATTAAGAAAAAATCAAGAAAAATCAATAATGATCCAAATCAGGTCGTGGTAGGTCAAAATCCACAAAATAAAAATTAACCAATTAAAATTAGACAACACAAAAGCCAAAAATCAAGAAAATTGGGCAAAGTCATGTTTAATTAATGCACAATAATTACACTAAAGCTCTATAAATAGCAAGAAAAATTCAGAAGCTCATTTGGACAGTTAGAAATCAAGGAAAATTAGGGAGAGGCAAAAATTGAGAGAAAAACCAAAGAAAAAAAAGAAAAGGAAAATTGTGCAGTTAGGGCCACAAAGGAGAACCCAGATTCGACGGGCAGCTGGGGGTGGACGGCCACTACCACCACACGATGGTGGCAACGCCCAAGTGGGCTGATACACCCATGGCCACCAATGGTGGCCGGAGCCACACAGATCAGTGAGTTCGATTTCCAGCCCGATTCTTGTGTAATTTTGTAAAAATAGTAAATATTCTTATAAAATTATGAAACTTGTTATTCTAGAATATTTTTGTATGTAGTTTTTAGAAAAAATATTATTTTGATGAAAATATGTCTCGTGATATAGGGTTCTTAAGAAATCGTGTAAAATTGAGCATGTTTCGGTTTAGAAACAAATAACCTTAGGAGTGTTGTTTTGAACAAAAAAATTTTGTGTAGATTACTTAGATGATATAGAACAGTTCTATGAAGCCCGTTTTCAAAAATTAATTTTCTAAATTTTTAGATAATATTTAGGCCCTAAAATGAGGCATAAAATGGGTAATTTAGGGTTAATTAAGTAATTAAATGATTAATTACTGATTTAGTGATAATTATATGTTTTAGGATGTTGAAATCTGATGGAGTATGATACTTGTAGCATTTAGGGTGTTAGATGTAATTATTAGGTTAATTATATAGTAAATGATTAATAAGGAAAAATAGTTAACTTTAAGTTAATTTTGTAAATTAGGAGTAAAATATGATTTAGGATGAATTTAGATATTTTGAAATGATAATTGATGTTTAGGGATGGTAATTAAAGTGATAAAAATATTAGAAATGCATTATGTACATAATAGACAATAATGCATAATATGTTATTTTTGAAAATATAATAAATAGAAAATATTAGGATAAAAATTGATATTATATAAATATTAAGGATATATAATAAATCTGATAAGAAACTTGAATTTATGTAATTATATGAAAAATGTAAAAATTTCTCACATCAGGAGTAAATTCGGTACACTAATAAGGATATAAGTATACCAGATGAAATAAAATACTGACTAGGGGTAATAATGATATTTAGGAGATTGGGAAGTAATGTGATTAATTTCACATTATGAGTTGAAACGAATTTCTAGGGTTGGAATATAAAACATTACTTAGAAGTCGAATTAGAACCTAATTTAGAAATCGATGTGGAAATCGAACTCGAACCTGAACCTAACCCCAAACCTAGAATAATTATAAAAGACTTAAGACCTAGATAATTAGGCATATTAAACCCTAAACAAAACCTAACAATAAACGTTGTAGGATAAAATGAACCTATAATCATTATATGAAAACTGAAACCACGTTTGTGTTATAGGGATGATCAGCGATGACCTGAGCAAATCAGACCTTGAGTGAGTGAGTGAGGAGTCGAGGTAAGTTTGGATTAATACAATGCTGTATTTTAGGAGGCTTGAGATTATGCTTGGTTGTGCTTGTTAGATAGTTAGATGTGCGTATGTGCTTGATTATGGGTGATGCTATGATTCTGTTTGTTGCTCTAGTATGTATTGTATGATTTGCATGAAATGATTGATCACCCTAAACTGGACTTAATCAAATATATGACTAGTAATTATAATCGGATATGCATGGCCACCCGTTAGGGGAACTTAGGACTCTTTGGCCAAATACCGACCCCTTTGAAAGGGATAGTGCAGGATTGTAAAATGGTCCCTTCTTTATCCTTAGTCAAACTAAGTGACAAAGGAGGAGGTCGCGGCGAGGATGAAAACAGTGGTTCAAAGGTAGTCGTGGGAGGAGCAAGGTCTCCATTAAACAAGCCTGGGTTTGGTAGTGAGCTGTTGCATTAACGGCAACTTCTCAACCTGGATTAGAGCGGGCGCAATTTCTCTAATGTTACGACGGGCCGAACAACGTTGTGCGATGGCATTTGCTTACACATGCATTGCACCTAATAAGTGATTGAAAACCTTGTTGTGTGTATGGTATAGTTTTAAGTCTTCCGTCCTAAATTACTGAGCTTTGGTTGCTCACATCCCTATAAACGTCGTGCAGGTGCTGGCTAAGAAGCGGCAACAACTACTCTGAAGCTTGCAACTGCTGGATCCTGGGAAGTGAGGAAAAACATTGAAAAATCAACACATATGTTATTACTTTTCATTTCTAAATAATGTAATAACTGAATTATAGTGATTATATATAACTTTTCTCACTTTCTTAGGTAAATGAATTATTTAAATTACAAACTGTTTACTTCAAAGCGGGTTAGTCGTGGACGCCTTGTGTAGATCAGGTCTAAGATAGCGGTTGTAAGGCCAACTTCTATCTTAGGATGGTTTACACGGCGGGACTGTTATGACTCTGCTGCTTCGAGGCGTGACACAGACTGAGACCTACCCATAATTCCACCCTTCCTTAAAAGTCCTTTCGATTAGAGAAAATAACTTATCTTTGGTAAAAAGCTTCCTTTGAAACTGGGGCAAGCATAATTTAGTTTTACCTATAAGGTTCTTGACTTATAAACCTGGGTTAAAAAGCAATTCTTTCATAAAAAACCATTTCACTAAAATCCATTTTTGAAACCGATGACTAAAAACCCAAAATTACATTGCAATCTGAAAAAGACGCAATAGATTGATAAAAGCGTATCACTAGCAAAATAGATCATAATTTCTAAAATTGTAGTCAAGTGTAAAAATTTGAACCAAGAGAAGGTAAGGAGGTCCTCTTAGACTAAACTAATCAATTATGAGATATCGTTCCCATGGCATAAAGACATTTGAGAAGCTTTCAAGAAGAGTTACTAAGATTACTACAGATGACATTGGCCTTGATTTTGAAAATAGCGTAACTTGAGAAAATAGGGTCCATTGAAGACAAGATTGTTAGGAAATTCAAGCAAAGTCAAGAAAAGAGTGAATTGTCAATGGCCCGCATATAAGAAGAACCTAAACCTATTAGCAATTTTAAAAAATAAATAAGTAAAAGAAGAAGAAGAAAATGAAATAATAAGAAAAGAGAAAAGGACAAGTTTTCTTTAAGTTGATTCTAAACTAGTCTTTAACCCAGGTTTGGCTGTAATACCGGGTCTTATTACTTTCATGTATTTTGTCTTACCCTCGTTCTTCTTCCTACTTAGCCTTAGTAACCATTCTTTAGATATTTACTAAGTTCAAATAAAAGGGACTCCATTCCCAGTATCTAATGTAAGGTTTTCAACTGGGTTCAAATTCAATCTTTACTAATTTAAGTCTTAAATAACTGTTCTGGTTTAGTCTCTTTCGCTCGAATAAGATTTTAGGATCATTTTCTTCTATTCCAGATATTGGATACCATTCCCTGTTGTCTAACTTAAGGAGCTTAAGCAAACTATCTTGTAGACAAAAAATTTTCAAATAAGTTGAACTTTGATCAAATTAAATTTACGAAGGTTTCACATTTTCTATACCTATCAATCGAAGATATTGTTCAAGTTTTTGCTGAAGCCCATCAATCCAAGATGGTGCTATGCCCATCAATCCAAGATGGTGCTATACCCATCAATCCAAGAAGGTATCAAATCAAAGCTCATTAATCCAATATAGTGCTAAACCCATTAATCTAAGATGGTAATTTAAACTCATCAATCCAAGATGGTGATAATTTTTCTTAAGCCCATCAATTCAAAATGATACTAAATCCATCAATTGAAGATGGTGATTTAAGTTTTTAAACCCCTCAATCCAAGATGGTGATGATTTTTTTAACCCATTAATCCAAAATGGTGATAATTTCTCTTAAGCCTATCAATCTAAGATGATGTTTAAGTTTTTCTAAGCTCATCAATTCAAAATGGTGCTTTACTTATCAATTCAAGATGGTGTTTAAGTTTTTTCTAAAGCCCATTAATCCAAGATAGTACTTATACAAGTGTTGAATTTAATAAATTGAGAAACCATCCATCAAAGATGGTCATGTTAAATTTAATTTTCTTAAAAAATTCTATCTACTCTAAAATAGTGATATTTTTACTGTCCTTCTAAGACGATATCTTCAGGGTTTGACATGTTTTTAGGGGCATACCCATATTCTTTCATTTCATTTGCTTCTCAAAGGAATAATTTCTTTTTCTAATCTTTGAAATCCTTGATGGATCAGGTTTAGGATAGCTTGCTAACTACGGTACTTTCTAATATAGTTTATTCCTCGGGTAAGAATAGTGTCTCTTTTATCTTTGTGATAAAATTTTACTTAAGATTTACTATTGATAAGCTTAAATTGGATATATTTTACATAGCAATTTTTTTATGATTTTCCTTTGAGATTTGAGTTTATTTTTAATAATGATACTTAATGGAATAAAATTTTATTTTCTAGGTTTTGAAACAATTTATGTGAGAAAACAAGGAGATAGAGACAAGTTTTATTCAATTTAGAGCTAAAATGAGCAATTTATGAATGTTTGAAGATTGATATCCCGAACAACATGATTATGTCTTTTGCAACCAATTTTGGAGTGATTTTTCATTGATCATAGTCAATGATACAACTATGTCCTTTGTCGTGTTGTTCTCAGTTTTGGAAAAAAGAAGAAGATGTGAAGAAATTTGGCAATGAGTTATGTGACTGAGAGATACGGTCGTGTTGTTTGTACGAGCTTTATTTTACCATTTCCTATATAAAACTTCTTTAGAGTTTTCCCTAGAGAATTATGAGAGGACCTTTAAAGAGTTTTTCAAGCCAAGAGCACTCAAGGGAGCAAAAGACCATCAAAACTTCAAGATTTAATCTTATTTAGATTTCATGATTTTCTCTTCCATAATTCTTTATTCTTGATATAAGATTGTTGCTTTATGATATGTAGAGTGTAAACCCCGTAAATTCTTAGTCTAAAACCTAAATTGAATCCAAATGTCTTAGATAAACTAAAAAGTTTACTCAATTATAAATTTAAAACTATTCAAATGAGAAGAACCCAAATATATTGATTAAAGCCCTAATCATATATAAAACCTTGAACCTTATATTTATGTAAATAGTAGAGATTGAACTTGAATATGATAAAAAACCTAAAACTAAGATTTTAAACTTATAAACTTATAAATTAACTTTTATGATAATAAATCCCTAATTAGGTATAATTATCGATCGATACACTTAATTGTATAAAATCACTAATGAATAACTAAAGATAACTTTTAAATATTAATAAACGTAAAGAGTACTAAATTAATTTACAAAATTAAGAATATTATTTTATAATTGTTAGTAACTTTATATATATAAATAAATAAATTCATGTTATATAAATTTAATTATTTAAACTTAATTTTATTACTTATTTGTTGTTTATCATTATATAGTAAATATTAATTTTATATCTTATAATTTTATTTATAATATAATATATATTATTCTAAATATTATTTATAAGGTTAGAAATACTTAGAGAAAATTTCAAATTTTATTTTATTTACTTGTTCACTTTCCTTTTTCTTTTTCAATTTATGATTATTACATGTACAAAAAATATTATTATTTTTAATTTTGACCAAAAGTCAAAATGTCATTTTCAAAAATTTATCTTCTTTTTTCTTTTCCTTTATTTTTTTTTCCTTATTGCCGTAAGTCATGTGTGACCCTCTACAAACCTCTACAACTCTCTTTATTTTTCTCAAATTAACATATGTATTTGGTTCATTTTTCTTCCCCTTATGGACTAACATCCTCTCTCTCTCCTTCTCATCGTCCTTATTTTCTCTCACTTAACATTCCACCATAACCTATACTAATTACTCTATATTTTTACCAACACTAAGAGAGGGAAAAAAGAAGATTCTTCTTCAAAATTCTCAAGAATAAGTAAATATACCACCTTTGTATTTTATTAGTATTGGTTTTATTATGTAAATTAGGTTATATATATTTTCTTGTATATTTTTATGTATTTTCATACTTGATGTTTTGGCATGTATCTTAGTATATTGTATTGGAAATCTTATGTATATGTAATGAATTTTATGTACACAATATTATTTCTTTTAGAATTATGTTTACATGTGAATATATACTTAGATATATTGATATATACTTATATGTATAGAAATATTACAGAAACTTAGCTAAGTATATGTACATTTATGTATACACATATATGAATATAAGATATATACATAGTACATAAGTAAATAAACCAAAAAATATGATAGGAAGTGCATATACATAAATATACGCCTACATACAGATATATCATAATATGTACATAAACACATACATGAGATAAATTAAGCATTTATACATATATATAAATCGAAAAGCATATGAGTATTCATATTATACATATGTATTATATCAATTTCCTTAAAAACAGATTAGGAAAACATAAATATACGTATATATATACATATAAAAATACATGTAATACAAATATGATATAAGTATAAATACGTATGCATATCTTCATGTACATGTATATAAATATGTATAATAGTAGTATAGTGAAAAGTATAAATTCGTGTACATACTTATATGTACATGTATAACTATACGTCTAGTATTAGTATAGTATAAGTATAAATACATGTATATATATATATATATAAAATACAAGTACATACATAGTCATATTATAATTACTTAAGATAACATAATAAAATAAATACATATACATATATATAAAAGATGGGCCAAACCTATAAAGGAGAAATTGAAGCCCATATATAATAATTAATAAATTATAATAACGTATATGTATATATATTAATATTACAAAATTAAAAGAATATAAAAATTAGACAAATTTACAAATGTCCTACATGGACTCATAAGAAAACGCCATGTCAGCATTTTTCAAAAAATCCAATTGAACCGTAAATTACAAAAATAATAATAATAATTAATTAGAAAATTACAATAATAACAAAAATTTAGCATAATTAGTAAATTAAGCTTAAAATGAAGAAATAGTGAAATTAGTGTAAAATGGACTCAAAAATAAAATAATTCAAAAATAAAAATTTTAGAAATTAATTAAACCATAAAATAATAAGGAAAAGCTTAAACTTGATAAATAAAATTATTTAGGCCAAAATAACTTAATTCTTTACATTTTAGGCCCATATTGAAAAATGTGGATTTCAATATCCAAAATCAATCATGTTATGTGAAAGTATGCCTGAAAATGATAAAGATTAACTATAAGTTCATAAATATCGAGGTGAAAATGAAAAAATTATACGTGACTAACGAAAAAACTCGAACCAGGAAATTTAGTAGAAAACTTAAGTAAATTTAGACAAATAATTACATAGATTAGCCATTTCACTGGGATACTTATTATCTTTTATATTTCATAATTATCAAGTGATCTTGACAAGGGTGCTCATCTCGCCACTACATACTGCGATCCTTGATCTTTGTTATGGCTAAGTGAGTATTCCCGATAATTCATACTTGTTTGTGCTTGTTATTAGTATTAGTTGTTATTAGTATTAGTTGTTATTGACAATTGATTGATGTGTGGGGTTAGAATATGCATGTGATTAATATTGTCTGTTATATTGTAAAATTACTTTAAATTATGATAACGAATAATTTGTTACAGAGTATAATATGTAGAAATTTGACTATCTATGATATTGTTTGGTCATACAATATTTGGACCTAATTATATCTTATTTTATTAAATTAAACTGGATTATGCATAAACATGCATTATATTATAACTATTCCAGCTATCACATCACATGGAAGTAGCGATAGGCTATGTAGGGGTTGATTAATTATAATTATAGTGTTTTAGTATGGTGTGTAAGCCCCAAAGTTCAGCCAAGTAACCGTAGGATTGAACTTAGAACTCAAGGTTTAGGGCGATCGGTTAAAAGATCCGATCAAACCCAAATTATAAACTATTGAGAAGAATATTAGTAAAAATGACCCCATAAACTTAAATTTAAGAAAATAAGTAGTAAAATAGGAGACTATAAAATTTTCAAATTTTAAGCATAATAACTGCTAATTACCAAAAAGGCAAAAAGTGTAATATAATAACTAATAAATTATTAGAGATAGATTATATGTATACTAAAAATTTTAGAATGACCAAAATAATATTTAGGAATGTTCACGTGTACCCCACATGTATTTACGTGTAGATAAAAATACGCGTAATTACTAAAATTGGCCGAAAACTAAGCAAATAATTAAAGAAAATTATAAAATAATTATGGAAAAATCAGAAAAAAATCAGAAGAGGATAAGATGCATCAATATCAGGTCGTGGCATGTCAGGATAAGAAAAAGAAAAATTAGCCAATAAAAATTGAACAACACAAAAGCCAAAAATTAAGGAATTTGGACAAAATCTTGTCAAATTAATGCATATTAATTACAGCAAATGTCTATAAATAGGGAAAAAAATTTACAGAGCTCATTTGGACAGTTTGAAAAGTGACAAAATTAGGGAGAGTCGAAAATTCGAGAGAAAATCCAGAAAATAAAAAAAATAAGAAAAACTGTGCAGTTAAGGGTTTTAAAAGGAACCCACACCAGAAGAGGAGCTGGAAGTGGACGGCCACCACCACCACACGGTGGTGGAAGCGCCCAGGCCGGACGACAAGGCCATGGTGTCCCGCGGTGGCCGGAGCCACCAAAACCGGTGAGTCCAAATTCTATCCCGATTCTTGTGAAATTTTGTAAAAATAGTAAATATAATTATAAAATTATGAATTTTATTATTCTGGCATATTTTTGTATGTAGTTTGTAGGAAAAATATTATTTAGATGAAAAAATGTCCCGTAATATAGGGTCCTTAAGAAATCATGCAAAACCGAGCACATTTCGGTTTAGAAATAAATGACCTTAGGAGTGTAGTTTCAAGCCCAAAATTTTTCTGTAGATTAATTAGATGATATAGAATAGTGCTATGAAGCCCTTTTTCAAAAATTAATTTTCGAAATTTTTAGATAATTTTTTAGGCTCTAAAAAGAGGCATAAAATGGGTAATTTAGGGTTAATTATGTAATTAAATGATTAATTTCTGATTTAGTGAATCATTACATGTTTTAGGATGTTAAGATCTGATGGAGTATGATACTTATAGCATTTAGGGTGTTAGATGTAATTATTAGGTTAATTATATAGTAAATTAGTAATAGAAAAACATAGTAAATTATGAGTTAATTTTGTAAATTAGAATAATTAGGTGTAAAACCTGATTTAGGATGGATTTAGACATTTTGAAATAATAATTGGTGTTTAGAGATGGTAATTAGGGTAATAGAAATATTAGAAATGCATTATGTGCATAATATGCAATAATGCATAATGTGTAATTATTGAAAATATAATAAATAGAAAATATTATAATAAAAATTGATATTTTGAGAATAATAAAAATGCACAACAAATCTGATAGGAAACTTGAATTTATGGAATTATATGAAAAATGTAAAAATTTGTCACATTAGGAGTGAATTCGGTACACTGATATGGATTTAAGTGTACCGAGTAAAATAAACACTGACAAAGGGTAATGATGGTATTTAGGTTATCGGGAAATAATGTGATTGATTTCACATTATGGGTTGAAACCAATTTCTAGGGTTGGAATATAAAACGCTACTTAAAAATCGAACTAAAAACCTGGTTTAGAAATCGATGCGAAAACCGAACCTGAACCTAACCCCAAACCTAGAATAATTGTAAAAGACTTAATACCTAGATAATTGGGCATATTAAACCTTAAACAAAACCTAACAAGAAGCATTATAGGATAAAACGAACCTATAACCATTATATGAAAAGCTGAAACCACGTTCGTGTTATAGGGATAACCGGCGATGGCCTGAGCAAATCGGACCTCGAGTGAACGAGCGAGGAGTCGAGGTAAGTTGGGATTAATACGATGCTGTATTTTGGGAGGCTTAAGATTATGCTTGGTTGTGCTTGTTAGATAGTTGAATGTATGCATGTGCTTGATTATGGGTGATGCCATGATTCTGTTTATTGCTCTGGTACATACTGTATGAATTGTATGTAATGATTGATCACCCTAAGCTGGACCTAATCAAATATACGACCAGCAATCATAATCGAGCATGCATGGCAACCCGTTAGGGGATTTACGACTCTCCGGTCAAATACCGACCCCTTCGGAAGGGATAGCGCAGGATTGCAA
The DNA here is from genome assembly GCA_024138005.1 of Lumnitzera racemosa. NCBI lineage: Eukaryota > Viridiplantae > Streptophyta > Magnoliopsida > Myrtales > Combretaceae > Lumnitzera > Lumnitzera racemosa. The sequence goes on from JAMXBC010000011.1 coordinate 86,186,026, forward strand.
AATGGTCCCTTCTTCATCCTCAGTCGAACTAAGTGACAGGAGAGGAGGTCACGGCGGGGGTGAAGACAGTGGTTCGAAGGTAGTCGCGGGAGGAGCAAGGTCTCCATTACACAAGCCTGGGTTTGGTCGTGAGCTGTTGCATTAACGGTAACTCCTCAACCCGGATTAGAGCGGGCGCAATTTCTCTAATCTCACGACGGGCCGGACAACGTCGTGCGATGGCATTTGCTTGCACATGCATTTCACCTAATAAGTGATTGAAAACCTTGTTGCGTGTATGGTATAGTTTTAAGTCCTCCGTCCCTACTTACTGAGCTGTGGTTGCTCACATCCCTATAGACGTCGTGCAGGTGCTGGCTAAGAAGCGGCAACCAATTACTCAGAAGCTAGCAACTGCTGGATCCTGGGGAGTGAGGAAAAATATTGAAGAATAAACACATATTTTAAAGTCTAAGTTTTTATTTTAGAATTATTTTTCATTTCCGAGTTATGTAATAACTAGAGAATATACTATAGAGAAATGTTTAAACTTTAACTGCAATAATTGAATGATAATATATATATATATATAATTCCTCACTTTTATAGGTAAATGATTTATTTAAATTACAAATTGTCTACTTCAAAGCGGGTTAGTTGTGGACGCCTTGTGTAGATCAGGTCTAGGATAGCGGTTGTGAGGCCAACTTCTATCTTAGGGTGGTTTACACGGCGAGACTGTTACGACTCTACCGCTTCGGGGCGTGACATGGTGCATACGTATAACTTGACCTTACCCTAGCCCATTAAATTACTAGGCATAAAGGTGCCAATCACCTAGCTAAAGGTTGAGTCTAGAGACCTCCGTTTAAGGGTAAGTGTGGACTACGAGGTTTACTCACAATTATACATGGAACTTTGTTTTAAGCTAAAACTAATAGACTGTTTTCACTTAAATGTAAAATGAGGAGTTTCGTAGTTAGATATAAGTTCAAGTATGATACCGAATCTGAATGGTGTTGTGTATATTCTAATCATGACTTTGAGAGTGTTAAATTAGAGTTACATACAGTACTTGGTAAACTGTATGTTTATTTATATGGCATACTACTTGATCATGCATTCATAAGCTTGTAATTAATGTTTGAATAACTTGCTTATCTATATAGTTAAGAGATATCTCATTAAGCTTTATGGCTTGTACCCTAATAGACTTTTGATGTAGGATTACCTTTTTGTAATAGTTAACCAAGGCATACCTGAGGTTAGTTTTGAGACCTTTTGGTAAAAGTGTGATGCGGATGAAGACAGTAAAGTGAATATATGTTAGACTCTCAGTTAGACTTTTATGATACATTATTATTAGTGTAGTTATATTACTGATATTTCAGACTTAAAGTACTATATCACTTAGTGTTGTTACTCTACAAACTTTATGTTAATACAAGTCTATTGCGATATTACCTTTACCTATCGTAGTAGCCTTATATGTCGTATGTAGGGTCGTTGATTGAAAAGGAAACTAATCTACGATCTTTTGTACAATATACGACACCTACCACGGTTAGGCCATTCCTCGAGTCATGACATAAAGAGTATATCTTTAGTATATAGGTCTTGTGAAACCTAGATCTACCCATGCGACATGATTTTTTATTAGATATAATTAGTTCTTTTTTATTTTCTTGATTTAGCTATGTATGCTTTGTGATTAGATTATTATAGGTAGTAATCTAGAATTTGATATCTTATAAAAGGATCAAGAGATTGTTTATAAGATTAAATCTAAATATAATTTATGAGGATTGTTTTAAGATTATAGATAATTTGCAAGATCTTTTTGGAATCTTGAATGATATCATAGAAAATTCGTTGTGCAATAATGTGATCTTAGGTCATGTTATTTAAGAAGATATTCTAATAAGTGATTTTAACATTAGAGCTAATTGGCTTGAGAAATTGATTAACTTTAGGTGAGTATTCTACCGATTAAGAAAGATTAAAGAATAAATTAGATTATCTTTAGGGGAAATCATATGTTAGATCTACAAAAAGATAAGATCTATAGATGGTTTGCAAATCTTAAAGCAGTATATAATTTTATTGCTTCCTTGCTTTAATTCTTGAACAATTCTTATTTAATGAAAATTTATTAATTTTAAATTCTTGAACTCAAATTTATAGGTTAAATAATAGAGATCTAATGAGTATTAATAGTCAATGTCTCTAAAAGATCGATTCTTGGAATTAATTTGCTACTACAAATCGATAGGTCTATTATAGACACTCCATTTTTGTGAACCCCTAACCCTATACCCCTACCCTACGTAATATATTTTAAGAATAAAGGGAAAAGGTCATAATTAAAAAAATACAAAAAGTTAGAAAATATAGAAAAAACACAAAAATATTGGACAAATGAAAAAGTACAAAAATAGAAGTCTTGAGTCAACTTTAGGGTTTTTGAGTCATTTAAAAAAGTTCAATTCATTTTTTTAGCTCAAATAAAATGAAAGTGCACATATGCGATTTAACAGTTCCAAGTTATATTTGGGAATCTTAATTTTTTTTTTTGAAAATCTAATATTTTGACCACGGTTGATGCTAAATATTTATAGTTTATAAAAATGAAATTAATTTAAGTTTATTGTGGTTTCAAATGGTGCTTCAATTGGACTCGAATTAATTAATTTATGAAAAAAGCAATTTTTCAATTAACCAAAAAAATTGGAACTTGTAAAATTGTTAAACTGATTTCAATTTGAAAATTAATATCAACAAATGTGTTTTAAAATTGATATACAAGGTATTGCATTTTCAAAGAGACAATCAAATAAAAGTAAACATGTGTACTAGATTTCATTTTTATTTCCTCTTTTCTTCTTTTTCTTTTTTTATTGATATATATATATATATATATATAAAGAGGATAGGGGATTTCTCGTTGACCTAGGTGTAATTTGTATTTCACAAAAGCCCAGCATGTAATTTGGAACTAGGTTAGGTGACAGACACTTCATGCAACCTTAGTTTTTCATGGCACGTACATCACATGTGCATGCTAGGTGCGTGGCACATGCTACCACGTAACTTAATGCTTTCTTCTTCAGGAATTCACAGATTTTGGTAGCAAGCTATCCAAGCGATCCCATCTATTTTTGACCTGATTAAACAAAATTTTTGGACAAATTTTACTGAAATAAAAGTTGGAATCGATAATTCACACAAAGCATTTTCCGTTGATACCCGCATCTTATTCAATGTCATTAATTTATTTTAGTTGGTAAAAAAAAAAATCTAAAATGTCAAAAAAAAAAAGTAGAGTTTTATTTCGAGTTGAATCTCCATGATTGGAGCTTTTTAAAGTTTCTAAAAAGCATTTTGAGAAAGAATGAAGATCCAGGAACACATTTTGATCATTATTTTCATAAAATAGAATCAAGACCAAATCAATTCAAATTAAATTTTGGTAAAAAATCATTAAACTTGAAAATGCAAATTAACTCCATTGATGACTTTTTAAGCTTAATCAAGACTTAAACAATATAAAATGAGGTTTGAAGGCTCCATTCTAGCAAAAAGCAAGCTTTGAAATACCTTCTATATGCAAAAGTCAAAGCTTTCTCTCTCTAACTTGCGAGCTTCATTTTCTCTCTATAAAACCACTACTCTATGGTAGTTTTCAAGCAAAACCACCTACTCTACTAAATTTCCCATATCCAAAAACTTAGGAAATCACCTTCACATCACTTCAAGCAACCTCCATTTAAGCTTAGTCACTACTTTCTCTCTCTAACCTACTCCGACTATCCCACACCACCATTTTAAGTAGCTATTTCAAGTTGAGCACCACTGGGAATCATCCTATCATCTTTGGAAATGTTAGAAAAGCTTCCTTACCTACTCAAAATGGTGGCTGGATTGCGACGAGGTAACCACTACTGACCACCCCTCTTTTCCTCTCTTCAACGTATGTACGAGTCTTGTGCTAACCCAAGTACCCATTATAGAATTGAATTCGACCTAAGCTCTAAATCCAAACTAGGCCAGCCTTTCATCAGTCCTCTTTTGTTTTCTTTTTTCTTTTTTTCCTTATTGTTTTGTATTTTTTTTTTGCCTCTTTTGTATTGTATTATAATAATATAAATCTGAAAAGAAGAAGAAGTAAAAAAAGAAGAAGAAGAAGAGTTTTTGTCACTTGAACTAAGTATGTATTTTAGTATTGTATGTATGTATTAGAAGTTTCATGTACCTTAGTCTTTTGTAATGAAGCATTACGTATATGCATACTTGATGATATGTATAAGTTCATTCTTTTATATTCACGTATAAACATAAATATATATTGAAATATATATATATATATATATAAGTACATTTACATACTTAGTTAAATAAAAACCTATTTGTATAGTTTATATATGTATAGTATATGTATATATATAAGGTATACACACATAAACTATGATAGAACATAGCATATAAATACATGTATATGTAAACAAGATAGGAAATACATATATATACACATATACGCCACTATACATGCATATTATAGTATGTACATAAACTTATATAATAGGAATACTAGGTATTTATGCATATATATATGCAAAACTGAAAGTATATAGATATGTATATATATACAATATATTGAAATTCCTTAAAAATACATTAAGAAAATATAAATATACGTATATTTATGGGTATAAAAGTAAGTATAAAAATGAGTATAAATATGTGCACATGAATATGTATATGTATATAAATACGTAAAACAATAAGTATACTATAAGTATAAATACATGTATATACGTATAATTATACATGTATAGACATACATATGATAATAGCATAATATGAGTATATATACAAGTATATGTATAAGTACATATACTAATATGCTAAGTATACATATATACTTAAGGATATGTACGTGTATATATATATATATGAATACAATTACATACATATTTATAATATACCTAATTAATATAACATAATAAAATAGATATATATATATATATATGTATATACACATAATGGGCTGAAACCCATAAAGGAATATAAGGCCCATATAATTGATAACTAATTAATTATAATAACATATAAATCTATATAATAATATAAAATTAGGAAAAATATAAAAATAAGAAAAAATTTAACAAATTGCCACGTGGACAAATAAGAAAGTTCCAAGTCAGCAATTTGCCAAAATATTTAATTAAACTACAAAATTACAAAAATAATTAGAAAAATAATAATAATCAATTGATTAGAAAATTATAGTAATAACAAATTTAACATAATTGGTAAATTAAGCTTAAAAGTGAAGAAATAGTGAAACTAAAAAATAAAATATTTCAAAAATATAAAATTTAGAAAAAAGAAAAGCATAAAATTGATTAATTAAACTTTTTAGACAAAAATAACAAAATTTGTAATATTTTAGGCCCATAATGAAAAATGCAGGTTTTAACATCCAAAACGGACTTTATTAAGTGAAAGTATAATCGAAAACAATGAAAATTGACTATAAGATCTTAAAAATTAAAGTTAAAATGAAAAGTTACATATAAGTAAAGATTTAATATAAACAGAGCAAAATAAGTAGGATAACTAAGTTAATTGACCCTATAAACAAATAATGAGAAGAAATAAATAACTAAATACACAAAATACCATAAATTACAAATATATTTCCTATTTACTCTAATAAGTAAGTTAAAGCATGTCATGCTCGAGTTATAGTGGGAAATTAGGTAAACTACAATAGATATTAGTCAATTGAGGAGCTTAGTTTTTTAGGATACTTGTAAGTCTTATTATCCTTTTCGTTATTTAATTATCTAGTTTCGAAAACCTCAAAGGATTGGAGAATGAGCATTAATCCAGGTAAAGGAGTTCTAATGACCTGCTATCTGATTGTGTGTGTTATTTGCATGATGTTTTATTGATTGTTATTGTTTGATTGTTTAAATGACTATTTTGCTTGTGTGCTATCATCCATATGATTATTTTCTTAAACTAGTAAATATAAATATTTGACCAAAATAAATGGTTATATTTGTCATATGTATATGACTTAACTGGTATACTGATGGAGAGTGCTAGCTTTACAAATTTTTGAGAAAAATATTTTTGGAAAATGTTTTCCCAATCTTAAACTGATTTTTATATGATTTATGTGAGGTCTTGTAGTGCTTGTAATTAATATTTTTATTGTTAAGGCAAAGCTAGCACTGTATCTCCAATTAATAGCGAAAAGACTTACATATTTGTACCTGTGAGGTTTTAGATATATTTTGATAGCAAGAGGACTCACTTTGTTGTATTCGAAGGGCCTTAGATATAATTTGTTGATGGTAGATGTCCTTAGTTAAGGTTCACCTATTTAGATTGATATTTTTTTCTTAGTTAGAGTAATAGTTGAGTGTCGTTTGGAAGGACGGTGTCCTTATGTAGCCTCATGTGGTTAAGGCAAGGTGGTTAAGGTGAGGTGCTTCAGGTGGTTAAGGTGAGGTGCTTCATGTGGGTAAGTACGGAAGATAATTGATTTATAGATGATGTAAATTTATACTTTCTATAGTTTCGAACTTCTATGAATGTATTGCTTGCATTCATTGTGTATACATTTATTTCGCTTGTAGATAGATTGCATGTATGCTAATAATGTTTGATAATTTGTTTGAACAATAGTGGTGAGAAACGAACTCATTAAGCTGTTGTTTACTTATTCTCCTATAGTTTCTTTTGCAGGTTCATTTAAGCTAGAATTGGGATAAATTTTGAGTGTTGAGTACAAATTAAACATAGGTTTGACAATATTAGAGTTAATTGAAATGTGTATAGTTAGTATAAAAACATTTTATATAGAAAAAATTTATATGTTCGGATTATATATAATTTAGTATTTCTTGTAATTTATAAAATTGTTTGACCTTATTTAATTATTTGGTAGAGGATATCAATTCTTTATGGTTTTGATGGATTATAAAATATCGAATATCCATAATTATTTATACATTTCAATAAGTTAATAAATTAAAATTAGAAACCCTAATTATTAATTATTTAGAGTTTTACAATTTCTGATTTATAAGACAGCTTTCATATCATGAATGCATATATGATATGAAAATATTAAATAATCCTATTAGATTCCTCTTAAGGTCACAACATATGAAACTAAGAGGCATAGTTTTAGTAAGACAACCATCATAGAAACACTAATTTTAGTAAGATAGTAAATTAAAGAAACACTAGTTTTGATTATACGGACCATTAGGGATACAAGGGGGATTGTTTTCACTTGTAAAGCCAGCTACTTTAGGGGATAAGTTATTCATGAAATTACAAAAAAAAAAATAGAAATGATTGTTTACTTGTAATTGAAATAAATTAAAGGTTTTTATTGAAATCTGTGTAAATAATGTAAACCAATGCCGTTTCACATAAATAATGTAAATTAAAATATTAAATGACTGCTTTTGTAATTTCGTAAAATGTCTTTCCTCAATAGCCCTAAAAGACGGAACACCTTTTGCATTATTAGTAAGAATAGACGGTTTAATTTCGGCGTACTCTTGCACGTGTAATCAAACTATAGGGCTATTTTTGTCCTTTCAATTTGGGTTGACAAACCTCATCTCCATCAATAAAATGCATTTTACTCCGATTCGGAGGAATAATAAAAGATATGAAATAGCATTAGTAGTATTTGATATGATACGGTAAAATGAATACGAACGCGATTTGAATAGGAATATAATTATATATTGAGATAAAACACGAAACTGGTTATCAAAATGAATGATTATGATACAAATAAATATGGTTATAATGTAAATTTTTTATTTGTGATACTCATTTAAAAAGATCTATTCTTTATCAATGTTGTCAAATCCAATTTGACTCATAAAGTTCAATTGGGTTCAATTTGATTTGGCCATATAAAGCTGGTCTAGTCCAATCCTAATACAACTCTAATTTAATTATGGTTGGACTTAATTTCAACCCTTTTAACCTTTAATCTCTCGTATGTTTAAATCGATTGCCTAAATTGGATCTAACAACATTGTTTTTACTAATAAAAATTTTAACATGAAATAAAACATGGACTAAATCCTATCAACATGAATTGTCACTCATGATGATTAGCAAATTTAACATGGACAAATGACAATATACTTATTGTGGCAATTGCTGACTATAACGTATATTTAAGGTAATGATGAAACAAATACAAACTACAGTATTCATATTATAATATATAATTTCAAAAGCTCTTTCCCTTTTTATAATAAATATTCTTATGCTAACATTTGCATATTTTCATAATTGTTTTATCAAATCATAATGTCTTTCCATATTTAATTTCCATTATTTTCCTTACCTATCACTATAAATAAGTCTATACTCTATCCATTTCTTTGCCTCCTTCTTTCATAAGTAGCTCTAATAAATACCACAAATTTAGCTTTCTGGATATAATATCGAATTGAAGTGACGTAGATAATTTCCCTAGATGAACAAAACAACATAAAATTAAAATCTATTAAAACTTTAAATTTGGAATATAAAACGATTATGAAAAACCTTAGAATACGATAAAACACAAAACTAAACCCTATGTGTACTTATAAAAAATTTGAACTAACACTTTATAAAAACTTTAAACCATAATATCATAAAACCTTAAAATCTACTTTGATACTAATAAAACTCTAATTCAACAAAAGTATTGCCAAATACGCAAAATTGCCTAAAGTCGATAATAAGAAATTGGAGATAATTTCAAATGATGACAATAATAAAATTAAGTTAAACTAATTTAATTAATAAACGAAAAAAATTCAAATTTAATTCCGTATGCATGCATGTGGTGCCACCTACTTGAAGGCAAATGTGCATGTAACATGTAGTGTATATTATACTATACTTATATTAAGTATTATACATATGTTACATTAAATATTTTTCCCTATTTTAAGTACACTCCATCGTACCCCTAACCCCCCTATAATGTCCTATTTGAGGTAACTAAACCTATCATGACCCTAAGTAGAACTTAGTAGGATTGCTTAAAATCTTCATATTATGTATACACCTTAATACAAAAATCGTCTTCCAAGCCAAATATTGCAAGAGTCTAATAGCAAGTTCACTTAGAGGAAATAGCTATTCCATTCCCCCCTAATTCTTTATGGAGTCTTTATTACTGCGTTTAGTTCACATGTCAATACGAAATATAGATTTAACATGAATGCGTTTTACGTTAAATACCGAATCCAAACTTTGAATTATAATTCAATGGGAGCTTTCTTTTCTTTTTTTTTTTTTCATCTCAACATTACCCTTATTTTCTTTTCTAAATGACAAAAGATACCCTTTAATAACAATACTATCTATACCCACTATGAAGTTTAACGCCCTTTCTCTCTCTTCTCTACATCAATGAAACCCTAAACTATTGTCCCTCTTTCACTCCCTCTTCGCATCTCTCTTTGTCGAAGCCCAATTCTGCCAACAATCTTCCTATCTCTATCCATCAAAGAAATTGAAGGATCTCGTCACATTCAACAAGGTACGAATGTCTATGGCTTTCACTTGTGTAGTTCTTATGTTGATTAATATTTGAATCTGGGATTTTTATTATCAATAAGAAGCTTTCGTTTGGTTGTGTAGCTTCTTCCATCATCCATGGTTATTCATGTGTGAAACTCCTCCTTCTGTTGACTGATTGTATTGTAAAAGCATATGTTGAGTGCATGTTGTTGATGTCTGTACATGTTTTTGTTGATTGTTTTGTAAGAGTATATTGTTGCTATTACGTAAATTACATTTTTTTTTTTTTTTGTAAATCATTGATAACTTATAAGAAAACTCATCAATGAAAACAAAAATACACATTACAATAAGTGGATGGTCTTAGTTGTTCATTTATGAAAATTTGTCAATTTTTTTTATTTGAATATAATGGGGGTATTTTAGATAAATGATCTCCTATTCAATTCTTATTCCTTATTTCATTCATGTAAAGTAAACAAGGTAAAGACCATTCCATTATGGTTAATTGAACGTCGTAACATCTATTACTCGTCTATTCCATTTCCATTTCCATTCCATGATAATTGGTATTACATGCCTCCTTTGTTCTGTTTTGCGAAGTGAATGAGTCATAAATACGTTATCACTAGGATTTCCGATGTTAAATGATTATCATACTGTAAAATATAAATAATTATAGATATTCAATATTCTACAGTTTTTCAGAATCGTACAGAATCGGTATCCCTTATTAAATGATAAGATAAGGTAGTAAAGTTCTAAAACTTAGACTTATGAAAGACATACAATCTAAATATGGAATTAATAATTATATGTAATAATTCAAACCGTTTATGCAGTCTATCCTCAAATTCTAACTTTTAAGCACCTCGATGTTGGTACTAAACATTCAGCTCCTAACTCATGCCCGATTATCTAGCAACCTGTAAGAGAAAACTGTTGGGATGTAAGCTATATGAGTTTAGTGAGTTATTGCTTATACTATACCAACATGCAAGTTATCAAATAATTTATTATCAAACATATAAATGCATGATCAAGCAGTATGCCAAACAATATATATACAATTGACTGGTGTTACACAAAACATCGTATTTAACGCATTTTGAAGTAAGGGTTGGAGATACATCGGCACTAATCACAATTGAGCTTTAGTACCTGAGGTTTTTAACCATAAATTTAAATTTCGTATTTTATGTAATATGTTTTCATTTCAAAGAAATCTAGTAATATACGAAATCTCAGGTCTAGCGATGAGGTGACCCCCATAGTCTACACTCACACACTATAGCGGTGGTCTCTAGACACGACTCCCAGTTACCTACGGTTAGCATCTCCGGTACTAATTAAACCCGCGAACCAAGGGTAAGGTCTTATTATATTAATGCTCGTACACTGTACTAATCAAATTATGTGAGAATCCATCCCTTCAAGGCCCTTCATTACTAACCGTGTGAGGTGACTGCCATAACATTATATGCAATGTTCGTGCTTCATGCATGATTCGTTTAATTTTAGTTAAGTTGAATATGATTAAGTCAATTTATGAGGTGATCAAACATTATTAACAAATTAGTCAAATTATGCAATAATCAATCATATAACTAAATCTTCAACTATAACATTTAACAATATTTTTCACACTAATCAATCAATATTACATACATGCATAACTCGAACCCTAATGTATCAAGTTATTAATATTTAATTTATGTACTCTAGCTATAAGTACAAAACAAGTATAGAGTTGTCAGGAGTACTCACTTCGTCATTGAGTCTATCAATGATCGTAATAGTCTACTTGATAAGTCGGTATCCGTATCGGGATCACCTGATATTTAGGGAATATGAAAGGTAATGAGTACCTAAATGGAATAACTAAGCTATTAATATATTTGATACTAACTACTTAAATTAGTTATCTATTCTTATGAAATGCTCGGTTCAAGTTTTTTCGCTAATTGCGTATAAATTTTTTAATTTAGTTCAAATTTTTATGAACTTATAGTCCATTTTGATTGTTTTCGGACGTACATTTTCATAACGAGATTCGTTTTGAACGTTATAACCTATAGTTTTGACTATGATATAAAAATATTAAGAAATTCATTATTTTGACTTAAAAAATTATAAAATATTATTTTGAGCTTTTCTTTGTATATTTATGATTTAATAATTATATAAACTTTATATTTTGTAATTTTCCTACTTTTAAGTCTATTTTACTATAATTACCTATTTTTGCCAATTTTTAGATTTAAGACTTATTAAATTCATTTTTAATTAATTAATTAATTATTATTTTTAATTACAAATTTAATTAATTTAGTTAAGTAATGATATGGCAACATAAGGAAATGCCGTATGTCACTTTTTAATTTTTTTTTGTACTTTTTCCATATTTTCTTTTTTTTTTTGTATTTTATGTCATATATATTAATATTTATTTATTATTATATTGTACTTAATTTTATAAATTAGTTATTTCTTCTAAATTTTTCCAAAGTTACAATATATATATATATACTCACTCATATTTAATTATTTTCTTTATTTATTAAATTAATATTATAATATATCATGTATGTACTATTTGAGTATATTCGTATTTCAACATATACCAAAATATTTATTTATGTATTTTTATACATATAATATACTTATGTACTAAAATATCATAACCTTAAATATATTATGTACTATACGTATGGGTATATATATACACATGTAATTGTATTTTAGACATATAAATACATATAAGGTTACATTACATACATATATATATATATATACTAAATACTTAATATAAGTAATATTATACATAAATACATATACATAGTCATCACATCCAGTACATATATATGTATATATATATATATATATATCTACAGAATTTGTAAAATAAAAATATAACATAAATACACAACGATATGTACTTATATATACCGATTGTATATACTCTTTATTATAAATATACTATATTGTAATAGTATTTGTATTTTGTAATTATATATATTAGGTACATAGTATATTTATGTACATTTAATAAAAATTATATAAACCTAACTATATGTATAGTATACTATATAATAAAAATACCAAATATATATATATATATATACTATACATGCATACATATACATACTATATAAGAATAAAAATACTAGGTATAAAAATATATATATCCATGCATACATATGTATATATGGACAAAAGTAAAGAAAATACATAGTATATATAGATGTTATTATAGGTGCATACGTACATATACATAAGTTTCTCACACTAACATTTTGTAAAATCCAAGTTACATGTATATATCTATAAATATATTTTAGTATATAGACATATATAAACATTCTATGCAAAGAAATACTCAAACTATATATAAATTTTAAGATACATGTATGTAGAAGAACATATAGAAATAATTATTACAAAGACATGATAAATACTATACTTGTAGAGTATTCTTGTATGGAAATCCTTAAGTTTTTTTCTTCTTGGTTGTTGTTCTTGATAAATTTCCAGCAAATTGAAAGAAAGAGAAGGGGAAAGCTTATGGTTCAAAAGAGAAGACAAATTAGAGGATTTTGTATGTTTACAATTTCTAGATGTGAAGAGTCTATTGCAGGAGTTCACCAATTGACTAAATAAAGACAACAAAATGAAAACAAAACCTAAGGCAATAGGTAACATTAATGGTGATAAGACAAGAGTAATCATTTCTTTTGTTTTGCTCTTATAATAAACACCTGTAAATGGATTTAAAGAGCACATGGGTTGCTAACAAAAAATTCTAGAACCAATGTGGAGGGTAGGGAAAATAGGAGAAAGGAAAAGGAAAAAGAAAAATAAAATTAAAAATATTTAATTTATTTCTAAATATAAAAATTATATATTTAGTATTTATAAAAAAATACTAAGATTTTATAAAAATTTATTAATTTAATTATTACCCATTAATTTTATAATATTTACAAGTTATTTCAATGTGTTCGTTAAAAGTTTTAGGCGATTACACGTTAGAGTCGATAATTATAATCGATTAAGGTTTTATTATTATTAAGTTATATTTATTCGTTTTATAAACTTAAAGTCATAATTTCAGGATTTTCGCTAAGTTCGAGTTTGATTTCAAGTACTTACGTGTATATAAGATTTAGGGTTTTTGTACGCAATTTACGTTTCGATCGAATTTCTAGAGTTTTTATTACTGATAATATATTCATTTTCATAATTTCATAAAATTTTTATCTTCCTTAACTTTATTTACTTATGAAGTTATCTACAGTACTAGAATTCAATTCTATTCACAATTAGCTAAATTTGCGTGATGTACAAAACCTTTCTTTTTCTTACATGGCCATACCCCATTATTTCATCAGGTACAAAAGACAAGTCAAATCATTATCCTTCTTTTTCTCACTCCACCATTGGTTCATTTTTCTACTCTTTCCTCCTCTTTTTTTATTTTTTTATTTTTATTCACATTGCACAAACTATCTAAGCTCATAAAATTTTTAGAAATGCTTGGAATTAAACTCGGATTGTCTTAATATTCCTTAGAGTTGACAAGCTAAATAACTAAATTTTGCTGATGAAAAATTGAATTGGTAGTTAAATACTCCTTAAACTCATGAAAAACCCTAAAATGTAGTGATAAAACTTAAACTTGCTAAAATGCTAAACCCGAAAAAGTGTTAAGATTTTCAAACTTACCCAAAGCCCTAAGCGATCGATCAATTACCAATTAATGAAATGAATGCTTAAAAACCTTACTTTAACCACCTTAGCATAACTGAGCTTGGGTTAATCTGAAGCTACTAATAGCCTAGTAAGAAAGCCAATTTGAGGTGAGAAAATAATTACGAAACAAACTCTATTTAGTTAATTAAATAAGGTAACCTCTTAAGTTATGCAATAGTAGAAATTTTAGAAAAATCACATGTGAAGATGAACTAACCACTTATACCAAATCCCCTTATCAATTTAAATCCATTTGAACCAAAGCCAATAGTGATAACTTAATTGAACTTTCACTTGATAAATTCCATAAGGATAAGATAAGCCAATTTTCATCTCTTCTTATATGTTATACTATCTATAGATAAGTGAACCAACATATCAAATTATTGAATGTGTAAAAGAAAGTGATGTGACAATTCCATGGTACAAATAGTACCAATCACGTCGGTGTGGGAGATGGAAGAGTGGCATGCCATTCCTCATCATTCCAACATCCATTCAATTGTCTTATCTTGTTTACTATTTGTCCTAAAAGCTTACTTCATCCAATCATTAAATTCTTATACCATAAAAAATCAAACAAAAAGGACCACATGTGAGTGCAAAAGACCCATTCACAACCGGCCACTTCATGTCCTCTTCATCTCGATTGCTTTAAAACTTCCAAACACACTTAAACACTAAAGCAACAAAAAGAAAACCCTTTTACCCCCACACAAACAAACTGTCCACTTTTCCACACACACTATACTCCATTTGACTTATTTTTATACCTATCCAAATCACTTTAGTAAACCCTATAAGTCCACTCTCTATTCCATTAGCTAAAGAGATACTTGGAAGTCTAATAAAAACTACATCCATAAGAGTAAAAAGGAGCAAGGGAGCACTAAAGAAAAGGAAGGTGAAAGATAAGAAGTAAGGAGAGCTTAAGGAAGCCAAATCATTACTCCAACACCTAGTAAAGTGCATCTCACCTTTAGATATCTTTAGAACAATATTGTAGAGTTCCACTCTACGCCTATATAGATATATCATGTACCTTAGGAGGTCTTTTACTTAGGTCAAATGTTAGTTCTTAAGGTTTCTTCACAAGTAACAAAGATATGAGTAGTAGTCATTCTTTACTTTTAGTATATTATGTACCATATGTAGTATATCCTTATATTTAAGAAAATCATGGAATTTAAACCCTTGTAAGCTTCTAGAAATTGCTGGATGCAGCACCCTTGAAGCATATCTAAATGATATTTTTACTCATTTTAAGTTTCACATGTCTTGGAGTAGCTTTTGGTAAAAGAAAAATCGACATATTAAGTGTTAGTAAGGTTATGAGCTTATAACTTAAGAGGGGATCAAAATAAAACCCAACAAATCCATAAAAGCTTACTAGACGTAGGATATTTTAAGGGTATTCCTAAGTTCTTTAGTTTTATTCTTGTTAGTTTAGCTTAGAAATATCACCTCACGTCTCCTTTTGTAAATATATATGTTGTTTAGACAAAAATATTAGGAAAAATGTCAATTTGAAAGCTTAACAAAACCTATAAAAATATGCCCACACTTTAATCTTCACTTTTAATAATATTTTAGAAAAGATTAAAGTGATTTGAGACTCCCCAAATTGGTGTAATAATCATACAAAGACACTAAAAGGCAAAACCAAGCCAAAAACATGTTACGGGTCCAAAATCGACCCGAATAAGCCTTAAAAACATTTTGGACAGAATTGGTCCCAATTTGAAAAGTTATTTAAAAACATGATTAAATAATTTTTAGACCTAAACAAGGATGTTGGGCCTAAGTCATAGGCTTTAGAAGGCTAAAATAATCCGAAAACTACAAAACAAGCCGAACCGATAAAACTTTGAGGCCCAACTTAACTAATTAGAAAGCTAAAAAAAGCAAATAAAAAGCCCAACTTAAGAGGCTTTAACAATAAGGCCCAAAAGCCCAATCAAGGAGCACCAATAATATAAAATTAAAGTTAGATCAATAATTAAACATGGACCCATAAGGAATTCATCGTAAATACACCCCAAGGCCCAAATAAGAATTTTGAGCCTATTAAGAATTGGAGAAATAGAACCTAAAGACTAAGATCATGCAAAATAGAACCAACAAGCCTAACAATTAAGAGGTCTGTAACTTTTTGAACCAGTAGTAGATATTGCGGTTGCAATCTATCAAAATGGATCATGCCATGATAATCTACATCTGAAAATGATGAAAAACGACTATAAGCATACGGAAATCGAAGTTAAAATGAAAAATTTATGATAGAAATAAGTTTAACTCAAAACCAAAAATTATAACACTACATGTAGATGCATACTAGGTCAGTAGATATGTAGTTATCCAAATATTGATTAGTATTCTCCTTTATTAATATCAGGTGATATCGACCTTAATATGGACTTGCACTTGGATTGTTACAATTATAGGACGACCTAACCAGGTGAGTATTCCAATGACCATTATATTTGATTGTGCTTGTAGATTAGTCATACTTAATTGTATGATTACTATTAATTGGTTGCATGGGGAATTGGGAATTTTGAATGTGATTGATCAATGCTTGTCTTGTTTGCCAAAATATCATAATATAAACAAATTGAATTGAGTGATAAATTAACAATATACTTTTGATATGATGATTGTCTACGACAATTATTGGCCACTTAAATAAACCAGACTTATCATTAGTATATTTCCATAATTTTTTTTTTGGAAACTTTTATCTTATTATATCATATAGTAATTTATAGTTTAGGAAACTATATCATCTTTTATATCCCATCATTTTATTGTATCATTAATGTATTTTTTAAAATTTAATTAATCATATCATATTATTATATATAGTTTTGGAAATTCTATCCTTTTTTACATCTCATTATTTCATGGTACCATTAAGCATTTACATAATTCATCTACATATCATATTTCAATATATAGTTTTGGAAAGTTCTTTCCTTTTATATATCTCATCTTTTTATGGTATCATTATTACATTTTCAAAATTTTCTCAATATATAATATTATAATATATGGTTTTGAAGCTCTTTCCTTTCTTGTATTTCTTTTTTCTTTTTTCTTTTCTAGTATTTACAAGAGGAAAGAGGGGTTTCAAACTTGGTCCATCTCACTTGAGAGACTAATATCAATGTCATTGGCTATTGTATTCCTTTTTTATTTCATCATTAACATATTGCCTTTTTTATTTGTCAAATTTTGTATAATTTTGGAAACACTTGCTTTATATAAAAAGAAAATAATTTAATATAATGTATTTCCATTATTATTATTATTATTTAGCTTTTTCTATTAATAAATAAGTATAATAGTAAACAACATTCTTGCATTATGTGTCATTATGAAACTAGCCCATACTCTTTAATATTTAATTATATAAAGGAACATGTTCTTTTATTTGAGATTTTATGTAGCTATTACATTTACATATACTTCACAGTAAGCACAAGGTCTATGATGTGAAGTGTCTATAAAAGAAATGTTGAGTTTTGCTTTCTTAATTTTCTAGTTAATACTCATCTAATCACTTTATATATGTTCTCTCTTTCCGTTCACAATTCAATAGATCATACATAATGAGTAATTTATTTTCAAAACCTTATATTGCTTAAATTATTTTAATATATTTTTTATAATATCATAAAAATCACTAGATTATATTTACATTTTTTTTTGTTTTCATAAAAGAATATAATTATTATTCAATTTTTATCCCCGGATTGTGCAGGCTTTTTCACTGGTTTATATTATAAAGTGGTAGCTCGCATAAACATACTACAATATTTTATCTCACATTTATGAAATCTATTCGCCAATAAAAAAAAAAAAAAAAACGAAGGATTAGTTATGATCTCTAATGCTTTTTTTTTTTTTACTTTGTATACCTTTGCCATTTGTTTCTTTAAGCTATACAATTTGTGTTTTTATGCTTTGTCTATTTTTCATACTGTTTTTTAACTTGTAAGTTCAAAAAAGAGAAAACAACTTCTATATTTGCGATTTTTTTTTTGGATATTAGTGTTAGAATTTTTTTTTTCAATCATGTTAAGATTAATTATATAACACAGGTATTTCAAAGTGAAAAAGTATGAAAATTCAAGTTATTTAATTGAAAAAGAAAATTTAGATAATGTGTAAAAAAAAAAAAAAGATTATATGGATATAATAAAAAATGAATTAAGCTCAGGTATATTTTCTGTAATGGACGGAAATATATATATATATATATATATTTCTCTATATGCAATTGTCGACAATTTAATCAATCTAGAAAGTCAAGCAATGTGGAAAATTGACCCCCCTTTTTGTCTTCTAGAATGGATATTATTGACATAAGGAATCATTTCTCTGTTGAAGCTTTAACTTCGGTGCTTCTGACCATCATCGTCCATGCTCTCATACATTCGTGTCTTTGCAAAAAACCAATTAAGTTTTGTTTGTCATTAAGCAATCCAATAGGACGGAAAAATTAGTTTAGTCAGTAGAAATTGACCTCTAAGGTAGTGGCTGGCTTCGACCAAGAGAAAACCACATATATAGACAAATGGCATGCAAGCTGTATGGATAAATGTGACATTGCACACGGTCCTCCAATAATCAATAACTCCCGATAGCCTTGTGACATTTCATTCTCGGCGTTTGCTGCTGTCGAAGGGATTACCATGATCAAAAAGGGTAAGTTAACATCCCTTTTCCCACAACAGCTTGTGGACTGTGACACCGATTGCAGTATGGGCTGCGATGGCAATGAAAGACTATATTTGGTAAAACTCCGCTTGTAGTTTGGACAAGTTATTCAAACTCAATGATTAGTGATTGAATCAGTGCTTAAATGCTCACGTATAGCGCCGATAAATAGCACCCCACAAAAGAGGCAACAGTTTTTCTGACCCACTAATTAGTACTCAAAATAGATGCGGCTAATAGCAGAAAAAAATCTAATATACTTTGCATATAAATGCTAATAAAATGTTGATACGAATATTAATAGCATAAATAGTTTTCAAATTCATTATCATGTGTGATTTGCATATATGATATATACATCAACATCTAATTACATAAGTACTTATAAGCTATATAGAATAATCACGATGAGTGTGTTTTAAAATTTCTGACATGTTATAATAATAATAATAATGTATTGATACAAATATTAATAGTATGAATAGTTTCTAAATCCATTACCATGTGTGATATACGTACAACATATATGTCAACATCTAATTGCACGAGTACTTATATGCTATGTAAAATGATCACGATGAGTGTATTTTAAAAATTCTAACATGTTATAATAATAATAATAATAATAATAATAATAATAATAATAATAATAATAATAATAATAATAATAATAATTGTTATTATTTATGCTTCAATTATCAATATACATGATTTGTGAGTACTAATAAAGCAATCCATGCGAACACATATATCAACACATATATCAAAATTGATGAAGATTCTTTATGCAATGAAAGGATAAGCTATATCAACATCAAAGCCAAAATTCTATCCATGATGTCTTGCTCTTCAATGTTTCATCATACATGTGATTAAAGCTTTTCTTGCTGCCATATATTGCGATTAATGGATATGTCAAGACAATAATCAACCAACCCTTTGTCTATAGTAAGTTCAATAAGAACTCTTCTGCATGATTTTGGTAAACTAAATATTATGTCAGGGAGATTATTATTAGGAGTTGTTATACGTGCAAGACCATAAAGGACCAATTACAAGTGGTGTTGGGAAAATATATGAAGTGGTTGTGGGTCTTTTCCATAACAATTTACGTTATGACTAGTATATGAATAACGTATATTAAAGATGGCCAAAGCCCAAGCAAAAAACATATTAAAATATTTTAATGGGTTAACGTTACAAATCCAATTTATACTTTTTTAAAATGTGTAATTTACAGCCTATACTTTGAAAAGATCAAATATGCTACCTAATTAAAGTTTCTTATGGTTATTTTTACTAACTAAATTAATTTTATTAAGTTTGTTAACTAACGTAGATATAAAAATGAATTAGAAAGTACCTGGCAGCTACCTGTAGAGAACAGTAGTAGCACGTCCAACCATTAGGTGGCTATTGATCACTCCCCTACCATTGGGTGGTCATATGTTCAAACACAATCTAGAACTATATATCTACTATGCTATTGAATCTTTTTCCCATGTTACACTCAATATTTGAGTTTGTTGTGTAGTTTGGGCCAGTTCATGACAAATAATTGGAATTTTGTGATGCTAGAGATGGGTTTGCAATGTTTTGGTTGTTTGCATTTTGTGATTGATATAGGAGAGATTCCAATTATCTCTTGTTCTTTTCAATTTCAAATTATCATATTCTCCATTGTTTGAATTCAGCTTAGCTTAGTGATGCTAATAGTTGATGGGTTCAGCTGATTTTAGGGTTATTTAGAGATCTCATGCGTTTAGAATATAGAAATCTCTAATAAGATAATATTATTATAGCTATAAATAGTCAATTTTACTAAATTGTATTATACTGTAACTTATTCGTTGTAAATGCATAAATTAGATAATGGAAATTAATCGAACTTTAGAGATAAGTCATTTGGACAATAAAATTATAAAGTGAAATAAAATAACATATAAAAATAGTACATGTATTTTTTTGGTGTAATTATTAAATATAATTATATACTAAAAAATGCTCAAAATACTTATAATTACTTAAAAATTTATAAGAAAAATAATAAAAAAACTCTATGCCACTAGAATCCATATGGATTAGGCGTGGAACATCTTAAGGTAGCTGTTGATTAAAGAATCAAGGCTAAAGACATTTGGTTATGTTTAAACTTAGGGTATTTAAGCTAAAATTAGGAGAGAGAAATTCATTTCTCACCTCACAAGCTTAGAAATTGTCACCCTTTTTCTCCAAAACTTTAAACAAGCTTTAGGGAGCTTAGGAAAAATAAAAGATGGAGTAGATCATGAAGAAACAATTTTGAAAAATTTTTTTAAATCAAACTATATACACTAAGAAAAATAGAAAACAAATGCTTGGAGAGAATTTGGAAGCCAACCACCACCACTAGTTGATAGTAGTGACAGTGTCTAAGGCCACCGACATAGTGGTGGTGGCCTCTAGTGGTCAGACGGCTAATTTTTGATGAGCTTTGATTTTCTACTATTTTTGAAAAATATCAATTTAAGGAAAAAAATTCTAAAAGAAAAAAGTACTTTTTTTTGAAATATTTTTACATATACTATTTGGTAAAAATATTAGTTTGCAAAATTTTCAAGTAGATATATGACGTCCTTAAGAAATCGTGCGAAATTAACTAAATCTTGAAGTTGTTTTAAATAACCCTATTGTTGTTGTTTTGAAATTAAATTTTTTCTTGTACTTTCCTATTTTCATATTTGGACCCTATAAAAATATTTCGACCAAAAATATTTTCTATGATTTTTAGTAATTTTTTAGCCTCTAAATTGATGAAAAATGCCATTTTTTTAGAATTTTTATGCAATTAATCATGTGGAAAACAACATGCAATGGTTCTGGAGTTTGTTTGTATAATATATTACTGTGAGGAGTGATCTTTAGTTGGTTGAATTGAATGAATTTTGAGATATGCACAAATCACTAATTATGATATACATGTGTTAAAGTAAAGATAAAAGGATTTCGAAATTTGGAGTGATATTGTTGTTATGGGTTTGAAGAACCTATTGTATGATCATGTTTAATCATGTTTGTAAGATGGAATAGGATGTTAGGGTAAGTCACTAGAAGTAAACTTACAAATTGATTTTGTTTAGAGTGTTTTTCATATGATTGAACTGGTAAAGGAATGATTTAAAATCTTGGCATAGATACTAAACCATAAGGTTAGCAAATGTAAGGATCTTGAGTGTAACTATGTTAGAGTCTTGGTTGGGATGATGTAGTAAAATAAGCATGGTTGTGACGATTTCAGAATAAGTTCAAAAGGTTGGTGGATGAGAGAACGTTAACTCTAAATATGCTAGAGCTTCGTTTAAGAAATTGTTTGGTAAAAGAAGGGTGACTGTATTGAGTTCAGAGACTTGACTAGAAGGTTGGCTGATTTAGAAGGCTTAGATGAAATTGCTTTAGAGACATCTTCTAAGGTTTGGTTAATAAAAAAGGAGCCTATTCTCCAATTCAGAAAGTTGAATAATAAAATAGTAATGGAAATGTAGTTGGAATAGCTTTGGGACCTGATTCAAGGGTTGGTTAGTGTGAAATGCTCAATGGAAATAACTTCAAAGTCTTATTTAGAGAGTTGAATGGAGTAAGGGTATAATTGAGATAATCTTAGAGACTTGGTCAGAAGGTTCTGAGATGGAGACTGGGTATTAGGTGAGCTTTCAAAACCTTATTCAGAGACTTTAATAGCAAGTTGGAACTCAATACAAAACTTATGACCTTTGCTAGAGATAAGTCATAACCACACTAAAATTATTAAAATGAACTTATCCAACTTTATATTTAAGAAAACCAAAATGATTATGTTGATTATTTGAGGAAGAACAATGAAAGTGGACGGGATAAACTATTAGGACCATCGAGTGTTACAAGTCTAGGTTAGTGGGATTAGTGCTTCATCGTACTTTGAAGTATTATTTAAGAATACTTAAAGGCCTTGGTATGTGTCTTGCTTGTGAGTGTAAACTAGTAACTTGTACGAGTGTGTGCTTGAATATTGTATTGTTGTTATAAAGTGCTGCACTGTATATATTGGTTGCTTTATGATGTTGCTTGTATTGAATTATCTGAAATTGCTTGATCACCTTAAAAGCAATCTAACTTAATCTTGACTTAACTTCTAATTGAATATACATTGCAACCCATTAAGGGAAAACGACTAGGAATTTAGGGCTTAACTGGGACTCTTCGATGAGGATAGTAGAAATGATTTTTTCCCCACCCTCAGTAGAACTAAGTGATAGGAAAGGAGGTCATGGCAAGGTTGGAGACTGGTTTGAAGGTATTCTTGGGCGGAATGGGTTTCTCCATTGTATAAACCCCGGTTTGGTGATCAATCCACAAAGTGCGCTGCATGAAACTCCTCAAAACCTGAATTAGAGCAGGCACAATTCATTTGATCTTACGACGACCGGTTAATGTCGTGTGGTGGCATTTCCTTAAACATACATTGCATCTAATTAACCTTGCTTAAAAACTCTAGTTTCTTTGTGTAAGATATGTGCTATTGTCTCTGACCCATTTATTCAGCAAGTTGTCATCTATTCCCTTATAGTCATCTTGCAAGTCTCTTGGTAGATACACCAGTACCGGCTCTAAGTTCCAAAAGTGTAGAGAACAGGATAGGAGAGTGAGATTCAAGACTAATTGGTTGGAATCTTATTTTGTTTATTGACTTTATTAACCTTTTAGGAAAACTAATATGGTCTCTTCATGTGACCCTTAATTTTCAGCTATTATTACTAGTATCATGTTTTGTAAACTTATAGAGTCTTATTATGTTGTTTTTTTTTTAAGTTGTTTATAAAGCTTATTTTCTGTTCAAGCTTTTATACTGCAAATCTCTTTTAAAAGCTAGTTTAGTAAGTTACACTATAGGTTGATGTGAAATAAGGACTAGATTTGATGACTCAAAGCTGTGGAGTTGTAAAGGCCTGGTGTAAACTATACTTACATTAGCAGCTAAAGCGGTTAGCTTCTAGCTTATGTTAGTAGCTAAAGTAGTTAGCTTCTAGTTTACGTTAATTTACGTTAGTTTACATGATAGGACTATTACAACTTCCTAGTTTGGGGCGTGACAATAATTATGACAATAAATTGTTATAGTTTCAAATAAAATGTAACTAACTAAAGATTAGGTTTACAATTATATGAATCAACATATAAAAAGGAAAAAAAGAAACGGAAAGGGATACCAAACTTTTCCTTCAAAGTCATTTTGACTTAAACTTTAGGAGTTGTTAGACATCTTGAAAACCAGTGTTTCCCTTTCCACTACCATTTTATACCTCACAAAACAACCATCAAAACGCAGTAAAATTAGTATCAATCGATAGATTGTAAAATAAGCATTTAAGATTTGTGTGATGTAGGTCAAAATCATACTTTAGAGAAACCTTAACTTGAAGAAAGTTCGAAAGATAATAAAGGATGGAAGAGAGAAAAATAAAAGTACTTTTCTGATTCTGTGATGCATGTCTCTTTCTTTGGATATTTTAGACACAATTAAGAGTGAGTAAGCTTAGTTTGGCAGCAGACCTATCATTAGTGCTTTTATTGTTGCAAGAATCAAGTTCTTGGTTAAATATGGCTACCAATATCCAAAGTTTGACTCAATTGCAAGAGGAATTGCATGCTTAGGCAAACAGAGTGGGGGCTATGGAGGAATCAAGTTAGGAAACTAATGCAAGAATTGAGAAATTAGAGAATACTATTGATGCCATGAATGCTAATATTGTGATGATGATGGAATCCTTAAATATAAGGAAAGGGAGTTAGAATGTTGTTGCTAATGGCAAAATTAATGTGGAGCATTCATCATCTTCTCAAATTGATTCTTAGGAGAAGTTGTATGTATACAATACTAAATTAGAGTTGCTACCGTTTGATGGGTTGGATCCAAAAGGGTTAAAGTGACACATTTTTTTTTTTTTTTTATTTCCATGAAGTTCTAGATCAGGAGAGATCGAGGATGACATTGCTTGCAATGGAGAAAGAAATGTTAAATTGGTTTCAGTAGATGTCAAAAAGAGAATTCATTTCAACATGGTAGCCATTTTTACAAGCACTGAAATCAAGATTTAGTCCCTTAATATATGAAGATTATCAGGGTAAGTTAACCAAGCTTATACAAACTACTATTGTAGAAAAATATCAAGCTGAATTTAAAGCATTGTTAAATCATGTGTATGGCTTATTAGAATCCTTTTCACAAAGTCGTTTCATTTCGGGTCTTAACCCAAATCTTTAAGTAGAAGTTATTTTAGCTCGACTTACTTCTTTGATTGAAGTAACGAGCCTGGTTAGACTACATGAATAAAAACTTAACCATATTAAAACTAACAGTACATTTCAAAACCAGTCACTTCTTCTTAGAAACCTATTTTTTCAATTAAACCCTTTGTTTCAAGACCTTTCAATTCAAAACCAGCAAATAAACCACAATTTTTGCAAGCGTAGCAATCAAAAATAGAAGTTTAGCTACCAAAATCTTTACCAATAAAAAAACGATACTTGCTAAGTTGGCAATTTGAAAAGAGAAAGGATTGGACTGCAATTGTGATGAGAAATTCTATAAAAGCCATATGTGTAAACTAAAGTTTTTAATGATGATTCAATTGGAAACAACTGAGGAAGAAGATAATGTTGAGTTTGAATGTAAAATTCAACAATTGGATAGTGAAGAATTTTCTCACAAGGAGGTGGAGGAGAATGATACAGTTGAGATTAGTTACCATGCTTTATTAGGTGTTTTAGAACCTAGGAACTATAAATGGAAATATTGTGTCTATTTTAGTAAACTCAGGGATTATGCATAATTTCATGTAGCCATAGTAGCGAGGTATTCAACTTTTCCAATTATAGTTATTCTTCAATTCTCTATAATAATTGGCAATGGAGACCGATTGGTTTATTTTGAAATGTGTAGAAAAGTTCCTTTAAAATTGAATCAAGTGAAATTTTTGGTGGATTTCTATATTCTAGAAATGGTGCTGAACTAGTATGAGGTATTATATCGTTAACAACGTTAGGACTAGTAACATTTGATTATTCATTGTTAACCATAAGTTTTAGTGTTCATGGCACAACTATTCAATTGTAGGGTCAGAATGAGTTATAATACAAGAAAATTGAGCATAAGGAGCTATAGAAATTGATACATTCGAACAATATAGCTTTTTTATATCAATTGGTAGCTTAGACGAGTAATTCATCTATGTATATTAACAGCAATAACTCTTTACAAGAGTTATTGTGCAGATTCCAAGAGGTGCTAGCAACTCCATCATCATTGTTGCCATCGAGATCAGTGAAGCATCATATTTATTTAAAATATTAGTGTGATGGATTAGATTCAAGTTCCCTCTATCTATAGGTAGAAAAAAAATATAAATAATGCAAATTAAAATATTAAATGACCGTTTTTATAATTTTGTAAAATGTCAAAATATCCCCAAAAGAAGGAGCACCTTTTGCATTATTAATAAGTATAGATAGTTTAATTTTGGGGTATTCTTGTACGTGTAATCAAATTATAGGGCTATGTTTGTCCTTTTCTATTTGGGTTGTCAAACCTAATCTCTATGTACAAAATGGATTTTACTACAATTCAGACGAATTATATAAGATATGAAATAGCCCTTATAACATTTGATATGATCCGGTAAAATGAATACGATTACCATATCAATAAGAATATACTTATATATAGAAGTAAAACACAAAATTAGCTATCAATGAATGATTATGATACAAACAAGTATAGTTAAACGTGAATTAATTATTTATGATAGTCATTTAAAATGATGTATTTTTGACACGTAAATTTTTTAATATGAAATAAAACATGGACTGAGTCCCATCAAGACGAATTATCACTCATGATGATCGGCAAATTTAACATGAATGTGTGACAAAATACCTATTGTAGCAACTGCCCCCTATAACGCATACTCAACAAATGATGGTGAGACAAATACAATCCATGGTATTTTATATTATATGTAAAAAGCTAGCTCGCATTAAACAGACTATAAGATTTTATCTCATATTTATGAAATTTATTTCCCAATATCAAAAAGAAAAAAAAAAACGATGGATTAGTTGTGATCTTTCATGCCTTTTTTTTTTCTTTGTATACAAACATATTACAAGATTTTATCTCACATTTATGAAATTTATTCGCCAATATAAAAAGAAAAAACCAATGGATTAGTTATGATCTTTCATGCCTTTTTTTTTTCTTTCTATACCTTTTCCATTTGTTTCTTTAAGCTATACAATTTGTGTTTTTATGCTTTTTCTATTTTTCAAACTGTTGATTAACTTATCGGTTAAAAAACTTGTATATTTGCAATTTTCCTTACAGAATATTTGTGCTATAATTTTCTTTTTCAATCATATAAAGATCAATTATATAACATAGGTATTTCAAAGTGAAAAGGTATGAAAATTCAAGTTATGCAACTGAAAAAGGAATTAATAGCATGCAAAACAAAGAAAAGGATGAAAATTTATATTATGTGTAAAAAAAAAAAAGATTATACAAATATAAAAACTGAATCAAACTCGAGAAAGACTTCAATAATACTAGCATATTGCAACTTATGGGGTTCAGCATGAATGCTTCCTTGAATCTTAACTCAACACAACCTCATATGGTATCAAAGTGTGGTTAGTAATATCTTTCTTATTTCTCATCAGTTTGTCTTTTCGATTTCAAGCCATGTCTTTTCATTAGAAAGATGAATAATCAATTGTTTCAACAAAATCTTCAATTGGAGCTAGTCAATGAAGATTCATTGTTCTTGTCAAGTTCTGATCATCCTAATATAGTAATCGAAAACATAATCTTCAACGGATCAAATTATCTAGCATAGAGTCGATCAGTTAAGCTAGGGTTAGGTGCTAAAGCAAAATTAAGATTTATCGATGGTAGTCTGCCACAACCTAATCTTGATGCAGTAGAGTTATCTAAGTAGATTAAAAGTGATTATATGGTATGTTGCTGGGTTTTAAACTCTATGACTAGTGAATTGTCACAAAATTATCTCTTTACATAATCGGTGTAGATATTGTAAAGTAATCGATCTTAATCCTAAACTAGATTCGAGTACTCTAGATAATCTTACGAGTCAATGAGACTAAGTAAGATAAAAATTTTATTAAATTATGAAATCGAATATATTATTGGTAATAAAAACCCTAGAAATTCAATCAAAACTTAAATTGCGTACGAAAACCTTAAATTTTATGTATACGTAAATGCACGAAATTGAACTCGAACTTGACGAAAATCTTAAAACTATAACTTTAAATTTATAAAATGAATAA
This sequence comes from Lumnitzera racemosa, assembly GCA_024138005.1. Classification (NCBI taxonomy): domain Eukaryota; kingdom Viridiplantae; phylum Streptophyta; class Magnoliopsida; order Myrtales; family Combretaceae; genus Lumnitzera; species Lumnitzera racemosa. The sequence goes on from JAMXBC010000011.1 coordinate 86,214,406, forward strand.
ATATAACCTAATAGTAATAAAACTCCAAATGAATATAATTGTCGATCAATACGCAAATTGTGTAAAATTATTAACGAACACGTTGGGATAATTCTTAAATATTACAAACATAACAGGTAACTATTTAATTATTAAATTTTATTATTAAGGTTCTAATAATAATCATTAATTATTATTTTATGATTTATATTTGAAAATTCCTAGTTTTTCCTTCTTATTTTTCTTTTCTTTTTTCTCTTCCTTCTTTTCCCTTTCTTTTTCCTTTTTCTTTCTTCTCCAGATTTTTCTTTCCTTCTTTTGTCTATCACATTTCACATTTCCAGATTTTTCAATAGACATGTGGAGCTCAATTATTTTTAACATGTGTTACTAATCTGATAAAAACAAAAAGAGATAAAGCCCATGTCTTATTTCATTAATTACCCTATCTTGCTATTGTTTTTCTTTTCTTTTATTTTCTTCTCATTCTCTTGCCAGTCATGTCTACTGGAATTAATAAACACACACACACACACACACTTCTATTTTTAAAATACAAACAAAGTCACACACATTCCTTTCCATTTTCCAAATCGTAAAGCATTTACCTTTCCTTTTCTTTTAACTTCAAAATTCAACAAGAAAACCAAGAAGAAGAAGAAGGGCCTTACCATCTTTTATTCACCAAATCACTAAAGAAAATAGCTAAGTAGTATGTGTAGTATATTTATTTTGTACTAATTATAAGCCCTAAAATTAAGCTAAATGACCGTGGGATTAAACTTAGAATATAAAGTTTAAGGTGATCGGTTAAAAGATTCAATCAAACTTAAATTATAAACTATAGATAGAAATATTAGTAAAAATGACTCCGTAAACTTGAATTTAAAAAAATAAGTAATAAAATAAGAGACTATAAAATTTTCAAATTTTAAGTATAGTAATTGTTAATTATCGAAAAGGCGAAAAGTGTAATCTAATAACTAATAAATTACTAGAGATAGATTATATGTATACTAAAAATTATAGAATGACCTAAATAATAATTAGGAATGTTCACATGTACCCCACATGTATTCATGTATAGATAAAAATACGTGAAATTATTTAAATTGGCTAAAAACTTATTAAATAATTAAAGAAAATTATTAATTAATTAAGAAAAAAATCAAAGGAATAAGGAATGATGTGGATTTAGTCGTGGCAAGTCAGGAAGTGAAGAAGAAAATTAACCAATCAAAATCAAGCATACAAAAAGCAAAAATTAAGGGATTTGGGCAATGTATTGTTCAATTAAATGCATAATAATTACTACAAAGCTCTATAAATAGGAAAAAAAAATTACAAAGCTTATTTGGACAGTTAGAAGTCAGAAAAAATTGAGAGCATCAAAATTGGAAGAGAAAAATTAGGGTTAGGAAAAAAATAAGGAAATCTATACACTAAGGGCTAGTGAACCAAACCTACACACCATTATCACTTGGGACCGAGCCACCACCATCACCCCACTCTAGACCCACCGGCTGGACCAGTCGACACACCTAGATTGGTGTTGGAAGTCGAAAAGTCATCGGACTGGGTGAGTCTCTCATTTGCTCTGATTTTGTATAATTTCTTAAAATTATTTATTTTGCCCAAAAAATTATTAAAAATTTATTATTCTAAGGTTTTATTGTATGTAGATTTAGGGGAAAATAGTGATTAATTTTAATCACGTTTGAAAATATAGGGTTCTTAATAAATTAAGCAAAACTGAACATGATTAGAACTACAAATAAATAGGTTTAGAAGTGTAGTTTGGAGCTTAAATTTTTTCTGTAGAATGCTTAAGTGATATAGAACAGTGCTATGAAGCCATTTTTTTAATTTAATTTTCAAAATTTTTAAGTAAATTTTTAGTCCTAAAATGATGGAAAAATTGGGTAATTTTAGGTTAATTAGGTGATTAATCACTATTTTTGATATTAATTAGATGTTTAAGGATATTAATCTCTGATGTGGAACCCTAATTCTAGCCTTTGGATTGTTAAGTGTAATTAATATAGGAATTATATAGTAATTGTAGGAAATTAGGAATATGTGGAATTGGACATTTAAAATATGAAAAATTAGGTTTATTTAGATAATATAATAATAAAAATCAGAATATAATAAATTTGAAACAAAAATTTAATTTTAGGTAATTGTATAAAAAATGTAAGATTTTCTCACATTAGAAATAAATTCGGTACCTCAATTAGGATTAGAGTGTACCGAACAGTTTAAAACACTAAATTAAGACTCAATATAATATTGAAATACTCAAGCTTAATGTGATTAATTCCACATTAGGACTTGATCATATTTAGGATTTTAGAATCAAAACTGGAATCTAATTTAGAAACCGAACCCCAAAATAAGGTAGAATAAATCATTAGTAAATAATAGGTATACATGGAGAAATGAGTTAAATTATAACTTAGAATATGAATCGTTAAAGTATAAGTACTAAAAAGACCTATTTGTATTATAGGATACCCAGAGATGGACCGGCTTACAATTAAGTGATTGGGCGACTGAGAATTCTAAGTAAGTTGGGTTATTACTTACTGTATTGGAGTACTATTTTATGGTACTCGGAGACTTAGGATTGTGTATGATTATGATTGTAAGTAGTGTATGCATGTGTTTGAGTATCTGAATTCGTATTGAATTTGTAATGTGATTAATTTTGTGTTATGACTGGATTGGTGTGAAATTGTTTGAATACCCTAAATGGAATTTAATCTTATTCAACTTTAATGACCTAAATTGTCATGCATTGTAACCCTTTAGGGGATCATTAGGATTCTTTAATCAAATACTGACATCTTTAATAAAGATAGCTCTGGATAGCAATTGGTCTTTTTCTCATTCTTAATTGAACTAAGTGACATGAGAGGAGGTCGTAGTGAGGATGAGGGTATTGGTTTGAAGGATAGTCTTAGGAGGAGCAGTGTTTTCATTGTACAAACCTGGGTTTGGTTGTGAGCTATTGCATAACATGAAAACTCCTCAATCCAGATTAGAGCAGATGAAATTTCTCTGATTTTGTAACGGACTGGACTATGTTATGTGATGACACTTATTTGTTGCATTGCATGAAAATAATTGCTTAATAATCTTATTTGTATTTGTATAAATTGATGAGTCTTCAATTCAACTTACTGAGTTGTAGTTGCTCATATCTGTATAGATATTTTTGCAGCTCTTGATTTCTGAATACTTCTAGTATTATGCCGCCTTACAACCATCCATAAGTTAGTTCTTTTGAAGCCTGGGGTGTGAGGATCAATTCACTTAGCAGTGGATGTATAGTTAGAGTGTCCTTTATAGCTTAAGAATGAAAGACTAGTAGTCGTTATATAAATTAGTGAACTGTTATGTTAATGTAGAGCTTCTTGGAAAGTTCTGTGAACTTTACATATAATTATGTATGTTGATCTAAAAGTATTGATAATTACTGTAATTTTAGCTAAACACTTAATTGGATTATTTACTTCAAAGCGAGGAGTTGTCGACGCCTTGTATAGATCATGTCTATGGTAAGTAATGTCTATGGTAGGTACTGTGAAGCCAGTTACTATTATAGAATGGTTTACATGGTGAGACTATTGCGACTCTGTGACTTCGGGACGTAACATTAATCATTTTTATGTATTCTTGTACATATACGTATTTGATAGAATTTTTATGTACTATAAAGTTATGTAATAGAAATATATGTAATATTAGTATTTCTTTGTGTATATATGTTCACATATGTATAGGTACCAAAGTATATTCACATGTATATACATGTTATATTGGATAATACAAAATGTTTAGTATAAGAAATTGGGGTATATGTACATATGTACATGCGCATATAATATATATATATATATTATGTATTTTCGTTACTTATGTATATATATTTACAATGTACAAAATACTAGTATAGTATAGTATATGTAAAATAGGGTATATGTTCGGCATATATACATATGTGTATATATAATAATATTTTACTATGTATTTTCAAAATATAGATATATATATATATTTATGGACGTGGTAGTATATGCATAAGTATTTGTGTATAATATTATGTATATTAAGTATTTTAATATATATATATGTAATTATGGCCGCATATGTATAAAATACAAAAATACAATTATGCATATATATATACCCGTATGTATAGCATATGTAATATATTTATAATTATATTATCATATTAGATAAGTATACATATACGTGTAAAATACTTATATTAATAGTATAGTATATATAGATATACAATTATATTTAAAAAAATAAAAATACATACATAATATACAATGATAATAGATTAATAAATAAAGTAAAGTAATATATATATAAATATATATGAAATATATCGTGGAATTTAAGAAAAAGGAAAAAAAATTAATTTACCAAACTTAATAAAATTTAATAATGATCATAATTATTATGTATTACACAAAAATACAAAATAGGAAAAATATTAAAAATATGCAAAAATTTCGAAAATGACATGTGGCAATTTCCTTTACTGCCATGTCAGCATTTAATTAAATATAATTAAATTAATAATTAAAAATAATAATAAAATAATTAAGTAATTGGAAAATCATTAAAGTAGTAAAAATGAATTAAATAGGTATTAACCCTCAAAAATGGCAAAATAAATAAATTATAATTAAATAAACTAAAAAAATAAGAAAATTGTAAATATAAAGAAGATATTTATTAAATAAAAAATATATAAAGAAAATATTAAAATAATATTTTATAATTATTTAAATAAAAATAATAAAATTTATAATATTATTACATCATAATCAAAATTGCGAATCATAACATCCAAAACGGATTCCGCTATGAAAAATTATATCCAAAAACGATAAAAATGAACTATAAGTTCATAAAAATCAAAGTCAAATTAAAAATATTATATGTAATTTACGAAAAGCTCGAATGAGCATTTCGTTTTGTAAAACTATAAATAATTTAAGTGGTTAGTATCAAATATAAAAGAAGTTTAGTTATTTAACTCAAATACTTATTATTTTCTTATTTTCTAAATGTTAGGTGATATTGAGATTGAGATTGATTTGCCTATAGACTACTACGATCCTTGACATCGAGAAATGATTGAATAAGTACTGATAATGATTCTATACATGTTTCTGTATGTAGTTAGTGAATATTAATTAATATTAATAATTGGATGTGTGTGGGGATGAGTTATGCTTGTCTGTGATATTATGCGTTGAATGTGAAATTACTATAAAGTATGATAACGTATTGTTTGTTGCATAGCAACTTCAATAAGGAATTGATTTATTTGTGATTATGATTGATTATATAATAATTGAACTTAAAGATATTAGACTTGAATTAACTAAATTGAACATGCATAATCATGCATTGCATATGTAATTCCGACTATCACATCAAATGGAGGTAGCGAGAGGCCATATAAGGTTTGATTATAAATTCTAATTATAGTGTTTTAATATGGTGCACACATATAATATGACCTTACCCTGACTTGTGGTATTACTAGGCGTTGGAGGCACCAACTGCTTACTTAAGAGTTGAGTCTAAAGGCTTTTGTTTAGGGGTGAGTGTAGCCTACAGGGGTCTACTCACGATTATACTGAGAACTTAGTTTTTGACTAAAACAAAAAGATTGATTTATTTGAATATGAAATGTGAAGTTTCGTATGAATGTAAGTTTTGGTATAATACCTGGATTTGATTGGTGTCGTATATACTTCAACTTTGACTTCAGAGGGCGTTAAATCTGAGTTGCATGTATTATCTGGTCATCCGTATGTATTTATTTGGCATTCCGTATGAGCATGCATTCATATGTTTAAATCTAATTGTTGAATAACTTATTTGTAGTATGGTTGAGGGATATTTCGCCAAGCTAGTTAGCTTACACCCTTATAGTTTACTTATATAAAGGTCATTTGTGGATTTAGGCCGTAGGATGCCTGAGGTTAGTGAAATATCTACTAGTTGGTGTGATAGTGAGAACAGAGAGGAGAGTATATTTCTACTATTGTAATTAGATCTTAAAACTTATGATGTGATACAATGTATTATTAGTTCACTATATATTATGTTATGGACTTGATATATGTGATATTTATAGATTAATAGTCATGTTAGTATAACTATGTGATGATATTACTCTTACTTGCATTACTCTTGGGTTGATAGTTATAGTAGTAGCTTTGTATGTCGCATGGAGAGTTGTTGATTGGAAGAGTAACCAATCTACAGTCCTTTGCGCGATATACAACACCTGTCATGACTAAGTTGCCCCTCGAGTCGTAACAATCGGCATGTAAACTTTAGATAGAGATTACAAAGCAGTATGGTCAAGGAAATGCACTATTGGTTTTTCAACTTCAATATGAGCTAAGTAACACAAAGTAGTTAAACCAGTAAGTGGAGTCTATTACAATGAATTAAAAAGGTGTTGGGATGAGCTGAATATGTTACTTAGACATCCAAAATGTGATTGTGGCGCGATTAAAAATTGTACATGCTGATTAAGGGAACCAATGATTGAATTCGAGCATCTTATTGAATTTTTTATGAGATTAAATGAGGGATATGAACTAGTTCATCATTAAATTCTCTCAATGGATCCTTTACTGACTGTAAATCAAGCCTATTACTTAGTAATGCAAGTAGAGAGACAAAAGTCTATGTCATTATCTGTTCTAGACACTAACGTTTTAGCCTTTACTTCTAAGAGAGTTGATGTGTAGTAAGGAATCAAATATAAGAACAAGAATCGAAGTAGTTATGGAAATAAGCCAATTTGCAAACATTGCAAAAATGAGGTTCATATAATAGACATCTGTTTTGAAGTCCATGGTTTTCTTGATTGGTTTAAAGGAAGAAAGTCTGTTACAAATTAGACTAGAGTGGTTGCTATTGTTAGGACATGGCAAATGAATGTTACTGGTGCTATAGGAGATATAGTTCAAGTTCACAGTGACACGCCATTGAATGAGTCTTCCTTTATCTCAAATTTTTCAAATAATAAGTATAATGCTTCTCTTGTTCATAATGTTTGCCAGGAAGTACTTAAAGTGATGCGAGAAAAGCATACGGATTAGGATGGCATCAACTCTGTGGATGTCTCATTTTCTTCTCTTCACTCATTTTCTGGTTTTGGTCTTGGTAATAATAATTTGGATTGTTAGATTGTTGACTTAAGTGCAACAAATCATGTTACCCTTCATAAATCATTACTTTTTAATATCCATACTTTACTTAACCCATGTCTGTTACTTTGCCTAATGGATAGATTCAATCAGTTCTATTAGTTGGATCAGTCTATGTCAAACAAAAAATAACACTTCAAATTGTCTTATATGTACCATCAATTCAATGTCTTATTAAGGACCATGATCTTCTTACTCAAATTAACGCAAACCATTTTATTTTTCAGGACCCTCGAACTAAAGTACTTGTTGCAATAGCTACTGCTTATAATAGGCTGTATGTTTGTTTACTTAGTCTTCTAGTAGTATAAGCAATAATTCAGTAGTTGATGCTTTTATCTCTTTTGGTTGTAACATTGCTATAGATGTTCAATTAATTCATGTTAGGTTAGGACATTTGTCTATCAAAAAGCGTTAACAACTTGCTAGATATAAACATCTTAATATTTAGAACTTTGTTTATGATATATATTTCAAGGCCAAATCACATCAATTGCCTTTTCCTCGTAGTTTGAGTTGTTCTTCTTCTTGCTTTGATTTGTTGCATGAAGATGTTTGGGGACCATATCCCATTCCTTCTTTGAGTGGTGTTAAATACTTCCTCACCATTCTTGATGACTATCCACTACTTGGACATATCTCTTAAATAGTAAAACACAAGTGGTTTCTTGCCTTGATGGATTTTTGAAGATGATAGAAAATCAATTTTCCATGAAATGTAAGACAATTAGATTAGATAATAGTGCAGAATTCATATCCAATAATTGTCAAACCTTATTTCATGAACAATGGATCATACATCAAAATTCTAATCCATATATACCCTAACAAAAGGGGAGAGTTGAGAGAAAACACTACCACTTGATTGAAACAACCAGAGCTTTAGATATCCAAGCTAATTTACCAAAAACATTTTGAGGAGAGTGTGTTCTAACTACTACTTATCTTATTAACCTCATGCTAACTTCTAAGCTTAGATGGAAGTCTCCCTTTGAAGTGTTGTATAACAGAATACCAAACCTTACTCAATTGAAGACTATGGATTTTCTATTTTATATAGTTGATCTCACACAAAAGAACGATAAATTTGATGCATAAGGGGTATAGCACCCCACCTCCTAAGGCCTATTTTTCTGGTATACTAGTGCTCAAGAGACGGATTGCTATGCCATCCTCAAGTTAAGGATAAGGCTAATTGGAAACCAAGTATTGTTTATAATTTATAATAACATATAATTATAGAGAATCATGGAAACGTCTTTTAGGATACACAACATAAGGGCATCATAATACCCATGGCCGTTAAGGTCTCACAAGTCGAACATAAAGTAATTAAGTCATTCATCATTATTTTTATAATATAATAATATTTGATCTTTACTCTCGATGTTCCTATCCCAACCTAGGCTTCAGTGTTATCTCCATCTTTAGGTCTTAAGGTTAGAATAAAACTAACCTCTCAACATCAAGCCAAGTAAGCAAAACCATACAATAAATAATAAACAACAACGTAAGCATATCCAAATACAGTTTACTATCATTATCACAATAATTATAGCAAAAAGTTATATCAATCATAACCGAGCTTAACATAATTTAACAATCAATAGATGCTTATGCATGCAATGATATGCCATGCTAATGCGTATGACATGCACTGGCTAGTGTCTTAATTGAGCAGACAATGAGTGGCACTTAACGGCCCCTAAGTAAAACATTTAAGTGGCACCTAGTAGCTCCTAAGCAAATTATTTGAGTGGCACTTGGCTGTCCTCGAGCAAAATATTTAAGTGACACTTGGCAGCTCAAAATCAAGCATGCAATTGTATATGGTGAAAATAATTGAGCTTTATAAAACAATGCGACCTTTAAGTCATCTTTTCTTGAATCAAGCTTTTAAACATGATCCTTAGGTTCTTAAATCAAAACCGAGCTTTATAAAATATTAATGCCATGCCATGAATGCATGCAATGTAAATCATGTAATAATAACTGAGCAACAATTTTCAGGCATTAGCGAGTCATTTCAATAGTAGCCGAGCAATAATTATCCATAAATAATGTCTACAATTCAAAGTATGTGCCAATGGAAACACTAATAATCAATTTATAATAACTTCACTTCCATTCACAATTCATATAATACCACTCACAGCATGATAGATAATTCTAAGTTCAAATCATTATATTTGAACTATGTCCATCACATACTCTTACTAACAATCACATGACATTCACTTATTACAGCAACATTTATAAATCCATCAAGTCATTCAATTCACTTTAGTGAAATCGAAATACCTTATTTAAAGAACGGGTGATTGTTAAATTTTACAACCACTTCGCATTATGACAAGTAAGAAAGGGGTGCTCACCATATACTCTTAGCATTCGCTGTTATTGTCATTGAGATAATCCATCGTATCTGCAATGTCACCAAGATGTATATATATATTTTTAAGTAACGGAGTGGGATTTTAGAAATAAATGGGTTCTATTTAAACCTCTTCATCTCATTATCAATTCTAATAATATTGTCATCCTACGTTACAAGCTCATACATGTGATTATTTTTTTTCATCATTTTGTTTAATATAAAATTTTCACAAGATATGGACATTAGCTAAAAGTACCTTCCTAAAAATTATTTCCATATATTTTCTAGGAAGTGATCTTCCTAAAATAATAAATCTTAACTATTAAAGCTTACCGAAAACTTATTTTTTATTAACAATATTGTCTTCTCTTTATACATATATATATATATGAAGAAAAAGAATATATATATATATATACAGTGTTTTGTACAAATACGTTCACGTACCCTTATAGTAGAAAGCATTCTTCAAAATATTAGCTACACACTTTTTTTTTCTAAACTATATCTTATTTGAATATGTACTTTTAAGTATTTTTAGTTGCTTCATTAGATAATAATTTTTTTTCTTTTTTTAAAGGCCATAGCAATAAAGAGCCAAATAATCGAACTTGAAGGAACCAAACACAACCCACAACATTATGCAACACACATAAATGGTACAGTGCTTCATTTGGTAAAATTAACAAAAAGATAATAATATTTTTTTTCCCTTTTTTTCAAAGGCCACAACAACAAACAGCCAAATAAGCAAATTTTAAGAAACCCAAACCAAAACTGATACTATCCCGCAACACATAAATGGAAAAATATCCACCTAAAATATAATCCTCTTATTAATTGTAAACTAATATTTAATATATATAAAGGTTTTTTTCCTCTTATATTTTCCACGTGGGACTTATGATTTGGGTGGAGTTTGCTTTTATAATTCACAATGACGCAAAGGGAAACCATCAAGTTTAATGCGATTTTTCTCCTTCAATTTCAATTCGAACTTTCATATATTCACCATTTTTTGAACCTATTACAAGTATATATTGATATTAGGTAAAGATTTCTCAAGAAAACTGCTTTAACACACCCATAACATCCATCAAAATGACCCCCATAGGGCTGTCATGAATTTTTTTCACTAGCAGTAATAGATTTTGTTTCATCTTTTATCTTCGTTTTCCCTACTTGAATCACCTCCAAATTAAAAGAAAATGTTATTTAAAGAAACTAGTTGATAACACCTTTCCATTCATGTGAAAATCCTTGCAAAAACAAGCTTAAACCATAATCAAATCATGTGTTAAAGAGGCCTTGTTGCTGCAAAAATGCAGCAGTATTTTTCCAACCTGAACTTGAATGTTCAAACATTTTTAAGCATTTTCTTTCAATAAAATTACTTCACACACCTTCTAACATGTATTAAGTTTTGTGCCATGCAACTCATGTGAAGATTCATCCATAAAAATTGTAACTTTATTAAGTTATTCATGCATTCTTATAAGCATAGTAGTGCAGATTTTGAAATAAAAAGCTCAAGTTTTGGACTTGACTTCTTACCACGTGTTTAATGCTAGATTGTGTTGATGGGCTGATCTTTTAGTTTTATATGTGTCCAATATTTTGGTGGTGGTGGCTTATTATTTGGTGATCGGAGGAGTGAGAAATCAATACTCAAAGTGCAGCGTATGGAGAGGCCAAGCTGCAGATTTTTATTCCAAGTGTTAGAATATTTGCATAAAGTGAGGAACTCTGATTTTCTACCTTAAATTTCTTATCTTGAAATTATTTTCGAGTGCTTCCAAAAGACAATATCGAAAGTGTCTCATGCCTAGTGGTTGGGTTGAAGAGGTGTTTCTGACACAAATTTCCAAGTGTTAAGGGGTTAGCTCAAGAGTCTCTTTTTGTGTACGATTTATGAGAATATGGTGGTAGCTCTGCCTTAGTGGTGGTGGTGCTGGGTTGAAAGTTGGGTTGGAGTAGTTTATATAGGTGAGTTTAAGTTGTAGTTTTGTTAAGTGGATAGTGAGTTAGATAAGGAGAAAATTAGGGCATCACTGGAAGTGTGAAAGGAAGAAATGGATGGAGTCCCACGTCTTTTTGTCAGATGCTCATGACTTTTATATATATGAGTTGAGTTGGAAGAAGAAAAAGAGATTGGTAATTGAATGGTGGTTGATTCATTTTTTCTCGCTAAAATTTTAAAATATTTGTCCGTTTGATAAGTTCTATACATGTTAAAATTATTTTTACATCGTATTTCAATGAAAATTTATGGAAAAACTTAAAATTTATTGTAAATTACGAAAATATACTGAACTTAATATTTTTATGCCATTATCCTATATTTGGAGACATTGATATTAATTCCTTTATTAGTTAGATGTTCAGTATTGAAAACGCAATATTTTTTAGTTTCGACTTTATTTGTTTATTTATTATTATTTTTCTCATAGGTTCCAAATATTTTATTTTGTTATTATTATATATTTTTCTAGTGAACTTGATTCTTTCCTAAAATTTATTTAACTAATTATTTATGATATGTGAGGTTTGAAATTCTAATTTTTCATAAAATATAACTCCAATCATATTCTAGTCTTTTATCTATTACAGGGTATTACAAGAGGTTCGATATGTTTTCTTAGGATCTCTTCATGGACAAAAAGGCTACAAAGTATATGATATTGTATGAAGGCAAATTAAGGTCAGTAGAGATGTTTTCTTTTGTGAGTATGTGTTTCCCTTTCATTATAGCAATGTATCATCAAATTTAATCTCATATGCCTTTGTTCCTTCTAACCATCCCTACTTGTCTCCTTCTTTTCATCATAATAATAATTTTGATACATCCTTTTTGTCCAACTTACCCATTATATATTTTGTTTCTCTTGATCAAATTTCTTCTTCTACTACACCTATCATAAATGCGTCAGATTCTAATACTGTTGCTAGTCATAGTAATTTTGATTCCGTCCTTCATTCATCTGATGATAAGCTTCATTCTTTTCCTCATGTAGACTTGTGAAGATCCAATAGGGACCACAAGTTACCTTATTGGTTAAATGTCTATGTACACTCATTGGAAGCACACATTGTTAGTAACAATTCTATTGTTTCTAGCAATAATACTGATACTGCATGTATTCCTTATCCTTTATTTGACACACATGACTTCATACACTTCCTATCAAACTATACTTTTTCACTGGTACAAGTTTTAGCAATCTGGGAACCATTTTCTTATTACTAAGCTTCTAAGATCCCTACATGGATTGAAGCTATAAACAAAGAATTTACAGCATTAGAATTTAATGATACTTGGGAACTTACTAAGTTAACCCCATGCAAGAAAGCTATTGCGTCAAAATGGGTCTATGAAATTAAGTACAAGCCTAACGGTAGTGTTGAAAGGTTTTAGCTAAAGGCTATACTTAAATTGAAGGTGTAGATTATCATGATACGTTCTCTCCTGTAGCTAAATTAAGTATGGTTCATATTTTCATTGCCTTAGCTACTATTTTTTATTGGTCTCATTTTCAAGTTAACATAAATGATGATTTCTTATCTGGTTTTTTGGACAAGGAATTTAATATATCACCTTCTTAAGGTTATTCTAAAGCTAGATCCAATCAAGTATGCCATTTAAAGTGCTCTTTGTATGGGCTCAAGCAAGCCTCTAAGCAATGGTATTATGAGATTTCATAATTTCTTATTAAGCTTATACTTATTTGATCTATTGGTGATACTTCTTTATTCACTTATCACTCTTTGGATGGATTTCTTGCAATTCTTTAATATGTAGATAACATGCTAATCACAAGAACTACTCTTGCTTTCATTACTACTTTAAAGATGGCATTGGACTCTACATTTACAATTAATGATTTGGGACTTGCATGCTTCTTTTTGGGGATAGAAATTTGCCATATTGAAATTGGGACATTGTTGAACCAAAAGAAATTTATTGTTGATTTGTTAACTAACATAGGTTTGATTGCTTGTAAACCTACTTCACTACCTTTGCCTTTTGGTTTATCTTTAACGTATGATGTAAGGGAAATTTTATTAGATCTTTTACCTTATAGGCATATTGTTGGTCATCTACTCTATCTAGCGCTAACTATGCCACTTTTTTTTTTTTTTTGTGAATAAGCTTAGCCAGTTTTTATCTCAACCACGAAAGCCACACATGCAAGTAGCCATCTGTCATGATCCGAAGGGACTAATCATGACAGTCGTCGTATATCGTATCAACGACTATAGATTGATTTTTCTTTTCAATTGATAACCCTTTATGCGATATACAAGGCTACTATTACAACTGACAACCTAAAGTTAGGTAGGTGCAAGTAATATTATTGCATGATAATAATAATAAAACTATTGAAATATAAATAATACATATATGGATATTTATAAATAATAAGTTAGTAATACCTCATATTACAAACTGGTAAGATATTATAATATATATTAAGGTTCAGAATCTAAATACAATCACATAAGTTCACTCTTATCACTAATCTTACTCTTACATCATCCCATTGCCGAACTCCTAACCTCGAGCATCCTGTGGCTTAGCTCTACGAACAGCTTAGGCTATGCAAGCAAACTATGGGGGTATAAGCTAACTAGCTTAGCGAGATATTTCCCTCAACCATACAACAAACAAGTCATATAACAATTTAATTCAATCAAATGAATACATAAACAATCAGTATGTCATATAAATACATGTGGGTGACTAAGTACTACATGCAACTCAGATTTAATGTCCTTTGAATTTAGGGTTAGAGATACATCGACACAATCAGACCTGGGTATCATATTAGAACTCACATAACAACGAAACTCCACTTTCGTATATAAAAATATAATAGTATATCCATTTTCAATTTTAGTCAAAATCTGGTTCTACGTTTGATTGTAAGTAGGTTCACGCAGCCTTCACTCACTCCTAAATGGAGGCCTTTGGACTTTATCCTTAGTGAGGTAGTTAGTGCCTCTGGCACCTAGTATTTCTGTAGGCTAAGGTAAGGTTATATCGCACGTTTGCACTATATGAGATACTATAATCATAAATAATCAACCTATGTGTGGCCTCCCGCTACTTTCGTGTGATGTAACGGTCGAAATTAGTTATACAGTGTATGATTATGCGTGTTTTGATTTAATTCATTCAAGTCAAATAATGTTAATTCCTTTTATTCAGTGATCAATAAAGTCACAGACGGATTAGTTCCTATCAAATTTACTATGCAACAAACAGTATAGTATTATACTTTTAAAGTAAATTTCACTATTAACAAACAGTATCATACACAAGCATAACCCAACCTCACACAATATTCAATTATTAATAACAATATATATTCACTATCTACATATACAAGCAAGTATGGAATCATTAAGAATACTAACTCAGCTATACTCCAAGTCAAGAGTCATAATAGTTAGCTGGTAAGTGAGTGTCGATATCGTGATCACTTGACATTAGGGAATACGAAAAACGTAGTAAGTTTGGGAATTAAATAACTAAACTAGTACTGTATTTCATACTGTTAACTTAAATTAACTATTGGTTTATATGAAATGAACTATTCGACTTTTTCATTTAATCGCATATAACTTTTTTAATTTAGCTTGAACTTTTATGAACTTATAGTCCATTTTGATCGTTTTCAAATGTACTTTCTCATAATGGGGTCCGTTTTGGACGTTATAACCTGTAGTTTCAATTGTGATATAAAAATATGACAAAATTCATCATTTTGACTTAAATAATTATAAATTATTATTTTAAGCTTTTCTTAATATAATTATGATTTAATAATTATTTGAATCATATAATTCGTAATTTTCTTATTTTAGGTCTATTTTACTATAATTACCCATTTTTACTTGTTTTTTAGGTTTAAGATTTGTTAATTTAAAATTTTCTACTTTATTATTTTTCTAATTAATTATTTTATTATTATTATTAGTTATGAAAATTAATTAATTTATACTTAAATGGTAATGTGGCAACATATGGAAGTGCCACGTGTCCTTTTATACTTTTTCCCATATTTTCCTATTATTTTGTATTTTACGGTATATACGTATATATAGACGTATATTAATATTTATTATTATATTTTACTAAATTTTATAAATTATTTATTTATTTATTATAATTTACCTAATGTTACAGTACATACATATATACACTTTCATCTTTATTAAATTACTTTATTTATTAAATTAATATTATTATATTATATATGTACTATTTAAATGTACTTGTATTTCTACATATACGATACTATTCATATACTTATATTTATACGTATAATATACTTATGTACTAAATATTCTAATCTTAAATATATATTATATACTATATGTATGAGTATAAATATATACGTAAATATACATTATATACATATGTACATATACAGTTATATTACGTATTTATATATATACTAAATACATAATAAAAATAATATTATACATAAATACATATATAATCCATCACGTCCATCATACATATGTACATATACATGCAGAATTTTTTTATAAAATGAAAATACCAATTATATATATATCTAAATATCTACTATACGCATACTTACATATATCATATAATCAAAATACTAAGTATGTATATACATGTACATATTCATGCATGCTTTTGTATATAGATATATGTAATATAAATAAAGAAAATACTTAGTATGTATATAAATAAGGAAAATATCTAGTACATGTATTTATGCTATATGTGTATACATACATATATATTATACAATAAAATACTAGTAATATATATACATATATATACCTGTGCATACTTATGTACATGAATACACGAGTAGGAAAATACATACTATATGAATTATTATTTGTGAATATGTACATATATTGTATAATAATGTATTAGATATAATATATATACCCACGCCTACATACATATATATATATATATACATAAATAAAGAAAATACTAAATACATACATATGTACATAAATAAAGAAATACATAGTAGATATATATATCATATACGTATACTTACATGTACAAATACATAAGTTCTTGTACAAATTATTTGTAAAGCTACTATAACATGTACACTACACACATAAATATACTCTACTAATTATACATATATATGAACATAAATACTCAAATACATGTGCAAAAATATAGATAAATAATTGTTACAAAATACATATAATATATATATTAATTAACATACTTGTATAATATTATTGGATCAAAATCCCCTAAGCTTCTTCTTCTTCTTCTTAATTGTTGAAAAGAAGTTTAGAAATAAAATGGATGCTTCGCGGTTTGTAATTAGACAAAGGATAAGTGAATTTTGTGTATGCAATTTTTTTTTTTCTAGGCATGAAGGTTTAACACAGCAGCATTTGGAGTGATTTAAGGATGAAAAAAGCAAAAGAAAATCTAACGCAAGATAGCTTATTAATGGTGATGGGACAAAGTAATTATCATTTTGTCCTTCCTCACTAACATGCAACACCTGGAGTAAAATTTAGAACACATGGACTGCTGTAGAAAAAGCAAACGTGGAACCAACATGGAAGCATGGAAAAATAGAGGAAGAAAAAGGGAAAAGAAAAAGAAAGGAAAAGGGAGAAAAAAGAAAAATAAAATTAAAAATATTTAATTTTTCCTAATACAAAATTATATATTTAGTATTTATAAAATAATTATTTATAATATTTATGAGTTATTTCAACGTTTTTGTTAAGATTTATACGTGATTACTTATATTAGTCGATAATTACATCGATTACAGTTATATTACTATTAAGTTATATTTATTCATTTTATAAGCTTAAAATTATAATTTTAGGGTTTTTGTCAAATTCGAGTTTGATTCTGAATATTTATGCGTACATTGGATTTAGGGTTTTTATACACGATTTAGATTTCGATCGAGTTTTTAGGGTTTTTATTATTAATACTATATTTAGTTTCACAATTAATAAAAAATTTATTTTATCTAACCTTATCGACCCATAATATCATTTAGAATACTTGGATCTAGATTAGGCTTATACTATTGATTATGTAGGGTTTACACTATCCATCTACTTAATTACTTAAAGTGTATTGTCAAATTAGGATTGATTTATCAAAGTAGTAAACTATTAACTTTGCATTGTTTCACCAATGCAAATTGGGCCACTACTTCATTTGATCGTAAGTCCATTACAAGTTATTGCATCTTCCTTAGTAATGCTCTTATGGCATGGAAAACAAAAAACCAATCTACAATGAGTACATCTTCAACTGAAGTCAAGTGTTGCAGTATAAGCTAAGTGGTTAAAGAACTCTTATGGACTTCATTCATGCTTTGTGACTTGTGTGTTCCAATTCTAGCTCCTATTAGCCCTTTTTTGTGATAATCGGTCTTCTACTCTCATTGCATAGAACTCATGTTGGCATGGTCTCCCCAAACATATCGATGTTGATGTTCATTTTCTTTGGCATTATGTTACTTCTGGTTTCTTTACTCTAATTCATATTCTTGCTTCTCAACAGCTAGCTTATTCTCTTGCTAAACTACTCCTGTTTCACAACTTGTTTCAACTAGGTTCAAGTTAGGACTTTGTGAGGCTTGAACTTGAAGGTGGGGTGTAAAGTATATTAGAGTTACATTTTATTGCACACGTGGATAGCTATATGATTATACATGTGGAATGCCTCGTACATGTACTACTTATATACAGTTATGTAGTAATGGAATAGTAGAACAGTTGATGACTCATTTCTATTATATTAGTTAAATTAGTTTTTTCAAAAATCTCTCCTTCAAAGCTTTACTACAACTTATGGGCTTCACCATGAATGCTTCCTTGAATCTTGATTCAACACAATCTCATATACACTATGTAGATTGATGAGTGGCTTATAAATACTAATAAAATTTCAACATGTAAAAATATAATTAGTACTTTTTAAAATGTAAGTTCCTTTCTTTTTAAATGTTTAAATATCATTGATATTTATACACTACTCATCCATTCACGTGAATAAAATTTTGACACATTAAGTATAATTGGTACTTTTCAAAAAGTATGTTCCTTCATTTTCATGTGTTTGAATATTATCAGTAATTACATACCACTCATTAATGTATGTGAATAAAATTTTGACACGAGAAACATAATTGATAGTTTTTAAAAAAAATGTTTTTTTATTTTTTTATTTTCATGTATTTAAATATCATTAGTCCTCACATACCATTCATCAATTCAGATAATGTATTAGTACTAATGAATCTTTTTTAATCCATACAAGCATGCTTTGTGCAATCAATGAAACATATATATATACATATATACATATATGTATATCCTCTATATGCAATTGACAACAATTTAATTAATCTAGAAGGTCAAGCAACGTGGAAAATTGACCACTTTTTTGTCTTCTAGAATGGATATTAGTGACATAAGGAATCATTTCTCTATTGAAGCTTTTAACTTTCGTGCTTCTCACCATCATCATCCATGCTCTCATACGCGCGTCTTTGCATGAAACCAATTAAGTTCTGTGTGTCAGTTAAGCAATCCAATAGGACAAGCTATTTGCTTTTGAGGAAGAATTGACCCCAAAGGTTGAAAGAAAACATTGATCACTAGAGAAAATTATTCTTAGACAATTAACATTGACCAAGCCTTATCAAAACTAATGCCATAAACAAACTGTCTCACCCACCAATCCACCAGCCATCTTCTCTACTATTAGCTCCTATAATACCTCAGTATGACCTCCATGGTACCTCAGTGCACTGCACCCTTGGACCGTTGCGTACAAGACCCTCTATGTTAGCATGGACTCCGGTACAGAGAAACGTGAAACACTCCCTACGTTGCTTAGGTCGCAAATGGTGAGGCATGTTCCACATCATTATTTTACATTTTAACAAGTTTCCAATACTAGTTTATCTTATAACAACCATGTTTCAAACAATGTAATGATTAAACCGTCTCAAGATCATTCTGCATCATATAGCAAATCAAGCATTCAAGTCAGAGCACAACCAATCGAGCACTCAAGGGCAAAATGGTAATGATAAAATTGATGGGAACAAAGGAAATCAAAGAAAATTTTATGTTTTGCAATTTAAAATGGAATTAGAAAGCAGTAGAAATTGAGAGAAATATGTAGGAAGATTTTCCCTTCTAAGACCAATATCTTTCTCTCTACTATTAGAGAGAAGCCGGGGAAATGAAGCAAAATTATAAAAACGCCCCTAAAAGCAAAGTAAAAAACATAAAGTAAGGAACTTCCCACTTATTTCCACTGTATTTAAGATTTGCTAAGCACAATGAAAGAGAAGAGGATAAGAGAATTAAGTGCATATAAGAAGTATATAATGCGTGTTTTTTGCAGTCATGAAAAGGGGATATTGGGAGTGAGAAAGTTAACTATGCAATGCTAGTACACAGGTTTTCTCATAGAAGATGGTGGTCGTGGAAACCGATTTGAGAGATGAGAGTGAATGTTATTCAATCCGTAAGGCAATCCAACAAGTCTGGAGGGAGCTTTGCTTGTGAGGATAAAGCAAAAACGAACTGGTCTTCAAGAAGGACAGGAACAAGCAAAGCTCGTTCAAACTTGACTCTGACATGTAGTTAGGACTAGGTAGAACCTAGGAACCAACGTTATCTGAAATTGGAAAGCAATATAAAAAATTAATTTATCACAACTATATAGCCCATGATTTGAATGAGATTGTCCTTTTTAATTCCATGAGCTTATATGTAATAGATATATGAAAAAAAATCTAGGATGAACTCCGTCCATGTAGATTTTAATAGACCAAGGTACTCTATTAATACAAGTATTTTGTACGAACAAGATTCATATGGACCCGAGGCATAGGAAAACAACTTATATACATCTCATTGGTTTTGTTTGTCTTTTGACTGTATCTTATATTTTGTTCCTAATCAATCAAAATGTAGGGAACTTAAAAAATTATTATTTCTTGGATGTTCCTTTAGTTTGTAATCTTGTATCTTATTTATTTTTTATCTATATCTAATTAAAGTAAGTTCTAAGCACTTATCCTTTCATTTATTTATTTGTCTTTTATTATTATTTTTTAATATCTTTGTTATCGAGACATCTGGTTCTTAAACGATGAGTAAAAAGACCTCGTAAAATGAATTGCTCTTGCTTTCAAAAATTTTTCCCCTGCAGTCTTAGCCTAAATTCATGACATATAGCACCAGATGCTACTTCTTACTCAAAATATAACAAACTAAATATATTAATCAAAGGAGAATCCACAATGACCAAAATTGAATACAGGCTATGTAAATCAATGAAAATCACCGCTCAATATTCCAATTCATGATGAAAAAATAACATCAGTTAAATTCCAAATTGGAGGTGCTTTAGTCGGAACAACGTTCAAGGCAAGTACCAGTAACACGTGCACTCAAGGCACTATCATGACAAAGACAAGCCACACTACAACTTTGCCTGTAAAATCCCATGAACCCATTCCTTAAACTTGCACCAACGCATAGATTCACTTAGTATATACCAATACCATGGCTTCAATCAAAGTTTTCATCGATTTAGCTATCCTATTCTTTCTTTTATTAACAACTCTGGCCCTGAGAGCATCCCCTCACTCTCTCTTGGAGGAGGAGATGATCGATAGGCTCGAGGATTGGATGACCCTATACAGTCGAGACTATAAAGATGCCGCTGAAAAAGAGCTACGATATAACAGATTCAAGGAAAACGTAAAACGCATTGACGCCTTCAATAATAATGGTAAAGACTTGGGTTACAGGTTAGGTGTGAATAAATTTGCAGATTTGACAAAAGAAGAGTTTTGTGCTAAGTACAGTGGTTACAAGCACAAGAAACCCTCCAATGTCGTGACTAGCTTAGAAAAAAAAAACCATTTAAGTACGGTAATTTTACTGCAATCCCTGATAGCATGGACTGGAGAAGCAAAAGGAGACTCTGGTGAGTTAAGAAAAAATCTTCATTTCCTATAAAACTTCTCCGCTATTACTGCTCTGCTTTGGTAGAAAACTATTTTCTAGATGTTTTTCTCGACATTTACTATTAAACAAAGTTTTTGTACTATTTCATATATTATCGTAATAGTTTTACAGGATACAGTTTACCAGTGGTTTTAGTGTCAGGCTTATAATGGGAAAAAGGAGGTAGCAAGTGACAGCTAGTATATCTCCGTGGTTAATTTTTATGGAAAATGTACATAGAAAATGAATTCCGAGGTTAAAAAGCGAACGTCGCTTTCTCTGCTAATCGTTAGAAATTTTTATATTTGTTCACTAGTACCTCTGGCAAGCTAGCCTCCACAATCCCCCTATTTACAACCTCTTGACATTACCACCATAATATTTATGATTGCAAATGCTTCAATTATAACAACAAATATAGGAATATATATATATATATATATATATATTGATTACTGTTATATTGGTTGTTTCTGATGAGTTGCTGCTCCTCATGCCTAGGATGCTGTTGGGCGTTCTCAGCGGTTGCTGCTGTCGAAGGGATTACCATGATCAAAAAGGGTAAGTTAACATCCCTTTCTCCGCAACAACTTGTGGACTGTGACACCGATTCCAATATGGGCTGCCATGGCGGCTGGATGGATGATGCCTTCCGATACATCAAAAAAACCGGTGGACTAACCACGGAAGCGAATTACCCTTATAAGGGGAGAGATGGGACTTGCAACACGAAGAAAGCAGCAAATAAGGCTGCATCGATCAACGGATTCGATGACGTGCCAGTTAACGACGAGCAGGCCCTTTTGCAGGCAGTTGCTAACCAGCCAATATCGGTTGCTATCGATGGAGGTGGATACTCTTTCTAGTTCTATTCTAGTGGTGTGTTTTCAGGGTCGTGTGGGACGGAACTCAATCATGCTGTTACCGTGATGGGCTATGGAACTTCTGATGGAAAGAAGTACTGGCTTGTGAAGAATTCGTGGGGGACGGGATGGGGGGAGAATGGCTACATGAAGATCCTGAGAGATGTAAGCAGCAAGACTAGTCTCTGTGGCATCGCCAAGAAAGCTTCTTACCCAACCGCATAAGGAAAATAAATATTCATATAAACCTCAAAACTCTCAAAAGGTGTATCTCCGTCTCATAAATTATAAAAATATGCATTTAACACTTCAGCCATTGCTAATATGCCTTCTAACAACGATGGGAGTGACAAGTACACGTTTTCGAAAGTTCTAAAAGAGATGAATGAATATTTTAGGAGTTTAAAACATTCATTCATATCCTTTTTATCATCTTAATAATACCAGGTTTGTTTTATGCATAAACGTAACTTATGTAAATTTGATGGTAGCTGGATGTGTCCAGCAACAGAAAATGTATAATAAATGCAGTGAAAGTCTATATTTCGTAAAACTCCACTTGTAGTTTGGACAAGATATTCAAACTCAATGATTAGTGATTGAATGAGTGGTCGAATGCTCACGTATAGGGCCTAAAAATAGTACCCCACAAAAGAAGCAAAAATTTTTCTGACCCACTAATTAGCACTCAAAACAGGATAGCACTACGAAATCTAAAGTTTTAAATGGATATAAAATCAACAACTTATCCCATGGATGCGGCTAATAGCAAGAAAAAAATCTAATAGATATGATGTATAAATACCAATAAAATATTGACATGAATATTAATAACATGAATAGTTTCAAAATCCATTATCATATGTAATTTACATATGGTATATATGTCAACATCTAATTACATGAGTACTTATATGTTATGTAAAATGATTATGATGAATGTGTTTTAAACATTATGACATGTTATTATAATAATAATAATAATAATAATAATAATAATAATAATAATAATATAGAGCAATATACATAATTTGTGAGTACAAATAGAGCAATCCATGCAGACACATGTATCAAAATTGACCAAGATTCTTTATGCAATGAAAGCATAAGCTATATCAACATCAAAGCCAAAATTCTATTCCATGATGTCTCGCTCCTCAACATTTCATCATACATGTGATTGAAGCTTTTCATGTTGCCATATATTGTGATTAATGGATATGTCAAGACAATAATTAACCAACCTCTTATCTATAGTGAGCTCAATACGAACTCTTCTCCATGATTTTGGTAGACTGAATATTATGTCAAGAAGATTATCATTAGGAGTTGTTATACGTGCAAGAGCAAAAAAGACCATGTAAAACCCAAATTAAAAATAAAAATAATAAATTAATTAATTTAAAAGAATTAAAGAAAATAAGTGATTTTTTTATATTTAGATTTTGGCATGGTATGTAATTAAATATCAAGCACTAAGGGTAAAACTGTCATAGAAAAAGATCTAGACATTGATATGGCACGTAATGTCATATTAATGCCATTGGCATTTTGGTTCGAGAAAAAGTTACACTTCCCATTAAATCAATTAACTATACTTTACAGTTGTTATAACTCCCTTTCACAAAAAACTTACGATACTTTTCTAAGAAACTTACAATACTCATCTTGACCTTAAATCCCTAATCAAGATTCGTGTTCTTAAAGGAGAAATTCAACAAGAATCAATCTTTCCTTCGTATTCAAGTAAGTATTCCTTTTATCTTCATTTTAATTTTTCTAATTTACGTTTTTAGGGTTCCTTTGAGTTTTGGAAAGAAGTGTGGTCATTGTTAATGTGGTGGCGGCGGCGATGCTGTTACGATGTAAATTACATCTTGATGGTGTCGGAGAGTGGTGTTGGGATGTATAGTATGCGTATACTGTGTCTTGTGTAGGTATGTGTGATGTGTTGTTGCATGTGTGTCTATGCAGTCAAAGGTATATGTGTTAGTGTGCAGGATATGGATCATAAATTTGTGTGGGGGTGTGGGCTAATGTATACCATATGTGAATATGTGTGTATTAGGTGTAGTGTGCGTCGTGTATATGTGTGGGCATCATAAGGTATACATGATTAGTCAAGTAGTTGTAGTCGTGCGACGACGTGTGATGTATGTGTGCGCGTGAAATTAGAGTGGTTATGTGCACTTTGTATGCGTGTAAGACAACATGCTAAGAGTTATGTGAGTATCGGTGCCGTGTGTGTGTTAATATTAGGGGGAATATTAAAAAGTTACATGAATTATGGTTTGTAAGCTCAAAGTAAGGAGTAAAGGGTAGAGTTAAAGAGAAAGAAGTATTTGGTTGCGAATTTATTAAATTTTAAGCTAACTTTTATATTTTGAACAGGTACTAGAAGACATGTGGTGTCAGATCTTTTTGAGTTAAGAGCTCTAGGTATGGGATACATGTTTGTTGAATGTTTGTGTTAAGCTAGTACATATAAACCGGACTAAGTTTAAATTTGGACTTAATTGTATTATTAGTTGTGCTTAGCTTTGACCACTCACTAATCGGGTGCAGTGGTGTTAGTGAGGCACTTAATAATCTTTGCGTAACGTTGTTTTCTATGGAGCCCCGTATTGAAATGATCTAGGTAGATCTAAGTTGGTTTATAGCACTCGGGTATTGGGGAGGACCCAACACCAATACTTATGTATATATATATATATATATAGAGTGTGTTAAGAGTCATGAGTAATCTTAAGTCTTAGGACGTTGAAACTGTGATGGTTTTGGGCCTAAATGTAAGATTAAAACTATTGCTTATTGCATTTAATAGCGATATTTATGTGTGAATGCTTGATTGATTCTTGTATTTCATGCACATGTGTATGGTATCTTGTACTGAGCTTTGGCTCACTCTGTATTATTTTTTTTTTAGTTGCAGGGATAAGTTATGAGGTAGACGATGGGGTGTATGCTGAGGATGTTGGATATGACTATATTTCTATGATGAGAAAAGAGATTATTACTATTATGATGATCGAACAGGGGTATCGTAGATTAGCTGTAGGGGTGGACTTAAGGATTTTTATTTATTCTCGTTATAATTGCTTATTTATAAGACTTATATGGTTATGGAGTCGCCTGTAACTCTTATTGTTAGATTTAGTGGTTTAACTGTTGTTGGAACTATGAGACTTTAGTTTATGGTTTAGAGTCCTTTGTTATTTAAGTTGTAGTGTTATGATGGTTTTTAATTATGTTATTACAGTTAGTTAGCTGTAGAGTTTGAGTGGTTGATATTCCACTCCAGCACCATATCTGAGGTTGACGATTGTGAGTTAGCAGATTTATTGAGAATTGTGATTTATAATTGGTACATGGATCTTAGTATGCCTTAGCATGTTTAACTTTAGGGTCAACATGTGATAGAGTTGTGGCATCCTGAGGTTCTGGGGCATTATAGCTTTTGGTGGTATCAAAACTTAGGTTGAAGATCTCTAGGGAAGTAGGAATGATGACTTGAAGGTAATGAGTTATGAGTAGAGTGGGTAGCTAAAGGGTTAGGTTTGAATCTGGGAATAAAATGTCAAGTGTTTAAGTATTGACCTTGAGTTGTCTTAATTCCTCATAGTATTTCTTGTTTGTCTTGTTATTTATTGCTTCTTTTGTTTACCTACCTACTAATTGTCTTCTGGTTGGTTGTTTGTGTTTTCATCTTTAGAATACCACCTAGGAGAGTAAGTTCAAGTTCTTCTCAACCTCATGACTACCCAGCTGAAGGGCAAGACTTTCAGGGTGCTCAGAATGTATAAGGAGGCCAAGGTACATGGGGAGGTTATGGATTACCTAGTGTATGGAGGCACCAGGGCCAGTAGGGGTATAGGCCTATGGAGGTCGATGCGGCCCAATTATTGAATGCTATGAACAATCTGGTGGGTACTATGGTCTTGTAGCAAGAGCAGAGTAGACAAGACATACAAATGATCCAAGCTAATGCTAATGCCTGGTGTCAAGAGAGCCAGGCGGTCCAATAGCCAGGATGGATCGTTTCTTAAAAGTAGTCAAGGAGTTTGACCCTAAGCCTGATGATGCTATTACTGCTAAGGAGTGAATCAGGTAAATAGAGAAAGCTTTTGCCATAACTAAGGTTTTAAATGATAAGAAAGTAGACTATGCATCTTTTATGCTAAGAGGAGATGCATTGAAATGGTGGGATGGCACCCCGCATGAAAAGCTTGAGTTAGGGCCTAGACTTAGGAGAGGTTTAGGGATAGATTCTTCGAGCACTTCATTCCTTCTAATGTGAGAGAGTAGATATAGCTGACATACCAAACACTTCAGTAGGGGAGTAAGACTGTAGCAACCTATGAAGCGAAGTTAGATTGGTTGGCCTGTTTTATACCCTAAGCTTCTAGAAGGGATAAGTAGTCCAAGATTAACAGATTTGTTCATGGATTAGAGCCCGAACTACAGGAGAAGGTTGTAGCCTTTCAGCTTACGGCTTATGCAACAGTAGTTGATAAGGTCAAGTGTTTAGAGCAGCTTATCAAGAGGAAGCAGGAGCAATTAGCTTGCAGGGCAAGGATGGCATTAGGAAAAATGCCTATGCTAGGTTATGTGGTGCAAGGGCCAAATAGAGCAAAGAGACCAGTTCTAAGGGTAGTTATCAAAGAAAGTAGAGACAGGCTAGTAATAGTGAAGCTTAAACCTGTGGTGCTCCTACAACCAATTCAGACTAGAGCGATTGCATTGGCTATGAAGTGTATACGATGTCTTTGGCCTCATGAGGTGTTAGCTTGTAAGTGGGTAGCGAGAGTGTGCTTTCTGTGTGGGAAGACTGGACATGTTAGTAAGGATTGCAAAGAGTCTATCATCCTACACCAGGGTTTTTGTTATAGTTATGGCCAGAGAGGACATCGTATGGCAGATTGTAGGGATATAGGGAGCTAGGAAGCCTAAGGAACACCAGTTATGATTTATTAGGTAGTTCTCAGGGTGACTTGTCCTTGGTAAGTTGGCCCATGGTAGAGAACCCTAGTTTGCGTCTTTGCTCTTTAATACTAAGACACCACCTATAACATAGACAACATGGTTGGTATGCTCCTTATTCTATCCCATGGTGTTTATGCGCTTTCTGATACTGGTGCTTCCCACTTGTGTGTAGCTAAGTCTTTTGTAGGTGTGTGAGGTTTGCATGTTTTTGTCTTGAATAATTGTTTGGCTATGAATACCCCTCTAAAGAGTGGAACGGTTTTAAATTGAATTTTTAAAGATGTGGAGATAATGGTTAAAGGAAGAGTTTTAGTAGCAAACTTATTGGTGTTGGAGTTATCGAATTTTGAAGTCATTCTAGGGATGGATTGGCTATTAAAGCACCATGCTACACTTAATTGTTATAATTGAGTAGTGTCCTTTCAACCCCCAGGAGAAGTACCTTTCAGTTATAAAGTAAAAGCTCAAAGGCCAACTCGATGTGTTTCATATGAGTTGTGGGAAAGGCCTACTATAGTAGCCATAGGGGCAAAAGCAAACAAGGTTGAGTTGGAGTTACATTTGACATTAGTAATACGAGAGTATTTAGACGTGTTCCTTGAAGACTAACCAGGTTTTCCACCTAACAGAGAGGTCGAATTCAGAATTGATCTAGTTCTAGGGACAAAACCTATTTTAAAACTGACTTACTGGATGGCGCCTATCGAGTTAATGGAGCTAAAGAAGTAGTTGCCAAGCTATAGGGTAAAGGCTTCATTAGGCCTAGCTCGTCACCTTAGGGAGCTCCGGTACTGTTTGTGAAGAAGAAGGATGGAAGTTTAAGGATGTGCATTGACTATTAAGAATTGAATCAAGTTACGATAAAAAACAAATATCCCCATCCGAAGATCGATGATCTCTTTGATTAGTTGCAGGGTGCAGAGGTCTTTTCTAAAATAGACTTGCACTTAGGGTATTATCAATTGAAGATAAAGTCTAAGGATGTGAAGAAGACAACATTCAGAACTAGATATAAGTTGTATGAATTTCTAATAATACCTTTCGGTTTGACAAATGCACTAGTAGCGTTCATGGATCTCATGAATCGAGTATGTAAGGAGTACCTTGATAAGTTTGTCATTGTTTTTATTAATGACATCCTCATTTACTCTAAGAATAGAGAAAAACATGAAGAGCACTTGAGGATTGTACTAGGGAAGTTGAGAGAAGAAAGGCTTTACGCTAAGTTTAGCAAGTGAGACTTCTGGTTAAAGCCGGTAGCTTTCTTGGGTCATATAGTAAATCAAAATGGTAAAGTTGTAGACCTAGAGAAAATAAAGGCAGTTGTTGAGTGGCTTAGGCCTACTATTGTGTTAGAGGTTAGAAGTTTTCTTGGGTTAGCCGGTTATTATTGAAAGTTTGTGGAAGGCTTTTCTAAGATTGTAACGCCTTTGACCTGTTTGACTTAAAAAGGGGTTAGGTTCGTATGGGATGATAGTTGTGAAGTAAGCTGCCGGCAATTAAAGGACAGATTAGTAATGACTCTAATACTGACCTTACCCTACAGTGGGGAAGAGTTTTTTATTTATAGTGATGCCTCCATATAAGGGTTCAGGTGTGTTCTTATGCAAAATGGTAAGGTGATAGCATATGCGTCTCGTCAGCTTAAACCATATGAGAAAAATTACCTAATTCATGACCTAGAATTGGCAGCTATGGTATATGCATTGAAGCTTTGGAGACACTACCTAGTGGGAGAAAGGTGCAAGGTGTATACAGATCACAAGAGCCTTAAGTATTTCTTCACTCAAAAAGACTTAAATATGAGGTAGAGGAGTTGACTAGAGCTGATCAAAGACTATGACCTAGATACTTAGTACCACTCGAGTAAAGCTAATGTGGTAGTTGATGCCCTAAGTAAGCAAAGACAAAGAAATTTAGCCAGCTTGATCACTACTTAGAGGCCATTACTCGAGCAAATGCATCGACTTGAGTTAGAAGTGTTAATTAGAGAGGTTGGGGCCACATTAGCAAGTTTAAGGATACAACCTACCCTAATAGATCAAATTAAAGTCTCCTAATTAGAAGATCAAGGGATCTAAGAGATCAAGTGTAAGATAAGAATAAGGAAAGCTCCAAACTTTACAATAGATGCTAAGGGAGTTGTGAGGTTTAAAGGCAAACTATGTGTGCCAGCGTAGCTAGGTTTAGGAAGTGAACTTTTGAATGAAGCACACTATTTCTCCTATTCTATTCATTTGGGGGGGGAGGGGGCATGAAAATGTATAAAGACTTGAAAGATCACTATTGGTAAAACAATATGAAGAGAGAAATAGTAGAGTATGTGCCCAGATGTCAAACTTGCCAACTAATTAGAATTGAGCATCAAAGGTAGGTCAATGAGTTATAACCTTTACCAGTACTAGAATGGAAGTGGGAGCATATGACCATAGACTTTGTCACTACCTTACCTAAAACTTTGGCAAAACATAATGCCGTATGGGTGATATTAGATAGATTGACCAAATCTGCACATTTCATCCCTGTAAACATTAAGTATTAATTAGGAAAGCTCGCCAAGTTGTACATTCAAGAAGTTGTAAGATTACATGGGGTACCAGCATCAATTGCATCTGACAGGGACACTCAATTTGTCAACCACTTTTGGAGAAGCTTCTATAAGGCTTTGGGTACCAAATTGTGGTTTAGCACTACTTTCCATCCATAAAAAGATCGTCAGTTAGAGTGCACCATTCAGATTCTAAAAGACTTGTTGAGAGCGTGTACACTTGATTTTGGTGGACATTAGGATGAGCATTTAGCTTTAGTGGAGTTCTCTTATAATAATAGCTATCAAGCTACCATTCAAATGGCTTCGTTTGAAGCACTATACGGTTGGAAGTGAAGATAGCTTATTTATTAGGACAAAGTAGGTGAGAGACAATTAGTGGGACCGGACTTGGTGCAGGAAGCAATGGATAAGATTAGGTTGATTTGTCAACGGATGCAAACTGCCCAAAGTAGGCAAAAGAGTTATGTTGATAGGCGGCGTTGCCCTCTAGACTTTCAAGTGGGCGATGAGATTGGCAAAGTGGCCTATAGGTTGAAGCTTCCACCATAGTTAGAGGGTATGCACAACGTTTTCTATGTATCCATGTTGAGGAAATATAAGAAACTCAGTTCGAATCATAAGGAAGAACAACATGTGCATGTAATAGATTTGGAGTCGCTAGAGTTGCATCCGAACATGTTGGTGGTGGAACAACTAGTAAGGATAGTCGATACTAAGGTACAATAATTAAGGGGAAGGGCTATTCCTTACGTCAATGGTCAGTGGCCTAACCAATAAAAAGGAGAGGCAATATGGGAACTTGAGGAAGAGATTAAGAGCAAGCATCCAAAACTATTTTAGGACTTAAGTATGTAAACTTTCAAGGATGAAAGTTTTGTTAAAGGGGAGAAAAACTGTAAAACCTAAGTTAAAAATATAAATAATAAATAAATTAATTTAAGGGAATTGAAGGAAATAAGTGATTTTTTTATATCTAGACTTTGGTATGGCATGTCATTATATGTCAAGTACTAGGGGCAAAACCGTCATAGGAAAAAATCTAAATATCGGTATGACATGTGATTACACATTAATGCCATAGGCATTTTGGTCTAGCAAAAAGTTACACTTCTTACTAAATCAATTAACCGTATCTTACAGTTGCCATAACTCCTTCTCACCAAAACCCTACTATACTTTTCTAGGGAATTTACAGTACTCATCTTGACCCTAAATCCTTAATCAAGATTTATGTTCTTGAAAGAAAAATTCAAAAAGAATTAATCTTTCCTTTGTATTTAGGTAAGTTTTTCCTTTATCTCCGTTTTACTTTTTTCCAATTTACGTTTTTAGGGTTCCTCTGAGTTTTGGAAGGAGGTGTAGTTATTGTCAGTATGGAGGTAGTGATGTAGTTATGATGTAAATTACATCTTGATGGTGTTACGGAGTGATATTGGGATGTGTAGTGTGCGTATACTATGTCTTGAGTGGGTGTGTGTAATGTGAAATTGCATGTGTGTCTGTGCAATCGGGGGTGTATGTGTTAGTGTACAAGATGTAGATCATAAGTGTGTGAGGTATAGGTTAGTGTGTCCCATGTGTGAATATGTATGTGTCATGTGTGTACGTGTAGGCATCGTAAAGTGTATGTGATTGGTTTAGTAGTTGTAGTCGTGCGGCGGCGTATAGTACGTATGTGTGAGTGGAATTAGAGTGGCTATGTGCCCCGTGTGTGCATGTGAGACAACATGCTGGGAGTTATGTGAGTGTCGATGCCGTATATGTGTTTATATCAAGGGCAATATTGAAATGTTACATAAAGTGCGGTTTGGAAGCTTAGAGTAAGGAGCAGAGGGTAGAGTTAAGGAGAAAGAAGTATCGGGTTATGAATTTATTAAATTCTAAGCTAGCTTTTATATTTTAAACAAGTACTAGAGCGTACGTGGTGTCGAATCTTTTTGAGATAGGAGCTCTACGTATAGGATTTGTGTTAGGCTAGTACATATAAACCAGACTAAGTTTAAATTTGGACTTAATTGTATTGTTGGTTATACTTGGCTTCGACCACCCATTGCTCGAGTCCAATGGTGCTGGTAAGGTGCCCTATGATCTTTACACGTTGCTATCCTCTGTAGAGTCCTGTATTGAAATGACCCAAGTAGATTTAGGTTGGTTTATAGCACTTAAGTGTTGTGGAGTACTCAAAACCAATATTATATATATATATATTGTATGTTAGGAATCGTGAGTAACCTTAAGTCTCAAGACGTTGAGACTGTGATGGTTATAGGCCGAAATGTAAGATTAAAACTATTGCTTGTTGCATTTAATAGTGATATTTGTGTGTATGTACTTGATTGATTCTTGTGTTTCACGTGTATGTGTATGGTATCCTATACTGGGCTTTAGCTTATCCTACGGGGATTATTATTATTTTTTCAGTTGCAGGGACAGGTTATAAGGTAGACGATGGAGTGTATGCTGAGGATGTTGGATATGACTATCTTTACTATGATGAGAAAAGAGATTATTACTATTATGATGATCGAGCAGGGGTATTGTAGATTAGCTGTAGGGGTGGACTTAAGGATTTTTATTTATTCTTGTTATAATTACTTATTTATAAGACTTATATGGTTATGGAGTCGCATGTAACTCCTATTGTTAGATTTAGTGGTTTAACTGTTGTTGGAACTATGAGACTTTAGTTTATGGTTTAGAGTCCTTTGTGATTTAAGTTGTGGTGTTATGATGGTTTTTAATTATGTTATTACAGTTAGTTAGCTGTAGAGTTTGAGTGGTTGATATACCATTCCAGTGCCATATTTGAGGTTGTTAATTGTGAGTTAGTAGATTTATGTAGAATTATGATTTGTAACAGGTAAATGGATCTTAGTTTGCCTTAGCGTATTTGACTTTAGAGTCAATACATGACAGAGTTGTGACATCTTAGGATTTTTAGGGCGTTACAAACCAACTAAAAGTGGTGTTGGGAAAATATATGAAGTGCGTATGGGTCTTTCCCATGACAATTTACATTATGACTAATATATGAATAACATATATTAAAGATGGCCAAAGCCAAAGCAAAAGACATATTAAAATATGGGTTAATGTTACAAATGTAATCTACACTTTTTCAAAATTGCAATTTATAGCTTATACTTTGAAAAAATCAAATATATTGCTTAATTAAAGTTTTTATTGTTATTTTTACCAACTGAACTAATCCTGTTAAGTTTGTTCACTGACATAGATATAAAAATAAATTAGAAATTGAACGTTCTATCCATTTGAAGGGTATGAGGTGGCTAGTGGCTACTTGTAGGGAGTAGTAGTAGCATGACCAACCATTAGGTGGTTGTTGATCACCCCCTTATCATATTTCAAAATACGTTTCAGTCATGTGTTCGAACACAATCAATAACTATATATCTACTATGCTACTGAATCTTTTTTCCATGTTACTACAATTGATCAATATTTGGATTTGTTGTGTGGTTTTCGTGACAAATAATTGGAATTTCATGGTGCTTGAGATGGGTTTGCAATGTTTTGGCTGTTTGCATTTCGTGATTGATACAGGAGAGATTCCAATTATCTCTTTTATTTTTCAATTTCAAATTATCACGTTCTTGATTATTTGAATTCAGCCTAGCTTAGTGATGGTAATAGTTGATACGTTCAGTTGCTTTCAGTGTTATTTGGATACTTATATTAGATAAAACTATATTTTACATGTAGAATGTTTTGGGATTTTAAAGTTGTAGACCGTACATAAGAAAAGTAGTATGACTCCACGGATTAAAAATACTAGTCAAGAAAGGATTTAGTAGTATTAATATGGACCCATTATCATTAATATGTGTTTGAATATTATTACTACTTAATTACTACTAATCAATATGTGTGTTGTAGAATTGATTATTTTTTTTCCATACTAATCATGTACTCAATAGATGACATATGGTCCTTGCAAGAAATTTCAGTTGTATAGTGAGCTGTAGCGTTATTTGCAATCAAGTTTTGTTACTCAGGAGCATTATGAATACAGTACAGGACGCAAGGGCTTTATTTGATTGCCAATCTTAAAACTAATTCCAATCCGGGTCATTGTTCGATAAGTTATGAAGAATGGATATGCAATGTCTTTATCATTTGGCTGTAACAGATGTGAAAATTAGAATTGTAAGTAAGAAAGAAATATATACATAAAGAGAAAATGGAGAGAAAGAGAGATCTTTGGGAGAAGTAGTACTAATTTATAAGAAAATATAGTATGGTCTATGGATTTTTAAGGAATAGGATCTTTTATGAAACCGAATTCCTAAATTTTTCGTTACTAAATGGTAAATTGGATGCCTAAGGGGCCCTGTTCCCTAGTAAATCAAACGAGGCTTAAGTACTTTGTACATGATGTTTGAAGTGAGAAAGTCTCCAATATTGCTTACATATATGTTGACCGATTAATTGTGCACGGGTGTATGTAAAGTTTTAATACATAGAATTTTTTGCAGCTATTTTAGTATTTCATGAAAGATGATTTATATGGGAAAGGATTCACTTCTATTACACGTTATGTATAAGTACATGTAATATATAATTAACCAATCGAATTCGATTATGTTGGTGTTGTAGTAAATAGTTTCCTAAAAATCACTACCAATATTATCATATGTTTAAGCGCTATGTATAATTACACGCGACGTACAGTATCCATTGATTCTTTTTCCGTCTATACACACATATTACCCATCAGTATATATACTAAGTGGCATTAGTCAAATCTTAAAAAAACAAAGGAAAGGTAAGTTTGTTTTCCTTTTTTCCCCTACAATATAGTCTTTGATGGAAGTCCATGATTGATTAACAGCATGTCTAACAATTGGTATGCAATGCAACTTTGAAATGTTTTTTCTTTATTAGATGTTGGTTGCTCTTACTCACTTTTAGGTCAGTTGAATCTCATAATCATATGATATTATGCTCTATGATATTTGCTGATAGGCCTTTTTGACCCAACTTTAATGGCCCAGGCCCATGCATTTGGGCATGATTGAGACCCTGGAGCATCTTTTGAGTTGAAGCCTCAACTCTCCTTTCAAATGGGCCAACGTACCTAAGCTTTGAAGAATAAGCCAGTTTAGACCAAGATAGGTAGATAATCAATGCACTGGATACCTAAGCAATGCGCTTGAGATTGCCCCGAGCACTCCTCCAACCTCAACAAACAAAAGAAACCAAAAGCTTCTAGTAAAGC
Organism: Lumnitzera racemosa; assembly: GCA_024138005.1. Lineage (NCBI taxonomy): Eukaryota > Viridiplantae > Streptophyta > Magnoliopsida > Myrtales > Combretaceae > Lumnitzera > Lumnitzera racemosa. Next base: position 86,249,681 of record JAMXBC010000011.1, read on the forward strand.
CCTTTGGGTACCCGACTCCTTGGCATTTGAGCTTCGAGCCCTAAGGACCCCATGTCTTCGGGACAGCATGATCCATAGCCTAGCAAATCTACTCTAACCTTGAGACCCTAACCACATGTTAGGTGCTCAACACCTAAGCAAAAGAGTACAACACTATAGGATGAGCTGCCCTTCTCTCTTCTGTGTCCTCATTAAATGCTATATGATAAGATACCATATAGCGTAGGAGTCTAGTTGTTTAAGCTATGGCAATTGCCTATACTGATGTTATAGACTTCCACCAATTGATAGCAAGTGGCTATTATTTCTCGTATTAAGCATGCCTCCATACCCAGATCATGTATGAGGCAATCCTTGTCTAACATGTGTGCCCGACAGGTAAACTTTATGCCATATAAATAGAGCATGAAACTACAGGTACCAAGATCTTCCCTCGAGCACTCCTTGCAAACAAAAACACTCAAAACACTCCCTATTCTCAAATACTCTCCTTAATAACTTTGACATCAAAGAACCCTCATTAGTAATGCCATAAGGGGCTTTTTTGCAAGTCCATCATCATCCACGGCAACCACCGGGAGATCGTTGAATAACCTCATCAACAATAACACTATCACAAATATTATTTTATTATAATGGTTTGTGTGCGTAAATTTGTTATGAACACACTACTTGATTTATTTACCTGATAGAGAAGCATAGAGATATAAATGTGAGGTTATCCTTTCTTTGTTATAATGAAAGAGGTTATGCTTGGTAGCCAAAGAAGCATAGTGTTCTTAGATTTGGTTCAAGTGGTTGATTTAGATATATGAGAGATCAAGGGTTAGTAGGATGTACTAAATTCTATTGAAAGTTGAACTAGGATTGGATCAGGTTGTTTTTTTTATTAGATCAGATCAAACTAAGTTTGACCGTACGACTCAATCAAAGATTTGACAACACTGGCGAAGGAGGAGATGAAGCATGAGATATGTGAGTCTATATGAAGGCGAGTTGAAGTTTCATATTCGTAGATGATCACCAAAAAGAATGAATTTATTTTCATTTGCCCGATTGGTATATCCAGAATATCTTTTTCTTTCACGTGTTGAATGCTTAATGCTCGTGGATAAGTCTTCCCATTAAAGCGTAGATAATACCAAAAATGAGCAAAATTAAATTAGACCTTACGAGATTAATAATCCATCCCAGCCAATATCTTCCACACTTATGCTAAATGATGTCACTGTGTTGAAACAAAGTGGCAAGTTCATAATATTGAAGCTTTTTAGGGGATCTGTTTAAGTGCTCTTCCACGGCATTTGATTGAAGTTTTTAGGCTTGAAAAAACGCATTTCGTTGTTTGTTTCTTTTCACTTTCCATAGTTCTTACAATTTTGATGGGTTTTTATGACGATTAAGAATATCTTGTATTTTTCTTTTTTTTTTTAAATCATTTTTTCCCCTTATGTTCTTTTAAAGGAACGATTTCTCTCAAAAACCTCTATAAATAGGTCTTCATATTGTACCATGATGAATATCTTTTCATGAAATAAACCTCTTGTTATTGATACTATCTTGTTATTCTCTCGAAGGGAATGATATTCTTTCTCAAACTAGTAATCGCATGCGATATATAGCTTTAGATTGCAAAATTTTGTTTCACTATATGCCCATGTCACACCAAATTGACACACCCAAAAACCCAAAATCCAGGATAAAAAGCCACGGGTAAGACTGAAATAGATTGATTATAATGTAACATCATGAACACAAGGTTATCTTAATTGTAGTAACCATTCCCATAAACAAAGTCCTTGTCATGACTTTGAGGGAGGACTAATAGAATTGTTTAAAATTTTCATATTACATGTGTACCTATAATATAAAAACCATTTTGTAAGCAAGAGATTGCAACACTCTAAACCATTAATCACTAAAGTTTTCTATTCTTAATTTAATTAACTTACTATAATATATAGTGACTAGATATTCGATATTTCACAATCCACCAGAACCGCAGAAAATCAGTATCATCTACCAAATGCTAAGATAAAGTAGTGAAATTCTAAAACTTAAACTTACGCAAATTATAACATATAATTCAAACAAAATATACAATCTATCCTGAGATTCTAACTTCTATGTATCTCAACGCTAATACTCAACACTCGGCTCTTAACCTATGCTTGAATATCTATCTACTGGCAAAAGAAAACTATCGAAGAGTAAGGTACAAGAGCTTAATAAGTTATCTTTCATACTATACCAGCAAGTATGTTATTAAATAATTTATTATCAAATATATGAATATATGAATAAGCAGTATGCCAAACAATATATATGCAGTTAACTAGTGCTGCATACAACATCGGATTTAACGCTCTTCAAAGTAAGAGTTAGAAATATATCGACTTCAATCATAACTAGGCTCTAGCGTATTTTATGAAATACGTTTTCCTTTTAAAGGAATTTAGTAACACATAAAATCCCAAATCTAGTGGTGAGGTGATCCCCGTAGTCTATGCTTACATCCTTTAGCAGTGGTTTCTAAACGTGACCTCTAGTCACCCACGGTTAGCATATCTAGTGCTAAGTAAACCCATGAAACTAAGGGTTGGGCCTTGTTATATCAATGCTCATGCACTATATTAATCAAATTATGTGGGAATCCATCACTCTAAGGCTTTTCATTAACAACCACGTGAGGTGACGATCGAAACATTATATGCAATGTTCGTACTTATACATGATCCATTTAATTTTAGTTGAGTTGAATATGATTAAGTCAATTTATGAGGGCATCAAACATTATTAACAAATCATTCAAATTATGCAACAATCAATCATATAACTAAATCTTCAATTATCACATTTAATAATATTTTGTATAGTAATCAATCAATATTAGGCACATGCATAACCCGATCCCCTATGCATTAAATTATTAATATTTAATTTATGGGCACTAACTATAAGGACAAAATAAGTATAGAATCATTGGGAGTACTTACTTAGACATAATCAAAATTAAGGGTTGTAACAGTTGTTGGTAAGTCAGTGTCAATGTTGACGTCGTGATTACTTGATATTAAGGAATACGAAAAGTAGTAAGTTTTGGGAATTAAACAACTAAACTAGTATTGTAATTCGTACTATTTACTTAATTTAGCTATTGATTTACGTGAAGTCGTCGATTTGAGTTTTTTATCGAATTGCGTATAACTTTTTTTACTTGAATCGGATCTTTGTGAACTTATAATCTATTTTGATCGTTTTTTAGCATACTTTCTTATAGTAAAATCCGTTTTGGATGTTATAACTTGCAGTTTAGACTATTATATAAAAATATCACAAATTTCATTATTTTGACTTTAAAAAGTTATAAAATATGAAATTAGGCTTTTCTTAGTATAATTACGATTTAATAATCATTTATATTGTATGATTTGTAATTTTCTTATTTTGAATATATTTTACTACAATTACTTATTTTTAAGATTTTAGAATTATCAATTCAAAATTTTCTATTTTGTTATTTTTCTACTTAATTAATTATTTATTATTATTAATTACAAAAAAATTACTTAATTATACCTAAGTAATGACGTGGCAGTATATGAAAGTGCCATATGTCACCCTTATCAAATTTTCATAATTTTTATTATTTTCTCGTATTGTACGGTATAATTATATATATATGTAAATACTTATTATCATATTTCATTAAAATTTCTAATTTACTTAATTATTATTCTTTTTCCTAATTTACGGTATTCTTATATATATATATATATTTATTTATTAACATACTTTATTTATTAAATTAATATTATAGTATATCGTATATACCATTTACATATACTCGTATTTTTACGTATATGTTACTATTCATATACATACATTTATACGTATACTATACTTTATATAATAAATTATTTTAACTCTAATTATACATTATGTAAAAGTATAATATACACGTATTTATAATTTATATACGCATTTACATATACGATTATATTATGTATATACATATGTACAAAAATACAAAATACAATTAATAATATACATATATACATACATATCCAACACATTCACATATATACATATATATAAAGAAAATACTAATAACATACCTATGTACCTAAATACAAGAATACATAATACATGTATAACGTATACTTATACTTATATATCATATAATAAAAACAAATACTATGTACATATACACCCATATATATACATATATATATATATCAGTAGCTAAATGGAGAAAATGCCAAATACATACCACTTGTATTATTATTTATACATACATACATATACCATCTATTATACATAAATATAAATAAAATAGAATAAAATATGTAATACATACATATATTATATTTATTCATGCCTACTTATATGTATATATCAATAAATAAATAAATGAAATACTTCATATACATATACATGGTATAAAATACATACATGTACAAGATAAATAAACTACCTACCTAAATCCTTAGCAATTGAATCAATTAAGTGGTTGAATCCTTTTTATTTTTTTTCCTCTTCTCTTCTTAGTTAATTTGTAATGTATGTTTTGTGTTTGGTTTTGGTTTTTATTTCTTTTCTTTTTCTACCAGATGTGGAGCTCTTCTTTAGAAAAAAGCAATATAGAGGGGCAAATAAAAATAAGGAAGGGAGAAACAAATCTAAGTTAGCTTTAGTATTAATTGAGATAAGATAAGTAAATCATATCTCTTGTTCTACTTTTCATTACACAACACCTAGAGGAGAAAATTCTTCATGTGTGTTGCTGGGATTTTAGCTGGAAATCAACGTGGCAAGGTAGGAAAAATAGAAAGAAGAGAAAAGGAAAAGAAAAAGGGAAGAAAAATAAAAATAAAAATATTTAATTTTTCTAAACAAAAAAATCACATATTTAGTATTTATAAATTAATATTAAGATTTCATGTAAATTTATTAATTTAATTGTTACCAATTACATTATAATATTTACAAGTTATTTTTTCATATTTGTTAAAAGTTTTATACGATTACGTGTTTTAGTCAATAATTATAATCGAAAAAGGTTTTATTATTATTAAATTATATTTATTCCTTTCATAAGCTTAAAGTTATAGTTTTAGGGTTTTCATCAAGTTCGAGTATGATTTTCAGTAAGTTCGGATTTAGAGTTTTTATATATGATTTAGGTTTTAATTAAAATTTTAGAGTTTTTATTACTTGTAATATATTCAAATTTATAACGTAATAAAATTTTTATATTCTCGACCTTATCGACTCTCAAAGTTATTTACAGTATTCGAGTTTAATCCTATACTCAAATGGCTAAATTTGCGGGATTTACAGTCCTACTCAACTTTCGTACAACTCTCTAAAACATCTAACACCACAAATGAATATATATATATATATATATGTATATATGTATAATGTGTATGTGTTTACATATATACATATATATAATTTTACAAGTAAAACCATAAAGACAACTCAATGAAATATCTTACGTTGTATGCTTATATAAGAAAGGAAACTAAATACACATAAAAGCATGGAATTCAAATGATTAAGCACACATTGGTTAATCATAGAAACAAGGTGTTTACATGTTGGTGAGGGTAAATGTCGACTAAGATGATATGGAAGCTACATTTTGGTGGAGTGTAGAAAAAGGTGAGTAGACTGGAGTTAAGACAGGGAGTGAAGTCAAGTTGCGTTCAAGTGGTCGACTTGGTAGGTATAGAGGCTAATAGGGAAGGGGTTACATAGATATGGTGGTCAGTCATGTGAAAGAGAGATTATTTGCAATTGTTTAGAGTCAGAATGCATTGAGGGCATAGTAATGAGATGTAAGAATAAGGAATAAGTTTAGGTTACATTTAGAGCACATTGTTAGCGCTAGGATATAACACATTTACATTATGTTTAGGAGAGTGCAAAATGGAAGGAAAGAATAAGAGAGGAATGAAAATTTTAGGTTTCCATTGTTTGGACGGAAGGAAAGTTAGAAAGAAAATGAATGTGGAAGGATTTAAATCCATGGGGCCTACATAAAAGGTTCTTCCACAACCCCCTCCCGAAAATGGATAGAATGGAAGGGAAAATTATTGAAATTACAATTTTAGCCATCATAAATGTTATATTTTTAATAAATAATCATTTATAAAGGATAATCTCATAATTGAAGGATTTCAAATTTTTTAAAGTCAATTTTCCATTCATTTCATTCACTTGATTTTCTTTTGTTCTCCAGATAATGGGGAAAAAAAAGATTTTTTCTTTTAGTTCTTTCCCCTTACTTTCATTCCTCTTTAATTCTCCCTTTCTTCCCAAACACAATGTTAGAGAAAAGGGCGAGTGATTGCATTGGCTATAGGGGTGGGGAGCAGGTGGGGTGTGTTGATGCTAAAGAGGTATGGTGGATGGAAGTAAAGTGACTAAGTTGCTTGGGTTGAGTTGAGATTGACGAGTAGGTACCAAGCAATGGGATGGGTATTTGGCTTAAGTTTTTAGTAATGATGGGTTTGATTATAGTGGTTTCAATTACCCAGTTATTGATAATGGAGCTCCAAGAAGTGGCTGCCACTTTTGTGACCACCAATGATGTCGTAGAGGTAGTAGTTGCTAAATTCTTAATTTTGAATTTCAATTACATTACCATATATAAATATAATATTTGATATACTTTTTTAATATTAACTAAATAAAAAGTATATATACAAGTAATTAGGGTTTATAAGCATAGGACATGTAGAAAGGTTCTTTTACCCTTACAATGTGCATAATAATATGTATTAGCAAAAGTTACACTAGTTTGGCTCATCGATCTTGATCAATAGATCCCTCTATTGTTATGATGTGTCATTAGCCTACATGCTTTAAGCCTTAGCTTAAAAATATATATAAAACATGATACCAACGATGAGTACAAATGAGAGAAGACACTAAATGACATAAGGTAAGTTTGAATATAGTAATAGAGTCTAAGATGGAATGAAAATTAATTTTCTATCACTAAAGATATGTAATTTTAACTTCAAAGTATGCTTAATTTTCTTAATAGCTGCTATTAGACCTTAGTGCAAGTTAGCCAAGCTAACAAACTCTAAAGGGCCCATTTCAACCACTTGGCTTGAAAGTTTTAAACTTGTGTTGATAAGGTATTCACAGTCATAGCTTTATAAACTAGTAATACAACCTGCTACAATTCATGTGGGACACTTAATGATAGAGTCTCATAATTTCCTCCCCTTTAAACACATAATGTTCTCATCGTAAGACTTTATAATTGGGCCTAAATCTCTGTATCCCCCTTTTCGATGTATGATTTGGGCCACCTATTGCCTATATGTCATCTTAGAAGCATACAAGAGGTTACACCCTAATGATACTGCCCATCTTTCTCAAACTTCTTTTCTAAACTTAAGCTAGACCTGAATCATCCACCTACTAACAAAGGGTCTATTCTGATACTATTTGTAACACTCTAAGTCAAAAGTAATGAGTAGTCAAGCTAACAACTATTAACGGGCTCATTTCAACCACTTTTTAAAAAAGTTTTAAGCTTGTGTTGATAAGGTATTCACAACTATTGCCTCATAAACTAGTACTACAACCTCTCATAATTCATATGGGACACTTAATTATAAGGTTTCACAAAGTCCTAACTTGACCAAAAACCAATTGAGAATCGTTAGTTCAATAGTGCATAGAATAAGAATTAGGACCTACCTACTTAAGGTCAATTCTAGATTAAGCTATTGAACTTGTTGGTTTGAGTCTTGAACCCATGAATTGGGTTAAATTATATAATTTTTTCTAAAAAAAAAATTAATTGACTTATTTTAACAACTTGATTAAAAAATTCTACTAGTGTTAACATATTATGACCTTATGTACCATATTGAACATCTCAAATAATCTATATAGGACTCTATTTACATTTTATTTATATAGGATATCACGATACCCACATTATGTAACATGACCATTTTATTGTTGATAACATTAATAAAGAATAGCATTAACTATTTAAAAAAGTACTAAAAAACGGTGTGCGGGTTTATTCTCTTTCTATTTCGAAATGTTATAACCTTATTACCAATATCAACATCTCATATAATAAATATAGGACTCTATTCACGTTTCATTCATATGGAGTATCACAATATCCATATATATTTAGTTTTTGATTACTTACACGATCATTTTCTATTTAGCATTGACATGTTATGACCATAAATATCACTATTCAACATCCAATATAATTCATATAGTTCATATGAGGTATCAAAATGCCTATATGTGTTTAAATTTTAAATGCTTACATGACCAGTCTGCTATTGATAAAATTAATAAAGAATAGCATTGACTTAAAAAAAAAAAACCTCAAAAACTGTATGAGGTTCACTCTCTTTCTATTTTGACTTTTTTACTTAATTTTAATTTTAGAACATCTTTTGTCATTTTTATTAACTTAATATAGTTATACGAGGTGTAAAAGCATATTTTCAACGATTCAAGGTCTAAAATTCTTTTTTTCTTTCTTTTCTTAATAAAAGAAAGACATCAAGTGATTACATTGCAAAACACTCGATATAAAGTAGCGTAGTCTGATATGCTTCTACTGTTGTGGTATAATTAAATATGAGAATAGTTTCCTAAGAGCTGTATATGTATGCTCCAGTACCATTCATTGTCAAACACATCAGTAGTAAACTATAATTTCATATCTTATATTTACTCAATATAGTGCTTGGAGTCAAGTTCTTCAAAAACATACTCTCCTACCAACTATATGATCATCCGTGATTATTTTGACCATGACAAGAAAAATAAGACAATAGAAAATAAAGATAATATTAATCATAACAAAATATTTAGAAAACTAAAAAAAACAAATAGAAACTACGATTCTTACTCGGATTTTAAGCAATTCCTTTTATCTTAGCGAATAATTTTGTTATGATTATCAAGGATAAAATGATCATCGTATAAGAGTCTAAAAGCATATTTTTAAAATTTTAAAATATTATACACTCAACCTCAAAGATTAGGAGTTCAACTTACATAAAGCAACCTTAAGAGGATATATTTGCAATATATATCAAAAGTCATCACATCATGTTGTTATTGGATGGTAGGTATGATTTTATAGTAGAAATTACATTAAAAAAAAATAGTCGTGAACTACCAATTATGTGGCATTTATATGAACATACTAGTATTCGATATTTTAAGGGTTAATATTATAAAGGATATCTACAAAATATGCAGCTTATTATTTATAATTTACTACTTAGTTAAAACTTTTATGATTATTTTTATCATCTAAACCAATTCTGATAATTGCTAACGTGAATATAAGTACAAATTAAAAATTTACATGTAATCACCAATGATTGAATTATTTACCTTTTCAAGTAGATTACAACCTACTTCCCTTTAAGTGGCCATTATGGCCACCCCATGTTTGGAGAATGGTTGACAGTTACCTATTCTTTATAGATAGCCACCAATCATCTCCTATCCTTACAATGGCTAAAATGTTCAATTTTTTATTCATCTTTATATTCACATTAACGAATAAATTTAATAAAAATAGTTCAATCAATAAAAATAGATCATGAAAACTTTATTTAAGTAGTAAATGGGTCTTTTTAAAGTATAGGTCATAAATTCATATTTTGATAAGGTTTGGAAGATATTTGTAACATTGATCCATATTTTAATATATATTTTGCTTTTGCTTTTGCTTTGGCCATCTTTAATCTATATTATTCGTATACTAGTCATGATGTAAATTGTCATGGGAAAGACCCGCACCCTGCTTATATTTTCCTAACACCACTTGTAATTGGTCCTTTGTGGTCTTACAAGTACAACAACTCCTGATAATAATTTCCTTGACATAATATTCAGTGTACCAAAATCATGCAGAAGAGTTCATATTGAGCTTATATAGACAACAGGATAGTTAATTATTGTCTTGATATATCCATTAATCGCAATAGATGGCTGCAAGAAAAGCTTCAATCAAATAAATGGTGAAATGTTGAGGAGCGAGACATCATAGAACAAAATTTCAGTTTTGATTTTGACGGAGCTTATGCTTTAATTGCATAAAGAATCTTGGTCAATTTTGATATATGTGCCCATATGGATTGCTCTATCAGTACTCTCAAATCATGTAAATTGATGATTGATTTATAAAAACTAATAATATTTATTATTATTATGATGATTATAACATGTTAGAATTTTCGAAATATACTCATCGTAATCATTTTTCATAACACATACATATGTAATTAGATTAGATGTTGACATATATATAGTACGAAAATTATACATAATAATAAATTTAAAAAATATTATTACTATTAATATTCATGTTAATATTTTATTTATATTTATATATCATATATATATATATATATATATATAACAGATAGCATGCAATATAATCTCTTTTGCTGCTAATTAGTTGTGGGGTACTATTTATAGCCCTTTACGTGATCATTTAAGCACTCATTTAATCGCTAATCATTGAATTTGAATATCTTGTCCACACTACAAGTGGAGTTTTACGAAATATAGTCATTCACCGCATTTATTATACATTTTCTATTGCTGGACACATCCAGCTACCATCAAACTTACATAAGTTACGTTTATGCATACAACAAACCTAGTATTATTAAGATGATAAAAAGGGATATTGATAAACCCTTTAAACTTCGAAAACATGCACTTACCACTCCTACCATTGCAATAGTTGGAGTGTTAAATTCATATTTATATAATTTATGAGATGGTACATGCACCTTTTAAGAGTTTTAAGGTTTATATGAATATTTATTTTCCTTATGCGGTTGGGTAAGAAGCTTTCTTGGCGATGCCACAGAGACCAGTCTTGCTGCTTACATCTCTCTGGATCTTCATGTAACCATTCTGCCCCCATCCCGTTCCCCACGAATTCTTCACAAGCCAGTACTTCTTTCCACCAGAAGTTCCATAGCCGACCACGGTAACAGCATGATTGAGTTCCGTCCCACACGACCCTGTAAACACACCACTAGAATAGAACTGGAAAGAGTATCCACCTCCATCGATAGCAACCGATATTGGCTGGTTAGCAACTGCCTGCAAAAGGGCCTGCTCGTCGTTAACTGGCACGTCATCGAATCCGTTGATCGATGCAGCCTTATTTGCTGCTTTCTTCGTGTTGCAAGTCCCATCTCTCCCCTTATAAGGGTAATTCGCTTCCGTGGTTAGTCCACCGGCTTTTTTGATGTATCGGAAGGCATCATCCATCCAGCCGCCATGGCAGCCCATATTGGAATCGGTGTCACAGTCCACAAGTTGTTGCGGAGAAAGGGATGTTAACTTACCCTTTTTGATCATGGTAATCCCTTCGACAGCAGCAACCACCGAGAACGCCCAACAGCATCCTAAGCATGAGGAGCAGCAACTCATCAGAAACAACCAATATAACAGTGATCAATATATATATATATATATTCCTATATTTGTTGTTATAATTGAAGCATTTGCAATCATAAATATTATGGTGGTAATGTCAAGAGGTTGTAAATAGGGGGATTGTGGAGGCTAGCTTGCCAGAGGTACTAGTGAACAAATATAAAAATTTCTAACGATTAGCAGAGAAAGCGACGTTCGCTTTTTAACCTCGGAATTCATTTTCTATGTACATTTTCCATAAAAATTAACCACGGAGATATACTAGCTGTCACTTGCTACCTCCTTTTTCCCATTATAAGCCTGACACTAAAACCACTGGTAAACTGTATCCTGTAAAACTATTACGATAATATATGAAATAGTACAAAAACTTTGTTTAATAGTAAATGTCGAGCAAAACATCTAGAAAATAGTTTTCTACTTTACCGAACGTCTAAATTTGGATACAAAAGCAGAGCAGTAATAGCGGAGAAGTTCTATAAGAAATGAAGATTTTTTCTTAACTCACCACAGTCTCCTTGATCTTTAACAGAAGTGACAGCTCTTTTGCTTCTCCAGTCCATGCTAACCGGGATTGCGGTAAAATTACCGTACTTAAATGGTTTTCCTTCTAAACTAGTCACGACATTGGAGGGTTTCTGCTTGTAACCAGTATACTTAGCACGAAATTCTTCATTTGTCAAATCCGCAAACTTATTCACGCCTAACTTGTAACCCATGTCTTTACCATTATTATTAAAAGCTTCTATTCGTTTTACGTTTTCTTTGAATATATTATATCGAAGTTCTTTTTCAGCAGCGTCTTTATAGACTCGACCGTGTAGGGTCATCCAATCGTCGTGCCTCCGGATCATCTCCTCCTCCAAGAGAGAGGCGGAAGATGCTCTCGGGACCAGAGTTGTTAATAAAAGAAAGGACAGGGTGGCTAAGTTGATGAAAACATGGATTGAAGCCATGGTATACACTAAGTTAATCTATGTGTTGGTGCAAGTTTAAGGAATGGGTTCATGGGATTTTATAGGCAAAGTTGTAGCGTGGCTTGTCTTTGTCGTGATAGTGCTTTGAATGCACGTGTTACCGGTACATGCCTTTTGAACGTTGCTTTGACTAAAGCACCTCCAATTTGGAATTTAGCTGGTGTTATTTTCATCACGAATTGGGACATTGAATGGTGATTATCATTGATTTACATAGCCTGTATTCAATTTTGGTCATTGTGGATGCTTCTTTGATTTATATATTTAGTTTGTTATATTTTGAGTAACAATTAGCATCTGGTGCTATATGTCATGAATTTAGGCTAAGACTGCAGGGGGAAAAATTCTGAAAGCTTGAATAATTCATTTTAGGAGGTCTTTTTACTCATCGTTTAAGAACTAGAAGTCTCGATAACAAAGATATTAAAAAACAACAATAAAAGATAAATAAATAAATGAAATGATAAGTACTTGTAACTTACTTTAGTTAGATGTAGATAAAAAATAAATAAAATACAGAACAAGGAACTAAAGGAACGTTCAAGAAGTAATAGTTTTCTAAGTTCCTTGTGTTTTAATTGATTAGGAATAAAATATAAGATATAGACAAACAACAAACAAACCAAGGAGATGTGCATTAAAATCTTGTTAGTACAAAATACTTGTTTTAATAGAGTACTTTGGTCTATTAAAATCTACATAGCTCGAGTTCATCCTAGGATTTTCTCATATATCTATTAAATATAAGCTTGTGGAATTAAAAAGGACAATTGGGCTATATAATTGTGATAACTAAATGTCGCATTCAAGTTTGAACGAGCTTTGCTTGTTCCTGTCCTTTTTGAAGAATGTTTCGTCTGTTTCGTTTTTGCTTTATACTCACAAGCAAAGCTCCCTCCAGACTTGTTGAATTGCCTTACGGATTGAATAACACTCACTCTCGTCTCTCAAATCGGTTTCCACGACCACCATCTTCTATGAGAAAACCTTTGTACTAGCTTTGCATAGTTAAGTTTCTTACTGCCAATATCGCCTTCTCTTAATTGCAAACACACCCATTGTATTCGTTTTACGCGCACTTAACTCTTCTATGATTTTCTTTTTCTCAATAAATGCTCTTTTGTTGTGTTTGACAATCTTAAATACGGTGGAAATAAGCGAAAATGAAAGGAAAGCGAAGCTAGTTTTCATTTCGTGCTTGGAATATTTAGTATTAAAATGGAAATAGAAGGAAACAAGGGAAAATATTTCCTTTATATTGTAAATATAAAAAAAATCCTTCACTTTATATTTTTCACCTTTCTTAAGGGCGTTTTTATAATTTTGGTTTATAGAGAGAAACATATTGGTCTTAGAAGCAGAAATCTTTCCACCGATTTCTCTGAATTTCTATTGTTTTCTACTTTCATTATTTTAAGTCGCAAAACATAAAATTTTCTTTGATTTCCTTTCGTTCCCATCGACTACCATTTTACCCTTGAATGCTTGATTGGTTGTGCTCTGACTTGAATGCTTCATTTGCTATAAGAAGCAAAATGATCTTGAGATGGTTTAATCATTACATTGTTTGAAACATGGTTGTTCTAAGATAAACTAGTATTGGAAACTTGTTAAAATGTAAAATAATTATGTGGAACACGCCTCACCATTTGCGACCTTAGCGAGGTAGGGGAGTGTTTCACATTTCTCAATACCGAAGTCCATGCTACCATAGAGGGTCTTGTATGCAAGGGCCCAAAGGTGCGGTACACTAAGGTACCACGGAGGTCATATTGAGGAATCACTCGATATTATTTGGATCGTCCGAGTATTGACGGTAAGTATAGAATTCTCAACCCCAAGACTATTGGGAGTTATTGATTATTGGAGGACCGTATGCAATGTCACATTTATATGGTTGCATATGTACAGCATATACTATGGTGGTATATCTTAATGGATTGATTTGATTTTAGATGTAGTTTTTTGTTCTTCTTCTTTTAGGTTTTTCCATGTAAATTCTATGCATAACTTTTTTTTTTTTCTCTTTTTGCTTCTTACATCTTTTTCTCCATGTAAGTTTAGTGATCTATAATTAAAAGATTTAAATCCTATCCCAATCAACCGGTACTAGCTTTTATAATCTACATACTGAAGAGATAAGCCACCAATAATGATATTGAAAAACTTAGAAATTGCATGAAATTCAAGTTAAATACATGAGGGGTCTTAACGCAATTGATCTTCAAGAAGGCTTCAGCCATATATTCCACGAAGTACAACAAGCGTGCAGAACTCGATGAATTGTTTATGGTAGGTATATGATACAATTAAGTCTCCTGCAACAGGCTAGTATTGAAGTAGATATCATATTTCCTCTAGATGGGTTGTTTATGGCATTAGTTTTTGATAAGGCTTGGTCAATGGTAGTGTTTTGTTCTAGTAAACAATTTTTTCTCTCACTTTTTCGGGGGTCAATTCTTCCTCAAAAGCAAATAGCTCGCATGCCATTAGTGGATATGTGGTTTTTCTTGGTCGAAGTCACTACATTCAGAGGTCTGAATAAACTAATTTGTTTCTTCCTATTGGATTGCTTAATGACCACAAAAAAAAAAAAAGAAAAAAAAAAAGAAAAACTCAGTTGGTTTTATGCAAATACACACGTGTATGAGAGCATGGACGATGATGGTGAGACGCACCGAAGTTTCAGCTTCAACAGAGAAATGATTCCTTATGTCGCTAATATCCGTTCTAGAAGACAAAAAAGTGGTCAATTTTCCACATTGCTTGACTTTCTAGATTAATTAAATTGTGAACAGTTACATATAGAAAAATTATATATCTATATTATCAAAAGTGGATAAGGTTTTAAGTAACCGTCGAAATAATATTTTAATTGTTTTTACTTATTTAATCTTTTAAATAAAAATTTAATTATTAATAAATGATTTTATTTAATAAATTTGATTATAGATATTAGGTAATTTAAAAATTTTAAGGAATCATAACCTTCCCTCTTCCTCTTCCCCTTCCTTCTTCAACATTTTCACTACTCCCTGAGTTTAATTCATTTTTTTATATTTGTATAATGTTTTTTATTAACACATAATCTAAATTTTCTTTTTTGATTGAATAACTTGAATTTTTCATATTTTTTCACTTTGAAATACCTATGTTATATAATTAATCTTAACATGATTGGAAAAAAAAAATTATAACATGAATGTCCAAAAAAATTGCGAATATACAAGTTGTTTTTCCTTTTCTAACTTACTAGTTAATAACCAATACGAAAAATAGAAAAAGCATAAAAACAAAAATTATGTAGCTTAAAGAAATAAACGGCAAAGGTATACAAAGTTAAAAGAAGCATGAAAGATCATAACTATCACAACCTAGAGGGAGGGTTGAGTCATGGTAGTACCACCATACAATACTGAAAGATTTGAGATCAAGCACCATTCTTGAACAAGGGCCTATACAAGGTATTTCACAACTACAACTTCTTCCTAATAACTAACGTTAAGTAATGGCTGAGCACATAATTTGAAATTATTACATCAACATAAATAAGAGGGAATATACGGTTTTCCCCTAATAACAATCATATAGTACTAGGATAAGATATCAATAGTAGTCCAAGCTATTTAATAAACTAAGGATACTTAATAATTGAAAATATAGAGAGTTCAAATATAAACAAATTGTTCACTCACGCTCTCATCTTCTTCATACTAATTAACCCTAAGCTAGTGCAATTAACCTTAGGCATCTCACGGCTTGGCTCCAACCAAAGATCCTGCTACAATAATAAATTATAGAGAGGTTAGCTCAATTGCTTAGTAAGTAACCTTCATACTGTACTAACAAACAATATCAAATAAGTTATTAATCAAGTGTATGAGTGCATAAACAAGCATATGCAATACGACAATATATATAGTTAACAAGTAACCATATACAACATGATTTTAACATCCACTGCTGCTTGGGTTAGGAAGTATTTAGGCACATCAAGACTTAGGTATCTACGTCCAAATTAAAGTCTCTTATTGATAATATCACCCCCGATAGTAGACACAGCATAACCTTAAGCAGAAAGTGACACTCCTCGGAGTAGAGTATTCCTAATGGTCAAAGCAAGAATATGTTATATAAAATACATCGTACGACAACAATCTCAGTACACAATATGTAATACGGATCCAACTAAGCATGATCTCCTATTCTACTGCGTGATGTTAACACTCTTGATTTCATGTTATAAGATGCAATACTTGTTCGATTTTAATTAAGGATCAAATATTTATTAGCTTAGATTCATTGGCAACTAGTCAATTATATCCAGCTACTCCAATATTTTGAGTTCTAATGCAACAAGTATAGACGTTCATAATAACTTAAGATATTTTGTAGGCAAAATCAATTATAGCAAGCACATACAAAATCTCATATGCCCCAACATGCAACAAGTTCAGTTATCTAATATAATTAGATAATTCACTAGCTACAAGCACCAAACAAATAAAGCAGGGGATGTGGTATAGTTACTCAGCCATGATACTCAACAATACTAGCAGTCCTCAATTGCATCCAACTTCGTATCCTCATCACCTAAAGAATATAATTAAGCTCTATGAGT
The DNA here is from genome assembly GCA_024138005.1 of Lumnitzera racemosa. Lineage (NCBI taxonomy): Eukaryota > Viridiplantae > Streptophyta > Magnoliopsida > Myrtales > Combretaceae > Lumnitzera > Lumnitzera racemosa. The sequence goes on from JAMXBC010000011.1 coordinate 86,266,760, forward strand.
ATTCTATTTGCATTAGCTAACTAGGTTCACTACTCACTAACCTTGATTTAGTTGTTTTCGTAATTCAAATGTATTTTTTTCGTTTTAACTTTGTATTTTGTGATCTTATAGTCGTTTTCATTGTTTTTGAATGTTCTTTCATTTGCTAAAGTTATTTCTAAGTTCTTAAGTCAACAAGTTTTCAGTTTAAGCCTTACAAGGTCTGGACCCAAATGGTAAGTTAGGTCACTTTAGGATTTAGGCTTAGTTTTCGGTCTTAGGCTTAGTTTTTTATCTTAGGCTTTATATTTAATAACTTAGGCCTTCTTTTAAGCATTTCAAATGGAACTTTTCTACCCAATATCTTAAAATTTTAAAGTGAACCTTGGTCATACTCTTATGGGTCTAAATGTGCCTTTTTATTAAGTTTAAGGCTCTAAATCACTAAAGGGCCTATAGTAAGTGCCTTGGATGGGCCTTAGGTTTAGTGAGCCTCTTAATTAACTCATTCTAAGTCCTTCAACCTAAAGTTCAGATCTGGTTATGGGATTTATCATAATTTGGTTTACATATGAGTTTGAAAGTTAAGGTTTTAGTTACTTAGTGATATTGATCACTTTTATCGTTGGGTTTAAACTTATTATTAGTGTTCATTAGTGTAGTTAAGATATTTGATCATTTAATTAGGGCTTAATGATCATTGTAGGGTTTCATTATCGTCCTAGGGTTTTTCAAGTATTAGGATTCCTAGGGTTTTTGCTCATTTAGTTAAGATTTTAGAGCTTACTTCATTTAGGATTTTAGTTGAACATTTAAGGTTTGATTCTTTTACCTAAGGTTTTATTATTATGTCTGGATGGTTTTAGGGACTATTCCAGAACTTTTTCATCCGATTACGCTTTTGGGTTGCCAAAATTTCGTAGGGTTTACGATAACTAATTAATTGTGTTTTTTATATTAGCCAATACATTTCATAAATGTGAGATAAAATCTTGTGGTCTGTTTAATATGAGTTACCTTTTTATAATATAAACTAATTAAAAAGTCTGCACAATGTGCGAATAAAAATTGAATAATGATTATATTCTTTTATGAAAACAAAAAAAAAATGTAAATGTAATATAGTGATTTTTATGTATTATAAAAATATATTAAAAATAATTTAAGCCATATAAGGTTTTGAAAATAAATTACTCATTATATATGATCTATTGAATATTCTACAAAAAAAAGAGAATATATATAAAGTGATTACATGAGTATTAACAGGAAAATTAAGAGAGCAAAACTCAACATTTCTTTTATAGACACTTCACATCATAGACCTTGTGTGCTTACTATGAAGGATATGTAAATGTAATAACTTCATAAGATCTCGAATAAAAAAACATGTTCCTTTATATAATTAAATATTAAGGAGTATGGGGTAGTTTTATAATGACACATAATGCGGGCATATTGTTTACTATTATACTTATTTATTAATAGAAAAAAAGATAAATAATAATAATAATAATAATAATAATAATAATAATAATAATAATAATAATAATAATAATAATAAATTATGGAAATACATTATATTAAATTATTTTCTTTTTATATAAGACATGTGCTTCCAAAATTATACAAAATTTGACAAATAAAAAAGGAAATATGTTAATGATGAAATAAAAAGGAATACAAGAGCCAATAGCATGGACACTGGTCTCTTAAGTGAGATAGACTAAGTTCGAACCCTCCCTCCTCTATTATAATCACCGAAAAAGGAAAAAGTAATACAATAAAGAAAAAAGTTTCGAAACTATATATTATACTAAGATACAATGAGAAAATTTTGGAAATATAATAATACCACAAAAGATGAGATATATAAAAGGAAAGAACTTTCCAAACTATATATTGAAGATATGTAGATAAATTATGTAAATGCTTAATGGTACCATGAAATAATGAGTTTCCGAAACTATATATAATAATATGATATGATATGACATGATTTGAGAAATTAAATTAAAAAAATACATTAATGATACAATAAGATGGTGGAATAAAAGATGATATAGTTTCCTAAACTATAAATTACTATATGATATAATAAGATAAGAGTTTCCAAAAAAAAAAATTATATAAATATACTAATGGCATCATTAAAAGATGAAATACAAAAAGGAAAGAGTTTTATGACTTTTTTGATAGGTTATTTCTAATTATATAGAACACAGAATAATTTAGTCGATCAATACATTTTTCATTAATACTAGTTTCATATTGAAGTAAATAAATTATAATTATTATTTAGGTGTTAACTACTATAACAAAATAATATTAGTTTTTCATTATTCTTGTAAAACTAGTTATAACTTTATATATTAATATAAAATAAATTATGGTTTTCATTCATATTAGTTTCATAATGAAGTTAATAAATTATTTGTCATTAATATTAGTTTCACAATGAAGTAAATATATATATATATATATTTCTACTCTCTTTATTACATTAAAACCATTATTACCATCATGAAATCCATTAACATGATTTGGCAATATTTAAAAATCACACATTAGCTTTTGGTATCTTATTACTATATCAAATTAAAATAACATTTCACAACTACTTTGTTTTAAATAATAGGATTTACTTTAGCGGTTACATACATAATAATAATAATAATAATAATAATAATAATAATAAGAAGAAGAAGAAGAAGAAGAAGAAGAAGAAGAAGAAGAAGAAGAAGATTTTGAAAGTAATAACAACAACGCTAAAGTGATTGATAGTGAAAAACGAAAAGGTAAAATTATTCAATCCTCTAAGTAATCTTTGACTAAGATATTGTTGTATCCTTTCATGTAAAGTAACTTAGACTATTATTGTTATAAATAGTGTTGTCAGACTTGTATTAACCCACTCAATTCAACCTAGTTAGACCCGATCCCTTTACAAAACTATTCTGATTCACCCTTTTGACCTTTGTTTATAATGATCTCAGTTTGACCCTATTAACTTGACTGATCTAACTTTGTTTCTATAAAAACGCATGGGATTTTATCAAGTTAAAATATATTATTACTCTTGCAATCTGTAGAAAGTACACCAATTTACTGAAAAATAAAAGTAAATCGAATAAAACTAAAAAATAAACTATAAACAGTTGTCAACTTTTAATTTTTAAGAATGTAAGTAATTTTTATTACCTTATAAATAAGTACAAATTATGCTATAATATTTTTATTAATCCCAGCTTGCTCTTTGGTTGACCGTCTTGAACTTTGACCCCTTCTTATTCTCGAGTCAACCTCCTAGTCCGGGTTTGACAACATTGGTTATAAAGGCATTTAGTGCATAAAAAAAAAAGACTAGAAAAATTTTTTAAAAATAGACAATATCGGACACATGTAAAAGAGAAACTTTTTTCTCCAAATGTCATACTTTTCTCATAGGCTATGTCTCTGAAAAAACAAACCAAGAGAAAAAAATCTATGGATCATTTTCTGTTCATATTTTATTAAAAAAATCCTCCTTTCGAACCTTCGATTATTCATATCTTCATCAACCAATTATTCTTAATGCCTATTTTTATTCTTTTGAGCCGTTAATTGTTATTATTGAGCCCCACTGCAATTTCCAAACCGCCATTCATGCTCATTTGAAGTTTGTTTGTTTTCATTCGCTGCTATTTCATGCTATAAAAAACCCCCTAACTCGATTGTTATACTTTTAGTGTTTAAAATATTCACTTGGCTCAAAACCTGAGTTGAAAGGTTATCTTATCTAACCTTAGATGTTGAAGACCCAAAAAAAAAAAAAGTCAAGACCTGGAGGTTACCTTGGGTAAAAGAGTGAGCGATTAGTTGCAGAGTTTCAAATCAAGTTTTTAGAAACAAGTTTGCAAGAAGGTCGTTGTGCTGCTTTTTAGATTTTCAGTATTAAGGTTTTGAATGTAAAGGTTTATTATTCTAGTTGGATTTTGAGTCAAAAGGTGAAGTGCAATGTGATACTTCTGATGAAACCCATATTTTGCGAAGTTCAACTATGTTATTTTTTATTAATTGAAAGAAGTTTTATTGGAAATTTGCACAGCAGAGTTTGAGTTAATAGATTTATTGTAGTTTTGGGTTTATCCTTAACTTTGGGATGGCATAACAAACCGTCTCTTAGGTACTAAGTATTGAGATAAAGCATAAGTAAATGCCTTAAGAGATGGGGCGTTTCATATATTGATAGTCAATATTTTAAGAGTTAATATTATAAAGGATATCTAAACTTTGCCAAAATGTGCAATTTAATACCTATAATTTGCTACCTAATTGAAGCCTTCATAATCATTTTTACTATCTGAATCAACTCTGATAAGTCTGTCTGCTAAAGTGGATATAAAGATGAATTAAGAATTAACTGTTACCACTAATAAATCAAACAACCAACTTTTTGAAGTAAAGTTGAAATGTAACCAATATTACATGTAAACTAAAGTTTATTGGAAATTTTCTTTATCTTAAAAGTAAAAAAATAATTATTTAAAAGTAGTCGTAATTCTTAAATGTCCAACATGTTCTCTTAAGGATATTGTCTAATAGAAGCTTTAAGGATTAGGGGTACGTGGGCTTAACAATTGGAAATGCCATGTATTTATAAAATATAGTATTATTATTGAGCCCCACTGCAATTTCTAAACCGTCATTCATGCTTGCATTTGAAGTCTATTTCTTTTCATTCACCACTATTTCATGTTATAAAAAGCCCTCCAACGCTAATATATATATATATATATATATATGAGAGAGAGTATACATTTTATTTCGTAAATAGTTCCAATCAAAGAATCATTGAAGCCATATTAGTCATGATGAAAATATTTATAGTTAGATTACAACCAGAGCCAGTAGCGGAATTTAAGATTAATTTAACCAAGGATTTTTCTCCACATGGTTTTCTCTCTTTCACCTTATGCTAAACAGTAAGGAAATTTAGAAAGGGATGGAGATAGATATATTAACTAGTGAAGGTGTTGGGCCTAAGTGTGCACCCCTTATTTCCTTGTTCTGTATTTATGCAGTAGCTGAAAACGTAAACAACTTGCTTGTTGTATGTAGCTATAAGATACGCTTAAGTATATCGCAAATATTGAGTACTTACACTTCGAATTGATATGGTTTATGATAAACCCTTACTTGGTATATTATAGTTCTTGAGTATTATGCTTCTGATAATGGATTAGGATTCATAGGAAACATAACTCAATTAACCTTTGTGATACAATTGTACTTAGTTGACGAGATTGTTTGCCTTACATGTTGATTGATCGTATTATGTTTGTGACTTAGTAAATCTTGGATGATATTGAACATATAGCGAGATGCTTTGGCTTCGTACAAAAATTGTGATTTCTATACCATGCCATGTGTGCAATTGTAATATGTGACTACTGGGCTGAAATCTAGGCTTAGTTGCCATTTTCTTGGTTTTAGGTATATGGTGGAATTTATACTTAACTTGATTAACACTGGAAACTATACTTGGCTGGGTTGATTTGGAACCCACACTTAGCTTAGCTAAATATGTTATTTGCATGCATTCACGACATGGCATGAAAAGACTTATGGGTCAAGCTTTTGAAAGCTAGAATATTGCTAGGCTAGGTTTTGAGCATATAGATTTGTATTGATCAATCTATTCTGATCATAATGTGTAGTTTAGTTAAGTTAGGTTCTTAATTACTACATTGCTCAATTTATTTTGGCTACAAAGTGTGGTTTAACTAAGCCAGCTTGATGCTAGGTTGTAGCTACTCTTTGTTGCCCTAGATTCTTGGACATAATATCTAAATGCCCACGTTTGTTGACTAATTGAATGAGTAAATTGGAAAAGCATAGAATATTGGTACTGATGCAAGTCATGTGCGTTAGCATGGCATCCATATGAGGCATGAATTGTAGCACGTATGCTTGATAATAGTTTGATTACTTGAATGTACTGTATTGTTGATAATGTTGGAATTATCAATTATGAGATATATACTACAGTTATGATTTAGAATATTGAGTTGAGGGGTTAGCTTATGTAACCTTAGATACTGAAGAAAGAAAAAAAAAAAAAAAAAAAACAAGACCTAAAGGTGGGTAGGATAAAAGAGTAAGTGACTAGTTGCAGAGTTTCAAATCAAGTTTTTGGAAATAAGTTTGCGAAAAGGTTGTTGTACTGCTTTTAGATTTCTTGTATTAAGGTTTTGAATATAGAAGTTTATTATTATAGTTGGATTTTAAGTTAAAAGGTGAAGCGAAATGTGATACTTCTAATGAGGCCCATATTTTATGAAATTCCATTATATTATTTTATATTAATTGAAAGAAGTTTTATTAGAAATTCGCATAGTAGAGTTTAAGTTAATAGATTTGTTATAGTTTTAGCCTTATCCCTAACTTAGGGATAGTATAACGAACCGTCTCTTAGGCATCAAGTGTTAAGATAAAACATAAATAAACACCTTAAGAGAAAGGGCATTACATATATTGATTGTCAATAATTTAAGAGTTAATATTATAAAGGATACCTAAACTTTGCAAAAATGTATAATTTATTACCTATAATTTGCTATCTAATTGAAGCTTCCATAATCATTTTTACTGTTACGCCCTAAAATCATAGAGTCGCAACAGTCCCGCCGTGTAAACCATTCTATGATAGTAACTGACCTTACAGTATCTATCATAGACATTATCTACATAAGGCGTCGATGACTCCTCACTTTGAAGTCAACAGTCTCATTTAAGTGTTTAACTACAAATATAGTAATTAACACAATTTTTTAATAAACATACATAATTATATATAAAATCCACATAATTTCCCCGAAAGCTCTACTTAAACATAACGGTTTACTAATTTTACATAACAACTATCAGTCTTTCAGTCTTAAACTACAAAGGACACACTAACTATATATCCACTGCTAAGCAAATTGATCCTCATACCCCTGGCTTCGGAAGAACTAATCTCTGGATAATTGTATAGCAACATAATACTTGTGGTAATCAGAAATCAGGACCTGCAAAAGGATTTATAAGGGTATGAGCAACTACAGCCCAGTAAGTTGAATTGGAGACTCATGAGAGTATACAAACACAAACAAGATTATTAAGCAATTATTTTTATGCAATGCAACAATAAAGTGTCATCATACAATGTAATTCGGTCCATTGTGAAATCAGAGAAATTTTACCCGCTCTAATCCGGGTTGAAGAGTTTCCATGTTATACGGCAGCACATAACCAAACTCAAGCTTGTGTAATTGAGACACTACTCCTCCCATGACTACCTTCGAACCATTGATTTCACCCTCGTCGCAACCTCCTCTCTTGTCACTTAGTTCGACTAAGAATGAATAAGGGACTATTATGCAATCCTGCACTATCCCTTTCAAAGGGGTCGGTATTTGGTTAGAGAATCCTAATGATCCTCTAACGGGTTGCAATGCATAACATTTTTTGTTATTAGAGTTAAATAAGATTAAATTTCATTTAGGGTGTTCAAACAATTTCACACCAATTCAATCAATCACATTACAAATTTTAGCACGCATTCAAATACATCAAACACATGCATAAACTACTTACAATTACAACCATATACAATCCTAAGTCTCAAAGTACCATAAAATAGCACTCTAATACAGTAAGTAATAACCCAACTTACTTAAAATTTCTCAATCGTCTGATCACTCAATTGCAAGCCAATTCGTCTCTAGGTATCCTATAATACAAATAGGTTTTTTTAGTTCTTATATTTTAATGATTCATATTCGAAGTTATAATTTAGCTTAGTTTTTCCATGTATACCTATTATTTACTAATGATTCATTCTACCCTATTTCGGTTCCTAAATTAGATTCTAGTTATGATTCTGGAATCTTAAATATACTCAAATCCTAATGTGAAATTAATCACAGTAAGCTCGAGTATTATAATATCCTATTGGGTCTTAATTTAGTATTATAAACTGTTTGATACACACTAATCCTAATTGGGGTACCGGATTTATTCCCGATATGAGAAAATCTTACATTTTTTATACAATTACCTAAAATTAAATTTTATTTCAGATTTATTATATTCTAATTTTTATTATTATATTATCTAATTAAACCTAATTTTTCATATTTATTAATTTTCTAATTCTACATATTCCTAATTTTTTATAATTACCATATAATTCCTTGATTAATTACATTTAACACTCCAAAAGCTAAGATTAGGTCTCCACATCAGAGATTAACATCCCTAACCCTCTAATTACTATCTAAATCAGTAATTAATGTCTTAATCACCTAATTAACCTAAAATTACCCAATTTTTCTATCATTTTAAGGCTAAAAATTTCGAAAATTAAATTTAAAAAAATGGCTTTATAGTATTATTCTATATCACTTAAGCATTCTATAGAAAAAATTTGAGCTCTAATCTATACTCCTAAACCTATTTATTTTTAATCTTAATAATGCTCGGTTTTGCTTAATTTGTTAAGAACCTTATATTTTCAAACGTGATTATACTTAATCACTATTTTCCCTAAATCTACATATAATAAAACCTCAGAATAATTAATTTTATAATTTTTTGGGCAAAATAAATAATTTTACAAAATTATACAAACTCAGAGTAGATAAGAGACTCATCCAGTCCGATGGCTTTTGGCCTCCCAACACTAGTCCAAGTATATCGGCTGGTCCAGGCAGTGGGTCTGGAGTAGGGTAGTGATAGTGGCTCGATCGTAGGTGGTGGTGGCGTGTAGGTTTGGCTCACTAGCCCTAACTGCACTGTTTTCCTCTCTTTCTTTTTATCTTGAATTCCAATGCTCTCTATTTTTATTTGATTTCTAACTATCTAAAGGAGCTCTGTGAATTTTTTCCCTATTTATAAAGCTTTTTGGTAATTAATATACATTAAATTAGACAAAACTTTGTCCAAATCCCTTAATTTTTAGTTTTTTTTTGTTACTCGATTTTGATTGGGCAATTTTTTTTCTTCACTTCCTAACTTGCCACGACTACATCCACCTCATTCTTGACTTCTCTTATTTTTTTCTGATTTTTTCTTAATTAATTAATAATTTTCTTTAATTATTTAATAAGTTTTTAGCCACTTTAAGAAATTTCACATATTTTTATCTACACGTAAATACATGCGGGGTACATGTAAACATTCCTAATTATTATTTAGGCCATTTTATAATTTTTAGTATACATATAATCTATCTCTAGTAATTTATTAGTTACTAGATTAAACTTTTCGCCTTTTCGATAATTAACAATTATTATACTTAAAATTTAAAAATTTTGTAGTCTCCTATTTTATTATTTATTTTCTTAAATTCAAGTTTACGAGGTTATTTTTACTAATATTTCTATCCATAGTTTATAATTTGGATTTGATTGAATCCTTTAACTGATTGCCCTAAAGTTTGTGTTCTAAGTTCAATCCTACGACTACTTAGCTTAGCTTTAGGACTTGCATTTACTATCTGAATTAACTCTGATAAGTCTGTTTGGTAACATGGATATTAGGATGAATTAAGAATTAACCCGTTATCACCAATAGGTCGAACGTCCCACTTTTTGAAGTTAACCATAACTCACTTCTCATTAAGTCGCCATTGTGGCCACATCATGGTTGGGAGTGGTCAACAGCCACCTAAGGGTAGGTTATGCTACTGCTACTCCCTACAAGTACCCACCACCCACCTGCCACCTCCTACCCTTAGGGTTATTAGTTTAGTTAGTAAAAAAAACCATAAAAACATTAATTAGGTAGTATATTGGTATTTTCAAAGTATACACTGTAAATTGCATATTTTGATAAAGCATGGGTTACATTTATAACATTAACTTATATTTTAATACGTATTTTGATTTGGCTTTGGCCATCTGTAATATATGCTATTCGTATACTAATCATGATGTAAATTTTCATGGGAAAGATCCGCACCTGCTTCACCACACCGCTTGTAATCGGTCCTTTGTGGTCTTGCACGCATAACAACTGCTAATTATAATCTCTTTGACATAATATTCAGTTTACCAAAATCATGAAAAAGAGTTCATATTGAGCTTACTATAGACAAAAGATCGATTAATTATTGTCTTGACATATCCATTAATCGCATTGTATAGCTAAAAGAAAAGCTTCAGTCACATGTAATATTGAAACGTGTTGAGGAGCGAGACATCATGGAATAGAATTTCGGCTTTGGCGTCGATACTGCTTATGTTTCATTGCGAAAAGAATCTTGGTAAGTTTTGATATATGCGTCCACATCGATTGCTCTATTGGTACCCACGGACCATGTATATTGATAATTGATGCGTAAATAATAATAATAATATAACATGTAAAAAATTTTCAAATAATATAACATGTAAGAATTTTTAAAACATACTTATTGTAATCATTCTACATAACATATAAGTACTCATATAATTAGATGCTAACATATATATCGTGTGCAAATCACGCATAATAATAAATTTAAAAATGATTCCTACAATTAATATTTATATCAATGTTTTATTAATATTTACATATTCTATATATATATATATATAAAATAAGTGGCATGGCAATACTTATTAGATCTTTTTTTTTTTTTAAGTAAACTATAACTCCCTTAGCCTTAAGTGGCCATTGTGGCCACCTCATGTTTGGGAAGTAGTCAGTAGCCACCTAGTGGTTGGTCGTGCTACTACTACTCCCTACAAGTAGCCATAAACCATTTCTGACTTTTGGAGTGGCCAAAATGTTGCATTTCTTATTCATCTTTATATTTATATCAATAAATAAAATTAATAGAATTAGTTCAATTAATAAAAATAACCATAAAATCTTTAATTAAATAATAAATTGATCTTTTAAAAGTATAGGTTGTAAATTTACATTTTGACATAGTTTGAGTGATATTTATAACATTAACCTATACACCCATATTTTAATATATATTTTGCCTTTGCTTTGACCATCTTTAATATATAATATTCGCATACCAGCCATGATGTAAATTGTCATGGGAAAGACCCACACTCACTTCTTATATTTTCCTAACACCACTTGTGATCGATCCGTTGTGGTCTTGCGTGTATAGCAACTCCTAATAATGATTTCCTTGACATAATATTCAGTGGACCAAAATCATGCAGAAGAGTTCATATTGAGCTTACTATAGACAACAGGATAGTTAATTACTGTTTTGATATATCCATTAATCGCAATATATGGCTGAAAGAAAAGCTTCAATCACATGTATGATGAAACGTTGAGGAGTGACACATCATGGAACAAAATTTCAGTTTTGACGTTGATATATCTTATGTTTTCATTGCACAAAGAATTTAATGTGTGTTCGTGTGAATTGCTCTATTAATACTCATGTATATTGATTATTGATGCAAAAATAATACAATAATAATATTTTTTATTACTATTATTATAATATGTCAGAATTTTTAAACCATACTAATCGTGATAATTCTATATAATATATAGGTTCTGGTGTAATTAAATATTTATATACATACCTTATATAAATCATATATGATAATGAAATTAAAAACTATTTCTATTGTTAATATTGATATTAATATTTTATTAATATTTATATATTACATGCATATAACTGATAATATATAATACCTATTAAATCCTTTTTTATGCAACTATCTACATCCATTGGATAACTTTATGATTATATGTCCATTTAAAACTATAGATTTTGTGGTACTACCCTGTTTTGAGTGCTAATTAGAGGGTCAGAAAAATTGTTGCTTCTTTAGTGGGGTGCTATTTATAGCCCTATACGTGAGCATTTAAGCACTGATTCGATCCCTAATCATTGAGTTTGAATATCTTGTCCAAACTACAAGTGGAGTTTTACCAAATACAGTCCTTCACTGCATTTATTATACATTTTCTGTTGCTGGACAAATACAGTTACCATCAAACTTACATAAGTTGCATCTATGCAGACAACAAACCCGATGCTGACAATTAAAGATGATAAGAAGGGATAAGCGTGGATATATTATAAAACCTATTCAACGGATATGGATAAATTTTTTAAACTCTTAAAATGTGCATGCAACCCTTTTAGAACTTTTGAAAACGTGCACTTACCTCTCCCACCGTTGCTAGAAGGCATATTAGCAATGGTCGGATTGTTAAATGCATATTTTTATAATTTATGAGACAGTAGATGTACTTTTGAGAGTTTTAAGGTTTATCCAGAACTGATGAATAGTTATTCCTCATGCGGTTGGGTAAGAAGCTTTCATCGCGATGCCACAGAGACCGGTCTCGCTGCTTACATCTCTTTGGATCTTCATATAGCCATTGTCCCCCCAACCCGTCCCCCACGAATTCTTCACAAGCCAGTACTTCTTTCCACCAGAAGTTCCATAGCCGATCACGGTAACAGCATGATCGAGTTCCGTCCCACACGACCCTGTAAACACACCACTAGAATAGAACTGGAAAGAGTATCCACCTCCATCGATAGCAACCGATACTGGCTGGTTAGCAACTGCCTGCAATAGGGCTTGCTCGTTGTTGACAGGCACATCATCGAATCCAGTGATCGATGCAGCCTTATTTGCTGCTTTCTTGGTGCTGCAAATCCCATCTCTCCCCTTGTAGGGATAATTCGCTTCCGTGGTTAGTCCACCGTTTTTTTTTATGTATCGGAAGGCATCATCCATCAAGCCCCCTCCGCAGCCCATATTGTAATCGGTGTCACAGTCCACAAGTTGTTGTACGGAAAGGGATGTTAACTTACGTTTTTTGATCATGGTAATCCCTTCGACGGCAGCAACCGCCGAGAATGCCCAACAACATCCTTAGCATGAAGAGCAGCAACTCATCAGAAACAACCAATATAACAGTAATCTCAATATATATATATATTTGCCGATACTTGTCGTTGTGATTGAAGTTTTTGCAATCATAAATATTATCGCAGTCATGTCAAGAGGTTGTAAATAGGGAGATTGTGGAGGCTAGCTTGGCAGGGTACTAGTTAACAACTATAAAAAAAAATACTAACGATTAACCACGGAGGTATACTAGCTGTCGCTTGCCACCTACTTTTCCCACTATAAGTCTGACACTAAAACTACTGGTAACTGTATCCTGTAAAACTAATACGATAATATATGATATAGTTCAAAAACTTTGTTTAATAGTACATGTCGAGCAAAAAATCTAGAAACCGGTTTTCTACTTTCAGCAGAGCAGTAATAGCAGAGAAGCTTTATAGGAAATGAAGATTTTTTTCTTAACTCACCACAGTTTCCTTGATCTTTAACAGAAGTGACAGCTTTTTTGCTTCTCCAGTCCATGCTAACAGGGATTGCAGTAAAATTACCGTATTTAAATGGTTTCGTTTCTAAACTGGTCACGACATTGGAGAGTTTCTTGTGCTTGTAACCTGTGTACTTAGCACGAAACTCTTCATTTGTCAAATCCGCAAACTTATTCACACCTAGCTTGTAACCCAAGTCTTTACCATTATTATTAAAGGCTTCGATGCGTTTTATGTTTTCTTTGAATATGTTATGTCGAAGCTCTTTTTCAGCAGCGTCTTTATAGACTCGACCATGTAAGGTGATCCAATCCTTGTATTTCCTGATCATCTCCTCCTCCAAGAAAGAGGCGAGCGATGCTCTTGAAGCTAGAGTTGTTAATAAAAAAAAGGATAAGGTGGCTAAGTTGATGAAAAGGTTGACTGAAGCCATGGTATATACTAAGTGAATCTATGTGTTGGTGCAAGTTTAAGGAATGGGTTCATGGGATTTTATAGGCAAAGTTGTAGTGTGGTTTGTCTTTGTCATGATAGTGCTTTGAATGCACGTGTTAAGTGGTGATTTTCATTGGTTTACATAGCTTGTATTCAATTTTGGTCATTGTGGATGCTTCTTTGATTAATATTTGTAGTTTTGTCATATTTTGAGTAAGAAGTAGCATCGTGTGCTATATGTAATGAATTTAGGCTGAGACTACCGGGGAAAAAAATTTTGAAAGCTTGAGGAATTCATTTTAGGAGGTCTTTTTTACTCACCGTTTAAAAATCAAATGTTTCGATAACAAAGATATTAAAAAATAATAGTAAAAGATAAATAAATGAAAGGATAACCACTTGTAATAGATTTTAATTAGATGTAGATAAAAAATAAATAAGATATAAAACAACGAACTAAAGCAATGTCTAAGAAGTAAAAACTTTTTATGTTCCTTATGTTCTAATTGATTAGGAACAAAATATAAGATACAGTCAAAAGACAGACAAACAAACCAATTAAACATGTATAAGTTTTTTTCCTATGCATTGGGTTCATATGAATCTTATTAGAACAAAATACTTATACTAATAGATCATCTCTATGGATCGAGTTCATCCTAGAATATTTTTCATATATCTATTACATATAAGCTCATGGAAATAAAAAGGACAATCTCATTCAAATCTTGGGCTTTATAATTGTGATAAATTAATTTTGTATTTAGCTTTCCAATTTCAAATAGTGTTAGTTCCTACGTCCTACTAATCCTAACTAAATGTCACATTCAAGTTTGAACAAGCTTTGCTTGTTCTTGTTGCTCCTATAGACTCTTCGTTTTTGCTTTATCCTCACAAGCAAAGCTACCATAGAGGGTCTTAAATGCAAGGGCCTAAGGGTGCAGTACACTGAGGTAACATGGAGGTCATACTGAAGAATCACTCAATATTATTCAGATGGCCTAAGTATTGATGGTAAGTATAGAATTCTCAACCCTAAGGCTATTGGGAGTTATTGATTATTAGAGGATCATGTGTAATGTCAAATTTATATGGTTTCCTATGCATAGCATATACTATTGCTGGTATATATTAATGGGTTGATTTGATTTTAGATGTAATTCTTTTGTTCTTTTTCTTTTAGGTTTTTCCATGTAAATTCTATGCATGTCTTTTTTTTTTCCTTTTTTGCTTCTTACGTATCTTTTTCCATGTAAGTTTAGTGATCTATAATTAAAAGATTTAAATCCTATCCCAATAAACCGGTGCTAGAGTTTATAATATACATACTGAAGAGTTAAGCCTCTAAGCATGATATTGAGAAACTTAGAGGTTGCATGAAATTCAAGTTATTGCAAGAGCATAAATGAAGGGTCTTAACACAATTGATCTTGAAGAAGGCATTGGATTGCAACCATAGCCCATGAAGGACAATGAGCAAGTAGCACTTAACAAGAAGGCATTAACCACGATCTAGCTAAGTTTAACAAATAGTATATTATAGAAGGTACTAATATGTTAAGCTTGTATGGTTTAGTAGTTTAGTAGATTATTTCTTACTTGTATTTAACAGACGTTGTCAGTAAGGTAAGATACAACTTGTCATTTTTACATCAGTGTACAATTACAAATTAGTTAGACTCTTTAGTTTAGGTAAAAATACCAAACTTTACTTTTTGTATCAAACAAAGTAATACAACCTACTTTTCATATCCGTTTTGAAATGAAGTTTTCCTCTTTCTCTTTACTTCTAGCTTTCATTGCTTGATGGGTGTTTTTTGGATAATTGGTGAAATCATAGGGTTTCGAAATGGTATCAGAGCAGTTACTCTTCCAATCCTCCCTATTTTGTAAAATTACATGGTTAGGGTTTCAATTCAATTGCACGAATAATCTCTAGTTGTGAATAACGAAAAATAATGCTAATTTGGTTGTTAATGATCCTTATTTCCTATCCGGATCAAATAATTCGAGAATGTCAATAGGAAATATAGTCTTTAATGATAGTAACTATCTCTCGTAGACTAGATATATTGAGCTAAGGTTAGGAGTGAAGGTGAAAACTGGTTTTATTGATGGTTCTATTGTGCAACCTGATGATGACTCACAAGACTTAAACAAATGGGTGCATTGTGGCTACATGGTGAGGAGTTGGCTTTTGAATTCTATGTTGAGTGATCTTCCTTAGAATTTCTCATATACTTAGTCAGCCTATCAATTATGGCAAGAAGTTCATGAGCAATATGGAGTAACTAGTGGTCCTATTATTGTTTAGCTACAATAAGAAATCAGTAGTTTAAGGCAAAATAATTTTGCTGTTAGTGCTTACTTTAACAAATTGCATACGTGCTAGGATGAGTTGAATAAGTTACATTCTTTTCCTAAGTATGATTATGGTTGTATGGAATGCTATACATGTATTATGAAAGAGCGTATTCTAGAGTATGAGTCACATAATAGGTTAATCCAATTTCTCATGGGATTAAATGAATGTTATGAGGGCATAAGAAGTTAGATTTTATCTACTGAACCTTTGCCATCATTAAATAAAACCTTTTATCTTGTTCAACAAGTGGAAAAACAGAGGCAAGTGAGTGGAATTCTTGGATCAAATTTAGATATAGCAACTTATTATTCCAACAAAAGCAATTCAGTTGATAAGAAGAAGAATAAGAGAGGTGTGTTTTGTAAACACAACAAGTCTGAGAGGCATACCATGGAAACATGCTTTCAACTAGTCAGATATCCCGATTGGTATAAGGGAAAGAGGATGAGTTTTAAAGGAAACAATTCTAGTTCATTAGTTGTTAATTCAACTAGTCATAAGATGGCTATGTCTATACCGGATACTCCTTTTGAGGAAGGGTAGGATGTTGAACACTATGATGTTGTGAAGTCTCTTGACAAGCAGTTTCTTAAGGAGTTGTGTTTTGAGATGGCTAATATAATGAAATCTTAGGATCTTACTGGTGCTATGAATACAATTAAAGGTATAGGTATATTTTCATCTACTTCTCTTAGTTTAGTAGCTATAAATAATTGTATGTTATCTTAAATAGTAGACATGGAAGCCACAGACCACATGACACCACATTTTCTCCTTTTACATAATGTTACACCCTTAAACATCCAGTTTTGATTAAACTGCCTAATAGAAATTGCTTATACTCATATCAGGTTGGTTCGGTTCATTTGACACCAGAACTCACTGTTCACAATGTTCTATATATACCAGAGTTCAAGCACAATCTCTTGTCTATCCATAGACTAGTTAATATACAACCCTTACAATCCATATTCGATGCTTCTTCTTGTTGTTTTTAGGACCTAGTGTCTAAGAATAATGTAACCTCAACTGCAGCAACAAGTGGTCTTTACATTCTAGAGTAAAAAATAATTAGTCTATCTAATGCATATTCTTCTTTTAATCATCATAATGATCTGTTATTGCTTCATAGTCATTTAGGTCACACGTATTTGTCTAAGATGGAACATCTTGTTGATTCTAAAAGCTTAGATGTGAATAATTTCCTTTGTTTCACTTTTCAAGAAGCGAAATTTCATAGATTAGCTTTTCCTAACAGCAATACACATACTTCTTCTACTTTTGAGCTAATCCATGTTAATGTTTGGAGACCATATCATATTGCTTCTTTGGTTGGTGTACGATATTTTGTCACAATAGTGGATGATTACACTTATTCTACTTAGACCTATTTGTCTCACCACAAAAGCCAAACCTATACTATACTACATCGATTCTTCAAACTTATTGCAAACCAATTTTCTTCTACACCTAAGATTATTCAAACTAACAATGGAGGAGAGCTTATCTCTCATTTTTTTGAAGCACTTTTATCTAGCCTAAGAATTATACATCATAAAACTTCTCCATTCACTCATCAACAAAATGGAAAGGTTGAGCGAAAACATAGGCATTTGCTTGACACCGTTAGAGCACTTAGGATTTATGCCAACTTACCTAAAATGTTTTTAGGAGAATGCTTGCTTGCTGTCACTCATTTGATAAATCCCATACATGTTCAATCCCTAACTTGGAAAACACCTTTTAAGTCACTTTATCATAAATCACCTTCATATAGTGAACTTCGTATTGTTGGTTCTTTATGTTATATTGCTAATCTTGATCCTTTTAAAGACAAGTTAGATGCTAGGGGAGTTAAATGTGTCTTTCCTGGCTATGTTGCTAGTCAAAAGGCCTATAAGGTCTATGATATTTTTGCTAAAGAACTTTAAGTCAATAGGGATGTATGTTTTTTTGAACATATTTTCCCCCTACAAAGATCTTTCTTCTCCTGATAATATTGATTCTCATACACACCTTAAAACTAGTCCTTATTACCAATCTCTTGTACTCAAACCATTTCGTTTGACACTTCTCCCGATGCATTGCTAGCTGTCCACGAGTCCTTGCCATCTAAATTTCCAATTCTTGAAAGTGTCTCCTCATTTCCTAATCAATCATCTTCTAGTCTTCCTTTATGCCCAATCCACTAAAGTTAATAAGTCCCCAGCATGGTTATCTGACTTTATATACTCTATCACTTCTAATCTCGTTGTTGTTGATGGCTCTTCTTTGTCTAGGCCACAAACCAAATATCCCTTGTTCGATAACTTCCATGTATTGTAAATACCCCAAAGACTATGTTGTATCCCTTTCACATGTCCTTTCTATCTAAGAACCATGTACTTATTCCTAAGCTATGAAACATCAAGAGTAGATTGATGTAATGCACAAAGAATTACATGCCTTAGAAAGTAATCAAACTTGGGATCTTGCTTTTCTACCTCCGGGAATAAAGCCATTGGGTATAAGTAGGTCTACAAAGTTAAGTTTAGGCCGGATGAGAGTACTAAGAGATATAAGGCTAGATTAGTTGCCAAGGGTTACACACAAGTTAAAGGGAAAGATTACAATGAAACATTTTCTCTTGTTACTAAATTGAATACCGTACATATTCTCTTAGCAATTGCCATTTCTTCATCTTGGTTTATTCACCAAATTGACATAAACAATGCTTTTTTACACAGTCATTTAGATGAAGAAATATATATGTTACCCTCGGAGGGATATTTTAAAGCAAAGTCTAACCAAGTTTGTCTTCTCAAAAAGTCCTTATATGGTTTAAAGCAAGTGTCATAGCAGTAGAACCTTGAGATTTCTCGGTTCCTGATTTCTATTGGTTTTTTACAGCCACCAAGTGATCACTCTCTCTTTATTAGGAAGAACAGTGATGATTTTTTGGTAGTTCATCTATTCATGGATGATATGTTACTTATTAGTTTGGATGAATCACTTATTAATGTGTTAAAAGATCAACTGCACACTACCTTTACAATCAAAGACTTGGGGAATGCATGTTATTTTTTCGAGCTTAAATTGTGTCAAACTACTTTTGGTTGCTTACTTAATCAGCACAAGTTTATATTCGATGTATTACTTAAGACAAGCTTATCTACTAGCAAGCCAACAAAGACTCCATTTCCTAGTAGTCTTAAGCTAGATCATGATATTAGGGATTTGTTAACTGATGCTACTTACTATGGGAGATTGGTTACTTGCTTGTCGTACATCAATTTGATACGTCTAAACATCAGTTTTGCTGTTCATGCACTTAGTCAACATGTAAACCTCGCAAATTTCCTAGATATGGTGTTGGAAGTTAATAAGATTTCCTAAAAGATAGCCTTAGTGTTAGCAAGATAACTAACCCTGAACCTAAAAGACTACTCTAGAAAAAAAAAATAAATAAACTCAAACTCCTAAAACCCTAAATGGAAATCCAAGCCTTAGCTTGACCCCTACACTTAAAATCCTATAAACAAATGCTAATAACTAATGTTAACTCCCAAGGTCTACCTAATCTAACAAAACTAACTCCATACCCCAATGGGAAAGAGACTGATAATCAAAGCCCATGAGAGCTCCCTGAAACCAATAAAGGGTAACCTAAACAAAAAATAAATATTGATATAGATAACCCTTACAATGAATTCAAAACCTTAAAATGAATACTATAGCTCATAAATGAGCCTTCGAATACTGAAATCCTCATTGGAACCCTAATACATGCAAGCCTTTAAAATGATTGTAAACCCTAACTCAACTATTATACTCTAATTAAATAGTAAAACTATTCATTAATCAGAGACTAATCGCTTAATTACCTTGAAACCCTAATTAATTGTCTTAATTCCTTAAACTAATTAGACAAGATGATCCAACGGGCTTAACTAACTTAATTTAACATACTAAGCCTTAAAATGTGCCTAATTTATGCTAAGTGTATGAGTAATTAAGATGAAGAAACTTAATTACACCTTAATTCACTAATCAGGTTTTACATCATAATTAACTATAAGTTAGGAGTAATTAATCATATGAAACTAAAGTAATTATATAAAAATATCTCCTTAAGAGTGCTAATGTTATACTTAGGGAGAAAATATGAATTTCATAAACTTTTAGATCCGAACTTAGGGTCAAATAAAGGAGTAAATAAGTAATCCCTAGAACCACTCAAGATATAATAATGAACAATATAATAATAATATCCATAAATTAAACGATTCAACCCTAAATAATAAGTCACAAACTCTAAGTAATAAGTTGGAAAACCCTAAAGAGAGTAAAACCCTAAAAACTTAATCATACGCGTAAAATCCTAAAACCTCTAATACATGGGAAACCTTAAAACTATTGAAAAATATCAATAAACTAAGTAAAACCTCAATTAGATGTGCAAAACCCTAATTTAACTAATAAACCCTAAGTATATCCCTAAACCATTTGCTAATTGCAAATTGTTTCTCCAATCGTTAGGAAACCCTAAATCCCCAACCTCATACACGAGTTGAAAACCCTAATTGATCTCGAATAATAAAAGACTATAACAAACAAAGTAATATAGGTCAATGAACTTAATTAAAATGATAAAATATGGAAAGACCCTAGTTACACCCTAATTAGGTCTAAATTACTTAATTAAGTATAGTCACAATTAATTAACTTAATTACCTTTTAATCCATTTACCAATCCTAGTCTTCTTAATTAAGAAGTTGATAAGAACAATGAAGGAGACAAGACAAAAAGGCTAATTAGATAATTAAGATATTTTGAGATAAACCCTTGCCAAATCAAGTAAAGAGTCAAGAAGTAAGTGGTCCCCCTTTGATCATTATATCATTTTAACCAATTAAAGAAATATCTTATCCCCTCTTATTTTACCTTCTTTATCTGTAATTTCACCCATTTAAAACCCTCATTTAACTCCATTCTTCACTCTTAGAAAACCTTAGGAAACACTCTCAAAAAACCCAAACAAAAACCAAAGGAAAAAGGGAAGAAAACAAAAGGAGTTGTCAGACCCTTCTATGCACCTTAGTGCCTTTTGGTCTTACCACCATTGCAAGCCACCAAATCACAAGCCATCACCACCAAAAGATCACATGCACACTCTATCTTCTTTCTGACATTCATTACCTCCCAAAGAACCACATTTCAACTTCATTTTTTAGTGAAAAATTTGGAGCTCATGCAAATCAGTTTAAGGTAAAACTCACTCAACTTAAGTTTTTGATTTACACTAGTTTTACCTATGGTATCTTAAGAGTTTAAGATTAGAGTTACTATACAAATATGTATAATCATGTACATGTCATTTTAGAGCCTCATAATTACACCTTCATTCATGTATTTAGCTTGTTTGTTACTTACATTCTAAAAGTGTAGGAGATAGTTTTATGTAAATAACTTGAAAAGAAATTGATAAAACTCCATGGAACCCTATGTACTATGCATGCTGCCACTTCCTTAGTGAATATCCATCTTGTTCTCACCATATTATGTAATATTATTTGCTTAAGACAAGAAGAAATGTGATTAGAATAAGGAAACACACTAGAATAAGTATTAGATGGAAGAAGTTGAAAGAAAGCCTAGAAAAACCCTACTTAGCCACCACTTTCATGAATGTTTCAAATCTGTAAATTTTGATTTATTAGCTTAATATAATAATTATTTAGTGTTAAGGATGGTTTAAGACTTGATTAACCAAGTTAAGTAGGTTAATGATGAGTTGAGGCTTTAAACTAGCTTAGATAGTGATTAGAGACTTAAAAATGGTATTAATGGTCACCTTAACGATTATGACCAGATCTGTAAAGTTAGGTAAATTGGACTAAACTTAGGGCCAAGGTTAGGCTTCATCCCAAAAAGATTTAGGCTTAGGGCCTTAAAGTGCAAGTTAAGCCTAAAATCCCCCAAAACCCAAGTTTAAGAACTAAATAAAAGGGATAACCAGATCTAAACCTTATATTAAGAAACCTAAAATAAGTTATTCAAGAGGCCTATTAAACCTTAAGGCTCATCCAAGACATCCACTATAGGCCCCTTAATGAGTTGAAATCTCAAATTTAAGAAAGTAACCCGTTTAGGCCAATAAGAGCAACAACAAGGCCTAAGATAAAAATTTAAAGTGTTAGAAAAAAAAAAGTTCACTTTAAATACATAAAAGGAAGCCCAAAATATAAAGTGCAAGGCCCAAGATCAAAAACTAGACCCAAAACCTAAAGTAACCAAACTTACCTTTTAGGCTAACAACCTTATAAGACCTAAATTGAAAACTTGCTAACCTAAAAAAGACCTCAACAAATAAAAAAACACTCGAAAATGTTGAAAATCAACTATAAAAATGCTAAATTCCAACCTAAAATGAATTAGACCCAAATCGAAAACTTGTTAACCTAAAAGCACAAAAATGACCTCGCTAAATGAAAGAATACTAAAAAATGATGAAAATCAACTATAAAAACATTAAATTTTAACTTGAAACAAGAAAGTTATGAGAAAAATATGAAATAAGCGAAAATAAGAAAATTATAGCAAGACTAACGAATAGATTGAAATTAAGATGAGTCTTATTTACTTTAATTACTTTACTCAGGTGATTTGGGGTACCAAGTTTAAGACTACTGGGGATTATTAGGAATATTATACTTCAAGGCTAGGTGAGTATACCGCCCCCGTTTTACTTTGTTATGTGCTTGTAGTTAGTGCACCATCTACTTATGTCTAATAATTGAACTTGTTACATGTAAGGGTATATGGGAACTTATATGTACTTACTTTGGTTGACTCGTACTTGTAAAATACCCTAAGATATTTCAAACACCTTTGTTTGCTGCATTGGAAGTCAAGGTATTAGAGTGTTTGGAATATATTTGCTTAGTCACTTTATGAATCTAGATTAATAAATATTCGGCCTTTAATTAAACCAGACAAGCACTGCATCCTATTGCATAAGCTAAAGGGCATCAATACTATGTAGTAGAGCAAGAGATCATGTAAACCCTACTACTTTAAGTGATGTTTAAGTAACCAAGAGTGCTTCTTAATCATTCTTAAAGATTAACTAAACTAAAAACTTGAAATTTCATTTAGAAATTAAACTTAAATTCAAAAGTTTCAATGTTGATAAAAACCATCCTAAACCCTAACTAAGATGAATTCTTGACTTAAACTACTAAAAGCCCTAATACGAGAACAATGAACCCTAAATCACTCAAAACCCTAAGCCCTAGGATGAACTATAAACACTTAAGAATTTTGAAACCCTAAATGAATAATTGGAAACTCATACTTAACTAATTTTACTCAACTCTAGAAAACTAAGGACAATAGTGAAGGTTAGATTGGCTTATCATAAGATAACTTCCCATAGATATAAGATGAGACAATTTCCTTATCCCTTTATAAGCTATGCCACTTATAAATAGGTAAATCAACTAATCACATTAAATAACTTATTAATTGAGAGTTGAATTAGCTTATCATTTGATAACTCTTCAAAGCTCATGATAAGACAATTCCTTTATCACACTATCCATTATATTACACATAGATAAACTATCTAACTACCTTATCTATCTAATTTTAAAACAAGTGAATGAGACAAATGTATGCCCTTAAAAGGACATCACCATGTCGGTTTGGAGAAGGAGGAATGGAACCATTCTTTATCAATCAAACATCAATTCTCTTATCTTTCACAAACACTATTTGCCCCATATTGCTTACACCATCCAATCATTACATGGTAAAGCTTATGCACTAAATTAGAAGCAACAAAAAGACCTTGTTTGGAGTTACACACACACAATTTGCAACCGGCCATTCTCCCTCAAAAAATCCTCTCATTCTTACTCACTTTTCATACACTTTAAACTTACAAACAAAAGGGGAACAAATCCTACTCCTTTCCCATCCTTGTTGCCACTTCTATACACGCACACCCACACTACAAAAGCTCACTTTTGTTACCTTTACTTTATCCAAACCAAGAGCCACTTTAGGAAACTTTAGAATACCCTAAAACCACACTTAAACACCTAAGCTTTGGAAGTTCAAGAGCATACAAAAAGGGAAGGGAAAACAAGGAGCTAAGGAGTGTACTTAGGCGCCAAATCCATTCTTCATTTTACTTGGAGAGAAGTAAGGTCATAAACTAAATATTCTTAGAATGCCATGCTTAGGAGATTATATATATTTTCATGAGGATATTTTCATGTACATAAGGTGATATTCTAGTTAGTTTATAGTAAGTGTTAAGCTTATGAATCTTTTACATGAATGTTGAAGTACAAGTAAGATAGGTTTAATGTTATGTAAAATACTTGTCTATCACTTAGAATAGGAGTTTATGACTTGAGAAAATTGTGAAACAAGTACGTGAATGATGAATAAACATGCTAGATGTGGCACATTTGAAGTGTCACTTTTACTTCTATTTGGTTTCAAATGCTTAAAACTAACTTTAGGTAAAGGAAATACCATTACATGAAGTTTTGGTATAAAAATCAACTCCTAAAGACCTAAACTAAGGTGTAGCGCCTACAGTAAGTGTGTGATCTATAAATTTTACTTAGTGCTATGGCTAAATAATCCTCATATAAAGAAGAAGTTAAGTTAGAGTTAGAATACAAGTAGTATAAACTCTTCATTTGTCACTTAAACTTAAGGAAATGATGAACAAATTAAAGAAGCCAAGTTAGAAGTCACAAAACCAAACCAACTATATCTAGAACCTAGGGAAAGTTGTTTTGAGACCTATAAGAAGTCCACATAAAGTGCCCTAAGCCTAACAAAGTCACCAACTTTAGTTTGTACAAAAACAAGCCCGTTTTGACCAGATAAGCCCACTTAAGAATCCAAGAAAATTAAGATAACACCACGGTCATGAGTGAATGATAGAAATCTAACCTTGATGGAATTTTTAAGCTTAGAACAAAATTCTAAGCACAAGCTGTCATGCCTCGAAGCAATAGAGTCATAACAGCACCCCTATGTAAACCATTCTAAGATAGAAATTAGCCTTACAACCGCTATCTTAAACCTGATCTACACAAGGCATCCACGACTAAACCGCTTTGAAGTAAACAGTTTTTAATTTAAATAAATCATTTATCTAAGAAAGTGAGGAAATATATATATATATATATATATATAGACACTATAACTCAGTTATTAAAATTAAAGTTTACAATATTTCTCTGTAATGTATTTCCTAGTTATCACATTATTCAGAAATGAAACATTATAAAGTAAAAGCTTAAACCTTAAAAATATGTGTTTATTTTTCAAATGTTTTTCCTCACTCCCCAAGATCCAGCAGTTGCTAGCTTCAGAGTAGTTGTATGCCGCTTCTTAGCCAACACCTGCACGACATCTATAGGGATGTGAGCAACCATTGCTTAATAAGTTAGAATGGAGGACTTAAAACTATACCATAACACAACAAGGTTATCAACCAACTTATTAGGTGCAATACATGTTCAAGCAAATGCCATCGCATGATGTTGTTCGGCCCGTCTTGAGATTAGAGAAATTTCGCCCGCTTCAATCCGGGTTGAGGAGTTACCATTAATGCAACAGCTTACAACCAAACCTAGGCTTGTGCAATGGATACCTCGCTCCTCCCACAATTACCTTCGAATCATTGACTTTACCCGTGCCGCAACCTCCTCTCCTATCACTTAGTTCGACTAAGGATGAAGAAGGGACCATAATGCAATTCTACGCTATCCCTTTCGAAGGGGTCGGCATTTGGCCGGAGAGTCCTAGGTTTTCCCTAATGGGTTGCTATTCAGGTCCGATTATGATTACAAGTCGTATATTTGATTAGGTCTAGTTTAGGGTGATCAATCATTTCATACAAATCATACAATACAAGCTAGAACAACAAACAGAATCATAACATTACTCATAATCAAGCACGTGTGCACTACAGACTATCTAACAAGTA
This sequence comes from Lumnitzera racemosa, assembly GCA_024138005.1. Lineage (NCBI taxonomy): Eukaryota > Viridiplantae > Streptophyta > Magnoliopsida > Myrtales > Combretaceae > Lumnitzera > Lumnitzera racemosa. The sequence goes on from JAMXBC010000011.1 coordinate 86,292,885, forward strand.
TAACCAAGCATAATCTCAAGCCTCCAAAATATAGCATCGTATTAATCCCAACTTACCTGAACTCCTTGCTTACTCCTTCAAGGTTCAACTCGCTCAGGCTATCGCCGATCATCCCTATAAAACAAACGTGATTTCAGTTTTTCATATAACTATTATAGGTTCGTTTTATCTTATAACGCTTATTATTATCTTTTGTGCAGGGTTTAATATGTCCAATTATCTAGATTTTCAAATCTTTTACAATTATTCTAGGTTTGGGGTTAAGTTCGGGTTCAATTTTCACATCGATTTCTAAATTAGGTTTTTAACTGAATTTTTGGTTAAAAATTTATATGTATATCCTAAGAAATCATTCTAACCCATAATGTAAAATTAATCGCATTATCTTTGGATATCTTAAATATCATTTTTAGTCTCTAACTAGTGTTCTAGTCCGTATGGTACACTCAAATCCTAGTTTAATCACCAAATTTACCCATGTTATGAGAAAATCTTACATTTTTTATACAATTACGTAAAATTAAATTTTTGTTTCAGATTTATTATATTCTGATTTTTATTATTATATTATCTAATTAAATCTAATTTTTCATATTTATTAATTTTCCAATTCTACAGTCTTAATTTTTTACAATTACCACATAATTCCTTCATTAATTACACTTAATACTCCAAAGGCTAGGATTAGGTTTCCACATCAGAGATTAACATCCCTAACCCTTTAATTCCTATCTAAATCAGTAATTAATATCTTAATCACCTAATTAACTCAAAATTACCCAATTTTTCTATCATTTTAGGGCTAAAAATTTACCTAAAAATTTCAAAAATTAAATTTAAGAAAATGGCTTCATAGCACTATTCTATATCACTTAAGCATTCTATAGAAAAAATTTAAGTTCCAAGCTATACTCCTAAGCCTATTTATTTCTAATCCTAATCATACTTTGTTTTGTATGATTTCTTAAGGACTATATATCAGGGGACATATTTCCATCAAAATAATATTTTTACTAAAAATTAAATACAAAAATATTTCGGTACAAGTTTCATAATTTTCTAAGGATATTTACTATTTTTACAAAATTATACAAAATCAGGCTAGAAATCGAACTTATCAATTTGGGTGGCTCCAGCTACCGTCGGTGGCCATAGGTGTGTTGGCACACCTAGGCGCTGCCACCACCATGTGGTGGTGGTGGCCGTTCACTCCCAATTGTTCGTCGAGTCTAGGTTCTCCTTACAAGCTCCAACTGCACAGTTTTCTTTTTTTTTTTTTACTTGAATTTTTTTCTTCCAATTTCAATGCTCCTAATTTTTCTCTGATTTCTAACTGTCTAAATGAGCTCTATGATTTTTTCCCTATTTATAGAGCTTTGTGGTAATTAATGTATATTAAATTGGACAAGACATTGCTCAAATCCCTTAATTTTTGGCTTTTGTGTTACTCTAATTTAATTGGCTAATTTTTTTCTTATTTTCCCTAGCTACCACGACCCAATTCTAGATTACTCCTTATTTTTTCTGATTTTTCTTTATTTTTCCATAATTAATGAGGAATTATTTAGTATTATTTTAGCACATTACGCGTATTTTAAGTAATTTAGCGTATTTCTACATACATGTAAATTCATATATTGTACAAATATATAATCCTAAATATTATTTAGGTTATTTAATAATTTTTAGTATACATATAATTTATCTCTAGCGATTCGTTAATTATCAAAATGCATTTTACGCATTTTTGATAAATAACAAGTTATATACTTAAAATTTAGAATTTTTATATTCTTTTATTTTATTACTTATTTTCTTAAATTCAAACTTACGGGATCATTTTACTAATATTTCTAGCTTTACTTATAATTTAGGTTTGATTAGATATTTCAGCCAATCGAAACCTTGAATGGTTAGTTGTGAGGCTTACACAAGCCTAGAAGATTACACAAGCCTAGAAGATTACACAAGATAACAAAAAGCAAAACAACTAAATTAAGCCCAAAAGAAAGCCAAACCATGAGGAATGCTACTGTTCTGATCCATGGACAGAATTGCAGGTCCCACCACAAAAATATAATCATACCACATTAAAGTGCACTAAAAAACAATGAAAATCAACTATAAGAATATAAAAAACTGATTTAAAATGAAAAAGTTATACGTGATTGAAGTTTTAATACAACTAGGAGAAGTATAAGAACTAAGTTAAAAATATAACTTAAAAGATTTTAGGTTAACCTTATTATTTCATTTTGATTTCTTCTAATATCATATTCGTGATGTTTAAGAGACCTTACCATTGGAGACGACCTAAACGCAAACTACTACGATTGGTCAGCTATGGCCAAGTGAGTGATTCCTAATGACCTCAGGCATGATTTTGTTTATAGTGTAAATGCACTTAAATTTCTATAATGAACTTGAATGTACGTGGAATATGGGAAATACATGTGTGCGATATTGTGATTGAACTCCATGATTTGCTAATCAGTTAATAAACTAAGTTATTTGTGATGATAAATATATATATAATTGTTATGGAATACAATTGTTTGATTACAATGAAAACCAGATTAAATAATTATTAGTGAGGGAATTCAATGAATCCTGCATTTCTCATGTTTGCATCATAACTAGACCAACTGCCACCTCACGTAGAAGGTGAGAAGGGACTCACAGGACCGGAGGCTCCTGCAAGGATTAGGCAATGGTTATGCCACTTATATGTTATTGAATCTCTGTTCTAGCTTTTAGGCTTACTAAGTACTAGGGAACTCTAACAGTTAACGAAGGGCGATGTCTTGTAACTTCCGCTTAAAGCATGTAATGTGAATTATAGAGGCCAGTACATCGTTAAACTTGGGAATTTTGACTTTAATTTTTAGTTTTGAAAAGGAAAGTGTATTTTTCATATGAAAAGTAAAGTTATTTATATTATGTATATGTTTGAGTTGGTTTGAGCATATCGATGCAAGTAGAAGAAAAACCTAAGTGTTAAAACCCAGTTGATGGTTTGTATTGGTTAATTATCTCCAACCTCAACTACAGGAGGCAAAATTCTAAGTTGCACGTGATTCCTAGGTCATTGCATATATTATTTAGCATTTGGAGTGTTTCATACATTTATATGTTTGTGCATTTAAATAAATCGTTGTATCGCATGATGAAGGGATTTATTCACTAAGCATAAACTTATACCCTAATAGATTTATGTTGATATAAGACTAACCCTTCACTAATTTGGCCTAAAGAATGCTTGAGGCGAGTCTCATGCCGAGATGGAGTTATGTGTTTTAGAGAGTGAAGAGACAATTCTTTAATAATGGCCAATAGATGTTCATTTCCTTCAGTTAACTTAATTTTGTAGTTAGATAGGCTTGTGACAAATCTTATGGATTTACCATGTACTGTAATATTTTGTTGTAGAATTGTATGTTCTATGCTTTATTTTCAACAATTTACATAATTAATTAGTAATTTCAGTTAATATGCTTAATATTACATGTCTATAAGCGTAATAGTAACATAGAGTAGAAAAAGCCTTGTGTATGGTATAGAAGGCTTACGATCAGCAATAAGGTTTATTATAAATCTTTATACGGTGCACAGCAATCTACTACAATAATAATACTGTTAGGTCATGATAGATCATGCATAGATAGATTAATATTGATATTATATGTTGTGATTGTTTATCATATGACGTCTTCATGCAACATGTTCTTGCCTCAACCTTTGGGATCTACTTGGCTCTAAAGAGTGATGCCTTCTACTTGAGGTCGAGCCATATCTATTGCTGAAGATAAGCCATATCTACTGTTGAAGGTGCTTATATTGCTAAGAGAGCTTATATTAAAATGGATACTTAGGTCCTAACATACCTAAATACTTCCTAACCTAGGCAACGATGGGCATAAAACCGTACTATATTTAGTTATCGATCGATTGTATATACTATTTGCATTACATATGCTTATACTTGTATTCATATGTTTGATAAATACCTTACTTGTTATTGTTTGATGGTAAGATAGGAAGGTTACTTACTAAGCGAGATGCAACTTACCCACCAATAATTTCTTTTACAAGTCTTATAAAATTGGGGTTGGGCTAAGATTCGAGTGTAGAGTGCTCCATTGGGTTGAGAAAGTAAAGTATTAAGTTTAGAAAAGCAAGTGGTATAGTCAAATAAAACTTTTGAGGTATTTAGTAGCTTTATGATTATCAAGATATAGATACCCTTTCTTTTTGTTTGGTAGGTGACTTTGACTCTCTACAATTCTATTGATCATAGATTGCTGGATCACTGATAAATATATATGTGTAAATATATAGTTAAGTAGATGTACGTAAAATGAATAAATACTTTTAAAAACTCACTAGTTAGAGCCTACAACCTCTAACTTGCAAGGTAGTTTTTATATCATGAATACACACATGATATGAAGATTTTAGGTAAAACCATCAAACTCCTCTCATGGGGCATTACACAACGCATGTCACATCCGTGCACTTTACATCTTCAAGCACTTTTTCATGTTTTGAAATACTTAAAGGGCATTATATCTCTTGGATTGTTTTATCCAGCACATCAATCCATTACAGCTGTATGCTTATTCCAACTTTGACTGGGCTGCATCTTCCTTTGATCGTAAGTTTATTAGTGGCTATTACGTATTACTAAGAAATGCTTTGGTTTCTTAGAAAGCCAAGAAACAACCCATTGTTGCCACATCCTCAACAAAAGCGAAATACCGAAGTCTTGCTATAGCTACCAAAGACCTTTGGTGGACTTCTTATATATTCACAAATTTGGGGATCAATCCTTCCTTAACTGTTAATATTTTATGTGATAATAGATCTACTTTATTAATTGCTACTAATCATTATTTACGTGCACACGCTAAACACATTGATGAGGATGTGCATTTTGTCTGAGATCATGTTGTTTCAAGGTTCTCACAGGTTAATCATGTTTCTTCAAAGTTCCAAGTTGCCAATTTGCTCACCAAGTCTCTACCAGAACAATAGCTTCAGTTCCTTACATCCAAATTGTTGCTCTAAGCATCTCCAACTTGAGGGGGCGATGTTAAGCTTACGTAGTTTAATAGATTATTTTTTATTTGTATTTAACACTCGTGTCAATAAGGTAGGATAACACTTGTCATTTTTACATTGGTGTACGGTTACAAATTAGTTAGACTCTACATATGAATACCGAACTTTACTTTTTGTATTGGACAAAGTAACACAACTTATTTTTCAGATCTATATTGAAATGGAATTTTCCTCTTTCTCTCTACTTCTAGCTTTCATCACTTGATCGGTTTTCTTTTTTGATAATTGGTGAAATCACTGGTTCCGATAGTAGAGAAGATAGCTGGTGGATTATGGAGAAATCGAAAGATAGGTATATGATATAATTGTCTCTTGCAACTGGCTAGTATTGAAGTAGATATCATATTTCCTCTAGATGAGTGACAAGGATTGGTGGGTGAGACAGTTTGTTTATGGCATTAGTTTTGATAAGGCTTGATTAATGTTAATTGACTAAGAATAGTTTTTTCTAGTAAACAATTTTTTCTCTCACTTTTTCGGTGGTCAATTCTTCCTCAAATGCAAATAGCGGGCATGCCATTAGTCCTTATATGTGGTTTTTCTTGGTCGAAGCCACTACGTTTAGGGGTCAATTTCTATCGAGTAAACTAATTTGTTTCGTCCTCTTGGATAGCTTAATGACAAACAAAACTTAATTGGTTTTATGCAAAGACACGTGTCTGACAGCATGGACGATGATGGTGACAAGCACCGAAGTCAAAGCTTCAGCAGAGAAATGATTCCTTATGTCACTAACATCCATTCTAGAAGACAAAATAGGGGTCAATTTTCCACTGTGCTTGACTTTCTAGATTAATTAAATTGTCGATAATTGCATATGGAGAAATTATATATATATATATATATATATATAATAAGTTAGAAGTAGTTCAAGTGGTTTTATTTGGAGAATCAATCTTATTGTATGGACTGACATGTTAAGATAGATTTTTGATGGATTTAGAGTCTTAATATGTCATTAAAAAATAAAAAATACGTGACGGATTATAGCACCCACTAAAGTCTTAAGGCATGACAACTTACACTTGGGTTAAGATTTTTACCCCATTTTCCCTACACCAAGCACCATTACATCCCTATTGGTGAGGGGCTGCTTCTTGTGTCATTTATAATACCATACGTTAAAAGTTATTAATAATCAAGTTGCCAAATATTAATGGACTTATTTCAACCATTTAACCAAAAAATTTCTAACTAATGTTGACATGTTATGGCCTTATATACCACTATTCAACATCTCACATAATCCACTAAAACTCTATTTACATTTTATTCACATGGGATATCACAATACTCATATGTGTTTAGTTTTTAAATATTTAACTAATCATTTTTTAACTAGTATTGACATGTTATGGCTTTATATACTGCTATTCAACACCTCACATAATCTATGTAGGACTTTATTTACATTTTATTCATATGAGTTATCACAATACCCATACGTGTCTAATTTTTAAGTGCTTTCATGACTATTCTACTATTGAAAAAATTCATAAAGAGTAGCATTACAAATTAAAAAAATAATAAAAAATAGAGGTAAGCGAGTACTAGGTGGGTAAGGCATGAGGACCTACCTATATCCTATCCTATAAGTATAATTTTCTAAACTTTTGTACTTTGAACCTATCATATAACACCATAAAATCATCTTATACCTTATAAATTAAACAGTGTACCCTATAGAACTTATATATATATATATATATATATATTTCTGTTGAATCATTATGGTAGATGTATATTCAATGCCAAACTCATGACTTCGCTACTACTTATGGAGCCTAAGATTTTTGTTTTTATTTTTTTTTTTTTTGGTTTCCTTAATCTGATCAATATTAAATCCTACCTATTTAATATCAACCCTCTACTAAAAATTAAGGGAAATTGGTTTTTCACAAACTTAAAAAAAAAAAAATCAAAGTCGCCACTTTACTGGAGTTGGAAAAAAGTCAAGTTAGAATCGATTGGGTTGATTGATTCTACCTTAGCCATTGATCTTACAAGAAAATCACTTTAAAATAATGATTTTGAAAAACTGATAATTTTGAGTTTGGGAGCTAATCTATTAAATTTTAAATGGGCACTACTTTAATTTTTTGAGCTTAGATTTATTTTTCAAGATACCCTTTTTAACTTAAAAAATAATTATGAATTTACAATTACAAAAAATTAATTTTATTTACAAAAAAAAAGAAATTAAACTCATATATAAAAGGGAAAAAAATTTTTGCTATGTTAAGTCATCACATAGTTGACCACAAGTGCCTACAAACTCACTATTTTAGATTAGATTTGCCATAATTCATTTAAGAAAATTTTAATGTATGCATTTATTTTAATTTTAAAAATTGGCCGAGTTTATATCTTTTATCCATTTTATTTCTTATCTAAGAAAATTCTAAAATAGGGTCCTAATTTATATGTTTGATTTTTTCAAAGGAAAATTTAGAAAAAAGTGTTAATTTTGAAAATGATTTTTTAAATTTTTGAAAACAAATTTTTATAATTAATAAACCTTCTTTTTTTTTGTATTTTCAAATGTTTTAAAGAAAAGAAAAAAATATATATATAAAAAAAAGAAAGTCTCTTCTTTTTTTTTAACTGATAAAAACTCTTCTTCTTTTTTTTACTTCTTCTTTTTTTTATTTATTATTATTATGATAAAATAGGAAAGCAACAAAAAAAAAATAATACAAAACAACAAGGAAAAAAAGAACCAAAAAAAAAAACAAAAGATAACCAACCAACGACTTGTGTGGGTAACATCTAGAGCTTGGGTACGGTTTTAGAGTAGGTACTCGAGTCGACACAAGACCCGTACATGTGCTAAAGAGAAGAATAGAGGGCTGATCAGCATTGGTTACCTCGTCACAATTCGGCCACCATTTTGAGCAGCTATGGACACTTTTCTAATGTTTTCAAAGATGAAAGGATGATTCGTGGTAGTGCCACAGCTTAAAATGGCCATTTGAATGGTGGTGTGTAATGGCCAGAGTTGGTTAGAGAGGGGAAGTCGTGAATAGGCTTAAATGGGGATTACTTGAAGTGATGTGAAGGTGATTTCCTAAGTCTTTAGATATGGGAAATTTAGTAGAGCGGGTGATTCTGCTCAAAAACCACCATAGAGTAGTGGTTTTAGAGAAACAAAATGAAGCTTGCAAGTTAGACGGAGAAAGCTTCAACTTTTGCATGTAGAAAGTATTTCAAAGCTTGCTTATTGCTGTAATCGAGTACTCAAACCCCATTTTATACTATTTAAGTCTCGGTTAAACTTACAAAGTCATCAATGGAGTTAATTTGTATTTTCAAGTTTATTAGGTTTTTACTAAAATTTAATTCGAATTGATTTAATCTTGAATCTATTTTGTGAAAATAATGGTCAAAATGTGTTTCAGGATCTTCGTTCTTTCTCAAAAAGTTGTTTAGAAACTTCGAAAAGCTTCAATCATAGAGATTCAATGCGAAATAAAACTCCACATTCATTTTTTTTTTTTGACATTTTAGATGCTTTTTTCACCCACTAAATTAAATTAATGACATTGAATAAGATGTGGGTATCAACGGAAAGGGCTTTATGTGAACTATTGATTCCTACTTTTATTTTGATAAAATTTGCTCAAAAATTTGGTTTAATCAAGTCAAAAAAGCTTGCTACAAAAATTTGTGAATTCTTGGAGAAGAAGGTACCAGTTCATGTAGCAGCACGTGCCATGCGCTTGGCGTACGCGTGTGATGTACATGCCATAGAAAATCAAAGGTGCATGAAGCACTTGTGACCTTACCTAGTTCCAATTTTCAAGCTAGGCTTTTGTGCATTATAAATTGCAGTTAGCCAGTGAGAAATCCCCTATCCTCTTTTTTTTATATATAAAAAAATAAAAAATAAAAAGAAGAAAAGAGGAAATAAAAATAAAAGTAAAAATGAAATCTAGTACATATGTCTACTTTTATTTGATTGTCTCTTTAAAAATGCAATACCTTCTAAATCAAACCTATTGAAATTAATTTTCAAATTGAATTCAACTTAACAATTTTACAAGTTCCAATTTGTTTGGTTAATTGAAAAAATTGCTTTTTTTCATAAATCAATTAATTCAAGTTGAATTGAAGCACCAATTAAAGTCACAATAAACTTAAGTTAATTTCATTTTTATGAACTACAAATATTTAACATCAACTATGGTCAGAATATTAAATTTTAAAAAAAAATTAATATTACTCAATATAGCCCTAAACTGTTAAATCGCATATGTTCACTTTAATGTTAATTGAGCTAAAAAAATGAACTGGCCTTCTTCAGATGACTCAAAGACCCTAAAGTTGACCCAAGACTTCTATTTTTTGTATTTTTTTCATTTGTTCAAAATTTTTTGTGTTTTTCTATATTTTCTAACTTTTTTTGTATTTTTTATACTACATCTATCAATTTATAATAGAAAATTAAGTCTAAGTGTTGATTCCTCAAGGATTTTAATTACTAATACTCACTAAATCTCTATTATTTAACCTACAAATTTGAGCTTGAGAATTTAAAGAATCTAAAATTAATTGTAACAACTCATAAATTATCTCTAAGTAAGAATTGTTCAAGCATTAAAGTAATAAAGCAATAAAATTATAAACTACTTCAAGATTCGCAAACCGTATCTAAATCTTTACTTCCCTTATATTTAACATGTGATTTCCCTTAAAGATATCTAATTTATTCTGTAATCTTTTTTAACCAAGAGAATTTTCTACTAAATTGATCGCTTTCTTAAGCCAATTAATCTTAATCTTAAAATCACGCATTAATATATCTTCTCAAAATCATAACCTAATATCGCATTATTGCACAACGAATTCTCTACGATATAATTCAAGATTTTGTAAAGATCTTGCAAATTATCTCGATTCTTGCAGCAATCCTCATCAACTATGTCTACATCTAATCTTGTAAGAAATCTCTCAAGAAAAGAATAAAGAATTAATTAGATCTAATAAAAAACCATGTCACATGAGTAGATCTATGTTCCATAAGACCTAGATACCAAATATCTATTCTCGACACATCATAAAGCAACAATTTTGAATCAAAGAATAAAGAATTGTAGAAGAGAAAATCATGAAATCTAAATTAGATTGAATCTTGAAGTCTTGATGGTCCTTTACTCCTTTGAGTGTTCTTGGCTTGAAAAAACTCTCTAAATGTCATCTCATAATTCTCCTATGAAAACCTTAAAGAAGCATTATATAGGAAACAGCAAAATAAAGCTCGTGCAAACAATATGATTGTATTCCTTAGTCATGTAACTTAGTACCAAATTTCTTCACATCTTCTTCTTTTTCCTTTTTTTCAAAATTGGGAACAACACGACCAAGGACATGGTCATGTTACTGACTGTGATCGTTGAAAAATTCACTCCAAAATTCCTTGCAAACAACATAATCATGTTGTTTGAGTATGTTGATATTCAAACCTTCATAACTTGCTCATTTTAACTCCAAATTAAGTGAAATTTGTTTTTATCTTTTTATTTTCTCATGTAAATTGTTTCAAAACCTAAAAAAAAAAATCTTACTCAATTAAGTATCATTATCTAATAATAAAATCCAATTTTAAAGGAAAATCATCAAAAATTACCATGTAGAATATATGCAATTTAAAGCTTATTAGTGATGAATTTTGAGTAAAATTTTACCACAAGGATAAAAGAGATACCATTTTTGTCCCAAGAATAAACTATACTAAGCATTGTCATAGTCAGCTAGCTATCCTAAACCTGATCCACTAGAGATTTCAAAGATGAGAGAAAGAAATCGTTCTTTAGGGAAGAGAATCAAATGAAAGAATACAAGTATGCCCTTGAAAATAGGTTAAACCTTAAAGATATCTTCTTAGATGGACGATAAAAAAATTATCTATTTTAAAGTAGATAGAATTTTTCAAGAAATGTAAATTTAAAACAACCATCTTGGATGGATGGTTTCTCAATATATTAAATTCAACACCTATGTAAGTACTATCTTAAATTGATGGGTAAAGCACCATCTTGGATTGATGAGCTTTAGCAAAACTTGAACACCATTTTAGATTAATGGATATAACACCATCTTGGATTGATGGATTTAGCATCATCTTAGATTGATAAGCTTAAGGGAAATTATCACTATCTTGGATCAATGGGTTTAAAAAAAAAAATTATCACCATCTTAGATTGATGGGTTTAAATACTTATATCACAAACTTGGATTGATGGATTTAAACACTTAAATCACCATCTTAGATTAATGAGCTTAAAAAAAATTATCACCATCTTAGATTGATGGGTTTGGTACCATCTTGGATCGATAAGCTTTGACTTAAACAGTCTCTTAAATTGCTGAGTATAGGACCATCTTGGATTGATGGCCATTGCATCATCTTAGATTGATAGGCTTTAGCAAAAACTTGAATACTATCTTAGATTTATGGGTATAGAAAATGTGAAACCCTCGCAAATTTAATTTGATCAAATTTCAACTTATTTGAAAATTTTTTCTCTATTAAATAGTTTCCTTAAGCTCCTTAAGTTAGACAACAAGGCATGGTACCTAATATCTAGAATGGACAAAAATGATCCCAAAAGCATATTTGAGAGAGAGTTTAAACCAGAACTGGTTGTTCAAGACTTGAATTAGTAAAGATTAAATTTGAACCCGATTGAAAACCTTAGATTAGATACTAAGGATTTAGTCCCTTTTATTTGAACTCGGGTGAATATCTAAAGAATGGTCACTAAAACTAAGTGGGAAGAAGAACAAGGATAAGGGAAAATGCTTGAAAGTAACAAAACTTGACACTAAGGCCAAACATAGCCAAAGCTGGGTAAAAGACCAGTTTAGAATTGACTTAAAGAAAACTTATTCTTTTCTCTTTTCTTTATTTTTTTTTCTTCTTCTTTTTCTTTTTATTTATTTATTTATTTATTTTTTGAGAATTGCTAACAAGTTTAGGTTCCTCATATATGCGGGCCATTGGCAATTCACTCTTTTCTTAACTTTGCTCAAATTTCCTAACAATCTTGTCCTCAAGGGATCCTCTTTTCTTAGGCTACACTATTTTCAAACTCAGGGTTGATGTCATCTAGAGTGATCATAAGGGTAGTAACTCTTCTTGAAGGCTTCTCAAATGTTTTTTTGTCATAAGAACTGATGGGAATTAAGCTATCGGACTATTGACCTGCAGCCGAGCCATGGACTAAAGGAACTGGCAAGGTAAATCCTCTTACTCCAATCGACTCGTCCTGAAGCCAAGTATTTCTTTGCTGACCAACTCTGTGTGCTGAGCTAAATGACTACCTATTTCTCGATGATTGTATGCCGAGAGGCAGAATACCAAGACAATAACTTGTCTTCGCCCTCTCACACTGGTACCCAAGTCGACTACTTACCCAACTTCACTCTTACCTAGAAGCCGAGAGAATGACATCGAACTAATCTTCATTTATGCCTACCAGGATAAGTAATCTACCAACACTTTTTGTTTACACCCTCCAAACAGCATCACCAATGTACCCATGCCACGTGTACAGTACCATATGAAGAATTTGCTACACCAATCATTATTCTTCTTGAATATTTCTTTTTACCCTTTGTATTCTTGTATATTACTTCTTTAGGGTAATACCCATTTTGTCCTTTTCCTTTTTAGGCAAGTTACCCTAAGTTCTTAAGTATAAATATCCCTTATACATATAACCATAGAAAAGTAGATTGAAATTAATACACTTGACATTTTTCCTCTCATAAACACTACTTGTTTACTTTCGTTCCACTCTTATCTTAACCCTTAAGTAAGGCTAGGTAACAAATAACCTCACCGGTCGAATTCTTGTATCATATTAAGTTGTACTGTAAGTCATCGATAGTTCCATTAGTGCATCATATCCATTAAGGTTGTTCGTAAGTTTTGCTTATTTTTCATTCACTTTTGTTCTTTTTACATATTCCTCCATCACCTCTTTAAGCTTTCAATAAGCTCGGACTCATCCCCGTGACTAGCTTTATCTGTTCTTGGCTGTAGTTTACATCACCACTCCTCCTATATCTACCTTTGAACCACTACCTTTACCCTTGCTACGACTTCTTTTCTAATCACTTAGTTTAACTAAAGATGAAGAAGTGACCATATATGCTATCTAGTGTTATCCTTTTTAAAGGGGACAGTATTTGGCTAAAAAACCCTAAACATTTCCCCTAATGAGTTATTATACAAGTCCAATTTAGAATTACAAGTCATATATTTAATTAAGTCCAGTTAAGGTGATTAGTCTATATCATGCAATACAAAAAAATTGCAAATCAATACAGCAAGCCAATAATACATAATACATTTAACAACACGCACACACAGGCATTCGCACAATCAAATTACCTACAGGTACAAACAAGTATAACCTTAAGGCTCCGAGTACTGCAAAACAGTACACCGAAATACAGTTATGTATTGATCCCAAACTTACCTAGACTTTCCACTTGCTCGCTTAAGGTATAACTCACTACGAGCCTTCATCAATGGATCCTAAAATACAAAGATCGTTTTAATATTCATATAATTATCTTATATAGGCTTTATTATGTAACTCTTTATTTTATCTTCAGTTTAGGATTTTATTATATCTAATTATTCAAGTTTTTAAGTCTCTTACAATTATCCTCATTTTGAGCTAAGTTTTGAATTTGCTTCCTATGCCGCTTCTAAATCAATCTCTAAATCAGATTCTAGTTTACATTTTGATTACCCCTTGTTTATAAGTCATATAAATGAATTCTAACCTTTTTCTTATAGTTCATTTTGGTGGATATAACCATTGGTTTAGATTTTTGACTTACTTTCTAATATACTTCTATTAGCCCTAATCCAATTTTTGCTTTTAAATTAGTTTCTAATCCAGGTATTGTCCATATTTCAACATAACCACTCATACATATGTATGTATGTGTGTGTATATATATAAATTTACTTAAATGCTGCTTTAAATCATTAGGTTTAGCTTAAAATTATAATTTTACTTAATTACTCAAGTTCTATATTACCAATAACCAAGCTTGTTCTATATAACCGATAACCAAGCTAGTTACGGGTTTCATATGTAAAATCTAGGAATTCCTTCTAAACTAATATGTAAAATTTATCTCACTATAGTTAGAGATTCTTAATCCCTGTTTTAGCTCCCAAGCAGTATTTTGATCAGAATGGTACACTATATTTCTCATTTAATTATCGAATTTACTCCTAATGTAAGAATAACCTACGTTTTTCATATAATTACCTAAATATTCATTCCATATCAAATTTATTTTATATTAGCATTATAATACTATCAATTTCGACATAATCTTTTCTATCCATTTAATTCCTATATACATATATTATATATTATTACATAATCTATACTTAAAATTCTTATCTAACATTTCTAATACTACCTATATCATCTTTCATCACCAAATAACATATCAACATGTCTAATTATATCCTAAATCATAATTTATACGCAACTACCCTAAATCATCAAATTAGCTTAAATATACCCTTCTAGCTATCATTTATTTACACATATTTACTACATAACACATAATATTTACATCTAATACCTCAAACATCACAAATATCATCCTACATCAGCAAATAACATTCTAAGATACCTAATTACATACTAAGTCAAAATTTCCAACAAATTAACATTAAATCACTAAGTTAATCCCACAAATTGCCTTTTATGCATGATTTTAAGACCTAAAAATAAGTAAGATTTTTTAAAATCAATTTTTGAAAAATCTCCTCATAGCACAGTCATATATATTTTAGGTAACATATACAAAAATTTTTTGGTCAAAACTATATCATTAAGGTCATATATATCGAAATAAAAAACTAGCTTGAATTTAATGATTTCTTAAAGGAAGTATATCCTGAGACTTAATTTTATCAAATTGATATTTTTTTCCTAAATCTACATACAAAAATATCCCAAAATACCAAATTTCATAATTTTCTGTAATTATTTGATATTTTTAATAAATTAGAAAAAAATCAGAAGAAAAATCAATACTCACCAGCATTGCTAACTCCAGCCACCACAAAGATACCTAGCCCTTGTCTGCCGGTTTGGGTGCTGCCTCCACTATCCAGTGGTAGTGACTGTTCACTCCTAAGTGGTTATCGGATATACATTCCCTTTATAAGCCCTAATTGCAAACTAAATTGCTAATTTTTCCTAAAAATATTCATTCCTCTTTTCTTAGCTTCTCTCTATTTTTCCTAGCTCCTTAACTGACTAAAATGAATTACAATTGAGTCTTGCTAAATTTATAGTTTTGTTTAACCTTTTTCTTTAATTTTCCAAGTGCCAAATACCCTTTATCCTCTCTTGTTTTATTTTATAATTGTCTCAATTTAATTTGTTGATTTTCTTTCCTTACTTCTCAGCATGCCATGACCCAATTCCAAATATTTCTTCATTTTTTCCATGAATTCTTGATTTTTTAATTAATTTTTGTGAATTTTCCTTAATTAATTAGTATTATTTTAGCGTATTCTAGGTAATTTTAGTAATTTTGTGTATTTTTACCTACATGTGAATATATATATGGTACAAATAAATACTCCTAAATATTATTTAAGTTAGTTATGATTTTTAGTATATATATAATTTATCTTTATCGATTCATTAATTATCAAAATTTATTTTATGGGTTTCTAATAAATAACGGATAATATATATAACTTAATATTATAATATTTAATTATTTATTTTTATAGATCCAAACTTATGGGATCATTTTTACTAATATTCCTATCTTCGTAATAAAATTTAGACTAAATTGGACAACTTACTCAATCATCCTAAATTTTATGTACTTAACCCTGAACACCTAGCTGTAAGACTTATAACTTTTACCAAGAATAAGTTATTTTCTCCAATCAGAAGGACTTTTAAGTAGGGATGGAATTATGGGTAGGTTTTAGTATGCAAGAAGAGTGAATTTTGAGAGTATTGGTTTTTACTCTTGCTCTTTCAAATTTAACAATTCTTATTTCGAGGGATGAGCCTTATTTTGAGAATAGGCCTTTTGAGTTATATGTCCCTCATCATTTCAAGCCTTAGAGGTTCGGACATGATCACCTTGTTTTTGCAGATTTCTTTCTTAGGTAGTTTTTTAATTTTTTCACTTCAAATTTTCTCATTTCCTTTTATCCCCTTTCTTTTTCTCTTTTTTTTTAGATTTTTTTTTTTTTAATTTTCCCCAAGACAAAGGTAATCATCCTGTCCTTCAATATATGACTCAAGGTATACATGGCTTGTGTTTAAGAAGAAAACCCTTCTTCATCTTAAAGGAAATAAGTAACTCGATGTAATAATGATAGTTAAATTGAGGTGACTACAGCAAGCACAAATTATTTTTAACCTTTTCTCCTTTTTAAAGATCCTAACCTCCAAATTACCCTATATAGTGTGGTTCTTAACAATGCTTTATTTTGAAAATACTCCATTTAAAGGCTTAATGGGGTTGACAAGGGATTTTGTGTTTAGGATATTGAAAAATGAATGTCTAACATCATTTTAATTTACATATCAAATTCAAGATAAACCTCATTTAAGGAATGAGTTTGATATCCTCACTTAAACTTTTCAAATAATAAGATCTTCCTTAAGTAGACTTTAGTGGATTCAACAATTCCAATTTGCTTTAGGATGCCCCGATATTAATCAACTGCAATTGCTTAATTTAAAAGAATGACTCTAGTAGTATAAGGTAGCCAAGAAGTTAATTTTATTCTAAGTAACTACTATTACAAAGTCATGCAAAATATTTCCTTATAGGTCTACTGTAAACTTGATTCTTCTTTACCTGTACTTTAACTTGCTCCATTTGATGACTCAACTATTTAAGACAACATGTAAGCTTATTAGAAGGTATTAGTAGACTCAAAAGATATGAAGCTATAAGTGATTCTATTGAAGTCCCTTCACAACTTGAAAAAGAAAAAAAAAAAAAAACAACTTCTTGAAGCTTTAGTTAAACAACCTTAGCTTCAATCACGTCTTGAATCTTGTTCCTCAACCTTCAGCATTGTTTAGTGAAGTGCCCTTTTTGACTCATGTGCTAGTCACACCGTGCTTCTAAGTCAAGACTATATGGTTTGCAATTTAGATTAGAAGCTTCACAAACTAGGATCTTTGCCTCCTTTAAATGATGAAAGAGTTGAGCTATTGAAATCTTTAGTTGAATAAATTGTCTCCTCCAATCCCCTTGGGTTTGTTTTTTCTCACTAACCCTTAACTCTTTTCTTTTTCAACCACTCTCATTGCTTAGGCTTACTAATGTTTGATCAATATTGGAGGTCAAGTGTTGAAATCTTTTAAGTAAAAGGCCCATTGCCATTTCTAAGTTTGAGATGCTCTTCTACAATGTTGCCACTTTTTCTTCCAAATTTGCAAGTCTCTTTTTGGAGCTTGGATCTCGAGACACTTAAAGACTAATGATTATGGGGAATAAGATCTGCAACTGTTGGGCCAATTGACCTACCGTTTTTTCAAAGAGGTGATCTTATCATGAGCCCTTTGAACTTGACTAGAAGAATCCTCACTCGTTAGCAACCCTCTCTCTCTCTCTCTCTCTCTCTCTCTCTCTCTCTCTCTCTCTCTCTCTCTCTCTCTCTAATAAATTTTAAAAACCTTTATATTTCAAGAGAAAAAGGACGAGCTTATTTTCTTATAAGGAGAATTTTACAAGAATAGAGAAATAAAAAGGAACTTTACAGTTTATTTTACAAGGAATGATAAGAAAGAAAGAAAGGCTTATATTGAAAATAAACAAGTGACGTATATTTACATGAGAATATCTTAGATAGATAAACTTAATTGACAAACTATTTAAAAAAACTAGGAGTGAGAAACATTTTAACAATTTATGATTAACTAAAGAAAAATATTTACAATATCTAGCTATTTAAAAGATTACCTATAATACTTGAAAGAAGTGTAATTAAAAGAGAAGAATTATTTTCCAAAGGAAAATTTTATAAGGCACTTGATATGTACAAATAGCTATCATTTCTAATTGGAAAATTTAGGAACTAATGATAAGAGCAACAAGAAAAAAAATCTAATGGAAAAAAAAAGGCCGGTGAGGCAATTTATTCTATAATGAAAACTTAAGAAGACGAATATCTTATAGTTGCAAAACTCTATACTGATTAACAATGAATTTGAGAAGGGGAGGGTAGATAGACAAATTGTTAAGGATTTACAAATTTAAAGGCCAATAAAATCTATGAAAACCTATAATAATCTACAGAGTGGTGAATTTTAAAAATTTACAAAGAGGGAGGGAAAAAGTTTGTAAACTAAATCAAGTTCTCCTTATTTTGCAGTGAGAAAGACTACTTACAAGTTGTGAGGTTTTTAATTATTTTAAAGACAAGCTAATAGTCCTATTCTTATTCTAAAACGGTGACTCAACTAATGGCAAAAAAGGAAATTATTTCATAATATATAGGGAGACCTTTTGATTTAAAAAACAATGCAATTTTTATAAAGAAAATAAGGGTAGCAGATAAGATTATTTCCAAACATAAGTAAATAAGCATAAATATTTACATATACAGGAAAAGATAAGGGTATGCGAATACGAATGCAAATGCAAAGGACCAATGATTAAATAATAATGTGGCAATAAAAGAGTTTAGGGTTTAGGATTAGGACTTTACTGGAATTCCATTATAATAAATTTGAAATTATAGGGAAATTGAATTATTATATAGGAATGTTGTTTATAAGGAATTTCTATATTTACAAAAAGGCTTATAAAAAAAACAAAATACAGGAAACTAAAATTTTACAATGGAAAAATCTTATACAAAGAAATAAATTACATTTCATAGTACGGGGAAAATATATTACAACATTTTTGTGATACAATGGAATTCCGATAGAGCCCCGACCTTTCATTGGTGGTATGCCCTATTACTAGTTATTCATTGATCTAAAAGTTCGTATACGCAATCAAGGTAAGTTATAAAGGTCCTTAAGCTAACCTCATACATTTTCAAATAAACGGTTCATTAGTTACTTCGAAGCTTAAGTGGAGTAGTTTAATCAACCCCGAGCAGTTTTTACACCACTACACCCGGAGTCTACATAATGGCCCCTCATCCTAGGTTCTTAAGACGACTTGAGTCTAACCATATTTACCTTGCATCCATGATGTAATATATTAACCCCTACATCCCAATGTATCACATGCATGAGTATAACAATTAAAACAAATTATCTACAATAAAAGAATAAATAAATAAACATAGGTATTTTAAAAAATAAATTTAAATTGGGAATGTTTAAGTTACCAAGTTGTCAAGCTTGAAATTTTTTTTTTGGTTTCATTAATCCAATTAATATTAAACTTACTCATTTAATATTAACCATCGACTAAAAATTAAGAAAAACTCATTTTTACAAAAACTTAAAAGAAAAAATTTGGAGTCACCATCGATCGAGGTCGGGAAAAAATTATGTCATAACCAATTAATTCGAACTTAGCTACTAACCTTATGAGAAAATCACTTTAAAAAAAAAATTTTGAAAAATCGGAGATTTTGAGTTTGGGAGCTAATCTATTAAACCTTAAATGAGTATCGCTTTAACCTTCCAAGTTTATATTTATTTTTCAAAATATCCTTTTCAACTTAAAGAATAATTCTGAATTTATGAGTAAGTAAAATTAATTTTATTTATAAGAAAAAAAAAAAGAAATTAAATTCATATACAAAAAGGAAATAAAAAATATTCTCTATTTTAAGTCGCTCTGTAGTTGCCTACAGGTACCTACATACTCGCTATTCGAGATCAAACTTGCTGTAGTTTGGTTGAGAAAAATTTAATATGTAGAGTTATTTTAATTTCAAAAATTGGCTGAGTTTACATCTCTTAACCGTTTTATTTTTTATTTAAGAAAATTCTAAGTAAGGATCCTAATTTTGGTATTTGATTTTTCAAAAGAAAAATCTAAAAGAAGTCCTAATTTTGGAAATGAACTTTTTTTTTTGAAAAAAAACTTTACTAAATAATAAACCTTCTTTTTTTCTATAAAATTAAAAAAGAAAGTCTCTTCTTTTTTTTTTTAAGTGACAAGAACTCTTTTTTTTTTTACTTTTCTTCTTTTTTTTTTTATTATTATAATAATAAAATAAGAAAGAAGCAAAAAAAAAAAATACAAAACAACCAGAAAAGAAAAAAACAAAGAAAGTAGACCAACCAAGAGGTTATATAAGTCAAAGGTGGGTTAGATCTAGTTCTGGAGCGGGTACTTGAGTTAGCATATGACCCATACATGCACTTAAGAAAAGAAGAAGAGAGGGGTAGTCAGCGATGGTTACCTCGTCGCAATCCGACCACCGTTTTAAATGGATAAGGACACTTTTCTAACACTATTAAACATGATAGGTGCAGCTTGAAATGGCCATTTGAATGGTGGTATGTGATAGCAGGAGTTGGTTAGAGAGAGAAAGTTGCAACTAGGCTTAAATGAGGGTTGCTTGAAGTGATGTGAAGGTGATTTCCTAAGTTTCTATATATTGGAAATTTAGGAGAACAGGTGGTTTTGCTTAAAAACCACCATGGCGTAATGGTTTTAGAGAAAGAAAATGAAGCTCATGGTTTAGAGAGAGAAAGCTTCAACTCTTGGATGTAGAAGGCATTTCGAAGCTTGCTTATTACTATAATCAAGTCCTCAAACCCTATTTTATACTATTTAAGTATCAGTCAAGCTTGGAAAGTCATCAATGGAATTATTTGCATTTTTAAGTTTCATAGATTTTGACCAAAATTTAATTTGAATTAATTTAATCTTGATTCTACTTTGTGAAAATAATGGTCAAAATGTGTTTCAAGATCTTTGTTCTTTCTCAAAACACTGTTTAGAAACTTCAAAAAGCTTTAATCATAGAGATTCAACTCAAAATGAAACTCCACATTCAATTTTGTTTTCTTTTTTTACGTTTCAAATGCATTTTTTACCCACTAAATCAAATTAATGACATTGAATAAGATATAGGTATCAACGAAAAGGGCTCTGTGTGAACTATTGATTCTTACTTTTATTTCGATAAAATTTGCTTAAAAATTTAGTTTAATCAACTCAAAAATGAAATCTAGTACACATGTTTATCTTTATTTGATTGTCTCTTTGAGAATGAAATACCCTCTATATCAAATTTAAAACACAGATGTTGAAATTAATTTTCAAATTGAATTCAATTTAATAATTTTACAAGCTCCAATTTTTTGGTTAATTGAAAAATTGCTTTTTTCATAAATCAATTAATTCAAGTCCAATTAAAGCATCATTTGATGCCATAATAAACTTAAATTAATTTCTTTTTTGTGAACTATAAATATTTAACATCAACTGTGGTTGGAATATTCAATTTAAAAAAAAAAACTTAATATTCCCAAATATAACTCAAAATTGTTAAATTGCACATGTACACTTTAATTTTATTTAAGCTAAAAAAATGGACTAACCTTCTTTAGATGACTCAAAGACCCTAAAGTTGACTCGAGACTTCTATTTTTGGTTTTTTTTTATTTGTTCAAATTTTTTTATGTTTTTTTATGTTTCCTAACATTTTTGTATGGTTTAATTAAGACTCTTTTTCTTTATTCTTAAAACATATTATAAGGGGTTAAAAATGGGGTGTCCATACTACTAAGTCAACTAGTAATAATTTGAAAAGAATTAGATCTTATAGCATAAATAAATGATATAATCCATATATATAAGAAGTTAAAAAACATACCCTTTTTAGTAGTGTAAATAAGTTAAGAAATGGGATATTTTTAAGATTGTATTATATTAGAGTTAGTAAAAGAGGAAAATGAGGCAAAAAGTGATATAGTAAAAGAAAAGATAGGTTTCACTGGAAAAAAATAAAAAAATAAAAGGAAGAGAACTAAATAGTAGATATAAGTAGCACGTGATCTTAAGGTTTTATTATTTTCTTTGAAGTTGAAAAAAAAATACAATATGAATATTTTTATATATATCAATATTATCTAATTATTATCATAGAGTAAGTATTGGGTATTTTGGAACTTATACTTTGTATACAATAGAGTACAGATTTAAGAATGAGAATAGTGTATTTTAACTTTATATTCATACCTTATCTTATGAGAGTAAATTCTGAAAAATTATTATACAGAACCTACTCTGTAATCCTTATTACTCATAAATCGTTATTACTCATATAAGATCTACACAATAGAATAAGATCAAGGTGGATACCTATATAATAAGGTTATCTACTTATCTTTACTAAAAAAAAAACTATACGGGATTTATTCTCTTCGTATTTTGATTTTATTTTATCTACTTTACTTTGAGAACATCTTTTTGTCATTTTTATTAACATAAAATAGTTATA
The DNA here is from genome assembly GCA_024138005.1 of Lumnitzera racemosa. NCBI lineage: Eukaryota > Viridiplantae > Streptophyta > Magnoliopsida > Myrtales > Combretaceae > Lumnitzera > Lumnitzera racemosa. The sequence goes on from JAMXBC010000011.1 coordinate 86,315,461, forward strand.
TAAGGTGTTAAAGCATATTTTTAAAGATTCAAGGTCTAAAATTCTTCTTCTTTTTTTTATTTTCAAAAGAACGACATCAAGTGAATATGTAGAAAAACACTCAACATAAAGCAGCGTAGTTGCGATTTATCCTGTGTACATATACATGATAGTCGACAACATGGATCAGCTTAGTCTGATATGCTTCTACTGTCGTGGTATAACTAAATATTAGAACAATTTCCTAAGAGCTGTATGCGTATGCTCCAGTACCATCCACCGTCAAACACATCAGTAGTAAACTATAATTACATATCTTATATTTATTCAACATGGTGCTTCGAGTCAAATTCTTCAAAAACATAATCTCCTGCCCATAGTGGATGTTTTGACCGTGACAAGAAAAATAAGGCAATAGAAAACAAAGATAATATTAACTATAAAAAAATATTTAAAAACAAAAAAATAAAATAAAATCTAGGATTCTTATCCCAATTATAACCGACTTTTCGACCTTGGGGAATAGTTTTGTTCTTATTGTCAAGGATAAAATGGTCATCATATATGAGTCTAAAAGTAGACTTTTAAAATTTTGAAAAATTATACACTCAAACCTCAAAGACTAAGAGTTCAATGTACATAACGGACTTTTAAAATTTTGCAAAATTATACACTCAACCTCAAAGATTAAGAGTTCAATGTACATAAAGCAACCGTAAAAGGATTTATTTGCAATATATATCAAAAGTCATCATATTGGATGGTAGGCAAGATTTTATCGCAGAGATTGCACGAAGAGTTAGTCATGAACTACCAAATATGTGGCATTCATATGACATAGTCGATATTTTAAGAGTTAATATTGTCAAGGATATTTAAATTTTACTAAAATGCATAATTTACTTTTACTAATTTGCTACCTAATTAAAGCCTTCATAATCATCTTTACTGTCGGAATAAACTTTAATAAGTGTGTTTACTAATATGTATATAAGGATGAATCAAGAGTTAACTCGAAACCACCAATAAGTCGAATCACTCCATTTTTAAAGTAAATTATGACCTACTTTACTTTAAGTGGCTGTTGTGGCCACCCCATAATTGGGGAGTAATCGGTAACCACCTAATGGTTGGTTGTGCTACTATTACTCTCTATAGGAAGCTACCAACCAACTCCTGCTCATAGGATAACTGGTACGTTCAGTTTCTAATTTATGTTTATATCCACAACGATAAATAAACTTAACAGAATTACTTCAATTAGTAAAAATAACCATAAAAACTTTAATTAGATAGTATATTAATCTTTTCAAAGCATAGACTATAAATTATACATTTCGAAAACGTATGGATTACGTTTGTAACATTAACCCATATTTTAATATGTTTTTTTGCTTTGGCTTTGCCATCTTTAATTTATGTTATTCGTGTACTAGTCATAATGTAAATTATCGTCGGAAAGACCCGCACCCACTTCATATATTTTCCCAACACCACTTATAATCGGTCCTTTGTGGGCTTGCACGTATAATAACTCCTAATAATAATTTCCTTGACATAATATTCAGTGTACCAAAATCATGCAGAAGGGTTCATATTGAGCTTACTATAGACAACAGGATTGTTAATTATTGCCTTGTTATCTCCATTAATCGCAATATATGGCTGAAAGAAAAGCTTCAATCACATGTATAATGAAACGTTGAGGAGCGAGACATCATGGAACATAATTTCAGTTTTGATGTTGATATAGCTTATGCTTTCATTGCATAAAGAATCTTGGTCAATTTTGATATGTGTCTTTGTGGATTGCTCTATTATTATTCACAGATCATGTATATTGATAATTGATGCAATATTATTATTATTATTATTATTATTATTATTATTATTATTATTATTATTATTATTATTATAACATGTTAGAATTTTTAAAACAAACACATTGTAATCATTTTACATAGTGTAATTAAATGTTGACATGTATACGATGCGTAAATTACACGTTGTAAAGGATTTAAAAACTATTAATATCCATGCTAACGTTTTATTAATATTTACATATCACATGTACATAATAAATGATATATAATATCCTTTTAAGTGGATTAACCACATCCATTGGATAACTTGTTCACTTTGTATCCATTTAAAACTATTGATTTTGTGGTACTACCCTGTTTTGAGTGCTAATTAGTGGGTCAGAAAAATTGTTGCTTCCTTAGTGGGGTGCTATTTGTAGTCCCCATACGTGAGCATTTAACCACTGATTCAATCACTAATCATTGAGTTTGAATATCTTGTCCAAACTACAAGTGGAGTTCTACTAAATATAGTATTTCACTGCATTTATTATACATTTTCTGTTGCTGGACACATACAGCTACCATCAAGCTTACATAAGTTACATTTATGCATACAACAAGCCTGGTATTAAGATGATAAAATGAGGGATAAGAGTCAAAATATCATAAAACCTATTGATTGGATATTTAAACTTTTAAAATGCGTATTTGCCTCTTTTAGAGCTTTCGAAAATATGCACTTACGTCTTCCACCGTTGCTAGAAGGCATATTAGCAATGGTCGGAGTGTTAAATGCATATTTTTATAATTTATGAGACCGTAGCTGTACGTTTTGAGAGTTTTCAAGGTTTATTCACAACTAATGAATATTTATTTTCCTTATGCGGTTGGGTAAGAAGCTTTCATCGCGATGCCACAGAGACCGGTCTTGCTGCTTACATCTCTCTGGATCTTCATGTAGCCATTCTCCCCCCATCCCATCCCCCACGAATTCTTCACAAGCCAGTACTTCTTTCCGCCAGAAGTTCCATAGCCGATCACGGTAACAGCATGATCGAGTTCCGTCCCACATGACCCTGTAAACACACCACTAGAATAGAACTGGAAAGAGTATCCACTTCCTTCGATAGCAACCGATACTGGCTGGTTAGCAACTGCCTGCAACAGGGCCTGCTCGTTGTTGGCCGGCACATCATCGAATCCACTGATCGATGCAGCCTTGTTTGCTGCCTTCTTGGCGTTGCAAATCCCATCTATCCCCTGATAGGGGTAATTCGCTTCCGTGGTTAGTCCACCGGTTTTTTTGATGTATCGGAAGGCATAATCCATCAAGCCGCCTTCGCAGCCCATATTGTAATCGGTGTCACAGTCCACAAGTTGTTGTGGGGAAAGGGATGTTAACTTACCCTTTTTGATCATAGTAATCCCTTCGACAGCAGCAACCACCGAGAATGCCCAACAACATCCTAAGCATGAAGAGCAGCAACTCATCAGAAACAGCCAATATAACAGTAATATATATATTTCCTCTTCCGATATATGTTATAACTATAAATATTATCGCAGTAATATCAAGAGATAACAAATAGGGTGACTGTAGAGGTTAACTTGCCAGATACTAATTAACGAGTATAAAAATTACTAACGGTTAAGAAGGAAAGCGATATTCACTTTTTAACCTTGGAAATCATTTTCTACGAACATTTTCCGTAAAGATTTACCATGGAAATATACTAGCTACCACTTGCCACCTCCTTTTCCCACTATGAGCCTGACACGAAAACCACTAGTGTAAAACTATTATTATAATATATGATATAGTTCAAAAACATTGTTTATAGTACATGTTGAGCAAAAATCTAGAAAACGGTTTTCTACTTTACCGAATACCCTAAATTTGGATACCAAAGCAGAGTAGTAACAGCAGAGAAAGTCTTATAGGAAATGAAGATTATTTTCTCACTCACCACATTCTCCTTGATTTTTAACAGAAGTGACGGCTCTTTTACTTCTCCAGTCCATGCTAACAGGGATTGCAGTAAAATTACCGTACTTAAATGGTTTTGTTCCTAAATTAGTCGCGGCATTGGAGAGTTTCTTGTGCTCGTAACCTGTGTACTTAGCACGAAACTCTTCATTTGTCAAATCCGCAAACATATTCACACTTAGCTTGTAACCCAAGTCTTTGCCATTATTATTAAAAGCTTCGATGCGTTTTACGTTTTCTTTGAATATGTTATATCGAAGCTCTTTCTCTGCAGCGTCTTTATAAACTCGACCATATAGGGTCATCCAATCCTCGTGCCTCCTGATCATCTCCTCCACCAAGAGAGAGCGAGGAGATGCTCTCGGGGCCCAAGTTGTTAATAAAAGAAAGAATAGGATGGCTAAGTTGATGAAAACTTTGATTGAAGCCATGGTATTGGTATATACTAAGTGAATCTATGTGTTGCTGCAAATTTAAGGACTGGATTCATGGGATTTTATAGGCAAAGTTGTAGTGTGGCTTGTCTTTGTCATGATAGTGCTTTGAGTGGACAAGTTACTAGTACTTGCCTTGAACGTTGTTCTAACTAAAGCACCTCCAGTTTGGAATTTAACTGGTGTTATTTTCATCATGAATATGCACACTGAGGGAGTAATTTTCATTGATTTTAACAGCTTGTATTTGGTTTTGATTACTTAATTGGTTTTATGCAAAGACATGTATGTATGCGAGCATGGACGATGATGGTGAGAAGCAAGGAAGCTAAATCTTCGACAGAGAAACGATTCCTTATGACACTATTATCCATTCTAGAAGACAAAAAAGTGGTCAATTTTCCACATTGCTTGACTTTCTAGATTAATTAAATTGTCGACAATAAATATATATATATATATGTATCTATATTCCTTCCATCACACAAAACATACCTGAGTTTAGTTCTTTTTTTAACATCCGAACAATCTCTTTTTTTTTTTTTTTCTATTTACACATAATCTGAATTTTCTTTTTCACTCCGAAATACTTGTGTTATATAATTAATCTTTATACGATTGAAAAAAAAATTATAACACAAATATCCAAAAAGAGAAATTGGAAATATACAAGTTTTTTTTTTTTTTAACTTACAAGTTAATAAACAGTATGAAAATAGAAAAAGCATAAAAACATAAATTGTATAGCTTAAAGAAACAAATGGCAAAGGTATACAAAGCAAAAAAATAAAAGGGCATGAAAGATCATAACTAATCCTTCGTTTTTTAGATATTGGTGAATAGATTTCATAAATGTGAGATAAAATCTTTTAGTTTGTTTAATGCGAGTTACCTTTTTATAGTATAAAATACCATCATTGTATTTGTTTCATCATTAAGTATGCCTTATAGTGGACAATTGCCACAATAAGTACTTTGTCACATATCCATGTTAAATTTCCTGATCATCATGAGTGACGATTCGTGGTGATGGGGATTGGTCCATATTTTATTTCATGTTAAAAGTTTTATTACCAAAAATTAATATTGTCTCATTTTTGTAATTGATTCAAATACATAAGAGGTTAAAGGTCAAAGAGTTGAAACGAGGTTCAATCACAATTAAATCGAGATTGAATCAAGATTAGATCAGATTGATTTTATAGTTAAATTAAATTAAATCAGATTAAACTATATAAGTCAAACCTAGATTTAACAATATTAATAAAAAAAAATACGTCTTTTCAAATAAGTATCACAAATAAATAATTTACATTATAACTATATTTATTTATATCATAACCATTCATTGATAACTAGTTTCATGTTTTATCTCTATATACAAATATACAATTGTATTCCTATTCGTGTCGCCTTGTTATTCATTCTGCTTATCATATTAAATATTCCTAGTGCTATTTCATATCTTCTATTACTCCTCCGAATTGGAGTAAAATGCATTTTGTACACGGGGATGAGGTTTTTCTACCCAAATTGAAAGGACAAAAATAGCCCTATAGTTAGATTACAAGTACAAGAGTACCCCGAAATTCAACCGTCTATGCTCGCTAATAATGCAAAAGGTGCTCCTCCTTTCAGGGCTATTGAGGAAAGACATCTTACGAAATTATAATAACCGTCATTTAATATTTTAATTTACATTATTTATATTTTCTTTTGCCACTTATTTTATGAAATGAAAGACAAGAAATTTTCAATCTAATTCATTATTACGTAAAAAAATTAGTATTCGTATTATTAAGTTACAATAATTATTATCACTTATGTTATTTATATAAATCTTAATAAAAATCATTATTTGTTTCAATTATAAGTAAACTACCATTTTTCGTAATTTCATGATAACTCGTCCCCCAGAGTAGCCGGCTTTACAAGTGAAAACAATCCCCTTTGCGTCATTAATGGGATGTATAATCAAAACTAGTGTTTCTTTGATTTGCTATCTCATTAAAACTAGTGTTTGTATGGTAAATGGAAAAAGATTTAATAGATAGCAAACAGCACATGTATTATCTCTTTCTGTCCATTTTCTCTTTATGTATATATTAATATTATCAAACTTGATTGAATAATTAATTCAGATAGTCTGAGGAACAAAAATTAAAAAAAAAATTAATTTAATTTAATCACGGTTTAATTAAGATTGAGATAGGTTTTATAGTCGAATCAGGTTTAACCATAAAGTTAACCCGACTTTGATAATGTTAGTATATATTTCATTCTCCTCACAATTCTAATTTTCACATCAGTTCAACCAAATAATAAAGACATTGCATATCCATTCTTTGTAAATTGTCAAACAATGAACCACTGTCAATTTTCAAGGAATTGGATTGGAATTAGATTTTTGGATTGGAATTAGATTTTAAGATTGGCAATCAAATAAAGCCTTTGCGTCCTGTATCTACTGCTCCTAATGAGCAACAAAACTTTTATCGAAAATAACTCTACAGCGCACCATACAACGGAAATTTCTCGGTTGGACCATATGTCATGTATTAAGTACATAACTAGTAGAAAAAATAACCATTAATACCAATACGTTAGATGTTGATAAGTAATAAGTAAATATTAATGATATTTAAATATATATTACGTGTTATAATTTTATTAGTATTTATCTTTTATAACTCTGAATCCCAAAAACTACTCCAAGTAAAATATGGTTTTATTTAAGAGAAGTATCTAAATAATACTAAAAGCAGCTGAACCTATCAATTATTGCCATCACTAAGCTAGGCTGAATTCAAACAATCAAGAATATGATAATTTGAAATTGAAAAGAACAAAAGATAGTTGGAACATCTCCTATATCAATCACGAAATGGAAATAGCCAAAACGTTGCAAACCCATCTCTAGCACCAGAAAATTCCAATTATTTGCCGTGAACCGGGTCCCAAACCGCACAACAAATTCAAATATTGATCAATCGTAGTAACATGGAAAAAAATTCAATAACGTAATAGATATTTAATCATCGCGTTTGAACACATGATAATATGAGTGATAGTTTTTTTAAAAGCTACAAATTGCTACTAACATGCAATTGAATAAAAGTGAAAATTATACGCCATATGGATATCCATCTGACCTATATCACCCAATGAATTTCTTCTCTGTAACATGTCGTTGCCAAAAAAATAGTTGCATGCAGGTACCAACAGAAAGATTCCTTCCGGTTGTAACTGTTTTATGAAAACAACTAATAAGATTCCTGGATCAGCAAAATTGGACCTTCTGTTAATGTCTGAATCAATAGTTTTAGTATAGAATCATTCGGGTACGGCAGATCCATCTCCTCCACTCATTATGCGAGTAACCTATCATATCATTGAGCAAGAAGAAGGAATCTTTATTACGTTATCTATGAGATACTTTTCTTCAGAACTTGGGTGACCTTGTTATAAGATCCCTTTTTCATCTCATTGATTGCTCAATAAAATATAGCAACATCAGGTTACGTATTTAAATTGGACACCGTAAGTCGCTGTTTGATGGATTATCCATGCAAATTATTATAAGAGGAAAAATATATATATATATATATATATTTTATGAACGGTGGTGAATTATGTAACTCAGGCTTGGATTGGATTGAGATAACGATGTAAATACTAGCCTTTCCCTTCCAAATCAAATAGATTCATATACGTGTTGGTACGTGGCATGATGTTCTTCGTCATAAAACCCGATGTGAATTGGATTTGGAATTTGGTGCTTCTGGATATGTTTGGTTAACATGGGTGGATAGGTGGAGTTCCATTTCATCAAAGTTGGAAAGCCATCTTCGGTCAGGTCGATCACCAAGACGGATAGTAGTCAACCTCTAGGATAAGGCCATGTCCAATTGGGTTGAAGGACAAACGATCGAATCGAGTCAGGAGAGTGATCATGGAATAGGTGATCAGATAGATGTATGGCTGTAAACTAATTGAGTTGAGAAGATAATACCGACTTTAAGCCTAAATTCGATTTAAAATTTTAAATAAATTTGGCTCGTTTTATACTCTTGTTTGTTTGAACGGTCGGCTAAGGACCTCCACTTAGTTTCCTTTTATCCCATGAGTTTGCTCGGGGATTTATGTGCCATCGAGAGAATACCGTGTCCTCGTAATTGACCGTGTGAGTCCTTCCTTTCCATTTTTCTCCCTAGTTACTATTTGCTTGTGTTTTCGATTCGCTCGGTAGGAAAAAAAGAAATATAATAAACGCTTCTTTTTGTGATAGATGCAAGGATGGATAATGTTGTAAATAACCTGTTAATCTTTACTCCTTGGCTTTATAACGTGTAATCTGAACTAATTAATATAAAAACATATGTCTATATTTTATGATCCTAATTAATATAGTAAATTCCTCTCATAATTTTATGATCCTAATTAATATCAAAGTTCATGTATCTATGTCCATAGCACAAAAATTAATATTAATATTAATCGCATTAAGAACATAAATCCTAAAATTATTCCTATGAGCTCTTCAAGTTTTATTCATAAAAATTTTGTTTTAAGTAATAGAATCATGAATTATGAAATAGAGATAAAAATCACATTAAATATCAACATGTAATAAACCAAATAAGAAAATTAACTCATCAAGTAATGTTAGGATCCACTAATGTCAAATTTCTTTCATGACAATTGCAGAAACAACATAAGTAAATTCAAGAAATATGTAGTAAATTGAGAGAAAAGAAATAGACTCAATTATATTTTTTAGCACAATTTCGACTTCTAGTACCGTTTTCTTTAAAAAAGCTCAGCGAATTTTGAACTCCTTGTACCGTGCAACTGAAACGAAATGCACAAGCAAACTAAAATAAATAAAACGAAATTTAAAACAAAAAAAAAAAAGGAAAAGAAGGTCATAAAGCAAAAATTCACTGAATCAAATGTATGGTATTTGACCAAGTCATTATCTAATCAATTATCGGATGCTTCTAAGATATGTTAAAACCATTTAATCTACTTTTAATCAAATTTACTGTTATACACTTCCCTTTTGAGTTGTTATTATCTTAATTATAATGGATACACATTTTTTAATGGATAATTCATAGTTATCAATCATATAGTAAATTCTCGTAAATTTTATCATCCTAATTAATATCAAAATTCATACATATATGTTGATATCACAAAAATTAATATTGATCGCATTAAGAGCATGAATCCTAATATTAATGTAAAGTGCTTGTGTTTTAGGCGAACTATCAATCTCTACTCAAGGCTTTTTAAGTTTTATTTATAAAAATTTTGTTTTAAGCAATAGAACAATGAATCATGAAATTGAGATAATTAAAAATCGCATTAAATATTAACATATAATAAATCACACATCAATTAACTCATCAAGTACTGTTAAAATCCAATAATATCAAATTTAGTTCATGGCAATTGAAAAATAGCATAAGAAAATTTAAGAAATGTAGTAAATTGAAAGCAAAAGGAATCGACACAGTTACATTTTTTTAAGCACAATTTCGACTTCTAGTCGTTTTCTTTAAAAAAAATAAATAAATAAATAATAAAATAAAATAAAAAAGAACTCAGCGAATTTTGAACTCCACGTATTGTGTAATGCAAAGGTGAAAAGATGAAAAAATAAAGTCTCTTAGAAGCTCCACGTGGCAGCTGCTCTGCATTCTTTTAATAACTCCCATATAGAATGCTATTCTTTTTCCTTCTTAAACAATTCAGGTGCACATGCATTATTCATTTTATATAGCTAATATGTATGTGAAATCAAAATAATATTAAAAAAAAAAAAGAATAGTAGTAGACCTTTTTTTAATAAAATAATCACAAATTATTATATATGGATATCTCGACGTTGCTGTGCATGCATGGCTTCAAGAATTTCATTGAGACGTGAGCTGAAAATATTCTCCGAAATGGGCTCAACAAGTTGGGCCTTTTTTGGATTAACAATCCTAGAAGTATATCTTGGACTTAGCTTCATTAGGCATGAACTAAATATTGACCTAACAACATATTAGAATATTATATTTGTTCTTTATGTATTTATATGATTCATTTTTAATATATAGATCCTCACAAAAGATAAATATAGAGTATACTTTGAATCTTGAAATATAGACTAAGCATATGTTAAGATTATGAGAGATAGAGAGAGGATTTAGAAAGTTATGAGGGATACAAAATGCACATTATAATACTATGTAAGTTTTGAAGGTTGTATTCCGCCTTCTATGTTACACAAGTTCCCTTTATATAGACTATTAGTGTCGTAAACAGATACATGACATATTGAACATGTAGCAAACAAAGTCTACTTTATAAGACAATAATACATAAACTAAAGAAAAGCAAATGATAATAATAGCAAACACATAAGTATATCAAGGACAATTATTACAAACAAAATAATGCAAATGCATGTTTTGACAATATTCTTCTGATAAAATTCCTTTTTAATCCATATAAAAAGTAATAGGCTCATGTAATGATGACAGATTTGCATCATCAATATGGTCAGAGCTTTAGTTGTATCCAGTTATCCATACTTGTTCCTCCATTCTGTAAGGATTTTTCTTATATTCTCTTAAAGCATGATAGATTAAAGGAACAGTGTCTTGATAATCTTTACTACAATCCCATGGCACTTCTACTTCAAAATGCTATATTTCCTTATGAATGGTTTGATTCGCAATACACAGTGTTTCTTTATATTTTATGTCATCTTATCTTATATTTCCTTTAAAGTCATCAATAAAGTTAAAAGTGAATAATAGATAAAATTTTAAATTTTATGTCATCTTATCTTATATCTCTATCCGTAGTAACCTTAATTCAATTATGAGTTTAAATTGTAAAGAATTTGCTTTTAGAAATCTATTGGTTGAGTCATTAACCCATGCTAAGATAATTTGTTTCCATATGAGTAAAGATTTAAACCATTTCATTAAGTTTGTTAAGTGAGTTAAATGGTTTAAACTTAAATTGGACCTGATTATCTATAAATATTATAATGCTTCATGTGTTGAGAATTGGATGGTTATGGTTTAACAATGAAGTAGATACTAGTAAAACCACTTAAGTTCCTTAAGAAACTTATTGTCATAAAATCTCCAAATATGACGATGAATAAAAAGGATATCTTAGATGTAATTCAAATGGATTAAGATTTATCATCAATGTTTTAGGAAGATTAATGTCTGATACTCTCATATCTATCTCTTGCTTTCTTCTACAAACCTTCCTCTCTCTACCATCTATCTTAATTCTAAAAGTCTATATTCATAAAACTTTCTTGGATTGTACCATCTTAGAAGGAAGAAATTATTGTATTGAAACATAGTAATCACCCTAGATGCATGAATATCACCTAAAGAGGTATATCCCAAATGAGTGCATCGGAACTCATTTGATTAAATCTTGAGAATCCTTCTAAGGTCTAAAAAGAAAATCTACTACATCATTCTTCTTTCGTAAGATATGTTTGACTTCATAAAAATATTTATAAAACCATTCTTGTCATTTTAACAACTAAGGATATGACACAATTTTTTCCTTAAACTTAAGTATCTTTAGGAAAGAACTCATATCTATTTCAATTTTAAAACGAGATCCCGTACGACAATATTCAAACTTCTAAATAGCATATTTGACTAGACGGATCACCTTGAAAGTTAAGTATTAATGGATCCCAAAGTCCTTGAACTTTCCACTTATGTATCCATAAATGTGTTTACATTTTTCTCCTTGTTCAAGAAGAATAGTTCCGTAATGTTTGTCACTAGCATCAATATATAAAATAAGTTGTCCTCATGATGGTATCTTTAATAATGGGGGGCTCTGCAGTTTTTCCTTCAAAAACTTTATTGCTCTTGTTTGCTTCTCTTCCCATGAAGGATAATTTTTCTTAAGCATTTCTTATAGAGTAGAAGTATATTAAGAAATCTTAGGGATAAAGTCTCTCAAATAGTAGATTGCTCCCAAGAATTGTTGAATTTGCTTAGTATTAAGATCTTTATATGGGAATTTCAATTATTCTTAAGCAATATTTGACTTCAATTGATAGCATCCATCTTTGATCTTCATACTAAGAAATTCCATTTTTGTTCAAGAAATTTTCATATTCTTTTCTGAAAGTGCAACTCCATAAGAAATTACCAACTCAGAAAATTGTTATAAGAGCTTGTTATGAGATAATTCATCTAAACTGAAAAGGAGAATATCATCTATGTATATAATCACACTATTCAAGATAAGCTGAAATATTTTTATCACTGTCTTTTGGAATAGTGATAGAGCTACCTTAAGTCAAAAAGTTAAAACCTTTCATCGATAATGATGGTTTGGAATATAGAATACTTATTTGGACCTATCGTCTAGATGAATACCCAATTGTAAAAATCTTGCTTTAAGATCAAACTTTGAAAATACCTTGGCTTGGGCAATGTTCTTAAAAAAAGTATTGTTGTTGGGGATTGGAAACTTATCATCTTAGATTAAATAATTGAGAGGTTGATAATTTATGATGGTTATTTAACTCCTTTGTTCATATAGAAGGCCTCACAAGCTTACTTTGAATCCGATGGTTCTATCGATCTTTGCTGCAGTAAGTTTTGACATTATTCCTTTGCCAATCTAACATGCTTAGGATCATACCTGAATGACTTCTTTAGTAGGATTAATATCCTCATTTTTCTTAAAATTTATCCTCACAAAGAATTTCTTATTCTACCATAATGGATTATCACATTTCCTTAAAAATTTAATGTGATCTTTTGCATAAGCTTTTGTTTTGAGCTTCTCAATAATCTCTTGTATACCAATCCCTTCAATTGAATAAAATTGAGGGAGTTTAGTATAAGGCTTGTGATATTTCTTGAATCGAATGCCTTTTGGATAGATCTTCATCTGTGAAAATTTGGAAAGAATATCCTAACCAACAACAATGTCTTTGTTTGGTAATGGAGATCTAAATACTAAAGTAATGATACTGCATCTTAGGAAAAAATAAAATTTTTATTAGCCTGCTCCTGAGATGTATATGGATCTCCATACTCGATGCTATAACAAAGGTCCTACTATGTGGAATCCAAAAGTCTTATGGAAGAACTTTAGGGTTCAATATACTTTAAGTTGCTCTAATGTCTAGAAAGGTAATTGTTAGGATACGTTTGTCATATTTGTTGGTGAAAATATGAATTGGAATATGAGGTGTACTAATACTCATAATCTCGCTACCAACAACTAGTTCCACATTTTGAATTGAATAAGATTCATCTCTTAAATCTACCCAATATGGACTAAATGTCTCAAAATAAACTTGTAAGGAAAACAGAGTTTTTTCTGAAGGTTCATCATTTGTTGAGAATAAAGACTCAAGGTCTTTGTCTTCTTTTATCTTGATCCCAACTTTGTTGATGATGCTTTGAATCATTTTCTAAGATTCTTTTTTAGGATACTATTTTGCTTAGTAACATGTCTTATTGTAAATATAACATCTACTAGATTTCTTTCCTTTTCTTCCTAAAGTATTTCCACTTCTTGATGGGAATACTCTTCCTTCTTTTGAAAGAGTTTCTATTCTTCAGTTTTCTAAAATGCTTCTTCTTTTTTAGGGCACATGTGTATTCTTGATTAGAATGCTTGCACTTAATGAGAAAATTTAGTTTATTATACATGTCATCAAAGACATTACTTCCTCGAATATAATACTTTATGATCTTCCGTATTTTCAAACAAATCTTCTATGACAATGTGGAGTGTTTGTTGAATATCTCCAATTAAGATATCAATCACCTTTTGATTCTTTAACTGGAGGTGTTTTTCTATTCCTCTAGCTAATGGTACTGGAATAGAAGAAAGAAACACTATCTTAAATGTATAATTTACTCCAAGTTGATCGAATAGTTGGACCATTTTCTTTAAGTGTCAGTCCAAATCCATCATTTTGTAGGAACAGCATATTCTTTCGTGATACTCTTTCCTTTTTATTTCTTTTAAATCTTTTGGATTTCCAACGACGAATTGGTGTAGAATTCTTATAACCTGATCAAAGTTTGTTAGACCTAAAAAAACAATTTAGTCTTGTTTAAATATAGAATTCCACTAATCCTTGATAATTCCTGTAAATCTGCTAACAAATTCTGTTAAGATTTCTCTATGAGAAGGTTGTACAAAAAATCTTATTGACATCCAAGAATGAAATTCTTGAAGTCTCTCTAGCTATTTTGAATAAGGACTATCATATAATGTAAATGCCACATTAGACTTAGATAATTTCCTTGTAGAAGCACTTGGTCTTGGATCAAAAGTGTCATAGTCTATATCCCCTTAATCTTCATTACTTCGGACCATTAAAATCGATTCTGTTAGGCTAGTTGCAATAATATCTTCACTGGAGAAATCATGTACATCTTCAAATTCAAATGAAGTTGGAGTATCATCTTCTGAACCATTTGTACCATTTGTATCATTTAGATTATCTGGATCCAAACTACTTTGACCTTCCTTATGAGAACTTTCCAAATCAATTGTTGTATTGTTGCTTATTCTATCTTTGAATGGACCATAGTAGTTTTAGGTATTGCCTACACATGGCATGCCTTAAGGAATGCTCTTATAGGATTATCTTACTACTTTAACATGTAGACTCTAGATTTGTACTCTAAATTAGGCGTATCATCATTATCATTATCCCCTAATCTCTGAGTTTTACAAAGATCTTCAAACTTCTGTTCTTAGTTGGAGGTTTCCTTTATTTTTTTCTTTCTTCTTTCTAGAAGCCTTCATCCATCTTACTTGTTCTCTTGGTTCAAAGAGACTTTTCTTTTGGGATTATTGCAACTCTGCAAAAGAAATTGAGGTTTTTCTGGGTTTAATAATCCCAGCAAATATGTCGGATTTTGTAGAGGTTAATGTTGGAATATATGAAATTCCTTTCTGCTTTACTTCCAACATCTCAATTTGATTTCTTAATTTCCAGCTCTTTTTGTTTTACATATTCCTGAATACTCATGATAGGTTATGGTACTACCTTTTTTACTTCTTCAAGCCTCTTCTAAAGGAGGATAATCATTTTATGACAATCATCTACCTTTTGTTCAACAGTAGACAATCGTTGTTGAATGCTTTTAACATTAGACCCTATCCTCCTTTGCATCTTATTTTAAGCTAAGGCATTGTTAGTATGCCAACTTAATACAATTTCTACCATGCTACTCTTTTTTCGATTGCCGGGTACATCTATTTCTGTAGGATCTCTAACTTTTGGAATACGGTGGTAGTTTTTAGCTAGTTCTAATTGGACTATCTGATAACTCTATCAATATACTATTCAACATCAAAATCAGATGACTTTGAAAAAGAATCATAATCACCATTACTCATTTTTGGCTTTGATAACCATGCTCTATCATCCCTTTTATTCTTTAGTAGCAGTTTGTATATATTTTCCAAATTCACATAATTTTTTAGTAGAAGTATAAAATATATGTATATATATTATATATAGTATAAAGCTAGGATAAAATACATAATTTTTTCACTTATTATAATATTTTTAAAGCTTGTAGCTTTGATTAATGATTTCAAAAATAGATATTTCTAACTCATGTAGGAAAGTCTCCATCCATTTGTGTATTGATTTTTTTAGGACCGTAGTCTATGGTAATGAAAGAGTGTACCGATATAGAAGTCAGGGTAATATGCCAATTAGACCACACGACGGTACGTAGAGGCAGTGAGATTACATGTAATCTAACTGATGGAGATCATCCACGGCCATCCAATGGTAATATCGTCATTCTATAAGCAGATGGGTCATGTGGTGCAGAGAGCCTAAGATGCTGGGGCCCATGTAAAGTGTTGGATGATAGTGTATAGTCGATGTCATAATAGCTTATTTAGAAGACTATACGTTGTTATTTACAAGATATGTTCTAAGAGTGTTTGATGATGTTTTATTATTAGGCTGGTCACCTAGTATACTAAAATCCGCGTACTTTCTATCACCTTTTCCTTTCCCTCCCTTTTTTAGGTTAAAATTATGTTTCTAATTCTCTTTTTGTTTTACTTGTTTATCATAGTATGATATATTTATTTATCTGTAAAACTGGGAAAAGGGAAAATGAAAAATAAAAAACCTAAAGATACAAGCTTTGAGAAAACAATCCCAAAATTATGATATCTAAGAGGCCGTTTCAAATTGAATAAAAATAGAGGCCATTTCCACTTCCCCCGTCACACCGACATCAGAAAAGGTTCAACGTCGGAAAATTGAATCTCGACTTGTGGACGGTGGAAACAGCGAAAAGTTGAATGAATGATGAAGGCCGGCAAAGAAATGGAGAGAATCCACGACGACAACGATGCTCGATCTACGGACACTTTACTTTTCCCTAATAAATAATGAAAAGAGTGAAATTGTTTTTAAAAAAAACGATTTTAATATTATTTAATTAAAATTGTCTTTTAAGTTCAATTAAAAACCATCTCTTTCGAATACTATAGTTTTAAGATTATTTTATTAGAATGGATGTTTTTTGGAATTTTTATTATTTTTATATATTTTTTTTTCCTTTCCCCACCGCCCTCACACACAACACCCCCCAAATGTGATTTAGCCATGGCTGAGCTCATAAACCGGTGATTTCGAGCTGGTCCAGCGCTTACCTCTATATATATTTTCGGTTGCAATATTTGAAAATCTTAGATTATATGATGAGGAAATAGGTATAGTGTTTTGACTTAATATAGATAATATAGATATTGCTATGAGACTAACTAAAAAAAGAAAGAAAAAAAGATTAGATAGGAAAGAAAAAAAAATTTTACACATTAGAAGAAGAATGTTCAAGTTTTTGTTTAATAGAGGATTAAAATATTAGAAACATAATAAAAAAAAAATAAACGTTTTTAAAATGGTGCCATTGGAATATTTTTTTACGCTGTGATTATAATTTTATTAAATGTTGATATGGCATATGTTACATTAGTATCTATTTTGGCACTTAAGAGACCACATCATCGATATATAATTCTCTATTTGTATCACGTTTTACAACATTCATTCTTTTTTGCACTCTTAGTCCAAGCTGAAATTAAGCAATATGCCACCCCAAACACACCATTGGAGTAAAATCGGAAGCCATATCCCTTGATGTCGATCGCCACGGAGACGGGATGTTGCATTGGTTATTGGTTCCATTGCATGGATAATTTTAACTCGGTTGTAAGACCATGGTTTTGTTCGACAAATTCGAAGGCATTGTCCATGAGACCAAATCGGCAGCCATGATCATTTCCATTGGTGTTTTTAGTCTATAAGTTCTTGCTCTGATAGGGAAATTAGGTTGCCGGCTGTGATCTTTTTTAGCCCTTCTATAGCTGAAACAGGTCAGGATTCCCAACAGCCTGCTGTATTCAAAGCTATAACAATCTTGTTAGAATGCAAATAAATATATATATGAAATAAGAAAATAACAATAGTCCCGAATCTGCTCGACATTTGTTCTCATCAAAAATATAATTGTCAAATATTTTCTGTATTATTTTTTTTTTTTTGGTAAAAAGATATTATTCATATTACCTTTTAACATGGCTTATGATAAAGTTAAAATGATAACAAATTATATCGAAAATTATTTGAATTTTCTCAATTTACCTTTTTTTTTAATTTTATCAAATAATAGTTGAAATTTTTTAAATTCTCATAATACCTCTTAATATCATAATGATATAATCATTTTTCTTGTAATTTAAATTATTGATTACACTTAACAAGTAAATAAGAAGATCCATTTCTTATCATATATATATATATATATATATATCCAAGAAAAATGATCTCCATATTTAAAAACAGAAAATTATTTTCTATATTTTTTATCCATATTTTTAGTGGTTATAATGTAACAGGAAAAAGATTTACTTACAACAACGCCCTTGATTTTTGAAGGGAGTAACAGCACCTCTCTAACTCCAGTCCCTGGAATCCGGCACGTCATTCTCATCCACATCCTCGTACCCGAAACTATTTCGACTTTGGATTTTTCTACGATAAAGGATTTCATCAAATGGCTCTCGTCTGAGCCCTTTCCCCAAAGCTCTAAACTCATCATCACTCATATCAGCAAACTCATTGATTTTGAGCTTGTATTTTTTGTTATTTTCGTTTCTATTAAAAGCTTCTAGGAATTCTCCAAAGCCCAAAGGCCCAATTTGAAAATAGAAATATGAATGGGCTTTGTTTTTGTACTACCATAATTGGGCAAATTTTCTATTAACCGACTGACACAACAACAAATGATACTTATACTACTAAATACAACCGTAATTTAAACTAATTATTTATGACGTCTCTTTCATTTTACACTTTAAAATAAAAAAAAAAAATAAAAAAAAAAAACTTACACAAACTTGATATAATATAAGACCTATCTGAACATTAAAACGAATTGCGATACTAATAATAAAAACACTATTCATGAGACTGAAGTCTAAGTATTGAAACAAATTATAAGAATGCTATTTTTGAGATTGGGTTTGTTTTTTATATGAGATGTGAGGGAGTTCAGAGTGGTATTGCCCTCTAGGGTTTATATAGAGGGATGAAGAGGATGCACGTGTATGCGGTGAGAGATGGAATGTTATTGTAACCCATTAAACTAGATATTGTTGTTTTAACCATGAAAATGGTGGCCACCTTTGCAATTTGCAATCAGGAGTGGGAAATCAACATGAAATGACTACATTGTACATACGATACGGTTTGATTTCGGCGGAGCTTAGATTATTGGCTTGTTTTAGTGCACGCTTGTTCCCGATGGCTGAGCATCATAGTTCATGGAAAGGAATTGTTTCTCAAACAATTAGCACAATTATGAAGTGCTTTTTTTGGCTTTCTTTTAGACAACCCATTTTCATGATTTTTACAAACTTTCGGCGGAAAATTTCGCGTTCCACGTTGAATGTGATAAACAAATCGCATTCGTGAGAAAGTGATTGGCAAAAACTCAAATAGCGTCAACGCCGTCACTTGCGATGGTTGTTTAAGTGATATCCAAAGAAGAGCAGTGACGGCGACTTTGGTTTGGGTCTGGCGTTGGGTTGCTGTAATAGGGTATGGATGTTGTGATAGTGAGTGAATGACGATGGGCCTGGTGTTGGGCAGTCAAGTGAGTTATGGATCACGGTGTTGTGAGTGTATTTGTGTCGAAGCGAAAGGGAGGATGGTTCAGTTATGTGACTTGTTGGTGGACGGGAAAGGGATCGGTGTTAATGGCATTTGCTATTTGGCTTGCGATAAGGGTGATCGGAGTCTTACGTGGATGGGTGCTGCGGTTGCTGTTGCAGTCAATAGGCGCAGACAGTAGGTGCACACGATGCGTCACTACCACTGATTGTGAGGGGGGTTTGGGTGAGTGCATGTTGGAGCGCAGCAGTGGGCGCTGCGGTGGGTTGTGAGAGAAGTTGCGGTGGAGAGAGAGTGGCTCGCGAGTGTTGGCTGTAGGTGCTGTTACTGTTCCGGATCGGGTCGGACAAGGATGTAGAGAAAGCAGTCGGACGGCATTGAGTTTTCGTGTCATGTTTGCTATTGTGCAGCAATGAAGTTCTGTGTTCAGCAGGGATGTTGGGCTGCTATAATTGGATCACGGTTGTGTAGTGGTGGTAATTGGATAGCCTATGTGTCCCGCGTGCCAAAATTTGTATATTTTGTGTATTCATGCTTTTTTTGCATGTCGAGCCCGTCGTGCTTATGTGTATCACGTGCCTCGATTTCACATGCTCATGCTTTGCGTACTACTCGTTTATTCACATATCGGCCGAATATAATGTTGAAAATACTTTTATTACTATTTTATTTTCAGGTATTTACAATGATTTAAGATATTATTTATTTTAAATTTTTCCAACCTCAAACATAGAATATGTGTTTTATATTATCGGTACGTATTTATATGATAATTTATAAAAATTATTAAGTAATTTAATAAATAAATATTAATAAGGATCACAGATAAATCACGAGCTCTCGAACTCATAGGCTTGCCTAGTTGGTTCGTTGATCTATTCGAGGTGAACTGAGCATCATCCAACTTACCTAATTACTTCACTCTCTACATCATCTAGGAAGCTATCGAAGAGACCAGTCGACCCCTCTGCTACACACCAGTCCCAGCCTCGAATTGGGATCATCCTTCACCAGTGCCAAAGTCAAGGTGACTGTTATCAGGAGTCAATCACCTGAAGCCGACTCGAAAATGAGTCGCCCCTAAACCAACCCCATCCAATCCCAACTATCCGAGCTACCAAACTACCAACGCCGACCTGACCTGATCGGGACTCCGTCCTTACTTGGCCAACAATATTATTGGAACCACTATCCTTTTTTTATATCATACTGTCTTTATTGTCAATGACTATTCTTTTGTACGATTATATTGATACCCCTATAAATCATTATCTTTTTTCCTTTACTAATAAGAATCTTTTTTATAATTTACTCTCACCTAGGATTTACTTTAATTAAGTCATATAAATACTTATACATTGTAATAGCCACAACGGTTATCACATTGAATTTTTTAGACTTACTCTCTTAAGTTAAGTGTTTTGTTGCTTACTCTTGAGCTACTCTTACCTAGCCCTTTGAGCATGAACTAGTGGCGAATAATTTTCAGCCACACTTATACATCATATCAAGGGTGTTTTGAGCTCATGTAAGGTATCAGTACATTATATCCAATGTTAGTACATGGGAACTCTTGCTCATCCTTCAACTATCATTTAGCTTTCGGACCATCTTACGTTTCAAACCCATCTCTTAGTTATGCATGATATTAGGTTAATGTTTTCATATACAAATCCATATCAAAGACTAGGCGAAGGGGTTGAAGGTAAGTATTAAAAACCTCACCAATCGAAATACGTTTATTGTCAAGCCCATATCTCGTCTATCCTATTATGTTACTTGTTTTGTTCAGCTTAAATATCGATAACATTCCTCTATATAGTTGTTACTCGATTTTCAATATTCCGTACACTTCCTCATATCTCTATGAAGGTTCCCATCATTTGTTGTTGGTTGGTCACCATCATTCTGAATCGACAAAATGGTTCTTCCATGGTGAAAGGTCTGGGGATCCCATTGTTGTTCTTGTCATCCTTAGCCTCCTTCCCCATGATCTTAACCCCACAAGACAATGTCATAATCGTCAATATCTACTTATCCCCCTTAGCCTTCACCCCTACATGTATGTTCTTGGTGCTACCCCTATCTTATCCACTAACCAGTTTCCTCATTACAATGGAAGTGTAGTCTATTTTTCACCTCCGTTAAGTTGAAGATAGATTTCGTCTTATGCAATGCATGATTATCCAAGTTGAACCCATTGGAGAGAAGAATAAACTCGATGAGTCGACCATAACTTAAATACTTATCCCTTCGTGAAAGTATACGAAGGAAGTAGCAATTAACAAAATAGCCAATGTTGACCAGTCTCCTTTCCACCATACAAAAGATTAAGAAAACATTTTTCTCACTGAAGAAATTTGTGTTTGATCGTAGGGCAATTGAATTGATGATTATGCGGTATATGATTTAAGTGTGTAGTAGAAGATCGCCAATAGTGAGATGCTTTAAATGTTGGGCTTATGTCTCATTTGGATATATCGATCGCTCAAAAACATGTAAAAATGCAGTTGATATATCCCAAGCTATTGGCATATGTGTAACACCCCAACCAAGCCAATTGAATAAATTTTTGATGAAGTTTGGAGTGATTTTTAAGACTTGGCTGAACATGAAAGTGGTAAGGAAGCCAATATCCCAATTCTTTTTACATCAGGGCAGGATGTCGTCATCAAGATAGATGACACTAGAGGTTATGTTAGAGTAAAACACTTAGACCAAATCGATGTATGTCTCGTTCTCTAACTCCATCAATGCCAAAAATCCCATCGCTTTAAGAGCACCCTAAAATTCATAGATATCATTGAGCTCTTTAAAGTCGTATGACCGGGCGAGGGGAACATTTCGAGTATTAAATCCATCCATAAAGCGATGCCGCATTTAGGGGGTATCTAGATATACGAAGTAAGCTTCAGTTAAGACCCCTTAAAGGGGGTAATGGAGTAGATGAGTGAGCTTGGGGACACTTGCCCTTGGCTTATGTTTGAGATCGAGAAGTATGGTGACGCAATAAGCCTTCCGTAGTGAATCTTTGGATGGAAAAAGGTTTCAAAAATAAAGTAAAGTGGTATAGGAGGGAGTAAGTATGTGAAAGAAAGCAAGTAGGAGGAAGTATTAGAGTTATATGAATAAATATACTTGCAATATACCTATAACGTAATATACCTACAATTCCTATTAACAACCTATTGCTATGCAATATACCTACAACGCCATACCATAACGTTTCTTATTGTAGATAGCAAATCAAACGCAAAGTATATGACCACCTTCCGTAACTAGTGGTAATTTAAGTCAAAGTCAAGTGCATAATAAATACTTCCTTCAAACTTATTGTTAAAGTAAGTGGAGTGAGAAATGATGCCTAATTGTTCGTTTGCATTTTTTTACCAAGGAACAACAATTCCAACACAAACTCAATCCACCGATGCTTGTACAAATTTCGATTCCGCCTAACTAGTAGCCAAATCCTCTGGTAGACGAAGGAAACATAGAAAGCATACTACTAGATGCTGGCAATAAATGTTAATACAGAAAGAGGGTGTAACTACTTATTGCATGACCTGTAAAAATATTCTATCCAGAAAATCCAAGTTTAGTACAGGTCATGTGAGACAGCATCTAGAAATGCACGAGAAGAAAGGTTTGATACTGGTGATGGTCGATGGAAGATAAGATGAGTCAACATCTGATTCCAGCAACCCGATGACTTCGTTTTCAATAACAAAGATGCACGAAAGGATCTAGTGCATATAATAGCTATTACGGGTATATCTTTCTATGTCATGGGACATCCTTGATTTAGAAAGTGGGCGATACAAAAGTTGCAACATTGATATCAACACACAGGTCGATGAACCTTGAAAAAAGATACAGTCGTAGTTAATAACAGAATGCAATAGGCTTTAACTGAAGAATTCTCGAGCGTTCCAAGTAAGTATGTAATCAACTCGCTTATAGTCATAAACTTAAATTGCATTTTTCTATTGCTCTTCAAATGTATGATCGCATTGGTTCTATGCCTTTCTACAGCATTGCCTTTAGTTATGACATTTGGAAGTCACCAGTAACCACCATCAACGATAGTTACATATGCGTTACTATACATTGGATCAACAACGAGTAGTTGGTCCAAAAACGAATAGTAATGTTCATTTTTTTCCACGATTCTTACACAAGGCAAGCAATTGCCAACAACATCATTGATACTGCCCCAATCATACAACATTTAAAGAG
This sequence comes from Lumnitzera racemosa, assembly GCA_024138005.1. Classification (NCBI taxonomy): domain Eukaryota; kingdom Viridiplantae; phylum Streptophyta; class Magnoliopsida; order Myrtales; family Combretaceae; genus Lumnitzera; species Lumnitzera racemosa. The sequence continues at coordinate 86,339,131 of JAMXBC010000011.1, forward strand.
TTTTTAGCGTCAGTTTTTACAATGCCTCCACTACTATAGCTTTAGTTCGACACTTGAAGAGTATGTTCAATCTGATCTGCAAGGGCAACTTATTCCATGTCCGATGTGTCTGCCATGTGTTCAACTTGGTAATGAATGTCGATCTCAAGGTTTGTGGTTTGAACCCTCACCTAGCATGGATCCGATGTGCAATAAATGCCATGAGTGCTTCTAAGAGAAACTTGTAGCGTTTTTACATATCTACATGGCCAATTGGGACAACAATGATCAACAACTTCCACCTTGTTGTGCACTTCCACCTTTAGATTGCACAACAAGGTAGATATCAACTTATAAGATGCTTTCACATGTATACGAGATGAGGGTCAGTTTGTCAACATTCTATAACTATATGATAATTACCAATGTTGATATCACCTTAAGTTTAATGATAAACCATGATTGGAAGTTATGCAAGAGGATGAAGGCACTGTTGAAGGCCTTCTTAACGGTGACAAAAAAAATTCTCCGGCTCATACTACTTGATAAGCAATCTCGTTCTCCCCAATTTGGTTGACATTTTAGATGTGTTGCAATAACACCTAAGTGTTCCTATCCTACTCTCTATTATTTAAGGTATAGTTCAGAAACTTAAGGATTATTTTCTACCATTTCCTTACCTCTTCTACATAGCTACTACGTTAGATCTAAGGTAAAAATTTTCTACTACCCGTAGTCTCCTCGAAGAGTTCTATCGAAGTGCTGGGGTTCAAAATGCTAAGTATCATGCAACTACACTCGATTTAGAAGTACAAACCATGCTCAAAACTTTATACATCTTTCATAGGAAAAGGATACATAATTCACCTCAACCAACATAGCCCAACATTAATGCACATGACATGCTAAGCAAACAAATTATAAGAAGTAATAGAGATCCAGAAAGCACTTCTGATTTTGGCGATAAATTCGAAGAACTGCTAATTTGCAAGGTATAACAACAGGTGGAAACGAAAGAGGAATATTATGATGTTCTCTCTTGGTGGTCCAACAAGGCATACATGATGTCGATCCTTTCCCTAGTGATTCGTGACATTCTAGCACCTCTAACTTCAACAGTCCCTTGCGAGTCGGCTTTCAGTTTGGGTAGGCAACTTCTTAGTCCCCAACACCTTTTGATGCATTCAAAAACCATTGAAGCCCGCATGTGCTTAAAAGATTGGGTTGATGTGCAACACACGATCAAGGAGATTGTCCATATACATAGTTTCCTAATAGTGATAGTGATAAGAGGTCAAGCAGTTCAAATGAAGTACCGAGCATTATCTCAGGTGAGAATGGTGGTGATGATGGTGGTGAGGACAATTATGATCAACTTGCTTTTCTTTAGGATTTTCAGAAATTTTTTTTCCTTTATTTCCTTCCGTATATTCTAATGGCCTAAAGTAGAATTTCACTTTAACCATGAAATTTTGTTAATGATAACATCATATGGTAACCTCCTCCAATTTACTTTTATTGCAAATGAGTGATCTTAGGAAAAAAAAAATTAATGATATCAAACATTTTAATATATGAAAAAAAAAGGTACATTTTTCAATTAAGAAATAACATTTAAAAATTTGAATACTTCAAGGTGAATTGAATAGTTTAAAAAAAAAAGAAAAAACTAATTAAATTATATTAAATATCAACATTTTCTAATTAGGCAATTTTTTTATTCAATAATTTACTATTTACTAAATAACTTACATAAAAAAATATTATGCATTTATTAAATAATTTATTTTTCATTGAAATTTATTATTTATTAAATATTTTGTTATTCATTGAATAATTTATTATTTACTGGATAATTTATTACTCATTGAATAATTTGTTATTTTTTTCAAAAATTATTACTTATTAAATAATTTATTATGTAATAATTTATCAATATTTAAATATTTTCTTTACTAAAAATAACCTATTGTTTAGTAAATACCATATTTACTTGTTAAATAATTTATTTTCCATTGCATAATTTATTATTTACTAAACATTTTACTATTCATTAAACAATTTATTATTTACTAAATAATTTATTATTTATTGAATAACTTATTACTCATTCAATAATTTATCACTTATTCCAAAAATTATTATTTATGAAACAATAATTTATTATTCAAATAATTAATTCATTAAAGAATTTATATTATTTATAATAAATAAAGGCCCACAAGTGCTACTTGTGCGCTTGTGCTTGGGTAGCCTAACTAATTATTGTGTCTAGCATACTCATGTTTCGTGTGCTCGTACTTTTAGATTTTTTCATGTACCCCTTCTTGGGCCACCCAAGCATGAGCCTACGCTTGCTAGGTTTGCATACCTATGCCTATTTACTACCCCTAAGGTCATGTGAGGGTCGTGAGTAACAATAATGGGTTGAAGATTAGGTTTATTTCTAATCGTCAGTATGGGTGCACAGTAAGTGTTTGGACGTTGGGCTAATGACGTATTCACCTTGACTACGTATTACAATATGATAGGTAGGAGATGATCCACCAATCAAAATTGAGTTATCATCTATTTAAACTAACAAAATCAAATCTTTCTTAAGAAAATTTGGATCGAGTTCAATCTTTTTTGTTCAAGTTTAGATTCATGTAGGCTTTAACCAATCTTGAAACGATAGATGTCATCATAATATTTTCTAGTTAGATTTGACTCTATTGGTAAATATTTAGTCACAATCAAATCCACTAAAAAAATATCCAAGATTAATCAAGATTTGTAACCAATAGTCGTATTCTAAAAAACCCTAGCGTTTCCCTCCTTTTCTTGGTATTTATGGGTGGTTAGAAAGAAATGAGAGAACAAAAAAAATGTAAGGGGTCCCATGCATCTAGTAAGATTCAAACCTCCATTTTGAGTTCTCACACCAATGCTCTAGCCAACTAAGCTTGCTTTTGCTCTTGGCAAGTTATACAATTCTTTTATACTTAATCTCAAAATTTGGGCCCACATTTATTTCTTATATTCAAACCCATGCCTAATTGACCTTAACTTTTTTTAAAATAACCCAAACCTATTTAAATAGTCCAAAATATACACATTAAATATATTTTATCACCAACTTCAAATTTTATAAACGTAGATCCTTATCCTTATTAATCCCATTAAAATATTTTTAAATTGGATAAAAATCCCTTTAAATGTTTTAGTGGGATATTTTTTCTAATGAAGCCCAAATATTTTAAGACTCTAAAAATATTAAATCACATGTATATTTTTACTTGATTCAATTGTAAACAACTGACTGACTTGACCCAAACACTTTTAACACTTTATTTTTTTCAATTTTTTATGTTTTTTATTATTTTCCAATTTTTTTGTTATTGTTTGAATTAGAACCCCTTTTTTCTTTTATATTCTAAAAAGATAAAACTATAAGAGGTATTATTGATTCATTTGGCACAATATATCTTGTAGGTTGTTGGTCATGTTAATTAGTTCTTATAAATTCACTTCCAAGAATACCTTGAGAAAAGATTTAATAATACAAAAATGTCACACAAATTCATAAGTGACATATACCATTATATATGGCACAGCATTGTGTAAGTTATTGGTCATGTTGATTAAGTATTATAAATTCACTTCTAAGTATACCGTGAGAAAAGATTTGATGACATCGATTTGCTACATGAATTCATGACTGACATATAAAACTAATAATAGTGTGTAGTATTTAAAAGACTACCATTTGTATTCTTACATGTTATAATTTTATCGATACTTATATACTACTAATAAATGATAAAGAATTCAATAATACTAATAAACTATATGAATCAATTAGTAGCATGTAAGTATCCTTAAAATTTTGATATGTGAAAAAATAATTGATACTTTTTAAAAAAAAATACATTTTTTCACTTGTACATATCAATTTTTTTATTGATTTTTGCACCCATTCATTGATATACGTAATATGTTAGTACAATTGAATTCTTTTCTTAATCAATTTACCTGATATATTAGTATTATTAAAGCTTTTCCTCTATACCTTAGACTAAATTGTGAATATCAAAACAATAAGAATGTAAGCAAACATGTAGTATAGCCATATATGTTCCAAGAATACCCAAGAAATTTTCCTACGAAAATTCGCATGGCATATGGACCAAAACAAGAAAAATATGAAATTCATAAAGACATAGGCCTAGAAGACCTCATTATACTTGTAATCATGATAAGTATATCATGTGACACTAGCTGTATGGCCCAAAATTCAACATAAGATTACTGTCCGGCAGCGAATGCCTCAACGGGGAAGGTCTTTGTAATGCCGGCAAGGCTCTTGAAGTGGATTTTCCCGGTCGGCGGGTCATCGACGATGATCTCACTAACCGGTGGCCAGAGCATGAGCTCCTTGGCCTTCACTCCCTTAAGCTTCTTGATCCTCTTCTTCCCAACATAGCCAGTGATTTCAGCATCATAACTCACGAGTTTGCTAATCATTTTGAAAGAGTGTTCAACCTTCTTCTTCTGCACGATCCACACGTAACCCGTGCTCTTCACAAACCCTACTTCAATTACATCAGCCAAAGGAAGGAGTCCTAAAGGAAGTTCAAATTCTTCCAAAATTGAAATTGCCATTCTCAGGCCCTCTTCATGGCCTTTCTTGACAATTCCTCCTCCTTTCTCTGCCATAGAATCTTAGGTTGTTTAGTGAATTTTGATATTTGATGAGTTTATGCAAATACTACTAAGATGTATGTTGATTTATATTAAGTTCGATACCAACATGGGACAAAACGAATGGAGAAACCAAAGTGAATTCCATCGTATGTATCTACAACTACGTTAGTTTTGTACACTTGCGTTGGTTGATCTATTTGGCGTAAATATTTATCACAATCCTTTGTTACCTTAGATTTAGGTGCATCCACCCGTGAATCGGTTACAGATTATGCCGCCTTGCTATTGTTTCGGACGGGTGTTGAAGCAGTGTTTCCAATTTTAATTTTGTATATATTAGATCTAAACCATTAAAAATAAAATCATTTTAATGGTTTAGATCTAATTGATACAAATTGACGAGTGAAATGAGAGGTTAATAAGATCCTATCTGAAACATGATAAAATAATCCCCATGTGCTAAAAGATGTTTAGTTTATTATTATCTAAAAATTTTGTGTTTTTATAAATTTCAAAACCATGATACAAAGAGTTTCAAATTTTAAATTATAATTATGCATAAAACCCCCCAATTGAATTATTCTTTTTTTACTGGAGGCGATTAATTTAGCAATATATTACACCAATGCCAGCTTCCCTCTAATACAATATAAATACACATTAAGTTACATGTTGTCGAGGTTCCAATTTTTCATTCTTTTTACCGGTTTCAATAACATATAGAGAAAGATGAAAAAAACTAAAAGTGGGGACACCGTTATGTTGTAGTTCACAAGGTTGGTTGAAAAGTTTTAATAGTATTAAAAGATTATGTACATTTATTAATAGCATGTAAATACCATTAAAATTTTAACATGTAAAAACTTAAATAGTAATTTTTTAAAAATTAAATACTATTATGATACAATATTCATCAACGCATAAAGCATATTAATAACGTTGAATCTTTTTCCCAAAGTAGAAGCCTTATTTTTGGAGGAAGAGAAAAAGACCATATGCAGTTCCGTTTCTGCAAGTTGGGTCATGCTCTGTCATTAATTGTTCGCACATGTCACCTAATGATGGATTATTGCGAGCATCCAATGAAATAGTTTTTGTAATCGCTATTATATGTATTTAACACAATAGGATCAGCAGCATCTCTCAAAATATTTGAGATAGGAAAGCCAAATTTTTTCCTCATCCCATCCAGTCATTTTTTCCAACAACCTAAACCAAAAGATGCAAGGCCTTATGATGTATCGGGACATGAAATCTCTGCCTCATAGTAAAATTCCACACACCACCCCCCCCCACTTATCTAACTAAAAATTTGGTTGCTTACCATTTCCTAAAACCGTCTCACCATGTTCATTTAACCATTTATGACTTTCTTAAAGGTCCGTATCCCTGGCCCTAAAAGAGCAATTCTTTAAGAAAATATCGTGATTTGCTTGAGAAATTTCTTATATTTGCTTTTATTGAGTTCGTCCAATCAAGTTTTTATAGTAAAGCTTTATCCCGCATCGCTAGGTTTATCAACTTTAAATCTAGGCCAAAGAAAAGATTATTTGACCCATGAACCAAGTCCTTGTTCAAGAGCCTATAATCGGCCCATAGGAGCTTGGCTTAAATCAACCTTACAATTGCAATTTAAACGAGTCTAAGCAGCTTAACCCCGCTGACCAGTTGGAACCAATGCTGATCAATTGAAATCAGTGGTTTGAATACGTTAATTTTTTTTTAGAGAAAAGGAAAATATATATAAATATGATATATTTATATATATAGATATATATGATATATATGCATATATTACATATAATATAATAATATGTACATGTTATATATAATATTTATACTCAATAAGAAATTTAATAAACAAAATATTACCCCTTCGAAGGCTTAGAATCAACCCACGAATCACTTCACCTCGTGAAACAACTCATAGCTGGGCTAGCAATGGTTCCATCTGTTTTAGAGCCAAGGCTCAGCTGCTCTTAGCCTGTTTCCTAGGTCTATCTTGACCTTTAACTTCTTTTCAAAAAAGCAATTTTGTCTTAATTAATTCAGTACCTCAAAACAATTTTTCCACTTCATTTCGTGAAAAATTCCTAAAGATCTATATAAGTTCGTTGATAATACTCTAAAGCAATTTACTCACTTACATGAATACTCCACAGCAATTTGCTCACTTACATGTAATAAGTACGAAGAGATTCTAAGACCATTTTTGCTAGAATAATTCTTCCATCCATATTAAGATGTTGAGCCTTCCATCTACTAAGCTTTTTCAATTAAAATATTGAGATGAGAAGTAGTGGTTGCCTTCCCACTAAAGCAGAAAATCCAAATAATTTCTGAAAGAGTCTAATTTCTTGTTATCCTATGGAAGATTTCTATAAAAATAAATAGTCTTACTCTTAGTCCTAATATATGTGAAAATAATGTATGAATTCTTGCAATTATGTCATCATTTCTCATAGATGCGCTTGCCTTTGACTACATTTTGCACCTTATAATGATTTATTCAAACATTTCATTTTTTTTTTAACTATTAACATTATAACTTGAGGGAAGTGGGGCTATTGATAGAAGATTTTAGATACGTCTCTTAAGCATATACCAACCTCTTTAGACCTTAAGCCGACTTGTTCGGATTTAAGACTGACATGTTTTCTCATCAACCGACCTATCCCATCTCACAACTGACTTGCTTAAAGAGCTTTCAAACAAGAATTAGATACCATTTAGCCTTTGACTTCACAATAGGATGCTCAGACCAATCATAAGCCAAATGGATATGGCTCTAAAACTCGATCAACAATAGAGTTCCTATATTCTCGGAACACAATAGTTAGCACGATCTCACTTACCAAACTTAGTGAGTGTATTAACGTACAGTACATGTTCCTAAATTCGTGTTAACCCCTCTTGATAAATAGCCCAAACACTTCAATGGGAATACATCTTGACTTCCTTGTGCAAATTACATACATTAAGCTCACTAGCTTTCTTACTTTCCTACTTACGAACTTTTGCTGACTTAAGCATCGGTCATGTTGTACAATATCGCAACGCCTCTTACTATGCTTTCTTTTATAAGCTTACAAACACCAAACGCAAAGCCTAATTATAGCCAACTTTACCGGACAAATTCTATTCACAACAGAAAGATTGAAATTAATCCATCGCATTGGAATACTAGTATTTATATCATTAGATTATAATAATTTAATTAAATATTTTACCACAACCAAGAATTAGCTGATAGTATTTCATTAGAATATATGTCACATCTTACTTGCAGAATCTACACTTAAACTACCACACTTCTTTATAGAGGCTCCATATGTCAGTTCAGTCCAATATAATGTCTTAAGTAAGCCTGAGGAAATTTTCCAACACCGAGCGCTTTCTTTTTCATTGCATCACCTTAATAGCGATTGATGACAACATAACCTATTAATAAATCTAAAATATCGTTTTACAAAGTGTTCATCCAAGTCCGCACTCCTCTCACGGAGACTCGGTGTGACGGGTACGAGACATGACATTAGGCAGATGCATCCGATGCCCATCTAAAACTACTAATAAATTTACAACTAGGAGAAACAAATAATTGTTTTCATTTATTCAGTTCATGTCATTTCATAAAATACAAGAAGATAATAGGATAAATTGCGTCAACACCTTCATATAAGTATTAAAATGAGAAAAGCTCCTCAAACGTGCAACATTATACTCCCTACCGGAGCTCTAAGTCCCATTTTATTATCACAACCATTTTTTTAAATATGATAATTTCAATCATACTTTCACAAATATTTAGATAGGGATATAGTGTTATATTTTTTAAATTTTAAAATATTTCTAGACGGTCAAAATGATTATAATTTAGTGACATCAATATTGATTTTTTAATAAGATAAATTAGATTCAAATCTTCGTTTTTTTCAGATTATAATATATTAATAGCGAAAAAAAAAAAACAATGTTTCTTGATGAAAATATTGACCTATATAATATGTAAATGTAATTCAGGCGAATTAGTTCTTGCTTTCTACCAGTCAACTCCATGCAATGCAACATGTTGATTTCGTTTTCATTTTTTTGTAAGACTCCATCGTTTGGATAACCTAATTAACAATTTTATAATAATATGATATTCGCCTTTCTCCATCTATACTTTTCCTTGGCAATGGTCCTTCACATTATAGTATGATCTTTAAAAAATTTTGTAATAGAGTATCTTAATCCCCATCGTACAACTTATAATAATGTATATTGCAGCAAACCCATTGATTAGGAGTACTTATAATGACGTATATATTAGATAAATGATTCACTGAGAATGACACATTGTGCGTAGTATACGACGATGTAGCTAAGAATGAGTAAAAATTTGACATGTAAAATTACTTACAACCATCGTTGGCAATAATTCTTTAGTTATTGGTCAAATATTAAATTTTTATTTGATTTTACATACCTTTAAATATTATGAATGATATTTCACTCTCTTACTTAGTTCTAATTTTGATGGAGACTGTGATTGATATGGACTATATATGGTATTATCTCTTTTACTTGTCTAGGTAGACTTTAGAGAGAAAAAGCCCTTCAATTTACAAGCAATTTCCATGCAATTTCTCTTATTTTAATTTTAAAGCAAGTTGCATGGGAAATTATAAAGAAAGACTTCAATGACTTCGGATTTAAAAATTATTCTTTTGGCATCATCCTATCCATACTTTTATTTGTATTTTTTTTAATTGTTTTTGGTAACTATCATCTATAACTACGGGTTCGCCTTTTTATTTTTTTAATTCTTCCCCCTTTGTCATGTTATGTGATGTCATATTATTTTTAAGACATGGAGGCTTTATCACTTCGTAGTATAAGTATAGTACCATGGCCTCAAATCAAAAGCATTGCAATACATCAACTGTAATAGCTAGCTTGGAAAAAGCAGGACCCAGCAAAGATGACGGTACTCTCTTGTTCTCTTTCTCTCTCGATGAGAAAAAACATTTACGATTTACTTTTTTTACAAGCGCGACTCCAAACTATAAGATATGTGATTATGTGGATATGTTCAACTTTTGGAAACATTAGATCTAGATTCCAGTTTTTTATGTAGTTAAAGGCGATGTAATTGCCACTCAAGGAGATACTAACATTTCAAATGAGCAGCGAAGTTATAAATTAGCACTACCTCTAATTATTAGACTGTTTTAATTTTCTTTTTCAATGACTACAATAGAGAACAAGGAAGGATGGATTCAAACCCGATACATCCTATTAGGAGATTAGATGCAAAATCTTAAAATGTTTTTTTATTTGTTTATTATTAAATAAGAAAAAATATTATATGTCACTTGTATATCCTATTAACTTTATTGTATTATAACAAAAACCTTTTTAGAAAAGGATAACATGTTGGCGGAAAAAAATTATGATTTTTTTTTTTATTTTTTTATTTATTTTTCGTTTTTGTTTGTTTTAATCGGATTATCCAATTATTCTAAAAGATTGGGCTTTTCCTTTATTTTATTTTATTTTTTTCTTTTTCAGGTTGTAGAGATGCACGTTCATATGTGCTGTCAAGGATGCGAGAACAAGATAAGGAAAGCTATCGAAAAATTAGAAGGCCAGTTGACCTGGTCCTTTCACTTATCATTGAAGTGCTGAATCTTTTAAGAGTTCACAATTTTACAATCTGATAGAAGCTTTATTCGTTTAGCCTAATCATAAAAAGTTAATATATATAGAGTAGGATTTTCTTCTGTTAAGTCGTTGATACATGCACACAGATTTTAGTACAACTTACAAATTCCAGTAAAAATTACGTTTAACAAATTCTAGTAATAGAAATATATGTCAATATGTACTAATAATTTTGTACCGCGACTTTATATGAAATCGTTGATATGCTGAGTTAATGGAAGAAATTCCCTATTTCAATTTGTTTGTCTTTTCTAATTGGGACAGGATCATATAAAACCCTCAAGCGTCTTCCTAATCTAAACACATTCCAACGGATTAAAAAATCTTTGCTGAGTAATTTTACTCTAAATGTTTAACAGGAATACATCAAGTAGACGTAGACATGAGCATGCAAAAGGTGACGGTCATGGGGTGGCCCGACCAACGTAAGGTTCTCCGCGCGGTACGCAAGACCGGGCGGATGGCGGAGCTGTGGCCATACCAGCGAAGAAGAGACCCTTCGGACAATTTTAACCAATACTATTACCAAAACCCAAGCTCCTCCAGCTATTATTCGCATGATTACGGCATTCATGGCCATGGCAATTATTTTTATCAACCAGCTTATGCGGACTTGGTTAAGGACAGACCAGGTGCCATGTTCAGTGATGAATCCACTACTGGCTGCTCAATCATGTGATGGTATATATAATTGCTTAGAAATCTGTAATCGTAGTAATATAAATCATGGGTTATTCTACGGTTTCGTCGGTTCATTGTCTTACTGTTTGAAATCCTATAGGATGGTGTTTCCAATTTTCTAAGCTTGAGGGTATATAAGATAGATAATATATTTTACTAGAAAACAAAGGAGAAAGATGGAACATACTTGTTAGTAGATAAACAAATATCAAAATGCTTACCTGCGTGAGCATGTTGTATCCAGCGCTTGTAAATTGAACGTATATTTGTATTTAGATCCATATTTATATATCGCAAAGTATTTATATATATATATAAAGTATTAAAAAACGATTTAGTAAGTAATACACATCACTTATCATGTATATGTGGTATGTAAATATCCATAAAATATTGATATATATGCCATGTGCGAATCACATAATAATTAATTTGGAAACAATTTATGCTATTAATATTCGTGCTAACATTTTATTAGTGTTTACACATCACGTATATAGAATACATCACGTATAACATCTATTGAATCTTTTTACTACTTCATGGGAATTCTACCATGACTATAGAGTGAAAAATTGAAAAAATTCCTCATAAATATATATATATATGGATATATATGTATTGTACCATCTTGAAAGCTATTTAAAAAATGGAAAGTTCGAATTTATATTTTAGAACAATAAAGAAGCTTTCTAAAATGCCTTAAATTTGACTCGTCTCAGCCAAGCTTCAAAGTTAGATTGTAAAGTGAAGTGGGCATTGAGTGTGCTTTGGGTATCCCTCTCTTTTTGTATTGGAGGAATAATTTCCTTATTGTTGTCTAATGCAATCAAATGGGAACCAATTTTAACTATAATAAATGGATATTACCATTTTGTTGTTTTCTTATTAGGAATTGAAAAGTATAACTTTCCTAAAATTATGACTCACAGAATAAGAAGAATAAACCTACTAGCCAAATTCTATATAACTCATGAATACTATTGATTCCTCAATTCAAGATTGATAAGAACAATAATGAGGATTTGATTCCACAATAAGTTTAAAGTGTGTAATGTTCCAAATACAAATAGAAGTAAGGGCCAAATGTAAATTAGTTCAAATAGAAGCTAAAAGTTACGAGAAAATAAGCCATTATCCTGATGGGATTGGGGTTACCATTCTGATAGTAGCATGTAGCATTCTACAGGTATTCTATGACTAGTACCGTCCTAATGTTATGGTCTCTACCATACCATCCAGATGCCATTCCATCTAATTACCTTCAGGCGGGATTGCTTCCATTTTGTTGTCTAAACTTGTTAAGCTTTAAATTAGAAAATTTCCAAACATTCTTCTAGCAGTTAAGCCCTTTAGATGAAAATGATTTTCAAGCACAAAAATGTTGTGCTTGAATGAAAAATCAACCCCTATGTATTAAAAGTCACAAGGAATGAATAGCACACGTAAGTCGTACTTAACTGAGAACTGCTAGCAAGAAGTGAACTTCTGATAGATTTGAAAAGCTTATGACATACCACTCGCATGGTTCTAAGGAATATTTTAATATTGTTTTATTTTGTACTCTTTAGTGAGGTTGTTTTTTTGGTTGTAAAATGTAATTGATAACCACAGACCTAGTGTAAGAGATGTGAAAGCATTCTGTGAGAGGTTGGCTAATGTTAGGCTAATTAAGTACCAGTAGAACTTAAGAGAATCATATGTGTTACAAGTATGATTGCTAGAGTTGTCACAATAGTAGAGCTAACTTGTAATCTTGTTTGAATAGTTATACTGGAGTCTTAATGGTTGAGTTAATAGTACTGGCAGAAAGATTGAAAGCAAAAGGCTGAAACCTCTATATATGTAAGCTTTATATGTATATCCTTAATATGTTTACTTTACCTCACCGTATTGTTTGTCTATTATTTATGCTATAATTTGCATATCTATGTATTCTAATATTTAGGTAAAAGGGTATAGATGCACTTATTTCTAATAATATTTTAAGAGCTTCCTATCATCTCAAGATTTTAAGGTGGTAGAAGGTAATAGGCTCCCAGTGTCGAACCAACCAACTAGAAGAGGGCTCCATATGCCTTAGGCCTAAGAGCAAAATAGATAAGGGTGAGTAAAATAGCTTGGGAGTTATTATTGGGTTACTCCAATATTTAATTTAGTGATATTTATAAAAGAGTATGTAATTTGACAAAAGGAAAGTAAGAAGGGAAAAAAGCAAAGTGTAAAATGAGTACGAAAGAGTAAACTCACTTGTGATGAGAGAAGGATTAAGTATTTATACAATCCCTGAGCCTTCATTAACTCATAGCGCATAGTCCTAGATTTTAAGGCTCGAGGTTAATGAGATCTTCTGTCGGTGATGGGAGTAATTATTTTTAGACCTTATGTCTGTCTTTTCTATATAGATGCTTGATAATATTGTATAATCATAGCTAATAAGCTCTCCAAAAGGTAAGTGGTCAAAAGTTGTGTGACTAAGCTTTGAGGAGTTCTTACTAAAGATTATACAGGAGTTTAGTGCTACCTGGAGAAGATTATCGAGAGTCCCTAAAAGGTCGACCTGTGGGCCATTGGGATTGGCTTTAACAACATAAGACATTCTATGTTGGGCCTTTGATTCCTCATACCTGTAAGCTAGGCGAAAGTTGCTAGTTGGCATTGAGCCCGAAATGGTTACCTAGTTGCGATTGGGATCGACGTCTCATGAGGTTGAGGTGATCAATCCTAACCCATTTTGGGCTGTGGTCTCTTAAGTTGAGTTTAGGCCTAACGTGGTCAACCTGTGTCCAAAAACTATCATTAGCACTTCTGCTATACCATCTAAAAAGGGGTTAATTGAAATTTAAGCCTAACTTCTTGATACATCCAATGCATAATCTCTTGTAAACATTACTTTGAGTATAGATTGCAATTTATATAGGTAAAATATATAAATACATAATGCGCATTATACCTATTTATAAATAGACATACATACAAACACAACAATACACATATATAATATGATATAATTATATTATACTATTGAACTGAGAAGGTTCACTTTGATTTTTGGTAGTTTTATTTTTTTCTTAACTTTTCATTTTAGCAAAGAACCAATCATTGTTTATACAATCTACTGTAAACTAATATTTCATTATGTATTTTCATTTTTAATAATTTTTTTTCCTTTTATGATTAGTCCTTTTCTTCTTTTTCTTCTTCTTTTTTTTTTTTTACTGAAAGTATTTTTTTTTCAGATATTTTTTTTTTCATGAATTGATGCAAACTTTGGCAACAAATAGGACAATAGTGAACATGGCACAATTGAGAAACTTTCTTGGTGGCATTGAAGGCCTAACACAAGCAAAGATCTTAGATGCACTGGATAAACTCCTTGAGAAGCCATGTAAGGTTGCTGTACTATACAACTTGCCACTTGAGGAGCGGTTAGACTATGTCTGGATGTTAGTGCATTGTGTAGCAATTAGGAACAAGCTTTGTTGGTGATGATGTCTAGTAGATTGTCTTTTTTTGTTCAGTGTTGATGAATACATTGACTTCTCAACCTCTACAATGACATAAGGATTTTTTGTCTTTTGGAAGTAATTGTTATGTTTCAAACTTAGCAAGAATGTATGAAGGTTTGTGAATGTAACCACTAACATAGATAGGAGCAATTGTAACTTGTGGTTGTTTATATTTTGATGGGATACCTCGTAAGAACACATTGTTGTATTACTTCTAACTTGAAGCATAGACAATGCCTCTATATTATTGTAAATATATGTACTACTTTCGACTTGAAGCATAGACAATGCCTCTATATTATTGTAAATATATGTACTGCTTTCGACTTGAAGCATAGACCATGCCTCTATATTAATGTACATAGATGTTACTAACTTATTATTATACGCATGTTGCAACGGTGTCAATGAATCAGTACACTTATACTTTCTATGTTATCAAAACAGGCTACTAATCATAGGATTAATGGAAATGTTTAGCACAAACTCCTTTTTATTCCCTTCAATTTTCATATGTCTTGAATCTAATGTCATACAAATCATGATTAATTGTTGTAGCATCCTAAAATCATTCGAAATAAGCTTCTATGCTGCTATTGAAGATGTTATGAGATGGATTTCCCCCTAGAGACAATAGCTTACACTACTCCTATAAATGTATATTAAACATAGCAAAATTTACTGTTAGCTATGGAATAGATGCTTCCTCATTCATTGTTCTAGACAATGCAAAACCTTCTTTCTAAACTTCAATCCATGCTGGCATGTCAGGAGATCAACCTACTCAAATAATTTACTTCCTCCCCCATCCTACGTAATTTTTGGGAGTTAAGCCAAGTATGTAAGGAAATCAATGGGTAAAGAAAATCACGATAATAATGGTATCCATACCCAATAACTTGTATACATAAGAAATCTCCGTCTAAAGCTATGTAATGTCTAAGATGAAATAATAACCAACTGTTTCCCACAACAACAAACCACGATTTCTTGTTCTGAGGAATGAGAGGCCGATAGATGTGAGGCACTAGACATGGTAATGTAACTCGATATACTTCATATATGGCAAAAGGAAGTCAAACTCTAAACTTATCATACACATGAGAAAGCAAATGAATATAATGATTATGTTATAGCACATCGTTAAGTAACATTGACATATACTTTTACGTTAGACCAAAGCAATTTTACGTAAAAGTGAACTCATGGTCTACAATCCACCCCATACTTACGATTCAAACAGATATCAACAGACTTGTTCCATTTTTTTTCCAATAACAACACATTATTAGCCCGACTTCTCATTACATAATCCAATCTCATACAATTACATTAACTTTACCAACTAATACACATCATAGCTTTTTGTAAATAGCCATAGCATACTCTCTTGTATATACCTATTTATCTATGCTCCAAGCATATGCAGCAGATACCAGTACTTTTTCAATAAAAAATATGTCACCTCATGCAACTTGCATTTTTCTTAAAACAAAAAAGGGAAGGGGGTGGGGGGCAGGCATAAGATGCACTTAACTTATCGGGGGAAGTCCTATTAAGAAGAAAAACTCGCATATTAACCATGTTCTTCATCATGACAAGTTTACTGTTGCATAAATTAAGTGGACATAATTCATATGACTTAGCATTCCTATGGATGAACTTTTGTGGAAATATTAGAAAATTGACAGCTTCGATAAATATAAAAAGGTCGTTCATGTCCATTCCATTTACCTTAAACTATATAATCACTTAGCTAATATTTATTCAAGTTCATATTTGTGGAGCCATTTTGGGTAGAGAAAGGAAAGGCTCTCTTTAGAGTAACCCTATATGAGGGATGGGAGGAATATGATGGCTATACTAAGTAAAAGATTTCAAATATTATGTCTTCTCCTTAAATATAAACTGATGTATGATTTGAAATTACAAGAAGATTGGGATTAAAGGGATGCAATGGTAAATTGGTTTGGTAATAATTTGTTAACTAAATATGTGTAAACCCCAAAGAAATTTATTTATTTTTTGTATGGCTCTAATAAAGACGCATGCTACCAACTTCAAATGGCAACACAAAACTTTATGTGGACATCGTTTCACATGGTTATGATTGGTGGCATCACCAACTACCCTGTCAAAAGCCACTTCATCTAAAATATTAGTATCTTCAAGCAATAACAATGCATGCATCAGCATTCTGCATAAAGCTTAGAGCAATTCACATCCATAATGTAAATACCAGTCTTGTTAGTTTACCATAATTGAATGGATACTATTATAGCAGAGCCAATGAGAGCCTTTCATATATTTTATTTGTCCAAGCAAGGGTTATATTTTAAAAAGTAAGATTCAGAGTCCAATTTATATTCTTTATGAATGAGTGGAGCCATGTGAATCTTTTGCCTTTTTAAGTTGTGTAAAAAAACAATCTAAAATGTTAGATAGTAAAGCTAGCAGTAATTCACATCTTAAAATGCAGATACCACTTTTGTTAATCCACCCTAATCGAATGGAATAATATTGTAGCAACGCTAATGTGAATCTTTCATCTATTTTTGCTCTTTTTTTTTTCTTCCCTTTCGTTAAAATCCTTCCACCATCCTAACCCCATACGAATTTAGTTAGAATCCTTCCAAGCAAAACAAAAAATGTAGAATCCTTTCTGTTAAACCTGCAATTTAATGGTAAATTCATACCATTTTGCATCCTTACTCCCTCCAATATAAGGGGAAATAACAGCATCGCCTTTTTTTCCACATATTTTACACCCATGGATAACAATTGATATAACTCAATTAATCCATACTGTCAACTACAAATACACAAGCAACTTCACCATCTATTTAGGTGCAATAGATTAATGCACTTATTAATTTCTAAGAACGACTATTTCTTGTTTATGTTAAGGGATTATTTGACCTATAATAAAAACCGAGATTATAAAAAAGAAAACATAATATTAGACACATAATCCCTTAATACGAAGCACATGCTTATGCAAAAATTAGTCAAGAATATAAAGAAAAAATGAAGTGACCACTTCCTAAAGAGGTGAGAAAGATGAAACTTACATACAATCGCTTAGACAATGTAACATAGTTATAATGTAACCATCGCAGGCATGGAAAATCAATACACACTACATTTTCTGATTTCGATGTCGTGCATGAGAATGTAGCAAAAATAAAAGTGAATCGCACTTGTAGATGGAAATATAAACACGACGAAACA
Organism: Lumnitzera racemosa; assembly: GCA_024138005.1. NCBI lineage: Eukaryota > Viridiplantae > Streptophyta > Magnoliopsida > Myrtales > Combretaceae > Lumnitzera > Lumnitzera racemosa. The sequence goes on from JAMXBC010000011.1 coordinate 86,356,926, forward strand.
AGTAGTGTACCTTGATGAATGCAGACCAATTTTGGGGAATGGCTTACAAACCTCTACTAAGGCTTCGTTTCTCTAAATATCCACATATAAGGGCATTGGCCTGGTGATTGGGGAATAACTGATGTCAATGAACAAGGATGTGTTGGGTTAGGAGATGTCGGCGATGTTAGATGGTGACATTGGTTGTCGTATGAATAGGGCTTCCACAATCAAGATGAGGGGGGTATGTTGAGGATGAACACTGATTTGGGTCTGTTTTGTTTTTTATCTTATTATGTTTGTTTTATTTTACAGGACTGAGTAATTTGGATATTTTTATTTCAATTCAATGCGTATTTCTCGTTATATTGTTTCAAGTAAATATTGTAATTCTAATTATGTTACTTTTAAGTAAACACAATAATAGCCATTCGTATCTTATTACGTACCAATTTCATTCCTCAATAATTATAATTCCATTCATCTCTTATTTTATTCCGTTAACTAGGTATACCGTTCATTTTACCATAAAACCAATCACTATTTATATAATTTACTATAAACTAATATTTCATTATGTATTTTCATTTCTAATTTTTTTGTCATTTTTTTTATTTTTTTCCTTTTATGATTAGTCCTTTTCTTCTTCTTCTTCTTCTTTTTTTACTGAATGTATTTTTTTTAGATTTTTTTTTCTTTTTCTTTTTTTTTGTTACACCCATGATATAAGTATTGCGTCATCTAGTATTACATATATATGAACAATGGCTGACGTTAAATAAAACATTTATGTCCGGATAAAGGTACCTAAAGATTCGTTTGTCCGGATAATCCATAAGTTAATTTTTAACGTTGAACAGGAGAGAAATAAGGTGGGACTGGTCAAAAACATTCTCAACCACAAAAGGGACTAGACAAAGGACAACCATTGACCATTTTAGGAACCCATCCAAAATATAATACCATCCAATTTGCTTTTATCACTCAGATCACCATTGTACTTCTAATACTCCACAAAAAGAGTTTTCTTCTTCTTCTTCTTCTTCTTCCGTCTCAAATCGTTAATCTAATTGAGTCAAATTAAATTTGTTATAATAGAAGGGAAAAAAAAAAAAAAAACCAGAAAGCAATGGCTAAATCTTGCAGTGTGATCGTATTCGCATCGGCTCTTTGTTTCTTGACATTCATAGCAGCAGCAGCTTCTGCCGATGACCGCTTCTTTGTCGAAGGCAAAGTTTACTGCGACACTTGCCGTACACAGTTCGTAACTCGCATCAGTAAGGATATCCAAGGTATAATATTTACGGAACATCAGACAAGCGCAGAGATTTGTTACCGAAACCGTGCGGTTTATAAACCACGTGTTTTGCACTAATATTGCTATTAATGCAGGAGCTAAGGTTCGCTTGGAGTGCAGAGACCGCGAAGGTGGTAGCATAACGTACAGCGTGGAAGGCACAACAGATGAAACCGGAACCTACCGCATCCCAGTGGATGGAGATCATGAGGATGAAGTCTGTGAGGTTGATCTGTTGAGCAGCAACAAGCCCGGGTGCGAACAGAAAAGCAATGATGCATTCCTCAAGAAAACTGCAAGGGTCAGTCTTACACATAAGAATGGCATGGCATCTCCCGTTCGCGTCGCAAATCCTCTTGGGTTCATGCCGGAGAAGCCTAGTGATGAGTGCCCTCAAGTTCTGAAAGAACTTGGTATGACTAGCTTTTCTCTTTTCTAAGGTGAATCAAAACGGAAGAGAAGCCTGTATGTAACAGATGCTTCTTATGTAGCTATATAAGTTTATGTTAGGAATGCAGCATCCTCAAGATGTGTAGAAATTCTTGAGATAAGGGATGGTTATTTTCTAACAAGTTGTATATTTCTTTTCGAATAAAAATAAGATGGTTATTTTATACAGTGAATATACATTGCAATTTTATAGTTATTTGCTACAAATTTTTACTGTTAGCCAAAGGAAATGCTTACAGGAAAAAAATAAATAAATAAAAAAGTTGAACGCGAAAAATGGTCATGAGTCGCCTTCGACGCTTAGCCCTGCAATTTCTTTCAATGGCCTCCACATGAACTTTCTCCTGTATAGACATTTTCCCATCATATCGAAAATTTTATTTAGAACAATGCAGATCGCGGATAATTAAATAATACATAGCTTGATAGGGAAAAAAAATTATTATAATCTGAAAGTTAATAATGCGTCATGCCATTTTGCGATATAAGAGGGAAGCTTTACCAATTGCCACACTCTGCAATTACTCGGACTTTAGGCCTGAGTGTGGGAAGCAATGCAAGAAACTGCAACTCTGCTTTGGATAAAACCTGGTAATAACAAGATGATCTGAAAGTTAATCCATAGCAAATTCAAAATATAAATACACGCATCTGGTGTGCTGAAAGTGCTAATACATTAGTCGATGAATCAATAGTTGTCGCCCTTGCTCGAAAATTTTTGAAATTCGGAAGATATATAAAATACCAAGCCATCAAAAGAAATTGGAAAGAGACAGATTCAGATGTTTATAGTTGTCCTGCATTAGATTAGAGTTAATAATTCATGTTGAATTTACCTTGGCCTCAATTATCCAGACAACAAGTCCTTTAGCATCAGGAGGGAGAGCTTCAAGCCTGTAATCAACTTCTGGTGGAAAATACCATCTTGCAATTGGTTGCTTCCCCACATGAGCCTACAGTTTCAATTTGAATTAAAAGTGCAATTAATCTACTAGAGGATTACATATTAGCTGTCTGCATTATTTTAATATCCTAGCGCTGAGTAAAATAAAATAAATCGATACATATAAATAATTATTATCGATTTTTAATAATTTTATTTCAAGAATGAGAAAAATAAAATAAAATAAACCGATGAATCACAATCTAGCGCTGAGTCTACAGTTTTTTAATAGTGTCTCGATAGATAACTACTTGTTAAGAATACCAAGTTTTCCTTTGCTTATTTCGTAAAAGTTTCTACATCTTCATGTAATTACCCTTAATGTTCTTAAAATAAAGATAAGAGTAAATCTATCTTATCCAGTTCTCGCCGAGTGCCACCGGAACATCCATTCCCCTACAACACATTACTAAACATTAAGAAATTAAAATGTTGGAGGTAAACTCACAGGACAGACAGGATGAACTTTCGTAAGAGTGGTCTCGAGATCACCAAGTCCTCGAGCAGTAAGGTCAAGGAAATAGTATCCTTGGTACCTTAGGCGCGTGAAGTACCGACCCTCGTACCCTCCCTCATGTGGCGTGTAGATAGCGAGTGCTTTGTGCTCTTCCACGTCATCCAACCACCGGCCTAAATCGAACTTCAACAAGTCACCTCCTATGAAGTCTCTTATCCCTACACCACCACTGCACCTCACCACCCTGACGGGGGACCTCGTGGAGGAAACTCCACGCGCCGATGATTTCGCATGCCTCCTAACCCGTGCGGTTTTCTCCGCCGAGGATGGGGAAAATTGGGGTTGAAGTTGTTTCTGCCGGAGACTCACCATGGTGGATGTGCCGGCTGCAGTGGCCGCCATTATTATTATTTTTTTTTTTTATAACTTATTTATATATTTATTTTCTCTTAACGTCTCTCAGGATTTTAAGAGTTTTTTAAAATTTAGAAATAGGAAAATGGACGGTATAAATCAGTTGGAACAATAGAGATGGGGGTGTATATTTTTTGTGTGGTGGAGAAGTAAGATAAGGGAAATTGTTTTGGTGATACTCAAACGTGCATAGTTTGAGCCTTTCTCCGATGTATCTTTTAATTGCGTAAAATTTGTATGGCTAAATTGGATAAAATATGTACCAAACTTAACTTCACTTGATAAAAGTATAAATTTTACAATCTCAAAAATATCATCTTACAATACATTTAAATTGTACTTTTTAAGTAAGATTCTAAATAATGAAAAATATAACTAAATATATATTAAACAATATTAAATGTATAAATATAGAATATAATAATAAGTCCAGTACTTATATATACTAAATATATTATAATAAAATTTTATTATTCTATACTCCTTATATTTATATTGTCATCTTCTACTTATCTAACATAACTTTTGCAACCAAATTTACTTCTGACATCAAATAATTGATAAAACGAGCCAACTAATGCGGCATGCTAAACAAATAGGCTCTAAGACCATTATGGCTTAGTGGATTGAACAAGTCAGTTTATCAACCCACGATATTTAATCTATTTATATATATATATATATAATTTAGTGGCTTAAGCGGGCTAATATATCAATCCTTCTATGCTTTCTTTAATGCAAAAATTTAATGTTATGAAATGAATTTATTAAAAATAAATTTCATTTTATCAATTAAAATTAAAAAAATAGTATTTGTATATAAAAAAAAAATACATGATCCTAGTACAAGTAGTTATATCAATTTCATATATTAGACCCAATAATAGACATATGCCTAAAGGACTCGAGCGCATTTTTCTTAAATTTGCTTTTCTCGTGTATTAATTTTTAAGGAATTCTTGAAATTTAAATCATAAATTGTAACATTTGCCAATAAAACACTTATGCTAATATGGTTTATGGAATTATAGTAAAACTCAATGATTCATATTTCCTAATACTCATACATATATAATTGGCTTATGTTATACCTGAAGCCAAAACTAAAGAAGAAATGAACAATGCAAAATCTCTATTTTTTTTTTCTTCTCTACAATATATCCCCAAATATAAATTTTATAAAAATAAGGTTAAGGTTTTTTATTTTCTTGACTTTAGTTTAAAGTTTTGTTTAGAATAATTAAGAGATTTTCTTTTCCTTTTCTCTTGTTCTTTCTTCTTTATTATTTTTGCAAGTCTACAAGACAATCCAACTAGCAATGGATTGGCACATTTTAACTCACAGGTTATGTAGTTGAAGAATTAACTCACTTTTAAAGCAAGTTGATATTTTCAACCTTAACTAACTTTTTATACAAACTAAATGAGATGGTCCACATGATATGCTCACTAGCACAACTCTATTTTTCATGTGAGGTTAATTGTATTAATGAATGAATAATTTGACAATTAAAGTTACGATATGAATTAGTAGGTGCCCGATGATATATTATCCGATTCATGTTGTTCAAAGTTCATAGATTATCCACTTCAACCCTTATCTTATGACCCAATTTCAATCTAGCAACAAAGGAACAAACTGCTAAGTTTGCTAATGTAAGTCCAGCTCCAATCAAAAGATCCAGTATGTAGTTGCATTGATCAACATAGTTCCTAAAGATGTTCCATAAATTTCAACCCTAAGGAAGAAACATGTAAGGCTGAGATCTTTAATAGTAAATACACTATGTAGTTACTAGTTAAGATCGGTAATTAGTTTCTCGTTATAACCTGTTAAAAAGCAAATCATCTACAAAAAGTAAGGTTATAACATGTTCATGATCAACACATTTGATAAATAAGGAGTAGTCATTTTTTTATTGCAAGAAACCATAAGTAATTAAGAACTTAAAAAGTTTCAAATTCCACTACCTACTTGCTTACTTCAACATATATAAAGACCTTTTCAAACAACAGACTTACCCGGTCTTTGCCTTAAAGTATCCTTTTGGAGGTAATATATAGATTTTTTCATTAAGAAATCCATGTAAAACTGCATTATTCTCATCTAATGTAAAGGCCAACTATGAGATGTAGCTGCAACTATGAGAATCCACATTGTACTTACGTAGTGAAAAGGTTTGTTGCCCTCCATTTAAGTATGACCTTTCACCCCCCAAACACACGTTACACCTTTCAACCGTACCATCAGGTCCATACTTGATTTTATAGACCTATCTATTCCTTCTTGCCTTAAGGCAAATTAGTAAGAATCATAGTTTGATTACTTTCAAGTGCATTCAGCTCCTTTTTCTTTGCATCTACTCACTTACTATGCTTAGAAGCTTGTGAATAATTGTATGGTTCTTAGGTTGTCAACACATTAGCAAGATATGCTATAAACCCTAAAAAATTTTTAGTTTGAACTCTAGATTAGACTTAAGTATCCTAAATAACCATATGAGTCAACAAAGTTAAATAAATTAAAAACTATGCTAAATTATAAACCCTAAAATACTAATCGAAACCCTAATCGTATATAAAGATTTCAAACCCTAAATGTTATTAAATATTAAGGATAGATTCTAAATGCTAATAAATGAGGAAGTACTTTATTAATTTATAACATTGATAATACTATTATTATTTAATTATTAATAATTATATAAATAAATTAGTATTATATGAACTTAAATATTTAAATATAATTTAATGCTATTTTGTTGTTTATGAGTTAATTAATTAATATAACCTATATACCTTATAACTTTCTTTATAATTAGAATATAAATGATTATTAATATTATTTTTAGTATTAAAAAAATATTTTGAGGAAATTTAAAATTTTATTTTATTAGATTATTTCCTTATTTTTTCTTATTTCACCTTACTTATTTAATTTTCCTTCTTATCTTTTATTTTCCTCTCTCAATAATAAAGTATTACATATGCATGATATGATCATTATATTAATATTTTAAATGTTGACAAAAAGTCCTTTTCAATATCATTTAATTCTCTTATCCTTTCTTTTTTTCTTTTTCGTTTCTCCTTCTTTTCCTTCTCTACCCTAAACTCCATCTAGCATCTAGAATTCTCCATATTTTCGTAATTATTACCAATTAATCATTGCAAATGAAAGATAAACCACCTCCCATTAGAATCGACAAACACACACACACTTTTGATCGTCTTCTTCCCTCATTTCTCCTCCATTTTCTTATCTACTCCCTCACTTCCAACCATATTATCAAACTACCTAACTTTCAACACTAAAAAGGAGGGATTAAGAGGGGAATTATTCACTAAACTATATATTAAGACAAGTAATTATATTTACTTTACATAATATTAATAGCAATCCTTTATGTAAAAGTTGGTTTTATGTAATCTCTTGATATATTTTGTACCATCTTATTTTTTATATACTTCACATGTATTTTAGTGTAAGAATTTAGAAAGCATATGCAAATATGTTAGCTTTTGGATGTATAATTCATTTCTTTTGAAGATGTTGTATATATGTACGTATATACTATTATGCGTATAGATAAGTAGATATGCATATATTATACTTTACTTAGAAATATGAGTATAGGAGTAAATACATATATATACGGTTTACTTGTATATGTATAAGAATATAGAAATATATAGCATATATATACATACCTATATATATAATACTTAATACATATATATGTGTATGTATAAAATAGAAAATATGTACATATGTATAGATGTTGCATATTGAAATTTCTTTAAAAATATACTAAGAAAATATAAAAATACATATAAATATATACATATAAAAATAAGTATAAATGCGTGGTCATGTATATGTACATGTACATAAATATGTACAATAAGAGTATAATACAAGTAGAAATACGTGTACATACATATGCATACATGGATAGACATACGTATGTAAACATGTATATATGTATAGATACATATATTAAAATACTTAGTATAATAATATCAATAAGAATACATATGTACATATATAATAAGATACTAAATATAAGTACATATAATAAAATATTAAGTATAATAAAATAATTAAGAATATATATATGTACATAAACACATAAGTATTTATATATAATTATACATATACAATATACTTATTTAATGCAATAGAATAAAATATACATACATATATAATGGGTCAAAAATTATAATACATAATTAAGGCCCATAATCTATTAATTAATTAAATATATAAATATATCTAATAATAATATAAAATTTAAGAAATATAAAAATCAAGAAAATTTAACAAATTGCCACGAATACCAATAAAATTATACCACGTTATCAATTTATTCCAATTAAATAACTAAAGCGAAAATTTCAAATTAATTTAAAGAATAATAATAGTAAATTAATTCATTAAATTTATAATAATAACAAAATTACAATAAATAGCAAATTAAGCTGGGAAATAATGAAATCTACATAAATTGAAATTAAAAATAATAAATTATAAAATATAAAATTTAGAAATTAATTAAATCATAAAATACTAAGGAAAAACTCAAAATTAATAAATAAAGTATTTAAGTCAAAATAATTAAATTTATAACAATTTAAGCTTATCTTGGAAAATACGAGTTTTAACGTCCAAAATAGATTCCGCTATGCAAACATATGCTCAAATTTAATAAAAATCGACTACGAGTTTATAAATAATGTAGTTAGAACAAAAAAGTTGTACGTGATTACCAAAAGAGCTCGAATCGAGGAAATTTAATAAAAATATAGGTAGATATAGATAAATAGGTACATAGGATAGTTAGTTTACTTAGATACTCATTATCTTTTTCATTTCCTAATCAATAGGTGATCTCGTCACGGACACCAACTTTCTTAAGGATTACTACAATTCTTGACCAACGTTATGGCTAAGTGAGTACTCCTTATGATTCCACATATGTTTGTATCTGTAATTAATGAATATTAATTGTTATTAATAAATGGATTATGTGTGGAGTTAGATTATATATGTGAATGTTATTGCTTGACAAGTTATGAAATTACTCTAAAAATATGATAATTTTATTATTTGTTGCATAGTAGATTCCGTAAAAATTGATCTGTTTGTAATTTTGGTTAGTCATATGATAATTGGACCTAATTATATCAGACTTAATTAAATTAAATTAAATTGAACTATACATAAACATGTATTACATAAAATAATTCCGGTAGTCACATCACACAGAGGTAGTGAAAAGCTATATAAGAGTTGATAATTTATGAATATAGTGTTTTAATATGGTGCACGCATACAATGTGACCTTATCCTAACCCATGCGATTACTAGGCATTAAAAGTGCCAATCTGTTAGTTAAGAGTCAAGTCCAGATTTCTCCGTTTAAGAGTGAGTGTAGACTGTGAGAATCCATTCACAATTATACCCGGAACTTGCTTTTTGGTTAAAACAAACTAATTGTTTTGAATTAAATACGAAACGTAAAATTTTGTAGTGAAATAAGGTCAGGTATGATATCTAAATCTAATTGGTGCCATTTATACTTTAACCCTGACTTCGAAGGGCGTTAAATCTAAGTTGTATACAGTACTTGGTCAACTGTATGTACTATGTAACATATTGTGTGAAGATACATTCATATATTTGAACTAATGTTTGTATAACTTGCTTGGCTGTGTGGTTAATGAATAGCTTACTAAGTTTAGTAAGCTTATACCCTTGTAGACTTTTGTTGCAGGAGAACATGTTTAGTACACCTGGCCAAGGCATGCCTAAAGTCAATTTAGTATGCTGGGATGCGTATGTAAGCAATGAGAAAAGAGTAAACTAATGAACGGTATGACTCTTATTGTAGTCTTACAGAGTTTTGCATAGTATTATATAGTACTTAGTACCATAACTTTATATTATTGTAGAGCGTTTACTAATCTTTTGGTGACTATGAGTGCTATAATATTATAATAGCTGTAACATATTATAAATTTTATGTTAATATAGTTATGCTATATTATTATCTTTATCTGCATACCTTGGGTAAATGATTGTAGTAATAGCCTTGTATGTCATATGAAGGATCATCAATTGGAACGAAAACCAATCTACATTCTTTTGTGCAATATATGGTGCCTGCTCCAATTATGCTACCCTCGAATCATGACAAATGCAATATCATTTGATGGATAGTGTCTATAAGTATGTATGCTAAGGAAAGGTTATTTGTTGTTTGAGGCAAAGGTATCAAAATGACTAGCATGCTTACTTACTGCAAATTAACAATATTGCTTACTGTACAAACAAAATCTTGAAGCCAATTTGAGTCCTCCTTTCTCTTGTTGATCTATGAAGTGATGTTTCAACTCTAGTAAAAGAAACTATAGAAGAAGACTACTGCTCTTACACAAGTGTACCAAAGGAAGGAGCTATATGTAGAACATCAGACTTAAAGGATATTTGTGGATGAACCATGGAAACAGTCTTGAACAACATTATCTTTGAAAGGAAACTCATTTTCAAAGAAAATTGCATCTTGTCAAATAAGAATTTTCTTGGCATCAAGATCATACATATGATAACCCTTATATCCATGTTTATAATCAAAGAAAAGGCACTTAATACCCTTAAGATCAAACTTATCAGTATATAGAGAAAGATTGGAAACAAAAACAAAGACATCCCATTAACTTAAGATTAGAATAATTGGGTGGCTTTTCAAACAACATTTCAAAAGGAGTTTTCCAACCCAAAGAAGCCATAGGCATCTTGATAATCAAGTAGCTATCATTATACATTCTCCACAAGTAACTAAGCCTATAATCTCAAAGATCTTGAAGTTTCAATCAAGTGGCTATATTTTCTCTCTACTAAACCATATTTGTTAAGTATCCTAATTTGGTTTTGATGATAACAAAACATGTGATAAATTATCTAATATATTTATGAAGTATATAGATATATCATGACATAGCATTGATTAATTCTAAAAGAAACCACAATGGAAAAAGGTTGAAGTGTGTTTAACAAAAACATCAAGTGCATAGGTTAACTTTAAAATGAAATCAATTCAAGGAAGAAAATAAGTTTGAACTTATTAGAATATATATCAAAGTGTATATCAGCAAGTCAAAATGTATATTAGCAAACATCAAAACAAAAGTCAAAATGTATATCAACAAACATCAGAACATCAGTCAAAATGTATATCAGCAAACATGAGAACAATATTGTTTGTGTACAGTATCAGTATCAATAGCTGCTCCTATGCTATTTTCTGAATATTTTGAACAAATTAAGTTGAAAAAATATGTGGAAAGCCTCGCTCCGCTTTATTGAGTATATTTGGATATTATATTCAATTTCGTTATACTAAGATGGTAAAGTCCATGGGGATTTAAGAGGATGCTCAAGAATTAGTTTTGGAAATTTGAGTGATTAAGATTTAAACAGCAAGTTTTCTATCAATCTCGATTAGAATTGTTCAAGGATTAAAATATAGTAAGGACATTAATTGGAAAAGGATTCTGATATACTCTTTATATAAGGACCTTTTGGACATGTTGAGTTTAAAAAATAGGATCGATTATAAGTAAGTTTCTCAAAGATAAGGTTTGTTGAATTCAAATTCTTAATCTTGAAGATATCTTACAAATAAGCCTGAATGTCCTTGAGTAATACAACCTGATCTCTTATGGGATTTGTTTTGACAAAATTCAAATAAAGATATTGAAGAAGGATTTGTTCACGATAGTTAAGATAAGTAGTGCCGGATTTGTTCTTATCTCCTCATCCTTATCTTTAGTATTTGAAATGTTTGAACTTCCACAAAGACAATTGAGAATTGGAATTTATCATAATATGCAGCAACTTTCTAATTACATAAGCGTGGCAAAGGAACAAATATAGAATAGCTTGTCTTAAAATTTTTTAATTTCAATTTTCGATTCCTATTTTCATGGGATACTTCTATAATATAAGAACTAATTTTGTTTAAACAAAGATATTATGGAGAAAAATATGAAAATAACCGTTTTTAGTTGTTACACGAGGGTTTATTTAATTTAAAGACGATGTTGTTCAAGAAAGGGTACTGCATACTCAATATCAGAACTAAAGTTGAAAATACTCTTAAGCAGATTGTTAGAATCTGAGCAAAAAAAGTTTTGTTATTACATTTATGCGAAAGTTCTAAAAAGCTTTTTTATTGTATTGTTTCAATTTCATTGTAAACGTTATTGAAATTATATTTGAGTATGCAAGGATTAGAGAGTTCTCTGAGTCCCATGTATAACTTAGCAAGAAGCTAATAAGATTGGACAGGGAAGCGACTGGATATCCTTGTAATCTCTTAATGATATTTGTTTATTGAAAAGTTTGGACTAGTGAAACAATACCAATGAGGAAGATTAGGTCACCGGTAAGGGAGATTGGGTACCCAGTAATGGAACTAGAAGAAAGCAGTAGGCAAAAGGTCAAAGCTCTATAAATCGATCGCTTAATCTTCTTTCTCTCTACTCAATTTAGTTTCTGATTTTTATTTGTCTTGCACAATCAATCTTCAACTACTATCACACCATTTAAGCTATTAAGAGGGGTTTTGTTTTTAAATCAAAAGTTTTAATTTTTACAAAAGATATCAATTCACCCCTTCTCTTAATATCTTACTAGGACCAACAGTATTATTGAGTACTATTGGTGAATTACACTAAAACTATGAAACATGAACTCATACGACTTGGAAAGAAACTCAAATCCATGATTTGTTCTAACATACAATTTAAGGAAAAATAATTTCAAACATACTGTATAAACTGAAGCAAAATAGATTATGCTTGTGATTTATGTACACGTAAATACGTCTAAGTAGCTCTTGAGTAATCATCGACGATAGTTAGAAAGTAGTAAGTACGTGAGATAGATGGAACTCCATATAGACCCCATAAATCAACATATATAAGATGAAAAAGCAAGAAGAAAATGAGATACAACTATCCATGAAACTTTGCCTTTTGGCAAACATCACATGTAAACTCCTTTTAGTAAGGTCTTTGCAATCAATCAAATGAATTAATTTAGACAAAGAAATGCAACCTAAGTGGTCATGAAACAAATGAACATCAACATCAGTGTGAATTGAAAATGTTCCAACCTAATTGCAATTATCTAACATGAGTATATACAACCTTTCAATCACTTAAGCTGAAGCAACTTCTCTATTAGTCATCTAATCATAAAATGTACAACCATGAGCATTAAAGATGGTTATAATATGATGGTCTTTGGTGACTTTACGAACTAATAATAGATTGTAGGTGAAAGAACATTATACAAGGTTAAAGTAAGGCTAATGGTGATAAAACCATATTGTTTATTTGTATAAGTCTACTATATGGGAGTTAAACTTTAATAAATGGGTGTAAAAGTTTAATATCATAAAGGATGTGAAAATAAGGTATCATATTATTTTGTTTCAAATTACAAATTTCATATTATAGCTTAAACACAAGTGGACCATTAGCTACACCATATTACTCTTTAATCTTATTCCATAGATCATAAGCAAAAAAGGAGTATTAGAAATTCTGCGAAAACTCACTTTTCATTGAGTTTCCTAGCCCATTTGATGTAATCTAGAAATTTCTCATTAAGTTTATTTTGAATACCATCAATAAAACCTAATTTAAGGTTTGCACCTAACCCTATTCTAATGGATTTACTGTTACGCCTCAAAGAAGTAGAGTTGTAACAGTTCTGCCGTGTAAACCATTCTAAGATAAAAACTGACCATACAACCCTTATCTTAAACGTAATTTACACAAAGTGTCTATGACTAACTCACTTTGAAATACACAGTTCATAAATCAAATAAATTATTTACCCAATAAGTATGAATATATACATATATATATACACTAAAATTCAAAAATTTAAAAAATGTTTGCAAGGTTTCATCACACTATATTTCGTAAGTAATATATTATTCAAAAATTGAAGATTCTAAAATAAAAGTTAAGACCTTAAAAATATATCTATTCTTCAGATATATTTCTTCACCCCCCATAATTCAATAGTTGCTAGCTTCAAGGTAAATATAGGTTATTTCCTAGCTAGTACATGTAACAACATTTATAGAAATGCAAGTAATCGACAGCTCAATAAGTTAGGACAGAAACTTAAAACTAAACATCAAACAAAAGTAAGGTTATCAACCAATTTAATTAGATTTAATTGATAACACAAGTAGGGTTATCAAGCAAATGCCATCGCACGAAGTTTTCCCGATCCGTCGCAAGATAAGAGAAATTACACTCACTCTAATTTGGGTTGAAAAGTTTCCATTTAATGCAATAGCTCACAAACAAACCTAAACTTATGCAATGGAGACACCGCTCCTCGATTACCTTCGAACCATTAACTTTACTCTTACCTCGATCTCTTTACCTATTACTTAGTTCAACTAAGAATGAAAAATTGACCAATCATTTTATCCAATGCTATTTAATTCGAAGGAGTCGATATTTAGCCGAAGAACCCTTAGTTTCCTCTAATGGGTTGCAATGAAAGTCCGATTTAGAATTTCAAGTCATATATTGAATTAAATCTAGTTAAAAGTGTTCAATCATTCAAACAAATCACACAAATAGAAACCAAAGTAGTAACCTAGAATCATATTATCAAACTCAGAAACAGGCACATACAAGCATGCGCATAATCATCTATCTAATAACTATAGCCAATTATAATGTCAATCCTTTGAATATTATTAATAGTACTCCAAAATACAGCAAAGTATCGATCCTAACCTACCTGAACTCTGTGCTTGCTCATTCAAGGTATAACTCGCACAGGACATCACCAATAATCATTATAATACAAATATTGTTTTAGCACACATATAAGTATCTTATATAAGCTTTATTTGATATTTCTTTATGTTATCTTTAGCTTAGAGTTTTATTATACCTAATTATTCAGTTTTTTAAGTCTTTTACAATTATTCTTAATTTAGGTTAAGTTCTTATTCAGTTTCTAATTTAGTTTTTTAATACGGTTTTATAAACGAATTCTAGAAACTCATTTTGACCTATAATGTGAAATACATTATTTTCAAATTTAAGTTCCATATCAGATTTATTATATTTCACTATTATTATCATATTATAAATTTTAACATAATATTTTTTCTACTTATTAATTTCTTATACTTACATATTATACATTATGACCTAATATATACAAAATATACACATCTAATATTCCCATCGCAAATATCATCTCTCAACATCAACTAACATCTCAAGATATCTAAATTTATCCCAAATTAGAATTTATATCTAATTACTCTAAATTACAAAATCAACTTAAAATATACTATTTTACCTATTATATATATACTACATAATACACCTAAAATTATATCTAACACCTTAAATGCTACAAATATGACACTAAATCAGAATTCAACTACCTAAAACATATAATTATGCACTAAATTAGTAATTATCCCTTTAATTACTTAATTAGCCCAAAATTACTAGTTTTATGTATCATTTTAAAGTATAAAAATCATCTAAAAATTTAGAAAATTCATTTCTAAAAAAGGGGCTTTACAGCACTATCCTACATTATCTAAATAGTCTACACAAAATTTTTTAACTTAAAACTACATTTTTATGGTTATTTATTTCTACATCGAAAATTAGTTCGAGTTTAGTGATTTCTTAAGCACTATATATCATGGGACATAGTTTTATCAAAATATATTTTTCTTAAAAATTATATAAAAAAATATTTCAGAATACCAAATTTCATAATATTTATAACTATTTAATATTTTTAATAAAATAAGTAAAATTAGAAGGAAAGATCAAACTCACTAATATTAATGGTTCTGGCATGTTGGTGGCTCTAGCCACCACTAGCCACCATGTCCTTATCAACCAATCTGGGCTCCACTTCTAGATTGTTATCAAGTGTCAATTCCCTTCTAAGGTCCTAATTACACATTAAATTTCTAATTTTTGGTAAAAAAATCTTTCTTCTTTCTTCTCTCTTCTCCTGATTTTTTTAAGGTCCTAACCAAATGAGGTTTGGGAAGTGGATTTCTGAATTTATAGTAGTGTTTAGGATTTTTCCTCCATTTTTTCCTTTCCAAGTATCCATTATCTCTTCCATTTTTTTTATTTTCTAATTGCCTTAATTTAATTGGTTGCTTTATTGCTTCAATTTTAAGCTATCACGACTCACTTCTAACCTCATTTTTCCATTTTTTTATTTTTCCTTAATTATTATGAATTTTCTTTAATTATTTATGAATTTTCTTTAATTATTTAGTATATTTCAAGAATTTTAATTAATTTTGAGTATCTTTATCTACACATAAATACATGTATCGTTCAAGTAAATACTCTTAAATATTATTTAAGTTATTTTACAATTTTTAGTATACATATAATTTATTTCTATCGATTCATTAATTATCGAAACTCGTTTTACGTGGTTTTGATAAATAACGAAAAATTCATATATAATTCAATATTATAATAATTAATTATTTTATTATTTATTTTTCTAAATCCAAACTCATGGGATCAATTTTACTAATATTTCCATCTCCGTTGTAAAATTTGAACTTGATCAAATAATTTACGTAATCACTTTAAATTTTATAGATTGAACCCCAAACACCTGATTGCAGGGCTTATATCTACTCCATATAATATAATTGCTTCCATTAATGATGAGATTTCTAATACACAAACTAGGGCTATCGGATCCCAATTAGAAAAGTAGATCGTTGATCGTCAAGTCTAGCAATTGATTTGCTTTCTTGTCTTTACTCATCTTCAAATTCCATAAGCAACAATCAAGAAACAAATGAAAAGAATCAATTCTCAAATGAAAGAGGACCTTCCACCCACTTTGATACCCTGTAAAGCTCATCGCTAGGGTTCATCAATGAAATCTCCAAGGTTGTTAATGACAGATTTAAATAAAGAGAAAAAATCATAATGTGAATGAAAAAGAAGTGGATGAAGTGCTCCTATTACTATCTCATTAACTAACAAAATCTGATATATGCAAGAGGATCTAAGTCAACCTAACTAACTATACAAATGACAAGAGAATAAGCTATCGCGTGTCAATAAATACAAGCCTACACTTGTACAGTATAATGAGGATTTACCATGCTAACACATGTTGCACCGTATTCTACCATACCATAATGAGTTTACTTTTTGCAAATGTTTGTGAAGTTAGGTTGAACACATGATTGAAATTGTAGTACAATAGAACATCTACCCACAATTGAGTCCACTAGCAAGGATTTGAAATTGATTATGTGTGTGAGTTCTTCAATTATAACTCTAAGTGTAAGGATTCATGCATTTAGTTATTTTAACTTGTTATAATTTGACAATATATGCTAAGGAATAAATAAAATCTAAAATATTGTTCTTCAAGTATTATAATAGAGGTCAATATTTGTTAATATATATAATCAGTAATTTAATGAAGGAATACTATACGGATTGCTAATTACATAACTAAGTATTATTCAATAGATTATCAATTATGTGTTTGAACTTAAACTAAGTCTTAGATAAATTTTTTTATGCATCGAGAACTCAATGTTTAGTCAACTGTAACATTAAGATCAAACAATAAGAAAGAATTGAGATATCTGATAAAAGATCCGCCAAGTTGAAACGAAATATGAAACTAAGAAAATATAGTCATTTGTTCAAATCCCACTATGTGAGATCCAAATGAAGTAGATGCCCCCATTTTCCAATATCCTACAAAAAGAGGACTTTGTTTAGATCTCGTATGGAATACTGTTGAGAGTTGAAAGAGTGAAATCAATTATATTGTTTGGATGAAGTGAAGTCCAAATGAATGTCTCTCAGAACCTTAATTGTATATGCTCAGAGCTTATGATTTTCTTCTTTTTTCAAAACACTATTTTGTTTCAAATAAGAGAGATGTATATGTATGTGTGTGTGTGTATGTGTTACAGGCAGATTCCCTTACACGAACCTATATAACACTTAGTGTTCCTGACCACACTAAGGAAGGCTAAGTCAGCCTATAACAACTCACAATATTTAAAGAGAGAAATTCTTATGTAAATAGTATTCACTTAAAATAACTTAATGATACAATTGAGGGGATCTCCCCTATATGTACAAAAGGTCTCTCAAGATGGAAGGCCAAGATCAATTCGATCTAACGGTGACAAATGAATCTGACCTACCTTTACATTAAACGTATCTATCTACCTTACTTACCACCTATTCTAGAACCTTCTAGATCTTTTAGAACCTTCTAGATCTTTTAAAATATTCTGGATTATTTACTCTTGGGCTTAAATGAACCTCATGATTTTGGGCCCTTCTAAATTGGCCCTTGACATTTTCCCCCACTCATTCTGGCAACATCCTCGTCGTATTTTCTTCATGGAACTTTTGAATTTTGTTTGGAAACTGCTATAGAGCTTTAATAAGTTCCCAACTAGCCTCACTTTCTAGCTTTCCTTTCCAAATAACCATATACTTATGCCTAGGGAGTGGCTTCATCTTCTACATATCTATCTACAATAATTTCTCTAACTTCTTTTTTGTATGATTCCCAAACTCTAAGTGGAGCCCTTTATGATATTGTTCTATGAGGGTCATCCCCATTCTTATGATATGGCTTAAGTATACTAACATGAAAAACTGGGTAGAATTTTAATCTTGGAGGTAACTCCAACTTATAAGATACTTGTCCTACTCGTTTTACGATGAGAAATGATCCTTCACAATGCCTCATTAGTCCTTTATGCAATTGGCCCTTGGTCCGCTGGATCAGGTATAACTTCATAAGTACTTAATCCCCTACTTGATACTCCATTGGCCGACGCTTCTTATCTGCAACTTTCTTCATTCTCTTGATAGCTTTATCTAAGTAATTTTGAGCTAAGTCTTGGCTCTCTTGCCACTCTTTTGCAAATTTATATGTTGGGGGATTAGACCCCGTATATCCTGTAGTTACTGTATTTGGAGTTAGCGGTTGTCTCCCTAGAACAATCTGAAATGGACTATGCCCTGTTGATTCATTCTTATATAGATTAAAAGAGAACTGTCCAACATCCAATAACTTATACCAGTTTCGCTGACTTACACTTATAAAGTACCTCCAAACTCGAAGGCAATGCACTACAACTGTCATTTCCTTCTCACATACTAGGTATCGCCTCTCCGTATCATTCAACTTTTGGCTCTCGAAGGCTATTAGATGGTTTCCTACATCAAAACCCCACCAATGGCATAATCATTAGCATCCTTGCATACTTCAAATACTTTACCAAAGTTAGGGAGCGCAAGAATTGGTTCTTTAATGACTGCTTCCTTCACGGTATCAAATGCCTTTTGTTGATCTTCCCTCCATTCCCATGGAACATCTTTCTTGAGTAAACTCGTTAAGAGGGCAGCCATTCAAAAGTATCTACGTATGAACCTTCTACAATAATTTACTAAACCAAGAAACGATCTCAATTCGGTGGGCTTAGTGGGTTCTTTCCATTCTCAAATGACCCATATCTTCTCTTCATCAATTTTGATCTTCCCCTATCCTACTACGTGCCCTAGGAAGGCCACTTCTTCCTTTGCAAAGGAACATTTCTCCAACTTTACATATGACTCATTTTCCCTTAAGGCTAGGAAAACTGTATGAAGGTGTCCTAGGTGCTCTTCCATAGACTTGCTATAAATCATGATATCATCCAAGTAAACCACAACAAAATGATCCAAGAACAATGCTAATACTCTATTCATAAGACTATAAAAAGTAACCAGGGCATTCGTGGGCCTAAATGGTATAATATGAAACTCAAATGAACCATACCTTATGATGTAAGTGGTTTTGGGCTCATCTCCATCTGCTATACGAACTTAATGATATCCCAATCATAGATCCAATTTTGAAAAATATCTTACCTCTCCCAATCGGTCAAACAAGTCTGATATCAAAGGAATAGGGTACTTATTTTTTACAGTGACCTTATTCAAGGCCCTATAATCAATACCCAATCGGAGGGACCCATCATGTTTCTTTTGGAAGAGAACTGGAGCTCCAAAAGGTGCCTTTGACAGTTGGATGAATCCAGCTTCTGACAACTCCTTCAATTGTAGCCTTAATTCTTCTACTTCTAATTCTTTTAGGGAAATACGATAAAGAACTGCAGCAAGGGCCTTTATACCTGGTTTTAGCTCAATTGCATGATCTACTTCCCTTCTTTGTGGTAGCTTCTTTGGCAACTCTTTAGGCATGATGTCTTTAAATTCTTCCAACAACTTCCCCACTTGATGTAGAATTTCCTCTTGACTCCCCGTCTCTTCTTCCCCCTTCAATGTAGCTACGTACGTAACTTTATTCTTTTTTAAGCCCTTCACTAGTTGTATAGCAAAAAAGAATTTGTGGCTTGACTAGCTTTCTTTGTAACAGGCACCATACATTAAGAGTTGGTCTCAAGTACACATTTACAGTTTGCACGAAGAACAATAAGTGCATCAATAAGACATAGGAATTCCATCCCAATCACAAATTCGAAGTCATCCATAGGTACTGCTTCGATGGTTTCTTTCCCTTTCTGTCCTCCCATATGGAACTCTATCTCCCTAGCAACTCCAATAGTAAGGACTCCCTTTGAGTTTACCGTCTTGAGCCATGTCTTGGTCTTCTTTACCTCCATTCCAATCTTACTTGCTGCTACCTCGAAGATGAACAGATGAGATGCCCCTGTGTCAATAAGGGCATTTAACTTCTTGCAAGCAACTATCACCTCAGTGTACATCAACCCCTTTCGCTTCTCCTACATCTTCTTAGCACTAAGTAGTCGTACCGAACCCAATTCAGCCTCGTCCCCTTCATCAAAGCTCTCATTCTTTAAGCATTCCCTAGGATAATGGGGCTCATTGCAGAAAGAGTACTTCAATTCTCGGAGCTTCCATTGTTCCCCATCTTTTCCTTCACGAATCCTTCCCCAATCATTGTTTTTCTCTTCCATCTTAGGCTTCCCTCTTGAGGAACTCCTACTCCTTTCCTTCTCAACTCCCCCCTTCCACCTTCCCATTGGGGTCTTATGTTTTGTCTTCTTGAACTCCGTTAAGCCTTCAACAACTGTTATGGCCTTAGAGATGTCTTCCATTCCTCTTCTCTCTAGCTCCAACTTTGCCGAAGGTTTCAGATCATCTAAAAACATCATTAGAGCGTCATCCTGGTCAAGGTTTAGGACCTCCAACATCAATTCTAAGAATTCTTTCACATATTGCTTGATGTCACCCATATGAGTGAGGTGACGTAACTTTACCTTTCCTTCTTTTACGGTATTTTGGAGAGAGAACTGCCCCTTAATTTCATGTACAAAGCTAACCTAAGTATTGATTTCATTTGCCCTCCTACGCTACCATACCATAGCAGAATCTTTTAAATACATAGTAACAGTACGTACCTTTTTGATGTCATCCAAGATTCTTATAGCATTAAAATATTGTTCTATTTCCCAAAGGAAGTTGTCTACCTCTCAAGCAGATCATATCCCATTGAAAGGTTCAGGCTTGAGCACATCGATCCTATGAGCAAACTAAATGGTCACTCCATTTGCTACTGCTGCCTAACATACTGCTAATTGGTTCTTAAGTTCTTCAATCTCCTAGCGCATAGCTACCATTGCAGCATCCATCTTGGCTTCATAATTTTCTTCCTTAGTTTCCAAAGCCATAACTCGAGCTTAGAGTACTTCATTCTTTCCTTCAATCGCCTCATCACGATGCTTTAGCTCCTTAATGGCTTGATTCAATGCCCCTTGCAACTCAGGTCCATTATCATGATTTTGGGCCCTTCTAAATTGACCTGTGAGATATGCACATGCGTGTGTGTTTTGGTAAATATTAAAGATCTTAATGTATTCTTAGCTATTCTTAGATAAATTTAATGGCTCAAGACAACTTTCACGATAAGATTCACCAGTTAGAAGAGTCTTATTTCTTAGTGTTGCTTGAAATATTAACAATATCTAGATTAATAATAATAATAATAATGGATCCAAATTTTTATGTATGCTGTATTAATATTATAGAAGTTTTTTTTTATTTTTTTTTGGCAAAAAGTTAATCAACTTCCATTTAAAACACCAAACTATTACAGTGATGACCATTGACCACCATCAAAAAGCGGTAACTTCTTCTTCTTTACTGGCTGGCATATGAACCCATACTATCAAAAGGTGATGATCGATCTGACCGATCGTAAGTAAATTTAGCTCAATTTTGAGCCTGACTTAAAAGAAAAAAATGAAATTCACTCAAACATTTTATAATCACAATAAAGAGATGTATATAAATTTCAAGTGTTTGATAGGTAAACTAATTATTGAGGTGATAAAATTGATGTGCATAGAAAATATTATATATAGATTCCTGTACGACAATGGAGACAGAAATTTATATATATACCAATCGGTTGGAGGAATATTTTTCTACGATAGCTGGAGCCTGGAATCATCTATATATATATATATATATGTTTAATCTAATTAATATTAAATGTTTGTTTATTTTTTAATTGATGTCAGTTACCATCTAATCTAGTAGTCGTACATATATGTTTTTTTTTTAATGTTTTCCTAGCTATTACATAAATCAAATTCTCATTAATAAAGAAAGACCAAGGGAAAATGAAAAGTCAAGAATCTGATTCCTCTAAGCATAACATAATATTTATGCTACAGAAGAATAAATACTAATCCAAATTTCCAGTCTGTATTTACACATGTTACGTACACCAGAAGCTTTTGGCACATTCAATCCAATTTTTCAACGTCTAGACCCTACACATAATTGAAAGTAAAAACTAATAACAAGAAAAAATAAACAAAAAGAAAAAGAAACAAGAAAACTAAACTAAATTGCCTAGAAATATAATTATCAACAACTTTGATCATCTACGCAAGTCCTCCGCCTCTTCGCCGGAAAAACTTGCCGAAAACCGCCTTGTCCCATGACATACCAATTCTCCACCACCCCATCCAGCTCAAAACCACACTGTTGCCCTTGAATGGCCCCATCATATAAGCAATTATCCGGGAATCCAGCAACATCGAGTCCTCTACACGGCGGCTTGCTCTTCCGCCGACCCGCACCGACCGGCACGTTCCTTAGGGCACCACCAGCTGTCCAATACCTCTGGCAGCCCTTACAAAAATGTCTAGGCTGATTGACATTGTAGTTATTGAAGTAGCAAAACTTGGTCTCCATGCTTTTGCATCTAGGGCATGGAATGATCTTATCCGGTCTTCTCATCTCTAGCAGTATCTGGTCATTGGACGTGTGTTGTTCATTCTTCACTTGTTGTCTAGCACTCAGTGTGATTGTTGTACCAAATAGCTTGATTCCACCACTTTCTTGCACTCCATGAGCATTTGCCATTAGAACCAAAAAAAAAAAAAAAAAAAAAAAAAAGGGGAAATACCGAAAACCTAATAATAAAGATTAATTCCGAGAGGGCTTTGGAAAACCCGAAAACCCAGTAATATAAGGATTAAATCAGAGAGAGGCCCAGGGCTAGGAGGATAGTGTTTTGATTTATGGAATGAGGTAGAGGTCAAGAGAAGGTATATATAAGTGGGAAGGTGATTTAAAAAAACAAAAAAGTGTAAGGTGAAATAGAATTATAAGAATCCAGGTCAGTGAAGCAAGGAAACAGGTAGGTGTGGCTTGAAAAAGCAGATAATGAGCTTTTTGTCCAAATCACTACACCACGTCATCTTTATTTGCAAGGTTTTCTTTAGTATATGGTCTAGAAAATAGTCATTTTCTAAACATTTAGGTTTAGATCGATACAAAAGGACAAACATAGAGTTATATATAGATTTTTGGGTCATGAAAAGGACAAAGGGTAAATATGATATTTGATACTTGAATATTAGTCCATTTTTATAATTAATTATCTAAAGTTTAAAAATGTATATGAACTTTTTACACATTTTGCAATTAACAATCCTAAACTTTTTCCACCTTTTAATTATTAACTACTTGAATTTTGCATTAACGACCTAATTAAGGTAACACAAATTATCTCGAAAAATTTGTGGGTAATAAATTGACATTTCGAACTTAAGTAGTTAATTGTAAAAATAGATAAAATTCAGATATCAACTATGATATTCGCCCAAAAATCAATTGTAAAGTATATGATAAATTTTATAATTAGTCATAAAAAATTCTTTCATGAAAAAAAGATCAAGTATTTTGGAAGAAGCTTGAGTTAAGAATATTCACATTATTCAAAGTTGTTGAATAGATTATCTAAAACTTTTACATTAAGACAGTAATTAATATTGAAAAGTGTGAAATTTTTTTCTTGAGACTCTTAATAAATACTCTAAGATACCCATTAATAGATTTATTTATTTCAGCATATTTAGTACTTGTTAAGAGCGTAAAAAGACTTTTTATTTTATATCTTAACATATGTTCTTAGATACTCATTAATGTTTATTCTTTCTTTTTTCTTTTTCCCCCTTTTTACAAGGAGCTTGATAACAAAGAAAAGAATTCGGACTTGAAGTGAATTCAATGGGAAAAAATAAATAAATAAATAAAAGAGCACAAAAGGAGATAAGGATGTAATGTATTTGGTCAAGTTGCACAAATTTCTTCTAGAGATACCCATACATCAACACAAATAGTTAGATAACATATAATTAGGAATCATATTCAAATCTACCGTTGAAAACCTAATGTCCATGTAAGAAAATGACCATACACCGGTTTCTGGTTAATGTCAAAAGGTCAGTTCAGATGTGCGAACCATAAATAGGAAAATCCAATTTGGTACTATATAATATGACACATGAATAGTACGATTTCAGGTGCCTTTTGTAAACTAAACTTTGTTCTCTTTACTTTTTCTCCTTTTTTCTTGATAATGCTGCTTTAGACTTTTGGTTGCGTTAAAAAGATGTCATAAAGTAGCCTTTATCTTAAAATCTAACCAAAAGATGAAAAAAGGTTACAAACTCTCACCAAACCTTGTAGGGTCAGTAGAGTCTTTTAACTCTATTTGGGGTGGAGTGGACACACCTTTATTTTTTAACTTGAAATAACAATATGGTCAATAAATAAATGAAGTTTCTGAATTGTACTTTTATAATTAGTGTTTTAGTGGGTAAGTCATATCTATGAATTTTAATATTTAAACTCCGAACTCCTTAGAAAATATGCTTTTAAGTCTTATTTTATTATTTTTCTTTTGGATAAAATTATTAAAAGTACTAAAATTAAAAAAAGTTATGTAAAATCCAGAAAGAAAAAGAAAGAGAAAACTCCTTTTCTTTATTTTTTTAGTTATTTGAATACTTGGCCTTTTTTTTTTTCTTTTTGTCATGGGCAAGATGATTTTATGACCTTTTTTCGGATTTTGAGAGTTTAGACCTTCAATTTCAAATTTCAAAATCCTAAATGCATATAGAGTAAATTTCAGAGTGCATTAGCGTGCCTTTCAAACAAAGTTTATATAATAGGTCCTCATAATATTGATACATATAATATGTTTATCTAAACAATTGCAGGCATGAATAAATTCTTCTTACTATTCACTAAGTATTGGGAAAAAAAAAGTTGCGATCCACATATTCAGAAATTTAATAAGCATACATATAACGGATTAATACTACAATTTTTTGATAAAATTATAACAAAATAAGAACACTTTAAACATATAAATAAAAAAAAAATTCTTACACATTGTGCAATTATATTCAATACATAAAAAAAATTTATGATTTTCAAATAGTTATTAAAATTGCAAGTCCAAAATACAATTCTATAAGTTTATGGCTTTATAATATTTTTTATTTAAAATAGATATAAAATTGTTTATATATAAAATTTTGATAAAATTATGAATTTTGATATACGATTTTACATGTTTATGATTTTATCGATTTTGTATAATTTCATCGATTTTATACATTTAAATAAATGGTAAAATTACAATTTTAATAGCTATATATATATATATATATATTATTACATCGAATCACAATGGATGAGGAGGCCATTGTAAAATAAAAGCAGCCCGATCTAACGAAGAGGAAATGGGATCAACCGAATTGAAGCATGGGTGATCAATTGAGCAAAGCGATGGTTGATTGAACCCATATTAGACACGTTTGATGAAGAGGAAGAGGGATCGACCAAATCGAAGCATGGGCGATCAATAGAGTAAAGTGGTGGTTGATTGAACCCATATTAGAACAACAATCGGTTGACATGTTCTTAAAAGAGATAATTTATTTTTTGATTGTGTATAGAGTGTGCAAATAATTTATTTTTTGATTTTGTATAGATTCTGCATATTTGCATACTCAATTATAATGTTCTTTTTTTGGCCAAGCTCAATTATAATGTTTGAACATCGGGTGGGGTAAGGTATAAATGTACATATAAATATATACTACTTTTGCACGTGACCTATGATATATCTTTGTCTATATATATTATTTACATAAGTATGTGATATTTACAAACTCACACATATCTATATTCTTCTTTGCTAGATATTAGAATAATAATAATAATAATAATGAATATAAAAATATTATTTCCATTACATATATATATATATATTTTAACTAGCCTTTTCGTGCATTAAGTTACATATAAAACATACAAATTCTAGTAACAGGAACATAAATTAGGATCTATATAGTGTGTCAGAATTTATATGTTTATGCATATTTCGGTAACGGAAACATATATCAAAATATACACGTTATACTAAAATGTGAATGTGTATATTACAATTTCGCGCTGCAATTTGTTGTAAAGTTACCAACACTTAACTTAACACAAGTATTTCTCCATATAAACTACTTGAGTAACTTTATTAAAGGTAAAGTGCTTAATGGCTATTAAAAGCAAATATGGATTCATAATTCAAAGCAAAGTGATGCTTAAAGTATATCGATGCTTGCTCGGTGTTGTCACTCCTTTTTTATCATGACTTCTTTTTCAGGTTTCAATGGACCTTCCGAAAAACAAAAAGACTCTTATTTTTTTCCTTTTCATCACTTTACCTGAACAGAGTTCTCAACCGATCATCTTTTATTTGGCCGAAAAAAAAAAGGTAGGACGAGTTATATATAGAAAGAAATATATTTTCTATTAATTTATTGACATATAGAAAAACCAGAATCCGGGTTTAGCTTTACTTTTCTATGTGCGGTTCCTCTACAAAGTAAACAAAAAAATGCAAGTAATTTCAAATACACCCGTTTACACCAATCATCAACTCTTTTTCCTTTTCATTGCAATTCTGGCGGAAAGCAGCTTAAATATGGGAATTACTTTAATAAAGGAGACTGATTAAACTATCCAAAAAGCCGCCTCAGTAGGAATAGCTTTTCCCATTTAATAATGTGGACAAAGGAGCATTTTCACTCCTTTTAATTGCAAAGGTTTACACTTTTTTCTTTAGGGTGCTTTGGAAGTCTCTTTGCAATTGAAAAACACTAGAAAAAAAAAAAAAAAAAGCTCTAAAGATTTGGCGCTTTCTCTTTTTAATAATAAATAGAGCACCCACGTAAGGACATACAAGCCACAACACCAAATAACATAGATACCCTTTGATTATATTAATTGTATAAAAAATTTCATATGAAAGTAACTAATTTATCTCTTTTTTAGTGGAAGGGGTATGCGGAAAAAGAAAAGGCGTAACTGCTCCTACCAACTTGAAAATAAAATATTCAATGATTTTTAGACAAATGACTTTTAAGAATTAATCACCCATATTGTATTGCTTTATGATGTGGCCTCTTTTTCAAATTTTTTGATTAAAATACTTGTGAATTGATTAATGTTGTATTTATGCCACAAATTAGATCAAAATTGTGAGCAAATCGAGTTCAATTACTTAAATCATTAAGCATAATATCCAAAACCTAAAAGTTAGTTTATTCATTCATTATGATTTATTAATTGATCAAAGTTACTAGGCTTTTTCTATGATCCCGTTTTTATTTTTTTATTTTTTTAAGAATCAATCTTGCCCTCCTTCATACTCTTCATTTATATTATATAAATTTGAACCATTGAACTAATCGTGAATTCAACAATTCAAATTTAAAAAGATACAAATAAATAGTGAGATAAAAGACAATACCGATTTGATCAAAACGAAAGGCATAGAAGCTCTCTTGTTAATAATATGAAGCAATTATTTCAAGGAATTTCTCCCTTTTTTTTCCCTTGTGATTTGTGAATCTAATTATCTTAGAAAGCTTAAAAGAAATTTAAAGAAGATAATATTTTGATGAATATAAAAATTATTTTTAACTAAATCAAAATTATCATCCTACTTCGACCCTCTAATCTAAAATTAATCGACCATATAACTATATACAAGTTATATGATATATCCATATCTTATGCAGGGAGTATGTATAATTTTCTTATATATTAATGGAGTGGGTAGGCTTTATTTCTTAAAAGAAGAATATAAGTTAGAATTTGCTCATCTCTCCTTAATATAATAATAATAAGAACTAAAAGAAGAAGTACTAATAATGGATATTATTTAGAGAAGAAAAATAAATTGGATAATCTTTCTTGTTCCCTTTAATTGACCCATTTGGCCGGGGAATAAAAGGAACAAAAGGATTTGTCAAACCTTAATTTAGAGGAAAGAACTTTTCTTTTTCCATTTGGGATGATGGAGGGCACAGCCATATTATAATTGACTCCCCTCAAGCACATGAATCACTCACAAGGCCATTACACTAAGTAAGAATAGTTTGCCCTATGTGAAGTTAGTTTTCACAGTAGAATTTAACCCTAAAATCTCATGCAAATTTTCATGCGTGTATTCTAGACTTTACCACGAAACTAACCCTTTGGGGTATTTACAGGAAGGACTTCATTTCTTACTACTAACTTTTCATTAATAATACTAAAGTAGAGGAGTTAAGAAGAAATTCTAGCACATATTATTTGAGAATTGTATAATGGTGTACTAGAGAATATATATCAAGGAATCACATGTCTCTAAGATTACATTTGATTGGATATGGATTTCTTTAGCATCCCATAATCAAGTTCTTAAGATATTTGGAATAAAATATTAGGATAATTTTTTCTTTGGGTAGGAAAGATTAGAAAGTTGCTTACTGAGATGGTTCTTCCTTATCAAGTTGCTTTTGATTAATAAATAGCGCATGAAAAAAGTCTTCTCCTTACCTTTTTTCCTTATACTTTAATCCGTACTTTGTTCCAATCACAGAGAGTTGGAAGCTAATCTGTGCCAACTCGAAGCAAGTCCTGTGTAGATTAAGCAATATAAGATGTTACTTTATAGATGCGTCCTCTTTTAGATGCATGCACTTATTTCTGTTGCATAAAGTGCATATGGTATCCACCATTTATCACTCCAAGTGGATGTTTAACGAAAGTAACTCTTTATGAACTTCCAGGCGTTGAATATAGGAACGACGATGTTAATCTAAGCTGTTTTTTTTTTTTTAATTACTTCTTTAGTTTATAAAAATTACAATTGGTTGTTGTTAACACAACAATTATGGTTGATTGAAGGATTTAGTTAAAACATGTAAGAGATATATCTTTTAAAAGAGTAATGTAAAAAAGTTACTAAAAATGCTTCTGTTGGTTTTAATAAGTTAGATGACTCACATCTATACATACTTACAAAAACTTAGTGATGCTACCTCTTAATTTATTTATTGCTCTAAGTTTAGATTATTTTTTTATTATTTGTATCTTATCTATATTTTATTGTATCTATTTTATATATAGTCTGTATTTTTTTAAAATTTAATATTTGGATAGTTCAAATAAATGTTAAAAAAGAAAAAAAAAAACAAAAACATGAGAGAAAAGACGAAGAAGTTATGATGGTTCGAGAAAGTTTAATTTCTATTTCTCTCGCATGCACAAAGTTCAAGCGCTCTAGCTACCAAGAGTACGTATCGGCGATCCGTTAGTTGAATTGGGTTGGTGCAGATTCGTCCTCAAAAAATCTGAACTCTGTGCCTCTCTTTTTGTACATGTGGAAAAGTCTTGAAGGGGGATTGTCATATCGATTGAGTTCTTCGATAACTGCCACTCGAGCTTTGATTGAATACCTTTGAATAGGCTTCTTTACATCCAAAATTCAATTGTCACTTCTTTTGCAAATTTCAAAACCTTCTTTCAAGAGTTTTACTTCTCTCCTTGTAGTTTCAAATTTTTTTTGGATTTTGTTGCTAATATTCATATTTCCTTACACATATTCGATAGAAATGGAAGCTGCAAACGTTGTTTCATCTATTTCTTCTCACGGGACCCGTGAATGATTAGGTGAAGAATACCCCTACCTTACACGGTGTTCGGAAAGAGGGGAGAAAATGGAAGGTAATTCTTTTTTTTTTTTCTTTGTTTGGTGTAAAGAGGAATGGAAGAAGGAAAGGAAATCCGTTGGAAATAAGTACCTAAGCTCCACGTAAAATTTTTTTTCCCAAAATCGCAGAGAATTATAAGGGAATAAGGAAAATTTTCTAAAATTACTAATTTAACTTTTCTAATAAATAATTTAGTATCATGTTATTTTTTTTAAGGATAAATTAGTAAATGTATACTTTAGCATATTTTATCTTTATTAGTCATTAATAAACACAATAAAAAAAAATCAAATCCCTTCATAATTCCTTCTCTCCATATTTTTTTTTTTCTCACCTTCATTCCTCTCTAATTCCTCCTGTCATGTCAAACATCTTCTACATGGTGAAGAAATTATGCTGATAGCAGGTACTACTTGACGAGCCTACCTCTCATCTATTGACGAGTGGAGGAAGAAGTTCTTCCTAATTGAGTCGTCGGTTGAGGTGGATTTTTAAATGATCTAGATGGAGCCAATTAGGCTGGGCATCGTCATCCTAATGGCGTATGATAATGAGGCGGTCGAGCTTAATTTAGGCGAGACTTTATACTAATGAGGATGGATTTTTTTTGGGGAGGGAGGGGAGGGGTAGGTGAGGAGGTTATCTAAAGGAGATGTATTTTACAAGGTGTGGTATGAATATGGTTTTATGCCATACTTATTATATATTCGCTCATTCTTAATAATATCATCATATTATATAAAATATTAATAATATATTAATTATGAATAACAATGAATTAACTAAATAATTATTACAAACCTTAATATATATATATATATATATATCAATACTCAATTACATAATAGTTTTGTGATACATAATGTCAAGAATATCATTAATATAAAATTAATTAATATTGTATATTTAGATTAACATAAATTCATTTTAGAATTATGAATAATAAAATACAATCATATAAATATGATTGTAATGTCATGGATACACAGTTGTGCATGAGGATACATTTTGATACATTTCTAAGTATTCAAATTATTTCTTGAAATCGGTATACATACATATATAATATATACATATACTACATATATTCTTCAAACTATTCAAGCAGCAAAAATAAAGCATTTTTAATTCGATTTTTACTTAATAATAACTATCTCTGTTGCTTTCGTGACTCCTTCCATTCATTCCTAGGTTAACAGTGGGATTAGAGAGTTGAATCTTGCGAGTTACCCCGGAAAAGTGGCACATGGCTCGGGTCATGAGCTATGACGATCGCCCTTTTCTTATGCCATGATTCATGGGGTGGCATGTTCGATAATTATGGAACTCAGCTGGGAAATATATCTTAAACATACTTAATTGGTTCATTCTACCTTCTATTGGGTTTCTAACTTACAACATCTACCTAAATAATAATCAAATTGTCAACACGCTTATAATGAAGTAGTATAAATATTAGCTTTCTAATAGAATGAATCAAGTTTGATTCGCTTGATACATAATAATTGGTGTAAGAGAAACAAAAAGAACATAGAAATATATAATTTTATTTCAATCTTAAATTTTATTCTTAATCCTACCTGTTTACTATTTGAATATCATGTCGGTAGGTTTAAAATTGGTCACTTAAATAAGATCTATAAATTTCACATGTTCAATTTTTGAGTTAGTTAATGGATTAATCTATTGTCTCTATTCATTGAAAATTTTCATTATATTAACCTTTATAATCATCTCAATGGTTACCTAATAAACGAAAAAATTGGACAATAGGTCATTGAGTCATATTAAGAACTTAAAAAGGAAAAAAAAAAAAGTTGTTTAATTGTATAATCATAAAAGAAAGTTTCTCTAAGATTAGTAGGCAATCATCTACAATCAAAAAATTTATAATAAAAAGAAAGGATCGCCAAAGAAGGGTAAAAACCCAATTAGGTTTATATCAGGTTACCCAACTCAGTTGAAACCAATCGAGTTCGACCTTTTTTTTTCGTTTTTTAAAAAAAAATTTGTCCTTAGGTAGCCATCCTCCCATTTTTTTCAAGTTGATCATAACCCACTTTTAATTTATGGCTTTTCTAGCTATTCCAAGTTGCAGGTAGTCGACACCACCCCTAGAGGGTTGCCCAACCTCACTCAAGTGGTTGCCAACCACTTCCTAGACTAAAGGTAGTAAGAAAAGCTTTTGTTTATTGTCTTTTTATTATTATTATTATTATTATTATTATTATTATTATTATTATTATTATTATTATTATTATTATTGATGTTTGTATTCAACTTATGTTTATTTAATTTTGCAATTTTCATTTTAGTTCTATTTTTTTCTTTAATTTTTATGAATATTTATTTTTTAGTACTTTATTCATTTTTAATATTTTAATATATTATTTTTTTAATAAAAATACATAAACCAATTATATAGCACCACATGTCATTATTGATGAACAAACCAACAGTATAATAATTGATAACTTATTTGGAAACTTTTTTAAATATTAAGGACTCAAATATAAATCTTAAAACATTTAAAATTCAAACAAAAAATGTATAAAATATTGAGTCCTAAACTTTTATTTTTTTCCTACATACATTCGCATTACATTTGGAAAATTAAGCTTTTAATCAATGGTTGTGGTATTACCAATAACATAGCATTAGAGTAAAGGTCTCATATTCAAACTCCTACATTGTCAATTAACCCATACTTAATCAAGTCATCCACTTGATAAGCCTCAATTAAAGTTTAGCCCACAAATGGATTATTAATTAATAAATATGACAATCTATTTACTTTATTGAATGTGCCAAAGAATAGAAAACTTATGCCTTGAGATTGACTATTACTAGAAATAAATAAAAAATATTTATTCTAGTGTTTACTTTCTATCAGCTTCTATCCCAAGGAAGGTATGTTCTAATATTTACTTCATATTTTAGTTAAGATATTAAGTTGACGATAAGTAAAAGTACAAATTTACCATTATTTTTGAGATAAATAATTTCATCAAATTTAAGATTTTAGTAAGAGTATGATAGTCATGCTAAAGGGAATAAATAATTCCTATCTTTTACGAGTTACTAACTGTTTCCTCTACAGAGGAAATAGATTAGGTATCGGGAATAGGAATTCTTTAATCAAAAACCAAGTAAATAGGATAATAAAAAATTAAGAGGAATAGTTTTCAATTCCCTCTATACAACCTCAAAATGTACGAGTCTTAATAGTCCGTATCGTATCTACAAATTTAAATTTAGCATTACTCACGATATCCTGTACATCTAACGGCATTCTGTCCACAATACACAAGGCTTAAGCAACACTTTTACCAGTCAATTTAGTACTTTACCTTTTCCCATATAAATCGAAAAACCAAAATGCAATTGATACGTGTGGTTGTTTTACTTCATTCTCTCTGTCGCACGACTTTTCGGTAGTTGCGGCGTGAAAAACGGAGTGCTTGGACGTAAATTCCACGTAATAAGGTGGAGTTGCTCGCGAACATCTCCATGTAGACGTTTCGAATCTTCAACTTAAAAAAGCTTTCAAATCTAAAGGCTTCTTTGATACGTACATTACACGGGCAAACTTTCTCAGATTGAGGAAAAGATAAAAAAGACATTCCTCTCTTTTTACTTTTTCTTCTTTCCCCCTTTTTCTTAGCTATCTTAAATTTAAGGATTGAGACACAGAAATCTAAACTATATAAATTTACCCCTTGTCTTCAATATTATTGACACGTATTACCACTCATCCAAGCAAGTAGTACGTGACATTGAATTTTCTTCCATACACGAAAACTCAGCACAGAAAGAATGGAAATGCGAGAATATATATATATATATGCATGGATCATCTTTGGGTAGTCAAGAATTTGGATTTACATTGGTAAAATAAGCCTATGTTCAGCTAGTCTAAAGTAAGATTTGCACAAAAATTTAAGAAATATCGAAAGTTATGATAAAAAAAAATGAAAATGGCTTGGGGGAACGCAAGAGCCTAAAATAAGCCAATTGGGAATTATGAAGACCAGTTTATCTCTGACAGTCTTGAAAAAACTTGCAAGGGAAGAATAGAGCTCAACTGAATACCTATCCACATACCGTGTGGGCAAACAATACTTTGAAAATACACTTGATAGACCCAACTAAGCTATTGAAGGAATCAAGAAGAAATAACCATATGCATAGATAAGTCCTAAGAATTAATTACAGGGAGAGAGGGGTGGGGGGAAATTGCACCATTCGCATGTACAACCTTACTCACCCGAATCCTATAATCAGAACCACAGACAAGCCTTTTACTGCACTTGCACAATATCCATTTTAGTTATCGCTCCAGCTATCATCCCCATCGTCATCATCTCCATCGTTGCTTCCGACAGCCTGAAAAATTTTCCTAACCATATGAAGCACACAGGGTAATGAGAGAAAACTAGAATGAAGAAGAGAGTGACAATCAAAACCTGGCGTATTGCGTTTGCTTTCTCCAAAATTGCTGTGACTTTAACATTTGTTGTTGAAGCTGCCATAACAGATTGTCTGGCACTCGCCGTTGGTCGAAGATTGAATGACTGCATGCAAACAACACACGCATTGAAAAGTTATAATGCTAGCATTTCTGACTGTCAACTTTGACCAAAAGCACAAGAACAGCTAAACAAGAAAAACACAAGGATGACGAGCCCACAAATATACACTTAAATAAAATTATTATGTGAACCCATATATCCATACAAGGGATTTAGAAAAGGAAGTGTGCTGCTGTTAAAGAATCAGAAAAAGGAGATGCTACCTTTTCTTTTCTAAAATGAGAATCAGCAAATTTATGTATCAGACCTAACAGACCAACTCTACTTTCTACTTATGGGACAACTTTTATAATGCTAAAATCATTTTCATAAGTACATGAGAACATATAGATGTGTAATCTAAGTTAATATCGAAGAAGATATAGATGAGAAATATCAAATACAATGACCACAATCCCTCTATTGCTAAGAAGGTAGGCCCACTAAGTTAGATATTAGAGTACACGAATCCTAGTCTCCACAAGCAACTAAAACAACGAGTTCTTGTCATTTCTCCAAGGTATTCTCCATTCACTTCTTTATAAAATTAAATTCCGGTTACACAAGGATAACCAGAAACTGCTCTGCGGCAAGGTTGTTCCAAAGCAGAAAATAGAACCATATTCTTTTCCTTTTCTCCTTTTTGGACCAAAAATAGAACCATATTCATAAAGCTCAGGAAATTAAAACATCAATAATCAAAATATTGATATCTAGTTGGACTTATGCAGCTAACTTAAAGTCATACCAAGCACCAATTAAAATATCCTCATTGTTTAAATCAGATTAAAATTTATGCACGAGTAGGTGCAGGAAGCAGCACTTGTTAACTTGTGATCAAATCTTAGCAGCTTTTAGTTGATAGTGTCAAGAATTCATCGAACAAAGAACAGCTATCATCTGTCCAATTATGAGTTCTTTTTCCCTCATCTGAAGCTCTGCTTGTTAGCCATCTTCAATAAACTTGCATAGACTACTGGAATATAACAAGTGTGAACAAGATAGCATTCTGCAAAGAATCTCCACTGCTTTTCCTATTTAAAGAAGAATTCTCGCATCTTAACTTACTTATTATGCCACTATCTATGATAAAGTTGCATAAATTGCAGAAGGATAAAAAAAACAAATGCGAACAGAAAAATGTACTCACTTTTGTTCTAATCTGCTGCAAAAAATCCTCCTTATCATTTGTCTCCTTCGCTTTAGCAACTGGGTAGGCTTCTGGAATTGGGTTCAACTTCTGCTGCTCCTGAAAAAAAGGACAAAATTATAGGCACGTGAGAGTGCTTCTACCAGTCAAGACAGGAGCAACAGGGAAAAACACCAAGAACATGATGGCAGAATTGAAACCGTAATTACCATATGCTATGAAGAATTTTCTCTTCTGAACTTATTTTCTAAGTGCCCATATATTAGAAGGATAGTGAATTGTTGGAAAAAAAGAATGTGCATGGAAGAATTTACTCACAATTGTCCTAATATGTTGGAAAAAATCCTTCTTTTCATCCATCTCCTTGATTTTCACAACCTGGGAAGCTTCTTTATCTGAGTTCAACTTCTGCTGCTCCTGAAACAGCAGATGAAATTATAGACACGAGAGAACTGCTGCTGACTTAATCAAAGATTTAAAGTCCCAGAAAGAAACAACTAAAAATGATAGAAGAACCAACAATACCTTTCTCTTCATTGTCACTGAAATGATCTCTTCAATAAGACTATTATGGCTCTCTTTGTCCGAGGTTTTCCCTGGTTTCAAAGAGACATCAGACCCTGGCAACATTGAATCCACTGAATATCTTGTACACTTTTGTTCAGATTTTTGTTCACACTCCGCCCGATCTGAACAAGATTTCAAAAGTCGCCATTGCATAGGAGGAAAAGGTGGTGGTGGTGGTGTTGACTGACTGGAAAATGACGATTCAAGAGGGCTTTTTGGATCAGAAAGAGAATTTTTTTCTTTGTTCAATGCAGAATCTATGGAGTCAAAGCTGGGAAGATCAAAGGTTGCACAAGTATTGGCGGAAAATGGGAGAGTAGGTCCTACATCACCCTTGGATTGAGGAATTTCTGTACTGCCATCTCCAGAAATTCTATAACTAGCTGTTCCACCATTTTCCAGAGAGGATGAAGAAGATTCTGTTGAGGAGAGCCCGCAAAAAGCATCGTACACATCTCCACCCTTGCCTTCAGGTGTTCCACTGGATTCCCAGTCCTCTGAATTAGAGTCGGAGTGATGGCTATCATCCGAAACATATGATGATCGACAGAATGTATTATCATCAGTGTCAGAACCCGCATCAGACAAAGGAACAGCACGCTCTGGAACCAACTGGAATGCCGCAAATAGATCTCCGGTATTTTCCTGCCTTCTTTCCTCACCAGGAAATTTCAGTCTGAGCTTTGAAGCTTCAATCCTACTGACAGGGTGGAATGATATCTTCATATGGTCAATTGGAGGTGAAGGTGGGAATGAATTTACTGGAGACATGGTTTCAAAGTCTAAATGTGTTCGGTCTCCATCCTGCAAACTCGGCTGCAAAGCATTGTTCTGCCCTTGACTCTGTTCCAGGAAACTGGTTTCTATAGGACTAGCTGGCTTAGTGTTCTCGTCCAAGACTAATGATAGTTTCTTACGGAAACTATTTACAAAAAACTTCTGACCAAATACGAAAATGCCAGAACTTCTATCATTGCTCTCCTGAATAGCTTCCGCACAAGCAGCTTTGTCTGTTGGAGCAACTGGCAGTGCACTACCAGGGGCAACAACACAGGTAGAATCCATTCCATTTCTACTCGTATAACCAACTTTATTGCCCGTGTTCACATCAGTTGACTCAGAAAAGTTGGGATGTGGAACCTCTTGAGTGTCCTTTAAAGATGACTTTTGTGAAGATACATTGTCTCCGCTGATGGAGCATGGAATGGAGAATCTTGCACTAGTTTCCTTCTCTCTTCCATTAACCTTTTCAGTGGAACAAGTTGCACTAGCTTCCTTCTCTCTTCCATTAACCTTTTCGGTGGAACAAACTACATTAAGTTCACATTTATCATCATTCAGCTTATCTTGGCGTTCACTTTGAAGTATGTCCTTAATTTTCACCACTGGATCCTGATTGACAGCATTTGCTCCTGCAAAAACTGGTGGTTTTGCTGGAGCAAGTCCCAATAGGCCACCATTTGTCCAAAACTTAACTCCCTCCACAGTCAAATCTTGTAAGTTGCCCAATGAGCTCCTGATCTCATCAGCAGCAGTGGGTGATGGCTCACCAGCATTGCATCCTATTTTTTCACCGTCATGAACGTCACCATTTTCATTGACCTCCAATCTGGGCACACCATCTGAAAACGCAGATTCATCCGCAATTTGACCTTTTAATTCAGGAGTAAAACCCACTTCTGAGGGTATTGACTTAGGTGCATCAGGGTAAACTTTTTCTGACAAAGCAAATGAAGCATTTCCAGATCCATTATCAGAAGAACAAGCACCAACATCATGTGATGATAGCTCATGAACTACTGACTCCACTTCTTTGTTGTCAACACTGGACTGCTCTGTACTATGTTTAGTTTTCAAATCCAAATCACTTTCATATTCTGATTCAATGGTGTTTAATGCATCTTCAAAGTTATCACGTTCACTTCCCGTATCATCTCGCTCATTCTCATTGTAGAATGATTTTGACATATCATCATGAGATTGGACACCCAACTCACCAGTGTTTTCTTGTCTTGGTTGGTCAAAATCAACCCCTCTAATAACATAGGTCCCTCTTTGTGCAGAATCAAGGCCAGATCTCCTAGAAAGTGCCACCAAATTTTCCTCTTGACAAATTTCACCATCGTCCAACTCCGCCGTGTCAGTTTTCTCATACGCATCAGAGTGTGGTTTGGAGACTAAATCATCACCAGGTGATGTATGAGGAGACTTAGGATCGGCCACTCCAGTTGCTTCTTCAAAACGATCAGAATGAATAAGGTTAGATTTTGGAGAAAGGGATACTGAAGCTTGATCCATACTTCTTCTACCTTCCGATTCCAATATCTCAGCCTTTTCATCCCAAATGATACTAGATGGCTTTGCAGCAATCTGGTCAAATGATTTTATCTCAGGAGATCTACGATTGACCTCTTGGATTACTCCACTGTAATAATCATCATCATCATCAACTTGCTGCATCTTCTTAGGTGATGACAATTTATAAGCTTTCTGTTCTTCAGGTTGCATCTCTGAACTTGGATGGAAAATACACTCAATATAGCTAGATCCTGCCCTTGAATCAAACGAACTTAAACGGTTTCCTACATCCGACTTAAATGTTAGATCAGACATGGATGCAATTGGAGAATCCTGCCCATTGATTGCTTCTCTATGAAACTGAATCCTGCAGTTATTGAAAAGGTTCAACACAATTTAAAGCTCTCATCTGTGCCAAATATATAATTCTAGGGAAGTCTTTATGCAACAATACCTCTCGCTGTGACTGAATGTTGACATACCACGAGAAACTTCCCCATTTTTTGTGAATGATCTTTTCCTCTGACCAAATTTGACATTTATATCAGCATAGAAAGTCTAACAAAATTCTCCATCGGAAGTCAGCTAAAATATGAGGAAAACCATCTAAGCCACGGTTATAGAAGCTTCCACCATAGCAACCCAGGGGTTAAAAAAAATAAAAAAGAAGAAGAAGGTTGTATTTTTATGCATAGAACCCCATATAAGTGACAGCAAAAACTTCAATATGAAAAACTCTATGGATAAGCACCTATTTCACGTGCCAAAGGAAAACAAAGCACTCACTTTATTTTTACGAGCCTTTTTGACTCTTCGGATTTTGATGGCATCCTTGTCAGACTTGGCTGATACACTTCTAAAGAAAGTTGGATCAGAGTACCTCCTTAAACATGATCCAGGGCCACTAATATCAAATCTGAAAATTTTACAGGAAATAAGTTGCTAATAAATATAAGGGAGAATTAAGCCTCACACTCAAATCACTGAAAACCATCTGGAAGTTGGATTACTTGTCAAGTAAATGAAGTCGTGGAGGATCCCGACATTCTTCATAATGATCCATAATAAAGCGGGGTAAGTCATTATCAATAAAATGGTGTTGCCTATTATGCATACGAGCATGCCAATCAGATCCTGCAAAACCACTGTTTTTCAATAAGGATTTGAATCACTTAAAATAACAATTAATATAGGGTTGATAGTTACTTTACTGCACAATTTCTAGTACCAAATCTGAACAATAAATACTACAACCACACAAGGGGAATTCAGGAAAAAAAAAAAATCCCAAACAAATAATGGTATCCATGAGGAAGACCTATAGGAGTTTGTTCACATCCAACATACAGCTAGAAATACCATATTCACACATACTGTGCTACCAATGATGTTGTACGCATAATGTAAGCATTTATGGAGATGGGAAGTAAGAAAAAAGAAATCCCAAACAAATAATGGTATCCATGAGGAAGACCTATAGGAGTTTGTTCACATCCAACATACAGCTACAAATACCATATTCACACATACTGTGCTACCAATGATGTTGTACACATAATGTAAGCATTTATGGAGATGGGAAGTATGATATTCTGTTTAACTATCATGCATACCATTTCTGACATCATAAGAAGCTGTAGAGATGATCAATTTCATCACCAATCATCACATGTAAAATCCAAGAGGTGAGCATAAAAAAATGATAAGAAGTGTATGAATTAATCAATGTCTCTGCATTTAATTATTTCAGGGGTATCTCTGGATTATAGAATAGTGCACCTTAATGTACCAAAATTTCAGTGGTAGTAGAATAAACCATACAACTAATACTTTCTGAACCATGACAGAATCTTCTCTTTGATTCTATGATGAATGGAACTTCATTACAATAGGAAACAGAAAAATCTACCATCAGTGGATAGAGAAATCCCTAATACAAGCAAACCAACCAGAAGGAAGAAGAGAAGAAAACACAATGTAGCCATACCCGCTGTGTAAGCAAAGTGTATGTGGCTTGTCTGGGCAAGTGCAGCCTTCTCCAGAGAAGGAAGTGTAGCTTCAATTTGTTGGACACGAACCATCAGTTTCTGACTTCGAGAAGCTGTCTTTATTGCATCTTCCTGTAACCCATGGAAAACTTCCGCCGCAAATCTGCAGTTCAAACAAATTCCTCAGCCATGTTCTTATACCACAAATTAAAGACATCTATCAAACCTTCTTAACGTTAATATAGCATGACTATACTTGATAATCTTGCTACATAGCACATCCTGAATCATCATCACCTTCTTAACAAATTCTCAATTAGTCAACCGCACTAATTCAGTGGATTAATTCCATTTTTAACCCTTCATCCAGGAAACATGAAAAAAATAAAAATAAAAGAGAAAGAAAAAAGTAACCAATTTTTCAGTTTCAAGCTCCCAGCTTTTGCTTTATGGGTAGTATTAAAACACACACTCCACCCAATCAAGCCAACACACCGATTTTTGGAGAACCTCTAGGTGAATGAGATAGATTCCTAATGAAGATAACACGGTTTTTCATACTAAACATGACCCCAGCAAAGATCCAAACTTTATTCCCAGAAGAAATAGGAAGAGAAAAAAACTTTTTCAATATAGAACTAATTTAAAATGCAAATTAAACTAAGTAAAACAACTGCATGCCCAATGCCAATTTTCAAAAACCCTAAGAATTTAACACAAATCAAAACACATATAAACAAAGAAAAAGGAAAGAAAGAAAGAAAGAAAGAACAAACTCGGCGAGATCGCCTAATTGACGCAAGACACCGACGAGACCAGAAACTGCTAGACCATCGAGGATTAGTTTCGGATCTTCTTCCTTAACAGCTTCGGTATAGAGTTCGGGCTTTCCTAAGCCGAACTCGTTTCGAATCCAAAACCTCTCCATTGGCATTTTGGTGGGGTTTGTCTGTGTATGGGGGTGCCTCTCTGTCTCTATCGAAGTATAGTTCTTCAGCAGCGGAAAAAGGTTGCTCTTATTAGCTCTGCCTCACTCTCTCTGTCTCTCTCTCTCTCTCTCTCTCTCGGATTTATTTTACAGCAAGAAAGAGAGAGAATTAAAAAAGAGAGAAATGGGAGGTTAGGTGGTGAGATAGAAGCAGCTTAACTGCCAATGGAGAGAGAGAGAGAGAGGCAGAGAAGGAGGAGGACATTGCCAACTCCGCAAGATATTCTCTTTTGATTTTCGACTCACTCCCTGGTGAAAATAAATAGATACAGTTACTAGGGACACAAGGACGATAAATACGGTTTAAGATAGCAAATTTTACCCATATGTTGGTTGAAAGCTGTAAGATAGCAAATTTTACCCATACGTCGGTTGAAAGCTGCAGCGATGAAGGAAACGGAAAGAAATTTTGTGTTTGGATTAGTTTAAATTACATGATTCCAGTGGGAATGGGTGGAAATGATTTCACTTCAAAACCCAAAATTTTTTGTCAATTCGAGGAGAAATCAATAGTATTGTTAGATCATTCAAGATCCAAGCTCCACAAGTTTAGGCTTAAGTGTCTATACTTTCTCGAGTATCTTTAAGCACTACTCTACACCAAAAGCTTAACTCCCCTCAATTGCCCGTTTTCTCTAACTCTTATAGGTTTATACTAGCTTAAGTTAAACGACCTATTTGAGTCCCTTCAAGCAAATATCATTAGACCTTACCTAATGAAGTACCTTTGTCTAATCTACCTAGCATAAAAGGTTCTAAGCACTTTTCCATCTTTATCATAACATTAAGGAAGGTTTAGTATGAATGTTTAAAATTTTTGTATTATATATACACTCGTAATACAAAAATCGTCTTATAAATTAGAAATTATGAGATTTTAAATAATTAATTACTAAAATTTTCTATTCTTAATTTAATTAACTTTCTATAATATATAAGTGATTATAAATATCCGATAAACTACAGTTTATCAGAACCGTAAAAAATTGATATCCCCTACAAAATGCTAAGATAAAATAATAATGTTCTAAAACTTAAACTTACGCAAGTTATAATATATAATTCAAACAAAATATACAGTCTATGACGCTAGTACTCAACGTTTAGTTCTTAACCCATGCCTTATTATCTAGTAACTTACAAAAGAAAACTATTGAAGAGTAAGTTATAACAGCTTAATGAGTTATCTCTCATACTTTACTAGCAAGTAGGTTATTAAATAGTTTATTAACAAATATATGAATGTATGAATAAGCAATATACCAAACAATATATATATACAACATTGGATTTAACACTTTCTAAAGTAAGGGTTGGAGATACATCGACACCAATCATGATCAAGTTCTAACACCTAGGTTTTTAACTATATATAAATATACATGGAAATTCCCTGTTTCAAGAAACAAGTTTCTATTCCCAACAGTCAGTAGTATACAAATATACAGATCTAGCGGTGAGGTGACCCCCTCAATACACGCTCATACTCTACAGTGGTAGTCTCTAAACACAACCTCCAACCATCCACAATTATCATCTTCGACTCAAGTAAAACCTGCAAGTCAAGGATAGGGTCTTGTTATAACAATGCTTTTCAAGAACCTTCATACTAATCAAATCATGTGAGGATCCATCTCTCCAAGGCCCTTCATTACCAATCGCATGAGATAACAGCCGGAACATTATATGCAATGTTAGTGCATATGCACGATCTATTTAATTTTAGTTGAGTTGAATATATATGAGGTAATCAAGCATTACCAATAAATCATTCGAATTATACAACAATCAATCAGATAACTAAATCTTCAATTATCACATTTAACAGTATTTTTCACAGTAATTAATCAATATCACACACATACATAACCTGAAATCCTATGCATTAACTTATTAATATTTAATTTATGAGCAATAATTATAAGCACAAAACAAATATAAAGTCATTAAGAGTACTTACTTGGCTATTGAGTCTATCAACAGTCGTAAAAATCCACTTGGTAAGTAAGTATTCATATTGGAATTACCTGACATTTAGGGAATGCGAAAAGTAGTAAGTTTGGAAATTAAATAACTAAACTAGTATAGTAATTCGTGCTATTTACTTACTCAACTATTGATTTAAAGTTCACTTGGTAAGTCAGTATCCATATTAAAATCACCTGACATTTAGGGAATACGAAAAGTAGTAAGTTTAGAAATTAAATAAGTAAACTGGTATAGTTATTCGTACTATTTACTTACTCAACTATTGATTTGCGTGAAATTGTTGGTTCAAACTTTTTATCGAATTGTATATAACTTTTTCGATTTAGTTCAGAATTCTATGAACTTATAGTCCATTTCGATCATTTTCGAGTATACTTTTTAGTAGTAAGTTCTGTTTTGGACGTTATGACTCGCAGTTTTAATTGTGATATAAAAAATATCACAAAGTTTATTAGTTTAACTTTAAAAGCTACGAAACATCAATTTAAGCTTTTCTTAGTATTTTTACGATTTAATAATTATTTAAATCATATAATTAATAATTTTCTTATTTTAAGCTTATTTTACTATAATTATCTGTTGTTACTTACTTTTAAGATTTTAGAATTACTAACTCATTTTTTTCTACTTATTTATTTATTTATTTATTATTATAAATTTCGAAAATTAATTAATTTATACATATATGATAACGTGGTAGCACGCGAGGGTGCCACATGTCATATTTGCATTTTTTTTCAAAATTTTCTATTATTTTCCTATTTTACGGTATAATTATATATATAAATACTTATGATTATATTTTATTAAATTTTCTAATTTACTTAATCATTAATCTTTTTTTAAAATTTACGGTATTTATGTATATATATATATATCTATTAACTTATCTTATTTATTAACTTAATATTATAGGATATTGTATATACTATTTATATATACTCGTATTTTTACGTATGCGTCGCTATTTATATACGTACATTTATACATATACTATATTTTATATAATAAATTATTCTAATTTTACTTATACATTATGTACAAGTATAATATACACTTATTTATACTTTATATACTTATGTACATATACTATTATGCTATAAATATATATATACATATGTACAAAAATACAAAATACAATTAATAATATACATATATATACCTATATATCTAACACGTCCAACTATATATATATATATACGAATATACTAAAATTCTTATACTTTGAAAATACTAAGTATATATACATATATTTACTATATACGTATACATGTATATATCTTATATAGTAAAAATAATAAATATATATATACATAATCACCTATATTACATAAATAATTAAATAAAATTCTAAATATATATATGTATAT
The DNA here is from genome assembly GCA_024138005.1 of Lumnitzera racemosa. Lineage (NCBI taxonomy): Eukaryota > Viridiplantae > Streptophyta > Magnoliopsida > Myrtales > Combretaceae > Lumnitzera > Lumnitzera racemosa. The sequence continues at coordinate 86,401,861 of JAMXBC010000011.1, forward strand.
AAAGGAAATACTTACTACATATACATATGCTCTACGTGTATACATACATATATAATATAAAAAATACTAAATATACATATATATAACACACACGCATACATATGTACATAATTACATGTGTAGGAAAATACATATTATATGTATTATTATTTATACCTATATATATATACCGTATATTAGATGTAATAATATGTATACACCTATGCTTACATACATATGTATATGCATAAATAAAGAAAATACATAATACATATATATTTATCTATTTATGCATACATATATGTACATGTAAATAAATAAATAAAATACTTAGTATACATATAAATAGTATAGCATACATATATATACAAAATAAATAAATAACCAACCTAAATCCTCAGCAACTTAAATCCAATAAGTGGTTGAATCCCTTTCTTTTTTGTCTCTTCTTCTTAGTTTTTCCCCTTGTTTTTCTTATCCGTTTTTTTTTTTTTGTGTGAAATTGCTTTGTTTCTTGTTCTGTTTTTGGTTTTAACTTACAGGAAGTTCCAGACATGAAGAAGCAAAACCATGGATTAAGCAAAAGAATAAAGTAAAGAAGCAAATCCTATGAGATATTACCATTTATGAGGATAAGACAACCTAAATCATTATATTTGGTTTTTAGTTTGTAAAATCTAACACCTAGAGGAGGAAAATTTCACGTGGGCTGCTGTGTGTGTATGTCGAACAAGAAGGAAAAAGAAAGAAAAAGGAAAATAAAAATAATTATATGTAATTTTTTAAACATAAAAATAATAAAAATAACATTTATAAATTAATTTTGGAATTTTATGAAAATTTATTAATTTAATTAGTCAAGTTCAAGTTTAGTTTTGAGTATTTTCGCATACATCAGATTTAGGGTTTTTTTATACGATTTAGGTTTCGATCAATTTTCTAGGGCTTTTACAATTTATAATATATTCAAATTTATGATTTATTAAATTTTTATTTTACTCTGTTTTAATGACTCATGAAGTCGTCTAAAGTACTAAGGTCCAATTTTACTCTTAAATAACTAAATTCGCGGAATTTATAATCTCCATCTCCTCAAGTCCTTAGAGAGTCCCGCCAACATCTTCTATAGATCAAACCCCTCGAGCCACCTAGATCTAAGCTTAATGTGTAGCCTTAACTCTGACCCCTACGCACATGCCAGGTGCACAAAGCATGACTCAAAGACTTCAATGCCTCAACAAGGGTTTCTAACCCTTATAATCATTTCCTTACTTCTTTCAAATGTACAATTATATCTTTTTTCCTTTCTTTACTAATTTAGACATCAGAGATTTCTCACTAGTTTAGTCACAAGGGACTTTCTTACATGTAAGGCCCCAAAACCTAGGGAGTCATAGCTTACCATGTGTTCTCAATAATTTATTGATACGTCAAGTATGTAGGATCTACCTGCACATATCTCCACATACTTAAATCATCACCTGTCACCTGTATTAACTTCCACTTAACATTTTTCAAGGAGGTCTTAAGACATTCTCAATTCACCAATAAAAACAAAGGATCAAATCCTCACAATAATTTAATCAAACAAAACAACTTAACATAATTCTTTAACATCTATCTCATATGTCATAAAACAAAACTTAACATTTCGATTTTTTAACACTTGACAACTTAAGATTATCAATTAACAAGAAATTGAAAAGTCTGAAGTGACATCTCTAGACCCAAATAACAGCATCTATAAGAAAGTATAAAATGTTTGATAACTTATAGCAACGAGTCTTATAATCCAAAATAACTACATTACACTGTCTTTAAAATCATAATAGTAATCATAATAAACGGCTTTGTCATCGTAATGCCCATAATTTCCATAATACTCCTCACAATCACCTATACATGTACCTACATCTAAAAACATGGAAAACTAAGGGGTAAGCAAAGCTCAGTACATGGTACAATCATATGCACATGAATCATACCAAGAATGCACAACACATACGTGATAACTAATTCAAGCATCTAGATGCAACAACTACAAGTTATTTATTTTATCTAATTCCAGCAAACAACATAGTTTTGGCGTCCTAGAATTTAAAGTAACTCATGACTACGATATACAATATATAATATATATATATATAAGTATTAATGAAGGCCTTCCCCAACACCCTAGTAACTATGTCACATCCTAAATCTGTCTAGACCATTTTCAACCGTGACTCCAATTATGACACTATTGCACAATGATCATTAAGGTATCACCCAAAGATTTGGTCCTCTTAGTCCTTTTGACCTAGCTAAGCATAAGCAACGCATATATTTAAGCTAAGTTTTCATTAAGTCTATTTAATATTACTAAATCCAATATACACACAAAAAAAAAAAATTCAAACCTCATACCTAATTGTAACGTATCAGAAACTCAATCACAATTCTTCAACCTATTCAAATGAAAAACACAACATTCACTCAAACTTAGAACCAAACTAACAATATAATATCCTTAACACAATAACTCAACTAACTCAAGTTAATTTTAGTGACTACATATGCAACTAAAATCACTAGGTTGATAGATCAATTTGGAAACTGATTTTAAGGGATGACTCTTGATTTAAAAGGTTTTAGGAAAAGTTTAGAATCATTAAACACCTATGAAAAACCTCAAAAAGGCTTAAAGGAAAACTTGTCGTACGTAGTAAAGGTCGAGCGTTCGAATAATAGCTTGTCTGGCATCTAGATGCCATGCTTAAAAGAGCATGGTCTCGACCTTGGCATCCAAATGCTATAAGGGGTGGCATTCGGATGACAACTGCAATATGCAAAATGCAGCAACGCATTCAACCCTCCATACACAACCCACTCTTCATCAATTTCAAAACTACTAATTCCAAAATGATATCCCAACTACAAACAACATCCATCTTGCTCAAAAACACAAAACTAAACATCCTCACAATCACAACTCATACTAACTTCATCATCCTTCAAACTCAAAATATTAAATACTAAGAATAAGATGGGTCATAAAAAACTACCTGTTATAAATCGATTATAGCACATTTACCACCACACAAACACCATAAGACATACGTACAATACTCCAAAAATCATTTTTACACACTGTTATATGTGGAAAATGAATTCCCTCTAGAAAAACTTATTAAAACTCAAAGGAAGTGCAATATATAACTTACCTTTGAGATTCACACTCTTAGATACACTTTTCTCCACCCGCGATTTGCTATAGGTCACCTAAGAAAGCTCTTCAACTTTGAGCTAAGGTTATCCTACATGAAAAAGTGGGTACCTCGATAAGAAAATACGAGGAAACATGACTACGAAGCATGGTACTGATGTAGATACTCAATTTTTGCCTCTCGTAGTCTTAATTTTTGTTTTTTTTTTTTAAATAGGGTCCTAATTCCAAAAAAATAAATAAAAATAATAAAAATTGAAAAATGACGAAAATACAAAAAAAAAATGAAATGGAAAATATTATAAAGATTTTTAGAAAATAAAATATTTTAGAGTCGATTAATTTAGTTTTGGTCTGGCTCAAATAGTTTTAGAAAGTCGTTTGGTTTAAATACAATTTAATTGTACTAAATATCAAAACACAGGTCAAGGGCCTAATGGATAAATATTGGAACATGGACACTGAATTAGCTTAAGGTCACAAGTTCGAATCTCGCTAGGCACTTATGTGCATTTGAATCATTATAAAAAATTTAAATATAGTTTAATTTTTATTAAATTGAATTTTAATTAATATAAATTATTCAAATTTTATTTTATTTTTATCAAAACAGATTAAAATCAATATCATATATTTGATTCGATATGATTCGGTTCGGGCTTTATAAACAGGAAGCGCGCAACAAAAGAATAACAATTTTTTACACACATACACCCACAATCTTTGTTCTACATCCAATCATCCAAGCCCCACTCCATTGACTAAACTACAGCACAATCCACACACATCTACAGTGACAATTGAACATGCGTATGGCCTTGCCATAAACTTTTGCTAAACGCTGCACTACACACATTCTCTTACCTAATCTAATCTTTACCAATGGAAACAACTAAGCCAAGCCTCATGCACAAGCAAAACATGCCAACAATAAGCCATGGTCATGGGACTGAATGCCACATTCACCATACTTGTACGCTACTGTAACCTTTAAATATAAGTCAAGTCACTATCGGATCGAACTTAATATACAAAGTTTAGGCTAATCGGTTAAATGATTTGATTAAACCTAAATTATAAATTAAAACTAGAAATATTAATAAAAGTGACCCCGTAAGTATGAATTTAAGAAAATATGTAATAAAATAAGAGAATATAAATTTTTAAAATTTTAAGTATATTACTTGTTATTTATTGAAAGTACGTAAAATATATTTCGATAACTAATAAATTGCTGGAAATAAATTATATGTATACTAAAAATCATAGAATGACCTAAATAATATTTAAGAGTATTTACTTGTACTCCACATGTATTTATATATAGGTAGAAATACGCGAAATTACCTAAATTGCCCGAAATGTGTTAGAAAATTGCTAAATAATTAAAAAAAATTATTAAAAAAATCAATGAAAAATTAGAAAGGTGGAGAACTATTCAGAAAGTGGTCATGGCAGGTTAGGGAGTAAAAAACAAATATTAACCAATAAAAAACAAACACATAAAAAGACAAAATGAAAGAGATATAAGCCTTATCTTGTCTTAATTAATGCACAACAATTCCTACATGACCATATAAATAGCAAGAAAATTTTAAAAGCTCATTTGGTTAGTTGGGAGCTGAAAGAAATTGGGAGAACCGAAATTAAGAGGGAAATTAGGGTTTTAGAAAAATTCTTCCCAAATCTGTGCAAATAGTGCAAATAGGCCGAACTCACACATCACCACCACCTGAAACCAAACCACCACCACCATCCCACTCCAAACCCACCGTCTGGACCAGTCGACACACCTGAACCGGTGTTGGAGGTCAAAAAGCTTGCGAACCAGGTGAGTCTCACATCTCCTCCAATTTTGCAAAATTCCTTAAAATTATTAATTATGCCTAAAAAATTTTGAAATTTATTATTCTGATGTTTTATTGTATATAGATTTAGGAAAAAATAGTGATTAAGTTTAATCACATTTGTAGACATAGGATTTTTAAGAAATTAGACAAAACTGAACATATTTAGAATTAGAAATAAATAGGCTTAAGAGTATAGTTTAGAACTCAATTTTTGGCTGTAGAATACTTAAGTGATATAAAATAGTGCTATGAGGTCATTTTTTTTTAAATTAATTTTTGAAATTTTTCAGTAAATTTTTAGCCCTAAAATGATGAAAAATAGGTAATTTTGGCTTAATTAAGTGATTGAATGTTTAATTATTGATTTAGAAGGTAATTAGATGTTTAAGGATGTTAATCTCTGATGTGAAAACCTAATCATAGTCTTTAGAGTGTTAATTGCAATTAATATGGGAATTATGTAGTAATTGCAAGAAATTTAGAAGTTGGGATTTTAATAAATATAAAATAATAAGTTAAATTGCATAATATAATAGTAATATCAATACAAAATAAATATGGTACAAAACTTAATTTTAGGTAATTAGATAAAAAAATGTAAGATTTTCTCTCATCAAAAGTAAATCCGATACTTTAATTAAGATTAGAGTGTATCGAATAGACTAGAATACTAAATTAAGACCTAGTATGATTTTTAGAATACTCGAGCTTAATGTGATTAATTTCACATTAGGATTAGAGCGTATTTAGGATTTTTCATAGTTGAAAACAATTTTGAACCAAAACTAGAATCTAATTCAGAAACCTAACCCTGAGCTAATCTTCAGTAAAGAACAGGTATATATTATAACTTAGAATATATATCATCAAATTATAAGTACTAAAGAGAAGTATTTGTATTATAGAATATACGGAGACGAACTAACCTGTAACTGAGTAATTGAGTGATCGAGAATTCCAAGTAAGTTGGGTTTATTACTTTATTGTATTTGAAGTACTATTTTAGAGTACTTAGAGATTTAGGATTGTGTATGATTGTGATTGTAAGTAGTTTTGTGAATGTACCTACGTATCTGACTTCGTGCTAAAATTTGTGTTGTGATTGATGACCGTTATGACTGGATTGGTGTAAAATTATCTGAACACCCTAAATGGAACATAATCCTAATCGACCCTGACACCCTAAATTGTCATGCATTACAACCCTTTAAAGGATCATTAGGATTCTCTAACCAAATACCGATACCTTCGAAAAAAATAACACTGGATAGCAATTTGGTCTTTTCCTCATCTTTAGCCAAATTAAGTGACAAGAGAGGAGGTTGTGGTGAGGATGAAGGCATTGGTTTGAAGGATAGTCTTAGGAGGAGTAGTGTCTCAATTGTATAAACCTGGGTTTGGTTGTAAGTTATTACATAACATGAAAATTCTTTAACTAGGATTAAAGCGGGTGAAATTACTCTGATTTCGCAACGGACCAGACTACATTATATGATGACAGTTGCTTATTGCATTGCATAAAAATAATTGTTTGATAATCTTGTTTGTACTAGTATACATTCATAAGTCTCCAATTCAACTTACTGAGCTGTAGTTGCTTATACTTGTATAAATTCTTTTGTAGGTCCTGATTTCTAATTACTTTGACTAATATGCCACCCTACAACTATCTGGAGATTAGTTCTTGTTTGAAAACCGAGGGTATGAGGATCAATTTGCCTAATAGTTAAGTTATATTTAGAGTCTCACTAATATGTTTAAGACTGAAAAACTGATATTTGATATGTAAACCAGCTGACTGTTATTTTATGATATATAATTTCTTAGGAATTCTATGAAATGTACATGTAATTATATATACTAACTTAAAGTTTTTGATACTTACTGTAACTTTAGCTAAATTCTTAATTGGACTGTTTACTTTAGATCATATCTATGATAGGCACTGTAAGGCTAGTTACTCTCATAGAATGGTTTACATAACGGGACTATTGCGACTCTGTGACTTAAGGGTATAACAGCTGCCGCACAACATGTCGCTCCACTGTCCATCCATACGCAACACTGATCAGTGCCGACTGAGCAATAATCAACGCATACTCCATTGGACAGCGAACAAACACCCATACACCAAATCTGATCAGCACTTCAGTCCACGATACCAAACTCCAATCCAACAGCAACCACACGCCGACTTCACATCCACAGACAACACCCTCTCCGATTATCTCCAACCTTATCTGTACGCCCTCATCAACACTGACCCTCATTACACATATCAATTACGAATCACGTACGCTGCTGTTGCTATATAATATTATCCACACCATCTCCAACACCACAAACAACAGTACATAACTCCGAGCAATACACGATGGCTGTAGTACTCCTTCAATGCACTCTCCATCACTAAACCCGATCACATGACATACGCTTGAAGACAATATCCTAATACGTCTATCTTCGCCAAACAAAGTGACCAGAACACAACCAAATTCCTATGCACGAGCCAAACACAACAGCATCTATCGTCACCATCCAAGTTACTACTCCATCGCCTGAAACACAATCGTGCTGTCATTGCTCTGATCCTCACAACAAGATGCAACCAATCATCACTCCACCGACGGTCTGCACACCTACACAATCTCCAACAGTATAAGCCCCATGCCATCCTAATTCAACATATCAATAGCCCACAGCAATTCCAAACTCTAACAAAAGACACTCAAGTAGTAATCTTTGGTCAACCGCAGTAATAGCTCCTTTGCCTAACGAGTAGTGTCCACATGATTTAGTCCAAGCTTCATGCCAACTACTGCACAAGAACAAGCCATCAGGTTCGGTTGCTTAGGAATTTTTTACTTATCATTATTATTTGATTATTATTAGTTAATTTATTGGTTAACATAATATGTAAAGTAAGTATACATTAGTTTTTTAGTAGTTTTATATGTGAAGTATATAATATTATCAATTTACTTAGGTAGATAGTTATGTAATATTAGTAGTATAGATATATATATATATATCTATATATGTAGCTTAGGAGTTTTTAGTGTCATTTTAGACTTTTTCACATAAAAAATTTTTAAATAAAAAAAACTAATTAAATTTTTTTTTTGGACTTTTAGAGAGTTTTTTTAAAATAAAATCACTCAAGGATTAGGGCTCTTTAGATTTTTTTTAAGTAAATTGAATCAATTAAAACGTAAATTTGGTCAGTTTCCAAAATTAAAATCAACCAATACGCTAAAGTTTTCGAAATAACTACGGTCGTCTGATCCCGACTAGCTGGTACATAGGCACCTTTGGGGCAACGATAAAATCTGTAGAAACTTAAGTTTTTTTTTTTTTGTTTTTTTTTCTTTTCTTAAAAGATATTAAGAAAGGATAATTTGGAAGAAAAAACCTATTTTCGGTAAATAGATAGTGGTAACCATTAAGATTTAATAGGTTAGCTCACGAATTCAAAATCTTTTTTTTTTCATTCAAATTAAAATTAAAGACCAGTAGCCAAATCGTAGTCAATCATCTAATTGATTACGATTTCTCTTTTTCCCGACTTTAGTTGGGTGGTGACTCTAGAAATTTTTTTAAATTAAAGAACCAGAATTTCCTAATTTCTCCAATCAAGGATTAATATTAAATGAGTCAAGATTTAGTGTTAACTAGAAAGTGGGAAATAAAATTAAATAAAAAACCGAAAATTCAAGCTCAACAATTAACCTTACCTTTGATCCTTCAACCTAAAAACGTTTGATCTTTGTTGTTCTTGCTTTGTAGCTTCAAGAATATACAAAAAACCATTAAGGATAATCGTTGTACATGTGGTAAAAGAAAGTAAAAAGAGTTTCTAAAAACTCTAATGACTTTTTATAAAGCTAATGTTCGCTAATCTTTTTCCATACTCGAAATTCTCTTACCTAACTTTTACAATACTATTTATGTCCTTGACTTCACCTGCTCTATTTTAATACTTTATTTTATTATTTTATATTATTCTATACTTTTATATTTTTCCATGTTTTAGGTTTTACATTATGGGTCTACCAATGCATATGACGACCAAACCACCAGATAGCCTTGTATCAATAGTCAACACATCACTAAGTGGAATTAGGTGGAAATGTAATAAAATTACAAAGAACCACCCTCTCAATTCCTTTTCTTCTTTGATTGGGAAAAATTTGTGCTCACCATTCGCCATTTTTTTTCTCATAGTTAAAGAAAAGGAACTGTAAGCTTCAAAACTAGCAATCCGAGGTTTCGATCGGTTGAAAGACCCGATTGAGCCTAAATTACAAAATAAAGTTAGAAATATTAATAAAATGATCTCGTAAGTTTGAATTTAAGAAAATAAGTAATAAAATAAGAGACTATAAAATTTTCAAATTTTAAGTATATAACTCGTTATTTATCGAAAATGCGTAAAATGTATTCCGGTACTTAACGAATCGCTAGAGATAAATTATATGTATATTAAAAATTATAAAATAACCTAAATAATATTTAGGAATATTTATTTGTACTATATATGAATTTACATGTAGGTATAAATATACATAATTACTTAAAATACGCGAAATGTGCTAAAATAATACTAAATACTTAAAGAAAATTCATAATTAATTTTTAAAAAATCAGAAAAAATCAAGAATGATCCAAATCAGGTTGTAGCAAGTCAAGATCTGTAAAATAAAAATTAACCAATTAAAATTAGATAATACAAAAGCCAAAAATCAAGGAAATTGGGCAAAGTCATGTTTAATTAATACATAAAATTACAAAAATCGTCTATAAATAGTTGAAAATTTCCATAACTCATTTGGACAGTTTAGCATTAGAGAAAAATAAAAAGACTCAAAAATTTGAGAAAAATTCAGAAAAAAAAAAAGAAAAGGAAAAACTGTGTAGTCAGGGCCACAAAGGAGAACCCAGACCCGACGGGCAACTGGGAGTGGACGGCTACCACCACCACACAGTGGTGGCAACGCCCAGGTGAGCCGACATACCCATGGCCACCGACGGTGGTTGGAGCCACCCAAATCGGTGAGTTCGATTTCCAGCCCGATTTTGTGTAATTTTGAAAAAATAGTAAATATTCTTATAAAATTATGAAACTTGTCATTCTGGAATATTTTTGTATGTAATTTTTAGAAAAAAATATTATTTTGATGAAAATATATCTTTTGATATAGGATCCTTAAGAAATCGTGCAAAACCGAACATGTTTCGGTTTAGAAATAAATGACCTTAAAAGTGTAGTTTTGAACCCAAAATTTTTGTGTAGATTGCTTAGATGGTATAGAACAGTGCTATGAAGCCCGTTTTCAAAAATTAATTTTCTAAATTTTTAGATAATTTTTAGGCCTTAAAATGAGGCATAAAATGGGTAATTTAGGGTTAATTAAGTAATTAAATGGTTAATTACTTGTTTAGTGAATAAGTATGTGTTTTAGGATGTTGAAATCTGATGGAGTATGATACTTGTAGTATTTAGGGCGTTAGATGTAATTATTAGGTCAATTATGTAGTAAATAAGTAATATAGAAAAATAGTACATTTTAAGTTAATTTTGTAAATTAGGTATAAAATCTGATTTAAGATGAATTTAGACATTTTGAAATGATAATTGATGTTGGGAGATAGTAATTAGAGTAATAAAAATATTAGATGTGTATTATGTACATTATAGGTGATAATACATAATACATAATTATAAGAAATATAATAAATAGAAAATATTAAAATAAAAATTGATATTATGATAAGAATAAAAATATACAATAAATATGATAGGAAACTTGGATTTATGTAATTATATGAAAAATGTAAAAAAAAATTCACATTAGGAGTAAATTCGATACACTAATACGGATTTACGTGTACCGGGTGAAATAAAATACTGACTAGGGGTAATGATAATATTTAAGAGATCGAAAAATAATGTGATTAATTTTACATTATGGGTTGAAACGAATTTCTAGGATTCGAGTATAAAACAATACTTAGAAATCGAACTAGAACCTAATTTAGAAATTGATGCGAAATCCGAACCCGAACCTAACCCCAAACCTAAAATAATTGTAAAAGACTTAAGACCTAGATAATTAGGTATATTAAACCCTAAATAAAACATGACAATAAGCGTTATAGGATAAAATAAATATATAATAGTTATATGAAAAACTGAAACCACGTTTGTGTTATAGGGATGATCGGCGATGACCTAAGCAAGTCGGACCTCGAGTAAGTAAGCGAAAAGTTGAGGTAAGTTGGGATTAATACAATGCTGTATTTTGAAGGCTTAAGATTATGCTTGGTTGCGCTTGTTAGATAATTGGATGTGTGCATGTGCTTGATTATGGGTGATGCTATGATTCTGTTTGTTGCTCTAGCATGTATTGTATGATTTGTATAAAATGATTGATCACCCTAAACTGGACTTAATCAAATATACGACCAGTAATCATAATCGGACATGCATGGCAACCCGTTAAGGGAACTTAGGACTCTCCGGCCAAATACCGACCCCTTCGAAAGGGGTAGCGCATGATTGCAATTAGTCCCTTCTTCATCCTTAGTCGAACTAAGTGGTAGGAGAGGAGGTCGCGACGAAGGTGAAGTTAGTGGTTCGAAGGTAGTCGCGGGAGGAGCAAGGTCTCCATTGCACAAACCTGGATTTGATCGTGAGCTGTTGCATTAATGGCAACTCCTCAACCCATATTAGAGCGGGCGCAATTTCTCTAATCTCATGACGGGCCGGACAACATCGTGCGATGGCATTTGCTTACATATGTATTGCACCTAATAAGTTGATTGAAAACTTTGTTGTGTTTATGGTATAATTTTAAGTCCCCCATCCTAACTTACTGAGTTGTGGTTGCTCATATCCCTATAGGCGTCGTGCAGGTGCTGGCTAAAAAGCGACAAACAACTACTTTGAAGCTAGCAACTGCTGGATCTTAGAGAGTGAGGAAAAACATTGAAGAATCAACACATATTTTATTACTTTTCATTTCTGAATAATGTATAACTAGGAAATATGTTACGGAGAATTATTGTAAATTTTAATTGCAATAATTGAATTATAGTGTATATATATATATATATATATTTCCTCACTTTCTTAGGTAAATAATATATTTAAATTACAAACTGTTTACTTCAAAGTGGGTTAGTCGTGGACGCCTTGTGTAGATCGGGTTTAAGATAGCGATTGTAAGGCCAACTTTTATCTTAGAATGGTTTACACGACGAGGCTGTTACGACTCTGCCGCTTCGAGGCGTGATAAGAACCAAAAAAAAAAAAAAAGATATTAAAATCCCATTCTTCATTGCATTTTATGCCTCTCTCTCTCTCTTGTTGGGTCTTTCTCTCCCTTCCTCTCTATCTCTCTTGTTGGGTCTTTCTCTCCCTTCCTCTTTCTCTCTCTCTCTTTAAGAAACTTTATGCATAAAAGAGTAATTTAGTTAATGTTTTTACTGATTTCTATCGATTTCCTTTCATTTCTACTTTTTATATCCAAACAATAACAAAAATTATATTTTCTTTAAACTGTTTTCCTTTCTTTTTTCTTTTCATAACATTTCTTTAATTTCTTCTCTCATAAAAATTACTAATCATAGTGTTATACTTTGTTTGGCAGGGTCTTTTTTTTTTTTTTAAATGAAGAGAAATTAGCGCAAACTATGGAAGTAAACTTTGAGAATATAGAAAGGGGAAAAAAATGGAAATTGAGACAAATGTTTTTATTTTATATATTTGTGGGAGAAAATAAAAATATAATAATAAAAAATCCAAAAAATAGAACAATTAAAAAATAATCCAAAAAATATGGCGCTTAAAATCGCCTTTTGAAGGGGTAATTTTTTACTTAATACTAAAATCGCCTTTTTAAAAAGTTATTTTTGTCACTTAAAACCACCTTTGTAATAGGTGATTTTATTGTGCCCTAAATATATAGCACACTCTTCTTCTTCTTCTTCTCCTCCGGATTTTAAATAAACTTGACTTTATCTCCCTAGAATTCTAAACTCGCAATATTTCTCTCTGGATTCCTAATTTTTGTTCAATTTGTGTTGAATTGACACCAAATTTAAGATCCTTGCATAGTTAACAACCCTTCCTACATCAAGTTCGTAAACAATTCAAGAAATACATGCGTCATACTCATATTCTCTCTTTACATATGAAGAAAATGAGAGTAATTTTTTTGAACTTTTGCTCGTGTACTTATCTATATTGGTGAAAAATGACTCTGTATACATACATATTATGTTGTTATCATCTTTTTTTTTTTTCCTTCTAATTTGTTCGCCTAGTGTATTTTATATGCATGTGTTATATGCAATGTAAAGAAACTTGAATGTTTTCAATTTTGTTTTTCTTTTGGAATGCTAGAATAATTTAAATGTCGATTCAACCATTACATGTAGTGCTATAATACTAAGTGCTGATATAACTCTCGTCATAAGTATGTGGACATAAATTGCAATTTAATTGTGGTATTACCGATATCCATAACCGTATTTCTTTACATAAAACACATGGTTTTCATCAGCATTGTAAATTTTATGAAATTGTTGTGACAAATATGGCGAGAATGGATACGTGAAAGCGGTCTGCTATACTGAAGCAAAACATTGTACAAGTGAAGGATAGGGTACACCATAATAGAGGCTCAACAACAGTAGTCAGAGTTCAAATTAGTGAAACTTATGATTAGTTAATGGGTTTGATATGTAATTATCCTTGGATTGACATGATGATTTATCGAGTTAAGTTGATCCATGGGTGTCCTCTTATAGGAGTTAGTATGGATTTATTCTATGCTATGCCTATGAATAACAACTATGACATCCAACAGTTGTTGCATCTTTCCAAGGTTGTGGAAGGGTTAGTGGTTCAACAAAGATATATGTTGAACTTTATGAAATTGTCATTCCTACTATAGCTAAGCACAATTTAAGAGGATATAAGAGCAATGTTGGGTTTCAAGTTGAAACCTAAGTGTATATGAATCTCAATTGATTCCACCCATTAAAGAACCTATATGAAATTAATGTATCGAATAGAAAGAAGAGAAGACATTCTTCCACTACCTTATAAACTCTAAATCTAGTCTAAGAAATAAGTCTAGTAAACTATTATAACTTTTCCACTTTTTTTTTTTTTTTAGTAAAATCCTTTGACAGTAGCAATCGCATAATTCATTAAGCTAACATTTTGATAATAATTGAAATCAATAAGGATAGAGATGTAGATAATGAATTAGTTTGTGAGAACATTGCTAAAGATTCTGATGATACTAATTCTAATGATGGTATTGGTGCAAGAGAAGGGTGGCTCTAATCTACAGATGAAGCTTATGGGCAAAGTAGGAAGAACAATTAGAGTTATAGGTTGACTGTAGATGTGGATGAAGTTGGAAGTTCAGAACCTGTACCATTCTATACGACTAGTGTGCGAAAGGATTTCTATATCTTTGCTCATCAGTCTCCTTGCTTATGGCCAGGCTGTGACAAGCATCACACAAATAAGTTGGCACGATGTGTTCCTTTACATATTAGGTGTTTGCCTTCTTGAGAGTACTATTACTGGTGGTCGCATGAAATTGTCTTAGTTAAAGGATAATTTTAGTGAGTTATAAGAAGATGTTGATGGGATTACAGTCTAGTATGACACTCAAATGTTATAGTAATTGATTAGGAGGATACTCTTATTGGATAATTTGAATAATTGGGTACACATGATATTCTTCCCTCTCCTCTCTAATGTTATAACAATTGGATGCTACTTGAGGTGTGGCATGCTTGGTGTGGCTTTATCACAAAGTATGCATTACCTTATAAATAGATGTTGGTGAGATTAGCGGGTCTCTAATCATACCTTAAGTTTAGGCATGGGAGCAATTTCCATGCATTGTCCCTTTATGCTACCGAATCACGACAATAGTAGACGATTGACAATTGATGAGTTGATAGGGCAATAGTTTAGTAGGATCTAGGAGATTCTCACTAATCTATAAACCTTATAGGTACTGCACCAGGTAGACTTGAAGGGTTGAATAGAGATGAACTATGCTACTACCTATGCCACTTGGTTAGATCAATGGGTGGACCATTGTAATAAGATTATAAAGATACGACCACCACCTAATGTTGCTTCGGACTGTTAGGCTTTGTACCAATAAGTCACCGATCAATATATTGGCAAATCCGGAGCCTCATGGGTGTATGCATCCATCTTACTTGTTCTTGTGGCTTCTTCATTTGTGTTGTTATATACTAGTCATACTATTATTTGTGATTTTGAGGAAAATTTCATACATAGGTTGCCTTAGATATTATATAAGGATATTATAGTTAAGTAGTTAGGAGTAGATAGCATCAGTTAACAGTTTAAGTGCATCTATTTAAGTGATCCACTCATGCCCAACTGTTCGAGCTACAACATAAAGGGTACCGTCAAGGATAAGGACATGAATAGAGATTCAAGATGATCTTTTGTCTCAATACTACTCGCCCTTCGCATCTCCTACAATACGTGGGTTTTAGTTTCAAACACAATTCAAAGAGATCTCCAGCAACCAAATTCATACTCTTCCTATTCCATTTATGAGGCAAGTTGGAGATCATAATGCAGACATAAGCGATGGGATGTAGCAGGTTGAGCTTGCTACGATCCTTATATACGTGACCCACTTTAGTACTTTTTCGAGGGATGGTGCACATATTACATAATTGGATGCAGACCAAATGGTATAGCCACAACCTAATACAAATACTCAAGAGATGTGTGCCTATATATACAGATGATGTAGATGACAGTAGATTCTCACTAGTTGTAGTTAATGAGCATTTTCATTGTAATTGATGAACATTTTGAATATAATGTTAACTCATATTTTCTTTAATTATGTTTTCCCAACTTTTTATCTATCAAAGATTATGGTTGTCAATGTTAACGATTGATAAATATAAATATTGTCTAGTTTTTAGCTTTAAAGGTGTTGAGAAGTGTCGAGTCTGATTTTTCGATTTCTTTTATTTAAAAATCAATTTCTCATTTCTTGATTAATACTAAACCCTAACCCATTTAATATTAACCCTAGACTAAAGAAAATTGAGAAATTCCGGTTTTTTATTAAAAATAATTTTTGGAGTCGTCACCCGACCGAAGTCAGGAAAAAAAAAAAGAAACTGTAACTAATTGGGTGGATTGATTACGATTTGGCTACCGGTCTTTGGTTTCAATTTTAAATGAAGAACCAAAGAGGTCTAAGTTCGGGGGTTAACCTATTAAACCCTTAACGGGTACCACTATCTATTTACCGAAATTAGGATTATTTTTCTAATTGTAATATTTAAAAAAAATAAAAAAATAAAATCAAAAGAAAAAAGAACCTAAGTTTTTACAGATTTTATCGTCACTCCAAAGGTGCCTACGTACCCACTAATCGGGATTAGACGATTGTATTCTTTAAAAAAAAACTTTAATGTGTTGATTGATTTTAATTTAAAAATAAATGATCGAATTTAAGTTTTAATCGATTTGGTTTATTTAAAAATTTAAAAGGGGTCCTAACTCTTGTAGTATTTAAATCTTATAAAGAAACTCTATGAAAATTTATTATTATTTTATTTTTTTATTTTTATTTATCTATATATATATTTAAAAAAAATAGTTTTCTACATGAAAAAATCCTAACAACTTGATGCTAAAAGCCCCTAAACTAATATATATACATATATATGAACAAATCATGTTATGAACCTAATTGACTGACCAATAGAATAATACTATAGTAATAAAACAATAATAACTAAATAAGAAAATAAAAAATTGGAAGAATACCGTACCTGAACTTGGTTTCAATCATGGAATTGGCGCTAATCAGAAATTGGATAGCAGCTCCAAAGTCCATATACAAATTAAGCTTCGGGAAGTAATAGACCCGAACTTTTAGCCAACTATTTAAGTTCCATACTTCAATTTGAATCGTACAGCAGCAGCGATTCGATACTGGTGCAAATTGTTGAACATTAACAGCATGCTTGAGATGACCCTTGTTTGCTCCACAAGAGATATGGACAGCACCAAAATAAAAGAAACCAAGCTGTTATCTTGATCGCAGCAATGGTTGTCACTATGAGAGGTTGATCGTGCATTGTTAGAAGGGGGGTGAAGACGATGGCTATGTGTTTGTGACTCTACTGTCGTGTTTAGTCAAAGGGGATAGTGTAGTGTGCGTGCTTGGTTGAAGTGGTGTACTGTCTGTTGTTGTTATGGTGTACGTATTAGACTGCTGACTTGGGCTGTTCGGCGAAGGAGTAGCAAAACAATGGGCGTTACGTGGAGAAGGAGCTACCAACAATGGCTTAGTTGTTATTCGGTGTCGGAGCTCGGTAGGAATTGTCCAATGACGAGACGTGAGGATCACGTGGGGTATTGCTGTCGTACACGCTGTTGTATCGTGCGGCTGATCGGAGTTGATCGCGCTGTGTTGGTGTGCTTTTGTGGACGTGTGTGTAGTGATTGCTGCTGCAGTGAAGAGAATTTGTGTGTGCATGGCTTGCGTGACCGGAGATGGTGTAGCTCGGTGATCATCAGGCAATCAGTGCTGTTGACAGATGGAGGGGAAATCTGGGCTGTTTGCAGTAAACTAGATTTAAATCTTATTCAAATTTGATTTAACTAGACTCATATGGTTTAATTAGATATGAAACCGATTTTCGTCTCGCTTCTACAAAGTTAGAAAAGCTGAGATTCGAACCAGTGACCTTCAACTAAATCCACCTAAGTATTCCGCTATTTATCCGTTAGGCTGTTGGTCTGTGTGTTGACATTCATTACAATTAAATTATATTTAAACTATCTGAATCTCTAAAGTAAAATTTTTAACTAAACTAAAATTAAAACTAACACTTAAATTAATTATAAATTACTTCCTAAAAATCTACGAAATCTTTATAATTTTTCCTTTTCTTATTTTTTTTGGGTATTTTCAGTATTTGTTAATTTTTATTATTTTTTTAATTTTTTTGAATTAAGACCCTTTTTGTAAAAATAAAAATTAGGACTTCAGAAGAGCAAAAATTAGGTGTCTACAAGAAGTTTAGAGAATAGTGAACTTTTATTTATACGAGTTTGGGATGTGTTGAGACCTTAGTGTAAGGGATTGGGTTTGGCTATGAAGTATGAATTTAGCCTTGTTTGGGTTTTGTCTTGCTTTATATGTATAAAATTAGGTTATTTACTATACTAGTTTGACTCGCGCCGGGGGAAGGGGGGGGGGGTAACGTATGTGTGGAGGGAGGTGGGAGGTGTCACGCCCCGAAGTGGTAGAGTCGTAACAACTCCACCGTATAAACCATCCTAAGATAAAAGTTGGCCTTACAACCGCTATCTTAGACCTGATTTACACAAGGCGCCCACGACTAACCCGCTTTGAAATAAACAGTTTGTAATTTAAATAAATCATATACCTAAAAAAGTGAGGAAATATATATATACACTATCATTCAATTATTAAAATTCAAGTTTATAATAATTCTCCGTAACATATTTCCTAGTTATACATTATTCAGAAATGAAAAGTAATAAAATATGTGTTGATTCTTCAATGTTTTTCCTTACTCCCCAGGATCCAGCAGTTGCTAGCTTCAGAGTAGTTGTTGTCGCTTCTTAGCTAGCACCTACACGACGTCTATAGGGATGTGAGCAACCACAGCTCAGTAAATTAGGATAGAAGACTTATAACTATACCATAAATACAACAAGGTTTTCAATCAACTTATTAGGTGCAATGCATGTGCAAGCAAATGCCATCGCACGACGTTTTCCGGCCCGTCGTGAGATTAGAGAAATTGCGCTTGCTCTAATCCGGATTGAGGAGTTGCCATTAATGTAACAGCTCACGACCAAACCCAGGCTTGTGTAATGGAGACCTCGCTCCTCCCGCGACTACCTTCGAACCATTGTCTTCACCCTCGCCGCGACCTCCTCTCATGTCACTTAGTTCGACTAAGGATGAAGAAGGGACCATTTTGCAATCCTGCACTATCCCTTTCGAAGGGGTCGGTATTTGGCCGGAGAGTCCTAAGTTCCCCTAACGGGTTGCCATGCATATCCGATTATGATTATTGGTCGTATATTTGATTAAGTCCAGTTTAGGGTGATCAATCATTTCATACAAATCATACAATATATGCTAGAGCAACAAACAGAATCATAGCATCACCCATAATCAAGCACATACGCACATCCAATTATTTAACAAGCACAACCAAGCATAATCTCAAGCCTCCCAAAATACAGCATTATATTAATCCCAACTTACCTCGACTCCTCGCTCACTCACTCGAGGTCCGACTTGCTCAGGCCATCGCCGATCATCCCTATAACACAAACGTGGTTTCAGTTTTTCATATAACTGTTATAGGTTCGTTTTATCCTATAACGCATATTGTTATGTGTTGTTTAGGGTTTAATATACCTAATTATCTAGGTCTTAAGTCTTTTACAATTATTCTAGGTTTGGGGTTAGGTTTGGGTTCAGTTTCCGCATCAATTTCTAAATTAGGTTTTAGTTCGATTTCTAAGTCCTAATAATGCTCGAATCCTAATGTGAAATTAATCACATTAAGGTCGAGTATTCAAATATCCTATTGGGTCTTAATTTAGTATTCTAAGTTATTTGGTACATGCTAGTCCTAATTAGGGTATCGGATTTATCCCCGATGTGAGAAAATCTTACTTTTTTATATAATTACCTAAAATTCAATATTAATTCAGATTTAATATTATTCTGATTTTTACTCTAATATTATCTAAATAACCCTAATTTTTTAGATTTATTAATTTACAATTTTACATATTACTAATTTCTTATATTAATTACCTAATTTCCTAAATTAACCATACGTAATACTCCAAAAGTTAAGATTAGGGTTCCACATCAGAGATTAACATCCCTAAACATCTAATTACTATCTAAATCAGTAATTAATATCTTAATCACCTAATTAACCCAAAATTACCCAATTTTTCCATTATTTTAAGGCTAAAAATTAACTTAAAAATTTTAAAAATTAATTAAAAGAAATGGCTTCATAGCACTGTTTTATATCACATGAGCATCCTACAGAAAAAAATTGAGCTTCAAACTACACTCCTAAGCCTATTTATTTTTTGTTCTAATCATGCTCGGTTTTGCATGATTTCTTAATGACCTTATATTTTTAGACGTGATTAAACTAAATCACTATTTTTTTCCTAAATCTACATACAATAAAACCTCAGAATAACAAGTTCCATAATTTTCTAAAACTATTTACTATTTTTACAAAATTACACAAGAATCGGGCTGGAAATCGGACTCACCACTCTGGGTGGCTTCGGTTACCACCGGCTGCAGTGGCCTTGTCAGCCGGCCTGGGTGCTACAACAACCGTGTGGTGGTCGTGGCAGTCCACTCCCAGTTGCCCGTCGGGTCTGAGTTCTCCTTTGTGGCCCTAATTTTCGTCTCTCCCTAATTTTCTCTGATTTCTAACTGTCCAAATGAGCTTCTGAATTTTTCTTGCTATTTATAGAGCTTTAGTGTAATTATTGTGCATTAATTAGACATGACTTTGCCCAATTTCCTTGATTTTTGGCTTTTATGTTGTCTAATTTTAATTGGTTAATTTTTATTTTGTGGATTCTAACTTGTTACGACCTGATTTGGATCATTCTTGATTTTTCCTGATTTTTCTTGATTTTTTTTCTTAATTAATTATGAATTTTCTTTAAGTATTTAGTATTATTTTAGTACATTTCGCGTATTTTAAGTAATTACGCGTATTTATACCTACATGTAAATTCATATATAGTACAAATAAATATTCGTAAATATTATTTAGGTTATTTTATAATTGTTAGTATACATATAATTTATCTCTAGCGATTTGTTAAGTATCGAAATGCATTTTACGTATTTTTGATAAATAACGAGGTATATACTTAAAATTTGAAAATTTTGTAGTCTCCTATTTTATTACTTATTTTCTTAAATTCAAACTTACGGGATCAATTTACTAATATTTCGAGCTTTACTTTATAATTTAGGCTCGATCGGGTCTTTCAACCGATCGAAACCTCGGACTACTAGTTTTGGGGCTTACATGGAGAATGGGGATTGTTGATAAAGTCTCCTCTTGTTTAGATGTTATATTGTTAAGAATATTTTCTTAATAGCCCTTTTTTTGAGATTTTTTTAAATAGTATTATTTTCCTTTTATCTTTGTTTGCCTAGTTCCATGAAAATGAAATGTGGAAAAAAGAAAGTTAATATTTGATAAAGTTATTTTCTTTTTAGGTAGATTCTACTTGCTAAGGTTACCTTTATTTTATTTTAATGAAAATTATGATAAAGGAAGTGTGTTTATGGTTCGATTCGATTTAATTCAAACATTAGTGAATCGAATTGCTTTCAATAGTTAGGGGTTCTAAACTAAAGTGATTTATAAAATCACCATTTTTTTCCTTAATAATTTGTCATAAGAATTTTGCACCAATATTGATATCCAAATTGAAAAATATTATGTAAGAATTAAAGTTACATAACTTATATCATAGTGCCATTGCATCATAAGAGATACTGAAGGTACATGAGTCTGTTATGAATGAGAGATAATGGTGAAAGAAAATGAGTACATTGCAAAAGGCTGAGAATGAAATGAGAAATGACATAAAAGAAAAGGAAAATAGTGCTATACTCTATTAATAAGTTCTAAAACTAGAAATCGTTGGTTATTTTAACTTTTTAATAAGTAGTATGGTTTCGATTTAAGTGATTCAGCTCGGTTTGATCCCCAACTCGAATAGCAAACCGCTTATATCGCTTCAAATTGAACTATGAACCAAACATAAATATAAAAAGACATTATTTTATGGTTCAGTTTGTTTCTTGGTTCAGTTCAATTTAGTTCAACTTGATGAATAGTTCTAGATAAAGGACAATTTTGCAATTGAAAGTATATTTATAGTACATACATCATCAATAGTGTTGGAATATCGAAAAAAAATATTAGATATTATGTGCCACATGTTACAATACATAAAAAATAGTAAATAATTAAATAAATACATTATATATGCGAATGCTTTCTAAAATAAATATTAGATATGACATTTCCTTGGTGTATATGTTCTTGAAGGAGTAACATCGAGAAAAAGCTACAATAATATGAGTGGCTAAGTGGACATTGGGAACTTAAGTGAGTGAATAGTGGGGCTTTGATGATATGGTCACTCAAAAAAATGATAATTTTTGAATTTAATAAATCACCTCAACTAAGTAGATCATGCTTATTAATAGTAAAAATAAAATAATTGACAGTAAAAATAAGACCGTCAACAATTTCCATGGAAGTTAATAATAACTCTCATGAAATTATCGATAGCTTCTTTTTAGTGTTGATGAGCACTATTTTACAGTAAATCAAAGATAATTTATTAAACTTAAAAATAACCATATCATAAAATTTCATTTGAAATAGTGGATAGTTATATACATAAAGATGGTTTATTAGTAAAAATACCAAAATGAGTTTATCCACTTCAATATGATAGATAAATATAAGTACAACAAATTTCAATAAAAATATAAAACAATAATAAAGAAAACAAGTATATATCGTAATACTAAACTTAAATAAGAGCTATAAGATAGATTTGACCATCTCGTAAAGTATTAACTTAAAATAATGGATTTCCAAGTTAGAACAATTTGATTCAAATTCTACTATATATACTAGTAATAATATCCAAATTAGGTTTATAGTACTCTATATGCATTGAGAAAGAGCGAGGTCTCTTAGAAATTGAAACACGTAATATATGTAGTATAACTTCATTAATGATTTTTAACACTATACCATATGTATCATATGAATATAAATTTCGAGCGTTGAAACCTATCCTATTCTATAATATCTAATCCTCATACCAAAATATTTCTCCTATATAAGACCCAACAAGGATAAAAACAAATCTCAAATTGGGTGCTAAACCCCATACTAAATCCTTGATTGTCTCTTGCCTTGATACTTACGTAGTTGCTTGGAAGAGTTGTGATGGGCGGTGGACGCGGTAGTCATGAGGAAGAAAAACTTGGTTCCCATTAAAACATAATACGATGCTTGACTTTGCAGTAATTTTCTCTGAGACTGCTTTCTTCGTTAAAACTAATGTTAAGTCAAACTCGAATATATGCTGAATTAACTTAATGCTTTTCTTCTGGGGACAATTGGCTTTTAGAACCGTTTTGGGTAATTCACCTTTAAATATTTTTAGTTATATTTAATAAGTATGTATCTTTTAAGACAATCATTATACTCTTCACAAGCTTCTCTCTTTTTTCTTCTTCTTCTTCTTCTTTCTTTCCCTCCCTTCTGGCCAACCACCCCTCACTGGCTTGTAATATTATTTTCACGTTGTTATTAATATTTTCAAACCCGAACCCGAAGGTTGACTTAGGAGTAAGAAAGGGGTTAAGAGTCAAGAGGTTCAACTCCAATTAAACTGGAATTGAATCTGAATTAATAAAAATATTATAATATAATTTATATTTATTTATATAATAATAAAAATTATATATTTCTTTGAGAATTAAAAATTGAGAGTTTTTTATAGTTTATTTTTTATTGATCTAAATTTATTTTTTGAGGGGCAAATTGGTGTATTTTTTAAAAAATATAAGAAAAAATAATATATTTTAATTCAAAAAAATTTGGTGAATTTTTATAAGGACCAAGTTAGACCGATCAAATCAGGATCATTGTCAATAAAGGTTAAAAGGATAATTCGAACCGATTTTATAAAGAATTTAAGTCTAACCAAGTTGGACTAAAGGATCAATCTGCATTTAACAATAGTGATTGTTATACAATTCAAAATGTACACCTCATATTTATTCTCATACTCTTCATTATAATGGGGAATTGTGTTTAAACGCTTATATGACTATCAACATCATTATAATTTAATAGTATAATAATTAGTTTTTAATGGAATCTCTTCTGAAATTTCTAATTGATTTCGAAGTCAGTAAACTAATCACATATTAAAACAAAAGGAGATATATTCATAATTTATCCTTTCTTTTTAAATTCCACACGGCACTAATATACCGTACCAGACCAAGTATTCTGAACGACTAGATTCGTAGGGCATACCATTTCTTAACACCGATTTCACAAATCTAAGGATTTAAGTTCACAGTCTAATGTCGCGGCTTGTTAATTTATTAGATGTTGATTTTCCTTCACGATGTATTCTTTATTTACTTTTGTTTTTCTCTAGGATTAGTGTTATTTTAAATAAATGCCAAAATAAATGGCATTTTCTTTATTGATGGATGGAATAATGAAAATTTGCAGGATTTTGTTTCTGATCTGGCCTAAATTTTACTCAACATAATCGAGTCCTCAACTAACTTGTCTAAATTGTATAGCAAGGAAAAAAAATCTAAGAAGAAAATTATTGTTAATTATTTGAAAACGATGTGTTTGAAAATTTGATGAAGAACTTGACTTCCTTCCGTGAATTTTTGCACGATGGTTGAGAAGCCCCCATCTATTCTACCTAAAAACCTTTGTCTTAGTTTATCCAACAAGGTAGCAAATTCTCTCTTCTGACTTGATAATGCCTTTTTATTTCAATACAATGATATGCATAAATGTACGGAAAATTTTACGGTAAAGCAATTTAACTTTATATAGTAAATTATATCTAATTTTAGTAAATCATGTTATGAACGGTAAAATAAAAGTTGTTATCATTTTTTGTTTTACTTTTCAGAAATAATTTATTGAAATCTTGTAAAAATAAAAATATGACCAATTTCCATTTTACCATTTATGACATATTACATTAAAATTAGATATGATTTACCATAATATTAAAATAAAGTATTGTTACCGTAGAAAGCTTCTAAATGTAATGGTATTTTCTTGTTTCGATTAAAAAAAATCTGATTTTTTTTTTTTAGCTTTCGTTATAATCAAAGCCTTTGAATAAAAATCTCAAGAGACCGTTGGTTAGTTTAATTTGATTATATCTTTATATGTAATCTTGTGCATGCATTATAAAGTGCATATCTACTAGTATTTGCTAATATGATAAATAGAAAAAATTATGATAGAGTATATCAAAATCTAAGGATAAATTTAAATAAGAGACCGGTATTTCAAAATAGTTTAAATAAAATATTGATATTTTAGTAGAAATTTAAATGAAAAATCATTGTTATAATGGCATTGATTACACATAACAATTAAGTGCCACATGATGCACACGTAGAGGGGACATGACACTCATTTAGTATGCAAAAATTATAATGGAGTAGATTGAAATGGGATAGAATGAAATCATGAGCCAAATAGCTAATCAATTCTTGTATTTCAAAATATCAACAGAATTAGTAATTTTATTTTATAGTTATATTAGGTAGAATTATATTTGTAATGGAACAAAATGAGCATATAATAGTATTTAACAAAATGTCCTCAGTTTGTAGGTATACGTATGTGTGTATGTTGTGTTTTATATATGTGTATACACATTACATTATACATGAACTATTACATATATTTATAACATATAATCTATATACATGTGTTGTACATATAACATGTATATATGCATATATATACATATGTAGAATTATAATATACATATATGTATAATATATTACAAACAGAAAATCTATATACCGTTACAAATAACCATATATTATTTATTTATTTAGAGCAACAAACGGATTATCTACATTTATTTATTTATTTATAAATAGAAAATTTATATATATTTACTTCATCTTCTTTTCCTAGACACCATAGACATCAATTTATTCCTAGTAGAGAAAGCAATTGTGATCATACAAAAGTCAAAATCCATATACAAAACCCATCCATGTAGATGTAGAATTTAATGCTATTTAATATGAGAAAATTATAATAAAGAGTATTAACACTAGGGGATAAATTTAAATAGGGAATTAATATTTCTAAAAGTTTAAGTAAACAATCAGCATTTCAGTAAGTAGTTAAAATAAATAATCATCATTATATCACCATTAACTATACATGACTTGATCGTTATTTGTTACGTATTGTTGGCATAACGCTCACATGGTAGACATGGGGCACTGACGTACATAAATAAATATAGAATATGAAAAAAAACACATAAAATTCATAAAAAGTGGAGAAAAATTTTAATATAATTAAAAGAAAAATAGTAAAAAATAAAACTAAAAAAAATAGATAACTACCCTCAAACTGGTTTCTTTTTTTATTTTACATTTTTAAAATTTCTTTTATATATTTTAATCGAATACATTAATATATAAAATATATACCATATTGTATAAAGCTTTTTTTTTTCATTTATTTTTATTTACTTTTTAGATATATATTTTTAGATTTTTTTTATTTTTTGTATTTTTCAATTTTGTAAATTTTTTTTTTGTATTTATTTGAATTTAAATATATATATATATATGTGCAAATTCTACATAAGTGTCATGTGACCTTTAGGTGCGTGTAATTAATGCCATTATAACAATGATTTTTCATTTTAATTTCTACTAAAATATTAATATTTTATTTAAACTATTTTGAAATGCTAGTCTTTTATTTAAATTTACCCTTAAATGTTGATATTCTCTATTGTAATTTTTTCTATTTATCATATTAGCAAATACTAGCAAATGCACACTTTGTAATGTATGCACAAGATTACATATAAAGATATAATCAAATTAAAACACATGATATTTACTAAATCAAATTATATGCATAGATAAAAAATTAAGAAAAGTTAAAAATTATGCATCAACGATTTTAAAAATGCATACATTGTAAATGTATTTATTAAAATAATCTAAAAATATGCTTATAGCAATTCCTTTTCTTTTTTTTTTTTGCCGAAAGTTGCAATTAATTTGCTTCTTCAAAAATGTTGCCATATACCTACAAAAGTGAAAAACATTGAGGAGGATATTAATAAGGAAATTTTATATATGTAGCAACAGAAGATTTCTCAATATATATTGATGATTGACATTGACAATTAAGTCATTAAAATCCTTGCGTATCATTATGGGTATGTATTATAGTCTTAAAAAAACTACAAAAAAATATTATGGGAAAATTCGAATAATGATCAGTTGGAACCTTTATAAGGAAATAAATTTTGTGACTTGATTTTGGAAGAAAATAATCAAATTGTTGTCTAAAAATATGAAACAACACAAGTACACAAAAAACCAATTAAATGTACCTATTAATGCGAATATACCTCTTGTACTTTTATAAATTGCAAATAATCTCTTATACTTTGACCTTAGCATAAAAATACTTGTATGAACTTAGCAAAATGTATTTTAAGACTCGTTAAACTTTAACTGTAGTATATATATATTTTTTAAAAAGTCAATATCTTTTATATTACCAATTTATTAAAATATATATGAGTGATCTATAATATTTGGAAGGTAAATTCGTATCTAAATTAAAATCTAAGAAGTAATTTACATTTCTCCTAAATATTTTACTTTTTTCATATATTAACTATATAGTTCAATATAATAAGGGAAGTTAGATAAAAAAAAAAAAAAATATCCATGCAACATGTAAACGAATGTACTTTAACATTTTCCGTATATCTTGTTAATGGGTGCTTGCAACACTCAGGCCTTAGAGTTTAAAACTTCTCTATGATTGTGAAGACTCCCTCAATCCAAAAAATGCTAAGATCCTATTGACATTGTCAGTGAGAAGAACTGACTAATGCCAAGTGTGATCTGTGATGGTTTGACTTAAAAATCCAGTGTGTCCTGGTATCTCAGTTAATGTTTCGTCACTCTAACCTAATGATATTATAATAACAAAGTTTTATTTTTTAATTAACTTTTAATATTGCCGAGTGATTTCTCCCATTATTTAATTATAGCTGGAGATCTAAATCCTTTATAAACATATATAACAATCCAAAGCTTAGGACAAATGGAAAATAGATTTATTGATATCTATGTATCGCGTGCTTTGAGGAGTAATGGATAGATACAGTAATATTTAAACATATATTAATAATAGTAAATCTATATTTTTATTTATTAAAATTAAGAAAATTATATGTTTATTATCAAAATTAATAAATACTATATAATTATAAAATATATAAAAAATATTATCAAAATACTAATGTTATGCGATATTAATATATTTATATTTATTTTATATTTTTAAGATACTATATTAATATTAATGTACCATATAATACCAATGTTATATATTAAAAATGTAATACAATATTAATATTTTAATACTTTTAAAATAATTTATAATTATATAAATTTTAAAAATATCAATATATATGTATTATAACTTTTTAAAATTTTATTAATATTTATCTATCATTTTGATAAAATATTAGGTATATTAATATTATTAAAATTTTTCCACGTGAAATCTATTGACAAAGTTTCTAGGTTGATGAAAACAAGGTGGAGCAGGTTGTAAGGGAAGCAATCAATGACAGTGACAGAACTGAAGTGACTCAGTAGTCATTATTATAATTACAGTATTAAAGCTTGCAATTGTAGTTTAAGCAAACCTCGAGGCCCACTTCATCTTAGTACAGCCATGGCTGTCCTGCAGCTGGTAATTGCAGGTGTACTTAACAATAATCGGATGGCGATTTGCATTATAATATAATCGTATTAATATCGGTTCAAACAGATCGGTGGATAGTACCAAATCCAAGGAACGCAATTCCTTTAACCGCACCAAAAATTTTGTCTTCGATTGGTGTTACTGAATATATGCACTTTAATCGCATGATGTAAACTAGTAAGAGATCTTTTAACATGTTTAAGTGTTTTCTTATTTTCATTGTATGTAATAGTATAGGATTGAAAAGATGAAAGAAAGAATAATCATTTGCTTTAACCCATAGATAATGAAGCAACTTAATGTAGATAGAGTAAACACCACAATGGAGCCTCAATTAACTAAACTCCAACCGCTATCGACTGCCTGACTGTACTCTGAAGGAAGTATAAAAAAATATAATAATAATGACATTATAGTATGGGTATGATTTATGAGTAATTTTGGAAACGTAATATTAAGTACTAGGTTGTATATATTTTAGCTTTCTTTTTTCCTTTTTAGGAGGTTGTTTGTACCTGAATTATTATTGACCAATAACTAAATACCCTCTTACATTGCAATGGACATGTCAATACTAAAATAATTCTTCCTTTATATTTCTTTGTTTTTTTCCCCTCTCTAGCTTATAATTTTTTCTATTATCTAGAATGATGAATGTAAACGAGTATAACCGTTCAAGTATGTCAACAATGAATTGATATAATTATTATTCATTATTAATTCCTATTACGGGAACTTTTATGGCCCAAGCCCACCAAAGACATTAGGTCCAGGTCTCATAGATCACCATTTGGGCTTGGCTTAGACCGTACAGACCCTTTAAGCTACTCTCACATACCTCAGATAGGGTAGAGCAACCTTCGTTACTTAAAAAGCCCCTAGATGCCTTATGTGAGCCCAAACATTGTTTGTAGTGCTTGTACAAGGTTAGTCCTCATCCTTTTCGGGTGAATCGTAGCTAGAGAAGCGCCAATTGAAAGCCGAGCAACTCCTCCATCCACTAATTGCATCCTTGTTTTCTTTATTAATTTAATGTTGATTAACTACCTACTATGTAGCCTATTGATTAGTCTCTGAATTAGGGTAGTTACCCTTCATCGATGGGATAGGCCTATCCCTTTTGTCACCACCAACTGACAAAAGGAAGGACATCCCATCAGGCGTAAGTAACGCCAATTCTTTGAACTACATGTCGATCAATCAGAGTCAACCGCATGTTTATTATAGTAAGCACCTCAAAACCTATAAATAAGAGTGAGTTCCTCAGGTAAATGGATCGATCTTTATTACTCTACTATTCTCTCTTAGGAACTTACTTTCACTACCTCTATTATCTCTCTTCTCTTGTTAACTTGAGCACTGGAGGGCCCTTAATGGCTTAGCCACATGCAGCCTTTTATAGGTTCCTCTTTGTTCGTAGTCAAAGGATTACTTGAAGTTGACCTAAGAGACCTGATAGTGATTATCCATCATCACCATTTATATAAATTTTTCCATAAAAAATTGAGATTTAGGGAT
Source organism: Lumnitzera racemosa (assembly GCA_024138005.1). Lineage (NCBI taxonomy): Eukaryota > Viridiplantae > Streptophyta > Magnoliopsida > Myrtales > Combretaceae > Lumnitzera > Lumnitzera racemosa. The sequence continues at coordinate 86,432,140 of JAMXBC010000011.1, forward strand.
AGTAGTATTCATATAACTACCATTAGGAAAAATGCAAATGATGCCTTAAAGTTTAAATCAGCGTAGATATGCTTTAGACTTTTAAAATATATTATAACGCTCCTTAAACTCTAATAAGTTAGTAAATAATCTTTAGAGATCATAAATAACACTCTAAAAATTGATCTTGGTGTAAAGATACCCTTTCTAACTTATCACATTATATTTAAATATCCCCTAAACTTTGACCTTGATGCGCCTTTTTGAATTGAAAATGTAAATGTTCTTTATGATACTAATTCATCAAAGTTTAGTAAGTGATAAAATATATTTTGTAAGTTCAGGAAGTATATTTACGCCAAAGCTAAAGTTTATGGACTATTTGCAATTTTCCTTTTATGATATATTTGGTAATTTTAAGGAAGGTGAAAATGGGTATGGGTATCTGGGTATAGGATGGGTAAGTTATGGGGTCTTTCCTGTACTTTATCTTGTGGATATAGGTTTCGAAACATTATTATTCATACCTTATTCTGTGACACTTTAGAATTACTATATACCATGTATCTAGTATACGGTACCTTATAAAACCTATAGATTTTTTTTTATTTTTCTTTATGTATTTCAATATAACTATTTTTTCAAAATATAAAACAAACTTGACCCTTTTATTTTCAAAAGCAATTTCTCAATTTAATTAATCTATCAAATGACCTCAATGAATGGAGTTTGTTAAGGTTTATTTTCAACTAATTTCTTTTCCTCAAATAGCTCTTTAACAATTATTATTATGGAAAATTTTTTACAGCAACATTATACAAAACATTTTTTTATATAAATAAAATATTTATTTTGTAACAATTACATTGCATAAATATTTAAGAGAATAAGCACACTGTTTTAAAAAATAAAAGTAGTAAATATCTACTTAACACAAGATTTACATAGTTTATTAAAATGTAAATAAAAAATTTGTAAGATTATATAATTCTATAATTATGGATTTGACAATAATATAGGATTAAACAAATAACCATAAAAAAATGAAGACATAACATGAAAAATGTAATAAAATATAAATTCAAACTAAAATATTTTTCTTCCTTATACATGCATAAGTAAAATAATCTTTCTATAATATGAGAAAATAAGATTTTACTTTAGTAATAATATTAAACCTTTTGTTAAATATAAAACAAAAAAACTATTTCACTACAGAAAATAAAATAATGGGCCTATCTTACGACTTATAAGTGGTGCTAGAAGTAGAAACTAAGAGCTCAAATTTCCTTTTTGAACTTTACTAGATGATGGATTTAGTAAATAAGAAATAAAAAGAAACAAAACAATAATTGAGTAAAAACTAAAGAAGGAAGATAAATGGAATGGATTGGATTAATAAGCATCTAGTTTAAGATTTTCGATAGGTTGGATTTTGTTTTATTTTAATGAGATAATATCATTTATTTATTAATTTTATTTAATCATTATTATAGGGAAGGGACTCTAGAATCCGTACTCTATATACTTTAAAGTACAGGTTTTAATGTTAGTATAAGGTATCTTAACTTTTTATCCATATCATACTTTATGAGAATAGGTTTTGAGAAATTATTAAATAGATTATATCCTGTGATTTTAGTTACGCACTCGGAACTTACCAAATTGAGTAGAGTCTAAATGGATATTATGTACGATAAAGTTATCCTCTTATCCCTAAAAATGGATGTAAATAGATGCAAAGATAAAGAAAAGAGAGGTAATGTAGAAATGAAACAAAATAATATATGTATTACACATAAATATACCTTTCTAGCTTTATTTTTTAGGGTTTATGATTTTTACTTTGATTTCCACTCTTTGCTACTCTTTAACTCCAAAAGTGAAGAAATTAATTTGGCTCAAAATAAAAATATTTACAATCATTATTTACTAATTTGATCCGTTATATTTTTAATATTTAAGTATCCAGACGTATCATTTTCATAGTTTTCAATTAGTTTCAACATTGCTAAACATGGTTCAAAATTCTTGTGGTAATTAGAGTCTTAATGTTGGAAACTTTTATTATTATTAGGATGATGTTACCGCAAAACGAGGCAGTTCCCTAAAAATTAAGGAAAAATATATTCCATTTGGAGAAATCAACGGTGTATGTTTACATATTCCCGAGGGCCCTGTTTTGTGTAAAAAAGACAATCAATTTATAATAATGTTAAAAGAACCCTGCATGGCGGACCAAGTACTTTATTAAATCAAAACATGCCTACCATCATGGCATTGGTTCATCGTTCCACTAAGAAAAGTCAAGGAAGTTGGTAGATGCTTTTTTCCCTTTTTTTTTTAACTGTTACTATTAATTTATTTGTCTTCCCACTGACTACTATAATTAGGTCATGTTTCTCCGGGTCTCAAATTTAGAAGCTGAACTGGTCCATCGACACTGTTTTGAGCATCTCAAGGAGGAGTAATTAATGCTCCGCGTTTACTTAATGAGCTTACACATATGTTATCTCTAAATAAAAAATTATGCTCCAATAGATTAGATGCTTGCACTAAACCCTAATCTAATTATTTAAGAGATAATTACAAATACGTTCTTATAACTCTTAGTTAGGTGCATGTAAATCCTAAATACTATAACTAAAAAGGATTTTAAATTCTAATTCTTTTGTGGTTTTACTAACTAATTGGGGTGTATGTTAGGACTTATAGGGGTTAAGATGTTGAGTTGAGATGATGCATTACTAAATTTAAGTTTAAGCTTAACTTAAACTTAATTCAATATAGAATATTTAGCTTAAACTTGACTTAGAGGGTATTTAACGAACTGAAACTCAACTCTATTAAGCTTCTTTTAAAACTTAATTTTTCCAACCAAATATTTTCTTTTATTTAAAATAATGTTGGTGCTCAAACTCGACTAAGGTTAAGTTTGATTAGGTTTATAATTTGCTTAAGTTATATGTAATGACTCAACCGAAGCTCATTATATCGAGATATTAGTCATTTTGGCATGATATGTTATACAATTTTATCTCTTAATGTAACCCTTAAGAGGTCGCCTATCTTGGGGTTGCTTTATTATAAGCATACTTAACTTTAGAGTCCTAATGAACTTTAAGTCGGTCTATTAAAATGGATCTTGATAATTAGAGTTCCATCAACTTTTATTTAAGAGATATCACAATTTATCCCGTCTTACAAAAATGATATTTTTGTAAGTTTTGTTATATAAATTTAGGACCATACTAGGCAGAGACTCTACTCTTATTACTGGTACATTACTTTAATATTTCTTGTGATGATCCAATCGGAGTTTTTCATATTGAGGTATTATTCGTTCTAGTACAGTATGCTAAATAATTTTGTTCCTTAGTGTAATCGATTTGTAAGAGGTTGCTCATCTTAGGATTGCTTTGCTGGAGCATACTTAGATTCGAAGTTTTGATAAACTTTAGACTGCAGTACCAAAAAACGTTTTGATGATTAGAATTTTATCACATTTTGTTTTACAGTTATCACATTATATTTCATGAAATTTGAGTTTTACCTCATAAGTTATTTAAGTAGTTCAAATTTAAGCTCGATTCAAAAATACTCAAGAGCTAAACTTCTTGAGTAATTCACAAATAGATTTGTTTTATTTATATTTTTAGTACATAGATGCAGACAAATTTATGATCATTTAATTCTCAACTACCAGCTATATAACAAGAGTCTTCACCCTTCTTAATTATTAATCCCACCAACTCATGAAGACAAAACACTACAAATATACATATGATCCTAAATAGATGCCATACTAAGCACATGGCAAGCATAACTTATTTTAGCACAAAATTTCCCATTCGAGCCTTCATGTAACATGGCAAATCCTACGACAGACTTGGCGCTAAGGACAAACACTAAGAAGTGTAGTTTTCAGTTTTCTTATCAATATAAGTAAACATAAATATTATTTGCGAAGACATGGTCACGTTAAAGATAAATCTTACCTAATCTTTTCCAATTTTTAAAGTTGTACGAATCTTGTCCGAAAGCTACAAACCTTTTAGAGGGTGCGGCATCTCATAATTGCATGAATGTAAGAAATATAGCCGTGTGTGGCACATGATTTGACAAGCGAAGCAACACTACAAGATCTGAATCCCATAAGATAAGACTTTAGCATTTTAACATAAAAAAAGGACGGGATAAGTTAAAGTAATACCCGAGTCTTACTTCGATTTGCTCACCAGCTTTGTTTTCGTTTTTGAGAAAATGTGCTAATTTTTAGTTGTGTTGGAAGTGGAAAGTCAATTGAATATTATATATATATATATATATGCACACACATTTATAAGTCTCAATTGAAATAGAAAAATAGGAAAGAAATAATATAGATAGGAAAATCATCAAAAATATAAAACAAAATATAAGAGTAATCTATCACCATAGTTATATTGTTTTTATTTCTCAAATTAACCGATTATTTTTATTTTATCATCTTGATAGTTTTCATACAATCAATTTTTTTTTTTTTTTATCTCTTATGTCTTTATTAAAATCACATCAAAATGTTTGTATCACGTAAAGAGTTCATTAGTATTAGAGTAATAAAATAAATAAATAAATAAATCCCCTCTTTGGAATGATATGTGATGGTCAAAGCCCCCAAAGAACATGCTCCTTCTCCTCAAGCCTCACCCGGTGTCTCTATAGGTCGATCTTCCACCTTCTCCAAACTACCTTGCCAAGAGCACTTAAATAGCAAGCATGTTTACTTACAATCAAAATGTGTTACACTCATTTCCGCAATGCGCTCGTATTAGACATTAAAGAGTTGATTCAATCATCTAGCAACGCTATATAGCTTTGAGACAATCCTCTAACGGGCCGTGCGCTACTAAAACATCCTAGAACACTTATCGTATAGTATGAATTGGAGCATGGACTAAACCGATAAATATGAAAGTATAAATAGGGAACAAAATGAAAGAGGAAATTAGCAAAACAAATCATTTGTCATTCTAGGTGGCCAAGTTGTAATATGGTCGGTATGATCGGTCATATCTTACGATATGAATTATTTTTTAAATTGATATACCGGTCAACCATCTTATCAATTTTTATCTATAAATTTTTATTTTATTGAAAAATAATAAAATGGATTGAAAATAAATCGGTTTAATGATAGATATTATTTTGGGCTTCGAAAAACATACTATAAAACTTATAATGGATCTTTTTATTATTTAGATTTTTATTTTTAAGTATTTTTAGGAAACCTTTTAGCAACCTCTTGTGTATATGTGTATATATGTATATATTCTTTTTGTCTTCTTTTTCATTATTACGAGCAATCTTTCATAAAAAATTAAAGAAGTTTTTGAGTTTTCCGTATTTTCTTTTGTACACACTACATCATTTGCACTTATCGAAATCGCATTGGTTTACTCCTATTCGATAAAGGTTTTATAAATACGTTTATTAGAGCCATAAATAGTTCCTTCCATACTTAATAATATTTATAATAAAGGTCTCCACTGAGCATTCTCTATTAGCCTACTCTCCGTGTGTCTCTGTGTGAGCGCGCGAGATTACCTCTGGGCCCATTTAAAGGCCTACAAATTCTTACATGGCCCAGCAAAAATTTGCTATCCGACAGGTGAATATATAAAGTGAAGATTGGGACAACTCGAGACTACCATGATTGCAAACTGGCCGTACAAAGTTAGTAAAAGAAACCCATATCATCTTACTAACAGATGGAGTTATTGTGTATAACTAAGTCTGGGTAAATAACATATTCTAAACTAATCCTAGTAACTCAAGCACAAGCTCATCCGATGAGATTGGGTTAAAATGAAAATGTTTGAAGGAAGTTGATAGCCATCGTTTTGGTGTATATGCTCCTTAATTGAATCAAGAATCTAAATTTTAAGAAAAAGGAAAGGTAAAACAAAGGTTCTTTCTGAGGAATTTATTAGAGCATGTTCATAGCTCGTTTCTTCGCCAATTCCCCAACGCATTAAGGAACTTACTGCTTTTCCTCGTGCAATGTCCTGCGTTTCTTCCATAAGCTCCGTTCCTTTGACAAGGAGCATTTGGGTTTATCTTTTTTTTTTTGTTTTTTGAAACATAATATTTATTGTATCGTATAACGTTGAGTCAGCTAAGAATTTCAAAAGTTTCTTTATCGAATAACAATATTACTGCAATTTTTTTTTTTAAAAAAGAAAGTTGTCAGGTTGTATATGTCATCTATATCTATATATCTATATATATATATATATATTATATTATGTAAGTACTGATAAAAATTTTTATACTTATGATAGTGTAATGAGTAATTTCTAAAAAAATCACTAACGGGATTATATATATAATATATTGTATTTACAATATTTTATTGTTACATGTGAATTGTCATACATTTTTTCTCTCTCTTGTAAAGATAACCAAGTTAAGCAAATAGTAAATTTAATCCTTTTCCAATTTTATTGCACTTTTTATGCTTATTTCACTTTAATTACTTGCGTTTTCTTCTTCTTCTCAATGACTAAAGTTAAATCCTCCTTTCTAACACCAACGTTGGAAGTAGATTGCAAAAAGCTGAAATCTGACGATTACGAGATTCCTTCTTTGGAACGGAATACTATCAGGTCGTGTTTTTTCACTTCGAAACTTGCTTTCTTAAGATATGATGTGGCTTTGCAGACTTTATCTAAATCCGCCACGTTTTAAGGACACTGTTTTGGACAAAATCGCCCTCAAAAGATAGCCGAAATGGTGTACCATATAATTTTATTCGTTTTGTCGGTTATGTTAGGACCCGGCCTTGGGGCAAATTGTCCAACACTTTCCCCTTTATGCATGATGAATCGAGCCAACCCTAATCGAATTTAAGTATATATCAAGTGCACCAAATTCGAAGTTGAATTTGAGTTTTGACATAAATTTAATCGAAATAAATACCATTATTAGATTAATCAAATTTAACTCTAGTTCATTAAATAATTATTTAAATTAATCTCGAATTCAAAAAACCTAAACTCAATCAAACTAAAATTGTGAATTTTGAAGCTGTTCTTGACTTATGATACTGTTCAGTTAAGTTTGGTTCACTTATACTTTTACTTTTTATCTTATCATTTTTTGGTGTTTGAGTTTTGAATTTATTATTTCATAACCTAAACACAAATATAGAATTTATATAATCTATATACCAAATAAAGTTTATTGTATTTATTCATATGTGTGAATGTCATTGATGTGAACATAGTTCAAGATGAAAAAAGATTGAATGGTATCAACAGGTTATATGAATCGATGAATAATAGATAAATATCTATAAAATTTTGATACGTGAAAATATATGTTATATATATATATATCATGTAAGTGTCGATAAAAATTTTTATATGTATAATAGTGGAATGAGTAGTTTTTCAAATAATCACTAATCGTAATTTATATATATATATATTATATTTACAAAATTTTATTGTTACAATGTGAATTGTAAAGTTAACCAAGTAATAGTAAACTTAATCCTTTTCCAATTCCATTGCACTTTTTATACTTATTCCACTTTAGTTACTTACGTTTTGTTCTTCTTCTTCTGCTCAATTACCAAAGTTAAATCTTCCTTTTTAACACGAACATTGGAGCAGATTACAAAAAGCTGAAATCTAACAAAGTACGAGATTCCTTGTTTGGGACAGAATACTATCAGGTTGTGTCGTTTTTTTTCACTTCGAAACTTGCTTTCTTAACATATGATGTCGCTTTGCAGACTTTATCTAAATCCGCCACGTTTTGAGGACATTGTATTGGACAAAATCGCCCTCGAAAGAGAGCCGAAATGGTGTGCCATGTAATTTTATTCGTTTAGCCGGTTATGCTAAGACCCGGTCTTGTGGCAAATTGTCCTGGGAACCGAAATACTTTTGACTCAATGCACAGATGACTACTTGAATTTAGTTGGAATTTTGGCTACAAATCGGTTTGAGTTATAATTAAATCAACCATCGTGTTTGAACTCCAGTTATTTGTATATATTATTAAGTTAGAATCAAGATTGAAACTATTTAAATTGATCAACTTGCGACCATAATTAGATTTAAGTATATATTGAGTGCAATAAATTCGAGTTGAATATGAGTTTTAGTATAAATTTAATTGAAACATATACCATTATTAAAATATTCAAATTAAGTCAAAAATTGTTGAGTAATTCTTCAAATCGGGATCTAATAAAAAAAATTCAAACACTCAAACCAATTAAAATTTTTTCAATTTTGAGTTGCACTCGAATTCCATTGCATTTGGTTCAATTCAATTATATCCTTACTTTAGACATGGTCTTTTCCTAGTGTTTGAGTTTAGAGATGCAAGTGGACAAGTCTTTATAATTTCCTCGACTGACAATTTACCTATATTCCTTGAAGGCATAGAAGAAAGATTTTGGGTATTTAAAACCTTATAGGTTTTAAGTTGAGTTACAGAATTAAAAAAATATGTCGATGGAGAATTTGCACTTGATAAAAGAACAATAAGATAAATTAATACTAATGCCCACAATACATACAGTCGTGTGAGCAAGTAGGTCTTTATAGGTACTCCATGTGCCCTACTCAACAATTAATTACCTTATAGGGTAATTTCTTATATAACTTTAAGGATGATTCTTAGATATAAGACAAAATAGTCTGTAGGATTGTTCTTGGTATTTGAAGAAATCTTAGAGGATATAGATTGGATTTGGAATTTATAAAACCTGTCCCAACTCATCTTGATTGCATCACTATTTAAGTTGTGAAAAACCAAATCCAAGTATAGAATTCATATACCATACTATGAGAAAAGATACCGTGACTGGTCAGTGAAAACTATTTTCTTATACTATGAGAATTCATGTCGGTGCATTGCGTTAAATTATTATGACTATGTCCTAAAACAACAAATTAGAAGTTGGGCAGTGGATATGAGAGAAATCCAAATAAATGATAAGTATGAAGAATATAAAAATGATTAAATAAAAAAATAAAATCTGTTCCTTACCTGAAGAAGGAAAAGAAAGTCAAAGATAAGATGAACATTGGGCTGGTCAGAAGTCAAACCTTGCCTCTTCTGGTCACTTATGAGAAGCCACCCACAGAAATTTGCCTAATATTAAATTAAATGTCCCTGGAATTTGACCTTTTATTATAAATATATTTATCTAAATTTGCTTCCCAAATCATCAAATTCATTTTCATTAAAAAGAAGAAAAAATATATATATATATATATATATATATGGCAACTTCCTCATCTTCACTTCCATTTTCTTTTCTTCCCATCTTCATTTTATTTTTCATAGCATTAACTGCTAATGCTGCTATTCCATCCTCAAAGACCTTTAAATTCATTGACCAAGGTGGATTTGGTGAATACGATGTTGAATATTTTGCAGATTATCGAACCCTAGGCTAGGCCTATCCAGGCTGGCTTTCGTTCTTTGCTTCTACCCCAAATGCATACACTGTCGCCCTCCGCATGGGCCACCGTTGGTCCGAATCCATCATGAGATGGGTCCGGAAAGCAAACCATGGCCGGCCCATTAAATAGAATGCCACGCTCACGTTCAGCCGGGATGGGAAACTCGTCTTAGCCGATGCGGATGGCACGGTGGCATGGCAAACAGGCACCGCCAATAAAGTGGTGGTAAGGTTGGATTTGATTGAAAATGGCAATAGGGAAATATAGTGACACTCTCTTAGTGGGCCAAGTATTATGGTCTACGGCCCAACTAAGATTGTTAGTAGGACATCAGAAAGGGATAATTCTTTCATAGCTCCCAAAAGCCCATGTTATATTACAAATCTGATGAGTTTGGTAATGGGCAAGGCTCAATAGCAAACCTCATGCTTGAAAGTGAGCCTGAAACTGAAGGTGGAACTGCTTTCGAGGTCCGGTTTGTATACGACATGAATAATTCAACTAGCTCAGGTACTTACATCCTAACAAGGCCCAAGTACAATTGCACCTGTTCAATGCTAAGGGTGGGATTTGATGGAAACCTTAGGGTGTACACATATGATGAAAATGTTAGATTGGGGAGCTTAGGAGGTCACTTATACATTATTTGATAGGGATGACTACCCAAGAGGTGTGGCGATTTAGGAGTTTGCAAGGATGATCAGTGTGTTGCGTGTCCAGGGCCACAAGGGTTGCTGAGGTGGAGCAAGGCGTGTGCACCACCTGTGCGACCATCATGCCGCGGTGGGGCTAATGTGAATTACTACAAGGTTGTGGGGGTTGGGCATTTCCTGAATGCGTATGCCACGGAGGGAGATGGGCCGATCAAGCTTGTTGAACGTAGGGATATGTGTGTAAATTGTAATAAGGATTGTAAATGGGTGGGATTTTTCTATAGGGAGGAATCTTCTAAGTGTTTGCTAGCTCCGGACCTGGGTACCTCGAATAAGGTGGATAATTCATCTCATTTAGCATGTATCAAGACATCCAAATAGAGTCGAGCAAAATTGTGGTGCCATTATAATAAGCATTTACAATTGGAGTTTGAGAACTGAATAATCGATCACTTTGTTTTGGATTTTTTTCATTATCCTATCTACTAGTTAGTTTTATGAGATTGATACTGACTCCTAATCGTACTATTAATTTAATATTTATTAAATCTAAACTATTAAATCGATTATGTTGTCGATCTTCTTGATTTAATGAATATTAAATGAATGATAAGATTAAGGATTAGATCGATCTTATTAAAATAATGAATGGGACCATGGAGGTTCCCTCCTTATCCCATTATATTATGTTGAGTTTGTAATTTCAAAATAAAACTTGAAAGAATTGGATTTTGAGTGTGTTATTACTTTTTAATGAAAATATCAAGGTAAATTATCACAGTTCAGATTGTTTATATATTATTTTTTTCATTGATTTATTAAATGTATTTTTTTTCCGCTTTATTTAATCAATATTCATACGTTAAATTTGGACATTTTAATTTAGCCATGTTAATATTATATTACACACACAGCATAAGTGCTTGAAGATGTTACAGTTTTAAAGTCATGGTCTATATAAGTTGAAGGCTTCAACTAGTAATATTTACATATATATACTAATATATATAAATTATACATTTGGTCTCTCACTACAACCTCTTCTAACATATTGTTAACAAATTCTTGTTTTTCATTGTTGATTATTGGAATATGGGGGGAATGCAGGGTTGTTTGGATGACTTTCAAGTCATGCGAGAAGAATTAGTAAACGTGAAAATATATATATATATATATATATATATATGATTGCTAACTATAATAGCTTCCAATCATGAGAACTAACTATACTTGTGATAAATAAATAAAATTTAAACTTCTCAATATTAAGTAGGAGATAATTATAAAAAATGACTTCAATTTTTTAGCTAGTAATATTTGCAATATATTTTTCATGACGCTTGTCTCATAGGTATTGAGTATAATAAAATTGCCACTACCACCATTAATTTGTTCACCTATATTCAACTATTATTATATATAATGGAGTCAAATAGAACGTTAGGATTTAATTATAAAATTCTAATAATACAATCGATGAGATTATTTTGAGTTGAAGAAGTACCATGGAATATAGAGAACAATTAGAATTTATTCCGGGAAGTTAGAACATAGTGTTTTTTTTTTTTTTTTTTAAGTAGTAATGGTGATAAAGTAGTAGAATGCAAAGCGGGATAGGTGGGTAAGAAAATTATGTTGATTTTTGAAATAATTCTCCATAAATATCTCTAATTATTTATTTTATTAATAGATTAGAAATATGAGGAGATAATAAGGATATAACATTCGTAGAATGATGCAACATTGTATAAATTTTTCCTCAAAGAATTATAAGTTCGTATTAATGTTAATCGTCTCGGGTATCCAGTTCTAATCCATTAGAGCATGCGCCATATCAAGTATAAATATAATTAGATAAAAAAATATAATAAAAAACATGACAATGCCTACCCAACTTCTATAATTTTATGCGTATATTTGGTTGATGTGTCAATATGCAAAAGCTGAAAAAGCCTACAATATATCACATCCCAACCAAGTCAGGATTATGGGCCGAATCATGTTTCTCTTCATCCCATGGACTGGCTGGCACTTTTAGATTGTCCTCCACCAAGAATACACACAAACTTCGTCCCATAAAGTACCTTTTTTTTTTTTCTATTTAATTGCACGATTAGGTTTAAAATTTTTTTTCAAACCTTCAAATGTTATTGGTTTGGTAAGATTTGATTTACAAATTGAACCATATTTTGTCACTTAAAAAAAGAATACTTGTGTAAAATGTAATCTTATGTGATGAATACTGATTTTATTTAATGATAATATGCATATTGCATTAATACCATATAAGAAATTAATATGGTTTATATTTATACAACTAAGAAATTTCAAATGTCTATTAATAACTAATTTTATTTCTCAAAGTTGACATATATTATAAATTTTGACTTAACCTATATACACAATCTAAAAATTATGTTGTAAAAAGCCATATACATTTTGAAGTGTAAATAAAAATTCTTTTAATTGCTATGTTGTTGTAGAAGATTGTTTTTTTTTTTCTTTTTTTTTTCCAATTACAATTAGAATAGTACTACATTATTCTTTTAAATGGTTTTGTTTAGTTTATTTCTCTAAACTAACCACAAACTTTTGGTTTCATTCAATTTAGGAATTTTCCACACCAATAGCAAAAATCACCTTAGCTTTAATTTGGTCTACGGAATGCTTCAATTTGGCCGGCTTTTTTTTTTTTTTTTTTTTTCTGTCATACTAGCTACCATCTAGATATTATAAAAGAATAAAAAAGCTAAGGGTGTTTAATAAGGAAAGAGGATACCTTACGATGTGACAAAAAAGCTCGGTTGTTAGCCTCACAATTCTACAAGAAAAAAAAGAAAGAAAGAAAGAAAGATAAAATGAATGTATGGACGATTCTCCCTCTAAATAGGGCCATATTAAATATATGAAATTATTACAATAATATTTCACAATTCTAAAGTTCTGGATATATAATAAATATCAGAAAAAGTCCCGAAGCAATGCCAGAAGGTATTTTACGGGCTATATAGGTTAATCAAAGAGCATGCATGTTGTTGCCCTACAATTTCAACAGACTTAGTTATAAGCCTTCTTAAATTTAATTGGAGAATTATTATGTGTGAGTATTTAGCGATGAAGGCATATGATTCGAAGATTATAAACTATTGAAGATACACAACGCGTCATTAGCTAATAGTAACATGCAGTAGGTTTTAGAGTCCTGAATTTGAAACGTTATTGAATTTATAATAAAAAACAGAAAGAAGTCTTCAGACAATACCAGAAGGCATTTTGTGGCTATATAAGTTAATCAAAGAGCACACATGGTGTTGCCCTACATTATCGACAAAATGGAAACATTTTCTGTTTCAGACATACACCACGAAGAAAATCAAGAGGATTCCATTTTTTGCCAACACCACTTTTTCGTTTAAAGTTATGCGTCGAAAGCTCTGAAAGGAAAAACAGCATTATTATTATTATTTATGATACATCAAGGGCACACACTACTCAGCAGGAAGGTCGGACCCATTTTGACAAAGATGTATTTGCAAATCTGAATCAACATCCTCCTTTTTCAGTATCCTTTTTTTTCTCTTTAACGCTGTAAGGGGAGACCATTGATACTATTAAGGAATTATTCCTTTCTAGCCTTCCCATGCCAGATTTGGGATTTTATCTGTGCTGATTTAATTATGTTGTAGAAAGAAGTCACAGGACAGTTTTGATCCACCCCCAAGCATGCATGCAGAGAGAAAGAGACAACATACAACATATGGTCATAAATCATCGTTTCTTTCCATCTCATTATGGTCTAAGTACTGATTAGATTTTAATGTATCATTAATACATATATTTAAATACTATTATTACTCGCTAACTACTCATCAAAACAATAGATATATCAATTCTTATGAATCCTTATTCTCACATTATAACGTCCTTTGTGCCAATGATGATGAGAAACTATATCTTATAATTTTTTCTTTTAAATTAAAATTATTGTAATTCCATCATGAAAAATATTGGTCAGTGTTATATGGATTCTTCCATGGTCCTATTCATGTTTTTCAAGAGATTGGTCCAATTCTTCATTTCACATTTAGTTTAATATTTATTAGATTTATATCATTGAATTAATTAAGTTTTAAACGGTTCATATCTAATAGATATTAAATTAAATATGTGATGAAGAATTAGATTGATTCTATCAAAATAGAGGATGAGACATGCTATGTATCTCCTTATAATTTAGATTTTTTATAATCTTGTTCTTATTTTTTAGAGGATTTATTTTATTATCCAATTTTATCCTTGATTTATATTTTTTTAAATCTAAAAATATTAAATGAATAGTGAAATAAAGAATATAATTGGTTTTGTTAAAATAAAAAACGCAACCCTAGGATCTCTCTTATAATCCCAAAATGTTGTTTTACTTTCTAAAATTCCAAAAACAAGGAAAAATCATCTGCCTTTTCAAATTAAACCACCACTAAATAAGGTTAGGCGGGATGCCGTTTGGCTTGGGAATCGAACACAAATTGAACTATATTTTACGATCTGGTTAAGAGTTCCTTTCCAAACTGAATAAGTTTAAAATTTTTTTGGTTTGATCTTTTCATTTGATTTTAACCACTTCGTCGTACCTTTTATGATTATATTTTGATATATTTTAATTTTGGGGGCAAAATTCATCTGATATGCCCGAGTTTTCACATTTTTAACACTTACATACTTATATTTTTATTCTCCAGCCTATCAAAGTTAATTTAAAAAAAAAAGGAATAAGAAAAAGAGAGAAAAACATAAGAAATCCCTATCCTACAACAAACAGTTTTATGGATAATACATACCATGTATTATGTATATATAATATATGAATATTAGTAAAATATTAATATATATGATATGTATAAATCACGCATGCTGATTAATTTAAAATTATTTATTTCATTATAATTTATATCAATATTTTATAATACCTATGGAATCTTTTTTCTCAACCCATAAATCAAAACAGTTAAAATTCGAACGGATGTAATGCAGCTGCAACAAAGTATGATATGAAAAGAGAAAATCAAAATGTCCGGCACATTTAAATATCAAGTTCTTTATGGGTCACATTGATTTGAACATACGCAAATATGAATCACAATAAATTGCCGAGGAATAAACGATAGTTGCAATTAATTCCATTACTAAAAGATAACTTTGCGTATGAAAGAAAAACAGAGAATTAATTTCCTTTTCTACCAAGTGAGTGGTGCTACATTAGCCTTGTCTTCAAGAAATTTTTCCGGGAGTGTCATTACCATGTATATAGATGGTCCGTATTATCTTTTAGATGGGAGTTTCTAGGGTCTTATTCTTTTATTGATAGGACCGATTCGACTTTTTATTTCATTAATAATTTATATTCTTTTTACATTTAAATGGTTAAATTTGTAGTCAGTTCAATAGTTCAATGATCCAAATTTGAGAGAATGTAAATTAAAATTGCATGGAGGATCGAATCGGTCTCATAAAAAACAAAAAGGGGCCATAGAAAAATCCCTTTTAGATTTTCCTTTTATTTGATTGTTACAATTTTATTAGAGAAGAAATGGTTACGTAAGGTTTGGAGTGCACCCATTCATTTGAGACCTAAACGATCATCTTCAAAGTCAGGAAACTAAGAGTGTTATTTATATTTTACATTTTTCTATTTTTCCTTTTTAAATTTTAGTTAATAGCCATAAGTAGGTAGTCATCATCATCTAGCCATTCTCTCCAAAATGGCAAAAAATAAATTTCAAAAGAAAAAATTTCCTTAAACCCACAACTAGTTCTCTCCACTTGAAGGTGAAAGTTTACAAAAAGATACAATGTCATGTTTGGTACATGAGAATTGATTGGAATGGTATTATGATTTCAAAATCCATTCCATTTTCCTTTGTGAGGATATTAAAACTTTATTTATTGTTGACATTGCATCACATGCCATATGGAATTCTTTCATTGGTTAGGTAGTTATGAAGTTAGTTAGAATTTGTTTCTTATATATATACTTGTAACACAATAACGGTGAGTGGGGCTTTTTGTTTTCTTTCACTCGAGCAAAGCTTTCCGTTTCTTCTTTGACAAAGACTATAATGCTAATTCGTAGAACTTAATTAGATCAAGAACTTGACATGGTATCAGAGCTTTGAGGTAACAAGTGTTATTGATGTTTCGTTTACGTTCAAAATAGTTAGTTTTTAGCACAAAATAGATCATATGAGTATAGTCGTAGATTAACTTATGGTAAATCCCTCGATTACTAATCCTTTACTCATTTCTGCATCTGATAATCCTTCAATGTCCATTGGAGCACTTGCTTTTAATGGAAATAATTTTCTTTCATGGAGTCGTTAAGTGAAAATGGGACTAAGAGCTAAGTTAAAGCTAGGTTTTATTGATGGCTCAATTGAAAAACCTAATGATACATACCGGATTTAGTGAAATGGTTGAGATGTGATTACATGATCCGTTATTGGATCCTCAATTCGATGACTCCAAATATTGCATAAAGTTTTATGTTTGCTTAATCTTCTTTCGAACTTTGGAAAGAAATCTTAGAACAATATGGAATCACTAATTGACCTTTACAGCTAGTTCACTTTACTGAATGGAATGTGGGAGGAATGTAATTAGAATTGTTAAGGAATATAATAAGGGTATAATACCTATTACTTTGTTTAGTTGGATTAATAAATAACTTAAGAATAGATACGTAATAAAACTTTAATGACTAAAGTACCCTTGATTCATTTTCTTTCTTAAGTAATTTAAAGTAATAGGTAGTGGTGGTGGAAATCGACTGCGAGGGCAGAAGCGGTGGTAATAATCGATGGCAGTGGCTAGGGCATGGGAGGAGGGGATAGTTGCAGCGGTGGTGACTACAACGGTAGTTATAATGATAGCGGTGGTCAAAGGTGGTGCTAGCGATGGTAGTGGCAGCAGTGTAATGGTAATGGTGTTAGTGGCGTTGATGGTGGTGGTGGTGACAGTGGTGATGACGGTACATGGTGGTGATTGGTGGTTAGTAATAGTGGCAATGGTAGTAGTAGTGGTAGTAGAGGCGGCTACGACGATTACGACGACGGCGACAGCGACGGTGATGGTAGTGGCAATATTGGTCAGTGGTATAATAGTCGGTAGTAGTTCGTAGTAGCAATTAGTGGTATAATGGTCAGTAGTAGTTCGTAGTGGCGGTCAGTAGTGGCTATGGTAATGGTGCTAAATTGATATGAGGTTATTTTTGGAAAAAATGTAAAATTTTGCGAGGAATCTTGATTCTTTGATTGAATTAAGTAATCCCTATTACTTGATTATACGTTATAGGGATTTCTAAGGAATTGCGATTTAGAGACAAAAAACCAAGTGAATGATGTAATAAGGAATAAGAGGGGAATTGAATTTCAATTCCCTTTAAGTGAATGAGGCATTAGTGATTCAATTACAACATGAAATTTGTAATTTGAAACAAGGTAATTAGAGTGTTAGTACTTACTATAATAAATTGAAGAAATGCTGGGATGAATTCAGTCAATTACATGCATATCTTACTTGTACATATGGGAGAATCAATTACTATATATGTGCAATGCAAGAGAGAATTTTGGAATTTGATTCTTAAACATGTTTCATGCAATTCCTTATGGGACTTAGTGACATTTATGATCGAATTAGGAATCAAGTGCTATCTATGGATCCTTTGCTATCGATTAATTGTGAATTCTATCTTGTTTAGCAAATAGAAAAATAGAGACAAGTTATAGGACTTTTGGGATTTGATCTTAAAGCTTTAGCTTATGTTGTAGTGAAGAAGTAAGGGATGGTTATGAGTGATAGAAGGAAAGCTAAGAGCTAATTATTTTGTAAATACTACAAATAAGATGGTTACTTGGTTGAGAGTCTTTTTTAGCTTGTTGGATACTTGGACTTGTTTAGAGGAAAGAGATATGTTAAAGGAAAGAAAGCTATTGTGGCCATTGATGGGCCGGACCTTTGACCCACAGCCAAGCCTAAGGACTAGAGGGTTGGTATGACGAATCCTTCTGTTCCAACTAACTCTTGCCGATGCTCAGTACTTCTTTGCTGAGTCGCTCTTCATGCCGTACTGTATGACCGCCCATTTTTTTTGGTAGTATGCTAAGTTGATGATTACTCTCCCACATTGAACAGACCAATTACTCAGCATCTTCCTTACCAAGAAGCTGAGAGAGAGAGTCTAGATTGACTAAGCTATCCCTACTTGGACAAGCTCATCTGTCTGTACTTTTTGTCCACATCTTCTAATGACCTCCTCAATGTAGCATCGCCACGTGTACAGTATCATGTGCAAAATTCGTTGCACCAATGATTTTTTTCTTACATATTCATTTTTACCCTTTTGTATTTTCTATATTACTTCTTTAGGAAATATCCTTTTTGTCTTTTCCTTTTTAGGCAAGCTGCCTTAACTTATTGGTATAAATACCCTTATACTTGTAATTGTGACATCAATTAAATCATTCTTAATATATACCCTTTGAGTACTTTTTTTCCATTGCGTAAATACTGTTTGTGTACTCTCGGTGTAAACCCTAAAGCCAAGCCAAGTAACCGTGGAGTTGAACTTAGAACCTACGGTTTAGGGCGATCGATTAAAGGATCCGATCAAACCCAAATTATAAACTATTGAGAGGAATATTAGGAAAACTGACCCGGTAAACTTGAATTTAAGAAAATAAGTAATAAAATAGAAGACTATAAAATTTTCAAATTTTAAGCATAATAGGTATTAATCACCGAAAATACGAAAAGTATAATGAAATAACTAATAAATTACTAGAGATAGATTATATGTATACAAAAAATTTTAGAATGACCAAAATAATAATTAAGAATGTTCACGTGTACACCACATGTATTTACGTGTAGATAAAAATACGCTTAATTACCTAAATTGGCCAAAAACTAAGCAAATAATTAAAGAAAATTATAAAATAATTATAAAAAAATTAGAAAAAATCAAAAGAGGATAAGATGAAGTAAGATCAGGTCGTGGCAGCTTCAAATCAGAAAAAGAAAAATTTACCAATCAAATTTGGACAACCTAAAAGCCAAAAACTTAAGGAAATGGGCAAAATCTAGTCAAATTAATGCACATTAATTACAAAAAAAGTCTATAAATAGGGGAAAAATTTTCAGAAGTCATTTGGTCAGTTTAGCACTTGAAAGAAATCGGAGCACTAAAAAAATCTGGAGAAAATCCAAAAAAAGGAAAACTGTGCAGATTGGGCACGTGAGCTAAACCCACCACTCACCACCACCTGGGACCGAACCACTACCACCACCCTACACTAGAAACACCGCCTGGATCGGCCGACAACCTTGGACCGGGCTTGGACGGCCAGAAAGCTTTGGACCGGTTAGTCTCTTCAATGACCAGATTTTGAATAATTTTGTAAAATTAGTTATTTTGCCCAGAAAATTATGAAACTTGTTATTCGGAGGTTTTATTGTATGTAGATTAAGGGAAAAATAGTGATTTAGTTTAATTAAATCTGTAATTATAGAGTCCCTAACAAATTGCTCAAAACCAAGCATGACTAAACCGGAAAATAAATATACTTAGAGATGTAGTTTGGAGTTCAAAATTTTTCTATAGGATATGATGTAGAACAGTGCTATGAAGCCATTTTTTTTAAAATTAATTTTCGAAATTTTTAAGTTAATTTTTAGCCTTATAATGATGAGAAAATTAGGTGATTTAGGGTTAATTAGGTGATTAGGATGTTAATTACTGATTAGGATATTAATTATATGTTTAAGGATGTTAATCTCTGAAGTGGAATCCTAATCCTAGCCTTTAGGTATTAAGTATGGTTAATTAGGGAAATTAGGTAAGTAATATAAGAAATTAGTCATATGTGATATTGTAAATTAATAAATCTAAAAAAATAGAGTTATTTAGATAATATTATAATAGAAATAAGAAAAATAATAAATCTAAAAATAACAATTAATCTTAAGAAAAAGTCTAAAAATGTAAGATTTTTATACATTGGGAATAAATCCGATACCGCGATCAGGGTTAGCGTGTACCAAATAGATTAGAATATCAAATTACGACCCAATAGGATATTTGGGCACTCGAGCTTAATGTGATTAATTTCACATTAGGATTCGAGCATATTTTAGGCTTAGAAATCAAAGTTTAAAACCTCATTTAGGATTTGAACACAAAAATAGAGTACACGAATCATTAGGACGTAATGGGCATATACGGACAAAAATGAATTAAAATATAACTTAGAATATAAAACCGTAAATTTTAAGTACTAAAAAGATCTATTTGTATTATAGGACATCCAGAGATAAAATCGACTTGCGATTAAGGGATCAAGCGATCGAGCAAATCCAAGTAAGTTGGGTTATTGCTTATTGTAATAGAGTACTAGTTTTGTAGTACTCGGAGACTTAGGCTTGTATATGATTGTGATTGTAAGTAGTTTACGCACGTGTTTGATCTATCTGGATTCGTGCTGAATTTGTATTGTGAGTGATTTTGTGACTGATTGAATTGGTATGAAATTGTTTGAACACCCTAAACGGAATTTAATATCAGTCGACCCCGAATAATAAATAATGTCATGCATTGCAACCCGTTAGGGGATTATAGGATTCTCCAACCAAATACCGACCCCTTTGAAAGGGATAGCGCAGGATTGCAAAATGGTCCCTTCTTCATCCTTAGTCGAACTAAGTGACAGGAGAGGAGGTCGCGGCGAGGGTGAAGTCAATGGTTCGAAGGTAGTCACGGGAGGAGCTAGGTCTCCATTTCACAAGCCTGGGTTTGGTTGTGAGCTGCTGCATAATATGGAACTCCTCAACCCGGATTGGAGCGGGTGAAATTTCTCTGATTTCACAACGGACTGGATTATGTTGTGCGATGACACTTGATTGTTTCATTGCATGAAAATAATTGTTTTATAACCCTGTTTGTGCTTGTATGCAATCATGAGTCTCCGATTCAACTTACTGAGCTGTAGTTGCTCATACCCTTATGGATCCTTTTGCAGGTTCTGATTTCTAAACACTCAAAGCACTATGTCGCCCTACAATTACCCAGAGGTTAGTCTGTTGGAAGCCAGGGGTGTGAGGATCAAATTACTTAGTATAGTGTTTAATTAGAGTGACCATGTAATTAAGAATGAAAGACTGGTAGTTATTCTGTAATCTAGTAAACTGTTCTATTATGTTAAACTTCCTAGGAAGCTCTATGGACATATATATATATATATATAATATTGTACATGTTATTAGAAATTTGCACTATTTATCATAATTGTAGTTTAATTGTTAATCGGACTGTTGACTTCGAAGCGAGGAGTCATCGACACCTTATATAGGTCATGTCTATGGTAGGCACTGTGAAGCCAGTTACTATCATAGAATTGTTTACACGGCGGGACTGTTGGGAATCTACGACTTCGGGGCGTAACAGTTTTCGGTTGGTATCAGAGCGTAGTTTTAGTAAACTCGCTTTGAAGTGTCATACCTTAAAAGAAATAGACATTATAGGAATATTGAGAGTGGGTAATACTAAGTGGGCGATAAAAGATTGTATAACATAAGTAACCTTAACCTTTAACATAAGAAATATTAATTGGATTAATTATAATTACAGGGCCGAAGGGGAGAACTAATTCATAGTTAGATACGGTTTGGATGGAATGGAGAAGTATCTCCCATTGATGATAGGGTTAAATTACAATGGCTACTGATGGAACTAGCCGATTGGAATATATTTAAGACAGTTGATGAGATTATCAATAAGTTTCATGATCGAATGTGCTATAGTTGGAAGGATGAGTGGGCATGGATGAAGATGAGTTTAGGCCCCCAGTATAATAGATACACCGCTATAGCAGCTTTTGAGCAGAGATGGTTGGAGAAGGAGGGAATTATAACCCTGATGATGCCCTTACGGTATTTTCCTGCTAGGTTAGAGGATGGGAGACCATACCTTACCAGTATTGCACACATCCCTGCTGACATTCCATACATTCCTAGACAGTACCCACCAGGGATCATTGATTGGTTTCCACAGTTTTCAGAGCCTGCTGGGGATGGTATAGAGATACTATTGAACCCTAGTCTTGAACCTGAACCTGAGATACCAGGACCACCACCAGAAAACCCACCTCCAGTTGAACCCCAAGAGGATGGAGTTCATATAGAGGAAGACCCCGAGGAGGACCCAGAAGAAGAAGAAGAAGAAGATCCAGAAGAAGAAGAAGGAGATCCAGAAGAAGACCCTGAAAGGGAGCAGGAGAACGAGGATGAACCTGGTGTAGACTTACATGCCTTACTCATGCAGGTGATTGCAGGCACCAGGATAGCTGGAGTAGGAGCTGGTAATCCAGTTGAGTCGAATGATGATGAAGTACAGTGTAAGCCCCAAAGTTCAGCCAAGTAACCGTAGGATTGAATTTAGAACCCAACGTTTAGGGCGATCGGCTAAAGGATCCGATCACACCCAAATTATAAACTATTGAGAGAAATATTAGTAAAAATGACCCCGTAAACTTAAATTTAAGAAAATAAATAGCAAAATAGGAGACTATAAAATTTTCAAATTTTAAGCATAATAATTGCTAATTACCGAAAAGGCAAAAAGTGTAATATAATAACCAATAAATTATTAGAGATAGATTATATGTATACTAAAAATTTTAGAATGACCAAAATAATATTTAGGAATGTTCACGTATACCCTACATGTATTTACGTGTAGATAAAAATACGCGTAATTACTAAAATTGGCCGAAAACTAAGCAAATAATTAAAGAAAAATATAAAATAATTATGGAAAAATAAGAAAAAATCAGAAGATGATAAGATGAATCAAGATAAGGTCGTGGCAGGTCCAAAGCTGCAAAATAAAAATTAGCCAATAAAAATTGAATAACACAAAAGCCAAAAATTAAGGAATTTGGACAAAGTCTTGTCAAATTAATGCATATTAATTACAGAAAAATGTCTATAAATAGGGAAAAAATTTACAGAGCTCATTTGGACAATTTGGAAAGTGAGAAAATTAGGGAGAGCCGAAAATTCGAGAGAAAATCCAGAAAATAAAAAAAATAAGAAAAACTGTGCAGTTAAGGGTTTTAAAAGGAACCCACACCAGAAGAGGAGCTGGAAGTGGACGGCCACCACCACCACACGGTGGTAGCAGCGCTCATTCCGTCCGACAAGTCCATGGCGGCCCGCGGTGGCTGGAGCCTCCAAAACCGGTGAGTCCAAATTCTAGCCCGATTCTTGTGAAATTTTGTAAAAATAGTAAATATAATTAGAAAATTATGAATTTTGTTATTCTGGGATATTTTTGTATGTAGTTTGTATAAAAAATATTATTTAGATGAAAACATGTCCCGTAATATAGGGTCCTTAAGAAATCATGCAAAACCGAGCACATTTCGGTTTAGAAATAAATGACCTTAGGAGTGTAGTTTGGAGCTCAATTTTTTTATGTAGGATGCTCATGTGATATAGAACAGTGCTATGAAGCCATTTTTTTAAAATTAATTTTCGAAAATTTTAAGTTAATTTTTAGCCTTAAAATGATGGAAAAATTGGGTGATTTAGGATCAATTAGGTGATTAGGATGTTAATTACTGATTTAAATAGTAATTAGATGTTTAGAGATGTTAATCTCTGATGTGGAAACCTGATCCTAGTGTATGGAGTGTTAAGTATAAGTAATGAAGGTGTTATGTGGTAAATGTAGAAAATTAGGAATATGTAGAATTAAAATTAATAAATATGGAAAAATTAGGGTTAATTAGATAATAAAATAATGAAAATCAGAACATAACAAATCTGAAACAAAATTCAATTTTAGGTAATTATATGAAAAATGTAAAAATTTCTCACAACATGAGTAAATTCGGTACACTAATATGGATTTAAGTGTACCGGATGGAATAAAATGCTGATTAGGGGTAGTAATCGTATTTAGGAGATCGGGAATTAATGTGATTAATTTCACATTATGGGTTGAAACGGATTTCTAGGATTGGAATCTAAAACATTACTTAGAAATTGAACTAAAAACCTAATTTAGAAATCGATGCGAAAACCGAACCTGAACCTAAACCCAACCCTAAACTAATTATAAAAGACTTAATATTTAGATAATTAGGTATATTTAACCTTAAAAAAAAACCTAACAATAAGCGTTATCGGATAAAATGAACTTATAATATTATATGAAATACTAAAACCACGTTTGTGTTATAGGGATGATCGGCGATGGCCTGAACAAATCGGACCTCGAGTGAGTGAGCGAGGAGTCGAGGTAAGTTGGGATTAATACGATGCTGTATTTTGGAGGCTTAAGATTATGCTTGGTTGTGCTTGTTAGATAGAGAATGTGTGCATGTGCTTGATTATGGGTGATGCTATGATTATGTTTGTTGCTCTGGCACATATTGTATGAATTGTATGTAATGATTGATCACCCTGAATTGGACTTAATCAAATATACGACCAGTAATCATAATCGAACATGCATGGCAACCCGTTAGGGGAACTTAGGACTCTCCGACCAAATACCGACCCCTTCGGAAGGGATAGCGCAGGATTGCAAAATGGTCCCTTCTTCATTCTCAGTCGAACTAAGTCACAGGAGAGGAGGTCGCGGCGAGGGTGAAGGCAGTGGTTCGAAGGTAGTTACGGGAGGAGCAAGGTCTCCATTACACAAGCCTGGGTTTGGTCGTGAGCTGTTGCATTAACGGCAACTCCTCAACTCGGATTAGAGCGGGCGCAATTTCTCTAATCTCACGACGGGCCGGACAACGTCGTGCGATGGCATTTGCTTGCACATGCATTGCACCTAATAAGTGATTGAAAACCTTGTTGTGTGTATGGTATAGTTTTAAGTCCTCCGTCCTAACTTACTGAGCTGTGGTTGCTCACATCCCTATAGACATCGTGCAGGTGCTGGCTAAGAAGCGGCAACAACTACTCTGAAGCTAGCAACTACTGGATTCTGGGGAGTGAGGAAAAACATTGAAAAATCAAAACATGTTTTACTTTTCATTTCTGATTAATGTAATAACTGAATTATAGTGACTATATATAACTTTTCTCACTTTCTTAAATGATTTGTTTAAATTACAAATTGTCTACTTCAAAGCGGGTTAGTCGTGGACGCCTTGTGTAGATCAGGTCTAAGATAGCGGTTGTAAGGCCAACTTCTATCTTAGGGCGGTTTACACGGCGGGGGCTGTTACAACTCTACCGCTTCGGGGCGTGACATACAGGAGGTGATTGTGATCCCTAAGACTCCAGAGATAATATATATAGACTCTGCATCAGAGAGTGAGCATGAGGATCATTCGGTAGGAGGCCATATGGGTTATGATCCCTTTGATGAAGTAGCTGCTACAGATTCAGAGGAGGACTAGTTTAGTTGGATGACTGACATGTTAGTTAGGTAGATTTTTGGATATGATCCAGTAGCGATTTTGATGGAAACTGATGTATTTTAGGATCTTTTGATGTATTTTGACTTTTGATGTATTTTTTTGACTTTTGATGTATTTTGTAGCTTCTGGATCAAGTTAGATGTACACTGTAAGTAAGTTTAATATAGCCAGTTGATGTAACTTTTTGTCTTGTACAGTTGTAAAGATCGAGTCTGTATTAAGTTATGTAAGGAATGATGTAATCAAGTTGTAAATTTGATGTATGTATTTTAAAGTTATCGAGTTGTATCTTTTGTTTTGAAGTTGTAATAGTAATGATGTAAGGTTGAATGAAATATACAGTGAAAGTTAGATTTCTAAGTACGTTGACTTTAATACTATTGTCAGTACTATTTGATATGAGTACATATTACAAGCATTTATTTACTTATAAACATTCTCTAAACAAAAGTAGGGATAACTTATAGATAGATATGAATGCAGGATTATAAGTTAAACTAATAAGTGATTATGGCTGAAGCTGGAAACGGGAGTAGTCAAGGAGGAACTGAAGGGAATCAAAACCCTCCACTACGAGTACCATCACCACCAAGAGAACAACATAGACAAGATTTACCTCCGCCGCCTCCACAAGAAAATATTCCTATTAGGCAAATACTTTCCAGTATGCATACGATGATGAGACAGCAAGGAATGTTGATTCAACATCTTATGACTGGGGGTAATGTGGGAAACAGAAGACCTCAAGAAGTTGAACAACGAAAAGAGCGACCTCAAGAGGTAAATAAACTTCCTGAGTTTATATAAGCCAACTGTTATTTTGAGGGGGAGATGTGTAGGCCAGATGTAGTTGATGACTGGTTAGCCCAAGTTGAACGGAGTTTTGAGGCTTTTAGAGTCCCTGAATCCCAAAAGTTATCTTATGGTACATTTATGTTAAAGTTAGTTGCAAGAGTATGGTGGGACTCGAGAGCAAGGCAACTTGGAAATAACATTTATTGGCAACAATTTAAGGAGGAATTCAGGAAGGAGTATTATGAACATGGAACCCTCATGAGAGGAGGGACAGAGAGAAAATTTGTTCCATACCACTTGTAAGGTGAATGATCAAATGTGTACTCTCATTGTGGATAATGGAAGTTACACCAATGTAGTATTAGTTTATCTTATTTCAAAATTGAAGTTGCTGACTATTTCACATTTGAGGCGTACAAGCTATACTGGTTGAGTGAGAAAAGAGGATTACATGTTACTTGGTAAATACTACTGTTGATCATTATTGAGAATTACTTTGATCAGATTCTCTGCAACATACTGCCTATGTGCGCTTCCTATGTGTTGCTGGGTAGGCATGGTTATTCAACAGGAGAGTTATGTATAACGGCTATAGGAACACATATATGTTTGAGAAATATGACAGGAAGATCACACTGAATCTGATGCCACCGAGAGAAGTTAATAAGTTATAGATAAAACTTGCTTGCAAATCAAAGAAATCTTCAATGATGAGTAGAGCCGAGCTTTGAGAGGCCATCAATGCTAATAAGCTGACCTTCTTATTGGTCAGGCGACTATTGGAAATGAGAGAGTGGGTTGAGTTACCCTAGGAGATCAAGGAGTTGTTAGATAAATATGCTAACCTGTTTCAAGAACACTTACCTGAGGGGTTGCCCCTAATTCGAGGAATAGGGCACTACATTGATTTAGTATCCGGTGCTACACTGTCGAATAAGTCAACTTATCGGATAAATCCTGAATAGGCTTCTAAACTTTAACGTCAAGTCAATGAGTTACTTGAGAGAGAGGTTATGTAAGAGAGAGTCTTGACCCTTGTACTGTGCCTGCACTTCTAGTGTTGAAAAAGGATGGAACCTGGTAGATGTGCATAAGCAATCGAGTTGTTAACAAAATCACGATCAAATATAGGTATCTGATCCCGAGGCTAGAAGATATGTTAGATGAATTGAGTGAAGCTTAGATTTTTAGCAAGATTGATCTTAAATCTGGCCACCATCAAATCCGCATGAGACTAGACGATGAATGGAAGACTGCGTTTAAGACTTGACATAGACTTTATGAATGGATGGTCATGCCTTTTGGCTTGTCAAATGCCCCGAGCACTTTCATGAGATTAATGAACCATGTGTTGAGACATCTCATTGGGAAGTGTGTCGTGGTGTACTTTGACGATATCCTGATTTACAGTGTTGACATGCTAAGTCATTGCAAGCATCTTGAAACAGTCCTAGATATCCCTCGATTTGAGAGACTATTTGCTAATGTAAAGAAATGTTTCTTTTGCTAGGAGAAAGTGATATTCTTAGGCTATGTAGTCAGTGGAGGAGGTTTGTGAGTCGATGATGAGAAGATCCAAGCAATTTTTAGTTAGCTGACTCCTACTACTTGGTTAATGTGAGAAGTTTCTACGGATTGGCTTTATTTTACAGAAGATTCATTAGGAATTTCAATACCCTCATTGCGCCATTTACTGAACTAACGAAGAAAAACACCGACTTCCGATGGGGAGAAAGGGAGGATGGGAGCTTTGCCGAGGTAAAAGAAAGGTTGACCTTCATCCTGATGTTAGTACTACTCGACTTTGACAAAATTTTTGAGTTGGAATGTGATGCATTGAGCATTGGAATAAGCACTGTCCTGATGCAAGAAGGTCGACTAATCGCCTTCCACAGTAAGAAGCTCCAAAGACCCCAATTGAATTATTCTGTGTATGACAAGGAACTTTTGGCATTGATTCAAACAATGCAAGTATGGCGACATTATTTACTATCGAGAGAATTTATCATATATACTGACTATGAATTGCTAAGGTACCTCCGGAGTTAGACCAAGTTGTGAAAGCGGCAGGCGAGATGGGTTGAATTCCTTGAAGGATTCAATTTTGTAATTAACTACAAGCAGGGAAAGAGTAACATAGTTGTCGATGCTCTTTGGAGGAGATATGCACTTTTATCCAAACTGCAGACTAAACTGTTTGGGTTTATAAGCATCAAAGAACAGTACTTTGAGGATCCTCACTTTGGACCCATAATTTCGCAATGCGTAGATGGGAGGACAATGGACGAATATCGTGTGGAGGATGACTACTTGTTTTGAAGCTAAAAATTATGCATGTCAACTTGTTCATTAAGGAAGCTGCTAGTCAGGAAAGCTTATAGTGGAGGTCTCTCCGGACATTTTGGGAAAAGAAGACCTGTGAATTAATAAATGGCCGATTCTTTTAGTCGAAAATGAGGAAATATGTGCATTGAGTTGTTGAAAGCTATACCATGTGCAAGAAGGCAAAGTGCCAAGCTGAGCAAGGGAAAGTAATGCCCCTACCTATTCCGATGAAGTCATGGATTGAATTGAGCATAGATTTTGTTTTTGGACTATCATGAACTGCTCGAGGCAAAGATTCTACAATGATGGTCATGGACCGGTTTAGCAAGATGGCACACTTTGTGCCTTGCACTAAGATTGACGACGCTTCGACTATTGCTTTTCTTTTCTTGTAAGAGATTATGCGGATACATAGCGTGCCAAGAAGTGTAGTCTTTGATAAAGACCAAAAGTTTTTGAGCCATTTTGAGAGAACCTTATGGTGTTGGCTGAGAACCAAATTACTCTTCAGTACCTTATGTCACCTCTAAATTGATGACCAAACAAAGGTGGTTAATCGTACTTTGGGGTCACTACTTCGAGCTGCAGTAAGCAAGAACTTGGCTGATTGGGGCATTAGTTTGCTAGTGGTCGAGTTTGGTTATAACCGAACAGTACATGACACCACTAAGCAGACTCCCTTTAAGATAGTCTACGAGTTTAATCCCGAGTTGCTCATCGACTATGCCCCTGTACTAATACTCGAGCAGGAGGACCTTAACACAATAGTTAGAGCACTTTTTTTTCCTTGCGTAAACACTGTTTGTTTACTCTTGGCATCACTCTTATCATTTCTCTTAAGTAAAGTTAGGTGCCGAGTAATCTCACTGGACTAATTCGTGCATTATGTTAAATTGAGTCGTAAGTCTTCGGAAGTTTTATTAGTGCGTCATATCTGTTGAAGTTATTTGTGGTTTTTACTTACTGTTTCGTTCTTCATTTTTGCTCTTTCTCACTTTTCCCCATTAATCCTTTTGAGCTTTCTGTAAGCTTAGATCCATCCAGTGACTGGTCTTATCTGTTCTTAGTCACAGTTTGTAAACAGTCATCAATTCAATAGATAAGGGAACATCTTGCTTAACTCCTTTTGATGCTATTGATACTGATGGTACTATTAATGTAGCTGGATAGCATGGTCTTGTGTTTGATAAAGAGATGATGCAGGATATCTGTGAAGAGGTTTTCAAAACGATAAGCTCAAAGGATAAGCCAAATTCTTCTAATATGGGTTTGGTTCAATATGCATGTATGAGTATTTATTCTTGTTTTAGTATTACAAGTAATAATAGAGATTTATGGATTATTGACATGGAAGCAACTGACTATGTTACACCTTATTCCACCTTACTGCACAATATACAAACACTATAACATCCAGTCACTTTAAAATTGTTAGACAACCGAACCAGTACTATTAGCAAAGTGGGTTCTATCCATTTTATCTCATAACCCCTTATACACCAAGTCCTTCTTGTGCCATAATTTTCTTATAACCTCCTTTTGATTCCTAAATTGATGACCATATACTCAAGACATGCCATTTTTACACTTGATTCATGCATTTTTTAGGACTAAAGAATTAGAAGTGAAGTGGCTATTGCTTTTCCGGTGTCAGGCCTTTATGTTCTTAGTGTTAGTAGATATCAAATTGTTGATAGTAGAGTTGATTTTTCAATAGCGGCAATAAATTGTAATAAAGATACAACTATTGATGATCATTTGATTCATCTCTTCCATGTTAGGATGAGGCATCCATCAGTTTCTATTTTATAGCATATGGATTTGAATACGTCTTGTAAGTCTCTAAAACATTTTGTTGTCTTACTTGTAATCAGGCCAAGTTTCATCATATTCCTTTTGTTCATAGTTCCAATACTGCATCACTAAACTTTGAGCTCTTATACATAGACATTTGAGATCCTCATGGTATCACTTCCTTTTATGGTGCACATTATGTTTTGATTGTAGTTGATGATCATTCACGTTCTACTTAGACTCACTTAATGCAATACAAATCACAAGCTTGCACAATCATTAGTCAATTTTTGAACTATGTTAAAAATCACTTTTCCATCACTCCTAAGTTTGTTAAGATTGATGATATAAGCGAGTTCTTATCATCTACTTGTCAATTAATGTTTCAAAGGTTTAGGATTATACATCAATGAAATGTTGCTTATTCTCTACAGCAAAATGGTAGGGTCAAGAGAAAAGATCGGCATTTGTTAGATACACCAAGGGCATTGAGGATTTTGCTAATTTGCCTAAGGTGTTTTAGAGAAAATGCATTCTTACTGCCACAAATCTTATTAATAGATTTCCTTTGGCCAAATTAGGTTGGAAGAGCCCTTATGAACTTCTCTTTGATTATTTACCAGATTATTTACATTTGAAGATAATAGGTTGCTTGTGTTATCTGGCAAAGCTACCCAAACCACATGATAAGTTTGATCCTGGAGGAGTAGAGTGCATCTTTTTAAGTTATGCTCATAATCAAAGAAGGTACAAAGTTTGTGATTTGGTGCAATAGAAAATCTTAGTCTCACGTGATGTGGTGTTTCAAGAAGACGTGTTTTCGTATAGGCAAGAATCACTTACATATCATACTCCTAAATTTGTTATTCCAAAAACATGTCTTGTTTGGTTCTTTGAATTCACCTATTCAGTTTCCATTTGACTAGGCTATTGCTATTCAACCTAATCAGTCTTCAATTGATTAGATAATCGTCATCCTCCTTGATTAGTCTTCAATTGATCAAGTAAACACATTTTCTTCTATTTAGGATGACATCTATACTACAATTCCTTTGTAGCATACTTTATGCAAGTCTAGTTCAGTGAAACAAGATCTTGTGTAGCTTAAGGATTATGTAAAGACTATGATTACTAGAGTAGTACTACAAAAGTTTTTGGTTATGATATAACAGTGGATACTGTAGTTTCTAGTTCTGATAATGCATCATTTTTTACTACTAGATATCCTTTAAAGGAGTCCCTAGTCATTTACACACTTTCGCTTTGATTACATGGCTTCTCTTGCTAGTGTGTTAGTATTTTATGAACCTAATAATTACTTACAAGCAACTAAACATCTAGAATGAATTGATACTATGCAAAATGAACTAAACGCATTAAAAAAAATGACACTTAAGAATTAACTTTGTTACCTAAAGGAGAGAAAGCTATAGGGTCTAAATGGGTGTATAAAGTGAAATATCATCCTGATGGTAGTGTTGAAAGGTATAAAGAACAATTAGTTGCTAAAGGGTATACCTAAGTTGAGAGAGTTGATTTCCATGACACTTTTTCTCTAGTAGCTAAGATAAGCATTGTTAGAATTTTAATTATTGTTTCCATTTCTTGTGGGTGGCCTCTTTGCCAAATAAATGTGAATAATGCTTTTTTACATAGCTTTTTGGATGAGGAGATATATATGATACCATTAAAGGCTTAAACTAAGGCATTGCTCAATTAAGTTTGTAAGTTGAAGCGTTCTCTTTATGGGCTCGAGCAAGCCTTACGGTAATGGAATTTAGAGATTTCTAAATTTCTTGTTCAAGAGGGTTGTGTTCAATCTCCTCATGATCATTCTTTGTTTACTTATTAGGATTCTAATGGTTTTGCTACTATATTACTACATGCGGACAATATGTTGATTTCAAGTTCTCATTCTCATTTCATTTCTACCATAAAAACCAAGCTTCATACAACATTTACAATTAAGGATCTTGGTAATGCACGTTTCTTTCTTAGTTTGGAGCTTTGTCAAATTGATTCAAGTGTTTTACTTAGTCAACAGACGTTTGTTTTGGACTTACTATTAGACTTTGGTTTTGCTGCCTGTAAGCCAACCCTTATCCCTATGGCTACTAGTTTGAAGTTGGATTCTACCTTACTGAATTACTTCTTGATTCGATTGTGTATTGGAGATTGATAGGGAGATTGCTCTACTTAACTATTACTCAGCCTGATATTACATACGTTGTTCATAAGCTTAGTTAGTTGATGTCTCAACCATGGACTCTTCACTTGTTTGCTGCTTATTGGCTTTTGTATTATCTAAAGCATACTTCTTCACTTGGTTTGTTCTATCCCTTTGATAGTGCATTATCTAAAGCATACTGCTTATTGGGGTAGTTAATATTTTGATAGAAAGTCTATTTTAGGTTATTGTTTGTTGCTTGGTGATAGTTTAGTTCCATGGAAAGCAAAAAAAAAAAAAAAAAAAAAGAGTCCACTATTGCTACTTCCACTTCGAAAGTAGAGTATCATAGTCGAGCATCTACATCCAAATAACTTTTGTGGGTCTTGTTTATTATGCGTGATCTTAGATTCCCTTCTTCTATGCTCATTCCACATATGTGCGACAACAAATCTATAGTGTTCATTGCTAACAACCCCCTTTACATGGCCGAACGAAACACATCGATGTGGATGTACATTTTGTTTGCGACCATGTTCATTTTAGCTTTCTTCAACTTATTCATGTCTCTTTTGATTAGCAACTTGTAGATATATTCACAAAGCCTTTGCCTTCGCATTGAGTTGAGTTTCTTGATTCTAAGAAGGGCCTTTAAGAGGCTCCATCTTAAAGGGGACATGTGAAACTATTAGAGCTTTATTTATTTTTTTTAGTTAGTTGAATTATTGCTGACATGACATCACATACCATATGGAATTCTTTCATTGGTTAGGTAGTTATGACGTTAGTTAGCATTTGTTTCTAGTATATATAATTGTAACTCAATAAC
Organism: Lumnitzera racemosa; assembly: GCA_024138005.1. Lineage (NCBI taxonomy): Eukaryota > Viridiplantae > Streptophyta > Magnoliopsida > Myrtales > Combretaceae > Lumnitzera > Lumnitzera racemosa. The sequence continues at coordinate 86,465,637 of JAMXBC010000011.1, forward strand.
AGTGAGTGGGACTTTACGTTTTCTTTCACTTGAGCAAAGCTTTTTGTTTCTTCTTTGGCAAAGAATATAAAGCTCATTCATAGAACTTAACTGGATCAAGAATTTGATATCCTTTAGAAGCGCATTTATAAGCTGGAATTGTCGTTTCCATTCCATTCCATTTCCATATGTTTAGAAGCGCATTTAGTTGTTGGAATGATGATTCTATAGAATTAACGGTTTCTGTTTCAAGGGGAAATTCGATTTTACTTTTGAGAAGGTGGAATTACGATTTTGCTTTTAAGAAAATAGAATTGCAAATTCAATTCTTCTTACATTTTTATTATCAATCAAATTATTTCTTTAACCTTCAATTAATTATGACATTCAATAATCAAATGTATTCTTGATAATTACTACTAAATACATATTTAATTTCATTCCATGAATATTTCCAAACATAGAAAAGCCATTTATCTCATCATTCTATTCTAGATTATTTTTACATACTAAACGTAATATAATACCATTTAAAATAACCTTTTGAAGCTTTAAGGATTTTTTGGTATTTTAATAAGTTTAAAAAATATTCATTTTAACTTTTCCCTCCATCATTATTATTTTCTATTTCCTTTCTTTCCAAATAAGTTCCTCTATTCTTTTCCCTTCTTCCATTCATTTCAAGCATAGCATTAATATTAGAGTTGATGATAGCTAATGCATTTCCTAAGCATAGCATTAATATTAGAATATATAATCTTTTCTTACCATGAAAAAGATCACATTAAATTGGTTGATCCATGTAATGAAAATACGTATCGACAGAATAACTTATTTAATGGTGTAGCAAATGTAAGCTCTAATGATAATGAAGTACTAAAAAGATGCCAATAATAAAACAACATTATTATGTTGCATATGAAAAAAAATTCAATAAAGCATACTTAAACAAAAGACAATATTGATAGTAGATCTTTAAATAATCATCCACTGCTACACTATGTGTTTGAATTCAATTAATAGTTATATACCATATATATTTCCATGTAGCATGTACTATCTAAAATACTTTCATTGAAGAGATGAAGAACATTGTACAGCTAACTGGAAGCAGATCGTTAGTAGTATAGTGTATTTAAGGTTGAGTCAGGATTACAATAGTCGATTGACATTTAGTTAGTATCGATCCTCAATAAGATATAGAGATCTACAATATCTTCCATTTCTTTTGATTGATGAATTCATATAAATAAGATTAGATTGCAATGATTTAGTATTACATGCATCCTAAAACCTAATTCCCTTCCATTGTGTTTGATTATTTAATTGGATAATTATAAGTGCATTTTTATTTAATTTTTAGTTTTTTTTTTAAAGTTGAAAATTAAAACTATAGAATTGTTTGGTTACTGTAATTTCATCATATTAGACTAGATAAAACATTTTATTCTCCGTTTATTTTGCATAATTAGTTATGGTACTAGACAAAAGAGGTTTAAAATATTTGATAAAAATTAAAAAATTTGTACTAGCTGGTTGATAATACAAAAATTTGATTCCCATATTGTGATCATGCATGTTGATGTTATGAGTTATGACTTCCAAAATCATTCTACTCAAAAGTAGGTGCGGCCCCATAGTTATTTGTTGTTTTCTTTCCAATCATGACTATACGTTACTGGCTTTATACTTTAAGTTCTTCTTTACTTTTAATTTTTTTAGGGTTGCAGTGGGAATCTATGGTCATAATGTATCTAAATTTATTTCTTTCTCATTGAACAAAAAGCTTACAAAGGAAAATTTAAAGAAGTGTGTTCACAAGTGTACAATATCAAATGCGCCAAGTTCACTTTATGTATTCATATATTAAATTATTATCTAGTTGATTAATTAATTGAGAACCCATTATTATTTCTACTGCAAGAGACCTCATTGAGCAAGCAATTTATTTAAGATTAATTTATATTTATGAATTGACACTTTTTCTTTCCTTTCTTATTTTTTTTCCTTCATTGGAAAAAAAAAAATAGTGACTTTTAGTGATGGAATATTTGTCCTCTTAATAAATATAACAAATGTAAAAATAAATAATAAAGATTTCACTTAGAAAACCTCGATAGTAGAATAAAATAATGAGATCATTGTGCAAAAACTTCTAGTATTAATAAATGATGCGATTACAATGCACTTATTTACTAATTGATGACAAACCAATTGATAGAATTGTGAAAACATAAATTCAATATAAACAATAGAGAAGGATTGATGAATAACCATGTTAATCTCTATGCCATGAATTTAATGATTGAAGTTTCATCAATATTAAGATTTAATAGATCGTCTTAAGATTTAAAGATGATTCATTAAATTAGGTTTTTCATTTCTATGAGGCTCATGAAATTAAATTCCTATTCTGTGAACTTCCTAATAATTGCATAGAAAACTTTGGCCTTTTCATTTTATTTTTAATGGTCTTTAGTTTTTATCGTCCTTTTTTCCGAACCCGTAAGTCTCTTCATTTCTATTGTTAGAATTCTTATCTCTCTCTTTTACTTGATTTTCGTAATTAACTTTCCAAGCTATTACGGAGCTTTTAGTTTTCACTTCATCTTCATTTTCTTTCGAATATATCTGGCACTAGGATTATTATTATTATTATTATTATTATTATTATTATTATTATTATTATTATTATTTTAACTTGTTATGACTTTATATGGGTTGATGCAAGATTCCAATAGTAACTATCTATAGTGAATCAAAATAGTAGCAAGATCTACCTACTTATTTAAGGGATTAAGAAGAAGAATAATCTTTTGTTAAACCTGTTTTTGTTAAGGTTTGAATTTGAATGTTTTAATATTTTACATTAGGTGTTAACTAGTTTATTAGCAATATTAGAATTGACACATAAAATTTCATCCATCATTGTCAATCTATGTATCACGCCCCGAAGTGGCAGAGTCGTAACAGCCCCGCCGTGTAAATCATCCTAAGATAAAGTTGGCCTTACAACCGCTATCTTAGATCTGATCTACATAAGGCGCCTACGACTAACCCGCTTTGAAGTAAAGGGTTTGTAATTTAAATAATTCATTTACCTAAGAAAGTGAGAAAAGTTATATATAATTCAGAAATGAAAAGTAATAACATATATGTTGATTCTTCAATGTTTTTCCTCACTCCCCAAGATCCAGCAGTTGCTAGCTTCAGAGTAGTTGTTGTCGCTTCTTAGCCAGCACTTGCATGACGTCTATAGGGATGTGAGCAACTACAGCTCAATAAGTTAGGACGGAGGACTTAAAACTATACCATACACACAACAAGGTTTTCAATCACTTATTAGGTGCAATACATGTGCAAGCAAATGTCATCACACGACGTTGTCCGGCCCGTCGTGAGATTAGAGAAATTATGCCCACTCTAATCCGGGTTTAGGAGTTGCCGCTAATGCAACAGCTCACGACCAAACCCAGGCTTGTGTAATGGAGACCTTGCTCCTCCCGCGACTACCTTCGAACTACTGTCTTTACCCTCACCGCGACCTCTTCTCCTGTCACTTAGTTCGACTGAGGATGAAGAAGGGACCATTTTGCAATCCTGCGCTATCCCTTTCGAAGGGGTCGGTATTTGGCCGGAGAGTCCTAAGTTCCCCTAACGGGTTACCATGCATGTCCAATTATGATTACTGGTCATATATTTTCTTAAGTCCAGTTTAGGGTGTTCAATCATTTCATGCAAATCATACAATACATGCTAAAGCAACAAACTGAATCATAGCATCACCCATAATCAAGCACATGCACACATCCAACTATCCAACTATCTAACAAGCACAACCAAGCATAATCTCAAGCCTCCCAGAATACAGCATTGTATTAATCCCAACTTACCTCGACTCCTCACTCACTCACTCACTCGAGGTCCGATTTGCTCAGGCCATCGCCGATCATCCCTATAATACAAACGTGGTTTCAACTTTTCATATAACTATTATAAGTTTGTTTTATCCTATAACGCTTATTGTTATGTGTTGTTTAGGGTTTAATATACCTAATTATCTAGGTTTTAAGTCTTTTATAATTATTCTAGGTTTGGGTTTAGGTTCGGGTTTCGCATCGATTTCTAAATTAGATTCTAGTTCGATTTCTATGTACTGTTTTGTATCCAGACCCTAGAAATTTGTTTCAACTCATAATGTGAAACTAACCACATTATTTCCAAATACTCTAAATACGATCACTACCCCTAGTCAGTATTTTATTCCATCTGGTACACTTAAATCCGTATTAGTGTACTGAATTTACTCATGTTGTGAGAAATTTTTATATTTTTCATATAATTACCTAAAATTGAATTTTGTTTCAGATTTGTTATGTTCTGATTTTCATTATTTTATTATCTAATTAAACCTAATTTTTCCATATTTATTAATTTTCAATTCTACATATTCCTAATTTTCTACATTTACTACATAACACCTTCATTACTTACACTTAACACTCCATAGACTAGGATTAGGTTTCCACATCAGAGATTAACATCCCTAAACATCTAATTACTATCTAAATCAGTAATTAATATCCTAATCACTTAATTAACTCCAAATTACCCAATTTTTCCATCATTTTAGGGCTAAAAATTAACTTAAAAATTTTGAAAATTAATTTAAAAAAAATGGCTTCATAACACTGTTCTATATCACATGAGCATCCTACAGAAAAAAATTGAGCTCCAAACTACACTCCTAAGGTCATTTATTTCTAAACCGAAATGTGCTCGGTTTTGTACGATTTCTTAAGGACCCTATATCACGAGATATATTTTCATCAAAATAATATTTTTCATAAAAACTACATATAAAAATATTCCAGAATAACAAAATTCATAATTTTATAATAATATTTACTATTTTTAAAAAATTACACAAAATTGGGCTGGAAATCGGACTCACCGATCTGGGTGGCTCCGGCCACCGCCGGCTGTCGTGACATTGTCGTCTGGCTTGGGCGCTACCACCACCGTATGGTGGTGGTGGTCGTCAACTCCCAGCTGCTCGTCTGGTGGGGGTTCCCATTAAAGGCCCTAATTGCACAGTTTTTTCTAAACTAAATTTTTCTCTCAATTTTTGTCTCTCTCTATTTTTCTCACTTTCCAAACTGCCCAAATGAGCTCTGTGATTTTTCCTGCTATTTATAGGGATTTAGGGGATTTATTGTGCATTAAATGGGACAAGACAATTGCTTTATCCCTTAATTTTTGGCTTTGTGTTGTCTTAATTTAATTGGTTGAATTTTTTCTTATTTTTCCTAACTGCCACGAGCCAATTCTGGATCATTCATGATTTTTCCTGATTTTTCTTTATTTTTCCTTAATTAATTATGAATTTTCTTTAAATATTTAGTATTATTTTAGCACATTTCGCGTATTTTATGTAATTACGCGTATTTCTACATATATGTAAATTCATATCTAGTATAAATAAATATTCCTAAATATTATTTAGGTTATTTTATGATTTTTAGTATACATATAATTTATCTCTAGCGATTCGTTAATTATCGGAATGCATTTTACATATTTTCGATAAATAATGAGTTATACACTTAAAATTTGGAATTTTTATATTCTTTTATTTTATTGCTTATTTTCTTAAATTTAAACTTACGAGATCATTTTACTACTATTTCTAACTTTACTTTATAATTTAGGTTCGATCGGGTCCTTTAACCGATCGAAACCTCGAATAGCTAATTTTGAGGCTTACAATATGGCCTTAAATTTGGATTGCGGGGTTGGTGGTATGTTTGAAAATATGAAGTTTGAATTGAGGCCATGAAAATTTGCCATAGAATAAATGCATCACATGCACTACTCATGAAGATTTGATGTTCGAGAGCTTGAATTTTCCAAATAGAATTATTTGAGATCTCATGAAATTTTGCAGTCATTATAATTGTTGAGGTAATATTTTCTCAAAACGCACAAAAGGTGAAAACTTCCAGTGAGGAAACATAGACAACCACAACTAGGAAAGTAATAAAGAAAGACAACTTTAAGAACATGAGGTTCTTCAAAAATACATTAATTTCTTTATTTGTAGTCCAAATCAATTGATGTTGATTGATCATAATTAGGAATTTATTTTAATATCATTCGTGATTCCTATGAAAACTATAGATTAAAAAAATTTATATTTGCCACTTGTTGAATACATGGCTAGAACTTCTCTCTCTCTCTCTCTCTTAACATGAAATCAATAATTTAGTTGTTTGCTAAACCAATGTGGAACAAAAATATATGCAATGAGAATTTTAAATTTGAACCAATTAAATCAAACAAAGTTTAGTAGAGTGAAAGAGTTCAAAGTTTTTTCAGTCCATTGATTTCACAATTAACAAAAATCTTTGTATGATAGTTTTTATTGTGCTATCTTTTTTTTTTTTTTTTTTAGTTTAAGTTATACCTATTTCAATTTTCCTATATTGGGATTTTCTACTATATACTTGTAATTCCTGCTCCACTTAGGAACTAATGGATTGGTGTTTAGTATCTTACGCAAGAATTACATGGTACCTATAGAAGTTTGTGGTTATTTTCAAAGTGAAATTTGGTGAATGTTTAGGTTTGAAATTATAGGTAGTTCTCATAGTTCACAGTAACTTTGAAGACTTAGGTGAACAACTGTTTATTGAAGTCTTAAGAATGAGATTGTTATATCCTTAGATTAGTTATATATATTACTCTTTTATGTATTCTTTTGTATGTTTTAGAGAATTGTTGTTACTTCTTTGTTCATTATTTCCTACTAATTAAGGGGTAGTGGATCTTCATGCTTATCTCAAACCAATATTTGTTAGTAGCCTTATTTTAGTACATCACTAAATTAGGGATCTTAGCTTAGCTTCCCTTTGATTTAAGGGGGAATGTCACGGTTTATATTTTAATTTTATCACTTTTTACAATTACATACATAAAGTTTCAACTTGTCTAATTATTCATCCGATTGAAGATTTAGTTGTCATCATCTATATCTTAATTAGCTCTAATTCATATTGCTAGTCCATTTAGCATGATTAACCAATAGGATAGCCAACTAGGGCCTTAAAGGTGTTGCATAACCCTTCTAAGACTATAGGCGACCACTTACAACTGTTAGTAGGTCTCATGGTTTACATTTTTTAAGTGAAGATGGTTGGTAGCCACTTATCGGGGCTTGGCAAACCCTCTAAGGCTATGAGTTGCTATCTCATTGGCTGATTGTGCTAACCGGCTTCTTACTAGTGTGAATTTGAGTTAGTTAAAGTATAAACAGTGATAATTAAATCTTTAATTGGGTATATAATTAGATAAATTCAAACTTTATGTACATAATTGCAAAAATGAGCTGACCCTAACTGCTTTATTAATTGGGTTTATAATTAGATAAGTTGAAACTTTATGTATATAATTAGGTTTATAATTGCAAAAATGGGTCGACCTTAACTACTTTATCAGTTGCTATTGTCATGTATGTTGCTATTATTCAAGTTCTGTAATAGTTTATGTCTTCTAAAATGTTGGATAATTTTATGTTTTTATCATGTATTTTATAATTCTATAAATTTTGAGTAGGAATTACTTTATTATTCAATGTACATATCTAGTTTCACTAAAATAATAATAATACAAATGGGATAATTTGTTCAAGTAAAAAATAAATGTAATGGTTAAAAAAAAGGTAAATAAGTTCCTAAGTTGGAAATCGGGTATTCTATAAGGTTACTAGGATGAGATATAAGAATAGGGTTGAAAACCCGTTAGGGTTTAGAGTTTTGGGATATGTTTGAGAACCCTATTATGGTAGCAAAACGGGATTTAGGATCCTATGGCCCATCCTAGATCTACCCCATTGCTATCCTTAGTAAGATCTTGGTCATCTACCTATTGGTTCAAAATACTCCATTTATATATGGCATCTTTACTCCTTTAAATCACCTTTCCTCTTGGTGGTTTAAGCTTAGGTAGTTACTTATGCGTAACACTTCTTCCCCTTATCTTGGTTTACTTCCTTAGCCCTCTAGTTTAATCCTTTTACCATCTCAATAATAGATTTCTTTAGCCTTGTTTTGCTAAAAGCCTAGTTAGTGCATAAAAATTAGGGGGACCATATAAACTATGGCTGATAGAGACCATAACCCATATGGATTATGGCTGTATAGAAAGCCCATTCTAATGGAAAACATAGTTATTAAATAGAACTACTCCAATCTTCTCCATTCACTTCAATGATCCACCTTGGCTACACAACCTATTATCTCTCAGGTTGGGAATTTTTGACTACATCTATCAAAATTCCCTACACAGTCCTTGATGTATCTCTTGTATTCCATTAGCATGAACCTAGCCGACCTTCCCCCCATCATTTCTTGGGTAAAATTGAGCCTTAGTTCAACCTAGAAATCTTTATGTTAGGATCGTACCAACCCTTCACTTAGTTTATAGATTGTTAATGCTATCATATCATAGCTACAATATTTGGGAATATAGGAGTGATCCTTTGCCTTAATGTGTCATCTAATACCCCCTACACTTTAAGGTATTGCTTCATTTAGTGAGTAAAGCCATCAATCTTCTTAGATTAACAAACGTTCTTAAGCCTTTGTCCATAAACTTATCACATGCTCCAAAATTAATTGTGACTAAGCATTAAGCTATTATTGAATGAAGGTCTCAATATCCTTAAGCCATTCTCTTGTCTCCTTCATGGTCTTATGCCACTTCTAGAGATCACCAACCACTTGATGCAAGGTAAGTCGTATTTCCCCCATCAACTTTATTTTAAGCTTACCCTTATTATCCTTTATGGCTTGAACATGGTCTACTATGTCAATGATAGCGAGCTTTGACTTAGTCACCCTAGTCTCCATTGGTGCTTTGCTTTTAAGAACCTTCCTTAAGACATTAATGTATTCATTACAAAAGAAGTCATGAGTAATCCTTTCTACCTAAGAACTTTTAGAATATTCTTTCTCTAATTTTGAATGGAAATGCTTCTTTGATATTATTTGTAATGTATGTAATTCTTTGATCTCCTTGACCATAATGGATAGATGAAGTTAGTCTTTCCTCTAATAACACTCTACTCAATCGAAGAGAGAATTTAAAGGAAAAAGCTTTGAGAGAATAGAAATGAATATTGAACACTTGGATGAATCACAAATAAGAGTATTGTCCATTTACACATAAAGGGCCTCCATAGATAGAAGGATTAAATCTATTTAATATAACGACTATCTTCAAAACATTAAGTACATAGGTAGAGTTGCCTACCCTTCTACTAACCAAGGCTCATTACATAAGGATAATTCCAAAATATTTTAGTATATGAGTCGAACCTTGGAAATGGACTCCATTATATAATGAGTTATGTATATAAGAATGAAAAGAAAATTGGACCTAAATAGAAGCCTATGATACTATACGAATGAGTAACCGAGCTTTCCAAATTGCTTGTTTGTCTTATTAATAGAGTAGCATTATTTGAGGTACGTCCATGCATTAAGTCATATTTTTGTTACTAGGTGCTTGTTGGAACAATTGTTGATAATTAGTAGTACATGTAGCTCTTACTCTTACTGTAGTCTAAGGGATACAGTCACATATTAACTTATGATGAAAAATATTAGTGAGTTGAAAAATTAAGAGGAAGTGACTATGTTGGGCATAGACTTATGGTGCTACGCCTAAAGTATAGTAGGGTATATAAGTGATAGGTTGAGTAGCAACAAATGTTCAAGTAGATTATAAGGTTAAGAAAAAATGGTTGGTAAGACAACATTGGATGCCTTATCTTAATGTGGATGGTGTAAGCATGTTGTGTATCAATAAATAGCAACCATTTATGTGGATTAAAAGTTGGAGGAAAAATCTTAAGGTTATGGATTAGTATCGACACCTTATTAGATAAGTAGGTTATGGATTGCATCAATGGTTGCTATAGGTAGGGAAATCAATGAGAAGTAGTTTCTACTTCATAAGAAATAAAGCACAAGACTATAGACTAGTTACTAGAGGCTAAATCAAATTGATGCCATAAAGAAATGATTTATGGTGCTAATTCTAATTAGATATAGTTAAACATAAAAATAAGCTATACTCAAATTGTTGAGTTTTACACTTGTAGTTGTTTATTTATGTTAATGTATGCAATCCTGGTATTAGGTTTTTTTTTTTTTTTATCATTAGATACTTAAGTTACTTGCTAGGCTATATGCATAACCATTAGGAATCCCATTATTTTTAATGAATTAGTTGATAACATGAAGTGTGGGAAATGAGTTTTTATGCATTATGGTCTATGTACCCTCGCTTGTGGGTAAGGACATATAGTGAGTTTCAAAATCCTCTAAGCTTTGATTATGACAACTCAAGTGGTACTATAATGTATTTCATAAATTAGGGAGTCTAAATGAGGAATGTGAATGATGTTAGGATTCTAATAAATGATTATTAATGTTAAAAGCGACTTATGTAAGAACCACTTGAAAATGAGTTATAATTAGTATAATGAATGGATAATGTGCTACTCTTTAAGTGGAAAGTGATGAATCTTTAATCATTGAAACACTTTTTAGTGTAGTGGCTTGAAGTTTATTAGAACTTCAAACTTGAGCGTACTTAAGCCATAGCAATCCTAGGATTAATGACCTCTTGAAAAGTTGCTACACCAACGAATTAAAGTATCTCGCATATTATGCCAAAGTGAGCAGTACCTTAGTGGGAGGAGTTTCAGTTGAATTATTACGGAGTGGTATGAGAGAAGTTTACTAGTTAGAAGGGTGAATCCTTGCTTAGTGGTGGTCTTAGACTTGTGCAACGAAATAAAAGAGGACTTCAATTTTATGAGGGGAATGAATTGTGATATCTCTTGAGTAGAAGGTAATCATTGAGGTATCTTTTAGTGTAGTGGTTTTGAGTTTGTTAGAACTTTGAAGTTAAACGTGTTTAGACTAAAACAATTCCAGCATGTGTAACCCCTTGAGAAGCTACTATACTAAAGGATAAAATCTTATGGCATATTATGGTAAAGCGGACAATAGCTCAGTTGGAAGGTGTTCTGATCAGATTATTACAAATAAGAATATTTAAAAGTACGAGGTGTTTGAATCCATGCATAGAATTATGCATTTTGCATATGTTAGGTAGTTGTGAAATGGGGAACACTTTTCCTATGTTCATACATTTGAATTTGGGTATACCATCTCTAACAAGATTTGATAAAGCTCTCTTATACTCTAGATATTATATAAATATATTTAGAGGACTGTAAAGGGAAAACACAGCAAAACTAAATATTGGAAACCACTTATTCTATTTACAACCAAAAATTAGAAACATGATAATTAGAAGTCATTAATGAGTTGGTGGCAAATCAAGCTTAAAGGACTTGTCTAGCAAATGAGCAAGCTTAGATAATATGTTATGAGCAAGATAAGCAAACTTAGTTAACAAATGTAAGCCTTATTAGAGCAAGCCTATGCAAGGAAAAATCACCGATTGGTGGTCTAATCGACCCATTAATCATATAATTATATTATATTTAATAATGTCTAAGAAGTAATAACTCTAAGGAAAATTTGAAGAACTTCAATAAAAAAAAAAAATGTACTAAGCAATATGAATTAATGTATTGCGACCAAGAAGAAGCTAAGTGAATCATTTAAAATACATAAATATTTAACAATTAGTTAGCATTGACTCTTTAAAATAATATTGTAATAAACTAGATTTTCGCTTTTAACAAACTTGCATATCTGGGAATTTTGGCGAATTTTTTCTTCTTTTATGACATCGAGAAGTCACAATTGCTATATATTTGAATTATTTTTCGGACCATAAATATGGATAATAATATTTGCACTAAGATATCTTATGTGTTAGAACTCTCCAATGTTGACACTTCTAGGATGCTGGAATAGTCACTCTCTTTCTTTTAAAATAGTCGAAGCTGCGTGCTCCGTGTGAGAAGTCACAGATTGAAATGCTGTGGGATCGCAACTCAAATGAAAGGACAATCATTGGTGGCATGAAAAAATAACTATATCTTTTGTTGAAAAATTTGTATCGGTGGAAATAGTGATGCTAAGATCGGAGACTAAAATTGAATATGGGAGAGGGAGAGAGAGAAATGAAGTGAGAACGGAACAAAATAAAGGCACCTACACATTTCACAAAGTAGGTCCCATTCCTGTCTTTTCAGTGTTACCCATAATATCAGAAAAAGTATTTGTATAAACCCGGTTCATTAAGTCAAGACAATCATTTTAAAATATATATTAAAAAAAAAAAAGAAAAATATTAAACTTTAAAACTAACTTACCTTATTATATATCTATCGTATCCAATAAACCGGGTTTACTTAAGAATTTCTCCCCTCTCTCACTCTCTCTCCCTATATTTCCTATTCTATTTTCCATCGTTCCCATTTCACATTCTCTCCTTTGTATTTCTCTACTCTGTTTTTTTTTTTTTTTTTTTTTTCCTTTTCTTTTCTACAGGACAATACTTAGTTTTCCTATGCAACAATAACCATGTCCGTAGATCAAGAAACAACCCGAATTAATCAAGTAGAAGGATCGTCTAGACCAACTGGCCCTATCGATCCACCACACATGGTGGCGCCGCTAAGCCGATACGAGTCACAAAAACGTCGAGATTGGAATACCTTTGGACAATACCTTAGGAACCAAAAACCCCCAGTTCCATTATCCCAATGTACATGTAGCCATGTACTTGACTTCCTTAGGTATTTGGACCAATTTGGAAAGACTAAGGTTCATTTACAAGGTTGCGTTTTCTTCGGTCGGCCTGACCCTCCAGCACCTTGCACGTGCCCTTTGAGGCAAGCTTGGGGGAGCCTTGACGCGCTGATCGGCCGCCTTCGAGCGGCCTATGAGGAGAACGGGGGATCCCCGGAGACCAACCCTTTTGGTAATGGGGCTATCCGGGTTTATTTGCGCGAGGTTAGGGAGTGTCAAGCCAAGGCTAGAGGAATTCCATACAAGAAGAAAAAGAAGAAGAAGCTTAATAATAATCCACTCAAGGTTAACCAGGATCAAGCCAAGATTTCAAAGCATACATCATAAGATTCAACAAAGGAAACTCCTTAAAAAAAGGTAATTGTCGCTTTGGCTTATTTTGTGTTGTACCTATATTGTTATGATTAGTAATACATATAAATGCATGAAAATTTTCACTTCTCTATGGAATTATAACATGTATAATATATATATATATATATATGTTTCTAATATGTGTTTTTTTTTTCTTTTTTTTTTCCTACATGATTATTTTACACGAGTAATTATTTCTGAAGATGTTAAAGGTTTCCTAAACTAGATCCAACTTCATGTGTTCGAATCCATTAATTAAAAAATCGAGAGCTCAAGATATATAGTATATATAAATTGAAAAAAAAAAAAAAAAGTTTTTCAAGCTTGTTGCTTCTATAAAACCCAAAGTTCTTGAGCTGTATAAACCCTAATCTGTGTTTTCATTCGATCGACTTTCATGAAAAGCAAAGATTTGTTAAAAGCTAGGGTTGCCTGCACAAGTAACCAAAGCATATTTTGATCAGAGGAGGGTGCTCAGTACTCGGTAGTACTCTCTCTCTCTCTCAGTCTCTCTTCTCTAAGAGATACTGTTTATTTATTTATTTTAAGAGGAACACTATTTATTTTGTCTAGCTTAAATTTGCAACTTTTGGCTGGAGTTTTGGCTCTTTTTATGATTCTATAAGATTTTGTGCTCCCTATGGGTGTCACATCATTTATAACGCATATATATGCATGACATGATTATTTGCTTCCCTTTTTTTATTTTAATTTTAATTTTCCTCCCTTGATGCGCAAATACCTTTAATGCCATTCTTACACACTTTGAATGGACGTTGAAGGAGAAAAAATAGTTAGATCCAATCTTTCCCATCTATTTCTTACTTTCCTTTATCCTATTTTCTCTCTCTCTTTTTTTTCTTCTAATTGTGACATATTACAACTGGATTGAAAGAATTCGATTTTGATCCATACCGTTAAGAGTTCAGTACTCAAATCATTAATTTACAATAGCTTAGTTAAACGTTGCATATTCTATCTCATGTGAACTTACCTTCAACTTCTCGCTTTGATCACCTCATTGTAGATAAGTGAATGTATCCATTGTTTTACGCATTTTGTAATTAACTTTTACCGGTGTTTTGGAAGATATAAGATTTTAGACTCGAGCTACACTCATAATTATGTTAGTTTCTTTTTGTTTTGCTATGTCTTGAAGTAATTTTAACTTGTTGGAGAGATCTTTATGTTGCTCTACATGGTAACAGATTTCTCTTCTCACAAGTACAGATTTTTGGGCAAATTATATAAGTTATAATTTCAATAGTGAAAACATCCATCCTACCAATCTCATTCTACCATGTTTGTGATTATGGAGGAATACTTATACAGATTGGCTTTTTTTATTTTTTTTTCTCTTTTCTTATCAATCTAGTCACAAGCTGCATTACACGTAATATGTTTCTATACAAGTTATGTATGCAACATAAATGGCTAAATACTATCAATAAGCACTCAAAACATTTTGTGTAGTTGGTTCTTATAAATGGGTCCATACATGAATTTTTCATGATTGTGTGTACCTTTACCTTAAGTTTTCCTATAGTTGATTGTCATTAATCAGCATTGCTATGGGCTTATAGCCCTTCATCGTAAAAGAATTCTGCTTGGTTTGCCACTAATTAAAGGTAACGTCATATAATTTGTCACATAGTAATCCCAAGTGGCTATGGCTATTAGTGACATAGCAATAAGTAACGGTGTGAGACAAAATGGTTGCTATTAGCTGGTCATGGTGATTAACACGCACAGATTATTATGGAAAATGAAAAAAGAAATGATTTCATTACAAAAAAAAAAATAGAAAAAGAAAAAACCATTTTCCTCGGTTTCTAGTAACAGTTTTTATGATTGTTATCCTTCATTGCTAGTGTGTCACTACAATTGCTTCCTTCTATCACCAATTAACACTAAAAGCCACTAATATTTTGAATATCTTAAGATTAATGATAATATTTAAAAGCAGTTAAGCTTTGCCTGTAATAAATCTTGACAAAAAGAAGTCGAAAAAACAATTTTCATGAAATAAACACATATACCTTCACTATCTCCATCCTCCACTTCAAAGGGATTTCAGATTATTACAATGCTTATAACATTAGCAACTTGAATGCCATACTTGTTAACATAGAGTTTTGGTAATCAAACTTGTTGAATGCATACCGGTCTTGCATTATAAATGAAAGGGGTAGAATATTTTGCATATATTTTAACAATTTATCACTTTATGCACCTATACTTTCATTTTTTGACATTTTGCATCCCTGTGTTTTACTCTGCCATGTAAACATTACTTTATGGTTAAAAAATCAAAAGAAACGAAAAAAAAAAAAAAAGGCCATAAAAAGTAAAATACTGTAATAAAAATATCTGAGTCTTAATTCCCAACTTAGCAAATTATCTCTTTGTCATGTCTTCTATGGGAGACTCTTTCATCCACCAAATTTTATAGTTCCATCCAAGAATACTTCAACGTGTAAGCAATGGAAACAGTTATCGTTGTTAGTTGTTGCTTTTGCGATTGAACTACTGTAGGTGGCAAATGGATATTCACATGATGAATGCTGGAAGCAGTGAACATAAGAAAGCAAGAAGCTTAAACACTGTTGACATAAATCGCATTCTACAAAATAACAAACTGATCGTTTAAGTTGAGATAGGCTGAAACTATATCTGCAAAAAAAAACATCATCCTCTCTCTTTAATCCTCTAAAGGGACGGAAAGGTGGAAGAACCACACCTTACAGAATCATAAACGAACAACAAAATTATGCGATGAAATAAAAAAATAGGCATGTAGAGCGTTAAAAACGAAAATTACGAATATTAAGCGTTGAAAATGCGAGAACAAAATCCACACGGTTTAGATTTTTCAAAATAAAAATGTACAAGTACGTTACAACTTAGAGGGTGGGTTAGGGTTTCAAACCTTGATTCATCGTAAGATGCCACTAAGTTATAATTGTTTTAACTTTTTTTTCTTCTTTTTAAAAATTACTTTTAGCAATTATTTTATTTTAAGGTTATGTATTTGTACAATAATATTATTAGAAGGGAAAAGACATGTATTGTATTGTAAGTATCTCTTTACGGTTTTCACATTTTATTTTGTAAACACATAACATACAAACATGGATATTTATGCGCAAAAATAAAAAATAGACATCTTGCTTGCACTAAATATTACATCCATTTTTGTTTGTAAGTAAAAAACAATATAGATAGATTAATTACATAGCTCTATCTCAGTTTTAACTCTATAGAACATAGGCAACAGCATATTTAGATAGAGATTTAGAGTTACAAGGGGCCTAAAACCCTAACAAGTAAAGAAAATAACTTAACTTAGGTAACAAGATAATACAAAATCGGAAACTAGGTGGACTGCCTAGCTGGCAATTGATTGGCCGTCTCGGGCAGTTGATCACCCCTTAGGAGGCTGATCGGGCAAACACGTTTGTTATCCCGGATTGATCCTTTCTAAATTTTTATATATTCGTATATAAAAATCCAAAATCCCGTATAAATTTAAAGCACAAACTTAATATATACGAGTCTTATTTCCACATCTCAATTTCTACCCAGAGTTTCAGCCACTTTAAGCACGATTCTTTGTGTGTGATTTTCCTTTCTCTAATGTCTCCATCCCAATCCCTGATGACATTCAACAATTTTATTTATTTTCTTTTCTCTCGGCAAGTGGAAGAAACATATAAAATTATCAAAGATGATGCTCTCCCTTTGTTCGATCTTAATGTTTCGCCGGAGTTAAATAGCTTTTACTTTTAAGTTTTCATTATAGAATAATTGCAAAAATATTACTAAAATCACTTTTTAAAAATATGCCTATACTTTTCATAACTTTTTGAAAATATGCACGTATCTCAAATCAATAGCAATAGTTTGATAAGTGTAGTGATGTAATGATGATGTATATATATATATATATATATGATATTCATAAAATTATAAAGTTTTGAAGATATATTTTGATAGTTTTAAGGGATTTACCCTCATTTAATCAATAGATTTGAAGATATATTTGTAATTTGCAATGTTATCAAACCAAAATTGACTTGTATAGTTAAACCCAATTTGATTTAATCATTTTATAGAATCAGTTTGAACCCACCATGGCTCAAAGCCAGTCCAACCCAATTTATCTTTTGAATCTTTAATTCTCTTACATAATATTTGATCCTCTTACATGTATGGATAAACTATCGGAGTGAGACTTAGCAACACTGGCTATTTGTGCCATCATGGAACCAAATATAGGTGGAATATTGGAGACTGACTTCGGTGATTCTAAGTCATGTGTCACTCTAGGGACAAAAATAAAAAGGAATAAGTTGGATGTTTCGTGTTTGTGCGCCAAGATTATCCTTTATGTATTTTTACCATGATACAAAAATATGTGAGCCCGAATGACCTATTCAAATGTAAGGGACTTTAACTTCAACATAAACACAGATGATATAATTGGCTCATTTGTAATATAGAGGACTCCTAGTATAAATATTCGAAATTCCCAATTCAAGGGACTTTCACATATAGAGTCTTCCACTCTATGGACAAAAACAACATAGAAAATTTATGGTTAATTAAGGGAAATGATCTTTACACTGAAAAATATATATATATATATATATATCTTTGCAGTTACAAGTAATCCGGGAGTAAGAACTTAGATATGTATCTACTTTATGATTCAAATTGATTTAGGTTTTCAATTTGACCATCATATATATATGTATATATGTATATATACAGCTATGTCTATAAATGTCCGGAATTCCTGTTCCAAATAAATTTTCGTAACACTAATTACTACTTATTAGCTCATCCAATATAATTTTGAATATCTAATTATGATTAAGAAAAAAAAAAAAAGAAATGTGGAGAGAATGTATATATGAATTACTTTTGGATGTGCAAGTATTGTATCTTTTTTTTAATTATGATATCTTTTCAACTTCTTGTTAAATTTCAAAAATATAATACAACAAGCCAACAGTTCTGATAAGTTTTCTTAATAAATCACCTATATGTAAATATGAAGAGTGAAGAAGCTTATTCTTCAAGGCTATACATTTTAATGCTTCTAAGTTTGTGTGTGTGTACATATGCTTATGTTAAATAGGGAAGACGGGGAGGTGGCTAGACAATAATTTAAATGTTTCATGTTTGAAAAAAAAAAAATATTCATTAGTAGCATTAAAACTTTTTTGTCTTCATGTGCATCAGTCATAAACATTCTTATCCCAGCACGCACATGTGCCCATACATAATACACACAAGCGGTCGGCGGACGTCCACACACGGTTACACGATACGCACTCCTTGTTACCATGCCCGACATAACCGCTGTGAAGATCGTAGCCTACAAGGTCCAATAAATTCTCGAATGAGTCGAATTAGCACAACTACAAGATCCTCAAGTGCACCAGAATTCACACATGCGAAACTTGCGGTTCCTAATCCCCTTCCATACAAACTTCACAATCCAAACCATACTCTGATAATAGGGTCTCTAGCAAATAACCCGCCAGACCAAGAAAACATCAACTCATCCAAATCCCCAATATTTCCAAGTGCGGCCGCCTACTGGAAAATTGTTACACAATAATCTTAAATCCCTGAGAGAGTATTGTGTACTATTCAGTCAAGCATATCCTTATTTTACACCGATTAGATTAACCATATTAGCCTACAATTTCTCTTGATGAAATCGAAAACGTATAGGATTAGGGTTTTCCTTTCTTTCTTTCTTTCTTTTTTTTTTTTTTTTTTTGTAAATTATAGAAATACATAAGAACTAATTGCAAACAATTCTCATTAGAATGAAATTTTCCTATGAAAATTTCATAAATTTCTAATTTGTAGTTCATTGACATTGCAATTTTGCAGACAGCTGCTGCTCAATGTCATCATTCTTCCCTTCCCACCACCTCCAACAACTAGTTGTTAATATGTACAACCATCTTATACTAGGATCCTTTATTTATTTTTCTTTTATTATAGTTTGGGGATGGAGCATTTGAGCCTAATCCATTCCATTGCATTGGGAAACTAGTTTCATACCATAGACTATAACCGCCTTAATTTCCACAAGGATTGATTAAAAAAAAATAAAGTTTCTGAATTTTTACATCTTTTTGGTCTACCTAATTGTATTATCTCCTTTTTAGTTACTAACATGAGTTTCTTTTTTTAATATAATTAGTTATAAGAACCTGATTTTCACTACTTTTTACTTTATATAGCTGTGTTAAGGCTGATTGAATTAAAATTTTATCGGAATCTAAGGTGTCTTTATAATGTCTTGCAAAATCTTCTTTATTTTTCGTTTAAACAATGGCAACGAAGTTGAGATTATGAACACCAAACTGCCTCCAAGTGTTTGTTTAGCAATCATTATATCCTCCTGGTATCAACTAAAATCCTCGGAAAAGAAATATCTATAGGAGGATAACTATTACGTAATTTTTTTTTTTAAGTATATCTCTATTTCCTTTACCATGTAAGATCATGACTAGATAGTCGACCCGTGAAGTGAGGTAATTGTTTTTTCGTACTTTTAGATATATGAAATTAATATAATACTAATATTATTAAGGTTGTCAAATTCGAGATTTTATTTAGAATCGCTTAAGAATTGGTAGAATCAAAATGTAAAATTAAAATGTAGAAACTTAAGTTTTTATAATCTATGTAAAATAGATTTAAAAACTATTGATACACTTAAAGTAATTATTTAAAACATGAAATACATCATGGAAATAAAGAAATGAAAAAACTAAGTACTTTTTGGCAAAAAATTCTTAATAATCTATAATTTAACTTGTATTGAAGAAGGATAAATAAAGTCAAAACTGAAACTTTTCCATTTTTAAAAAAAATAAAGTAATGAATTAAAAAGAACTAAAGATTTTAATTCATTTTATATTATTCATGGTATAATTGAAATATATAGTTTTTTTTTCTAATCTTTTTTATTGAAGCTGAAACATGAATGAATGATATGAATATAAAATAAGGGATTAAGAAAGGGGAAAAAAAATTAAAATGGGATAGGGAAGATGATATGATGCTCTAATAATTGATGGCCTCTAAAAGCTTATTTGTATTTTTTTCCTTTTTAGCCCATTTAACTCAAATATATGAAATCAATAAATTCAGTTAAAAATATAAGTTTTTATCAAATTTATATATAAATTCAGTTAAAAATGTAAATTTTTACAAGAAAACTATTTTATATGTAAGTTATCTCAAAAAAGCTGCATAAAATTATAAACGCATAAAATTGCACGGAAAAAATCATAATTTCGATAACTATGGATATAATTTTACATAAATAAAATGATAGTTACTATTTTTTATTATATTTTTTTTCGAATTTATAAATTTATTCTATCTTATTTAATTTTATCAAATCATTTCAGGATGGCTTGATTCATCTCGGGGAAGGAAGAAAATCATTAGAGGATTTTCCTTGCGATGTGTGGGACACCATGGTCTCTTTGTTATCTAGGAAGGTCTCAGAAAATGAGACATCAATAAATGGTAGTAATTGGTGCAAATGCATCAGTGTAATGTATACAGGTATTGTTGTTAAGTGACATGTAGTTGACGTGGCATATCATCATTTTTAATATGAAGTCTTTCTCATTATTATGAAGGAATAATAACCTCGTTTATAATGAAAACAGAAATAATAATATACTTTTTACAACAATAGTAGCAGCAACAACAGCTGCAGCAACAATAATAATAAGGAAAACAATGCAAATAACCTTTTTAAACTTTGACATAAGTGAGGATCGATTCTCAAGCTTTCAAAGTGTAGTTTTTTATTTTCAAACTTTCATAAATTGTAAATAAATGAGTGTTTATACATCAAAATCAAAGTTTAAGAAGTTATTATCAACTTATAGGGTTGTTTGCCAATTTATAAAGTTTAAGGATAAAAAACTATACTTTAAAAGTTTAGGAGGGTAATTTGCACTTAAATCAAAGTTTAGGAGGGATTATTGAGGGTATTTGTACACCAAAATCTTATATATCGAAATCAAAGTTTAAAGAGTTATTTTAAATCTAAAGAGTTGTTTGCCAATTTTTGAAAATTTAAGGATAAAAAACTACACTTTGAAAGTTTAGGAGAGTAATCTATACCTAAATCAAAATTTAAGAGAGTTATTTGTAATTTTCCCTAATAATAATAATAATAATAATAATAAGGACAAATAACCACTATACTTTACTTCTTTTTCCTAATAAATGCAAGTCCCAAGGCCCAAATGTTTATAATAATTTTTAGCTTCATTAGTATGTATGCATACTTTATTGGGTTTTTTCTTATTACTTTTTTGCTTATTATGTTACACTACAAAAAGGAAACATAATTTTCTACTTTTATCAAAACTAATAACTCTTAGAATTTTCTCGTTCTCTGTTTATTTGAGAATAACCATATAAACATTTGCTTTTAATAGTTTTTCATTTTAAAATAGTTTATTATTTGTTCAAAAGAAATAGTGTTTTTTTTTTCTTCCATTTGCATGCTATATTCCTTATGGCATGTAATTAACTTAAAGCTACAAGGGTAAAGTAGTCCAAAGAGAATCTCGAAACCCCTCTTTTCCCTACTTACGTTTTAGTTTTTCACTATCCCATAAACCCAAAAATACATTCTTTTCTTTGTAAACCAGAAAACCCTCAAGAAAACTAACAACAAGATCTCTAGGGTTTGGATTAAAGGGCTTTTGATCGGTTCTAGTGAAGAAACCTAAGATTATGTAAAGGAATAGGACAACTGGGTATGTTACCTCTTGTACCATGTAAAAAATTCATTTTCTTTTAGAGCTGATGAAGAAGACTTGAAGAAAATTTGTTTTTAGAAAAGTAAAGAGTAGGGATTATAGGTTGAAGCATCCTTGCGTTAATAAACAACGAGTAAGTCCTTTTTAACTCCCTAATTTATCCAATGTTTTGTTCCAATTGTGAATTGTTAAGTTGAGGAGTTATTTATGATTGAGGGTTTAGATTTCTGTTTTGGTGTTTGAAGGATGTTGTAGAGTGTTTGGAGATGAGTTTAGGAGTTTAAAAGATTGGGAAGTAAAAGATGGCGTTAGGGATTTGGAGTTAGTTGTGTACATGGGAAGAATTGAAAATTCAATTCTATAAAAAACTATGGAATGCAATTGGCATTCAGATGGCTTAAGCTATAGCATTTGGATGCTATGGCTCTATACATGAGCTATCCTTGGTGTTTAAACACCAGTCAACTTAGCATCCAGATGCTACGTTTGCAGAAGTGTATAGGAAGTTTCAAACTCATTTCTTGTGACTTTTTCAAACTTCTTTTTCATTCCAAAACCTTTCTAACATGTTTTTAAATAAGTTTTCTAAATAAAAAACAACAATCAAACTCTATTTTCCTAAGGAACAATTTAAGACTACTTATAGAAACTTGTGGCCTAATTGAGGGATTGGCGTTTAAGGTTTGAGTAGTAGCTTTTGTGTTTAAATCTAGAGGCTAAGTTACTTGTTTTATATCATACCAAGTTGTCAGACATCATGCTACATATTAAGCACACTATGGAGTCAGGTATGGGATACTTATTTGTTAGTTGTGTAAGTTAGGTTAGAACTTTAATCTGATGATCACTGAACTTGGACTTTAATTGAATGTGTTGCTTGTGCCTAGCTTTAACCATTGACTAGTTGGGTCCAGTGGTGTTAGTGAGGGATCTGGCGATGTTTGCGTAACACTATTGTGAGTGGACTCCCGTACTGAGAGGATTTAGGTAGATTTATGATGGTTATTAGATACTTGGGTGATTGGAGAGGACTTAACACCAATGCTTATGTATTATCTATATTATGTATGTAGGGGTCATGAGTAGCTTCAAGTCTCAAGACGCTGAGACTATGCTACTTGTGGACTTTAATAGAAAAGATTAATAATGGTTGTTTGTTGCATTTATTATGGTTACTCATATGTGCTTGGCTTGCTACTTGTATGTTTACGTGCATGTGTGTGATATCCTATACTGAATATAGCTTACCCTCTAGGGGTAGTTTTTTAGTTGTAGTTTTAGGTTAAGATGATATTACTAAGAGTTATGATTGTATCAATTGTGTTAATTATTAAGAAGAGAATGGGGATTACTACTTTGGTGATGGGTAAGGTTGCACATAGAATAGACGATAGGTATGGATAGGGGTTGGGATTTGATTTTATTGCCAATTGTAGGGTATAGTCTCCTGTAACACCTATTAGTTATGTGATGTGTGAAAATTAGGTAAGTACACCTATAATTTAGTAATATAGTTTAAAGAACGGATGTTGTCCCATAAAGACTATGATTACTAACACTAACTAGTTCTCTATTATCCAATCGAAAAATTTGAATTTAAGAAACTTAAATAAATTGACTAAATTGAAGTAATTGATAAATCTAACAACCAATTAAGATGCAGTCAAAGAAACCAATCAAGAAAGAAATCAATTTGTAATTTAATTCAAGATTTGATATCGTACCTAAATTTTTGTTTTCCCTAGACTTACAAATTTGACTTTCATGAAAGATAGTCTAATTCAATCTTTATTTATTTATTTTTTTTACTGGGAGAATTCTTTATTAAAGCCAATAAATTTCTTAAGTCTATTAATTCTAATCTTAAGATCACCTATTATAATCTCTTTTTAATAACAAAACCTAAGATTGCATTAGTGCACACAAATTCTCTAACAATATTAATCAAGATTTTGAAAAGACTTTACAATTTATTTCTAATTTTGCAAGAATCTTCATCAACTATGTCTAAATCTAATAATACAAGAAATCTCTTAATTCTCTTGTACAATATTAGATTTTAGATTAATACCCATGGAAATACTAATCTAAACAATTAAGCATACATAATTGAATAAAAAAAAATTAAAGAATTCATTAGATCTAATAAAAACAATAGTCACACGATAAATCTAGGTTCCATAAGACCTAGATATAAAAGATCTACTCGCTAGTCATCACAAAATAATAATCTTAAATGAGCTCTAAAAGAAAAATAGAAGGATAGATCATTGAAGCAATGTAAAATCTTGAATCTTGATATCTTGAAACTCCTTGCTCTCTTAGGTGTTTAGCCCTAGAAGTCTTTCAAAAGTTATCTCCCATAATCTCACAAAAATTCCTCAAAGAAGTTTTAAATAGGTGTTGCAAAATTAGAGTAACGCTGCTGACGACATGACCATATACTTAGGTCGTGTCATTCTTTGAGCTTTACAATTTCTTTGTACCTTTATCGTATTTGGGAATGACATGACCTGGGGACATAATTGTGTCCCCAGGTTGTGTAATTTCTGATCATCTCTAAAATTGCTTAAAATTTCTTAAGAAACGACACAGCTACGTTGTTTGGTCATTTTAATCTATAAAACTTCATAACTCCCTTATTTTAATTCTGAATCGAGTGAAACTTGTTTCTATTTTCTCATTTTCTTTTCTAAATTATTCTAAAACCTAAAAAACAAGATTTTACTCAATTAAGTATCATTTTCTTAATATAAACTCAAAATTTAAGGGAAAATTATTAAAAATCACTTTATAAAATATACGCAATTAGAAGCTTATCATTATGTATTTTATGTTACTTGTAGAGCTGTGAGATTTCTTAGTTAAGATGTTATATTTATGTTATCCTAGGTAGGTAATACGAGATTCTTGTGTAAGTTGAAATGAGTGGTGATAGTTTGTGCCAAGAGTAGACAAGGTTGGTCGTATCAGGGTAGGTCCAAGCTTACAAAAAACTCAAAATAAAGGGTAATAAACATGCGAAAACAGTAAAGAGAATAATCGGTTTCCCACTAACAATCTTAAAGATATGATGCACCAAGGAACCTCCATAAACTCATGAAACAACTTGATATGATGCATAAATGGAAGAACTCAGTATATTCAACAGTAGTAAGATGATGATGATGTGCGGCTACAATGTATAAGGGTATTTATACCCGTGATTCTAAGGTAACTTGTAAAAAATGGAAAAGACTAAAAGGTTATTATACAAATTAAGCAAAATATAAGGAATGTCGAAGAGCATATATGAAAAATCAAGAAAATATTTTATTTGTTCAACATATTCTATTACGTGGGTGCTTGGACATGTGGCTAGTAGCTAAAGGCGGCTTTTGGCTAAATTGACAAAAGAGTATGGTCAATTTAGCTATTGTTGAGCTGATGTATGGACTCTTCTAGGGTGAATTTAGCTTAGATATGCTTTGAATACCTTAGAGACAGTTGATAAGTACAGCAGAGCTCGGCTCCAAAAGACAATAGATTGACAAAGAAGAGCAGCTTGGAATCTTTTAGTATGGGTTGGGATGAAAGGATGCACCTTATCAAGCTCTTTGATCCTTGTGCTTGGGCTTGGGTTGGTGGTCTAGTTGTTCGATTCCTATTAAGTTGGTATTTATGTGACTCATTTATTAATGGATGAGGAACTGATGTTGATGAGTTTACATCTTATTATTTGTGATTTGGCAAATTACTATTAATTATTTGAGGATTTTAGATATGTTACAACTTCTTAGATGCCTTATCGTGTCAGCCTTTAGGGGTGGCATGTGACGAGCTGTAACTCCCTTAGTTCTAGGGTGTTACAATATATGATTAGAGGAGATATAAATTGAGACACCATTTATGATACCATTTAAATTAAAGGAGACAGAAGTCTAATCATTAAGGTGTCTTTAGTTGTAGTACCTGGAGTTTATCAAAACTCTAAAGTCAAGCATGCTTAGGATAGAATAATCCTAAGATGAGTAATATCTTAGGAAGTAGTTGTGTTAAGAGACATAATTGTGTAATGTACTGCACCAAAATGGACAATACCTTGGTGTGAGGAGTTTCACTTGGGTCAATATAGGTAGTATTAGAGTAGTCTACATAGGGCAAAGTGCTATAGTAAGAGCACCTCTAGAATCTTTTGTGCTTAATAGTGA
Organism: Lumnitzera racemosa; assembly: GCA_024138005.1. Taxonomy (NCBI): domain Eukaryota; kingdom Viridiplantae; phylum Streptophyta; class Magnoliopsida; order Myrtales; family Combretaceae; genus Lumnitzera; species Lumnitzera racemosa. Next base: position 86,491,782 of record JAMXBC010000011.1, read on the forward strand.
TCTTAGACTTATGTAACAAAATTAATAAGGACGTCAGTTCTATAGGAGGGTAGATTGTGATACCCTTTAGATAGAAGGTGAGTTGTTGAGGCACTTTTTGGTATAGTTGCTTGAAGTTCATCGAAACTCTAAAGCTAAGCATGTTCATGCTAGAATAATCCTTAGTTAGATGACCTTCGAGGAAATAGCTACACCAAAGGATAAAACCGTGCGATTACTATGCCAATGTGAACAATACCTCGGTATGAGGAGTTCTAATTAGGTGGTTACACCATTTTGGGATTAGAAACTTAATATGCTACTAATAAAATGTATAATAATTTGTAGAAACTCAGGCTAGCTCTATCCAAAATCATATACTAAGAAAATCATTTTTACTTTGGTAAAGCAGAACTGTAGAAATATTACTATAGATTTCATCTTAATATCATTTTATTAATTTACATCAATATTAATGATTAATATAATGCAATTAATGATATCTAGAATATTTAGTATTGAATGCAATACAGAAATTAACATTAATAATATTTGTAATCAAGAAATAGAACAATATATTACACAATGCAACTGATGATAGTATAAGTATATATTTATAGATGAACAACAAACATTAGTCAATGAGTATACTATCAGGCCAAAAACAAGGAAAAAACAATAAGTGAAAGATTAAAATTCTATATATCCGACAACTTAATTGGATCTAAACCTAGTATGAAAGATATCCCTTACTCTCTATCCTAAGTCTTCACATTAGATATTGATATTAAAACAATTCTTCTTACAATGTATTGACTTGACCCCATAAACAAGACTACCGCTCTATATAATGTTGTTGCTAGAAATCAACCTCGTATTTCTTTTAGAGAATCTCCTAATTTTTTTAAAGAAATTAAAAAATGATTCCTAACTAGAAAGAATTCGAGACATGAAAGTTTATAAAACAAAAAGTTACATATAATAAAGGATGTGAGGGTAAGGGTTCAAGTGTGAGAGTAACATGCGTGTCACATGACAGATTGCGCTTTACATAACTAAGAAAATGACTTAACTTACATGTATAGGATGATTGAGAGAGGTAGGATGGGGAGGGGAGTAGTCAATCTTGGTAAGGCTTTAACGCGTACATTAATAAATGAAGGAGTACAATGGTATCAAACTCCATAATTGATGAATAACATGGTAATAGTCTTAAGGTATTTAGGTGTTTAATCTTTGATGAAAGATTCCAGCAAAGTAATAGCATTAGTTAAAATTTGTTTCTTATCCAAATGAGGAAGTGAATGAGATATTTCTAGGAACTGTTAATTGATTCGATTTGTCGAATCATTGTGATAATCAATGGTTAGGATTAAATCTTTCTTTTAATGGACTTGAGATAGATCTTAATACGGATTCGCGGATGAACATACGAACCCAGTATCATACAAAAACCAAGGGGTGGGTCCAAGCTGTAAGATGGCTTGAGAAGTAAACGATAATTAAGGGATGAGCAGGGATTCCCGTGCACCAATGTTGGATATGATGCACCAATACCTCACCCGAGCTCAGGCCACACTTGATATGACACATAAGTACGGCCAGAGATCACTAGCCAAAGGTCACTAGCCAAAGGTCACTAGCCACTAGTCTATGCTTAAATGGGCTAAATAAGAATAACTCAAGAGTAAGTAAAAAGGACACTTAGCTTAAGAGAGAGCAAAAAATATAATGTTATGTAGATAGTAATTATTTATGTGTCCACAATCAAATAAAATAAAATGCATGATGATAAAGTTATGTAGATAGTATTATTCTTTTTGGTTTAATTCAATTCGCCCTACATAATTATTTTATATAACAGAATTCGACACGTACGTCAATCTAGGCGACTCACAGAAAGTAGTGTATTCTTTTGTGTATTAATTATTCAGCTATTACATTTTGTGAGTATCTATAGTACCTTATTAGGGTAAGTCCTAAGTTATAGAAATTACAAGAAAAAAATGGATCCTTATTTGCTAAGCGAAAGGAGAATAATTTATAGAGAAATGAAATCGTGTAAAAGAATGTCCTCTATCAGAAAGGACAATATGAGTGTCGGAAAGGACAGCAAGTGCGCGTTTTACTCAGTTTGAGATTCTAACAATATTGTGAGTTAAGTAGGGGTGGTCCTTTGATTAGGTCTGCTTGGCGTCGACAGTTTGGTGCCCTGATGGCTGAGGTTAGACTGGGGTTGGAATAGGGGCAACTTATATTTAGGTGCCTCGGCAGGTCGGCCCTTCATAATTGTTAGCTCAGCCTTGGCACTCTAGAGATGGTTATTTTTCTGATTTGGTGCTTAGACTGGGGTATGGGAAGGGGTCGGCTCCAGGTGTGGGCTAATTACCTTGGTAGCTTCTTGGATGGTGTGGAGAGCGAAGTAGCTCGACAAATTGGACTGGGGAAAACACTACTCCTTAGCACTTAACTCTCCTCGAACAGCTTGGCAGACTATGTGAGAAAGCCCTTGGGCTCGAAAATGAGTGATCGATCTTTGATCCTTATCATTCCCTCCGGGTTGCTTGAGGTTTCAGATCAAATCTGGTTTGGCTTCAAGTTGCTTGTCTTTGGGAGTGTAAGGTTAGAGATCGGCAATGTTGAAGGAGTCTGAGACTCCATATCCTTCAGGTAATTCAATCCTATAAGCATTAGAATTGATCTTTTCAAGTACTTTGAAAGGTCCATTGGCCTTGGGAGACAACTTACTCTTCCTCAAGTTTGGGAACCGATCCTTGCTGAGATGTATCTAGACCAAATCACCTGTCTAAAATTCTCTCTTTCTCCATCCTTAGCTTTGCTTCTCGAGCTTAGTTTTAACTCGACTCAATTGCTCCACAACCTTCTGGTGCATAACTTTGATGGCCTTGACTATTTCCGCAGTTGGCCAATCATCATTATCAGTCCTCGGCTGGGGTGCTTGGTCCAACGGGAGCTCGGGGTTGAACCCATAGACGACTTCGAATGGAGACATGTTTGTTATACTGTGGGTGGTCCGATTGTAGGTGGATTTGATGATTAGTAGACACAAATCCCAATTGGCCATGTTTTGTCCAACAGCAACCCATAGCAAAGTTCTCATAGTTCAGTTGATAACTTTGGTTTATCCATTGGCTTGTGGATGGTAGGATATGTTGTATAATAGCTTAGTTCCCGTTCACCTCCAAAGTATCTTCTAAAAGTAACTCATGAACTTAGGGTCTTTATTTGAAACAATGGTTCTGGGCATATCATGAAGCTTGATCACCTCCTGCAAGAAAAGAAATAAGATAGCTGAAGCGTCGTTAGTTTTGGAACAGGGCACGGAATGTGCTATCTTGCTAAACCGATCCATAACCACCATAATGGAGTCCTTCCCTTTGGACATCCTTGGCAATCTTAACATGAAGTCCATACTTAGCCCAGACCATGGTTTGGTTAGGACAGACAAGGTTAGGTAATATCTTTACCCAACTTGGCTCTTTGTTTTCTTGCAGGTCGTATAACTTTCCAACATAGACTATACGTCTCTCATCATTCTCGGCTAAAAGAATCTCCCAGACAATACCTTAAGGGTTCGATGCTGGTTAAAATGTCTTGCTAATCCTCCTCCATGTATCTTGTACACCAGTAATTCTCTCATAGAACAGATCGGGATACATAGCCTCTTCTTCCCGAATAGGTATCTGTCTTCCCTGTAATGGTCGTCTAATGTTCATCCTTCCTCACATTAGGCGTAGATAGGACTAAAATGTAGGTCCTCAGCATATAACTCCTTTATGGTTAAAAAACCAAGTAACCTTGTTTATAGCTCAGTTAGGAGGGTATGTTGTCTTGATAGGGTATCGGCCATTATGTTGTCCCTTCCATTCTTGTATTTTACGACATAAGAAAAACCCTCCATGAACTCGACCCATTTGGCTTGTCTTCAGGACAACTTTGGTTGGCTCTTAAGGTATCTCAAGAATTCATGATCAGTGTAGATCACAAATTTCTCGGGCAACAGATAGTGTTGCCATACTGTGAGGGCTCAGATTAAGAAATAAAACTCCTCATCATAACCAAAGTAGTTAAGTGTAGTTTCTCAAAGTTTTTCATTGAAGTAAGCAATAAGTCGGCCTTATCATAGCTAGTTAAGTGTAGTTCCTGAAGTTTTTCACTAAAGTAAGCAATAAGTCCGCCTTTTTGCATCAGTGTAGCACTTATGCTTAGTCTGGATGCATCACATTCGACTTCAAAAACCTTGTTAAATCTTGGCAGAGCTAAGATGGGAGCTGTAGTTAGTCTCTTTTTCACTTCTTGAAAACTCTTCTGCTCTTTCTCTCTCCATCTGAATTCAACATTCTTTTTAGAGAGTTCGGTGAGTGGGTCCATAATCGTACTGAAGTTTTTTATGAACCTGTGATAGAATGATGCCAGGCCATGAAAACTCCTCACATTGGTAGAACATGTCGGCTCGAGCCATTCTACGATCACTCTTATTTTCTCATCATTGACTCGGATGCTACCTTCACCTACAACAAAACCTAAGAAGATTACTCCGGATCGGAAAAAGTCACACTTCTTCAGATTGGCATAAAGTTGTTTAGCTTGGAGTTTTGCGAGGACTCTTCGGAGATGCTCCTAGTGAGTCTCCAAGTTAGAGCTGTATACCAAAATGTCATCAAAGTAGACTAGATCTTCCCAATAATTTTCGGAGCACATGATTCATCAAGCGCATAAATGTGCTTAGCGCGTTGGATAGCCCAAATGGCATCACAAGCCATTCATATAAATCATGTTATATCTTGAATACAGTCTTCTACTTATTACCTTTACGCATTCGGATCTAATGGTTACCGGATTTGAGGTCGATCTTGGAGAATACTCTTGCTCTACTTAACTCATCTAGCATGTCATCAAACCTAGGTATGAGATACTTGTACTTGATGGTGATTCGATTGATTGCTCGGCTATTGATACACATTCTCCAAGAACCATTCTTCTTCAGCATGAATAAGATCGGAATGGTACAGAGGCTAAGGGACTCATGCACATACCCTTTCTTCATAAGGTTATCTGCTTGCCTTTGTAGCTTGAGGGCCTATTCAAGGTTTAACCTATAGGCAGGCTTATTTGGTAGTATAGATGCTGGCTATAAGTCAATTGCATGCGCGATGCCTTAGATTGGGGGTAGACCCTTCAGTAGTTCCTCTAGAAACAGGTTGGCAAATTTCTCTAGTAGGGTTTTTATCTTAGCAAGAACTCCTCCTCGAACTTCAACTCTAGAATTCTTAGGACCAATAGATAGGTCGGTCTTTCGAGCTCCATTTCTCTCTTCAATTTAGCTTGGGTTAATATTAAAGCCTCGTTCTTTAGGGCTTGACTTAGTTGGAACTGCATGACTTGTTTAGCAGTCATAGGACTTTCATCCTTCTTCCTTCATGCTCTACAGAGTAAGTATTCTTCTTTTCGTAATATATAATTGCTCGATCAAACATTTATGGTCGTCTAAGTAGAATGTAAGATGCACTCATAGGCAGCACATCACGGAGCACTTCATCTTGATACTTGCCAATGCAGATCAGCATAGATACCTGTTTGTTCACTTGTAGGGCTCCTTTATCACTAATCCAGTGAAGCTTGTAAGGTTTCGAGTAAGGCATGATCGGCAATTTCAATTGCTAGACCAAAAATGCAAAGGCTGCATTGGTGCAACTCCCACTGTCAACAATCAATATGCACAGTGAGTCATTTACCTTGCATCAAATATGAATAAAACTGATACTTATGGTCTTATTCAACACTAGAGTGGTCAGTATAAAGTTGCCTTCCTTACTATAGATAACTTCTTCCTCGGATAGCTCGGTTTGTCCATCTTCCTTCAACTCGTCTACTTCCTCATCAGTACTTTTGACCTCAACGGTTGGCACCTCGCCTCTGATCACCATTGTTCGCTTGTTCAGACACTGAGCGGTTATGTGTCCAAATCCTTGGCATTTGAAACACTTCATTTCACTTGTCTTCCTCTTTGAACTCTGGCATTTCTCAAACTTCTTCGAGGGTTCCCTCTCTTCTGCTTGGGTAGTTTGAGTAGGTCTGGTCTTAATGGCCTTGCTTCATTCCGTTTGTACAAGTCTGCTCGGAATAGGGCAGCTATTGCCAGGATGGTTGATGGGTGGTCAGAATCTTCTTGTTCGGCGCCTTTCTAACCTCTAGGCGACTTGGATCACATCATCAAGTGTACTGATGTCCAAGGTTTTCAAGACATCCTTAATCTCATACTTTAACCTACCGATGAATTAAGATACAGTTCAATTTTCTAGCTCTACAATTTCATAGCAAATCATTAACATTTGGAATTCCTTAATGTAAGCGTCCACACTCGATCTTCCTTACCTCAATTCTTATAGCCTTTTGAAGGCAATTTACAGATAATAGTTTGGCACAAATCTTCTTCGCATAACCCTTTTCATTTCATCCCAACTCCTAATTTCTCGTTCTCCTTCCCTCTTTCAAGTAGCTTGCAAGTTCTTCCACTATAAGGTGGCATAACCAGTGAACTCTAACATAATAAGTTTAACCTTTGCATTATCAAGTACTTCATGGCATTCAAACTGATTTTCAATCTGATCTACCCAATTTAGGTAGTCCTCAGCATCACTACTTTCAGAGAAACTTAGAATACCCATCCTCAATCCCTCAACTCTAAGGGCTCGTACATTTCTTTTCTCAAGCTCGTAATACTCCTTTGCCTCGTCATCTTCTTCTGTGTCCTCCTCAAACTCTTCAAGTGTTGGCCTTCATCTAACATCCTTACTAACTCCTTCAGCTTGGGGTGGTCAAGTTGGGGCACTAACTTAGCCAAACTGACCATTGCTTCGTCCTTGCTCCTCGCGTTCCCTAGTGAGACTATTTTTAGTTCGCTGCCTATCTTCTTGAATAATAATTACCAAACTTGCTACTAAGTCAATAAGCCTATCCAAGTAGTCACCCATTGATTGAGGGATGAGCAGGGGTTCTCGTACACCGACGATGGATATGACAAATCACCTCATACAAGCTCGAGTCACACTTGATGTGACACACAAGTATGGCTAAAGGTTACTTACCACTAGTCCACGCTCCAATGAGCTAGATAAAAGTTGTTCAAGAGTAAGCAAAAAGTACACTTAACTCAAGAAAAAATAAAAAAAGTTCAGTGTATTCTTCTGTGAATTGATTATTCGAATATTATATTTTGAGAGTATTTATAGTACTCTATTAGGGTAAGTTCTAACTTATAGAAATTACAAAAAAATGGATCCTTATTTACTAAGCAGAAGGTAAATAATTTACAGGGAAATGAAATCATGCAAAGAATGTCCCCTGCTAGAAAGAACAATACGAGCGTCGGAAAGGACAGAAGCGTACGCGTTTTACCCAGTCTACAATTCTAACAATATTGTGAGCTAAGCAGGGGTGGTCCTTTGATCCGGTCTGTTTAGCGTTGACAGTTTAGCGCCCTGATAGCTGGGGCTGGATAGGGGTTGGATCAGGGCCAACTCATATTCGGGTCGGCCTTGGTATAATTGTTAGCTTAACATTGGTAGTTTGGAGATGGCTATTTTCCTGATTTGGTACTTGGACTGGGATACGGGGAGGGGTCAGCTCCATGCGTGGGCTAATCACTTTCGTAGCTACTTAGATGGTATGGAGAGCAAATTAGCTTGACAGATTGAATTGGAGAAAACATTGCTCCTCGGTGCTTAACTCTCCTTGGACAGCTCGGTCGACCATATGAGAAAGCCCTTGAGCTTAGGAGCAAGTGATAGGTCCTTGATCCCTATTAGATCCTGTTGATGAGCTTAGACTCAATTAGCCTCATTTTATTAGTGTGAGCCAAACCAAGAAAGGTTAAATTTGGTGGATTGATTCAACGAGCCTTAATCCAAGCCTACCATGCCAAGCCTACCATGCCAAGTCTCCCATAATCATCTCGAATTTCATGGGTTTGACTCTCTAGACCCTATCATCTTAGCCCAAGAAGTCAAATCCATTCTGTTATTGGGCTTGAAGCCCATAAGAGTCAGATTTAGCCCTCTACAAAGGATACAAAAGAAGGAAAGATTATGAATTGATATGGTTTTCGTAGTAGTTGCTAGTATCCTGTCAGAGACTCAGTGACAATTGGAGGGGTTTAAGGTTGAGATCCAGTTCTAGCTTCATAAGCCCTTAGGAGTTGTCTTAGTAGGGAGTTTGCTTAATTTATCGGAAGTGCTCTTTCAACCAAGCTAAAGTCAGTTATTAGAATGATAAGCTAAGCCCCAGTTTCCCCTTTCTTCTATTGTATCCTCTATTGTGTGTAACTTTTTGTTTCATAAACTTTCATATCTTATGCTTCTCATTTGTTCTTGTATACATATAGCAAAATATCCTGTGACTTGATTAGATATATTATCTAAATATATCTTCTCATTAGTGTTGGGTCTTGACCTGTAATTATTTATTTCATTGTTTAAGCTTCAAACATTGTTTTTGTATATGTGTAGTTGTTGTAATTAGTTTGTGTTAAGACCTTGACTTTAGTTTCGTCCTTTGATCTCAATTGTTCTATTGCTTGATTTTTAAAGCTTTGTTCATTCACAAATCTTTTCTTTTCTTTTCTTTCTTCATCTATAAAGAAAGTTTTGATTAGACTTCTTTACTTCCAATAAATACTTCATTTAGGTTCTAAATTGCTTTAGTTCTGATCATCATTTCTTCTTGCATTGTTCTAAGTCTGATAGTCATTCGTTCTTGGTATGCTTTCTTAGTTCTGATCATAGTTCAAGCTCTGAAATTATGTATTCCATGTTTTGACCTATCTTTTTATTCTGTTTTTGGTTTCTTTTAGCTTAGAAGCTATTCTTTCCTTTTCTAATCTTAATCATGATCTTTTTAAGTTTTCAATGAAATTTGAACTTTTACTGTGAACTCAATAACTCGATTAATAATTTTAATATGCATATATTATTATCAAAATGCTTTTAATGTGAGTTCTAACAAAATTTATGATATAATATGAGTTCACAATATTATAATAGATACATTTAGATAATTAATAAATGTATAACAATCGGGGAAATTATAGCTATATGAAATTTCATGTGCTGTTATATAAGAATATGTTGATTGTGAATTTTAGGTGGCAGAAAATTGAGTTTATGATTGGACTAACATTGGTGAATTAAACTTATATAAGTAACAAATGTGAAGCATTGGGGATGCCAAATGTGTCTTCAACATATGTATTACAATGCTCCAATTAGTAGAGTGGTCGAGAAAATGAAGTAGTAAAGAGTAGAAAGCAGAGTTAAGATTTTGATCCCTCCACTTAAGGGCTTTAGTTGGTATTTATTGGTGCAGAAGAGGATGATAAATATGGCAAGTCATATCTTGAGGTATCTTCATATTATAGATTTGACTTGTAAAGATCTTGAGAAATGATCTAGTAGTTGTTTTTCTATAGTGTGCTTCTAGTTACATTTTTTGGATCAATGGATCATAGGACGAGCTTAAACTTGAAAGCCTATAGCAAAATACATTACTAATAACCTCAACCATGGTTGACACCATTTACCCAAAAAAACCATCGTTGACATTTCCATCATATTTAACGCGTGCAATAATCATACCATAATATAACAATAAATAATATATTGTTATGACAAATCAAATACTAGTAATGCTAACTTTTATTTATCCATACATCTATTATAATAGTAATATATTTCATTATCAGCTTATATTGCTGCTATAGATAATAATATAATGTAATATTATGGTGATGATCAATAACCATCAACCTAATGGTATTATAATCCATACTATCATAATACAACATTGTAGTGATTAACATTGGGATGGTGATTATCTTAGCAATAATACATTTGCAGTTATTTTTTAAAATTCGAACCTAATAATAAAAATCATTATAAACAATTATTACAAAAATTAGTTTATCCTTTTTATAAAATACATTCAAATTATAAAACAATAAAAAAATATGAAATTAATACTTTCTTTCAATGCTTGAAAAAAAAATATCTAAGATTATTTTCAAAAATTTGGAAATAGTGTTCTTTCATTTTCTTTAGTTTGTCCAAATTTAAAAAAGAAATGTGAAAGAAAATGTCCAGATTCTAATTTTATTTTTTCTAATTTTTTAGAAATAAAAAGAATTTAAAAACCTCAAATTTATCTTTTCTCTTTACAAGAAAAAAATTGGAAATAATAATAATAAATTATGAAGATAATTTTTTAAGATAAATTATTTGTAGATATTTTTTAATTTGTTCTTTTTTTTTTTTTGCATTGTTGAGCTCGATATTTGATTTTTTTTCCTTATATTTGTCTTATACCAAATATGACCCATTTGGAAAAAGCTGGTTGATTAAAATTATATTTTGGAACAATCCTTTAAAAAAATTCTTCTTTAGTTGCCAAGTAGATTTAAAAAAAAAAAAGGTTCTTTCTAAAAAAGATTATGAATTCAAGGGTCAACTTATTTAAAATTTGTTCAAGTTTTTAAATAATAAATTTAAAAAAAAAAGTGATTTGTCAAGGCTATTGTAGTATGATGGCAGGAACAAGTCTCCTAATGGATTGCATTGGTTTCATTTCCCTCTCCCCTTAAAGTTGTAATATGATGGTTGGGAAAAAAAATTCTCTCTCCTATTTTGGAAAAATTTACAAAATATTTCAAAATGTCATATGATGTTCAATCAAATAATGAAAAAAAGGTAGTTGAATTCATTATAAATAAAAATATTATTTTTTAGGAAAATCTTTTTTTTTTTTAATTTCCTTATGGTAGCCTCTTAGGTGTTATGTCTCCGTTAATCGAAATGAAGTTGTCACTATTCTTTTTTTCAAAAAAAAAAATTTATTAGGTTGGTTCTATTTTATTTTTGAAGAAAATGTTTTGCTTATAGATATTGTGTGACTTCAAAGAGTTACCATATACACACACCCCCCCACCCCCCAATCCCCATATAAATCCTTAAAGGACTACATTTTGTGATAATCATTAAACTTTTTCTATACAGATTTTTTTAAAAACATATTCCATAGTATAAATATATATTATATAATATGTTATGTGTCATATTAAATCATAACATATACATATCATATATAGTAGATTCTATAAAAGGTTTTATAACAACCTAATTGGAAGTTCTTTTATTGAGGTATTGTTCACTTTGATATGGAATATCATATGGTTTTGTTTCTTGGTGGAATAATTTCGTAAGAGGTTATTTATTTTGAAATTGATGCTTGATTGTTAAGTATGCTTAATTTCAGAATTTCAACGTATTTTAAGTTACAGGCCTAGGACTACCATGATGCTAAGGCTCTACCCTTTTGACTGTTATACTACTTGTAACGACCCGATTAGAATTCATCCCATTGAGGTATTGTCTCCTTTAGCTTTGAATGCCATATGATTTTGTCCTTTTATATAATAGTTTTCCAAGAGATCACCCATCTTAAGATTGATGTAGTCTAGATATGCTTAACTTTAGAGTTTGACGTACTATAAGTTGATACACTAAAAGGCGCTTCGAATACTAAAGTTCAATATTCATTTGCAAAACCGGCGTTCTCATCTATTCCGTTATATAGGTCTAAAACTACCATTAAGTAGGGATTTCAACCTTATGGCTGGTGGACTACTTTGATATCATATGTAATGACTTGATTGAAACTCCTCCTATCAAGATATTTTTTGCTTTGACATGGAACGTTGCATGGTAGGTGTAGTAGCTCATGTCACTAAATCTTCGGATTGACTTAATATGTTCTGACTATTATAAGCTACGATACCAAAAGACACCTTGATAATTAGAGTTCCATTACCTAATATTTAAAGAGTATTTATATGTTTATACTAGCCTATATACAACATTTTCGATAGCATATCATATAATATATTTTATAATTTATAGCATTATAGATGTTGATAATCAATATAATAATCTACATATATCATATAATAATATGTATTTATATATCATACATACTATAGGTGAATGCAACATAGTAAATGCTATATATTATATGTTATAAATAGGTCTTAGTATTTAATATAGAAATAACTTGTGCAAAGTCAAAAAACATACTATATGTATGATATAAATATGTTATGTTTAAAATTATATATATTTGTATATATATTGAAATGATATAGATCATATAATGTCTTATAAATCTTAAAAGTAAAAAGGACTAGAAAACTTTGTTATAATTCTTGGAATATAAATCTAATTTTTAGTCCGATCTTTTCTTAAATCTTCTGTACTCTTAAGATCAATCCTAAAATATATCTTGATCCTCTCCGTGTAGCTATGAATATATAAATGTGAGATATGGAATGTCTTCGTGCGACTAGGAAAAGGAAAGCAAAGCCATCAAAAAATCTCCCAGGGATTTGCCCAGTAGCTTCGGAAATTGGATAAACCAAAAGTATGGATTTTTTCCCTTCTTGTGTGCGGCTTCGGAAGTTGAATAAAACAAAAGACTCCCAGGCTTACGGCTATAGGATTTGTTTCAACTCTGAATCTCCTCCTTCTCTCGACGTTAGATGCATTATATATCCCTCTTAGTCCCCTTTTTCTTTTCGGTACATTTATAAATATATAAATTTCATCATCAAATCTCTGCATCAGGACTTGAAAATCACAAGGGCTTCAGTTGGACTTTCACGTGGGCTTGGCCCTGGAAATTTTTTTAATGAGAGCTAGAACGTGGCATGTGGAATCGGCTCGTGGGCTTCTAATTCGTTTACTTCACAATTTACAAAGCGATAATTATTCCGTTCTTAGTATAATATTACACTTGATATAACTCATATATATATATATATATATTTTTAATCCGTAAAATTCCTTATCAAAAATATAAAAATATATACATTAGTATAGTATAAAGTTGAAATAAAATATATAAAATTTACACTTATCATATATCTTCTGTGAGATAAGCCAATAACGCTATATGACTTATCATAATAAATTTGGATATATAAAATAATTGAAGCATCACTAAGGTCCTCCATATTAAAGTGGTTATTCAACATCTTATTTGCTTATGTTAAAAGTTTAACATTACTAATAACAAGAAGTATGTTATCAACATATAAAACAAAAATTTTAAAATTACTCGCATTGTTCTTTAGTTCTTGAAATTGGTCTCATTCAAGGTTTAGACAAAAGTTAGTTGCATAAATAAAGAAGCTAGCATCAAGTTACTAAAAGAAGCATTTAATATGCAAATTATTTCCATGCAATTAGAGAATTAAAGGATTTTATATAGACAACCATGCATGCCCTTAATATAAATTTTTTACTTATTATGATCCTGGTTGAGGGTCCCAAATTATAATAAATAAGAAATATAATGATATAATTTACAAATCTTATGTTACCAAAATTCTAATATCGATAGGTACTCGAAACAAAATAAACATAGGTATAGAGCTGATGGTACATTATATCAACAATAGATTACATTAATAATAACACACTAATAGCGAATAATTATTATTAATGCAACATAAATTATGATTAAGAAAAATTGAATTATTTGATTCATGCAAAATTTTGTACAATTGTACCCATGATAGGTGAACCCATAATTATACAAAATGCTAACAATTATGTCTAACAGAATATGATAACTTATATCATGCATAATAGGGCATTAAATTAGATTAATTCCATAAGTATAGCATGGACAATTAAAACAATAATAAGGTAAAATATGAGGATTGTGTCAATTCATATATCTTACAATATATGTCGGCTTAGTTAATGTTACAGATTGGTAAGAAGTTGAAAGACACTAGGCTAATACTTAAAGAGGGAAGTGAATTGAGTATTAATGATAAATTTTAATTCTAAATGTTAGAATAATGATTATAAATGCAAAAATAAAAGAGATAAGTAAGAAAAGATCAATTTGTGATATAACATTCCTTCATGTACAAATACTAGCTTCAAAAGATTTTAAGTCTTGGATTGATCTAATTAAAAAGAGATACAAGTTGTTATACACATGTTTTGACAACATCACAGCTAAAAACAAAATTGTCATAGAGCATTATGTACATGGTTTAAGTGCAAAGACATGTAGAAGTATTAATGTGAATTGCCCTCTATAGGAAAAGAGAGGGGATGTTATTTTCATCGATGGAAATATTTACTACCTTGTTGTAATGAATGAGTCAAAGTCGGATAAAAGACTTATAGAATTCAAATTCAAGAGCAAAAATTTAATATAAAATTGTTTCACTTTACTTTGGCGAAACTTGAAGGTCAGGTTGGTATAGTTGCATCTTGTATAGTAGATGCTTTAAAAATATAAGATTGAGATCATAACCTTACAAGAACTTGATTAGGGTGTTTGGAGTTACAAACGTTTTTAAATGAATTTAACAAGAGACAAGAATGTTTATATATTAAGATTTATTATGGTTGGTGGTGTTGATAACAATGAATTAATGTTTGCTTCAATTCATTTAGGTTTTGTACTCATTATATGAGAAAATAAAAATAACGAGATTATAGACATAAGAATATTATGATTTAAGTTGTGAGATGAGGTTTTCCAATTACATGAAGAGTTTAGTGCCACTTCAAAGTCTACAATAAGAAGGGTTATCTTCGTCTTATAGATTGACCATGTTGCAATTAGGTATGTTTTATAATGTATGTTTTATAATTTCTATGTCAATCTTTTTTCTTTGATTTTACTAGAAATGTTGTCCTTATATAAGTTACATAATAATATAGAGTTTGAAAACTCTTTTCTTTTTTTATAGTTCATCTATTTATATTATCATTTTTATAATTTGTTTTGTCAATCATAATATCTTTTTATATTTATTATCCATTATTTTCTATTATCTAGGACATTTGTTTTTAGGATCTTGTAATGTTTAAATAATTTTTTAACATGTTTTTTTTTATAATAATAATAATAAAAAAAAACATTGTATTATATTGACTTTTTTTTTTTTAAATTGAGCCAATGCATTTTGAAAAATCATGAGATTAGACTCAATAATAGCTCAACTACATGGTGAATTTTTGTAAGAAATTTTTTGAGTACGTGGATTTATTTTCTCTCGCATCAAATGGCTTATACTAGATATCGTGAGACTTGGACCTCTTCTAATTGTATTAATTTATCCCACAAGATATTACGTGTAATTAATAGATGAGCTTATAAAGAAGTATATGGCATGATGGCGATATCATATAACTAATCAAATCTTTAAGTAATTTTAACTATTAATTCACAATTTGAGGTAAATTGAGTTTTAAAACTATATCATTTAAATGAGATTTGGTTTAATTTAGAAACTGTTAATGGCTATTGGGTGGCTTCAGTGTAGTTGCTTGAGATATATTATTTGGTATGTTCTTAAACTATTCTAGCTCCACCTTTCTTGCACTCTGTTTTCTTTCTTCAATATCGTAAGTTTACGTTCAATCTCAGAATCTATTATGTTCTATTTTAGGCTACAACTAGCTCTAAAAAAAAAAAAAAAAAAAAATCCAATAACTCACTTTTTGTCCATCTCTATATGGATTTGGGCCGGGCTGTTTCATGGATTGTAAGTCCTTAGCTTGATTTTGATTGGGCTTGAATCACCTCAATTGGGCTTCTAGAATATATGCTATAAGAAGTTTGCCGTACATCTGAGTTGGGCTCTATTGTTTTATTGGCCCTACCTTCTGTTAAAATAGGCGTATAAGAATTGTGCTCATAAAACGTTCGCATGCAACGAGGAAATCCAGGGTGCTTAAAAAGGAACACTATAAATTGTAGTAGTGCCTCTCCAAACACAATCAAAATTATAAAAAGATCCTGAATTTCGAAGATAGTTTATTTATATCCCTTGTAAAATGTTAACGCCATAAAATTTCCATTCAATTAAGTATTAAATCAGTCTTTTATATGAATACACAATTGTAATAATTTTTTGAAGTCTGTTTATTGTGTCATTTAGCTCATATTAATCAATGGAATATTAAGTACATAAAAAAAAACCTCAGATTAAATGATGAACCATCTAAAGAAATAAAATACAAGTACACATTTATCAAAATAGAGATTCAGTACTGTATTGGGATTATTGTATGTTAATTCATTCTTTTTCGTTACTGTTCACCTAAATTATTCTAACCTAGAAACTTTGATATTCAAATTGGTGAAAAGTACTCTCATTCCTTTATGTAATATGATTGAGAAATGAAAAGCCGGTTGAAATGCAAACAAAGATAGTATATGTTAAAACATAAGCATAAAAGAGATGTTAAAATAAAAAAGAAAAGAAAAAGCACATCCAACCGACGCCAACTCTTATTTAAAGCAATTTGTTTAGATGGGGATGTAAATTAAACAATGAATTGTTTTTCACATTTGGTTCAATTGTGGATAAGTACTTTGCCTTAGACCTACACACAAATAGAGTTCAAAACATTACTTCACTCAAAATTATTAAAAAAATTTAATAGTACTAACACATATAAATATTAATATTATTTAAACACTTAAAAATAAAGAAATATATTTATTGAAAAAGTACCAATTATATATCTACAATCAAAATTTTATTCGTATTTACATGTTACTCCTTAATTAACGTAGCATGTTAATATCATTGAATCTTTTCTCCAAAATTATCTTGCCAGGTTTAAGACCTAACATGAGATTGACTATACAAGTTAAACTTATATGACCAAACCATTGGGTTATTAGGTCTAAGCCAAGTTAGCTCGAAAGACTTATGGACCTAGCAATTCAGGAACCATTGACATAAATATATATATATATATAATAAAAAAAATGGTAATCCCATTCTTAGTAACACTAGACTAACTTTTTTTTTTAAAATTTTTTGGAAACTATTTATCTTTTGTTCCACGTTACTAATATGATAATCAAATTAGATATGGTTATATATAAATAAGTGCATATCTTTAATAGCTATTTTGTAAAATGGCTTAAGATAATAATTGTCTTAGACCTAATAATTTTAATTTATAATATAAAATTTAGTTTATTTTTTATTTTTTAAATTAATATATTTTTAGAAAGGATTGATTTATCGTTCCTTGAATTGTCGGTTGAAATGATAGATTCAAAAAACTGGCTCGTAAATTGGTCATATAGATTTTGGCTCGATTCCCATTTTGAGAGTTGGGAATCAGCAGGTCTAGATGTAGCTTCGGATTTGGTCTTAACTGTGTTTTGGTTTACTTTGCCCATGTCTGTCCCAGATTTTTTTTTATTTAAATTGATTCTGGAAGTTCCATATTTTCTTTAAAATGTATTAATCTTATAACTTCCCCATCTAAAACTTGAAATTTGAAACCCATCCCCAATGGATGAAAGCTCGATCCACAACTGTTGATAAACATTCGAAGAGTAAGGTAGCTCAACGGGAGTCCAAGAGATGATATTCTAGTGGCGACACGTATTTCGGGTGGGAAAGAACAGTACACGAACTACGAAACTTTAGTTATTGTTTAATAATAATTAACTAACTAATTAATTAATGCTTACAGGATTGACTTACTGGACGTATAAAATGTATGTAACCTGGATTGAAATCTTTCTTCTTCTTTTTTTTTTTTTTTCAACTATTAAGGTTTTAATTTTGAGGGGAGAAGAATTGAATTTGGTTAATCCTATTTAAGAAATCAGTGTTTACATGCGATGATTTTGTAAAAATTGAATTCTTTTAACTGCAGGAAACTAAATTGATCAAGTTGGGTCTACCATATAAGTTAGTGGAGCTGATCATCTTGCTTTTCTTCGTCTTCTCTCGCTTCCTCCTTTATTTATTTATTCGGTTTTGGGTAAATTAAATGACTTGGGTTATATTGAGTTATGTTATGCCATATTTTAAATATGGGAATTATTTAGAATGAAACGAAGAATGGAATGTTAAATCTTTTTCTATATTTAAAAATGTCAATAGAATGTAATAAAGTAAAATTAAATGTATATATAGTAATAATTATAAAAAAAATTTAATTATTAAATATCATAATTTGAAGATTAAATAAGTAATTTGCTTAATATTTAATATGTTAAACATGATGTTAGTTAAGTAAGTAGATATATAATATATTTAGAACACTACTAGAAAAATAACCGGTACACATTTCGTGAATGAAGTCCTTCACATTTATGCCAAAATTCATTGAACTCATTTCCATTTTAAGCGAACCATTTAAATGTTTTACATTTATATTGTTACACCAAATAAGTTCTTGAAGTTAAGAATAAATCGTATATGATACTAAGAAGGACAATCTTGCTTCCTGCAATAAGTACAACTACAAAAAGACTTAAATTACACACTTACAACATATTTAATCTAATCAAAATTTGATATCACCGTAAATTCATCCAAATTACTTTTTTACTTTTTGAAGCTTGAAATTTATTGCAGAAATAACGCATGATAAAATGCAAATCGAAAAATTTCTAACGCAAATAATTTAATTTCTTCAATTAAATAGGCCATCTACTACTACTAGCAAGCAAGTTTGTCAGTACTTCCATCAACATCATTGTGACCCTTGCGCGGCGTGGTGTTCCGCTAATTTAGAAGTCGGTCGGGTTATGCAAAGCTGGTTAATTTTGGGCCTTTCCTAGAGAGACTTATCGATGGTGGTTTCATCCCTTTGGAGGTTTTCCTATTCCAAATAAAAAAACATTTGCTTACCCCCCCTCCCCCCCCCCCCCCCCAAAAAAAAAAAAAAATTGCGAATACTGAACATCTATGAATTTTTAGCTTTTGTAGGATAATATACAGGATACCTAGAAAATGGGATTATTGGACGATGGTCTGATACAGTACGGGTTTAGGGGGCCATAAGGGGCCGGGGTCCTAAGTTTGGAAAAAAATTTAACTTTTAAAAGTTTTAAGAAAGGAAAAAAAGATACAGTTAATACATATATATATATATATCTTAAAAAGTACAACATAGCATGAATTTTGTATAGCTTAATGGTTAGGTGTTTGCTTTTACAAGCATGAGGTATAAGCTCAAATCCAATGTTTATTATTTTACCTTTTTAATATGCATTTATTACTAAAAAGATATTTGTTTCTTTAGATTTACTAAACTTTTTATTTTTTAAAATAACCATAATATTAAATTCTCACTTAAAAATCATATTACCTAAATAAATTCTCTTAAATTACTATATTTATTAGTGTAATTAATATTTTGCTAAAAACAAAACATACATAAGTTTTATATATAACGTAATCTTTTTATAAATTAATAGCTAAATTTTATTTATATATATGTCTATTAATTAAAGGGTCAAAAGTTTATTCTTTTAACTTCTTATGAAGTGTAGTAATCACCTTTAATCATTTTTTAATAAAACATTTTTATGCTATTAAACTTTAGGAATTGTTATAAGTTAAATTATTAATAAGATCTTTTTGTATATAGAAGTGGTAACATAATTATAACGATAAACAAATTTTTTTCTTTTTTAACGTATGATTTCAATATTGATTTAATTAAGTTAAGTCCAACTCTTTAGTTATATTATCCTAGGTTCATCCCTAGTCTAATATGAATGTCTAAATGTAAACTTTAAAAAGTAGGTAACTCTTTGTGTTAAGAGCTTTTTTTTAGTTTTGGAAAGTTATGTCAATGAATTCATGTAGATGTTTTATTAGTGGTCAAATATGATAGAATATTTAGATTGTAATTCCATGGAGTGAAGTTGTAATGCCCTTGAAATCCTAATTGACATTACATCCCATCACATACCTTACCTAGGAGTATAATAAGGTTCTAAAATTTACAATTTAGGTAAAATATCATGTCATCTAAAACATGAAAGAGTCATAAGATTTGATCCATAACTATCTCTCCACAAGAGTAATCATTCAAAAACATCATAAGTTAAAACATAAGTATTAAAGGAGTCTCATATGCTCCTATACTCATACATAACTTACAGTAGAAAAAAGAAGTCTTTCAAGCTCCAAAAACGTCCACATCAAAAGATAAAATAAACAAGTAAAGTGTGATTAAAAGTTCTCAAATAACTAAGTTGCCAAAGTAGATCACATCTCAACTCTTAAGCACTCACTAAGTCACTGGTTTTCATAAAAATAAAGATAATCCACATCTTCCTTTTCTTCCAGTTTGTTGACAAAGGGCTCCTCATAGATGACATAATCCTCACTAGCCTTATCTAAAAAGGAAATAATGAGATGAATCCCACTATAAAAGCACACACGGATACTAAACCAAACTTGTCACACTTGCTAAATGCAAAAATAAACAAATAACTAGTTATTATCTTGAGTATTAGCCAACATATAACAAAGGGATGCTCATAACCTTATCACATCATGATTTCTTATATATACATCCATATATATATATATATTTATTTAGCTTACTACCATATACTACGATGATGGTTATATGACTTACACCTAAGAACTAAGAATCATAAAATTTAGATCTAGCTGTATCATCCCATATACGAGTCCATTAGAGAATCCTCATACCTGGTTTGTAGTTACTCCCTTATATTGAAGGATGGGCCATGTCAAGCATAATCAACACAACTACGTTTTTAGTTAAGTTTACTTTAGTTGAGTTATTTCATTCTAACCTATTACCTACAAGCAACAAACATGTATTATGTATTTAGAAGCTAAACCAAAACCAAACTATACCCAAGAGACAATCGAGGAATCCAAGTGAAAAAAACTTCATACAAGAACCAATACTTTCATCTTAGATGCTAAACAAAGCCAAAGCAAGAATATAGCTACCCTTATAATCAACTCCTCCATTTTCCTCATTAATCTCCAATACTTCAAGTTAGCTTTTGTTTAATTCTCCTTTTGGCTCCCCTTATAACCAATCCGTATCTATATAGGTTGAAACTTTTCAAATAAGCTTAAAGCTACTCCTTAACATGCTTACCTAACACTAACTATAACATCTTAGGGTTCAAGTCCATATAAGCTTTTATAGGTTACTTCTCTAAGAAAATATTGATTTTTGGTAAGATTTGGGTAATAAAGCACTTATATGAGATAGATATGGAAAGAATGTAACTTGAAAGATACTAAATATTATACTAGATTCCTCAAAAGAGGTAATAGTTCATTTAAATTGATTAAAATGTCTCTTGAAAATAAAAAGTGTTTAAAATTAGTTAAAATATTAAATTAAGCTTAAAGAACATGAAATTCTAAATAAAGGTGGGAGTTTTTATAAAAGAAGACTAGACGTAACTCAATATTAAAGTTAGAAAAATGTTTGATTGAATTTAGTTAAGATAAATAAGAAAAAAAGGTTTTACATAAAGTTTCTAACTTGACATGGTTAGCGATATCACCATGTTGCTTAATTCTATCAAAATCTGGCCATTTCATAAAAAAGAGTTAGTTGGAACTAAATAATAAGGGTAGAAAAATGTTTTATTAAGTTTTGTTAAAAGGATAATAAGGAAAGTTTCACATGAAGTTGAAGCATGACATGGCTGTGTCACTTAGTTGTGTCAAAATCCAACGTTTTTTGCAAAAGTTGGAATTTTTTTTCTAAAAGAAAGTTACTTAGAACTTTATTTTAATGGTAGTGAAAGGTTTGGCTAAGAAAAGAACACTTAGAGTTTATCGCTTGACATAACCAGCGATTGTGTCATCTAGTTGTGTAACTCACTACCTATTTTTTCCCCTTGGTCTGAGATGAGTGAGGACATGATTATATCTTTAGTCATGTCCCTTAGCAACAAACTAGCACCCTAAACTTCTTTGAAAAGCACTCAAATCCTACCTTTTTCCTTTCAAACTTCAACCTAACTTTAAATATACTTTAAACTCTCAATTACATGTTCCTTAAACTTTGTTTTAATCAATCAAAATCACAAATTTTAACTTAAACACCTGTTTAATCATCAAACTCACCAAAAAACTTCAACAACACCAACTTTAAACTAAAGAACAAGATATAAGAGTGGATGATTCTTGCTTCAATAGCTCATACACTTGAAATACACAAGAAAAAAGTTGTAACCAACCTGGATACATCATTAAATGCTCTTTTAATGTTTGGATTACAAAAAAATACCTACTTAAACATCATCTAAAATGAAGTTTTTGCTAAAATAAACTTAAAATAGAGAAACCTACTTGATATTTTACCTCAATCCCTTCTATTACTTGTTCTTGATGTAGACTTAGAGATTATCTAAAGAAAACTCAAGTTAATAAGTCATAAATGATAAGAAAATGATGATTTTAGTATGCTTAAGTCCCACACACAAATTTTCTTCAAGTAAATGTCCAAGTCTCACTTTAATCTCCCCTTAGCTTCCCTCTTTAGACTTAG
Source organism: Lumnitzera racemosa (assembly GCA_024138005.1). NCBI lineage: Eukaryota > Viridiplantae > Streptophyta > Magnoliopsida > Myrtales > Combretaceae > Lumnitzera > Lumnitzera racemosa. The sequence goes on from JAMXBC010000011.1 coordinate 86,514,182, forward strand.
TTATAAGGTTGCTCAATATTTTCTGCACAAAATGAGAGGGTTTAGTCTATTTTTGGGAAAGATTTGAGTTTAAGGGGCATGGTGGTTGCCAAAAGAAAAAGGAGTAAGGTTCTAATAACTTTTGAAAATCCCTAAAATATCATTGTTTTTGAAAACATTTTTTCTTAAATTTTCTTGGCATTATAGAAGTAGAAAGAGATTCTTTCCTTATCCTCGGTGATTGTTGATGCGTTTTCTTCCATGCGAAACAAAATTTGTCATATGTATATGTATTGAATTCATGAAAATAATCCATTTGATCTGCTAGGCTAATCTAGAGTAGTTAATCCAATAAGATATAATTTCAATAAATGGTTGGTGGCTATAAAATAGGATATCATCATTAAATCTTGTTGTTCCAAATGGCTACTGTGGATTTTTATTATGATGGAGCACTTTAGTTTATAATTATTAATTTCCACGTCAGAATCAAATTAATATGAAAACAAAAAGGAGAGCTGAATAGCTCTATGAAAGAGCCATACAAACATACATATCTTTTGGTAAGCTAAGCAAACATTTTTTTTCTTTTTTATTTTGGGGGGTAAGCCATGCGAACATACCAAGAGGTGAATTGATTAAATGCACTTTACCAAGTGACATGATCTATGCATGAAATTGAGTTCTCCATGACACCATCCCCTCGTATATACTAAACCAGAGAGCTTCATTTCACAGCCATCTTCCAGACATTGCAGGCCACAACTAATAAAGGGGAAGAAACTGGGAAGCACGGACAAAAATAATATCACATTGGAGGCTTACTTGAAGCGTAGCAGCTAAATTTCTATCGGGAAATGCTTCCCCATTAAGATCAAGGCTTGATGACCTTTTCCACTTCGGAGTGGACGCGCAGGTGAAGTTTCCAGGCTTTTTCTTATGATAAAATTCATATGAAGCAGTAATATAATCTGGTTTGTAAATTCACGGAGGTCGTGCATCCGCAAATAATTGTACAGCCTAAGAACATGGAAACGCAAAAAATCATTTATCATTCATAACAAAGAAATTTCATTAATGTGAAAAATTCAATTATTAATTTCTATTTCAAATTCAAAATAATAAATAAAAAAAGATAATAAAGGATAAAAGTGAACCAATTAAACAAAATTTGGCACTTTATCTTCCATTAGGAGCCATTACTACGAAGTTCTTGTTGGCCTTGTGTTTGGAAAATTAGGTTTCTAGCAATAGGGTTCAACTTGGATTTGAGATTGGAAATTTTTAGAAGTAGGGTTTCAGATATTGTGTTTTTATTCTTTCACTTGTATCCATTTTCATTATACTTCAGTAAGGTCGGGTTAAATTATTTTACTCGGTTTACCTTCTCTTTCTTAGTTTTATTTTTGCTAAAAAGTTTTTTTACTAAGGTGAAAATTAATAATTATAAGCTAAAGTACTGTGTCATAATAAAAATTCACATTAGAAACTATGTAGTCACTTGAGGTGGATTTAACACAAAAATAAAGAGGAATCTATAACATTTTTAAAAAGTGGAGTCTCCATGTTTTTTGAAGAAATTACAGGGCAGTAGATGTAGTTTATCCTATTTATTTTGTATCCTCTTCAATTACTTTTATTTATGTATTAAAAAAGAAGAAGCAAGAAGTAGGATATACTTTATGTAATTCCCATCTATAGATGTATATGATTAAAGACAAAAGTAAGGGAAAAAAAAAGGGTGGAAGAAGAGGAAAAAATATATTTTGGTACTAATATGTTATATATCTTAATGAGTAGTAAATAAATATCAATAATATTTAGACATATATTATTAATAGTAAATTTATTATTTTACGTATTAAAATTTTATTGAAATGGTTTACCAAAATATATAGCATGTGAGTTTCGTTGAAACCCTCGTCCAGGAGAAGTATGTCGTCTGAAATAAAATTTGAGGAGGATATTTGTTGCCAATATCAATAACCATTACGATGGGCATGTGATGCTACCCACCCCACACCTGACAACGTTGCCTGCAAATGACTCGATTAAAGTGCATAAATAAGCCGGCTAGGAATAAAATGCTGCTAGAACTAGGGAATGGATTTTCTTTATTTGATTTCCCTTAATTTTGTTTTATTTATTTTTTTAATATTGTTACGTATAATTAACGGTTGAGATTAAAAGAAAGACGATGATTATATGACAGTATTAAAATTAAGATAATCTCAATTATTGATTTATAAATCGAGGAAAATTGAGGAAAAGTAAATGGAGAGAATCTAAATCTTATATACTAATGTTAATAATCTTCTTATAGCACAACAATAAATGTCATGGGGGCACAACATATCACTAATTTATTAGAAAATTAAGAAAATGAAGCAATTGTTTGATTTATATTTTGTTTACTTAGTTTTAATTTATGAAACTAAGAGCCATATATATCCTATTCTTAATAATTTTTTTATTTTTCTTTAGAAATTTTTGCATGTCATCCATACTAAAATTTCATAAAGATCTTCCTTTCCAAACCTTTAATTTTATGATTTATTCTTGGTCCATTCAAAAATCTAATCATATGCATAATAATATTCTTTAAATATTTGTTTGTATATAAGACAACAAATAAGCCGAACAGATTACATAGGGCATCAAATCTATCTCTTGAGCACTCTACCATCGTGTAACCCTTCTCTTTGTAATAATAATGAAAAATTTGTTGCCTTTAAGCCACCATCCGTAGCTATCAATGCACAAGATTATTGATTATTGGCAATTAGATCATTTACAATCTCACTGTGCATTGACCTCATCTTTTAACCTAGTTCTTAACATACTGTTTTCTACAACTTCAATGGACAAATTGTTCTTATTGTAGATCATAGGTCCTTGAATCTATGAAATGAAGATGGAATAGATTAATGAGGACTATTGTTTGGTCTTCAATCTCAACCTTGATATCAAATTTTTAAAAATTGTTAATTTAAGACATGATGTAGAGAATACGTCGATTTACAAATAATTACTCATTGACTTGGATAGAATCAATACTTTAACATCAACTAACAAGACTTCATTGTGTCTAACTGTGAGACCCCATGATTAAGTGTCCTACATGAATGGTAAGAAGTTGTGGTACTAGTTTATAAGGCTACAGTTGTGGATATGTTGTCAACACTAACTTGAAACTTTTAGATCAAATGGTTGAAATAAGCTTATTAGTATTTGTGGGCTTGATTATTCACTACTTTTGACTTGAGGTGTTATAAATGATGTTAGAATGGACCCTTTACCAATAAATGAATGATTTGGGTCTAGCTCCCATTTAAAGAAGAGGTTTGAGGAAGGTAGGGAGTATCATCAGGGTTTGACTCCTTATATGCTTTTAGGATAAATCGAATTGTACATGAAAAAGGAAGGAAAATTTAGGCCCAATTATAAGGTCTCACAACGAGTAAGTCGTATACTTGGAGGGGAGGGGGATAGGGAGATTATAGGAGGGGTTAAGGGAGGGGATTGGGAGATTATAAGACTTCATGGTTAAGTGTGAATTATAGGAAGTTGTGGTCTTAGTTTAGAAAATTATGGTTGTAAATATTTTGTTAATACAAGTTTGAAACTTTTAGGTTAAGTGGTTAAAATAGGTCCATTAGTATTTGTTGGCTTAATTATTTACTACTTTTGGCTGGGGTGTTACACCAACTCTTCCAATATCTTTTACAATCCTAAAGCTGTCATCTTTACTGATATTTGTTATAAAGCACTTTTTGTTAAACTTAGAAGGTGTCCATAAAAGCTTTTTCATCAATTTTTTCCTATTGCATCCTCTTAGGAGTTTAATCCAGATCCACAAACCTTTTTTTAACTGAACTACACAAGGTTCTCTCAAAATCATACTTGTTGCAACTTGATATTCATGCAACCATCAAACTTTTTAATATCATACCTAGTGGTTGTCTCTTTAATAACATGGATCACAAATTCTTAAAATCCCTAGATTTATTAACCTTGCACTAATACCAAATTGTTGGGATTGGATATAGATTATTGAACACACAAAGGCATTTAATAAGTAAGAGACAAAGATAGATACACTAAATATAAATGAAGAACTCTAAAACAACAAAGATAAAATACCATGGGTTGGATTGTAGTTATCAAATATAGTATAATAGCAATAGTTCATTATCTCACAATCTCAGAGCACTTGGTTCATTGAGCAAGTTCATAAAGATTTCTACTTTCTCATATACTCCTTAATATACTAATAGCATATATGTATTATTCTTACAGAGACCTTAGACCTTGATACATAAAATAATGTCACTTAAGCTCTAGGAAAACACAAAACCAAATGCTATATATTGGAGCCAAGATAGATTCCTTAGTCAATTACCTAAGCTAAAAATTGACTAGCAAGTCACGTTACACGACTGGCTTAGGCTAATAGTCGAATGGAAACTTTCAGCAATGAATCGCTCCTTGTTATAGTCGACTATTCACACCCGTTTTATGTCTTGACTTTATCCTTTTGCTTTTTTTTTTTTTTTAATTGGTCTATTGATGCTCTAAATCCTAAGCCTCATATAAACAAAGATATAAACTCAACGTTATCTTTTTACATTTAGGAGTATGATATGAGAATCCTAATAGCCAACAAAAGGGAGATCTAAAGGCCTTGATAATGGTTATATAAAATATCAACTGCTTTGATTTGGGGAAAGTAACTACGATTTGAAACTAATTTGATGAAAGGCTCCGGAGCAATGATATCGTAGCTATCCTTACATGACCATTATAATGTTTCGTTATTCAATTTGTAATGACTTAAGACCAAATTAACTTTATCATTATGGAATCTGTCTTTGTGCCTTAATTGTCTAAGTTTAAATTAAGAGATTGTTCATTACCTCCTCTTACCCCCACCCCATTTACAAAATAAATTGGGATAAACCTATTAACCTTTATGCGTAATAATGTCTAAGAATGCATTGGCTCCAAAATATAATCATATACTAGAAAAGACTAATGATCCATAAAACTAATGCCCTGTAGAAGCAATTTCGGAGGATTTTATGGGACAATTCATTGATTTATTTGCTCTAAAGGATTTTTCAAGATGATAATAACTTCAGATTGTATGATCTTGTTTATTTATAATAAATAAGATGCTTTTGAGGAATAATCATAAACAAAATACAAGAGAATTGCAAATAAGTAAAACTAACACTCACAAATCCTTATTGAGTGATATCACAAAAAGAGTAAAGGCTAATGCGCTTATCTTGAAAGAAGTCTTCAATTAATATATCTTGGATTAGGGAATAAAAAAATGTGAAACTAAAGCAAAAGTAAGTGGAAACAATCCAACTATGCACCACAATCTTAAAGCAAGGTTTTCTTACTGCAACTAAATATCACAAGAAACTTGGTCAATCGAATTTAACTACAAAAGCAATCTTTTAAGTGCACACAAAGTTTACTATGTTTGTTATAGTCACTTTTGAGTTTAATAAATAATTCCTATCTACATCAGATAAGGTTTATATTGTTAAAAATAAAATTATCAATAGTAAAATGAAACTATAAGTGGTTTTTATTAAAGTTGTCCATATCTTCCATGGATGCCGTCCAAAACTTCCTTTTATCGTTAACGGACCTTATTTATTATATATTAGGGTGATTTATTAGGACTTATTAATGGAAAAAAAAAATCTAGTTTGTAAAACATCTCTCTAATCAATAATAAAAGACCTCCAATTGCATACTAGATTTAATTAGTTATTCATTTTATGCTCGAATATTGACTGAGGCTATTTTAACTTAGTGATATGAGCACAAATCACCCAATGTGATAAACTAGGTTCAAATCTCTCTTCTCTCCATAGAGATATGTAATGTTGTTGGTAATATATATATATATATATATTTATTTATTTATTGAGTAATGTAAGAAATAGGCAAGCACCTTATTAAGTTTACTTTTTCATGGAAATGGTTTAGTGGGTATTATGTGTCATGCCTTATACACATATATTGGATAAATATAAATAAAATATTGATATATATATATATATCAAATATACAAATCACGAATAATAATTGATGTGGAAACCACCATATCCATTGTTATTTGTATCAATATTTTATTAAGATTTACATGCCATATATATGTAATACGTAACATATCTATATTATTAAAGCCAAAGATACTCCCGTTAATATATTTAATGTTTTAATATTTTGTTTTATATGAGTTTTACTAAACAAACCCTAAATACTAAATAGTTATTAATAAATTATCAATGTATTAGGGTTATTATAATAAAAAAATCTATATGCGAAAAATGGTATCTAACCTATAAATCCTTAATAAAAAGTGGCATTTAAACTAAAAGTTTTTCATCATAATGACAGCTTCCAATTATAACTTCAATATCTATAATAATTCTTTCATCAACTTTCTAATTATTGCGATATTCATATCCCTTACATACTAAAAATGTTTTATTATTTATTTAGTGATATGTTCAATTATGCTCGTTTCACAAATGGTTATTTATTTATCTAGTAATATGTTTAGTTATGTTTATTTCATAAATGGTCACTATAAAAAGCAATTGGCAATTAAACTGTTCTTTATTTATTAGTAATATGTTTAATTGTAGGTATGAATCTGGACATGAATTTGGATTGGGCAATGAAAACTATTAAAAATATCAATGTAAGATTTCGGTATTATTTATTATTCTTTTTATAAAAATTTAGTCTTTTATTTTTATAGTAGTTTTGCTATTCAAAGTTTTTAGAGTTATACGAGATAATCTTTTAAAATTTTTGAGATTAAAACCTATGCTTAAATATTTTTTTCTTTTCTTGCCAAATCCTTTTGTTTTGTTTTGTTTTTTTTTTTTTTTTGCAATTCTATTTTTATGCAAATTTTTTCATTTTTAAATTATTCAATAATATCTTAGTTTATTGTTATAAAAGCCTCTGAATTACTATGTAATATTCTTCATATTTACAAAATCTTTGTAAATATATGAAACATTAATAGTTTTATATATAATTTTATTTTATAATTATAGCGACATTAATAGTTTATTGTAAATATATAAAATATTAATAGTTTCATATTTACAAAATCTTTGCATCATACTCGTATTAATAATAATAATAGTAATAACATAAAAAAAGGAACCCACTATGCCATGTATTAGAAAATAGGTAAAAGATGTCATTTCCATATGGACCTATCTTACCCTTTAGTAGCCAATGAATTCATAGTCGACTGCGGAAAGTGGAAAGGGAGAAAACCAGCTTTCTTTTTCCATATGATGTTGGACAGTGTGAATTTTGGGGTTCTTCATGGTAATAATGGATTAGGAATAAAAGCTCTTCGTTGTAGGCAAAGCTATTTCAAGGGCCTAAAATCACTAAAGATAAAGTTAAAAATATGTCCATCACATCCACACTTCACTTTCCAACGAAAGCCCCAACCCACATGATCTTGCTTGGGAATATTGAAAGATCACAAGCCTCCTCTCAAAAGGGAAGATTTCTCTAAACCGCATTCCCAAAAGCAAAAGTTATTAATATAATTGTTCTCTAAAGTTTGCCAAATACTTTATCTAAACTTTGAATCATAAATGTGTATATGTGTATGTATTGAATGAATTAATATCTAACTAATTGATGTTCTACATGATAGGATTGTTCCATTGCTATTACCGTTATTCTTTAATATGAGCCTATTTGGATTGTCTTTTTTTTTTTTGCCTATATTTTATCTATATCTAATCTGTGTCTGATTTATATTTGTTTAAAATTTGGTATTTGAAAAATTATCTTATATGTATCTTCCAATCATAAAAATTCAAATAAACAAGAATAAAATGTAAATAAGACAAAAAAACAGATGAAGGCCATTACTTGCATCTTGATAACTAAGAAACCAAATCCTATTGCTTCAACAATACAGGGGTATGACATGGAGTTTCTTGACATACAAGAGTTACTTTGGCAAGCAAGGCTTCCTTTTTTGTTGTTTTTTATTATTTGATGTGTTAAAATGTTATTATTAGGTACCACTAAAATCTTTAAAAACTTGTTAAGGAACTTTTGCAAAAGAAATCTGGAATAAAGTTGGGAGTTATTGCCTAAAAAATAGAGTTTTTTAATGTGTTATAATAGTATTTAGAAATGCGAGACACTCAGCAGTTATGACATTATATTACGCGGACTCAATTTTTCCCTATCTTTTAACCATCCCTAGCAAACACATAAATGACTTGGCAAAAAAAAAAAGGATAGATAGAAAAAAGAAAAAAAGAATTTTAATTTTATTTGATATTGGAATGGGATAATCTATACACTGTATTCCTGATGAAGATAAAGTATGATCACAAGGAAACATAACAGGTGTCATACTACAAGTCCCTACCCTCTCAAAACAACACCACCAAATTATTGAAGTTAGCGATGGAGAATTAGACGGGCCCCCAAAATGATGGATCCGCAAAGCCAAGTTGAGTGTCAAGGTGCAATTATTCTTGCCATGTATTTCAACCTAAACAGCTCCACGAAATTCCCACAACACTCCTTCAAAACAAAAAAAAAAAAAAAAAAAAAAGAAAAGAAAAGAAAAGAAAAAGAAAACCATGTTCGGGTATCTCGAGTAACTTACTACAGCATCAAATAAATTAACTTTAGATATATTTCTATAGATTTTTTTTAATAAATAGTTAAACTAACATATAAGTGTTTGGAAAAAAAAAAAGAAAATTTGTAAGTAAAAAAGTTTATTCTCTAAACAAATAACTTGAATCACTGTTAATGAGATTCTATATAGAAAATAATATTAAAAAAAAGTAAGAAGTAATCCCCTTTAGGAACCACAACAAAAACAGAACCCTCTTAATTTCATTCCCCTCTACCTCTTCCTTGTATCTCTCTTCCTTTTTTCGCCTTATACTCTTCTCTCCTATGGAAAATATTACTAGACATAGAGGGTAGAATCAATAAAGAAAGTATGAAAAACACCATTAGGTGTTGCATATCTTGCATTCTACCATGTGGAGCACTAGATGTGATCCGAATAGTACACACAAACGGCCATGTAGAGGAAATAAGCGGCACAGTCCGTGCAAGCGAGATCATGAAACTACACCCTAAACATGTGCTCAAGAAACCCTCGTCTCCTTCAGCCGACGGTGTGGTCCCGCGGATCATTATCGTCCAGCCCGATGCCGAGCTCCAGCGCGGGAAGATCTACTTCCTCATGCCGGTCCCTCCCTCGACTCCACATAAATCTAGGCAGAGACTGGCATCGTCGAAAGAGAAAAGTAAAAAAATAGAGACCAGAGTTATCGACCGGGTCAATGGAAATCGCAACGATAGCGCTGCCATTTCCATGGCGAATTTGCTTCTTTCGGATCGGTACTTGAGCGAGATTTTATCCGAGAAAATGTCCACGCAAAGGGATAGAAGACGAGGAAGGGTTGGTGTATGGAGGCCTCATTTGGAAAGTATATCGGAGACCAACAGTGAAGCATCGTGACGGGTCGGACTGCTAATGGGAGAAAAAGATCCATTAAAAGTGTGTAACCGCTTTCCTATACTCGTCAATAGTCGTTATTGCATTAATATCGTGCATATACAACTTTTGCTTCACGATTGTCCTCGGTATTTCTCCATGGTTTTATTGGTTTAATCCATCGAATTAAGGACAATTGAATTCAATTGGTTACTTATTTCTTTTTCTGCTTTTGTTTTTTTATTTTATTTATTTTAAAACCTTGCATGTGGGCAAGTAGACTATAGAAAGACAAATGGAAAGAGAAAAAAAAAAAAATTTATGGAACGTTTTTCTTATTTGATGTGTATCCTTGCAATGTAATGCTGAAAGTTGGGAGCATTATTTTCCAGATATATGTACTTCATGATGTGTAATTAAGAGATGAACCTTAATTTGTATGAACTTGTGAGAGATTATTTTTTAGTGTTTTTTTTTATCTCTTTTAATATATATATATATATATATATGAATATGTAGTTGCATAAGTTTTTCTTTCTCTCCAATTAAATTATATTATTATAATTTGAAAGAGAAGGGACTCAACCCTAATTTATTCCTTTGAGAGATCAGAATTCATATTACTAAAGTTATAATATTAGTATATGATTCCACAAGTTAGAATTCACATAATACATCTTTTTATATAAATGATATAAATTTTAGAATAGTGCAATCTTTATATAACTTAATACTAAATAACATGACTTTTAGTGGTTACGCTATTTTAATTTTAAATATATATAATATAATATGGAAAAAAAAGGGAAGCAGAATTTGTTTTCTTATTTTTAATAATGGTTTTTTTTTTTTTTTCCGGGTAGCATAATAATGGTTTCTTTATGTGGATGGAGATGAGGAGGAATTAGCTGGGCGAGACAAAAAAGAGTGGGATTGATAAAAAGAGAGATAGAGCAGCTCCACTGTGGGGAGTATTTTATGAAAATCAAAGTTAGAATGAATAAAATTTAGAAAAGTGATTGTGATATGATGATTACACTCGCATTGGTGCCATCACTATGCAATAATATTATTGAAATAACTTTTGAGCCCCACTGATTTCATGAAGGGGTAATGATTCCATACATACGAGGTGTTCGTGTACCTCTGCTTTCTGACTTACGTAAGTACTTCATCAGCCACATGATTGGATTTCATCTGAAATCATTTCTTTTCTTTTATTGCGTAGAATCTTCGAATTTCACCATAGAGGGAATTGAATTTTATCCATTTCATTAAAAAAAAAACTAATATTTATGTCATAATAATCTTAACACTTGCAAAACATCTTCAATGTTCTCTTTTTCCCTAATTACTATTTCGTCTGTCTGAATCATAATATATAATTATTTTTTCCTTAAGATGAAATATTAGCATAATTTTAATACTTGATTAAAGAAGGCGAATGATCTGGAGATGCTTATTAAGATCCTAAATATTATGTTTTCATATATTTATATTTTCGTAAACTGTCTACTTACTGTTAAAAAGCATGAAAAATTGTTTTTTATATACTTACCAGGTGGCTCGATCGGGGACGTTTATTAAATTGAACACTATTTAAAATTATATAATGGAAGGAATACGATCCCAACCAGATAAAGTGGACAGATGAAATAATAATTGCTCCGAAGTTGACTTATGTGATCACCAATTCGCCATAGGTGCACTAATTAACGAGAGGTATATAGTCAAATACTCAAACGTCGAATATTATTGTTTCTTTTATTTTCTTATGAAATTTCTGGGCTTAATGAAATATACTTAAACAGGGACTGTTTGGACCTAAGTTTAGAGCAAAACGACGGGAAGTGTCACTAAAGCCGTGATTCCTAACATGATTTTAGGATGATTTATATGTTGAAGATGATATTAATAAACTAAATCGTATATGAAAAAGGAAAACAACTAGATCCAATTAAAATGATTTGCGGTCAGAGTATCATATATTTAGGAAAAAAATTACTATATACTCCTTAAAGTATAGTCTCATATAGGTTATATGAAGAAATTACTATTGTTTTATAAAAGTGAAATAATAATGATACATTAATACTAGTTAGAAATTGTCATCTCTAAGGATTTACTGATAATTATTGGGCTCTATAAGTAAAAAGCTTTCAAAACAAAATATTGTGGAGAGACGTTGGGGTATTATCCGATATAGCTACTTTAATACTTAAGTCAGTAGTCAATACTGTGAAGACTAGAAGGTACTTTGAGTGATAGGTGAGCTTATCGAATAAGGTGTAGAGCTTTATCGATAGGTAGTAGATTGGTATTATAATGAAGTGGTGCCAGTAATTGGAGGTCAGTTAGTGGGAAGAGATCTTCTCTTGTATGTATAAGATAGTAGGATCGTGGTGTTTGATAAGTCCCACTTATTTCGAACGTAGTTGTTAACTCTATTTGATTCTTATCTTGTGTATTCTAGTCATTGCAAGGCTTACTAAACTTTATCAATCTAAGCCTAGGACTTGGGCTCCCGAGGGCGAGCTTTAAGCAATAAGATGTGTTAGATCCAGTCGGGCTTGAGGGTTTCAGTCTCTTGTCCTTCGTAGTCTCATTGCTAAGACAAAGGCAAGGAGAAAGGATATATGAGCAGCTCAGGCATGTGACTAATCTAACTTAAGGGGGCTCGACTTGGCGTTGCGGTGCCAACGTGGTAAGGGTATAGGTCTGGGCTGGAAGTCAACTGAGGCGGAGATGTCTGAGGCAATAGATAACTAGGCCATAAATGTTCAAGGTAGAACGGACCGAGGTAGTTAGCAATTATTTCGAAGTGAAGTACCAAAGACCCAAGCGAGACTAAGTCTTGATTGGGGTGTTAGAGTATGACATCTTCACACCTTATTAGGGAGGTGTTTTAAGGCTACGAACTGGTTTAGCCGAATAGCACTCATCATGGACTAAGCAAACACAACTACACCATGTCTTTATCATATCGACTAGGTGGAAGTTAGATGGGCTTTGATGAAACTTCTTGTCGAATGAACTTTTTCAAATTGTGATATTTTTACATCTGTTTTCTGTGCATTTAATGTGATGTGACATGTATCATGTTGTAGCAGATTAGCATAAGCTACATGTATTTTGCCTTTTAAAGATGATCGTTCGATCTAAATTCCTTCTACATGTTTGTTGCACAGCATTCTAAGGAATTCATGTTTATACGGATCCCTATAATATCCTATATGGCGTCATAGATATTTTGCTTATAAATAGTAGGGTTACAATAAGAGACCACTTTTTTGCAATCTCTTTATTCTACCATAGCGAATTTTGCGTTTACATCATAGTTTCTTCAAAAGTTTTTCAATCTTCTTTCTTCTTCACATATTATGACCATGTCGAGTAATAGAGGTGAGATTGGCTCATCTTCATTGTTGCATATCTCTGACTTCGAGTCTACAAGGAGTGGCCCTCCCCCATAGAGGGGAGGATGAGGTTTCGTGCTAGCACAACATGATGAACTTACTAGGATGGATGTGGAGGTGCTAAATAGGGCTAAGATTATCAATGCCATTCTAAGGGATATATATGTGTACGCTTACCTACCCCCTTTGAATGATTTGCTCTGTAAGCTCTCAAAATTGAGTTTAGGACAACCGAGCTTAGATTTAGGGCTTTTAGGGAAACTTATCTAATTGAGCCCAAACTTTACGACTAGAATAAAAAATTTAGTCTAGATATTACAGTAAAATTAGGTTTTAGTAATAATGACCTGAAATCTCAATTTTACCCTTAGAAGTTGGAATATTTAGTATAGCATTAAAATGTTCGGAACTCCTAAAATCGAACTTAGATTGCAACGAAAACTTAAAGATAAGTTAATTGAGCTATAAAATGAGATAATATAGTATAATTTACTATATAAAAATACACGTAATTTTATGAGTATACCCGGTATAACCGGTATAAGTAATAATTATACCTGTAAATTAACCCTAAATTATGTAATTATATATTTATTGTGTTGAATTCATAAAATTAACTTTAGAACGTATCTTAAAAATAAAAAGATATGGTAGAAATTTAATTATATGAGTATAGTTATATATTACACGTGATATTTACAAGGAATATATACTCGTATATTAAGTAAATAATTAAGTATTAATAAAATATACTCAAAATACCTAAAAAAATTGCAAAATATTATCTAAAAGCCTTCCAATTGCTGATTTATGCCTGGAGATTGCTGGAAAACATCAAAGCTAGACAATTGCTGAATCAAAAGGTGAAATTACAAGCCAATGCCACCTCCTACTTGCAATTAATGAAGGAAAAAGCAAGAAAAAAATAAATAAAAAATAAAAAAACGAACCGACCTAAACAACTATAAATTTGTTGAACAAATCACTTTACATCTTTTGGAACCAAAAACAACAGAAAGATTAGAAAAAAATCGTAGAAAATAAAAAGAAATTTAGAAAAAACAGAGCAATTACCGAGCTGAGTTAGTTCCTAGGGTTTCCTTTGCTCTGCTATTACGTCACTCCACAACCAGGGAGTACCCCCAGCGTCTAGGCGTTCCGACACACCCCCACCACCCCACGGCTACCGAAGATAGCAAGAACATCAAAGTCAAATTCTTGCCTTGTTTTTCAAGAATTTTTAAAAATTAGTGAATCCACCCAGAAAATTATGAAAAAAATTGTACTTAGGTTATTTTAAACATGCTTTCATGTGATATTTTTATTTTTAAAAATTCGTAATATTTAATATACTTTATTAAGAAATATACTATTCACCCGAATATATAATTGTAAAATAAATATACTAAATAATGTTGTTTCTAGCTGAAAATTTTTGTGTAGGATGTGCATGATATGTAGGTAATTGCTATATAGCCCGAATTTTGATTTGAATAATTTAAATATTTACTGAATTTTTAAGCCTGAAATTAGCTCGAAAATAGGCTGAAATTATGAATTTAATAGGAAATTATGAATTTAATTGATGAAATGGACATGTACTGATCTATGATAAATAGTAATAGTATTGAGTTGGATTGAAATTAATTGGGTGCTAAAAGAATTATAATTGGATAATTTATCAAATTTAGGGGTAAAATCGTCAATATAAAAATATAGGCAATAGATCAGAAACTTGAAACCAAGTGATAACTGAATTCCTTATATTTTTAGAAGTCTATAGAAATTTTCGGGGAATTATTTGGTAACCCAAACTATTTATTATGAATTTATTAAGTAAAATAGTTTAAATTACAAGTCAGGGTGTATTTGTAATATTAATAGGCTAAAATGAATTAAATGGTTAAATAAAACCTATATATAGGATTGCTGATCAAATTGGATTAAATGGAGATTTTTATTATATTTATTAATATTTTCTGATCGGGATACACTTTAAGTGTATTAGAATTGAATAATATTTATATTGTTACAATATAAGGACAAATTAGATAAAATATAATTTAAATCTGTAAATTACGCATAATACGATCATTTTTATATAATTATGTATATTTGTATTAAAAACTCAAACTACCCGTTAAAAGCCATATCTAGAAATAGGACTCGTAAAACGTATCGTTAGGTCTATACGAACTCAATGATACTAATTTTGTTGAAATCGGACAACTTTAAGTAATTTAGCCTATAACTATATCATCTTCAAGAATATACACATTTCGGTGACCTTACCGGAATCAAAACGTGAATTAATAAATAAAAAATACGTTTCAATACGATCAAAACGATATATAATACGTAATAGTATATATGATGTACAGTATCAATAATTAATAATTTAATTTGATATATAGTAATAATATGACTGTATATTATGGAAATAATATATATATATATATACATATATAACCATTTTAGATTAAACCCTAATATTTTCGTAATTATTACGAAAACTAAATTTGGGCCTTTTGTGTAATTAGGACCTTCCAAAGACGGTTGACAATTCAAGTTAGCAATAGCGAACATCTAAACAAGTAAGTTGGGATTGTGGCTTCACCACTTGTTTGGGTACTATTTAAAGTATCTGGGGACCCAAAAGTACTTCTGGTTGTGTTTGTAATTAGATGATTATGCACATGCTGTGTGTGTGAATGATATTCGGTTGTGACAAGAGTTCAACTCCTTGGTGTGCTGTTCTGCATATTTATATGGATTCTGTATTGTGTGAACTTGTTGGTCACCCTTGATTAACATTAACAGTTATTCGATTAAAATGTAATTGGACATGCATAATCATCCGTTAAGGGAAACGATTAAGAGTGTTAGGCCAAATACTTACTTCCTTCGATGAGGATAGCTGAAATGGTCCTTTCTCCGTTCTTAGTCGAACTAAGTGACAGGCGAGGAGGTCGCGGCAAGGTTGGGGACCGTGGTTCGAAGGCGGTCATGGAAGGAGGGTGTTCTCCATTGCAAAAGCTCGGGTTTGGTCTAACTTGAGTCGCGATGAAACTCCTCAATCTGGGTTGGAGCGGATGCAATTTCTCTAACCTCACAGTAGACCGGATAACATTGTGCGATGTTTTCATTTGAGTGATTGCATTACATTTCATCATGATTATTAACCTTATTTGTGATTGTACAGTACTCTTTTGAATCCGTCCCACTTACTGAGCTAGTTGTGCTTACATCCCTACAGACTCTTTTGCAGGTGTTGAGTAAAGACAAGAAGTTCAGGTACCACCGTTCCCAAGTTAGTGTGTTGTTGTGTGGGAAAGTGAGGATCGAGGAATTAACTGAACCTGAGCTCTTGACTTTGTCTCTAAGTTTTGAGGAAAACTAATTGGGAATTCCCTGGGAGCTCACTAATTTTTCTAACTTATTGCATATGGACCGTAAAACCTGTGGTTTTTAATAAACTCTGATTGTAAACTTTACCTTTGGACGTGAAATGTTTGTTTAAATACTGTTGTGGTACTAAACAGTAGGTTGTATAGAACAAGTATTTTGTAAAAGCTCTATCATAGGTTTGGATATTAATAGGTATCAGAACAAACGTTTCAAGCTGGTTGATTTGTGCGCCTTGTGTAAACTGCATCTACGATAGCAGCTGTGAGGTCAGCTTCTATCTTAGATTAGTTTACACAGCAAGACTGTTATGACTCTTCTTATTCGGGGCGTGATATGCTCGATACTCTTAAGACGGGCAAGCAGCCTAATGGTCAAGTGAGCAATAGTAACAAACTTGCCTTCAGTTGGATTATAAGTAACTTTGCTGTCGAGGTGATCTTTGGGTAGCAAATAAGGTTGTTGAGCAAGGACGAATGGGTGGCCCTATTGTCAGGGAAGCGCTACGGTGTGTTTAAGAAGTGCTTGGAGTTTGGGCAACTTCTTCCTTTGAGTTGCTTCGAAAAGGAATTCTTCAACTACCACCGTTGTAGTCCGTTACAGATACCTCCTAATAGGTAGAGGGTATTGAAGGCTTTTTAAGCGCTCTACGAACATCTAAAGGTAAGGGTTACTCCTGAGCTCTTCAGTCATTTTTACATGTGAAAGAGCATTGGGGGGTGCCCATACCTCTAGTCGCACTTAGGAAAGAAGCTGTTTTACCGCCTTATGGATTCAGTAAAGGGCTAGCAGGACGAGTACATGATGGTTGAGCTGCATGAGGGGGTAGAGTTCTGGACATGGTATCTATAGGAAATAAATGTTACGGAGACCATAGAGAGGTATTTCCAGTATCTGATCTCCAAGTTATTCCCTAGTACGAAGAAGGTTATGGTGAAGAAATAGGCCAAAGGTATAAGTTCGTTCTAAGTGCCTACGTCTGTTATGCTAGTATTGAGGTGCTTCGTCCAGTGCCTATAGGATGGGAGGACCTCCTTGGAAGTGTCGGTCACGAAGGAGTCTTATGAATAGTAATAGTAGTTTCTTTTGGTTTCATTTTCTTTTCCTTTTCTAACTTTGAATTGAATTTCTTGTAGGCAAAAATTTGGCTAAAAGGGTATCTTGTCCTTCTGTAGACAAGCTGATGAATTGCCGTTAAGTAAGAGCCAAGGCAAACCAGCCGAAGGGCAAAGCCATATGGCTGAAGCTCGGGCTTGGGGAGACCAGTAAACCATAATTGATGGCTATTCCTTAAGGGATTCCCATCGGTATTCAGGACGAGCCACTAAATGTAGAGCCTTTATGTAAGCCCTAAAGTTAAGTCAAAAGACCGTTGGATTGGACTTAGAACACAAGGTTTAGGACAATCGGTTAAATGATCCGGTCAAACTCAAATTATAAACTATTGAGAGAAATATTAGTAAAAATGACCCCGTAAACTTGAATTTAAGAAAATAAGTAATAAAATAGGAGACTATAAAATTTTCAAATTTTAAGTATAATAATTGCTAATTATCAAAAAGGTAAAAAGTGTAATCAAATAACTAATAAATCACTAAAGATAGATTACATGTATATTAAAAATTATAGAATGACCTAAATAATAATTAGGAATGTTCACATGTACCTCACACGTATTTACGTGTAGATAAAAATACGCGAAATTACTTAAATTGGCCAAAAACTTAGTAAATAATTAAAGAAAATTATTAAATTTATTAAGAAAAATTAGAAGGGTGTGGAATGATGCAAATTTGGTTGTGGTAGGTTAGGATCTGAAAAAAAAAATTATCCAATTAGAATTAAACAACACAAAAGCCAAAAATCAAGGAAATGGGGCAATGTCATGTTTAATTAATGCATATTAATTACCAAAAAAGTCTATAAATAGGGAAAAATTTCAGAGAACTGCTTTAGACAGTTTAGGATCAAAGAAAAATAGGGAACTTAAAAAATTTGAGAGAAAATCTAGAAAAAAGAAAAGAAAAGAAAAGGAAATTGTACAAATAGGGCTAGTGAGCCAAACACACACCTCATCACCACCTGGGACTGAGTCACCAACACCACCCCACTCCAGCCCCACAGTCTAGGTCGGTCGACACACTTGGACTGGATTTGGACGGCAAAAAAGTATCAAACCGGTGAGTCCCTTAATTGCCCCAATTTTGAATAATTTCGTAAAATTAGTTATTTTGCCCAGAAAATTATGAAACTTATTATTCTGAGGTTTTATTGTATGTATATTTAGGGAAAAATAGTGATTTAGCTTAATTACGTCTGAAAATATAGGATTCTTAACAAATTGAGCAAAACCGAACATGATTAGAACGAGAAATAAATAGGCTTAGGAGTGTAGTTTAGAGCTCAATTTTTTTTCTGTAGAATGCTTATGTGATATAAAACAGTGCTATGAAGCCATTTTTCTAAAATTAATTTTTGAAATTTTTAAGTTAATTTTTAGCCCTAAAATGATAGAAAAATTGGGTAATTTTGGGTTAATTAGGTGATTAAGATACTAATTACTAATTTAGATAGTCATTAAATGTTTAGGGATGTTAATCTCTGATGTAGAAACCTAATCCTAGCCTTTGGAGTATTAAGTATAGTTAATTTAGGAAATTAGGTAGTAATTGTAAGAAATTAGTAATATGTGGAATTGAAAATTAATAAATCTAAAAAAATTAGGGTTATTTAGATAATATTAGAATAAAAATTAGAATAATACTAAATCTGAAATAAGATTTAATTTTAGGTAATTATATAAAAATGTAAGATTTTCTCACATCGGGGATAAATCCAATACCTTAATTAGGAATAACGTGTATCGAATAGTCTAAAATACTAAATTAAGACTCAATAGAATATTTGAATACTCGAGCTTAATGTGATTAATTTCATATTAGGATTCAAGCATATGAGTTAAATTATAACTTGGAATATGAATTCTTAAAGTATAAGTACTAAAAAGATCTATTTGTATTATAGGACACCTAGAGACGAATCGGCTTGCAACTAAGTGATCGGGTGATTGAGAAATTTCAAGTAAGTTGGGTTATTACTTATTGTAATAGAGTACTAGTTTTATGGTACTCGGAGACTTAGACTTGTATATGGTTGTGATTGTAAGTAGTTTACGCATGTATTTGATGTATCTGAATTCGTACTGAATTTGTAATGTGAGTGATTTTGTGATTGATTGAATTGGTGTGAAATTGTTTGAATACCTTCAATGAAATTTAATCTTATTCGACTCTAATAACCAAAAATGTTATACATTACAACCCGTTAGGGGATCATAAGATTCTCCAACCAAATACCGACCCTTTCGAAAGGGATAGAGCAGGATTGCAAAATAGTCCCTTCTTCATCCTTAGTCGAACTAAGTGACAGGAGAGGAGGTCGTGGCAAGGGTGAAGTCAATGGTTCGAAGGTAGTCATGGGAAGAGTGAGGTCTCCATTGTACAAGCCTGGGTTTGGTTGTGAGCTGTTGTATAACATGGAAACTCCTCAACCCGGATTGGAGTGGGTGAAATTTCTCTAATTTCATAACGGACCGGACTACGTTGTACGATAACACTTGATTGTTGCATTGCATGAAAATAATCGCTTGATAATCTTGTTTGTGCTTGTATGCATTCATAAGTCTCCAATTCAACTTACTAAGCTGTAGTTGCTCATACCCTTATAGATCCTTTTGCAGGTCCTGATTTCTGAACACTTCAAGTATTATGCCGCCCTACAATTACCCAATGGTTAGTTTCTTTGAAGCCAGGAGTGTGAGGATCAAGTTACTTAATAATAATGTGTAACTAGAGTGTCTTTGTAGTTAAGGATGAAAAACTGACAGTTATTATGTAAATTAGTGAACAGTTGTGAATATGTAAAATTTCCTGGGAAGTTCTGTGGACTTACATATAATTATATATATTTATTAGAAATTTGTAATATTTATCATAATTGTAGTTAAACTTTTAATCAAACTGTTTACTTAAAAGCGAGGAGTTGTCGATGTCTTGTATAGATCATGTCTATGGTAGGCACTGTGAGGCCAGTTACTATCATAAAATGGTTTACACGGCGGGACTGTTGCAACTCTACGACTTCGAGACGTAACACTTTCGGCATAGCTCTACTTGTTTCTGGCCACATCTCCTCCACCAAGCCTATTTTTGTAGGTGACAAAGGTACCGACGTGGAGGGGCCTAATATATAGATGCTTTCCTCTTCACGGGTGAGGGAAGAAGAAATGGCCGAGGGGATTGCCCTACCTTAGGTGGCCGACCAAAAGAGGAAGGCTCCTGAAACAACTGGGGAGTTAAGACTTAGAGTCAAGAAACAGAGGCTCCTGGCGAGGGTACCTTTGAGCTGAAGGAAATAGAATGAATGGATGATGGCTCATCCTTATCAGAGTATTGACGAAATGGGGGATGGATTTTTTTAAGTCCTCAACAACTTTAGGTTGATGGTGATTGGGTTAGACTCATTCTAAAAAGTGTTGTACACCTCCCGAGATGAAGAGTTCTTGAGGGGAGCCCTTTGAGATGGAAATGAGGAGGGCTAGGGGGAAGCTCTTGAGGCCGAAGTGGGAGGTTTGTGCTAATGATCTAATACTATAGCACCAAACACTCAGTCATCGGGTTTCAATAGGGTCTTATACCCCTGGCAATTGGGTTGTCCTTAAGGGGCTCTCTAAGGAAGGTAGGGACGACCCCATGAAGATAATAGGCTACTTAAGCACACTTATGTAGCAAGTGAGTCTTTGTTACTCCTGTATTGACGTACTTCACTTATCGTTATGTTAATGGTGCCCCTATTTTCAATTTGCAGTACTATGACCAAGTGTTACTTCAACCGAATAAGTACGACTCTAGCCAAAAAGAGGTAAAGGGTTTTAGGGAAGTGTTATGCCGGGCTGGAAAGCATTTGTGAGGGGTACAGTCTTCTACAAATAAGTATTTAGAAAAATCCTCCAAGGCCAATCAATGCCTGCATCGCTCTTTTATGCAGGTATCAAGACTTCAGGCATGGCTGAAGGATGCAGAGAGGGAGATGGATAAGGCAGTACAAAAGGCCGATGACCTAAAGGCTTAACTAGAGGATAAGTAGAGGACTAAGGCTTAGCTCTTTCGGTGGCTAGACGAAGAGAGGGAAGCCAAGGCCCATGTCAAGAAAGAGAATGCCAAGCTAAAGGTATTGGTCATGAGGTTGCAAACTAAGCTGGTTATAAGGGCGTCTAAGTGTGAAAGTGCCCATGCTACTTTGCTAGAGCCGGTAGGTTTGTAGGTTAGGTTAGAGCGGCAGGTTTAGGAGCTGCAAGGGAAGATTTCAAAGATGGAGGAGATCATTTCAAAAAGAGAGTGGGGAGGTCCTCAATGATGCTGTCTCTAAAAAGGTTGTCATCGACAATCAGATGACCAAGGAGTGGTTGGATAGATCATTTCAAAAAAGGAGAGTAGGGAGGTCTTCAATGATGCCGTCTCTAAAAAGGTCGTCATCGACAATTAGATGACCAAGGAGTGGTTAGATGAGTTGGAAAACTTAACTACTGACTCCATGTACTATACAAGGATGGAAGTGCTCTCTTACTATCCAGACTTTGACTTAAGCTTCCTCGGCTTCTTGGATTTCCCAACCTTCAACGAGAAGAGGGAAGCCCTAGCACACGAAAGGGAGGCTACTTAAGCCGCCATCAATGTCCCAGGTGTGCCCTTTACTGCTGGGGTTAGGTACAGCACGTTGACATTTACTTTTGCCCTAGTAGATTAGTAAGAGGTTGCTCAAGAAACAATTTCTTAGGATAATCAACCTCTAGGTTATCGTCCTGCTACTCCTTCCTCGCAACCTTTAACCCTCATTTCAAGTTAAGGCCAACCTCCTTAAGAGGTACCGTTGGGTCAACTCTCCGAGCAGATTAAGTCTTTAGATTTTTCTAGGTTACTTAAGTTAGTTAAACCATGGTGATAGTATATTTGTTTTTTTTTTCTTAAACATCTATATGCCAGGCCAGGATGCCAACCTTCTGTGTATACAATTACTTTTTCTTTGCCTTTGAATATATTTGCATAGGAATTCCTTTGTACAAGGGTTATTTCCCCTTGTTGAGATTACCTGAAGAGGGTAAGTTGATAGCGTTTCGATCTACTCGGAAAATAGGAGTTCCTTTGTGTAAGGAGTATTTCCTCTTACCAATGTTACTCGAGAGGTCAAGTCGGTGGCGTTCCAACATGCCCGAAAAATAGGAGTTCATTTGTGTAAGGGGTATTTCCCCTTACTGAGGTTATTTAAGAAGGTTAGGTTGGTGGCGCTCCGACCTGTCCACAAAATGGGAGTTCCTTTATGCAAGGGGTGCTTTCCCTTTGCTGAGGTTACTAGAGGAGGTCAAGTTGGTGGTGTTTTGACTTATGTAGAAAATGGGAGTTCCTTTGTGCAGGAGGTGTTTTCTCTTGTTGAAATTACCAGAGGAAGTTAGGTTGGTAATGTTCTGACCTATTCGATAAACTATCCGTATGCCTTTTTGAAGGCTAGGATGGTAATAGAAAGGAGAGAGAGAGGGAGAAACAAATGGTTATGAAGTACATTTTTCCATTTCATTATTTTGGAAAGATATACACTAGATTATGCTAATTAAAATAAAGCCAAAGGTCATTAGCGTTCCATGTGCATGGGGTGAGCTCTCCATCTAATCTTCCCAGTTTGTACATTCTATTCCCTAAGCTTTCCCTTACTCTAACGGGGTCTTTTTGCGTGAACTTGTAGCTTCTAACTTTTGACATACTAGGTTACTGACCTTGAACTTCTTATGTATGACCTTTTAGTTGTAGTACTAAGCAGCTCAATATTAGTATGCGATTACTCGAGCCATAGCAAGGTCTTTGATTTCCTCGATGGTATCAACGCTAGCTTACAACAGTAACTCATTAAGAGCGGTATTGAAACTTCAAGTTCAAATATTAGAAAGCTCAAGTTTGATGGGTAGGATTGCTTCTAACCTGAATGCTAGGCGAAAGGGGGTCTTGCTTGTAAAAGTACGATGGGTAGCCCTATGCTCCCATAAGATATTAGGCAATTCATCGGCCCAGACACCCTGAGATTCGTCCACATACTTCTTCAAGTTGTCTAAGATAATCTGATTGGTTGCCTAGACCTGTCCATTTAATTGGCGGTAAGCAATCGAGGTGAATCGGGAGAGAATGTTGCTCGTTGTCTATAATGAGGGCATAACGGACCTTAAATCGAGAGAGAATGTTGTTTCTAATGAAAGATTCAACACCTATCTCTATGATCCTTGTCACCACTTTAACCTCCAACCACTTTGTGAAGTAATTGATGGCAACAATTATGAACTGCCATCCCCTTGAAGCTTTCAAGAACACATAGATGATATCAATACCCCATTGTCCGAATAGCTATGGGCTAGTAAGGGGTTAGAGATTGGTGCTAGGTGCGTGACTAAGCGATGCATGCTTTTGGCACTATGAGTACTTTTAAGCTATGGCCTTCACGTCCTGGCTCATGGAAGGCTAGTAATACTTAAGCTATAGCACTTGAAGATAGAGGGCTTAGGACTGAATATGATTGCTACACAATCCGGCATACAGTTCTTCCATGATGTGTAACCCTTCATCTTCTCGGAGGCATTGGAGTAAAAGAAGGTTGACTCCTTTACGATATAAGATGCCGTCGACCAACATGTAGTTAGTAGCGTAATATTAGAGCTTCTTTGCCTCCCTTTGTCATCTAAGAGCTTACCCTACTCTAAATAACTCTAGATAGGATCCATCTAACACAGCTATGGTGTTACTATGGTCAATTCCAAAATTTCAACCAAGCTCAGAGTTATGCTTTTTTCTGAAAGTTATTCTATGAAGATTTTGTTATCCTTCATCTTGGGCTTTCATAAACCAATAGAGGTAAGGTTAAACAATTTTCTGTTGAATTCTCAAGTCAAGGGATCTTAGTGATGTCCTAAGAAAGGAATTCGACTAGAAGGCAGTTCACCTTCTCAAAGTACCTAGCCATAATGTCTTCCTCGACCTCATTTTCACCTCAGACTTACTGGACAATGAGCATAGAGTCTGAGAAGATCCATAACTGCTTGATGCCAATCTCCTTGGCTAACTTAAGACCAGTGATAGGGGCTTCGTATTTAGATTCATTGTTGTTGGAATCAAACTCAAACTTAAGGGCACAACGGATCATGACCTTGTGCGGCCTGGTGAGAACGAGACCCACTCCTCCTCCTCCTAAGGTGGATAAGCCATCGACGTAGAGAGTTCACATTGTTTTGTCATTGCCTAGTGGTGCTTCCTTCTCTCTTGTAGATTCTACTATGAAGTCCGCCAACACTTGTGCTTTATAGGCCGTTCGTAGCAAATATTGGATTCCATATGTGCTCAATTCTATCGAGTACTTAATCATTCGTCTAGACACATTGGGCTTTTGCAACATGGTGCGCAGTGGCTAATCCATGAGTATGATTATCTAATGCACCTAAAAGTAGGGCCTTAGCCGTCATGCTATGATAATGATAGCTACGGTGAACTTTTCTGCTCATGTGTACCTCACCTCAGGCTCGTAGAGTATATGATTGATGTAGTATACAGGCCTGTATTCCCTTCCCTCTACTCTAACCAACATAAAAGAGAGTGCCTAATCGCTTACTGCTAGGTACAAAAACGGGTTCTCCTCATAGATATGCTTGGAGAGAACTAGTGGGTGTGCGAAGAAGTCCTGGAGTTACTGAAAGGCAGTAATGTATTCCGAAGTCCATTTAAAACCCTTTGAGTTTTTCAGGATTTTGAAGCGACTACAATGTCGGTGAGCTTCTGTATGTCTCAGACTAAGATTGGAGGCTTCATTCCCCCAATGGCTGTAATCTTTTCAAGTTTGGCCTCGATACCTCTCTATGTTACCAAAATGCTGAGGAACTTACCAGATTCAATGTCGAAGACGCACTTCTACGGGTTTAGCTTCATGTCATGCGTACACATTTAGTCGAAGGCTTCCTGGAGATCCTTCACATGGTCATCTAGCTTTTAGCTCTTAACAATCATGTCGTTAACGCATACTTCCATATTGCACCTGACATGGGGCTTAAACAGTTTTGTTACCAATCGTTGATACGTGGCCCTAGCATTTTTCACACCAAACAACATCATGGTGTAGCAATACGTACCATAGTCGGTGACTAAGGAGGTATGGACTTTGTCTTTTGAGTCCATTTTGACTTGGTTATACCCCGATAAAGCATTCATAAAGCTTAATAGGGCATGTCTCAAAGTAGAATCGATGAGCTGATCAATCCTCAGGAGAGGGAAACAGTCTTTAAGGTAGGTTTTATTGAGGTCGGTGTAATCAATGCACATTCGTCACTTTCCATTCTTCTTCTTGATTAGCACCGCGTTTGTTAGCTAGGTGAGGTACTTTTCCTCCCTCACGAAGTCAGCCTTAAGCAGCTTCTATACTTCTTCCTCGATTGCGACTTGCCTTTAGAGCAAAATGCCTCTTTTTTTGCTTAACAAGCTATGCCGTGGTGTCGATATTAAGGCTATAGCTCACTAAGTCAAGCGAGATTCTAAGCATGTTTGATGCCAACCAAGCCAACCTATTCGAATTTGCCCACAAGAGAGTAACAATTTTGTCCTTCACTTTGGGTGGGCTTTTGATCCCGACTTTCATGGTCCATTCGAGTGAGAGTCTGACTTAGACTTGTTTTATTTTCCCCCCCAGCTCGCCGCTCTCGATCGGCTTCTCCTATAAGTCGGTCTCTAGAGAGAGCATTTGATTACACCTACATATTCCTGCCCCAGTCAAGGTTGGAAATTTAGCCTTAAGATGAAGGGAGGATGTGATCACCTCGAATGCATTCAAGCTTAGTCTTCTTAACAGCGCGTTATAGGGGGAGGTGCAATCAATCACAACGAATTTTATTGGTCATTATGCTACATGGTCATCATTGCTAAGCTCCATGTCTAACATGATGATCCCCTTAGCTTGGACCGTATTACTATTGAAGCTGATTAGATTATGGTGATACAGCTTCTTCTTTGTCCTTTTGTAAGTATGGAGGAAAAGTATATCATTGGAACTACTAGTGTCCACCATAACCTTAAAGACCTCAAAATTTGATATCCTTGCCCCTATTCCCAGGACATCTTGATGGGGTGTATCAACCCTTTCAAGGTCTTCATTCGAGAAGGAGATGGAAGTATCTAACTTTTGTCTCTTCTCCCTTATGCCCAATACCTTTAATGGGGCATTAATTGAGCTACTAGTGCTTGGCCAGCTCCTGTAGTGCACTGCCCCTCTCCCCCATAATTATGTTAATAATATTATTGGGGGCATGGTTATTGCGACAATCATTATTTTGTTCGGTAGGGGCGTTCTCAATCTGTCACCTTTGAGGTGCCCTATCTCCATCATCGTTAAAACGATCATCATTCCTCGAATAGGCTACATATTTGTCAAACAAGCTATGTTGAATAGCATATTTAATGACGTTCTTCAACTAGAAGCATTCTTTGGTGGTATGGTCGTAGTTGTCGTAGAACTAACAATATTTGTTGCAGTTTCAATGATTAGGGTTTCCATGCATTTTCAACGGTCCTTGGAGCATATTCCGATACTTCACCTCGAAGTAGACCTGAGTAATGGGCCTATTTAAGGGTGTGTGATGTATGTAAATAAGAGCGGAAGAGTGGGTTACAGGTGGCTTGCCGCTTCTTTTTCTTTAAGTTCTCCCCCTTTGATTTACTGGGCAACCTGCTACTAAGGCGATCCTTCAAGAACAATTTTTCTTTGTCTTGCTTTTCGCCTAACCTTTCTCAGTTAGAGTTGCGCTTGGTGTGAATGTTGTCTTCTTAGTCGATGTACTTTTAGGCTTTATTCTAAAAGTCAACTAGGATCTTCGGCTTGCTCTTCGCAAGTGATTGAAAGAAGTCATTCAACAGTTGGATGCCGAGCTGAGTAGCAGGGACAGCGATCCCCTCATCCAACTGAAGGATCTTGACTAAGGCATTGTTGAACCCGACCACATAGTTGTACAGGGACTCACCTTCGCTGTTACGCCCCGAAGTCCCGAAGTCGTAAAGTCGCAACAGTCCTGCCGCATAAACCAGTCTATCATAGTAATTAGCCTCATAGTGCTTACCATAGACATGATCTACATAAGGCGTCGACAACTCCTCGCTTTGAAGTAAACAGTCTGATTAACAGTTAAACTACAATTATGATAAGTATTACAAATTCCTAATAAACATGTATAATTATAAGTAAGTCCACAGAGCTTCCTAGAAAGTTTTACAAAAACATAACAGTTCACTAGATTACATAATAACTATCAATCTTTCATCCTTAACTACAAGGTCACTCTAATTACACATTATACTAAGTAACTTGATCCTCACACCCCTGGCTTTAAAACGGACTAATCTCTGGATAATTATAGGGCGACATAGTACTTGAAGTGTTCAGAAATCAGAACCTGCAAAAGGATCTATAAGGGTATGAGCAACTACAGCTCAGCAAGTTGAATTGGAGACTCATGAACGTATATAAGCACAAACAGGATTATTGAGTAATTATTTTCATGCAATGCAACAATCAAGTGTCATCGCACAACGTAGTCCGGTCCGTTGTGAAATCAGAGAAAATTCACCTACTCCAATCCGAGTTGAGGAGTTTCCATGTTATGCAGCAGCTCACAACCAAACCCAGGCTTGTGCAATGGAGACCTCGCCCCTCGCGTGACTTCCTTCGAACCATTGACTTCACCCTCGCTGTCACCTCCTCTCCTGTCACTTAGTTCGACTAAGGATGAAGAAGGGACCATTTTGTAATCCTGCGCTATCCCTTTCGAAGGGGTCGGTATTTGGTTGGAGAATCCTATGATCCCTTAACGGTTTGCAATGCATGACATTTTCGGTTATTAGGGTCGAATAAGATTAAATTTTATTTAGGGTGTTTAAACAATTTCACATCAATTCAATCAACCACAAAATCACTCACATTACAAATTCAGCACGAATTCAGATACATCAAACACATGCGTAAACTACTTATAATCACAATCATATACAAGCCTAAGTCTCCGAGTACCATAAAACTAGTATTCTATTACAATAAGTAATAACCCAACTTACTTGGAATTTCTCAATCGCCCGATCACTTAGTTGCAAGCCGATTCGTCTCTAGGTGTCCTATAATACAAAGAGGTCTTTTTAGTACTTATAATTTAACTCTGTTTTCCATGTATAACTATTATATACAAATAATTCTTTCTACTTTATTTCAAGGTTCAGACCCTAAATTTGATTCTAGTTTTGATTCCTAAGTCCTAAATATGTGTAAATCCTAATGTGAACTTAATCACATTAAGCTCAAGTATTCAAATATCCTATTGGGTCTTAATTCAATATTTTAAACTATTCAGTAAACATTATTCCTAATTGGGGTATCAGATTTATCCCTAATGTGAGAAAATCTTACTTTTTTATATAATTACCTAAAATTCAATCTTAATTCAGATTTAGTATTATTATGATTTTTATTCTAATTTATCTAAATAACCCTAATTTTTTAGATTTATTAATTTCTAATTTCACGTATTACTAATTTCTTACAATAACTACCTAATTTCCTAAATTAACTATACTTATTACTCCAAAGGCTAGGATGACATCAGAGATTAACATCCCTAAATATCTAATTACTATGTAAATCAGTAATTAGTATCTTAATCACCTAATTAACCCAAAATTACCCAATTTTTCCATCATTTTAGGGCTAAAAATTAACTTAAAATTTTCAAAAATTAATTTTAAAAAAATGGCTTCATAGCACTGTTCTATATCACATAATTATTCTACAAAAAAAAAAAAAAATTGAGCTCCAAACTACACTCCTAAGCTTATTTATTTTTTGTTTTAATCATGCTCGGTTTTAAACAATTTATTAAGAACCCTATATTTTCAAACGTAATTAAATTAAATCACTAATTTTTCCTAAATTTACATATAATAAAACCTTAGAATAACAAGTTTCATAATTTTCTGGGTAAAATAACTAATTTTACAAAATTATTCAAAATCGAGGAAATTAAGGGACTCACCTGTTCGATGCTTTTTGGCCATCCAAATCCGGTCCAAGTGTGTTGGCCGGCCTAGACGGTGGGGCTAGAGTGGTGTAGTGGTGGTGGCTTGGTCCCAGATGGTAGTGAGGTATGGGTTTTGCTCACTAATCGAATCTGCACAGTTTTCTTTTCCTTTTTTTTTTCCTGGATTTTCTCTCGAATTTTTGAAGTTTCCTAATTTTCTCTAATTCTAAATTGTCCAAAGGGGTTCTCTGAAATTTTTCCCTATTTATAGACATTTTGGGTAATTAATATGCATTAATTAGATATGACATTGCCTCAATTCCTTGATTTTTGGCTTTTGTGTTGTTTAATTCTAATTGGTTAATTTTTCTTTTTCAGATTCTGACCTGCCATGACCATATTTGCATTAATCCACACTCTTCTGATTTTTTTTTCTGATTTTTCTTAATTAATTTGATAATTTCTTTAATTATTTACTAAATTTTTTGCCAATTTAAGTAATTTCGCGTATTTTTATCTACACGTAAATACATGTGGGATACATGTGAACATTCCTAATTATTATTTAGGCCATTCTATGATTTTTAGTATACATATAATCTATCTCTAGTAATTTATTAGGTATTAACTTACACTTTTCGCCTTTTTGATAATTAGCAATTATTATACTAAAAATTTGCAAATTTTGTAGTCTCCTATTTTATTACTTATTTTCTTAAATTCAAGCTTATAGGGTCATTTTTACTAGTATTTCTCTCCATAGTTTATAATTCGAGTTTGATCGGATCCGTTAACCAATCACCCTAAACCTTGTGCTCTAAGTTTAATCCTACAGTCTCTTAACTTAACTTTAGGGCTTACATTTGCCTTGCCTTACAAGGTAGGACGATGTGTCCTTGAATGGGGGCTTGCTAGCCTTGAAGTAGAGACTGAATCTTTGCACTAGCTCATTAGAAGAGCTGATGGAATTGTCGGGGAGGTGGTTAAACCATGTCCAAGCTACCTTCCTTGAGAGGCTTAGAAAGGGCTTGCACATTATGGCATCCCAATAACTATAGAGGTTCATGATAGTGCGGAAGTGGAGAAGGTAATCATCAGGGTTACTTGTGCCATCATACTGGTCTAGGGATGGAAGTTTGCCATTAGGATGCAACACTTTATCTTGGACACGCCTGGTGAACAGGTTCTTATTGTTGGTGACCAGTTTGGCGTCACCATCGGCCTTGTTCCCTTACTGTTTGGAAAGCTACCTTACCATGGCGTGGAGCTCGTTTAAGTAAGTATCATCTACTGGGTAAGCTCAATGTGCAGCTAAGTAAGCCCGTACTCCCTACGAATTGGCTTCCTATTTGTTTACTGCTAGAGCTTAGTCGCGAGTGACCGTAAACCTTGCTAGCTACTACTACAAAAGAGGATTAAGTTGGTGATCCTTGCCATTCTGCCGCTATGTAGGGGGTTAATCTGCCTAATGTAGGCATTCGAGGCTTTAGGAGGGTGGGTTTGTACACTATACCTCTCTACTTCTTCAAGGCGAGCGTGAGTTAGATTGTTTTGTACATCATATCCCTCGACCAAGGCTCCATAAGCTCCAAGTGCTCCTCCAGTACAACTTATAGGAGGGGTTGGTTGCTCACAGGTTAGTTGTTTACCAATTGGTGGTTCTCTTGCTTATCGCGATGAGACATGGTGTTGGGGAAATTGATTGTAGAAAATGTGTTTAATGAGTATAAGGTTTTGGGTGTAGGAATTCGGTTTCCCACAAACGATACCAAATGTTGTCTTTAAGGATTTGTCAGTAGTTGTTGGGCTTTATATATAATAAGCCTACAAAACAAAACATTGTAAGGGGACAGTAAGGTATTGTCTGACGTGATCACTTCGATATTTAAGTTAGCAGTCAATACTTTAGAAAATAGAGGGTACTTTGAATAATAGGTAAGCTTATTATGCAGGGCGTAGAGCTTTACCATTAGGTAGTAAACTGGTATTTATAGCGAAGTGGCGCCGATAGTCGGAGGTTAGTTAATGAAGAGAGATCTTCTCCTACAAGTATAGGAGAGTGGAATCATGATATCTAATATGTTCTACTTATTTTAGATGTGGCTGTTAATTCTATTTGATCTTTATCTTATGCATTCTAGCTGTTACAAGACTTATTAGGCTTGATCAATCCATGCCTAGGGCTAGAGCTCCCGAGAACGAACCTTAGGTGACAAGACATGTTAGATCTAGTCGAGCTTTAGCAACTCATTTTTAAAGAGCCCTGTCAACAGAAACTCTTGTGCTAAATGGTTGAAATATATCATTTAGTATTATTAGCTTGCTTATTAACTATTTTTAACTTCAAATATTACAAATCCAATTGGTTTTGAATTTATCATAAAATATAGCTCTATGATATTCAGTTTTTAGTTTATATATACAGATATTTGATTTTTCCCATCAACCAATTCTAAAATAAAACCTTCTAATTATGTTTTTGCATTCTCATCCG
Organism: Lumnitzera racemosa; assembly: GCA_024138005.1. Taxonomy (NCBI): domain Eukaryota; kingdom Viridiplantae; phylum Streptophyta; class Magnoliopsida; order Myrtales; family Combretaceae; genus Lumnitzera; species Lumnitzera racemosa. The sequence continues at coordinate 86,546,149 of JAMXBC010000011.1, forward strand.
GATTTATTAATAAAGATAAAAATGAAGTAAATTTAATTACACAATATTTTTCTATAAATTATGACCGATCTCTGTAGCTTATTTAAAAGAACTAATATTTTTTGCACTTACGACTTTGAAAACAAATAATTTTTGAGTGGAAATAAAGGTACAACAGAAGATCTTTCATAATACTAGATTTATTTTATTCATGCGGCCGTCGTGTTAATTTTGTCAATTTATTTTATGCCTTTTTTATGAATCTTTGATTTTTTTTCTTCTATTTTGTTTGACAACGTGATACACATTCCTTTTTTCTTTTTTCTTTTTCTTTTTCTCTAACAATATATTATAACTTACGAGTTCGAACATGATACATTTCATTATAAATCTAATATTCACATCACTAAACTATAGCATAATATATATTAGGTTTTCACTTTACTTTTTCTTTTTTATTAATTGAAATATGAAATGTTAATCACATTATTAAAATATCCTTCAACTTCTTTCAGTAACTTGTAGTCATACTTATATATATCTAATCGATGCAAAGCAGTTTCAAATAAAACTGCTTTTATTAACTACCAATAGAATGGAATGATACTGAGAGCACTTTCTTTCCAACATCACGTTATATGGATAAAAATATTATTTATTTATTTTTTAATTATTTATTACATTTTAAGCACCTGTAATACTGGTGTCATGTTCACTAGAATAAGATAAGGTAAGAGAATTATTTCTGCCGTCCTTGGTAGGTGTACCTGTTGGTGCGCCTCTCATAATATAGGAAAATGTTTTCTTCTCTTTCCTTACATTTTATTGTTTATTTTTAAATTAATTTTGTCGACTTCTAGGAGTTAAAGAATATACGATTTTGTATGTGTTTTAAACATAGTCCGTGTGTTTAGTTGGGAAAGATAAAGCCAACTACCAGGAGAGTATTTTCCAAGCACTCGCAGATGATTATTTCACTCACTAATTAATTAAACAATATTACATGAAATTATTGTTTACTGTGTGCATATATCCTTTGCTATAGGGAATTTGACTAATTCAAATTATAATAAAAATTTGAATTTTTGATAATTAATTTTGAGTTATACTTTACCCTCTAAATTTATTTATTTTTTAAAACTAGAAGTGCAGTAACGCAACATAGAATTAAACAGCTAAATTTGATATATTAAATGAGATAAGCAAAGGAATTAGCCCAATTGTATTCAAAATGTGTTATTTTAGCATCGTAAGACTATGAAAAGACATGAAGCGAGGCAGATAAGATGGCCTTAAGGTAAGAGTCAAAACACCAAGTCAAATCAAATAATTCAATAACTACCATATATCTTCTTTTCTCCTTTCTTTTTTTCTTAATAGCTATAAATATATTTGAAAGCTTTTAAGTACGGATAAAATCCTTGACTCTAAATACATGGTTTCACCTTTTTTTATAATTTTTAAAAACGTTGACATACGTTTTCAATTACCAATAAAACTTTAAAATCTTCACTTATAAAACTGATTATGAAAGTATAATAACTTGTAACTTATAAACGTGATTTCCCCTAACTCTTAACTTAATTTTAATAATCTGAGTTCCGCAATTATATGCATCAAAACTACTATCCAACAAGTCCCGCGGATGATGCTTACCTAGAGTGAGCTTCCCCACAATAAAGTATTAGGTAGCATTATCAAAGCCACTTTGAAGTTGATGGGGATAGCAGTCCCCACACATCTTTTCTAACATAGAATAATTCGCTATGTTAGCTTGGCCACTTACAAGTGGGCATGTTTTTAAGTAATCTGTTCCATATATAATATATGATTAGATTGTGGCAATAGCGTTCACAGAAAAGGTAAATACAGTAGAGTTTGACCTTTAAATTGGTAGTATGGTGGTAGTGAAAATTTTATTGTACCATTGCCCAAAAATCCATAGACCCTTCTGTGGTATGCTACGAATTTAGAAGATGTTTTGAATTTTTTTAAACCACATAAGGTTATCGTAGAAAAAAAAAAAAGGAAAATTACAAAATTTTTATGGTATTTTCCTTGGAAAATTTCTCCATATTAAATATCCATTTAGAAATTTCGTGAATTTTCTATAAAATATTATAATATTTCATGTTTCTGAACAATGTAACTGTAGAAGCTTCTTTATTCTCGCTAACTGAACATGTTGAGCAAACCCATGTAGTGACTCCATTCACTTGGCAGATAGTTCACTTCCATATGCATGGGGCCAATATAAAGGCAACACAGCTAAGATATCAGTGGGATGTAACCCAATCAAAAAGTGGATTCTATTTTTATGATAGGAAAGCATTGGGTCAGCAGTGCAACGAATCTCCTAGATTATGCTGCAAAGACTTTCCCATGAAAGCATTGCCTTTTCCTTTCTTTGAGTAGATTTCTTCTTATCTATTTTTTCTTTTATTTTTTACTCCATTGAATAAAACAAAAAAGATTCATCTCATCAGAAAATCAACATCTATATTACCAAGCTATAAAGACCTTAGCTTGTTATTTGTCTTTATACCCCTCCTTCATTCAAATTAGCCAACTAAATTTAATTTCACCTACTATTTTAAAGTCTAATAATTGCTTTATTTTAGATGAGCGACATTTACATGACCTACCCCCCTCTACCTCTTTCACTTTCATAGTTATTGCAACTAGATCTCTAACCTTAATGGTAGCATTGCTTTCTTCTTCCCATATTACAAGGTTGCACATATCATTGTTGATGATGCGGGGATGTAAGGTCGAGATGAATAGGGTATAGCATGCATTTACCGTGTTAAACTAGCCTAACATGACAATATGGGTTAGGCCCTCTCTCACGTACAACCATAGTAAATAATACTCCAACCTCTCCCTTATAGAAAGACCTAGAAAAAAGGTAAAATCTCCCTCTTTCTATATATGTATGTATATATGCATTGCACTCAAGCATGTATGTATAGCAAGAAATGGATATAAGAGGATCAAAATTTAGAGCCCAAGTTTAAATAGAGAACCATACGTTTAAGTGATCAAAATAAATTATCAACATTATATTAAGTGGTTCCAATAAAGGATTAAATTTTCAAATAGTTAAAATAAAATATCAACGTTATGATAAGAGATTCAATAGAGAATTAAAATTAGAGAAGTTATGAAATAAAATCAGGATTTTAATCCCCTATTTAAACTCTTATAATAACGTTAATTCTTTATTTTGATTATTTAAAATTCGATTTTCTATTTAAACTTAACTTTAAATATTAAATTCTTTTGTGTATTATTTTCAATATATATATATATATATATCCCTCTCTCCCTCTCCCCCAACCTCTCTCTGTCTTTCTCTCTCAAGTTTAAGTAACCACAAGTAGTGACATTGATTTTCTTTATTCGAGATAAATGTAAGGCTACGACATATTCTAACTTTGAGTATTAGTGACTCCAAAAAGATAGTAAGGAAGAGGAAAGCGTTCAAGGAGTGATTATTGGGGTAAAGGATGAATCTCCTTTTTATTACTCTATTATTTACACTTTAGTGTAATTTGTTACAATTTATTTTTTTATTTTTGGTTAAAACAATGAATTAACATGAACTATTTGTGTTCCATAATCTTTTAGTCCTTCATAGCCTTGTAATCTATCGTGATGGAAGATTGAGTGTATCAATTTCTTAACTCGTCAAAAAAAGCACCTTGTCCTTAATGTAGATGTTGAATTAGTCTCTCTTAAAATCAAGTAGGAGAGCTTAGGCAATGGCTGAAGACCTTAAGCTCCGATTGGCTTTCAGAGCTTCTTACCTCTTACTAATATAATGGTGTGGGTGTAAATATTACTAATTGTTTCTTTGCTATAACACTTAGCTATATAATTTTTTGGATAACAATCCAAAACAATAATTGCACATATGCTATGGGAACATGGGAATCTTGGTGAAATCGAATTCTTTATAGATAGTTTGTTTGTCAAAATCTAAAGGATGCATATGCCCATTGTATTGAATCTTGGACTCTTATTGTCTATTGAGATATATATGGGACCACCTTAAGTCTTGCTTATTTTCCTTATTTATGAATCATACTGAAATCGTGGAAATTATTCGAGTAATAAGCGTATTCAAGTTGAGTAAGTAATTGTAATAAGTTAGGATTAAAATGGTGCTAGTAAAGGTTACTTCTATAATCTTCATAAAGTTAGCAGATTTTATATTTTAAGTTATTTAAGTATTTTATAATGATTACGATGATACAACATTTATTAAAAATAGATAAGAGACAAGAAAGTTGTAACTAACAAAGATTGACAATGTAAAAGAAAAAGACATAATGTTATAAGTTATGATTTATTAAAGCATGTTTAGGAAAATTCGTTTAAATGAGCTAAAGAATTGCTGATAGGTGAATACTTTCCCTAACTCAATTGATTGTGGTGCGTTGTGGCTAAAATTCCAAACCATATGCTTGCTAACTGTTGAACCCTATATAATCACATACTATTTAACGTTCGAGAATGCAGGTGTCTACAGTTTGTCATGTGTCAATGCCGAGGTATTAACACACAAAGACTTAAAACCTACTAATGAACAATCCATAAACTACATTAGCATTATGCAAATCTCTAAATCATAATATAAGCAGCTTTATAAGTCTTGCTTTACAACATCAACAACCACACTATTATCTGTAGAGTTTGTCATGCTTTTACAAACTCCACAATATAATAACAATTAATGAAGTCTTACTTTCTTCTATTACCTAATACTAACAATACATTAATTGTAGTAAAGATAAGGAGTCTACACTTCTAGTACAACCACAACATATACCTTACGCTATATAACTAACAACCCTCATATCATTCCTTACAGTAGGTATAATCATCATTCTCTACGTCGTACATCAAGTCATACCCTAAGTGGTCATAATAATCCTCGTCTCCTACATTACTTGCATCTAAAAGCAAGGTCTTTGAAGGGTAAGCAAAATTTCCCTGGTACGAAAGTTATGCAATCACATACGCAGGAGAAAGCATAATCCATTTCACATACAAATGTGATCATGTATCATACAGTCGGTTATTATCTTCAGTTTAAGTCTGAAAAGCATCACAACTTTAGCGTTCCAAAGCTTAAGGTAACTCATAACCTCGAATCACATACTATTATATACCATATAAATATCTGGTGTTGGATGCTCTCTAACACCTTAGAGCCATTAATCAAACTAAAATATAACTAAACCGACTTGACAAGAAACTTCACTTAAGACAACACCACTTATCAATCCTCGAGTGCCATCTTAGGATCACCGGTACTCCAAGTCTCTTAGGCTTAACCAAGCATACTCAATACGTTAAACCTTTAAGGCTGAATATAAATATATTGATTTACTACTAAGAACACATACAACAAGCATGTAACCTCGTACCTAAACCAGCAATCTCATACAACACTTGATTCTTTAAACAAATTGTATCGACTCTAGAACCTAAGATAAGAATGTATTTCACTGAACTTTAGGTCTCTTTTCTCATGTTAAAGTCAAACTTAAGTTATCTTAATCCAATTCCTTTTAAACTCTAACTTGTTATTAGGTGATTTTATAAGTGTTTATTTAGCGATTTGGGGGTTAAATTCTAAATTAGTTTAGATTAAATCATGTTTTGGTTTGATAAGAATAAATTTGGAGTTAAAAAATACATTTGTTAGGTGATTCTGATCAACTATTGTCAAGATGGCATTAGGAAATACCATCAGGACGATTCCTCAAATAGAATCAAAACAAAGTTATGTAGGAGTGGGCCTTGTCGTCATAACGGTTCCAAAACAGCCATATGTTGAAGTTCATTTTCTTCGACGAACATCTACTCAAATTGTAGAAATCGACACCTACATCTCAAAACTCATTTTCTACTTTCTTATTCCTTCCATAACACCAAGGAAATCATTTCTAAACCATTATCTTTCAAAATTATCACTTATTACATAAGAACTAAATCATTTAAAGAAACTTACTTGTGACGATGAATCTCTTTAAGAATCATCTTCTTTTCTTTACTTTTTTTTTTGTTTTCTTCAAAAAAAAAATTTCCATATAAGATAATTCTATAACTTCAACAATCTTTTGTTTAATCACATTACTCTATTCTTTCCTACTCCAAAATATCCAAGTTTACACTTACCCTTTCAAGAACTTCAAGTTTCTCTATCAAACCCTACAAAACCAACGAGTTCTTCCTTTTTTGAGTAGAGAAATTGTGTCAAAACAATTATAATCATAGAGTTCTAAAGGAAAAATTAAGGAAAACGTTGCACTTACCTTCCTTTTCTGATTCTTCTCGTGATTGAAGGGCTGGAACTGTTTTGGTTTCTAGAAAAGTTATGTTAGGGAAGGAGAGAGAAAGAGATACATGTTTTAAATTAACGAGCACTAAATTAAGAAACTTGTCTTAAGTTAGTATCATGCAGTACACCATATTTAGATTGATTAAGTTCATTTCACCTAAATTAACGAGCACTAAATTAAGAAACTATTCATACTGTAATGATGTAGCAAGCCCTAATTTATTACTCACACAAGGTAAGATAACTATGCATATCAACAAAATGAAGAGATAACAAGGAATGCAACATGAGATAAGTAGAAGAATAAACCCCTTTTTAGATCCCTTGTAGACATCTTTACAATACACAAACAATGAATTTCCATTGTCTCTCTTGAGTAATTGTAGAAAAAGTACACTGTGTAACACTTAGTAATTATACAGAAATTGGAAAACGTAATGGGTACAAAGATGGATGAATAGATGTGTTTATGGTTAATCCTTAAAACTAAGGTCTAGATTATTTAAAAAATAAAAAAATGAATCTCCTCCTTGTTTGAATTTTGCAGGTGCATATATATTCTCTTCATCAAAAGGTTCGAAATATACTATTTCAAGATACCTCTTAATGTTAAAACCCTTTAAACGTATTGGTTTGTGTGAAAAAAGTTAAAGATGAGTAATTGTATCTACTATCATCAAACCCGTGATTCAAGGAGTGATCATCTCGAGAAAAGAATCATCTTCACCCACTATGGTCGTGATGTAACATGTGATCATCTCATTGCAAACATTTCACCTCTTCACGTTCGTAATAGAGGGAGTGATCACCCTTTTGATGTGTTATCATAGTCATGATTAACAGGTAGATAACAACTTCACCCTGAGTTATGCTTGTGATTGAAGGCACAACCAATTTTAGGTATTCAAATCTTCTTTAATCATGCCTTACATCATGGTCATGATCAATCTAAATCTCGCTGTTCTTATAGAATTTTTTTTTTTTTTGCTCTTGAATAATCTAAAATTGATATATTCTATAATTAAGTACAAAGAACTTGAGAAATAAACACAATTATAATCAATTCATACCTAAATATGCCTAAAAGGTGTAGAGTAATTGATATCTATCATTGGGTTTAGGGTATATATAGTAAATTCACTAACTACTCTAAATAGATAATATAAATTCACTAAGTTTTTCTTTTATTTTTTCTTTTATTCCATATACGCTATATCTTCTGAGGAAAAAAAAAAGTTTGTTGGCTTATTATGCTTAAAAAGGAATAAACCGTTCAAAAGTGAATCGTAAGGAAATAAAAATAAAAGCACTAAATTTTGATTATGCATGCCATTAGCATGCATTACAACTTTATAAATAGATTAGTATCCACCAAAACCCATCGGGCCTTCCTTCTTCCTCCTTCCTCCTCTTCATCCCCCTTACCCTTCCTTCTTCCTCCTCTTCCTTTTATGTATTTTTAGAATCTTTCCTCTTCCAAACTTCATCGTTCTTTCATTATTCTCTTACCATTTACTAGCATGTCAATTTCTTACATATCTTTCAGTTTTCATCTCATGGTAGGTAACTTTGTTGCTTTTTAAATTACTTCATTTATATTCAGTGTGTAAAATTTTAGGAGAATGTAAACACAACTACTCATGTTTATGTAGAGAGCTTTTTGGGCTACCTTTTCCTCAAGGGAACAAATGTGCTAATGACAAACAACCACCTCTTATGCTCTTTGTGAAATGATGATGTATGTTTGATATATGACAAAACAAAGGAGGAATAGGTGGTGGCCGTAGAGGAAGATGAGCATGACGATATAGCTAAGACCAAAAAGGAGGAGTAGGTTGAGGACAATGATAACTAGTAAACAATATGCTTTCCTATGGAAAAAGGAGGAATAGGTTCTTTTTTCTCTTTTTTATTTAGATTTTTCTATTGTAATTAATTGAAAAGGAGATGTAGCATTGGTACTATGTATATTAATCTCATATAGACTGAATTTCCAACCTTTATCTCACTGAAAGATGTTTACTTACTATCTTGTACATATATTGTTAAGCCATTTACTATGTAATGGATGAATGTGAATGAGTCACCAATCTAGACTACATATAGTATATTCAACAGTTAGTTAATCTAATAAATTATAATGAAATAATTTAAATGTGCTATAAGCATCAATTTTGCTTTAAAATGAATTCCTAAAAATAATCTTAATTAAATGAATTTCAAATTTAAATTACAAAACTATACTTTAATTATGGAAGTAGATACCTAATAAAAACTTTTTCTTTTATTGTATCATAAGTGTTGATAGGCTATTTTGGACCCAACCCAAGGCCCAATCAAAGCAAAGACTAACTGGGGCCCATTAGCGAATGAGGAATTAAGCACCGTGCCTCACCTCCACCTAAGCATTTCATGGTCATCCTGAGCACTTTACTAATACTTAAGCATCTTAGGGGCCTGTTCTTTGTGTGCTCAACCACCAAGGTGCTTGATGGTTTACCTGAGCATCTTGCCATCTGCTTGGCCACCCTCGAGCTCCACAGCCTCCAGTTGAGCTTCTCCTGTATGTTTGCTATGCTAGATATGCCCTCTCCCCTACAGGAGCTCTACGGAAGGTCGACCCATGACTCGTAGACCGATCGATGCCCACTTCTCTTGGAGCCTTTTATCTTTTACTCCTCCCTCTCTCCTTATTAATTGTACTCTTGGCATCCGTAGTACGACCAATACAATCAACATCCCCTAAGAATGTTAGCGTCCTAGGTTTTAGATGTAGCTACTAATGTATTCATGGCTAACTTGCTTATAAAGCTTCCTTGTCACTCTTCCAGCGCGTGTCTCTTGCATGTAACAAGTATGATGAACCTTAGTTCAACACATGTCCTTATAGGTGAACATAACACAAGGAGCCAAAGGTACAAGGTCTCTCTTCCATGACTTCACATACGTTACTTGTACACATTGCAAACCAAGTACCCCCTCTCATTCTTGAAGAAGATTGCTTGGAAGTCCATACATTAGCATATTTTATCCCTCCTTTACCTTCCTTATTGACTTGAGCATCGAAGGGACCTTGTAGACCAACCCAATGGAGGCTTCTTGCAGGTATTTAAGAGCAAGGAAGATGCCTAATATTTAAGCCTAATTGCACCCTCCTTAGCGTTCGAGCCTATTCTCCTCACCATGTCTGTTTGATCCTATGTCAACATTTTTGTGCCTATCTTTACTAGTCAATTCACTCCATATGGCTAAAAGCAAGAACAATCATCCTTAAGCATCACTTTAAATTGATGGTGATAAGTTATTACCACCATTACCATTACAGTGTTCACCAACTCTCCCATCTCCAATAACCTAAGCCTTTAAGATGTAGTAGCTTAGGGTGTTTGTTCAATAAGTATTTGAAGACGACCATAGGACTTAAGAATCCAATGCCATATAGCAAAAGGAGTTGGCTATCCTCAAGAAGGCATCACAGAAATACCCTTACAAAGAGGAAATGGTCAGCTCAACTACACAACTAAGCAGGCATAATGAAACACATACTAAGCATCCAACAAGTTCTTGCCATCAGCTGTAACACAATTGCTGTATTGCCAAGGACTTACATGATCAGTTGAATTGCAATTGTGGCAATACGAACATAGAGGGTAAATGCTTTGAAATGAGCAAAGTACCTAGGGACTCGTCCTAATGACGCTCCTAAAAACCACTCGAAGATAAGAACGTCCAAGAGTTAGACGAACACATACGCTGCGCATATAACATGCACGACTAAAAGAAGGCAGAATCCTCAGCCTACGTCTTGTAGTTAACCACAACGAAGAGCCCATCTTAATATGTATGATGGGATGAGGTAACTAGATGACTACTTGGTGCACTTTTGCACATTGATAAGCCTCTACAACTTTACGAACACCATTATGTGCAAAGCCTTCCTTAGTACACTCATAAAGGTCGCCTTACTGTGATTCAACACCCTACCTGATGCTCAATCAATTCTTTCAACTAGCTGGCAATTAAATTCCAACAATACTTTCTCAGTTCTAAGGTTCTATGCAAAAACTCATTTATACTATACAACATTAAGCAATGGCCCAACGAGTCACCGTAGGTGTACTTGGAGTGGTTTAACCATAGAAAGATTGACCTCCTTGATGACCAAAATCGTTGGGGCAGAAGAGGCTAGGTTAACACCATTTTCGAAGGCCTTGGTCTTGTAGGAGCTACATCCTCCACACTAGTTGAGCACGAGGTGTAACTCTTCTAAAGCAAAAAACCTAAAGCGGACACAACCATTAGCTTCACTACTAAGGATAAGAAGGGTATCGACTGCTTACACTGTGATACATTATTCATAAACATAGAAATAGGGTACTTTGATGTTCGTCGATAGTAGAAGTTTAGTAGACAATCCTATAAACATAGCTTCACAAGTTTTAGAAGTTGCAGACCTATGCTAGTCAAGGGGCTCATCACCCGACCAGTTTAACTGGGTGACGGTACACACATTGATATACAGTTGATTGACTTTGTAGTTATTGACCACTGGTTGCCATATAGTATTGTCTTGGGATAATCGAGCATTATAAAGTTCAACATGCCCATAAGACAAAGGTGCCTTAAGGCAAAGTTCCCAACATTGATAGGAGTTGGCAAAGCATGAGGAGACTAAAAGTTGTCAGGTTGAGATGGTTGATAAGATTGTCCTTGGTAGCTTGAAGAAGAGGGTAGAATACGCCGATGGTAGATGGGCAAATGGGCTCTCCAATATCTTTTGGGGATACTATACAACCTGTAGAACTTCTACGAAAGAAATACCTTTCTGTCTTACCTTCGAGTCTAAGGATGTCCTTCCCATCAAGCTCGAGTGGCACATGAGTAGAGTCCAAAACTTTGATGTTAATACAAACAATATGGCCATCTAGGCAAGCTTTGACACAATCAAGCCTGTATGCCCCATTACTCGCATCTTCCTTTGAGCATATAAGCTCTTCCCATTTGGGGACGAGCTTGCCTTACCCTTCTCTCGAGCCTGTGGCTTTTAGCTTTCAGCACACTAAATCTCAAGGTTAGAACACCTTATGCCAGACTTTCTTGTTACAATATCAATCCATGCGTTGTTGGTAGGTTGTCACTTGAGATTGTATTTTACTTAAGTTTTGTAGCAAATTTGCAATTCTTGTTAGAACTTAATAAATCAATGAGGAGATGAGTTCCTTACACTTGTCTATCGTCCACTCTTATTGGTTTACATTGCGTACTTTCTTACTTAGATCGATTATCATTGCCGAAAATGAACTCGAAGTTGGTACCAATACTAATGACCTTGAGGATAAAGGCCTTAGACATTGTCACATCAATTTTATCTACGATGTCTAAGCACTCACGAAGCCCTTGGATATGAGGACCTTAGGCTATGCGAATGTCACAATCTCTGTTTTGCAAGGAAGTGGGGGTGTTTAACTTGGGGTTTAATGTGAAGCAAGTAACGTCAGCTGGCAGTTTGTTCATAGGGTTAGGTAGTCTCTTAAAGCGAGGTTGGCCACTCGTAAGCAAACTGGTCGGGAGCTAATACGGCTTTCTTGATGATGGCCATGGCAAGCTGAAACCAGTTGGGAAGTTGAACGTCTTCTATCATATGGAGGATGATGACAATACTAGTTAGTACTCCTAAAGTAAGAGAAGCTTGAAACAATCTTGAGAAGATAAGAAGGGAAAGGCTAGCTCGCCTTCCGTAATCAAAAGTCAAAGAAAATATATGTGACAAAGGAGGGTTAAGTGCTACATGAGCACTTATGGAGGGGCTAAACCTGCTGTCCCATGACACGAGCACTTAGGGATGATGTATAGTCCCAACCTCAAATGGTCCTAGCAATACTAATGCCTAATGAGCCACTAATAAAGGGCTTAATATGCTAGTATACTCGATAAGCATGCTAAAGTAACAATAAAAATTGAACCCTACACTGTAGTATTCTAAGTACTAGCAATTACACAGCCTACAATGCATGTTCGATTAAGATTACTAGTTATATCTATAGTTAAGTCTAGTGTGAGGCATTCAATTAATTCACACAAATCAAACAATTGTAGTCTAGAGTAGCAAATTAGAATCGTACAACTAAACTTGGAAGTATGTACATACAAGCATGTATGTAATTAAGCTACCTAACAAACACATCTAAATATAATCATAAGCCTCCGAATACTTTAATAAAGTACTCCTAAATATAGTTACATATTGATCTTAAACTTACCTAGATTTCTTACTTATTCACTTAAGGTGTGACTTACGTCGAGCATTCGCCAATAGTCTCTATAAAACAAATGTTGTTTTAGTTCTCATATTATTACCATATATAAACTTTCTTCTGTAACTTAAATTATTATTTGGGGTTTTACTATACCTAATTATTCAAGTTCTAAGTCCCTGGTAGTTAAACTCATCTTTTAGCTAGGTTTTAATTTAGCTCCTATTTCCTTCTCTGACTCATCCTTTGAATGAGATTCTAAATCAGCTTCTAATTAGACTTTACTCATAAGTTTCAAAAACTCTCTTCAACCTGTTCTATAAAGTTTAGCTAACCACAACTCAAGTAAATATAGTCTCTAATTCAGGCTCTGATCAACTCCTTAAAGCACCATTATACCCCCTATCACTGATTTAAGTTCTGAATTTGCTTTTGAATTAGCTTCTAGTTACAGTTTTACATAAAAGTTCAAGAAACTCCCCCTGATTCATTCTCTAAAGCTTAACTAATTATATTTTAAGTATACTAAGTCTCTTATTTAGTTTCAAGTCACCCTCCTAGCTTATACTATTTGCTCTGTTCTTGATCTATCTTTTGAATTAGCTTGTCATCTGAAGGTACTTCATACTTTAGCATAAACATTCATAAGTTTGGTTTACAATCATATTCAAAGTTCATCATATAGCTTATTTTCACTTTAGTTTATGTTATACCCCGAAGTCACAGAGTCACAACAGTTCCGCCGTGTAAGCCATTCTATGATAGTAACTGGCCTTACAGTGCCTACCATAGACATGACCTACATAAGGCGTCGACGACTCCTCGCTTTGAAGTAAACAGTCCGATTAACAATTAACTACAATTATGATAAATAGTACAAATTTCTAATAACATGTACAATATATATATATGTCCACAGAGCTTTCCAGGAAGTTTTACATAACATAACAGTTTACTAGATTACAGAATAACCACCGGTCTTTCATTCTTAATTACATGGTCACTCTAGTTAAACACTATACTAAGCAACTTGATCCTCACACCCCTGACTTCCAACAGACTAACCTTTGGGTAATTGTAGGGCGACATAGTGCTTTGAGTGTTTAGAAATCAGAACGTGCAAAAGGATCTATAAGGGTATGAGCAACAGGATCTATAAGGGTATGAGCAACTACAGCTCACTAAGTTGAATTGGAGACTCATGAATGCATACAAGTACAAACAGGGTTATCAAGCAATTATTTTCATGCAATACAACAATCAAGTGTCATTGCACAACGTAGTTCGGTCCGTTGTGAAATCAGAGAAATTTCACCCGCTCCAATCCGAGTTGAGGAGTTTTCATGTTATGCAGCAGCTTACAACCAAACCCAAGCTTGTGCAATGGAGACCTCGCTTCTCCCGCGACTACCTTAGAACCATTGACTTCACCTTCACCGTGACCTCATCTCCTGTCACTTAGTTCGATTAAGGATGAAGAAGGGACCATTTTGTAATCCTTCGCTATCCCTTTTGAAGCGGTTGGTATTTGGTTGGAGAATCCTATGATTCCCTAATGGGTTGCAATGCATAACATTTTCGGTTATTAGGGTCGAATACGATTAAATTCCATTTAGGGTGTTCAAACAATTTCATACCAATTCAATCAGTCACAAAATCACTCATATTACAAATTCAGCATAAATTCAGATACATCAAACACATACATAAACTACTTACAATCACAATTATATACAAGCCTAAGTCTTCGAGTACTACAAAATTAGTACTCTATTACAATAAGCAATAACCCAACTTACTTGGAATTGCTCGATCGCTCGATCCCTTAAACGTAAGCTGATGTGTCTCTAGGTATCCTATAATACAAATAGGTTTTTTTAGTACTTATAATTTATGGTTTCATGTTTTAAGTTATATTTTAACTCATTTTTTCGTATATACCCATTACGTCCTAATGATTTGTTGTACTCTATTTCGAGGTTCGAATCCTAAATTAGATTTTAAATTTTGATTCCTAAGCTTTAAATATGCTCGAATCCTAATGTGAAATTAATCACATTAAGCTCGAGTGTCCAAATATCCTATTGGGTCTTAATTTGGTATTCTAAACTATTCGGTACACACTAACTCTAATTGAGGTATCGGATTTATTTCCGATGTGTGAAAATCTTATATATTGAGACATTTACTTAAAATTAAATGTTATTTCAGATTTATTATTTTTCTGATTTCTATTATAATATTATCTAAATAACCCTAATTTTTTAGATTTATTAATTTACAATTTCACATATTACTAATTTCTTATATTAATTACCTAATTTTCTAAATTAACCATACTTAATACTCCAAAGGCTAAGATTAGGATTCCATCTCAGAGATTAACATCCCTAAACATCTAATTAATATCTAAATTAGTAATTAATATCTTAATCACCTAATTAACCCTAAATCACCCAATTTTTCCATCATTTTAGGGCTAAAAATTAACTTAAAAATTTCAAAAATTAATTTTAAAAAAATGGCTTTATAGCACTGTTCCATATCATATGAGCATCCTACAGAAAAAAATTGAGCTCTAAACTACACTCTTAGCCTATTTATTTTCCGTTCTAATCATGCTCGGTTTTGAATAATTTGTTAAGAACCTTATATTTTTAGACGTAATTAAACTAAATAAATATTTTTCCCTAAATCTACATACAATAAAACCTCAGAATAACAAGTTTCATAATTTTTTGGGCAAAATAACTAATTTTACAAAATTATTCAAAATCGGAAAATTTAACAGACTAACCGATCCGACGCTTTCTAGCCATCTAAACCCTGTCCAAAGCTATCAGCCGGCTTAGACGGTGGGGCTAGAGTGGTGTGGTAGTGGCAGCAGCTCGATCCTAGGTGGTAGTGAGGTGTGGGTTTCTCTCACTACTCCCCTCACTACTCGAATTTACACAGTTTCCTTTTTTTTTTTTTCTGGATTTTCTCTCGATTTTTTCAGTTTTCCTATTTTTCCCTAATACTAAACTATCCAAATGACTTCTGGAAATTTTTCCCCTATTTATAGACGATTTTTGTAATTATTATTCATTAATTAGACAAGACTTTGCCCAATTTCCTTGATTTTTGGCTTTTATGTTGTCTAATTTTGATTGGTTGATTTTGATTTTACAGATCTTGACTTGCCACGACCTGATTTGGATTATTCTAACCTTTTTTGATTTTTTTCTGATTTTTTTCATAATTAATTTATAATTTTCTTTAATTATTTACTTAGTTTTTAGCCAATTTAAGTAATTTCGCGTATTTTTATCTACACGTAAATACATGTGGGGTACATGTGAACATTCCTAATTATTATTTTGGTCATTTTAAAATTTTTAGTATATATATAATCTATCTTTAGTAATTTATTAGTTATTCGATTATACTTTTCGCCTTTTCGGTAATTAGTACTTATTATACTTAAAATTTGAAAATTTTATAGTCTCTTATTTTATTACTTTTTTTCTTAAATTCAAGTTTACGAGGTCATTTTTACTAATATTTCTCTCCATAGTTTATAATTTGGGTTTGATCGGATCCATTAACCAATCGCCCTAAACCTTGTGTTCTAAGTTCAAGCTTACGGTCACTTGGCTTAGCTTTAGGGCTTACAGTTTAGATCAACTTCACTTGACTCCTACATTTGAATACTTTGCATATTACATATATATACACCCTAAATCCATAATATTCAAATCCAATTCTCCCAACACCACTAAACTCATCACTAAACATTATTCAACATTACAAAATATTAGAATTCACCCTAAATTAGAATCTAGATCAATTACTTGGAAAATTACTAAATATATGTTGATAAATAGTTATTTTAATAGGATTTTAGAGCCAAAAATCCAAATAAATATATATAATAGTTTTTACATAAAAAGTTTCATAGAAATCTAATATACATAATAGATGTTTACAGAAAAATTTCAAAGCCAAAATAACATCAACAAGGTTTCTGAAAATAAAAGCGAAATCGACTCGGTTTTAGCAATTTGTTAAGAGTGGTATATTTTGGGACTCAATTTAAACAAAACAATATTTTTACCTAAGAATACATAGAAAAATATGTTAGAATAATTTTTTCCATAATTTTAGGTGAAAATTGCTATTTTTAGCGAATTTAGCAAAATTGAGTAGGTTTTGTTCACTCAATGACATTGCTTACTCCTGCCACCAACGACGGTGGGGATGTTGTCAACGGTAAGGGGCACTACCTCCTCTATCAAGTGGTAGTGGCCTCTTTCTCCTAGGTATTGGTTTTGTTGATGCACTCCAATTTAACCTTAATTGCATTATATTTTGTCAAATTTCCTAAAAATAGTTACTTACCTCTCCTTACTCTTTGTCTCTATTTTTTTTGTCTACTAAAGCGACAAATGAGTTCACAAAGGGTTGTCTAGATTTTACCGGGAAGGATTTAGGTCAGTTGCAATTTTTTTCCAAGCCAAGTGTCATCAATTCTACGGCTTCCTTTAAATGATATGTCCTTATCACTACTTTTCTTTTTGCCAAACCATATCCTATTATGTTATGCCTCATTCTGGCATATTTTAGTGTAACAAATTATTTTTCTAAAATTTTTATTAATTTTTCTATATTTATTTAGCATATATTAATTATTTTAAATAATTTTGGGTATTTACGCGTACACATAAATACATATATATTACAAATAAATACTAGTAAATATTATTTAAGTTATTATATGATTTTTAGTACACATATAATTTATCTTTAATAATTTATTAATTATCGAAATTCGTTTTTTGCATTTTTGAAAAATAATAGGTAAAATACATTTATTATATAAACATAATATTTAATTATCTAATTTTTTTTTTTAAATCTAAACTTGCGGGGTTATTTCTATTAATATTTTTAGCTCTAATGTAAAATTTGGGCTCAATCGTTCAACTAATATGATTAGCCTAAATTTTACAAATCGTTTCTAAACTAACCAATTATTAATTGATTACCAGTTTTTGTAGGGTCTCATATTCCTTCCCCCTACAAAAAGTTTCATTGTTAAAATTGGTGCATTCAAAATCTTCCTTAGAAGAAGATATATATATTCTTAAAATTACAATCTATTTCGTATCTTTTAAGTTATCTTCTGATTGAGATTCCAAACTTCCCTCTAATTGAGCTTCTAATTTGATTTCTTCATTTATCTCCCAAATTCTCAATCCCATTTCTCTTCCTTTACAGTTCATACTTGATATTAATCATATCTTATTCTATCATTGAAATCTATCAATCGTATTATACTACTCACTTTACGTTTTAACTCCATAACCATTCAATTACCCTTATTGATCTATCCTCTGTTTCATTCTCTATAACACTCATTCTTAAATTTCACTTACGGTCATCAATGTTATTGGTCCATCGTATGCTGCCAATCTTTTCTCCTATTTTTACTTTTCTACTTGCAATAGCTATGCTATTGTTATAATTTTTCATTTGTTTATTCATACAACTTAGCGTGCGACTAACATAAGTAAATTTAACAAATCTTGACTTTCTTCCATCTTATATTTAAATGAGAAGGTTGACAATTTAGATCTCAGCTTAACTCAACTTAATAAGAACGGATATGACTCTTGATCAACAGATTCATTAAGAGAGGCATCAACATGAATTCATGATTTAACAAAACTTAACATGATAGAATATACTTGAAGAGTTAGCAAGGCAAGAGACTTAACAAATAAGAAATTTAATCATCTTAGATTTTCCATTCCTTTGTTGGACTACCCATTACAATTGCTCATATGAAGTGTATTATTTCTTCATACCTTTCTTATACATTTGATCGCCTCAGTAGATCTTCTTTCTTGGTAATGATTGTCAGTAATCTCCTCTTGGTCATTGCTTTAACATTTTTAGTATCTACAGAAATTCCTTCTCCAGATATAACTGATTTAAGGGAAGAATATTATCTCATCCAAAAGTCATACTTCTTGAATCTAGCATACTACTTATGGTTGCTTAACTTTAGTAATGTCATCTACAAATACTTTGTCTATTCTTCTTAAGTTATTGAGTAAATCAAAGTACTATCAATAGTTATCACAACAAGTTTCTTCATTTACAATTCATAAGGTTAATTCTTCAATTGTGTGAATGTAGTCAATGCATTACTTTTCCAAAAGACACCATTAGGAATTCATAGTGTCCATATCATAACTAGGACACAATTTTAGGTACTTCTTCTAACTTAATATGAAATTAATAATATTCTAACCTAAAGATGTTTTAGGAAAATATGGTCACTTTAATATGACAATTCCTAAATTCAGAGTTAAAGATATTTATTTCAAATAGTCACTTTATTTATCACCTTATCTTCATAGCACCGTATATATTTTCCCTTTCAAATAACATAGGTGTTTTTTACGAAGAATTACTTACACTTGTAAATTCCTTATTCAATAATTTTTTGAAGCCACTCCTTTAGCTTTAAGGTTCTATTTGCAACACCTAATAAAAAACTTCAGTTATAGGTTTGGTTCTTAGCTAACTTAATTCCTAAAGTTCAATTTCTCAAGATGAAGTTATTTCAAACAATCTATAGAAAATACAAGTTGGACATTTATATACTTCTAGTAGATCCATTTTTTTTTTTTATACTTTCCTCAATTTCTCACTTACAAGTATCTAAAAAGCTTTTAATCACCTATTATTACTAGCCTTTCTCTTTTATTCCACTCGAATCACAATCTGTAGCTTTCTCAGGTTAATATCCTTCCTCTCGTGTGCATTTTAACTTAAGAAATTCCACCCACAAACTTCTTACTTGCAATAGGTGAGCATCTCAGTGTTAGTATTGTAATTATAACTCATCCATATTTATGTGGATATATATATATATATATATTCTAGAATAATTATACATTATTCTTATGATTATCAACCGATTCTTTTGTTTATAGAACTTCAATTCTAAGTAGTTGAGTTTAACTTACATTTAAATTTTTACTCCAAAATAAGAACTTTGAATATTTCTCTTTCATAAGTCCTATTACAACTTTACCTTCAACTCCCAAGATCACCGCGTTGTCATCATGATAATATTTCTCCATTTGTTTAACACAATTACCTTCATTAACCAACATGTTTTCCAGGATAAGTATTTGAACAATTAAAATAGTATTACTTGATTCCTTCATATCTCCAGTTCCTCATCTATCCACAAACAGTGCTTAAAAGTGCATCTACTCTACTAACTTTAATGACTCTTAATCAAATGTCATTGCATGATGTTATCTGTGTCACATCCCAAAGCGGCAGAGTCGTAACGTTGGCCTTACAACTGCTATCTTAGACTTGATTTACATAAGGCGTCCACGACTAACCCACTTTGAAGTAAATAGTTTGTAATTTAAATAAATCATTTACCTAAGAAAGTGAGAAAATTTATATATATACACTATAATTCAGTTATTACATTATTCAAAAATAAAAAATTCTAAAATAAAACAAAACTTAGACCTTAAGAATATATGTTTGTTTTTTAAATATTTTTCCTCACTTCCCAGGATCCAGCAGTTGCTAGCTTCAAAGTAGTTGTTTGTCACTTCTTAGCTAACACCTGTACGACATCTATAGGGATGTGAGCAACCACAGCTCAGTAAGTTAGGATGGAGGACTTAAAACTATACCATAAACACAATAAGGTTATTAATTAACTTATTAGGTGCAATGCATGTTCAAGCAAATGCCATCGCAAGACATTGTCGGGCCCGTCATGAGATTAGAGAAATTTTGCCTGCTCTAATCCGGGTTGAGGAGTTGCCATTAATGCAACAGCTTACGACTAAACCCAGGCTTGTGCAATGGAGACCTCGCTCCTCCCGTGACTACCTTCAAACCATTGACTTCACCCTCGCTGCGACCTCCTCTCTTGTCACTTAGTTCAACTAAGGATGAAGAAGGGACCATTATGCAATCCTGTGCTATCCCTTTTGAAGGGGTCGGTATTTGGCCGGAGAGTCCTAAGTTCCCCTAATGGGTTGCCATATAGGTCCGTTTATGATTATAGGTCGTATATTCGATTAGATCCAGTTTAGAGTGGTCAATTAGTTCATACAAATCATACAATATAAGCCAGAACAACAAACAGAATCATAGCATCACTCATAATCAAGCACATGCGCACATCCAACTATCTAACAAGTACAACCAAGCATACTTTTAAGCCTCCAAAATATAGCATAGTATTAATCCCAACTTACCTCGACTCGTCGCTTATTCACTCGAGGTCTGACTTGCTCAGGTCATCGCCGATCATCCCTATAACACAAACGTGGTTTCAATTTTTCATATAACTATTATAGGTTCATTTTATCCTATAACGCTTATTACTATGTGTTGTTTAGGGATTAATATGCCTAATTATCTAGGTCTTAAGTCTTTTACAATTATTCTAGGTTTGGGGTTAGGTTCGAGTTCAGTTTTCGCATCGATTTCTAAATTAGGTTCTAGGTTGATTTCTAAGTATTGTTTTATACTCGAACCCTAGAAATTCATTTCAACACATAATGTGAAATTAATCACATTATTTCCCGATCTCCCAAATACCATCATTATCTCTAATTGGTATTTTATTTTACCCGGTACAGTTAAATCCTTATTAGTGTACCAAATTTACTCCTGATGTAATTTTTTTTTATATTTTTCACTAATTACATAAATTTAAGTTTCCTATTAGATTTATTGTACATTTTTATTATTATCATAATATCAATTTTTATTATAATATTTTCTATTTATTATATTTCTAATAATTGTGTATTATGTACTATTACTTATTATGTACATAATACACATCTAATTTTTCTATTACTCTAATTACCATCTCCCAACATCAATTATCATTTCAAAATGTCTAAATTCATTCTAAATCAGATTTTACATCTAATTACCCTAATTTACAAAATTAACTTAAAATTTACTATTTTTCCCTATTACTCATTTACTACATAATTAACCTAATAATTACATCTAACACCCTAAATGCTACAAGTATCATACTTCATCAGATTTCAACATCCTAAAACATATAATTATTCACTAAATTAGTAATTAACCATTTAATTACTTAATTAATCCTAAATTACCTATTTTATGTCTCATTTTAAGGCTTAAAAATTATCTAAAATTAATTTTTGAAAATGGGCTTTATAGCACTGTTCTATATTATCTAAGTAGTCTATACAAAAATTTTGGGTTTAAAACTACACTCCTAAAGTCATTTATTTCTAAATTGAAACATGCTCGGTTTTGCATGATTTCTTAAGGATCCTATATCACGAGACATATTTTCATCAAAATAATATTTTTCATAAAAATTAAATACAAAAATATTCCAAAATAACAAGTTTCATAATTTTCTAAGAATATTTACTATTTTTACAAAATTACACAAAATCGGGCTGGAAATCGAACTCACCGATTTAGGTAGCTCTGGCCACCGTCGGTGGCCATAGTTATGTCGGCCCACCTGAGCACTGCTACCATCGTATGGTGGTGGTGGCCATCCACTCCCACTTTCTTGTCGAGTTTGGGTTCTCCTTTGTAGCCCTAACTGCACAGTTTTCCTTTTTTTTTTTCTTTGGTTTTTCTCTTGATTTTCGAAGCTCTCTATTTTTCTCAGTCTCTAAACTACCCAAATGAACTTCTGAAAAATTTGGGGTATTTATAGAGCTTTGTGGTAATTAATGTGCATTAAATTGGACAAGATATTGCCTAAATTCCTTAATTTTTTGCTTTTGTGTTGCTCTAATTTAATTGGCTGATTTTTTTTATTATTTTCCCTAACTGCCACAACCCAATTCTGGATCATTCCTTGTTTTTCTATATTTTTCCTGATTTTTCCTTAATTAATTATGAATTTTCTTTAATTATTTCTTATTATTTTAGTATATTTTGCGTATTTTAAATAATTACACGTATTTCTAAATACATGTAAATTCATATATAGTACAAATAAACATTCTTAAATATTATTTAGGTCATTTTATGATTTTTAGTATACATATAATTTATCTCTAGCGATTCGTTAATTATCGGAATGCATTTTACGCATTTTCGATAAATAACGAGTTATATACTTAAAATTTGGAATTTTTATATTCTTTTATTTTATTGCTTATTTTCTTAAATTCAAATTTACGGGATTATTTTACTATTATTTCTAACTTTACTTTATAATTTAGGCTCGATCAGGTCTTTCAATCGATCGAAATCTCGAATAGCTAGTTTTGAGACTTACAATTTGGTCCATCATGAGATTAAAAAAATTATGCCCACTTTAATTTTAGTCGAAGAGTTCCACACAAATTCAATAGCTCACGACCAAACCTAAGCTTATGCAATATAGACATTTCTCCTCTTGCGACTACGTTCGAATCATTTCCTTCATCCTTTTGACGACCTCCCCTCTTGTCACTTAATTCAACTAGGAATGAAGAAGGGATCATTATGCTATAATGTTATTCCTTTTGAAGAGATCGATATTTGGTTAGAGAATCCTAAGTGTCCCCTAATGAGTTACAGTACATGTTTGATTAAGATTATAAGTCATATATATAGTTAAGTCTAGTTTGAGGTGTTTAATAAATTCACACAAATGAAACAATTGCAATCCAAAGTAGCAAACCAGAATCATACAACTAGACTCAAAAACATGTACATACAAGCGTGAGCACAATCAAGCTACTTAACAAATACATCAGAATATAGTCTTAAGCTTCTAAGTACTTTAATATAGTACTCCCAAATATAGTTACATATTGATCTCAAACTTACCTAGATTTCCTGCTTGCTTCCTTAAGGTATGACTCGCATCAATTCTTTAAATAGTCCTTAAAATAAGATGTTGGTTTAGTACTCATATTACTACCATATATAAACTTTATTTTGTAATTTAAATTATTTTCTTTGGTTTAAGGTTTTACTATATTGAATTATTTAGGTTTTAAGTCCCTTGTGGTTAAATTCGTTTTTTAGTTAAGTTCTAATTTAGCTTTTAATTCATCCTTTGAATTAGATTTTGAGCTTCTGATTACACTTTACTCATAAATTTGAAACGCCCTCCGGCTTGTTCTATAAAGATTTTCTAACCACAACTAAGGTAAATATAGTCTCTAATTCAAGTTTTGATCACCTCCCTAAAGTGCCAATATACCCTTGATTCAAGTTTTAACCACCCTAAGATCTAAATTTGCTTCTAATTCAACTTCTGTTTACGGTTTTATGCATAAGTCCTATAAACTCCCCTTGATTCATTTTGTGAACTTCAACTAATTATATTTTAAGTCTCTTATTTAGTTTATAGTCATCCCCTTAGTTCATCCTATATGCTCTATTCTTGATCTATCTTTTGAATTAGCTTTTGACTCGAGGGTATTGTATATTTTAGTATTAACACTCAAAAGTCTGATTTACAATTAGATTAAAAATTCATCATATAGCTTATTTTCACTTTAGTTTAGATCAACTCCACTTGACTCCTACATTTGAATACTTCATATACTACATATAAATACACCTTAAATCCATAATATTCAAATCCAATGCTCCTAATCCTACCAAACTCATCACTTAACATTATAAAATATCAAAATTAATCTCAAATTAGAATTTAGATCAATTACTTGAAAAATTACTAACTATATGTTGATAAATAGCTATTTTAATAGGATTTTAGAGCCTAAAATTCAAAAAAAGAAAAAAAAAAGCTATCATGAAAAATTTTTTCATAGCAATCTAAAATACTTAATAGATGTTTTGGGTATATTTTGGGACGCGATTTAAATAAAACAATATTTTTCCCTAAAACTAGATACAAAAGTATGCTAGAATAAATTTTTCCATAAAAATTACTATTTTTAACGAATTTAGCAAAATTGGGTGGGTTTTGTTCACTCACTAGTGTTGGTTGCTTTGGCCACCAGCAGTGGTAGGGTTGTTATTGGTGGCAATAGGCATTGCCTCCTTTGTTAAGTGGTGGTAACCTCTTGCTCCCTAGTATTAGTTTGGTTTACATGCTTTGATTTTACCTTAATTACACTCTATTTTGTTAAATTTCCTAAAAATACTAACTTACCTCTCGTTACTCTCTCTTTATTTTTTCTATCTGCTAAAGTGACCAAATGAGCTAAGGGAGGGCTGTTTAGAATTTATAGGGAAGGATTTAGGTCGATTGAAATTTTTTTGCAAGAAGTGTCACTAATGCTACAACTTTCTTTAAATGATATGTCCTTATCACTACTTTTCTTTTTGCCAAACCATATCCCAGCATACCATGCCTCATTCTGGCATATTCTAGTGTAACACATTATTTTTATAAAATTTTTATTAATTTATTTAGTATATATGAGCAATTTTAAGTAATTTCAAATGTTTATGGCTACATGTAAATGTATATATATTACACGTAAATATTCTTAAATATTATTTAAGTTATTCTATGATTTTTATTACTCATATAATTTATCTCTAATAATTTATTAATTATCGGAATTTATTTTTCACATTTCTGATAAATAATAAGTAAAATATATTTATTTAATAAATAAAACATTTAATTATCTAATTATTTCATTTTTTTTTAAATCCAAACTTATGGAGTTATTTTTGCAAATATTTCTAACTTTTTCGTAAAATTCGAGCTCAATTATTCAACTTACACTATCGCCCTAAATTTTACAAACCATTTTAGAACTAACCAATTATTAGTTAATTACCAATTTTTGTAAGGTCTCACTTGTAGTGCGTATCTCCTATATGTAGTGAGTACGAATGAACCCTATTTCAATGTACATCCCTAGTAGGCGAATTCATAGCAGAAGGAGTGAAAAGTACAAGGACTCTCTTCCATAACTTCATGCACATCACTTATACACATTGCAAACCAAATAACCCCTCTCTCTCTTGAAGAAGAGTGCTTAAAACTCCATACATTAGCACTTTTTGTTCCTCTTTTTCTTCCTTTACTGATTTGAGCATCAAAAGGCCTTCGTAGACCAACCCATTGGGGACTTCTTGTAGTTATTGAGGAGTAAGGAGCATACTTAATATTCTAGCCTAACAATACTCTCCTTAGTGTTCAAGTCCATTCTCCTCACCGTGTCCGATTAATCCCACATCAATAACAAGTAATTAAGGATTTTAATTGCTATCAATAAACATTAAAGGAATACTATTGTAATTTTGTGAAGTAACTTATCTTAAAAAGTAGCAATTGATATTAGGAGTAAATTGTATCTTTAATCCTTAACCGTTTCATAAATATATCTTTAGTCCTTACTTGGGCCTATGGCAAAGTCAATTGGAAAAGTTGAGCCATAAGATGATAAGGATTAAATGTACAATTATGAAATGGCTAAGGAGAAGCAAAAAAAAAAAAAAAATGGTTAAGGATGCAAGCCATAACTTATCCTTAAGAGAATACTAGCTTGTAAAAATGTTGTAAAAATGATTTATTTTGTAACTTATCCTAAAGTAACTTATTCAATAATTCTATCTCTATCATTGAGAGAAGGCTAGCTTGCCCTTTGGAATGCAAGTAAAAATGAGAATTCAAAGGATGGTTAAGGGTCTCATAAGTCCTCTAGGAGGGGTGAATCTCCTATCTCCTGGCAAGTGATATCAAAGCTAAAGTTCTAATTTCATCAAGTGACCTAAATGCTGTTTAGTATGCCAAATAATGGTTAAGAGATGGAGTCACTTGCTTAAGAATGGCAATGGTTGACTAAAACTAGTTGGAACAATTGAGCTTTCCAAACATATGTAGGCTTGTGAAAAAAACCTAGGAAGACACTTCTTATGAGAAAGATGAGCTTAGAACAATCCTTGAAAATTAGGAAAAAAAAAAAAAAGCTAGCTTACCATTTAGAATATGAGTAAAAATAGGAAGTTAAAAAATAGTTAAGTGTTGTATGTGCACTTCGAGAGGAGTAAACCTCTCACCTGGTGATAAGTTTACTATTATGGACGTATTTTTCTAAACACTTATGTGCAACACTTAAGCACCATTAACCTTATCTAAAGTACTAAGTTAACCTATTACTTTCAATACAACAAAAATAAGTAGAGTGAGAAAGTAGAGAGAGAATTTCTTAGAGAATATGTAAATTTTCACTAAAAAATGGATGAGTACAAATGAGGAGAGATCCCTTATATACAAAAGGCCTTTTAGAATTGATAGTTGAGATTTATCTAATCTAATGACTAAGATTATTTCCAACCTACTACCTATGATAGAATGATCCAAGACCTTCTAGAACGTTCCTAAATCTATAGATTTCATTAGATCTAAACGAGATTATCCATAATACCTTTAAGCAAACCTTCATCTTAAATTGTAGCTAACATATTCAATAACATTAGGCCTCTATTATGCTGCCATTCGAAGCTATAAGTAATCTACCTACGACATTTCCCCCTACCTAATTTAGTGACATCCTCATTGTGGCTTCCCTCTTGTATCCCTATCTGCTTTTTTCCTTTGCCTCAATTTCCTATCAATGACTATTTCTTAATAACAATCCTCAGTAGCCTTTTGTCTCCTTCTAGCCCAATGCATTGCCCTACCCTTTACAAATTTATCCTCCACTGCTAAGATTCTATTATGCTCTAATAATTCTTTTGGTGTTGAACTTTGTGGGGCCCTAGCATTAACCTCTTATGCAGCGATACTACCTTCCTTACTCCATACCAACACTACCTTCCTCCCCTTTGCCTTTTCAAAAAAGAAAACCATAAAACCTACAGGAGCTTTTTTTAGCCACCCCTCATTGTTATATGCATTACAGCAATAAGCCTTAGTGCTTAACTAGTTTCCTACTATTAAGACTATGCATTAGATATCCTATTGAGCAAGTAAATACAATTAGGTTGAGGAATAATAATAATGGCATTGATCCAATTGAAAAAACCATACTAATGACAAACTAAGTCATCTATAGCGACTACTTTAATGTTCTCTATCCTACACCAACTTTTGATGCTAAAGAGCACATTCTTAGTGACCCTAAAACATTATGAGCTCCCTAAAGTTCAACCATCTTGAGTCAGGCTTTACACTCGTCAACCTTTAACCTGAGTTCGTTAGTAACATCCTTTAAAATGAATAAATGTGAGCTTCTTATATCTACTATTGCATTTACCTTCTTTCCATCTACCTTGGCTTTTACATACATCAAGTTCTTTGGCTCCTTAATATCTTGAAAGTGGCATAAAGGAGATAAAGTATACCAAGTTGACTCTTATCGTCCTTATCGGGCTTAGCCTCTATGATTAATGTAAGCCCAAAAGCCAAGCCAAGTAACCGTAGGATTGAACTTAGAACCCAAGATTTTGGGCGATTGGTTAAAGGATCCGATCAAACCCAAATTATAAACTATTGAGAGGAATATTAGTAAAACTGACCCCGTAAACTTGAATTTAAGAAAATAAGTAATAAAATAGGAGATTATAAAATTTTCAAATTTTAAGCATAATAGGTATTAATTATCGAAAATGCGAAAAGTGTAATGAAATAACTAATAAATTACTAGAGATAGATTATATGTATACTAAAAATTTTAGAATGACCAAAATAATATTTAGGAATGTTCACGTGTACCCCACATGTATTACGTGTAGATACAAATACGCGTAATTACCTAAATTAGCCTAAAATTAAGCAAATAATTAAAGAAAAATACAAAATAATTATAGAAAAATCAGAAAAAAATCAGAAGGGGATAAGTTGCAATAAGATCAGGTCGTGGTCAGCAAGAAAAAAAATAACCAATAAGAATGTGACAAACAAAAAGCAAAAAATCATGGAATTGGGGCAAAATCCCATCAAATTAATGCACATTAAATTCTACAATTGTCTATAAATAGGGGAAAAAAATTCCAGAAGTCCTTTGGTCAAATTAGGATCTGAGAAAAATCAAAACATCGAAAAAATCGAGAGAAAATCCAGAAAAAAAAAAAGAAAACTGTGCAGATTAGGCAAGTAAGCTAAACCCACCACTCACCACCACCTGGGACCGAACCACCACCACTACCCTATACTAGACCCACCGCCTGGACCGGCCGACAACATTGGACCGGGTTTGGACGGCCCAAAAGCTTCGAACCGGTTAGTCATTTATTCACCCGATTTTTGTATAATTTTGTAAAATTATTTATTTTACCCAGAAAATTATGAAACTTGTTATTATGAGGTTTTTTTGTATGTAGATTTAGGAAAAAATATTGATTTAGTTTCATTATGTTTGGAAATATAGGGTCCCTAACAAATTGTTCAAAACCGAACATTAGTAAACCGGAAAATAAATAGGTTTAGGGATGTAGTTTGGAGTTCAAAATTTTTCTGTAGGATGCTCATATGATGTATAATAGTGCTATGAAGCCATTTTTTTAAAATTAATTTTTGAAATTTTTAAGTTAATTTTTAGCCCTAAAATGATGGTAAAATTGGGTGATTTAGGGTTAATTAAGTGATTAGGATGTTAATTACTGATTTGGATCTTAATTAGAGGTTTAGGGAAGTTAATCTCTACAGTGGAACCTTAATCCTAGCCTTTAGGTACTAAGTATGGTTAATTAGGAAAATTAGGTAAGTAATAAAATAAATTAGTAATATGTGAAAATGTAAATTAATAAATCTAAAAAAATAAGGTTATTTAGATAATATTATAATAGAAATCAGAAAAATAATAAATTTGAAATGACATTTAATTTTAAGTAAATATCTCAAAATGTAAGATTTTTACACACCGGGAATAAATCCGATACCTCAATTAGGGTTAGCGTGTACCGAATAGTTTAGAATACAAAAATTACGACCCAATAGGATATTTGAATACCCGAGCATAATGTGATTAATATCACATTGGGATTCGAGCTTAATTACGACTTAGGAATCAAAACTAGAATCTAGTTTAGGAGCCGAACCCCGAAATAGAATACAACGAATCATTAATACGTTATAGGTATACATGAGGAAAATGAGTTATATTATGAATTAGAATAAGAATCCATAAAATATAAGTACTAAAAGAACCTATTTGTATTATAGGACACCAAGAAACAAATCAGCTCGCAACTAAAGGATCGAGCGATCGAGCAAATTCAAGTAAGTTGGGTTATTGTTTATTGTAATAGAGTACTAGTTTTGTAGTACTCGGAGACTTAGGCTTGTATATGATTGTGATTGTAAATAGTTTGCGCATGTGCTTGATGTATCTGAATTCGTGCTGGAATTTATACTGTGAATGATTTTGTGACTGATTGAATTGGTATGAACTTGTTGAATACCCTAACCGGCATTTAATCTTAGTCGACCCTAATAACCGAAAATGTCATGCATTGCAACCCGTTAGGGGATCATAAGACTCTCCAACCAAATACCGACCCCTTCGAAAGGGATAGCATAGGATTGCAAAATGGTCCCTTCTTCATCTTCAGTCGAACTAAGTGACAGGAGAGGAGGTCGCGACGGGGGTGAAGTCAATGGTTCGAAGATAGTCACAGGAGGAGTGAGGTCTCCATTGCACAAGCCTGGGTTTGGTTGTGAGCTGCTGCATAACATGGAACTCCTCAACCCGGATTGGAGCGGGTGAAATTTTTCTAATTTCACAACGGACCGGACTACGTTGTGCGATGACACTTGATTGTTGCATTGCATGAAAATAATTGTTTGATAACCCTGTTTGTGCTTGTATGCATTGATGAGTCTCCAATTCAACTTACTGGGCTGTAGTTGCTCATACCCTTATAGATCATTTTGCAGGTTCTGATTTGTAAACACTTCAAGTACTATGCCGCCCTACAATTACCCAGAAGTTAGTCCGTTTGAAGCCAGGGGTGTGAGAATCAAGTTACTTAATATAATGTGTTACTAGAATGACCATGTAATTATGAAGGAAAGACTAATAGTTATTATTTAATCTAGTGAACTGTCGTGTTCGTGTAAAACTTCTTGGGAAGCTCTGTGGACTTATTTACAATTATCTATGTTTTATAGAACTTTGTGATAATTATCATAATTGTAGTATAATTATTAATCGAACTGTTTACTTCAAAGCGAGAAGTCGTCCACGCCTTGTGTATATTATCTCTATGGTAGACACTGTGAGGCCAGTTACTATCATAGAATGGTTTACACGGTGGGACTGTTGCGACTTTGCGACTTCGGGGCGTAACAATTAAAGCATCTAAACATTCCTTCTTTGGATAGTCCAAGCATAATGTGGTTCATCATAGAAATAACACATCAATTGTTATGACCTCCTCTTTTCTCCCATTCTCTTCAACTCTCCCTTCTTTTGTTGGATTTGAAGATCTTTTATTTTTTACTTCTTCTCCTTCATTACTCATGAAAGGCTAATCATACTCCTTTTGGAACTCCACAAGGCCCCTTACTACAACAATTGCTTTGGAGATATTCTCCGGTACCTATCATTCTAACTCCAACTTAGCTTATGACTTTAACCTATCTACGAACATGACGAGAGCATCATCCAACTTGAGGTCCAATATGTAAAGTATGAGTTTTAAGAAATCTTAAATCTACTGCTTTACACTAGCCTTTTGGGTAAGATGTCGAAGTTTGATTTTGGCTTGCCTTCTCGCATTTTAAGAGGAGAATCGGTCTCAAAACTCTTGTACAAAATTTGCATGTAATCTTGCTAACCCTTTTCCTCCACTAAACCATTGTAATGTCTCTCAAGTATAAAGCTGCAATTCTCACATTCCATCATCAATGAGCTCAATTGCCCCAAAAATTTACTTAACTCCCTATAGAAAACCGTTTACCCCTCTAATATACCACATACCCTTAAAGCACCCCTAGTTTTGGCACTTCCACCAAGGTGCCAAATGGATTATCGCTCTATTAGCTAATGCCATCCTACAAGTTGTTAATTGAATCCTAAGGTCTTTAATCTTCTTCTTCAAGGTTGCCATAATGGTAGTCATTCTTTCTTCTACCTTAACTACCTTGACAATCCTCATTGCCAATTATAACCCTTAAGCCTTCTATTGAGTTTCGAGGGTATTGTCTTATAGTGTCAAGCTTCCCATGGTATAGTTAAGAGCTTCTTGCAACTTACCTTAGAGTTCTTCCTCTTACTCCCTTATGTGGGCTAGTGACTCTTCCAATCCCTCATTCACCTCAACGATGCATAGCCCTTCCTTCTCAAGCCTAGCCTTAGGTTCCACTAACAAACCCCTCGATTGAGCTCTTTGCTTGGTAAATGGTTACGGCCCATCACTAGTCCTCTCCATCACAACCTGGGCACTATTCTCCGATCAGAAGACATCTTTACTTTTGCTTTTTCAAAAACATGCTTTGATACCAAGCATCATGAGCATACTTTTTTAGACACTCATGTGCGGTACTTAGTTACTCCTAAGCCTGTCTAGAGTACTTAGTTGGCTTATTATAGTCAATAGGCACAAATAAGTAAGTGAGAAAGTAGAGAAAGTAACTCTTATGGGAATGTAAACTGTTATAAAAGAGTGGTTAAGTGCAAAGGATTAGAGACCTCCTATATATACAAAAAGACCTTTTAGTAGAGATGATCAGATTATGGCTAAGAATGATTCTTACTTTCCACCTTGTCTACTCTATCTATTATGATACAATGATTCAGGGTCTTCTAGAACCTCATAGAACATTCCTAGATTTGGAGTCTTTAATGGGTCTCGATGACATGATTCATGAAACCTCTAGGGAGAACGTTTCTTAGGCGGCAACTAACCCCTTCAATATCACCGTGCCTTCATTGAGCTGCCATTTGGAGCTCTGAATAATTAGCCTCAAATTCTGCCCATGAACTAATTTGTCTTCCGCGCTGGAGAGACAATGCATGCTATCAAACTTTCTTAACCAACTAATAACGCCAAACACGCATTAATTTCTTCCACATGTAATTGTCCAAACTATTATCTTGAGCATTAGTTTCGTACATTTCCCAATGTAATTAATCCTTTAGATTTCAAACAAAACAATAACTTTCCAAACAAAATAATGGATAAAAGGGTTTCTAACTCTATTTAATATATGCCAATCCGGTTTCTATATGTTTTTACAAAAAATTGCTTGAAACCTAAAGCAATCAACGTGAAGCCAATATCCACAATGTGATTTTTGTGATTTTATTTCGCGAATGCGGAGGAAACGTGAAAGCATAAATTCTTATTCGCAGCCCTTACGTAATAATCTTTTAATTGTGCTATACAAAAATTTAATGCAATAGGGAACTCATCCCTTTCTCTTACCCATAAGATATTATATTCATGAAAATTTTTAATCTTCAAATTGTAAAGCACAAACCAAGTACTAAAAACTGTTATCATCGAATAATATAAATAACAGTATTATAATAAGATGAATTAAATTCAAGAATTTCCTTTCTCTATTTTACATAAAAAAAAAAGAATTGAAACCAACAGTAATTTTAAATCTTCTTTTTAATTTAAGATATTATATTAAACCAAATTTAGATATGTTTTCATAATGTTCAACGCTCTTGATTTATTAATTATTTTAAGTTGTTTTCAATGAAAGGACCAATTGTAATTACCTTCTCGTAACCCTTTTATACATAATTTTATTTAATGCCCAGTTCCTATAATACCAAAAACAAGGTATTTACTAGTTCTATTTCTAATGTGTTTACATTTTCTTTTCTATTGTTTGCTTTTCATCATAAACTTATCAAGCAAAAGGCATCATTTATGACGAGGGAAATGTTACATTCTTAAAAATTATGTAACGGACTGAAAAATTTATCCTGTTTTTTTTTTCTTTTGAAATTTCTTAACATCTGTTTCTATGAGATCGCTACGATAAAGAGAAGTATTGCAATTCTAAATTACCAATTTAAATATTGGTTTAAAAGGTATTCTAAACATTTAACTTAAGATATTATATGTGATTATATAATCTAAGAATTTTTTTATGATCTTATTCTTATTTTTTAGGAACCAATCAAACCTGTATCCTATCTTTAATTTACATTTTCTAAAATCTAAATAATTGAATTAATTGTGAATTATCTTTTCTTTAGAATATTCATCTTTTTCTCTTTCCTTGAAATGCGGTTGCATTTGCACAATAACAAAACTACTCGCTTTATTTATAAAAAAGTTAATTAAAAAAATCATCAATAGTTATTATCGTAATTACAAAATAAAAAAAGCACCAATAATTTAGTCTATATCATAATGTACTCTTTATTAATTTAAATGACAGTGTTTATCCTATATTTATAACAAATTATAAAACATGTTTGTGAAAAATCTTTTAAATAAATTTATTTTGTTAATAATCTAAACCAATATCTATGTAATATATTGGGTACTTTTTGTATTTACTTTTTTTTTTTCTCTTGCCAAATATTGAGAGAGGAAATGATCTTGATTCATCTTTTTGGAAATTCATGTAACATAATTATAAGTGTCTTGACTTTTATATTTACTTTTTAATATAAAGAATATTGAGAACTGACTATAGAAAACTAAGACTGTGTATTGATTATATTTTTCTAAAAATCAAAAGAATGATTGAAAATGCATATAATTATAAGGGATTTTTTACGGTTTCATCTCTTATTTTGATGGAATAGATCTAATCCTATATTTCATCATTAACTTAAATTCTTTCTATCTAAATCGTTAAATTTATGATAACGAGTTAAATAGATATCCGGACAGTAAAAAAATCCCCATACTTATATAGGATAACCCTCTACCTATTTTTATCCGTTAAACCATGTTTGAGATCAAATGACAAGGCTGTCGATGTCAAAAAAAAGTACAAGAAAAGGGAAAAGGAATTTAGGAGAAAGAATCATAAAAAACACAAAAGGTGAGTGTATAATGCAACATGGGGAGAACCTTTACCATGCAAGTGGCTAATATCCTCTAGCCGTGGGTGTGATGTGTTTTCGTGTATCTTTATCTACAATGCTATTGCTCTTCCACACTATAAATTGTTCTTCTCTTTGGCCACCAATTTCAGGAATCGTATCTTTTTCTTCTTCCTCACGAAGCCAACTCATGAGAAGCCCCCTCTTCATCTCTTCTCTTCAAACCACTACCTTCCACTAAACTATTGTCATCTCTCTCTGTCTCACCCCTCTCTCTCTCTCTCTCAAGGCATAACCACCTGTTTTCCATATCTTTATCTTCAACCGCATGAGCAAACGTAGGATACAAAGAGGTCCTCTCCTTTGTTTTCACCACAAGTTTCAAGAATATGGTATCTTTCTCTTCAATTCCGTTTTTGTGTTAGGATTCTCTTTCCCTCTCTCTCTCTCTCTCTCTCCCTTCTAGGTGTCCATTTCTTAAATCTCCCTCGTCTTTTCTTCTTTGTCCACCATATTTTTATCCACCATGCTTTGCCTAGGATCAAACGTTATTCCTCGAAGAATCATTAGCCTCCTATATATATAGGGGAAAGTAATATGAAAATTTCCATCCCCAATATCTTGTTCTTTAAGAAACTTTCCAAACATCGGAATAAACCTCGTTATAACATGGCAAAGTCTATTCACACCACTCATATTCACGACATCCCTGATTTTATAACGTCTAACATGTTTTCTTTAGTAACTTGTACTCGCACTCGAAATGCGATGTCCCTCGTGTGCCAAAGGTGGTACAAGATGGAGAGATCCACTCGCGCAACCCTTACACTTCGAGGCAACATCCGTGATCTCTTCCTCGTCCCAATGTGTTTTCATGCCGTGTCAAAACTCGATTTATCCCATCTCTCCCCATGGGGTCATCCTCTCCTGGATGCATCTCCAGATGCAGATTTAGTAGCCCAACTTCTCCATAGGGCTTTCCCTTCCGTGGTTTCATTGACAATCTATTTGCGAAACCCTTCCACACTTCATCATCTTGCTCCTAGATGGCCAAATTTGCGAAACGTGAAGCTTATCCGTTGGCATCAAAGGTCACCAGCTCCCATAGGGTCGGATTTGCTTGAATTATTCCAACATTGTCATTCGCTTTCTTCACTCGACATCTCCAAATTTTATTGTTGGAACGAAGATGTCCCAGCAGCTCTAACATCATACCCCAATGTTGGAGCATCATTGTTACACCTCAATATCCTTTCTCATACTTCCTGTGAGGGGTTCAAAGCACATGAACTTCTTGCCATCACGGAAGCTTGCCCTAACCTCCAGGAATTTATAACTGGATGTGTGTTCAACCCAGTGATTCCGGACTTTGTTGGGGATGGGACATTACTATCTCTTGCATCAAATTGCCCTCGTCTTTCTCTACTTCACCTGGTAGATTCTGCATCCCTGATGAATTCACGACCAGACCCGGACGACGACGGTTACACAACTCAAGATGCCAAAATCAGCAAAAGCAACCTGGCGAACTTCTTTGCTAGGTTACCTTTGTTAGAAGAATTAGTTCTTGATATATGTTACAACATTCGAGATAGTGATCATGCCTTGGAACAATTAAGTTCAAGTAGTCCTGAGCTTAGAAGTTTGAAACTAGGTCAATTTCACGGAATTTACCAAGGGTTGAATTTAGAGCCTGAAGGAATTGCAATCTGCAAGGGTCTGAAATCCTTGTCCATCAAGAATTGTGCTGATTTAACTGACTCTATCTTGATAGCAATCTCGCAGGGATGCCCGAAACTCCAATGCTTTGTCGTTCAAGGTTGCAAGAGAGTGACGGAAATTGGGATTGGAGAGATGGCTAGGGCCCTTAGCAATTCTTTAGTTGAAGTGAAGATTTCTTCTTGTAAGCATCTGGATGCTTTTCGTGCAATTAGGGCTTTAGAACCAATGAAAGATAGATTAGAAAGACTACATATTGATTGTTGTTGGGAAAGTAGTGTACTTAATGTAACAGATGACCCCGCAAGCTCTTCAAGAAGCAAACCCTTAGAGTACACGTGGCCAAATAAAAAACCAAAGTATAATCAAGCCATTGATGAACCCTCTCCAAGTCCAAAAACCGGAAACGGTAATGGGCATTTGAGTTCATTTCACAACGATGGGGCATGGCGGAAATTGAAGTATCTGTCGCTTTGGATTGCGGTAAATGAATCCCTTAATCCATTGCAATCCGTAGGACTAGGAACATGTCCAGTACTAGAAGAGGTGAGGATAAAAGTAGAAGGTGATTGCAGGCAATTTTCAAAACCTGCTATTGAATCATTGGGATTAGGGTCACTCTCAAACTACCCTACACTTTCAAGGATGCATCTTGATTGTGGAAATGCTATAGGGTATGCCCTAACGGCACCTTTAGGGCAGATTGACTTGAGTTTATGGGAAAGGTATTTTTTAATTGGGGTAGAGAGACTTAACCTCAGTGAGTTAAATTATTGGCCACCACATGACACCGGAATTAATCAAAGAACAATGTCCTTGCCGGGAGCTGCATTGTTGGCACAATGCTTGAGTTTAAGGAAATTGTTCATTCATGGGACTGCCAATGAACATCTCACTATGTTTTTGTTGAATATACCTTCCCTTAGGGATGTACAGTTGAGAGAAGATTACTATCCTGCACCTGAGGATGAGACGTGTTCTGAATTGAGGAAAGAGTCTTGTAGGAGATTTGAGGATGCACTGAGAAGACGCCGTATCCCTGATTAATGTTTGTTTACATTTTTAATGTCATTATAAGTAGATGGAGTTAAAAAAATAAATAAAAAATAAAAAAACAAATCAATAAGTCTGTATCATGGAGATTAATTAGTTGGTCTACAATCGTAGTATATGAAAAATCCAAAATTATTAGATTTGTTATAGTTGTATTTGATAATGTTGTTGTATATTCTATAAAATGTTTTTATCATGTTGCGTTAATTTCAAGTCTTTAATTTGAATCGGCTATGTAAAAAGTTTGATATTTGCGGTTAAACCCTTATATCTGTGGGGATAACCTGAAAGTACGCTAGATTCTGTAAATATGAGGATATGATTAGATCCTTGTATTTGTGGGGGCAACCTAAAATAAAGTACGCTGGAGTCCATAAATATATGGATATAAAAGCACGGAGGGAAAGAATAGGATTTACAACAAGTGATTTTGGTTTTGCCAATATTTAAAATAGAAGTTGGCTGTAATATTTTAATTTTTAGCGCATAGGAATCATATATTTTACCACGTTTGGAATATATGGGAAGGATACATATTGAAAGCACTCCAATTCCAACTACAAGGAGACTTTTATGTCTATAACTGATTTGAATCCTCTAAATTTATATTTTTTAATTTTCTTTAGTTTATCTTTTTAAGATGTTGTTATATGTAATTAACAATAGAAATTATAAGGAAAAAAAAAAGTAACATTACAATATCATAAAGTTATTCAAATTTCTATGCAATATCAAATATTGATTTATAAATTGAAAAAAAAAAATGAAATGATGAGCAGCATATAAGAAATTTGTCCAATTGGCAAATTTAAGCATACGAATTTGCACCTTCACGGTGGTTTTATATTTGAAACATCCGGATTCGAATTGTGAGAGGACTTTAAGGATTTGACAATAATGTGATAAACAGATAGTAATAGCTTCACTCATATATTTATGGAAAAAAAAAAAGAAAAAGAAAAGAGTAGTTTCACTGTTTGATCTAATCCTACTGAATTATAAAAGTATAGAAGGGGCTATATTATCAACATTAACTTTGGCAATATATATAATGCCCCCAAAAATTATTACTTACATGCACATAGATTCATGCACTTTCGAACCATATTTCCATCTATCCATAACTTTTGAAAACATAGAAATACGTAACCTCTAAACTATAGCAAAAACTTTATAACCATCACCGGATCTGGTCCTTTTAGCCGAGTTTTTACAATTCGTATGACTTCACTTCACTAACTTATGAAAATATGCTCATATCCTTAATGTTGTCGTAAAACTTTAAAACCATCATTATATACATACGATGATTTTAGCAGCGGTTTGTAGAGATGAGTATACTTCCAAAAGGTATAGGAAATTAAAGAGTGCTACAATTTCTGGGCACGATACTTCTACGTCTAACTTTATTAAAGTTAGATACAATATAACATCTCCCTTGCAAAAAGACCAAAAGTAAAGTTGAGAACTTCCCCCTTATTGGCCAAGAAAAGGGGAATTAAAAAAACTCCCCCCCTCGCTTTGTCTTCCGAGGGAAAAAGAAAAAAAAAAAAAGAAAAAAGAAAAAAAAAAAAGATAAAAGGACCAATATTCCAAAAGTAGCCGGAGTGAGGGCTTCCTGTTATGGAATCGAATCTAGTGAAACATTCTATCTTATCTAGTTTTTGGATTCCTGTGCTGACATCATGTTAACCAAACAATAATTGATTGTAGCATGTATTCGGTCGGTCGGTCGGTGTTTCGATCAAAAGTTATTGGAACATGAATAATCATGTTACGGTTTACGTATTAAAATTTTATTAATATTTATATATTATTTATTAAAATATATAACATATTAATACTATTAAAATATTTTTTTTTACTATCTAAAATCAATACTTTTAACCACGAAAATACATACATATTGGTGACGCAACTATAACTTAAGTGAATGTTGTTGTTTTGTAGTCACTTATTGCATATACCGCAATACAACTATAAAATCACATTATTTATTCTGAAATTTTGATGTAAGAGCAAGTGTCTTGACAAAAACATTGTCTTGGAACTTTGGAAGAAGCCGCGTAGCATGATGTCTAGCTATCGTGGGACAACTTGATTTGTCATGTTGAAGAGATAAACTCCAACTTTTAACTTCTAAGAAAACTCATCAAAATATAGCATCTCTACTCATTCACCGGTATGACATATTAATATGTAAAAAAAATTCAATAGTATTAAAATATTACACAATTCGATTAGTGGTGTATAATTATTAATAAAATTTTAGTACATCTTAATAAAAAAAAATATTTTTTTTAAAAAATACCAATTATAGTTTTACATGTTAATTTTTTTTTTAATATTTACATACAACCTATCAATTCACATAATATATTAATACCATAAAAATCTTTCTCATTAATACAATAAAATCTTTTTTTCAATATATCAGCGTTATATAAGCTAATTATCCAATTCCATAAGCGTTCTTAGCTTACTTAATTACCGAACAAAAGGTTGTTTAAAAAATAGGCAAGTACGCCCCTTTTTTTCACTTTGCATGGTGTCTGACCATTCTTTTTTTTTTTTTTTGGGCCCTTTGACTCTCTTTTAGTTGTATGAAATTTTCTGATGTTTCACTTTACATAGTGTTTGACATTGTCCATTATGAAAACATTGCCCTAAGGATAAAAAAAAATGAAAAAAAAAAGAAGAAAGAAAGAGCCTCAAAGGATATATAAAAATACTGTAGAATGGAAACAAAAATGACAATACAGGTTAACAAGATGAAAAAAATAAAATAAAACATACATACTCAGGTTATGTAAATAAAATAAATAAATAACATAAGATGGTAGGAAAATTTTTTGTTTTATTTATAAAATTTGAAGTTATTAAAAATTATAACTTATTTCACTTTTACTAGTTAAATTTCCTATTTTATCCTTTCATCGATAATATGGTAAAAGATGGTTGATTAAAGAGTGCAATTATAAATAAAAAAGTAAATATATCAAAAAAAAAATTTGATTAGATATGATGTTTATAAGTATAATGCTCAAAATGTACATAAAACTCAAGGAGTAACGTAGTCGTTATTAACGTTCCCTATCGCAATTCTATCTTTTCTTGATCAGCACAGTTTCAGCACAATTTACGAGTATTGTGGCATGTATATTTGAGGAGCCGCCAGCGCCGTAAGTTGACAATCTCGGAGGAGATACTCATAAGCCAACGAGAAGCCAAAGATAAGGTCGTCAACCATTGTAAGAATGGCACAGATTTTTACATCCGATATTAACTCCCCGACGGACCCTTTCTGGCTAAACAGTCCAAGTTATAGAAATTAATCTCCGGGCAGATAATTCTAGGTCAACTTTAATAAAGTTAGATATAATATAATATCCCCCTTGCAGAAAGACCGAAGCAAGGTGAGAACTCTCCCCTCACTTTGCCTTCTACAAGAAAAAAAAAAATTCTATAATTGCATCCATATTCTTTATAATATTGGTTACACTTTTCATTATTCTATTAATTTAATATTTGTTAGATCTTGACAGTAAAACTTATAGGTTTAATAATTTAGATTTAAAAGATATTAAATTAAAAGTAAAATAAAAGACATGATCGATCCTATAAAAAAATAGATGGGATCGTGGAGATATCTAAAATAGAAAGACTAATATTCCAAAAGAAGTCGGAGTAGAAGCTTCTCGTTATGATTTTTTTTTTTTTTGCCAATCAATTGTGAAATTGAATCTATTCAAATATTCCTATTTTATCCGGCTTTTGAGTCTAGCTGATAAATGAACATAATTTTGAATGATAGTGACTTTATAAAGTATAAGGTATCTTGTGAGTATTGGGTATTTTATGAAATATGTAATTTTTTAGATAAATTATGTGAACATCCCTTAAAACCTTTTAATATTGTATGGATTCTACGTTTATTTAAAAGTCAGTACTTACGACTCTTGAAACAATATATGTATTTTGTTTTTATTTGTTCCTATTAACAAGGACATACATATTAGTTTTTAATTGATCATAATAATTAATTCAAAAAAATTATAACTATATTTAATAAATTAAAATATATAGCATTTTCTCCAAGATTTTATCTTCTACTGCTTACAACTCAAGATAAACTCTGCAAAAAAAATTTCCTAGGAAAGTAAACTACACTTCAATGGGAAAAAAAAAAAAAAGCAAAAATATAAACAAAGTCAGTTATTCTCTGCATCTTGATTAAACACTAACCACCAAATCCATAAGCACCAACAACAGAACTACGTCTTATTATGTTTCAGGTTATCAACAAGTTCATTATTGGATAATTTTAGTGAGACTATCGAAAATGAGGGTAGATAATGGAAGGTCTTGAAAATGACAAATGACTTCTATTTTTATGGATTACAGCAACATTAATAGTAATGATAGTGTAAAGTAACTAAAACTGCTCCCATGGCTTTTGAAGAGAAAGCTTTATTACCAACAACGGCAGCGTATGGGTACTCCTAGTGGTTCCACGAATTTTATCACTTCCTATAGAAATTTTTTTGTAGAATTCAATTTGGCTCGAAAGAACATAAGATCTTGAAGAAGAAGATGCATTTTTTAAAATGTATTATCATTTATTTACTTAAATATATTTAATAATATTATTTAATTAAATTAACTACTATGAATTAATTAGAAAATAACATGTGTCCACTAGTTAATTATGACATATAGAGCTAAAACACAGGTATACAAAGTGTCAAAAATGAAAACACTAAGTATGTAGAGTATCAAAAGATGAAAACTCAAGTATGCAAAGTAAAATTTATCTTATTTATAATAATAATATTATATTATATATAAAATTGTAACATTCATAACATAACATTATTAATCCTTTTTTTTTTCTTTGAATGTCAGCTATGATAAATACATAGGCTGCCAATATATAAGAAAAGTGAGCCCTATAATTATTTTAGGGGTATAGGTGTAAACTTTTCAAAAATTAAGGAGTTCGTGCAATATTCAAAGTTTTTATAATTTACCCTCTCTTTCTTTTTTTTTTTTTGTGTCCTTCTTTCAAAACATTGTGTTTGAGACATACCGATATTGAATCTATAACTTCATTACTAGTAGACCAATCAATAATAATTTGAAAGTAATGAGATCTTATAGTGTAAATAAATAATTCCATAATCGATAAATGCAATAAATTGAATAACATATCATTTTTAGTAGTGCAAATAAGCTAAAAATTGAGAATTTTTTAAGACCTTACTAGATTAAGGTTAATAAAAGAGAAAGGAGGGGAAAGAAAAATGAGATAGTAAGAGAAGAGAGAAGGTTTTAACAAATAAATTAAAAAGAAAAAAGATAACAAGAAAGAGGGACCAGATAATAGATGCAAGTAATGTATAGTCTTAGAGATATATTATGGATTATATTTTTATTGTTATTTTCTTTTAAGGCCAAAAAAAAATAATAGTATTAATTTTATTTATAAATATTAATGAGCTATTATTACGGAGTGGTGTACATGGTACTCTAGAACTATATCCACCGTATACTTTAGAATATAGGTTAGCTTTGTTAGAAGAATTAGTTCTTGATATATGTTACAATATTGGAGATAGTGATGATGCCTTGGAACAACTAAGTTCTAGTTGTCCTGGTCTTAGAAGTTTGAAACTAGGTCAATTTGACGGAATTTACCAAGGGTTGAATTCAGAGCCCGAAGGAATTGCAATCTGCAAAGGTTTGAAATCCTTGTCCATCAAGAATTGTGCTGATTTAACTGACTCTAGCTTGGTAGCAATATCGCAGGGATGCCCAAAAATCGATCTTCTGAGGGTCAAGGTTGCAAGAGAGTGACTAAAATTGGGATTGGGGGAGATGGCTAGGGCACTTGGCAATTCTTTAGTTGAAGTGAAGGTTACTTAGTGTGACAGATGACCATGCTAGCTCTTCAAGAAGCAAAACCTTAGAATACAC
The DNA here is from genome assembly GCA_024138005.1 of Lumnitzera racemosa. Lineage (NCBI taxonomy): Eukaryota > Viridiplantae > Streptophyta > Magnoliopsida > Myrtales > Combretaceae > Lumnitzera > Lumnitzera racemosa. The sequence continues at coordinate 86,589,414 of JAMXBC010000011.1, forward strand.
AAGGCCAAATAAAAAACCAAAGTATGATCAAGCCATTGATGAACCCTCTCCAATTCCGAAAATCGGAAACGGTGTGGGCATTTGAGTTCATTTCCTAACCACGGGGCATGGTGGAAATTGAACTATCTCTCGCTTTGGATTGCAGTAAATGAAAACCTTAATCCATTGCAATCTCTAGGACTAGGAACATGTCCAGTACTAGAAGAGGTGAGGATAAAAGTAGAAGGTGATTGCAGGCAATTTTCAAAACCTGCTATTGAATCATTGGGATTAGGGTCACTCTCAAAATACCCTACACTTTCAAGGATGCATCTTGATTGTGGAAATGCTATAGGGTATGCCATAACGGCACCTTTAGGGCAGATTGACTTGAGTTTATGGGAAAGGTATTTTTTAATTGGGGTAGAGAGACTTAACCGCAGTGAGTTAAATTATTGGCCACCACATGACACTGGAATTAATCAAAGAACAATGTCCTTGCCGGATGCCGGATTGTTAGCACAATGCTTGAGTTTAAGGAAATTGTTCATTCATGGGACTGCCAATGAACATTTCAAAATGTCTTTGTTGAATATACCTTCCCTTAGGGATGTACAGTTGAGAGAAGATTACTATCCTGCACCTGAGGATGAGACGTGTTCTGAATTGAGGAAAGAGTCTTGTAGGAGATTTGAGGATGCACTGAGAAGACGCCATATCCCTGATTAACGTTTTTTACACTTTTAATGTCATTATAAGTAGATGGAGTCAAAGAAACAAATCAATAAGTCTGTATCATGGAGATTAATGAGTTGGTCTACAATTGTAGTATATGAAAAATCCATAAAGTTTTAGATTTGTTGTAGTTGTATTTGATAATGTAGTAGTATATTCTATAAAATGTTTTTATTATGTAAAGATTTTGATGCTTGCGGTTAAACCCTCATATCCGTGGAAACATCCTGAAAGTACTCTGAATTCTATAAATACGAGGACATGATTAGACCCTCATATAAAAGCACGGAGGGAATGAATAGGATTTATGACAAGTAATTTTGGTTTTGCCAATATTTAAAAAAGAAATTAGTCTTAATATTTAAATTTTTAGCCCATTGGAATTACATATTTCACCACGTTAGGTATACCTTCAAGAATTTATGGCAATAATACATTTTGAAAGCTTTTCTATTCCAGCCTTTATGTTTATATCTGATTTAAATCCTCTAAATTTATATTTTCTAATTTTCCTTAATTTATCCTTTTAACATCTTATAAGAAAAAAAGTGACGTTACAATATCATAAAGTTATTCGAATTTCTATCTAATCTCAACTATTGATTTATAAATTGAGGAAAACTAAGATGGTGAAAATGATAAGCACTCCAAAAACTCTCAATGAGAACATATAAGAAATTTGTCCAATTGGCAAATTTAAGCATATGAATTGGCACCTTCACAACGCTTTTATATTTGAAACACCCACATTTGAATGATGAGAGGACTTTAAGGATTTGACAATAGTGTATTAAATATATTGTAACGCCCTAGAACTTGGGTACCTACGGTCTAGTATGTATCAATACTGAGATACTAATACATAAATGCTCAAGACTTGCTAAATTCTTCAAGTACATTTAATAAACAAATCACAAACCACATTAATAATAAGGAAATTTTCAAGTCACATCATAGGAAGCTTTATAAGTCTTTACAATATTGACATGCACACTATAAACTATAGAGTCTGTCATGCCCCTACAAACCAAACTATTTAATAAACATTAATGGAGTCTCACTTACTCCTATTACAACATACTAGAGAAACTAAATCATAATAACATGAGGAGTCTTCATCTTTAGTATGACTATAATGTAACATCATACACAAAACTAACGAACCTTTCCATTATTCCTTGTATTAGGTATAATCAATATTCTCCACGTCATACACCAAGTCGTAACCTAACTCGTCATAATAGTCTTAATCTCCTACATTACCTGCATCTAAAAAAAAAAAAAAAAACAAGGTTCCCGAAGAGTAAGCAAAATTTCCAACTATGAAACTTATGCAATCACATATGCATGAGCAAGTATGATCCGTTTCACATATGAATGCAATCATGTATCATATAGCCGGTAATTATCTTTGGTTTAAGTCTGATATGTATCACAACTTTGGCGAACTAAAGCTTAGGATAACTCAGGACCTTAAATCACACAATCATTATATACTATATAAGTATTTGGTGTTGGATACTCTCCAATACCCTGAAGCTATTAATAAACCTAAAATCTAACCGGATTAACTCAATAAGTAACTTTACTCAGGACAACACTACTTACTAATCCCCAGGTGCCAACCTAAGATCATCAGTACTTCCGGTCCCTTAAGCCTAACTAAACATATTCAACACATTAAGCATTTAGGATCGAATTTTATTATATTCATTTTATAACTAAACTAACAAACATATAACCTTGTACCTAAGATGAGTAACTAAATGGAATCTGCTTTAGCTTCACTTCTTAATCCTAACGTTAAATAAAATATGATGCTCAGATTAGGCTCCAATCACATTAATTGACATCCTAACTCTATTCCCTTTAACCGTTCCTAATACCTAAGTTCCTATGACAAATTTGATTAGTTGGCTAAAAGTTATTACAGTGTGTTTTCAATTCATTGTTTAGCTAAGAGTAGTACTAGAATTAAGTGGGAATTGGTTTCGGTGAAAAAGGTTATAAAACGGAAGAGCTTCAAACATTTTGTTCATGTTCTATGACCTATCAATCGATTGGTGAAAGTACTATCAATAGATTGTTAGAAAATAAAACAAGTTAAAAGGTTCTGTCCTCAAGAAGTATCCTATTGATCGATTGCCATCTGGCCTACGGATCGATTGGTAGTATAACATCTCCTATCGATCAGTCACTAGAATGGTTACTAATCGATTGGTAGCTTCAAATTTTGCAAAACTATAAAATTCGCCCTCTTAACTAATTATAGAACTTTCAATCTTTCACCATTTCTTTCAAAATACAAACTCTAAAATCTTTATCCATCATTTCTCATCACAACAACAATGTTTTCAACTTTTAATTCTCTAATTCAACAACTTTAACATGAAATCATTATCCAACATAAAAGTATCAATACTTACTTGTTCTCCTTGAATCTCCTTATTTGACTCCTCACCAAATCTCTATTCCTTCTACAAATTCATTTAACAATCCATCATTTAGACTTGGTTTTACAATCTACAACATTAAAAGTTGTTGTTCAACACACTTACCATAAGATCAATCTTCTAAGTTGTCAAACTCGATGAACTCTTCAACTCTTTAATCTGGTACCATTGCATGAAGATTTTCTTCATCAATTTTCATTTTCATTTGCAAAACTTCAAGAATTTAAAGAGGTTTCTAACTTACTACTTTGATCTTGCGTCCTATGCAAAAGTGGGGATGGAACTATTGTGCTTGTTGAAAATAATGTTGTGGTTGAAGAGAGGGAAAAAGCATGTGCCTCTTCATGCTTGGTTGACCATATTGCCCCCAACCTATTTATTCATTTCCGAAAATGCCATTATCTTTATTTCCCCCCAAAAGAACTTTTGACCTCGAAAGTTACCTAAAATAGTGTAGAGCTCGAGGTACTTCTTTGTCATGTCCTTTTCTAGCTCCCAAGTAACTTCTTAAGCTAGCTAATTATTCCACTGTACCTTGAAATATCTAATTTCTTGTCTCCTCAACTTCTGCATTTTCATATCTACAATCTATACAGGTCTTTTTTTCATCACCAAGTCTGGTCTTATATCCAATGATTCTAAAGCTGACTCCTCATCTAAGTTCTTTATATGCTTTCTTAACATAGACATGTGGAAAACATCATGCACTCCTGTAAAACTGGGTAGTAGAACCGATCTATAGGCTACACTACCAATTCTTTCTACAATTTCAAACAGTCCCACATATCTTGGACGAAGTTTGCATCTAAAATCTCAAACGGTCCAAACTACACAATTCCTTTAGTAAGTGATACTCTTAGAAAAACAAAGTCTTCAACCTAAAATTCCAATGGCTGGTGTCTCTTGTTGGTATAAGTATTTTGGCGACTTTGAGTTAACTACATCTTTTGTCTTATTAGTTTGATTTTATCAACTGCATCTTATACCAAATCAAGACCCAATACTTTCCTTTTGCCTACTTCATCCTAATGTATAGATGACCTGCATTTCTGACCATATAGCGCTTCATAAGGTGTCATCTGAATAGTAGACTAATAACTGTTATTATAGGCAAACTCAACGAATGACAGAAGGTCATCCTAATTCCCACGGAAGTCTAGGGCACAAGCCCTCAACAAGTCCTTTAATATTTAATTAATTCTTTCTAACTATCCATTGATTTGCAGGTGAAGTTGTAGTGAAGTGTAGCTTGGTTCCTAAGGCTAACAAATCTCAAGTCTCGATTTGAAACTATAGATACAGGTACTCCATGAAGTCTCATAATTTTATGTATATATAACTTAGTTAGCTTCTCAAGTGTATACCTTATCTTGATTAGTATAAAATGAGCAAACTTTATTAAGCTATCAATAATTACCCATATAGCATCACGTTTTGCTAGTATTCTTAGAAGCGATGTGATGAAATCCATAACTATATGTTCCCATTTCCACTTAAACATTGGTAATGGCTATAGTTGCCTTGAAGGTCTTTAGTATTCAATCTGAATCAACTGACAAGTTTGGCAACAAGCTATATGTTCTGCTATCTCCCTCTTCATACCACTCCACCAATAGTGACTCTTAAGATTCTTATACATCTTTGTATTAGCTGGGTGTATAGAGTAACCGAAGTAGTGGGCCTTTTTCTGTATCTCATTCCTTAACTCTGACTAATTTAGAACACATAATTGATTCTCATACCTTAATATACCATCAATATCCAAGTTGAACTTTAGTGCCTTTCCTAGATCCATCTTCTACTTTAACTCCTAAATTCGCACATCATCAACTTATGCAACTTTAATTATGTCAATTAACGTTGGTTTTAGTTTCAAATTAGACAGGAAAAATCCCAAACCTTGTATCATTATTTCCAAATCCAACCTATGCATATCCTCTATTAGATGTTTCTAAGTAGCAATCATAGTAGCCAAATTACCATGTCTTCTTCTATTAAGTGCGTTTGCCACTACATTGGGCTTTCCCGAGTGATATAGCATCTCTACATTATAATCTTTAATCAATTCCAACCATCGCCTCTATCTTATGTTAAGTTCCTTCTAGGTGAAAATATATTTGATGCTCTTATGGTCGGTATAGATTTTATACTTCTCTTCATAAAGATAGTGCCTCCAAAGATTCAGAGCTAACACTACAACAACTAATTTTAAATTATGCAAAGAATAATTTCTTTCATATGGTTTCAATTGCTTGGACGCGTAGGCTATTACTTTACCATTCTACATCAACATACATCCCAACTCTTATAATAAAGCATCACTATAAATAGTAAACTCCTTACCACAGCTGGATAATGTCAATATTGGGGTTGTCACCAACTTCTCCTTTAAACATTAGAAGCTTTGTTGTCACCTATTATCCCATTCAAATTTCACCTTCTTCTATGTCAATCTTGTAAGGAAGGTAGCTAACTTAGAGAATCATCCACAAACCTTTTGTAATAACCAACTAACCCCAAGAAGCTTTTAACCTCTATAGCTGTCTTTGATACCAGCAAGTCTACTATAGCTTTTATCTTAGTTGGATCTACAGAAATCCCATCCTTATTGATCACATGACCTAAAAATGCTACTTGCTCTAACCAAAACTCACATTTCTTGAATTTGGCATACAACTTCTCTTCCTTCAGTTTACCTAAAACTAACCTAAGGTGCGCTTCATGCTCTTCTCAACTCTTGGAATATATTAAGATATCATCAATGAATACTATCACAAATTTGTCTAAAAAGTCCTTGAAAACTCTATTTATTAGGTCTATAAAGGTTGCCGAGGCATTTGTAAGCCTAAACGGCATCACCTTAAACTCATAATGTCCATAGTATGTCTTAAATGTTGTCTTTAGTATATGCTCTTATTTTATCTTCAACTGATGGTATCCTAACCTCAAATCTATCTTGAAAAATACTTGAGCCCCATTTAACTGATCAAATAAGTCATAAATTCTCGAAAGATGATACTTATTCTTTATGGTGATCTTTTTCAATTCCTGGTAGTCTATACATATTCTTATGCTTCCATCATTCTTCTTAACAAATAACACATGGGCTCCCCAAGGTAATATACTTTGTCTTATGAATCCCTTATCCAATAAATCCTATAATTGGGTTTTCGACTCAGCTAATTCAATTGGTGACATCCTATATACTGCTTTAGAAATAGGTAAGGAGTTTAGTACTAGGTCACTTCTAAACTCAATTACTCTATCGAGTGGTAATCTCGGCATCTCTTCCATTCAACTTAAACTTGTTTCTTAGCCCTCCTCTATACCAATAGTTGCTACAGTGCCCCTTTCCCATGATTCATAAGTCAGCAAACTCAATGGACTTTGCACTTCAATTTTATAACTATATGGTATCTCTCTTGGTGGATTAAAGTGCACCAATAGATTCTTGCATCACCAATACAACTAAGGTTACATCAAAATCATTCATCTCTATCACCAATACGTCAATTAGTAACTCTTCCTTCTACTTCTACTTCGACATCTCTATATACTTGATTCAATATAGCTTTATTGCCCATGAAGTACTTCTAACAAGGCTCAATTCCAACAAAACCAAGTTAATAATTGTTAACTTAAGGAAAGAATAACTAAAAAAAAAAAGAGTAAAATTAATAATAGTTAAGTTGTAGGAGACATCTAAATTGATCCGTTGTAAGTTTTACTACATAATCCTATTTCTATCCACTCTTCTCATAACTTGGCATCCTAAAGATCATCAACCTAGTTGTCTAAGGATCAATTGAACTAAGTTTTCATACCACTTAAACTATAACACGCTGAAACACGAGTAGCTACAACCCACCACGTGTCAATACCAAGATACTGATACACAAAGGCTTAGGACCTACTAAATTCTTCAAGTACATTTAATAAACAAACCAAAAACTACACTAATAGTAAGGAAATCTCCAAGTCATAGCGTAAATGCCTTTATAAGTCTTGCCTTACAACATCAATAGGCCCATTACAAACTACAAAGTCTATCATGCTCCTACGATCCAAAATATTTAATAAACATTAATGGAGTCTCACTTACTCCTATTACAACATACCATAGAAACTAAATCATAATAACATAAGGAGTCTATATCTCCAATATGATCATAATATAACATCACATACGTAATTAATGAACCCTCCTACTACTCTTCACAGTAGATATAATCATCATTCTCTATGTTCTACACTAAGTTGTAATTTTGGTTGCTATAGTAGTTTTGATCTCTTACATTACTTGCATTTTAAAAAAAAAAAAAAAACAAGGTCCTTAAAGGGTAAGCAAAATTACCTAATACGAAGTTACGCAATCACATATGCATAAGCAAGCATAATCTATTTCATGTATGAATGAAATCATGTATCATACAAATGGTTATTATCTTTGGTTTAAGTCCGACAAGCATCGCAACTTTAGCATCCCAAAGCTTGGGATAACTCAGGAACTCGAATGACACAACCATTAGATACCATATAAGTATTTGGTATTGGATAGTAGCTAACATCTTGGAGCCATTAATAAACCAAAAATCTAACTGGGTCAACTTAGTAAGCAACTCCACTCAGGATAATGCAACTTACCGATCCCTAGGTGCTATCTTAAGATCATTGATATTCTTGGTTCCTTAAGTCTAGCCAAGCACATTCAACACATTAAGTATTTGGGGTCAAATTTTATTATATTCATTTCATAACTAAACTAGCAAGCATATACAATAAGCATGTAACCTCGTACTTGAAATGAGTAACTTAATGGAATCTACTTTAACTTCACTTTTTAATCCGGACATTAAATCAATTCAATCATCTTAATTGACATCCTAACTCTATTCCCTTTAACCCTTCCCCATACTTAAGGTCTTCTGATAAATTTAATTAGTTAGCTAAAAGTTTTTACAAAGTGTTTTTGATTTGTTGTTTAGCTAAGAGTAGTGCTAGAATTAAAAGGGAATTGGTTTGGGTGGAAAAGGTCTTAAAATGGATGGCTTTCAAATATTTTGTTTGTATTCTATGGCCTATTGAACGATCGGTAGAAGTGCTGTAGATTAGTTGCTAGAAAATAAAACAAGTTAGAAGGTTCTGTGCTCAAGAAGCACCTTATTGATTGATCAATAGTATAACTTCTCCTACTGATCAGTTACTAGATTGGCTATTCATCGATCGGTAGCTTCAAATTCTGTAAAACTACAAAATTCGCCCTCTTGACCAATTATAGAACTTTCAATCTTTCATCGTTTCTTTCAAAATACAAACTCTAAAATCCTTAATCCATCATTTCTCATCCCAACAATAATGTTTTCAACTTTTAGTTCTCTAATTCGACAACTTTAACATGAAATCATCATCCAACATAAAAGTATCGATACTTATTTGTTCTCCTTGAATGTCCTTGTTCGACTCCTCACTAAATCTCTGTTCCTTCTACAAATTCCTTTAACAATCCATCATTTAGATTTAGTTTTACACTCTACAACATTAAAAGTTGTTGTTCAACATACTTACCATAAGATCAATCCTCAAAACCGTCAAACTTGCTAAACTCTTCCACTCTTTGATTTGCTACTGTTGCATGAAGAGTTTTTTCATCAATTTTCATTTTCATTTGCAAAACTTTAAGAATTGGAGAGGTTTCCAACTTATCACTTTAATCTTGCATCCGATGGGGAAGAGGGGATGAAATTGTTTTATTTGTTGAAAATAACGTTATGACATCGGAGAGGGAAAAAGGAAATAAAAACGACATACTGATTTGTTTCTTAAGAGGCATATGCTAAGTATGTGCCTCTTTATGCTTAGTTAACCAAATTGCCCCTAACCTTTTTATTCATTTTTGAAAATGCCATTGTCTTTGTTTTATTTATTTATTATCAAAATTCAAATTATTACATAAATAGAAGGGGCAATGTTATCAACAATAACTTTGGCATATTATATATATATATATATATATATCATTTAGGGTAGATGCTATATATAATGTCACTAAAAATTATTACTTCCATGTGAATAGATACATGCATTTTCAAACAGTATTTCCATCTTTGGATAACTTTTGAAAACATACAAGCATATACACATATATATATATATATATCCTCTAAACTATAGCAAAAACTTTATAACCGTCACTAGATTTGGTCGTTTTTACAAGGTTTTACGATTTGTATGACTTGACTTCACTAACTAATGAAAATATGCTCATATCCTTAATGTTGTTGCTAAAACTTTCAAAGCATCATTATATATGATGATTTCAGCAGCGGTTTATGGAGATGAGTATATTTCCAAAGGTATAGGAAATTAAAGAGTGCTTCAATCTCCGGGCACGATACTTCTACGTCTAACTTTATTAAAGTTAGATAAAATATAATATCTCCCTCGCAAAAAGACGAAAAGTAAAGTTGAGAACTCTCCAATCGCTTTGCCTTTCGAGGGAAAAAAAGAGAAGGAACAATATTCCAAAAGTAGCTGGAGTTAAGGCTTCCTGTTATGTAATTGAATCTAGTGAAATATTCCTATCTTATCTAGCTTTTGGATTCCTATACAGATATCATGTTAACCAACAGTAATTGGTTGTAGTGTGTATTCAGTCGGTGTTTCGGCCGAAAAGTTACCAGCCTATGCGTCATTTATCTAATGATGATGGCAATTTCATAGTTTTATGTATTATTAAAATTTTATTAGCATTTACATATTATTCTTCAAAAGAATGCTTCAGTTTCCAAAATCAATACCCTTAACCACGAAGATATATACTTGTGGGTACCGTGACTATACCTTAAGTGAATGTTGTTGTTTTGTAGTCATTTATTACATATATCGCAATACAACTATACAATCACATCATGTATTCTGAAATTTTGAAGTAAGAGCAAGTGTCTTGACATAAACATTTTGGAACTTTGGAAGAAGCCGCGTAGCATGATGAATAGCTATCGTGGGAAAACTTGATTTGTTATGTTGAAGAGATAAACTCCAACTTTTAACCCATATATAGTCTCATACTTCTAAGAAAACTCATCAAAATATAGCATCTCTATTCATTTATATTAATATATAAAAAGAATTTAATAATATTAATACACTATATGAACAAATTAGTAACGTATAAATACTAATAAAATTTTAATGTGTTTTAATGAAAGAACGTATTTTTTTAAAAGTATTAATTATACTTTCACATATTAAAATTTTTATTGATATTTGTAAGCCACTTTTCTATTCATGTAAAGTGTTAATATTATAGGAACTTTTTTCATTAGTACTATCACACTTCAAAGCAATAGAGTTATAATAGTCCTATCATGCAAACCATTCTAAAATAAAACTTAACCATACAGCCGCTATCTTAGACTTGATTTACACAAAACGTTTACGACTAACTCGTTTTGAAATAAATAGTTCATAAATTAAGTATATTATATAGTTATAAACTTAAGAAAAATACATACTTATATTAAAATAACTCAAGTATCTTTACAAGATTTAACAACTTAATCCTAATCTACTTAAGTAATTTGTAAATTAATACTAAAAGCTTTAAAATAAATCTAACTAGAGTATACTTGATCTTCAATTTACATTCTCACTCCCTAGGATTACACAGTTGCTAGCTTTAAGGTAATTATAAGCTGCTTTTTAGCTAACATCTACAATAAAGGCTATAGGGATGTGAGCAACCATAGCTTAGTAAGTTGAGGTAGAGACTTAAACTATTCAACAAACACAAATAGGGTTATTAATCAAATCATTACATGCAATGCATGTTCAAACAAATGTCATCGCATCACATTATTCAGCCTGTCGTGAGATTAGAAAAATTGAACTCAATCTAATCCGAATTAACGAGTTTTCATTAATGCAACAACTCAAAATTAACTCAAATTTATGCAATGGAGACACCGCTTCTCCTATAACTACCTTTGAACCATTGGTTTCACCCTTGCTGTAATTTCTTCTCATGTCACTTAATTCGATTAAAAATAAAGAAATGACTAATTACGCCATCTAGCACTATTCCTTTCGAATGAGTCGGTATTTGATCGGAGAACCCTAATGTTTCCCTAATGGGTTACTATGCATGTCTGGTTTACGATTACAAGTCATAAATTTGATTAGGTTCAATTTAATGTGATCAATAATTTCATTCAATTCATACAAATGCAAGTCATACAGTAAATCAACATCATAATCAGTAGCTCAAAACAAGCACATGAATACAGCTAACTATTTAACAAACATAATCAAGTATAACTCAAGCCTCCGAGTACTACAAATTATTTAACATTTTAGCTATTTTAAGTAATTACGCATATTTCTACCTACATATAAATACATATACAGTATAAATAAATATTTCTAAATATTATTTAAGTTATTTTATGATTTTTAGTATGTATATAATTTTTCTCTAGTGATTTGTTAGTTATTGGAATGCATTCTACATTTTTGCAATAAATAATAAACTTAAAATTTGGAAATTTTATATTTTTTTATTTTATTACTTATTTTCTTAAATTCAAGTTTACGGGATTACTTTCACTAATAATTCTAACTTTATCATAAAATTTAAATCAAATAATTTATTCGATTGTCTTAAATTTTACGAATTAAACCCTAATTACTTAATTGTGATTCTTACAAATGTGATGAATCTTTTTTCCAATATACTAGCATCTCTGTTGTATAAGCTAATTGTCCAATTCCATAAGCATTCTTAGCTTAATTATTGAACAAAAGGTTGTTTAAAAAATAGGAAAGTACGCCCCTTCCTTTCACTTCGCATAGTGTGTGACCTTTTTTTTTTCTTTTTTTTTTTTCCCTTTGACTCTCTTTTAATTATATTAAACTTTCTGGTGTTTCACTTTAGATAGTGTGTGGCATTTTCCATTATGAAAATATTACCCTAAGGTTAAAAGGAAAAAGAAAGAGCTTCAAAGAATATATAAAAATACGGTAAAACGAAGAATAAATAACAATACAGGTCAACAAAGTGAAAAAATAAAATAAAATAAAACATAAAAGCTCAGGTTATGTAATTAAAAAGAAAATAAAATAAGACGGTAGGGAAAAAAAAAAGAAAAAGAAACTAAAACGGTTTCACTTAAAAGAATAACACAGTTATGAAAAAGGCAAAAAACTCATATTTTATATTTTAATTATAAAATTAAAATTATTAAAAATTATATCCAATTAAATTTTTACTTGTTAAATTCCTACTTCATCATCAAATAAATGATATGGTAAAAAATAATTGATTAAAAAGTGCAATAATAAGTAAGGAAGTCAATATATTAAGAAAAAATTCGAGTAGATATGATGTTTATGATTACTAATTCGGTCTCTCTCTATTCTGTTTTTTCTTGATGAGCACAGTTCCAACACAATTTACGAGTATTGAGGCATGTATATTTAAGGTGCCGCCAGCGCCGTAAGTTGACAATCTTGGAGGATATACACATTCGCCAACGACAAGAAAAAGATATGGTCGCCAGCCATCGCAAGAATGGCACAGATTATTACATCCGAAATTAATCCCCCAATGGACCCTTTCTGGCTAAACAAACAAGTTATAGAAGAGAGGGATAAGGATGGCAAAATATTGATTGTTGCTAACAACTCATATTATAATTATTAATAATATTTAAATATATAATAATAATAAATTTATATTTTTACTTATTAAAATTTATAATGGTATTTACTCACTATTCTTTAAAACTTATTACATGTTAGTACTATTAAAGTCTTTTTTGATGAATAAAAATCTTATACCCAATACTTTGATGATGGATGATTTTCATTTTCATTTTTCTAATTTAATAAATATATAGATTAAATAAAGCAAAAAGTACTTTCCAAATGTCTGCTCACTCATACGTAATTATTAATATTGCTAATAACCTATTTTACAAAAGCAACCAACGTATTTAAATTTGGATAAATCGTGAGCATACATCTCATGTTTATCTTTCGTTTGAATTGAGTTTAGGATTTGGTATCTTCACAAAGTATGCTTTTTGACTCTATTCTTATTTTAGAAAGAAAATTACACAAATCACGAAAAGAAAATTGAGAGAACTCCCATTTTCTTTTTTAGCTTGTGAATATTTTGTCGTAATTTATGCTTTCTAACGTTTTCTTTTAATATTTTCGTCACTCTTTTAAAGGCTAAATTCATCATATAAAAGTTCGAAAGAACTGTAAATATTCAAGAAAACACTCAATTTCTAAAAAAAAAAAAAGTAAAATACATATAAATTAAACATAAAAAGGATGTATTTACCATTTATCCTTAAATTTTAAATCTTAATAATAAGGAAAAATAAAAAAAAAAATTCCTAATATTTCACATTTTTATAAATCAATCCTTTACACATTTCATTTAATATATTTTAATCCTTAACTTTTTCAAATCGTAACAAATAAGTTCTTTTATTAAATTTTTCATTATTATAGAAGGTTAATAATTGATTCATATATATACATAAATATTAAGGACTATCCTTGTACGAAGCCCTAAGATGGAATGTTATTGATTTCAAAATTAAAAAGAAAAAAAAATTGAAGATAATGTATTTCCAAGAATAAAAGCCTGTGCATGTCTCTATTTTGAGTCCTAGGTTCAACAAGAATGCAATCGTCAAGTCGAGGACACGACCCTGCCCACTCTAGCCCCAAAACACGAGCCATGATGGACCAATACCATGGACGTGACCACCTCCCTAACCAGTGTGGTTCGAGCCTTGTCCAACTCATTGACGCGCCACTCCCTCTCGTGTGGTCCTTGGTTCGACGATTTGACAACCCACAACTCTACAAACAGTTCGTCAAGACTTGCACCGTGGTCCATGGCGATGGTGGCATCGGCAGTGTCCGCGAAATCAAATTGATTTCGGGACTACCCGCAGAGCTCAGCCGCGAGAGGCTCGATATGCTCGACGATGAGGTACATGTCATGATCTTTAGCATAATCGGTGGTGACCATCGACTTGTGAATTATCGGTCGACCATGACAGTTCATGAAGAGGAAGTTAAGAACAAAGGCATGACGATTTTGATAGAGTCGTATGTTGTTGATGTTCCTACGGGTAGTACTAAGGAAGATACGTGCTTTTTCGCTGAGACTATAATTGGGTGCAACCTTAAGTGTTTGGCCAAAATTTCAGAGAAGATGGCAATACAAGGACCAAAGAAATAAACTGTTAAAGACTTTTCGTGTATTGTTTCGTTTGGTTTTGCGGTTTCCATGTTTTGTTAGTAGAGTTATGTATATTGGGGTGGCTTTTTTATGAGAAATTTGAAGTCATTGATAATTATTAGCTAAATAACCGAGTAAAGAGTGATTTTAGTTTTTGTAGCAGATGGAAAACAACTAAGTCCAAACAAAGCCTTAATGTCACAAGAAAATAAGCAAGTGATCTATATTAACGATATTTTCTATTAGAGGTATTATACCTAAAAAAGTATTTCTGCATTCAATCTCACATGTAAGACAATTTGTGTCTCATACCCCAATAAAGGATATTACTAAAATTAAATAGCAGGGTTTATCTATCTGTAATTCTTTATTGCCATAGAAGTTGATGATGAATATGATATTAAAAAATGCATGAACTGACAATCCGGGCATATGGACACTTCTTCGCTTTGGATTGCTTGCCAATTCAAATACAGCTGTGCTTGCAGCCCTCATCCCTAATTTTGACGCAGAAACGTGGAATGTTCGTACGCTCTTCCATATACGGCGTACTAAGACGATTTCAATATATATTTACACATATTATATAATTATAGAGAAATATTTATGGTATACGTATTGTAATTTTTTTTTTTTTTTGCTTTGGCTCGTGTTTGTTTCCACTAAAATAAGACAGATGTCAAGTAAAATAACAGAGATAACATTCGAAAATTTCGTGACAACTTAGCATCTAAAATTGCTCTTGTTTAAATAATAACTAAAAGAAAGAAAGAAAAAAGTATAAATTTAGGACTCAATCTTTTATATTTTTTTTATTTGATTTCTAAATTAAGGCTTACAAAAATTTTCAAACAATTCCTCCATGAGTGTTAGTTATAACATTTCTAACGAGAATCTAATAGAATTACTTCTATTGGTGTACTATATAACTTATCGAATTTTACAGCTAATAATTTCTACTATCGAGAGTTTGTTGTTATTACAAGAGTTTTGATTTCTAATAATTTTTATTTCATATACTTAGTAGCATTTTTAGTGGCCATTAGGAATTTTAATGGTGGTGTAAAACCAATATGGATACAAAAATAGCAAAATATCATTAATGTCACTTTTTTTAATGTAGGTTTACACAACGGTACGTCAACAGCTTTTAAAAATGAAAGTATATGTATGCTCCAATAATATTTATTGAAAGTTATTGAATTATTTATATAGAAACAACTTAAAACTTCCACTAATGACATAATATAGGAGCTACTCAAATCCGTTACTATTTTCTATATTTAATGCTATTTTAAACGGCTACTAATAACATAAAATAATATTTACTATCATCTATCACTATTTTATTTCTCATGGAAAAGAAATAAAAAGCATATATATGTTTCTAAGATTATCGGCTATATATACTTTTCATTTATGAATGATTTGTAGATCATTTATAATAACAACACCTTGGAAACAATCTACTACCAAGGTAGCATCTAATTTAATTTTCCATCGTAAAAAATATCCAATTCTATGCAAAACAAAGTTTAAATGCATACATGACTAGTATTCCATTCTTCAAAATCCAAAAATACATGTAAATTACAAAGAGTTTGATATTTGTTCCATTACAATGTCATATACTAATCAATACCTTGGATCATCTAATGAACCACTCTACGACTATACATCTAGCAAATTTCATCTACACCATCTTAGCTATTAATAGGCTTGCTACACTTTATTGCATGATATAAAAACTTTGTTTTATAAAAATCTAAAACAGTCAATACACACATTTATTGATGACTATAGTTCAAAAGAGAAATAAAAGGGTCACTGACATGCAAGTTTATCCTTCAGTATCCTCAAGTTGGAGACTCACTTGAGTAACTTAAATATCAATTTGCATTATTACGAGTCTTAATTCCTTCAGCATCCTCAAGGATTCTCTCCAACTATATCAAAAATCATATGTTATATTTTGATTAAGCTTATAATACAACCATGTGAAGCTCTCAAGCTGTTATCACAACCAAATTATTTCTATAAGCATTATTTCAATACAAAGATATGAAATGAATGAAGATAATACCTCGCCTTCATTTGAGAACATATCTCCAAACATTTTTTTTTTATCACGTTAGCTGAAGATGTAGATACACCCTTTGAAAAGTTGATGTTTTATATATTAATCGATTTAGCTCTTTAAATTGATCTAACATAAACAAAACAAAAATAAAGTCACAAAAAATAATACTAGTACTAATAAATATCTCTTTCTATCTATATAATAGTTTTGATAACCAATAAATCATGCTCATTAACTATAAATAAGTGAACTGAAAATATTATTTAACCATGAATAATCTGTATCAAAAAGTATAGTAGTACTCACCATTATATTGGAGTTATCTCTAGTATTACCACCATTTTGTGATTCATTCGAATTCTTTCTTCCTTAGTTATTTGTTTCTTTTTGTCTCTTTGAATAATTCAATTACTTCTTTTTTTTCAATTCCCCGTCTTTTAGGACTAAAATAACAAAAAATAATGAAAAAACCTAACAAAACCCCTTCTAGTATTTTACATTTATAAAGTACAAAAAAGGAAGAATAAATAAATAAATTCTTTAAGTTAAAGAGATTACTTGAGAAGTTGTGAGCATAAGCATTTGGATCAAGGAACTCTGATATAAGTTTTGTTGTTGAAGAGCAAGTAAAGTTGCCACTTGATTCTCTAATATCAAAATCTTATCAGATTACACTTTCGCTAGCTCCTTCAAGCGTCTTCTTATATTGTTCTGAACTTATGCGAACACCTTTAATAATAACTCTTCCACGGTTTTTGGGTATGGGGCCTTTTCTTTTGCAATGGATTTAATGAGGCTTTTAGCCAAAGAGCATAGAATATGCATCTATTTCCCAGCTAATTTCCCCAATTGAATTCACCTCATAATGTTACATTAGGTTCTCAATCTCTTCTTACTCAGAAGAAAATAACTCATATCGAACTCATTAAAACAAAAGAAACATTAAATTTAGATAACTAATCAATAATGTACCATAGCCTTTGATGTTTCCTCATTACTATTTTTCCCATCTTTATGTCTATGAGTCTTAAGGAAAACCTTAACTTGACTAGGAGCAACTTTATTTAACTTTGTCTACATGATATTGAAAATTCATATTAATAGTGTAAAATATAAAACTACAATACATAGTATTTTGAAAATAAATCATTTATTCCATTTGTCAAGATACCATCTCATGCTCAACCATTGCGAAACTTTTCGTTCCAAGAATATGAAAATTTTTTTTTTGCTTTTCTCGATTCTTTTTGTTCCTTTTGCTTGCATCATTTATAAATAGCACATATAAAATTCATCAATAAAAGAGTAAATGTAAAGTAATTTTGCATTTCATCATGTGTTAAATAAAAAGTTAACTATAAATGATTTCATTCCTTTGTATTACATATATTTAATAGTCCTATCCACTTATCTCTCCTCATTATTTTTGGATGTGATGTCAATAACTCATCCATGAATTTGGTCGCTCGTACTTGTAATTCTTCCATTTCACACCTAAGTTCATGGTGACCTATGCCTTTATGGCTTCCTTTTACTCTCTTGGAATCAAGAATTTTGACTAAACACATAAAAAGAAAAAGAAAAATCAAAGTCAAATAAAATGTTAGTGAAACTTTAAATAGTAAATCATTCATAGAATAGTACCTTAACTTTACTTTACATTAGTTGTTTATTAGCATTTGGCATCTCATGCCAACATTTCAAACCGATAGGAGCCAAGTCAAGCTTCTTAATAATGGTATAAAGAAATTTAGTAAGAAGTCGTCCCTCTACACCAATAGGTTAAGAAGACTCATTAAAAGTGCAAACAATTCTCTCATTAGATGGCATATTCCAAGTATCATTTAAGCATGTGCAACCTTGTCTTTTTTTTTTTAGAATTGTCTAAGAAGATAAATTTAAAATTAAAATGCAAATATATTAAGTCAATATGATAACCTAAATATTTTAATACCTTGAAAACATACACCATCAATATCTTCTTCCATTATCTTAATACCATCTTGACCTTCCTTAATCAAAACTTTATGCTATCTTATGACATCGTCCCATAAATTAAAGTTATTAATTTAAAAATTAACTATGGTTCTCCTCAAAAAATAAAAATAATAATGAACCATAATCATGCAATCCTTTTATACAAACATACAGCTGCTACATCCAGCATTAGAAACCCAATTAACAGAACTTTGATCAACAACAACTCATACTTAGATTAACAACCACATAGCACCAAAACTAGCACAGTCATATAATTGCAAAAAAAAAAAAATCAACAGTAAAAGAGTAAGAAATTTGAAATCAAACTAAAAGAACCAAAATTATAAATGGTTCATTTATGTAATAGCATTAATTTTATAGTATCATTAACAGGACACATTGATCCTGAAGTACAATGAGTTTCTAACAATAAGAAAATAGTTGTTTTTAACTCAAAAATACATCTATTAAGATCATAAATCACTATGTGTTTAACTCAATGATAGTTCCATCAACATCATCTCTCTTTCAATAAAAAATCATCATTATCATTCCCTGTGATATCTTCATACGTTTGTAACGCATATTGTTCATTCTCATAATATGCATGTCCATTGATACCTATAAGTTGTCCTTCTATATCATATAAGTCCTTAGGTCCTATTATTACTACAATTGTCTAGTTTCAATGCTAAGGATTTTCCATATAAAAAGCTTGTTGTGCTTGTAATACCAATAGATAAAGCTCACCAATTAACTTCTTGCTTGTATGTATCTTATTTAGAAAATTTACAAGGGTAAATTTGAAGTCTCTTTGTATGTATAAATGTTTTATAAATTTAATTACAACTTTTTAATTGATAAATGGTATTAAATCTAAGACAACTGAGATACGACATAGTAATGCAAATTATAAAACTTAATATAAACTGATTAAACTAAAACCCATTAGGTCATGAGTTTAGGTTTCCATATATAATTAATAAATGAACCATGTTACAAATTTAGTTTTTATGTATATAAATCCGTTTAAATATGAAAACGAGACACAACGCATTAATACTATTACTAGCACTACTTTTATCCCATCCCGGTGTAATGGTTGATACGTTAAATAAGGTATCTTTCCTTTCTTCTTTTCTAACTATTATAACATATTTGGCGGAGGTGCATCAAGTCATCTTATAGGGAGACTATAATCATGCCACTAAGTTACAGCCATGACAATATATGTTAAATAGGTTAAACGCTTATAAATGTGATTTTATAAACGGTCAAATGGATTACATGATTTAACCTATCAACTTTAAAATTTAGACTTTTCTTCTTTTTTTTTAAAAAAAAAACACTAGGTACTCGATGTTTGTCTTTTACGGAACAATCAGATATAAAACTATTACTAGTAGTATTACATACTGTGGTATAATTGTTTTATGTATATATATATTTTTTTTCAATAATTCACAGTGCATTATTATATTTATAATGGAGTCTGCACAACATACGGAAGGGTGTCGTCAGCATCTTTCAATTGATAGGAAATCAGCTGGCTGCCTTGTCTTACGTAAAGTAAAAAACGGCTTGATATTCTGAATTTGCTTTGAGCCTTTTCCTGCATGCAAATAAGCGGTGACAAGGGACATCTACGCCCAAAAATAACGACCATTCATCTTAAGTTTAAATCCACGTCAAGATAATATAACTGAAGTCCTCGACACTATGAAGTGGAAAACCTCGGATCGACAAAGAATTTAGAGGCTTCGATGAAATTACGTTGCTCTTATCGCATTTATTTAATATAATGGTTTCTTTAATGGTAGTTTTCAAGATACTTATTACAAATTTAAAAAAAAAAATATAACAAAACAAAACAAAAAGCGCATTTTACATTTTTTTAACATTGATTATGTACTTTATAGAAATAAGACAAACAAGTGAATGAAAATCTCGAATAATTATATCATGATTTCCACCTAATTGAGTGATGTTAATAAGGTCTAGATCAAACTCTCTTTCAATAAGACTGCAGTTTTAGATTGTATTTTCTTACGACATGTAAGGCCAATTTATGGCCATCGAGTTCAAGATTTTGCACAACATTTACAGCCTAAATATGATTCTGCACCTTCTTTCCCACCTTCACCCACATTTTGCCTTTATTTTGTTTTTTTACTTCGAAAAAATTCCTATATAAAGAGGGCGAATTTATAGCTTTATTTCTGCTCTCGCATTTAGAAATTGCAAGAGAATCCACAATGAGTACAAGTATATAGGCAATTTTACTTCATGGGGGTGACCATTTGGATTTGTAGATGCCTCAACAAAGAGGAGTTTGAATTTACATTCATTTACTCCCAAAATTACATAGGTACTGGTTAAGATAAGCCCACCATGTGTCCTCATTGGTCTTCATGCATATCAATAGGTAACTTTCTTGTTAGTACTTCCTATGATTTCCACACATTTGGTTTAGTAATATAAATGAATCAAATTGAGACAATAAAAGATTATGTTTGAAATTAACTTGAAATAGCACTCAATAAATTTAAGCTTAACTACTTCAGCTTATTCAAGTTCAATTTACCTCAAAAATGTACTTTGTGTTAATTAAAATAATATTGACATCTAAATTCCACGAAAGTCAATCAACATTGAAGTTCCATTATTCCGTCCGATTGCTTTTGACTAATAATTATGCATCTTGAAGAGAAGGTTTATGAGGAAAGAGGTGACTGTAACGAAAGGTGATCCATTTAATAAATACAATATTCGAACCATATCAACAAATTATGCACAAAATAATTTAGCTAAATTAAGTTAAAAATTTCGGGGAACTAATAAGATAAATTACTTAATGTAATAAATACTTTAATACACTTATGCTATCCAAATTAATGAAAATGATTAATACATATGAGTCGATTAGTAGACCCAATTACCTAATTCAACATCTTGACAAATGCATTAGGAGCCTTGACTTAAATGATTGGATAACTCGAAATATACCTCTTATTTCCAGTATGAGTTACAATACATTTTTGTAGTGTTAAATTAAAAAATTACTTCTCAATTTCATCCCTAATTCACTAATCGATTCAAATAGCTAATCAACGTTATTAATATCATAAGATACTGAGAATGCACAATTTCATAAAATTTAATCGAAACTCATAACTTGTTAATTTGAAAATATCATGGCTTCACTATGGCCTCAAATATAAAATAAAATAAAAATTACCAAGACATAAAATCAAAGAACATGCGCAAAATAACACAAAAAGATCATTGAACTAATCAAACCTAGGGTTGTACATAAGTGACCTTGATAGCCCAAAAATCCTAACTTCAAAATGCTAGGCCGACTGTTCAAATCCAATCAAGGCCAACTATACAGATCGCACCAACATTCTCTCTCTTAAATTTTGCTCCTTTTTTTTTCATTTGGTCTCATCTCTCATCTCTCATCATTGTCGTTGTAGCGAAGCGGTGACCAGGGTCTTCTTCACCCAAAAATGACAAGTATTGATCTTTAAGTTCCAATCCACATCAAAATGCTACGACATAAGGTAATACGAACAGAAGTCCTAGACTCCACGAAGTGGACAGCCTCGGCTCGATTAAGACTTCACATGACTCTTATAAATATTCATTTAATATAAAAATTCTCTTCAAGGATATCCTTAAAACACTTACTAAGAATTTCAAAAGATATATATTTCACTTTCTTTGATATTGATAACATATTTTAGGGAAAAAAGAAAACCAAGCGAATGAAAATCTCTCCCTCTCTAATGTTTTCTATAATAATAATGTCAAATTTTCACCTAGATTGAATAGTTTTTTTTTTTTTTTTTTGGAGAAAATTTACAACCTATATATGGTTTTGTACATTTTCTCCCACTTTCACCCAAATTTTACGTATTATTTTTCTTGATCCTGTAAAAATTTTCACATGAGGAGGGGAAATCTACATCTTTGTTTCATCTCTCGCATTTAGAAATCGCAAGAAAATGCACGATGAGCACAAGCACATATGCAATTTGGGTGTAAATCATTAAGTCTGTATGTATATCATTATGTTTGTATGAATGTCCTATATAATCTAATAAAAAGATACTACACTATTGTTAATTATATAATCTAACTTTGAAAAAAAAAAAAAAAAAAAACAGAAAAAGCATGATACTCTGAATTTGGTTTGAGCCTCTTCCTGCACGCAAATAAGCGGTGACAAGAGACTTCTTCGCCAAAAAAACGACGAACATTCATCTTAAGTTTAAATCCACGTCAAGCTAATATGAAGTGAAATCGTCGACGAAGAATGTAGATGCTTTGATGAAATTACATTGCTCTTCCAAGTATTCATTTAATACAAGGGCCCCTTTAATGGATACCTTTTAAGACACTTTAAGGATTTAAAAAGAAAACTTTTCATATTTTTTAATATTGATGATATACTTTAGGCCAAGAAGAAAAACAAGTGAATGAAAATCTCTCTTTCTCTATTGTTTTCTATAATAGTTTTAACATGCTTTCCACCATGGTCCAGAGCAAATTCTTTCTCAATAAGACTATGCAATTTTAGAGATTTGTATTTTCTTATGGCATAGCAAGGCCAATTTATGGCCGTTAACTTCAAGATTTTACACAAAACTTACAACCTAAATATGATTTTGCACCTTCTTTCCCATCTTCGACCAAATTTTGCCTACTAGTTTTTTTAGCTCCGAAAAAATTTTCATATGAAGAGAAAGAATTTATATCTTTGTTTCTGCTGTTGCATTTAGAAATCGTGAGAGAATCCACGGGCACAAGCATATAAGCAATTTTACTTCAATTGGGTTCAACATTTGGACTTGCAAATACCTTAACAAAGAAGACTTTGAATTTACATTCATTTACTCCCAATACTGCATAGGTACGAGTTAAAATAAGGCCCACTGTCCGTCTACATCGGCCTCCATGCATATCAATACTAAACTTTCTCATTAATGCTTCTTATATTTTCAATATATTTGGTTTAGTACTATAAGTAAATCGAGTCGAATCGAGACGATAGAGTATCAAGTTTAAACTCAATATCTCGACTTTAAACAGCACTCAATAAACATAAGCATTCAATTTACCTAAAAAATGTACCTTATCAACAAGTTATGCATAAAATAATTCAGCTAAATTGAGTTAGAAATTTCTGGGAACTAATAAAGCAAATTATTTAATATAATAAATACTTCACCACACTTACACATTACACTATCCAAATTAATGAATGTGATTAACACATATGGGTCAATTAATAGACTCGGTTACCTAAATCAACATCCTATCCTAACAAATACATTAGAAGCCTTGAGTTAAATAATGGGATAACTCCAATTATACCTCTTATTTCTTCATGGGTTACAATACATTTTGGTAGTGCTAAATTAGAAAATCACGTCTTAGTCTCATTCCCAATTCACTAATCGATTCAAATGATAATCTATGTTATTTTAATATCACAAGATACAGAAAATGCACAATTTCACAAAATTTAATCAAAACCCATGACTCTATTAATTTGAAAATGTCATGACTCCAGTATGGCCACAGCTAAAAAAGTTATCAAGACATAAAATCGAAGGACGTGCACAGAATCACACGAGAGGATCGTTGAACTAATTAAATCTAGATGTCTACATAGAGATAAATACACATAGTTAAAATAAACAAGAATTTACATGAACTTGTCGAAGTAAAACCCCATTCTTACTACAGTAAAATTTCCTAAGTTAATTAAAAACATATGCCGAATTTTCGATCTAATTGTCCTAATAATTAGACTCAATATTGTCTTATAATTCAGCTTGATTGAATCTAACTTGATCATGAAAACGGTTTAGTCCAACAGCATTTTAATCCTTAGTCAAACTCAATTCGTTGATCAATCTACCACCCAAATCGACTTTGAAAATAATCATTAAACTGGGCTACATTACACTAGCTACATTTTGCTTCCCTTCATCATTGGCCTTCATAGCCCAACGATTCCTAACTTTCAAAATGTCAGGCCTACTGTGCAAACCCAATCAAGGGCCACTACACAGATAGCACCAGCGTTCTCTCCCTCAAATTTGGACCAAGACAACAACTTTGCTCCTTTTTTCAGTAGTCGTTGTCGTTGCAGCAAAGCGTTGACTAAAGTCTTCTTCCTCCAGAAATGACAAGCATCGGTCTTTTAAGCTCTAATCCACATCAAAATGTTACGACGCTGGACCCTGTGAAGTGGAAAGCCTCGCGGCAATGCAAAATTTAAATATTTCTCTTATAAGCATTTATTTAATATAAAAATCTCATTAATAGATACTTTCAAAGCACTTATTAAAAATAAAAAGAAGATTTTTACGTTTTTTAATAATATTAATTACATACTTTATGGAAAAAAGAAAAACAAGCAAATGAAAATCTCTGTCTCTAATGTTTTTTATATTAATTATATCAAGATTTTCACCTAGACTGAATGGTGTTTTGCAGAAAATTTAGAACCTAAATACGGTTTTGCACATTTTCTCCCACTTTCACTTAAGTTTTGCCTATTTGTTTTCTTGACTCTTTAAAAATTCTTATATGAAGGGGGAGAATCTATATCTTTGTTTCGCCTCTCGCATTTGGAAATCGTAGGAGGATCCACGGTGAGCACAAGCACATATGCAATTTGGCTGTAAATCATGAAGTTGTTTGTATGAATGTCACACATAATGTAATAAAAGGATACTATACTGTTGTTAATTTATAACAATGTTGATTGTTAGCATTTTTTATTTTTTTGACCAAAATTGTATTTTCTTTTTATTTGATGCGGAGGACGATCTCGGTTTGCTATTTCAATTTCCCATTTTAGTATACTGCGGAAGCATTTTAGAGGTGTTCACTGGGCCCACGCAGTCTGAAATCAACTCTGAACTGCTGGTAGATGGATTGATAAAGGAGTGGACCGAGCCTAACTCTTAAGAGGTTGGGCTTGAGCCTGTTTGTTTGAACCAACAATTGAAGGGCTGGTTTAGTGGCTCTTGAGCTATGTTTTTTTTTTCTTTTTTTCTTTTTTTTTTTGCTTTTTCCAAATTTCCTTAATTATTATAAATAATTTGTGAATTATGTTTTTTTTTCAATTAAATCTAAAACTTTATGTCGTTATTTATAAATAAAAAATTTTATTTTCAGTTTAATATTTTTCAATCTAAAAATAATTCATTTGAACCGTGTAAATATGAATATATAATATTATATATAGTATAATGTATAGTATATGTGAATATTATAGTATATATATGGTATATTAATTATTATATATTACATATATTATATACTTAAACTGTCAAGCCAAACTGCTAGTTCAAGAGTGATTTGGTTAGTCAATTCTATGACTCGCCAACCCGATAAATCAATAAACGGTTTAAGCTCGATCAAAATGAGCTTGGCCCATTCAGTAGCCTGGCGGATCGTCTTCGAATCGGTTCATAGTTCGAAATCAACACATGTACGAGTCTAAGCATTCTTATTTTTTTTTTTCTTTTTTTCTTTTTATGAATTATGTTTGAGTTGTGAGTATGATAATAATTTTTATCTAGTTAATTAGTTACTGCTCGTTGATATAAAAATTAGTGGTTAACGTTAATGATGAACTCCACAATCACTTAATCATTTAAAATCTAAGTTACTATTCCGTTGGGATGGGTAAGGAACTGGTAATTTTATTCCTTGTGGTTGCTTTGCTTTATGGCGTTGCAGGACTCGGCATCGTTTATTCGCAATTAATTTTTTTAGCATATTATAAGACCTAAGTTGATGATAAGTTAATCATGCTATCTTGATCCCATATAAGTTTTACGTAAATAGCCAGTGACTACTAAATAATAATAATAATAATAATAATAATAATAATAATAATAATAATATCTCTCCGACAATACTGGTAGTGCTAAATTAGAAAATTAATTTGTAATCTCATCCCTAACTCACTAATCGAATGAGATGGTAATATAGTTATTAATATCACAAGATATAGAGAATGTACAATTTCGTAAAATTTAATCAAAACCCATAATTATGCTAGCATAAATCCATTACTTTGAAAATGTCATGATTCCACTATGGCCTCAACTAAAATTACCTAGACATAAAATCAAAGAACATGCACAAAATGATTCAAAAGGGTCATTGAACTAATTAATTTTATCAAGGCCATTATAACCTATTGATATTCTCATCGGTACAGATTAGCATTTGAATCTCTCATCTCTTATGGTTGGTAAAAATAATAATAATTAAATCTAAGGTTCTACATAGAGATAAATACACATAATTAAACTAACCAAAAATTTTCATGAACTTTTTCAAGTAAAACCCTATTCGTATTACATATGATTCCCTAATTTAAGTAAAACCATATCTTAAAAGTTTAATCTAATTGTACTAATAACTAAAAAAAAGGTTATATCACACTAATAAAAAAATTACTTATTTATTAAGATCATTATAACCTAATAGTATGAAAGATACCTCATTTTGCTGCTCTTGACCATCTTAGCCAATCAAAATCCTAACTTCGAAATGCTAGGCCTACAGTGCAAATCCAATCAAGGTCCAATATGAAGATCGCACCAGCATTCTCTCTCTTAAATTTGGACCATGACAAGAACTTTGCTCCTTATTTCAGTAGGCCTCATCTCTCATCGTTGCCGTTGTAGCGAAGCGGTGACCAGGATCTTCTTCACCCAAAAATGACAAGCATTGATCTTAAGTTTCTAGTCGACATCAAAATGTTACGACATAAGCTAATAAGAACTGAAGTCCTGGACCCTATGAAGTGGAAAACCTCGGCTCCATATGCTTTGAAGAAATTGTATTTCTCTTACAAGCATTTATTTAATATAAGAATCCCCTTAATGAATATCTTTAAAATTTAAAAATTAAAAGAAAAAAACTTTTCACATTTTTTTAAATATTGATTATATATTTTGTATAAAAAAAATAAACAAATAAATGAAAATCTCTCTCTCTCTCTAATGTTTCCTATAATAATTACATCAGGATTTTCACCTAGTCTGAATGGTAATTTGCAGAAAATTTGTAACCTAAATATGATTTTGCACCTTCTCTCCCTATCATCCAAATTTTGCCTATTAGTTTTCTTGACTCTTATAAAAATTCTTATATGTAAAGAAGGAGAATCCATATCTTGTTTCACCTCTCACATTTAGAAATCGCGAGAAAATCCACAATGAGCACAAGCACATGTGCAATTTGGGTGTAAATGATTAAGTTTGTATAAATGTCCTATATAATCTAATAAAAAGATATTCCATTATTGTTAATTTATAACACCGGTAATCGTTAACAGTTGATTTGTTTTCTTTCTATTTGATGTGAAGGACGATCTCTGTTTGCTAATTCGATTTCCCAGTTTAGTATACTTAGGAAGCATTGTTATTTGTTTTGTTACGCACTCTGCCTACCTAATTAATAAAATAGTTCCCTTTGATATCAAATAGTTCACATTAATAATAAAACTTCACAATAACCTGATGAATTAAAATCTGAGTTACTAATTCGGTTGGGAAGGGGTGAGGAACTGGTAATTTTATTTCTCACGGTTGCTTTATGGTGTTGAAGGAGTCTGTATAGTTTATTCCCAATTAATTTTTTAGCATATTATAATACCTAAGTTGATGAAAAGTTAATCATGCTATCTTGATCTGATATAAGCTTTTACCTAAATAGCTAACAACTATTTAATAATAATAATAATATCTCTCAATCAATAAACACTCCACCTATTTACCTAGTTCAACATCCTGACAAATGCATTACGAAGCTTGAGTTGAATGATGGGATAATTCAGAATTGTACCTCTCATTTCTTTATGAGTTACAGTACACGTCGGCAGTGCTTAATTATAATTCACTAATAGATTCAAATGGTAATCTATGTTATTAAATCTCCAGATATAGAACAAGAAATTTAATCAAAACCATAAGCATGCACCCATAAATCCACTACTTTGAAAATGTCATGACTCCACTATGGTCTCAACTAAAATTACCAAGACATAAAATCAAAGAACATGCACAAAATGATTCAAAAGGAAAATTGAACTAATTAAATTTAGGGTTCTACATAGAGACAAATACACATAGTTAAACTAACCAAAAATTTACATAAACTTTTTTATTCTTCCTACAGCAAGATTCCCTAATTTAAGTGAAACCATATACTAAAATTTTAATCTAATTGCACTTATAATTAAAAAAAGGCTATATTACACTAGTAAAGAAAATATCTATTTACTAATATCGCTATAATTTAATAGTCTAAATACTAATGATTTAACCTAATTAGATCAAGTTGGCAATTCTCCTCTTTCGGCATGTAATATGGTTGGTAAAAAAAAAAAAAGAAACTCCTTAGGCCTACATTTTGCGACTATGGATCTAGTTGACCTTCTAACTTCGAAATGCTAGGCCTATTGTGCAAATCCAATCAAGGCCGGTCACCAGGGTCTTCTTCACCCAAAAATGACAAGCATTGATCTTAGGTTTCTAATCGACATCAATATGTTACGACAGAAGCTAATACGAACCGAAGTCCCAGACCCTATGAAGTGGACAGCCTTTGCTTGACGAAGAATTTAGAGGTTTAAAAGCTTTTATTTAATACAAAGATCTCATTAATTGGTGTTTTTAAGATATTTGTTAAAAATTTAAAAAAGAAATTTCACATTTTTGAATATTGCATATCATTAATAAAATAATATTATACTATTTTTTATTGTTAGCATTTGATTTGTTTTCTTTTTTGTTTTGTTATAAATTCTATTTGAGTTCAGAGTACGATAAGAATTTTTATCTACTTAATTAATTACACCTCTTGATATAAAAAGTTAATCACGCTATCTTGATATGATATAAGCTTTACTTGAATAGCTATTAACTACTCAATAATGATGTGGATGATGATATATCATTATAAGAACATTAATGGGATGGCATCTCCTTAGAGCCTAACCAATAAAAAACCAATCTATTAAGACCCAACCAATGATAGTTCTATCACTATAACTAAACTAATTGTCAACTTAGGTTTGGGTTAATTGACTAATAAAGCATCTTATTTAAATAGTTTTAAGGCTGTATCCCTTTTGATTGAACAAATCCAGAGTAATCCCATACCGATTGAGCCTTAATTGAGTCTACTAGCTTCATGGGAGACATCTAGTGAATAAACTAGGTTAAAATCCACTAGGACTAAACTATGCACTTAAATAATAAATTTAAAAAATGGGTTCAACTGGTGAAGTGAAGTCTAATTTAATTAATTTGTTATTCAATAATTAAGTAGTAACTTGTGTTTGTTAATTTAGTTGGAAATTTCATTTATTTAGATCTGTAGATACATCATTAGAGGATTTGTGAATTACATTTATGCCCAATATTACATGATAAAGTTACAAGTTTGAAATAATAAGGCTTACTATATGACCATATTGGCCTCCACGTATATCATTAGGTAACTTACATTACTAATTAATTTATTTTTCTCAATTTTTTTTTTTATTTTATATATTTAATTTACTACTTAAACCAAGTCAAGTTAAAACACTATAGTGCTAAACTTGAAATAACACTCAACAAATTTAAGTTCAACTATAACTACATAAACTTGTTCTAGTTTGATTTATATTTACTCAAAGAATGTATTCTATTATTAATTAAAATGATATTTGAGTTTAATTTGAGATTGATTAGACTTGCATGTGTTAATCGAGCTAAATATCATAAAGTTTGTGCGTAATTAAGAAACTATTTGAATAGTTCAAAATCAAACTTAATTGAATCAAACTAAATTTGAATAAAAATTAAGTTGAATTCAAATAGATGGTAAATAACTATAGTATGATTGGTTTTTTTTTCCCCTTTTGGGTAATTCACAATGCACTATCATATATATATATATATATATAATGGAGAGTATGTACGACATTGCTTTTATAATAGGAGCATTAACCTAGATTAATAACCCACTTTGGACAAAGAGTAGGGTTTGACAATACATCCTTTATCGAAATATTACGTACGAAAGGGGTGTGTCATGTTATCAACATCTTGCTTTATGTGCTTCATTTGCAAAGAAATCAGCTGCCTGCCTTGTCTCACATGAAGTAAGAAACAGCTTGGTATTCTTAATTTGCTTTGAGCCTTTCCCTCAGAGTCTTCTTCGGCCAAAAATGACGACCATTCGTCTTAAGTTCTAATCCACATCAACCTGATATGAACTAAAGTGCTCGACTCTATGAAGTGAAAAGCCTCGACTCTTCAATTCACATCTCTTGTTTGATTGATTGACCTCCTCTCTTCATTTTTGGAAGGTTAAATTCAGATTAATGTTCAATTATCTTATATCTAAGTATTTATTTAATATAGAGATTTCATTAACGGGTGCTTTTAAGATATTTATTGAAAGTTTAAAAAATCATGTTTTTCAATATTAATTACATACTTTATCGAAAGAAGAAGAATAAATGAACGAAAATCTCTCTCTCTCTCGTATATTTTTGTAATAATTGTATCATGATTTCCATCTAAATTGAATAGTGTTAATAGCGTTAGACTGTCAAGGCAAATCCTTTTTGCAACAAGGCAATTCTAAATTAGGGATTCTACTTTCTCACAGCATGGCATGGCCAATTTATCCCCATCAACTTCAAGATTTTGTAGAAAATTTACAACCTAAATATGATTTTGCATCTCCTCTCCCACCTATACCCAAATTTTGTCTATTAATATTTTTTTTTTACTCTAAAAAAAATTCCAAAACAAAGCGGAAGAATCTATATTTTGTTTTTGCTCTCACCATTAGAAGTCGCCAAAACAATATCTCTCAATCGGCACTAGACTTGCTTACCTAATTCAACATCACGATAAAAGCATTAAGAACCTTGAGTTAAATGATGGGATAACTCAAATTGTACCTCTCGTTTCTTTATGAGTTACAGTACATTTTGGTAGTGCTAAATTAGAAATTTACTTTGCAATCTCATCCTTAATTCACTAATCTATTCAAATAGTAATCTACATTATTAATGTCAAAAATATAAAGATTGCACAATTTCATAAAATTTAATCGAAACCCATAATTACACAAGCGTAAATCCATTACTTTGAAAAAACCATGACTCCACTATAGCCTCAACTGAAATCACCAAGACATAAAAACAAAGAATATGATCAAAATAACGTAAAATGATCATTGAACTAATTAAATCTAGGGTTCTACATAGAGATAAATACAATAGCTATAAATTAAATAAAAATTTACAGTTTACATTAAATTGTTCAAGGAAAACCCTGTTCTCCCTGCAGTAAATTTCCTAATTTATGTAAAACCATATGCTAAAATTTTAATCTAATTGTATTAATAACTAAACTAGTCTAAGAACTTGACTAGGTGGAGAATGAGAAAATCTTTGCCCCAATGCATGAAGCAGATGAAAAAGGCCTCAACCCTCATCATTGTCGTTGTAGCGAACTGGTGACCAGAGCTTCTTCGCCCAAAAATGCCTAATCCACCTCAAAATGTTACGACTTAAGCTAATATGAACCAAAGTCTTTGGACTCTATGAAATATCAAGCATTTAGAGTCTTTAATTTAACTGCATTCTTTATTCAAGCTTTCATTTAATACAGGAGGAATTCCATTAACGGATACTTTTAAAATACTTATTAAAACTTTAAAAGAAAAAATTTTCATATTTTTTAATATTGATTACAGTATTTTACAAAAAGAAGAGAAACAAGCAAATGAAAATCTCTCTCCCTCTAATATTTTCTATAATAGCTATATCACTATTTCCACCTAGATTGAATGGTGTTAATAAGGCCTAGGAAAAATTCTTTCTCAACGACGCAATTTAAATAAGAGTAGAGATTTGTGTTTTCTGAGGGCATGGCAGGGCCAATTTATGGCCATCAGCTTCAAGATTTTCGGGTTGAGAATCAACAAAATACATATTGCCATACAACGTCCAAACAGTTTTTGAGGTCTTTCGACAGGCTCTAATATTGGTCCCAAGCCATCATACCACTGCATTTTGCTCTGCTCATATCGTAGTTTTCAAATGTGTCACGGATATTTTAATATAACCATGTATTGAATAAATAATTTTTATTGATTCCTTCTCCTCAACGTTACATCAACATCTTGCATAAGTGCTTCATTTGCATGGAAATCAGCTGTCTGCTTTGTCTCAAGTAAAAGTTAGAAGCAGCTTGATATTCTTCATCTGCTTCGAGCCTTTCCCTGCATGCAAATAAGGCGGTGACCAGAGTCTTCTTCACCCAAAAATGACAAGCATGAATCTTAAGCTCTAATCTACGTCAAGCTAATATGAACTGAAGTCGTGGACTCTATGAACTACAAAGGCCCGGCTCGACAAAGAATTTAGAGGCTTCGGTGAGATTATATTGCTATTATTGGTATTTATTTAATATAAATGTTCCATTAACAGATATTTTTAAAATATTTGTTAAGAGTTTAAAATAAAAAAATTTTAATTTTTTTTAATATTAATTACATACTTTATAGAAAAAAAAAAGAACCGGGGAATGAAAATTGCTATCTCACTCATGTTTTTTTTCTATAATAATTATATCACCATTTTCACCTAGATTGAATGGTGTTAATAAGGTCGAGGGCAAGTTCTTTTTCAATTAGACAATTCAATATAAGAGATTTGTATTTTCTTACAACATGGCATGGGCACTTTATGGCCGTGGACATTTAAGATTTTGCAGAAATTTTACAACGTAAATATCATTTGGCACCTTTTTTTTTTTTTTCCACCTTCACCCATATTTTGCCTCTTGGTTTTCTTAACTTTGAAAAAAAAAATCCTACATAAAGAACGAGACTCGACCTCTTTGTTTCTGTTCTCACATTTAGAAATCGCAGGAAAATCCACAATATGCACAAGCATCTATGCAAATATAGACTCAGCCAAAATCCTATTTTCAACCTTTTTTTTTTTTTTTGGTAAATGTTCCTGTGCATAAGCCTTTGTTACTGCCCGCTCAACCACTTGAAGAACCAATTTTAGCTCAATATTCGGGTTAAGTATCAACAACATTCTAAAACGTACACTGCCATATTGTACGAGGTCTAACCGGCTTTAAGGTCTTTGACAGGCTTTAATGTTGGTCGAAGCCGACCAGTTAATATCATATAGACTGGGAGCTGTTGAACCACGGCCTTTCCTATGCTCGTACCATAGTTTTCAAATGTCACGGATATTATCACATGACCATATATATTTAATAAATAACTTTTCCAAAAAGAATGCCCTCTGATCAAAAAAGAAAAGAGAGAGAGAATTCAAAGAGGAGTTGGAAGAATATTTCGCACTTCTCGTCAAGGTTCCATTAAATGTCACTTGGATTTCAGCATATTAGGTAAAAACAAAGAAAAGTTTTACATATATAATTACTCATAGAATTTATCTCATCATGTTGGATCTGTATTGATTTTTTATTTAATCTTATTTACGATTAAGCATTGCAATATTTCATCTTACGCTCAAGGCTATTTTTCCTTTCATCTACACTATTAAAGCGAGTAGAGTTTCATGTAACTATCATTCATTTTTTTCATAAAATTCCGTTAAATATTTTTAAAATATTTATACTATCTAATATCATAAAAATAATTACATAAGGTAATATAATAAATTTTTATATAACCTCCTTTTAACCTCGCTCACAAACTAACAATAGTTTCTCCTCTAGTTCTCCATGATTTTCTCCACGTCCTTCCTCTTTACCACATTTCCTTTTAATTTCTATTTACCAATTTTTTTTCTTTCTAACTTTCTTCCCACAATTTTCTATGACTAACAATCTTTTATTATTTAACACACAAGACATAAAGTTTTAATACGTAATGTAAATTGATAAAGATTAATTAGTAATTTAAAATATTTGAATACAATATTAACAATTGCTGATACAGGATAATGTGGTAATAGCATATAATTTACCATAAAATCAATTTATAACTCTATTATTTAAAGATAAGATCCAATAGAATTTACTCTAAATAAAAGTAGAACAACCTGCAAATCGAAAGTATGAATCAAACGGAAAAATCTCACCATTATTTATATTAATAATAACTTTGAGATATAATTTTTTTTTCCTTTTTATTTTTTTATACTAACATATAATTAGTTTGAAAGAACTTGTTATTTTTCCATTATAAATTGTTAAATTTTTATTCAATAATTGTTTTATATTTTGAATTTTATTTTATCATTATTTTTATTTTTTGTATACGTGTTGCGGAACACGTCTACTGGTTTATTATTGAAGAGTATATTGGCTTACGTTGTAACCTTGCAGTACAAATGTTCCACGGATGACCAGGGTCAGTGCGATATTAGTCGCCAACTGTCCAGGTGTAAATTCCTGTAAGGACCCCTGGCTGGATGGTGGAGATTTTGCCACAACTGTTTTGATTGGTTATCCACTTCTTTCATCGGGTAAGTCCGATCCATAAATCAGAAAGAATCGACAAAATATCATATCCTATTGCCATAAGATTTCGAACGAGATGAACGTGCTTCTTTTTCCATTAACGATGCAGAGTATACTAAAAAAAAAAAAGATTTATAAAAAATTAAAAGTTTTTTTTTTTTGTTATTTCTCCAGAAGAATATTCGTAATAATAAACAAAAAAAAAAAAGACCATACCTATACAAGACTGCTAAAAAAATCCTTAAAAAATCTTAAAATAAAACCATAAAATATCAAAAATGTCATTTACAAGCCTTTAAAGTCCATCATTTTTCCTAGCTCTTTAACTATACATGAGGCCGAATTATAAATACACCCAACTAATATTCTATTTAGATATATGGATACAGATCCTATCAATTCATTGTGTGTTTCTGCAAAAATATGCACTGACGTTCCAAAACCCTTATGAAGTTGTTGCATAAGATCCTCTAAACATCTGTTTTGGAGTTTTAGGCATATCTTCAAAAATTATGATGATATAAGTTTACGGACTTTTTCTACACCTAAACAATAAAATAAAAAGTGTATTTGCAATCACCAAAAATTATATTTAGTTTAAATAAAGTTGCTCGATCATAACATATAAACGTGCGGATAGAAAAATTATACTAAAGTATGAATATTCTGATCTAATCTCAAATAGAAGATAAAAAATTTTAGTAATATTAATGGAATAAACCCAAAACCAAGCTTGATAAGACTGGCCATGACCCATCCATGAACTTGACGATCTACGGGTTAAGGACGGGTCATCCGTCTCAACTTGTGGACTTGACGGGTTCAAATAGGTCCCAATAAAATTTTTAAAATAATAATAAAAATGATTTTAAAAAAAATTAAAAATCATAATGAAAATAAATCATGATAAAGGAATGAAATAATAAAGTAAAATAATGCTAAAAATTAAGCTACTCCAATATGAATTAAAATATATATATATATATTTTCTGTTCATAGGAACCATTGAAATTAACAATTCAAGGAATAAAAATACCATTAAAGTATGCCTAATTTAATATATATAAATTTTTACCAAAAGAAAAAGCTAATTCTTTAGTAACGTGAGATTAGTTTTTGTCTTTTGATATTCTTTGAAACCTCAAGATTTTTGTTCTATATTGCTAATGCTATAATTCAAATTAAATTTAGTTAAATATAAATAAATATACATGTTCGACAAATGCTTCAATAGATGAGCTAAAGACCACAAATTTCATATGACTCAATTTTTTAGTTTAAAATTTAACTTATTTTAATTGTAAATTTCAATTTTTTTATACAATAATATAACTCACATCATGGTTCACAAGTCAAAGACCTAGAGCCATGACTCGTCGGATCTAGGACTTAATTGGGAATCAGGTTCTTTTGGGTTGATTTCAATTGTTCCCATTGGCTAACCATGAACCATTAGGTCTATTCAGTTTCGAGCTAGGTTTCACCTATGCTTAGCATAAAGAAGAGATGAATGTATAGGACTACAAATGAGCTAACTTTTAAAAGCTTAGAACCGACTTGTTTAAAAATTATAGAGTTTAAGTTGACTTGAACTTTTATCGAGCCGAGTAGACCCAAGCTCATTTAAGTAAACAAACTTTATTTTAAGCTCATTTACAAATCGAGCTTGAGTAGGCCTAAGCTTAAAACTAGTCCAGCTTAAACTTGTTCATAAGCCTAAATATATAAAGTGAATAAATAAAGAATAAAGGTTCAATCATCTATTATATATATTATATATCATCTCATATCATATTGTATGTATGTGTGTACATGTATATAAGTCTAAACAAACCAGCTCGTTAACTCGTTTAAATAAATGAGTTTTATCTTAAACTTAAGCTTAACTCATTTATTAAGGAAACTTATTTACTAACTAAGCTCATTGAGCACGAGTCAAATCAAGCTTGAAGCCAGTCAAGTTCAAGTAGTTTATGAGTACTTTGACTCATTTACAACACTAATTAAGTGTTAAACTAGATGCTGATGTAGGGTTTACCACATCAATGTTATGTAATGGAGATATAGCGACAAGGTAGGAATATCGTCTACTCACAGCTTCTTCATCAAGCTTATATTCTTTTTGTACTACTAAATTTTTCCATAATCTATTCAAACTTAAACACAAACATTCATTTTTCTTTTATGTAATTTTTCAAGATATTATCTACTATGGATGAAATAAACCAAGTTCCAACTTAAAGTATTACTTGCTTCCTTTGTGTTTCGTAGAGTGACCTTAGTTAATTTGACATAGGGTAAATTATAAAAAGGTGGCATGTGTTTTCACGTTTTTGCAAAGAGATAATCTGAGTTTTCATTTTTGATAGATAGAATACCCAAATTTATCATTTTTTTTGTTTGTTAATTACATATAACAACACATGGCATCTTTCTATTGGTAGGAATAATTATTAAATTGAGCAAAATAATTAATATTAACATATATTAATAAAAATACAAAAATTAAAAGAAAAAGAAAGAAAATCAAGAAAAGGGAAAGAAAATCAAGGGGAAAAAAAGTTGTGCAAGCAAGCTGATGTCTCATCTCAGCTCTCCCTCTCCGTTACTCTCCTGTATAGACTTGGAATCACACTTGTCGAAGTTGAACATTTGCTTTCTTGATTACCCTCTTGATCTCTCTCAATTCTCACTCTGATTATCCATCCCCACTTTAGTTCCTATCATCTTTTCTAGCTCCAATGAGCCTCGTTATTCGATAAAGTTTTTTTTTTTTATCTCTGTTCCAAGTATCTTTTCGATACTGGAGTTTGTTTACAATCGTAGTTTCTGGCAGTCTTCTTCTTCTTTGATGACAACAAACCTACCTCTTCGAACTTCCTTTTTCTTCTCTGGTGAGTCTAGCTACTCAATCTCTTAGTGAAGATGTTGATTTAGCATTTGAGGAGCTTGCACTTTAGAGTTAGTGATGATACTTGTTCTAAGTTTTTTTCTTTTTCTAATTTTCTTCTATTTTTTTCTAACTTTCTTTCTTTTTTCTTTTGATTTTCTATTTTTTTATTAAAATATGTTGCTATCATCTATATGTTTTATTTAAAAATTATATAAGCCAATAAAAAGGCACCATGTGTCTTTATACCCAAGTTATTTGTTTGTCAAAAATAAAAACTTAAGTCTCCTCTTTGTAAAAGTATAATAATATAGATTACCTTTTTATAATTTACCCTTTAACATATTTGCTATAAATATATAATCTCGATACAAGTGTGGATAAGTTCATAATCTCTTTTCTCCATTATATATACATACACATATATACATACATATATATATATATATATATATACGCTAACTCTATTCTAACTTAACATGATAGAAACACTTAGATTAAGACAATGATAAAAGTTAATTGAGAGCATCGAGGAAATGAGAGTTAAGAGTAAAAGGTTCACAAGAATTAGAGTAATTGATGAATTGCAAATATATTCTTTTATATTTCCTCCATATATAGTTAACTCATTTATCTTGAAAATTAAATATTTACACTCTTGATTATCCATATCACTCTTTCACATCCCTATAAGACCATTTTCCCTCAATAAAAAATCACAAAAACATAAATAAAAAAGATAATGCTAGACAAAACAAAATATTTCAAAAACCGAAAAGGCAAAAATGGGGAATTGTCTCTTTCTTTATGTACTATTGAGGACAAAATATAGTCAACTAAAAACACCATTTTGAAAAATTGGCTTCTCTTTTGAAAGTATGCACCGCGAGCACATGCACCTTTTTCCCTTAAGAAACGTTTTCAGCAGTGTTTTAATTCAAAAAGAACTAGAGGCCAAATAATGGAGCAAAAAGAGTACTTGAAAGCCAATAATAACATGAATCAAAATGCTTGATTTAATTTAGATTTCTAGATATAAATTGCTATCATCAGCCAATTGAGGGCGACAAATATATTAATCATATGGCATGAATGTTAATTTTTTAATGGGATGGATTAAATTCAATTCATCTTGTCTTCAATAATTGTAATAGTAGTTAATAAAAAATTTTTTAAAAAAAAATAATTAACTAAAGGCATATGATTAATTCACTTAACCTAAATCATAATTTAGCAATCAAAATCTACATCATAGATACCATAAAGGTAAGAAAGAAAAGGGGTAAAAAGAGATCAAATAAGATGTTAGGTAATATAAGGATAGCATAATAGATAATCAATCAGATTATATTTAAATATAATGGTTGTTAGATTGAGAAGATTCTTGTATCAATAATTAAATTATCTTTATCTACTGGTTTAAGATGGTATACGTATACTTTTTTGGGTTCATTATGATTTTAATAATGAGGATTAGTTATCCAAAATGTGGAAGCTAAGTAAGGCTGGATTTTAAATAAACCGCGCCAGGTGAAGGTCGGTCTGGACCACCATATGGTTCGTCCTCGATAATGTCAAAAAGTGGTTAGGGTGATACGGACGGTGAAGGAGCCATGTTATCCCACGTTATATCCCAAATTGAGTGGCTATGACCTATAGTATCTCAAAGACACATGCTTTATCATAACTTGAGGGGTCGGCTTCTTTTCCTATTTTTTCTTTTATATTTTCCCTTTCCTTCGCAGAAATATTGATATTTTCCTTTTTCTTTAGATGGGAATGTTGCAGCACCTCATTATTAATTATTTTCCTGTTGGACTATACTATTATATTCAATTAAAAGATGGTTTTTACCCTTCAATAATTTTTTAGAAAGTGCATTTATCTTTGCAAGCCACTATTATTTAAGAGTTATCATCTATGATTAGAAAGTTAAATGCACTATTTACTAGATGAGTATACTATAAATCCTTAATATTTATGTCAAAATTCTAAACCCTTTATCATTATTTGATTCATTTCATTAAAAAACCAATGCTTAGACTGCTAAGTTATAATAATCTTGACACAATTATCCAATGTTAATGAACATAAATAATGGAATATTAGTAGATGAGCTTATATCATGCAAAAGCATAAATATAAATAGCTTAAATAACTCATCTAAAAGTTATTAACGTTCTCTCTTCATCCTTTTCTTCTTCCAAATAAAAAGAAAAATAAAAAAAAACCTGAAAGTTCTAACCTTTCAAATAACCTTAGGTAACCGCCCATGTAGGCCACTCATCTCCACCAACCCATCTTCTTTTCTAATCTATATCCACTTTTTTTAAAGTTTCTTTTGCAAACTTTATGATCACTCTCCTATTTCTTGGTGTAAAGAAGAAATTATATCTTAAGTCTTTAAGATTATTAAGATATCTCTATTTAATCTTGTGTTCTTATCAATCTATTTAGATCGTAGCAAACTTATTATTTGGTTTCTTTGTAGCAAACCCATTTTAGTGCTCTTGGGTTTATTGATAATTAGGTTATAACAGTAGAAAAAGATAAATTAGCTTTAGCTTACATTGATAGTTGATTCCTAATAGAAAAGCGAGAGAGAGTGGAAGCATGAGGAGCTTTAAGGTTTAAGGGTTTGGAACCAAGTTAGGTAGGTGAGTAAGGAGACTAGAATTACTTCTAAGGTTTGTTTTTAAGTTTCTTTTGAAGTCTTTAAGTTTATAATCACTTTCAATGTAGAATTATATCCTAAGTTTTTAAGATTATTGAGGTATCTCTTTTTAATCTTGTGTTCTTATCAATTTGTTTAGATTGTGCAAAGTCGTTATTTGATTTCATTGTTGTTATTGAAATTCTCTAACAACTCTAGCTCATTTTAGTGCTCTTAGGTATATTAAACACTAATTTAGATTTAAAACTAACTTGTAATTGACTCTAGTGCATATCTCCATCACCATTTGTATTTATATTCTCTTTAATCTCCTCAAATACATTAAAAACCTAAAACACTAAAATTTACAACTTGTTTCCACTCTATGGACAATGTAGCTTGCAAGCTTGTTTTGAGTTATTTGTATTACTTCCATCAAAAGATAGATCATACAATCCATGACAGATCTAAAAGGGAGCCAAAAAGGGCCCTAACCTCATCTTCCCTCCCCACCCCAACCTACCCCTTAAAAAAAAAACCCCAAAAAGAATAATTAATTGAATTTTTTAAAGAAAATAAGTAATACATATATTTTTTAAATAGCAAAGATTATTATAATAATAAATATGGATGAGTAGTTAAGTACTTTATTTTGCAAACTTGAGGTTATGAGTTTAATTCCCATTAAAGCCATTTTAACTTTCCATGTTACATTAATTGTATGTCTCTCAATAAATACTATTCATTTTCTTTTACTTTTTTTTCAAAATAAGTAATAAAAATAAATTTCTCTCATAAAAGAATAATGTTTAATTAAATAAATTCCCATTAGATTTTTCTTTTATCACAATACCATAAGTAATAATTACATAGTCAATGCTCTAAGTTTTTCCATCTTATTACACAAAATTTCCATAAATGGTAACAGTTATTATTTGATGTACTATTTATTTTCTTTTAGAATTAATATTATTAAAATTATAGGTATAGTTAATAACTAATTTTTCAATTACTTACATTGAAAATAATTTTTTTTTTCTCCTAGAATTACTCATTAAACAATCTTGTAAAGTAATCATTTCAAAGTTATATAATATTAGTCTTTATATTATTATTGTATCGTTGTTTTTATCATACCTTTAAGTTTTTTAAATATAATTTTTTATTATACATTTCTGTAGATAATAAGATTTACACAAGTTCATATATTCCATTTTTCAAATAATTGATAATTAAATTTCAATAAATATATATCTCCCATAAAAAGGTAAAAGATTTATTCTCTTAATCTTTTTCGAAGTACATTGACACCTATAATTATTTCGTAGTTAAGTTTAAAATTTTCTCCTATTGAATATTAGGAGAAGTCGTTAGTACATTTCTTGACAAAATTGTCATATATGTATTATAATTACAATAATAAGTAAGTTTTTTTAACAAAAACTCTAATAGTTTCTTAAATAAGGTAAATTCGGCCTCCTTGATGATATGGTTGTGTGTCCGATACAACTTACCCTAGACGTAGAGTAGATGGCATAATCCTTTATGACCATCGTCTAAAGACAAAAATAAATAAAGATTTCATATCAATACTGGATTGGATCATAAGCAATCATCATTTCCATTTTTTCTACTTTGTCTTTGGGTGGTAAATTGACGTGAATAGCATTACCCACCACATGGAGGGGAGCGGCCACAGACCACCAAAGTAGGTTGCTTCACCACACCAGCATTTTTACCGGTATCAAAAGAAATTATTCATCAACTTACTTACGGAATCTCAAATCCAGCAATTCACTTTAATTTTAACATTTACTCTTTCTCATTTGTTAATGTGACGACCATTTTAGTGTGCTACGTCACTGCCATGCAACGCTCTCTCTCTCTCTCTCTCTATATATATATATATCACTTGAGCAAACGTACCAACGCTTTTGTTGGTTGGAAATAACAACATATCTAACGTACACTAATGGAATTAACTGAGATAATAATTTTGATACGTAGAATTCCCATTCGACAGTAGATTCTCTAACTGTGTAATTAATCAGCTAGGTGACGATGATTGGAAAAATAATCCTTTCACCAAATATAAATTGAATGATAATCGAGCATACGGATATTCGTTTGACAACTGCGATCTGCCCTGGAGTGTCCACACCGTTGGCAAGTTGTCTGCTGTCCGTACTCAAAAAAATGATGCATCAAATGCTAAAAAAAAAGCCCTGTCTGAGAGTCGTGCTGCGGTTTTGAATGTTAGGTTTGGATTTTGTACCAGCTAACTTACTTAGTTCCCTGGTCAAACGAGACATGGAACTTCACACTTAACTTTCCTAACAAATTATTTTGGTGCCCTCGAGAAATAGGTCTATGATGTCAATAAGATAGGATACTGTATTAATTTATAGTCACACTTTACACGTGTAGTTACCTTTGTACGCTCCTCGATTCGTGCAATCTCATTAAGTCAAATGTCATTTTGGTCTTTTCCAATATAATGAGTAGGTTTTTCCCCAATCCTAGAACTCAAATTATGAGAAGTACGTAATTTTTAATTTCCAATTTGATCAAGTCCATCAAGGTCACGGAAGCATGATTAAGATACAATGGATGATTGCAAATATATCCCTTAAAATATCGACTAAGCCAAAATATATCTCCTAAAATTTTAGGTATCATATGATTACCAAATTTTTATGGTACAATATTGGATAATTTATTTACTCTATTATTTAATTTATATATCAACTAAAATTACCAGATGAAAGAGCTTTTAAGAAGTGGATAAAAGTAGAAAAATCTATAATATATATTTAGTAATGCAAAAATTTATTTTATATAGTATAAAAGAAAATTTTATATTGAAAATTTTAAAATAAATCACAATACTAAATGTTATTATAATTTATTTTTAAAATTTTTACAATTATAAAATTCTATATCCAGTATTACACACGTCAAATGTAATAAAAGAAGTTTGTATTGCCTGATCTTCTTGCATTGCATTGTTTCGTTCTCTTTGTTTTATCTAATTTTTGCTAACCAAAAGCTATTTTAAAATGCGACTCATCTTACTGTAACTTTTAAAAATATATCTATGACCCTCGAACGATTGTTGGAATTCAAAAACCATCTCTGATAACTTTTGGGGCTTTAATATTGTCTTAGGTGTATATGTACATTATCAAAAGTTGCAGAGATTTGAAACCACATCTTATTCCAATCCAATGAATAGCCTAGTATGGTATTTACGATTTCCCCAAAATTTAAATCAACTTCACCTCATCATCCTCAAAGTTTTGATGTGCAACTAAATTAAACACTTTAATCATCTTATAGAGAAATAATTTTGCAGAAAAATTCAAAATCAATCGTCGGATTTTTATTCATGAGTCCATTTGAGGCCACTTAATTTTTGCAGAAATTACAAATCGACCACTCACTTTTAGCATATTTCGAGCCAAAAAAAAAAAATTGTATAGCGGTTAATTTCATCAAATGTCAAATTTTCAGTAGTCGCTTTTTATTAAAAAAAAGAAAAAAGAAAAATTAGCTACCGAATCAACAATACCAAATTCTAAATAATACTACTACATGACATATCCACCGTAGTGGCACCAAAAATTATAAAATAATTATATAATAATATTAAATATTTCTTAAGAAACCTATTGAGAATGGTTTTTTCTTCTTTTTTTTTTTTTCTTCAACTACATTACACGATGAAGAACTAATATTTATAGCATTATATTACGATAGTTTTGCTATAGATAATAGGTCTAATTTTGTAATTTTGTATGTGATGCCATAACTCTCCCTTGCCCATAAATAATATGATGATTGTAGACTAATCCAACCAGCTAAAGTACCAAAATGCCCTGATGTCACCACCGAAATATGTTTATCTCCTTTGTCCTTATATTTTTAAATACAGCTAATATTAATACCCTTAGCTTCAAGCCATAACTTACTAAATAGTCAAGGGAACTACTTAAGGGTGTTGTAGGGCTGACTGGTAGGAGGAGATAGGAAGTAGAATTGCATAGTTCTCCACCATATATACAAAAGAGCAGTCCAATGATACAAATCAAACCCATTATTGGGAACCCAATTGCAGAAAATGGGTTCCAAGAAAACACAAAATT
Source organism: Lumnitzera racemosa (assembly GCA_024138005.1). Taxonomy (NCBI): domain Eukaryota; kingdom Viridiplantae; phylum Streptophyta; class Magnoliopsida; order Myrtales; family Combretaceae; genus Lumnitzera; species Lumnitzera racemosa. The sequence goes on from JAMXBC010000011.1 coordinate 86,634,154, forward strand.
TAGCACTCGTTGCACTCCTACTACTATGTTCATCCTTAACATGCCTAGTCTCATGTCTTCCCAGCGAATATTCTATCCTAGGGCAAGAACACAACCTTGATAGTATTCTCATGGAAGAAAGAGTGCTTGATCTCTTCCAGAAATGGAAATTAAAGCACAAGAAAGTGTACAGACAAGCCGAGGAGGCCGCGATGAGGCTAGAGAACTTCAAGAGGAACTTGAGGTATGTGATTGAGAAGACTCATGAAAGAAGGAAGACATCAAAGGGGAATAGTGTGGGGTTGAACAAGTTTGCGGATATGAGCAATGAGGAATTTAGACAAGTTTATTTGTCTAGAGTCAAGAAGCCTTTAGGTAAGAAGAGTAGCAATAAGGAGAGGCGGAGATCGGTGTCGTCGCAGCGGTCGGGAGTGAAGTCGTGCGACGGGCCGTCGTCGTTGGATTGGAGGAAGTATGGCATTGTCACCGGTGTCAAGGACCAGGGAGAATGCGGTGAGTGTGAATCTAGCTGGATTTTGTCTTTGACCGATTTTTTTTTTTTTTTTTTTTAAAAAAAAAGCTTGATTTCGTTCTGTTTTAGTTTGACTAGCTACAGTGCATATTATTACGTGCAACTATGCTTTACTTTGGCCAAACTTATCAAAGCTACAAATATCTAACCAATACTCATCCATCTAAAGATATCAACCCGACACATTAGGACTTTTCTTTCTGATAACTTTTAAAATTATGCTGACCGTCTCGATATTTCAATATTATACTTATACCTCTCTATTGTAATGTTATTCCCATTAATAAGTTTCAATAAAATAAATTACATAACTATATAGATATTTTCAATACAATATCATAGATGAGGATTCTATGCATCTTGGAAAGGTAAGAGCCTAAAAAGAAAAAAAGAAAAAAAAAATTCTATGGAAATGGGACTGTAATTTTAAAAGTTTTCTTTTTTTATGGAATAGAGAAGGATTAGATGAAAAGTGCATGATATTGTTACCCTTTTTGCCATCATAATCCATTAATTTTCTTTTGCCCTTGTCGGCTCAATCTTATATTAATATCCATGAATTTCGACTATGTCTCACTAGTTCTAAGTCAATCCAGTGTATATCTAGGCTTTATATTATATGGGCTTTAGAGAATTGGACCGGTTATACTTGCAACAGCCCGTGGACCATTGGATTTGGGTTGAAGTTTAGGCGACCTTTCTAGGAAAATTTCGATAAGGACCGTTTATACATACAATATCATGAATTTATTGCAATCCCATATAAAATTGGTTCAGCTTTTTATTCCTTTTTTAATTTGTATTCATTTATATTTGAATCATTGAAAAAACTGTTAATTCAATTATTTAGATTTTAAAAAAATATGTAAATAAATAATAAAACGAAGAATGAGACCGTTCCCATCAAAAATAAGAAAGGGACTATAAAATCTCCAGCATGTTATGCTTTATTAACATGCTTTATTAGGGTTAATATATCTTAAATTTTTCATATTTATTATAGCTTAAGCAAACTTGATTGGATCTTGATTAAATTATTTTTTGCCCAACTATACTACAACTTAAAGAATGAGAAATTCAAACCTAGTGTATTTTATTAAAAGATTTATATTCATATCACTCGACTATAATAGTCTTTATTAATTATATTATTTAAAATTTAATTAAAAAAATATGAAAATAGAACATATTTTGCAATCTAATATCTACCGTGAAACTTATCTAATCATGTAGAGTTTGATACTCAACTCGAGTAAGATAGGTGAAGTGCATAAATTCAGAGTATACTCATATTACGTGTAGTGAATGAAGAAGTACCATGTGCAAGCTTCTTCCTAGCAATCACACTGAAGTCTTTAGATATAGGGAAGTCTTTATCATTATTTCAATTGTTTATATATCTGCTGTTTTTTAAGGAAAGAAAATGTATGGTTCAAATAAGCATACTTTACTATTTGATGATGTTAATGATGTCTTTTTTTTACTTTGGACAGGAAGTTGTTGGGCATTCTCATCGACGGGAGCAATGGAAGGAATAAATGCTTTGGTCACGGGAGACTTAGTCAGCCTTTCAGAACAAGAGCTTGTGTCTTGTGACAACACGAATGATGGATGTGACGGTGGTTATATGGACTATGCTTTTGAATGGGTTATCAATAATGGGGGCATTGATTCAGAAGCTGATTATCCCTATACCAGTACTGGCGGCACCACCGGCACCTGTAACTCTACCAAGGTAATATTTAATTGTTGCTTATTTCCATATCTTAACAATCATATATTATTGTGTATGAATTAAAAGTTAAGAATAAAAAGAATAAAATGTTAGATTTATGTATATAGATATATCATAAGTGAAAATATGAAAGAAACTCTATGTTTGATATGTATAATTTTTCTTATGGGGTATATTTTGATTATTTAGGAGGAGAACAAGGTTGTGTCTATTGATGGATATGTAGATGTAGGAGAATCGGATAGTGATCTTTTCTGTGCAGTGCTTCAACAACCAATCAGTGTGGGTATGGATGGATCAGCTATCGATTTTCAATTATATACTGGGGTAAGTCTTCTAATTAGCTAATGAATTTCGAATTTTACATTACTTAATTTAAAAATTCTATTAACATAGTAACATTATGTATAATAATTTAGGGAATATACGATGGTAGTTGCTCGGATGATCCAGATGATATAGACCATGCTGTTCTAATCATTGGTTATGGATCTGAAAATGGTGAAGACTATTGGATTGTTAAGAATTCATGGGGTACTGATTGGGGTCTAGATGGATATTTCTACATACTTAGAAACAGTGATTTACCATATGGCACGTGTGCCATCAATGCAATGGCATCATACCCTACCAAGGAATCATCTCCATCACCCTCTCCTTACCCGTCGCCTACAGCACCACCACCACCTCCAACGCCAGTTACGCCACCACCGCCACCGCCGCCGCCGCCGCCACCTTCCCCTTCGCCTACTCCATGTGGGGACTTCTCTTATTGTGCAAGCGATGAGACATGTTGCTGCATATTTGAGTTCTTTGATTATTGCTTGATCTATGGATGCTGCGACTATGAGAATGCAGTTTGTTGCACTGATACAGAGTATTGTTGTCCAAGTGATTATCCTATCTGTGATGTTGAGGAAGGACTTTGTCTCAAGGTATGTATACTCTTGCCTTTACATTTTCTTAATCCTTGACGGTTTTACATAAATTATCTTCAAACTCATAGCCCAGTCATGGTTGCAATGCCAGAAATTTCTTTTTTTTTTTTTTCCCCCCCTTTTATAATTCAAATAGCACGGTTATGTTTTAAGATATCAATTGCTAACTGTTAAATATAAAATCACACACTAGATTTAATAAGATATATATTAGATTTGGTTTGCTTTTGTACTTATTAGTTAACACTTCACCTTACTTGTAAAATAAGAGTTCAATGGAAATCCTTTAAATATGTCACTTAATTTAAAATGAAGTGAATTCGTGTGAGGATTTAGTATCAATGTAAGGGTGTGCATATTTAGTAGCAAAATGCTTTCTAGACCTTTTTTCCCATATTTGCTACAAATAAAATTTTATAATTTTTAAATATCATTGTAATAGTCTTAAAAGATTCCACGTATTATAACGGCCTATTACGATAAGTGACGATGAAAGGCAAAAGGAGATACTGCACCAAAAATCTTAGGGGAAATCAAGAAAAATGATTCTGAAATTTAAAAAAATTGGACTTTCTCCACTGTAAGCTACTTATAAATGCAATATTTTGACTATTTTACAATAATATTCAATAATTCTAAGGTCACAAATGTCTGAAAAAATTCTGCAGAATGTTTTCCATGAAACAAAGGCACTGTTGATATTAGATTTAGGACCATTTGATTTAAAAACCAAAAGCTATTAAATCTGGTGTAGCATCAACATCTCATTGAAAATTAAAATTCATTTCCATCATTAGTTTATCCCAATTGATATCTTTGGGGTGCTACAGACTGCTGGAGACTACTTGGGAGTATCTGCCAAGAAGAGAAAGATGGCAAAGCACAAGTTCCCATGGACTAAAATAGAAGAAACCCAGAAGACATACCATCCTCTACAATGGAAGAGGAACAGATTTGCTGCTGCCATGCGCTGAAAGTTAGGAAAACCACCAAGGTTTCTCGTTTCCTGAAGTTTGAAGTCATGTTCCATTTACTTTTGGTAAAACATTTTTCCACCAAAAGTAGGCATTTGTGCGGTCCTGCTTTTGGAATGTGGTCTGATGGCCACTAGAAGGAGTGTGTTAGCAATCAGATACATGATCCATCATAAAAAGAGAAAAAGATTATCTTTTCTCTCTACCAAATTTGTCTCAAGAGCACAGTGTTTTAATGGTGTCACATATATGTATGATGTTTCAATTTGAGTGAAAAAAGGGAAAATTACAGATCACAACTAGTGAGTAATAAATCATTGTCTGAATTTATTTTTCCTCTATGTGGATTTTTTTAGTATATTATGAATTCATAAACAAATCATAATATCTAATCAAGCAAGAGCTTGATTGATTTTTGGAATATTTAGCCATAATAATGTTATGCACCAATTCTAGTTGTGAATAGAGGTATACAAGTGGATTAAATGGATCAACTCGATCCAGTCCACTTTGCCTCAAGGGTTAAATGGGCCAAACTTATTTGGTCTACCTTTTTAACGAGTAAAAAAACCTTGACTCAAACTTGTTTAAAAAATAAGTTAAATAAATTAGCTCTTGGGTCAAAATATAAATGTGTTAAATGGATTAACCCAAATCGATCCATTTTAGTTTATAGGTTAAACGGATCAAGCTTATTTAATCCGTTTTTCGAACAGGTTAAAAAACCTTAACCCAAATTTGTTTAAAAAATAAGTTAAACAAACTAGCTCGCAAGCTAAAACCCATTTATATACCTCTAGTTGTAAACTTGTTTGGTTAGTAAAACGTAGTAACACTAGGAAGTAATCGTGTAAGTGCTGGTAACTAAGTTATAGTTGTGATGGTGTTAGAGGTAAAAATGTAATCATTCTCTAATAAAGTTTCAAGTAATAGAGGAATAAATGTTATTTTCAAAAGAGAAAATTACATACAAGAGTATCAACGTTTATATCAGATTCAAGTAGAAGATCAAACTTATAAATAATTAAAATAGATGATTAATATTATGATGAGTAATTCAAATAAAGAATCAAACTTATGATAAGTGGTTTAAATAAAATATTAAAATTCTAGTTTTGTTGTAATTTTAATACTTTATTTAAACCACATATTATAAGGTTGATTTGCTACTTTAATCACTTAAATATTCAAACATTTATTTGAACCACTCAATATAATATTGGTCATCTATTTTAAACACTTACTCTATTTGAATTTTATTACAAATGTTTATGTAAACAAACCATAAGATACTATAAACAATACATAAAAGAACTTATTCCCACCTACTAATCAAGAGATCATCATGTGATGATCAAAATGTACCAAAATGAAATAAGTAAAAACTATCCCCAATTGAAAAGCCCAACATGCTATTCTCCAATTGAAACCTTAGATCACTTTCTAAGATTGAAAAGCCCAAGTAAACCTTTATTCCTTCATTGTTTTCATCCTTAGCAACACTTCTCCCTTTCTTTCTAATACTTTTACAATCTTCACACCTAAATGAGTAAATTAAACTTCCTTGATACCTTGCTAATGCATGTTTTCCATTTAAAGTTGCCATCACCCTTATAGGTTCCTCTAACTCATAATTGATATTCAATATTCACCATAGAACCAAGGCAATAGTCAATTTTAACATAAGACAACTTCCTAATAACTCCTCCTATAATCATCAGATCACCATGAGAAATCTCCATACAAGTGGATCCAATTGTATTTTAGTAATAAGGCACATTAGTGCCATTTGACCATCGCACACTCCAACAATACCAAATATTTTCAATCTTTATCCAATGCCCATATGTAGATTTATCACATGGTTGTAACGTAAGTTTGAGTTCAATGCTTCATGCAACACATGTATAATGCTATACCAAAATTCAAGATCCAATTTAAGACGTTCTACGTCTATGAGAAGCTTATAACAAGTCATCATTAATTGTCTTAGCCACCACTATATCTGCTATAAGTAGATATTATGACTCTCATTTGACCCTTTCGCTTATAGTGAAAGCAAATCATATCACAATTGTTAGATTTGCTTCTAAAATCATCACCAGTAAAGGAGATCTATCAATTTCTAACAATTTAACAATAAACAACCTTATTGCCCGTGAATCTTATCTTGCATTTTAATTAATTACCGTTAACGTATCATTTTCAAACTCCTCTAACGACAAACAATCATATCATAAATCAAGATTTTTTTTAAAACCAACTTAAAAAAAAAAAAAAGATAGTCTAGAGTACAATAAGAGTGTTGCTTGGTCCTCAACCTCTAACTTCACATCCGAACTTGTAAACTGTTAATCAGAGACATAAAATAGAGATATATTATAATAGTGAGAACATCTAAATCATACAGAGCAAATTCTTACGAAATGCCAAAGATTTGTTCGTGTACAACGATTTCTAATCTCTTTTATAGATCTATAGTCATCCTTTTTGCCATTACATCCTATAGCTTTCTCATCGTGATTTTCCCCACTTCTCTTCTTTCGTAGAGTTCAATCTATCATCCAATGCCTTCTTCAAGCCAAACCACACTAAGATCTTATACATTTTCACTTGCTAGAAAATCAAAGTTTGTGTATTCATCAAACCTTTTTCCTAATTTAAATTTTAAATTTAATAGAAACTTAAAAATATTATGTATTATATATAGTAAAATGTTTTTGAGGTCATGAATCAAACATAATAGTAAGTTAGGGCCACTAGCACCTCAATTTGGCCTTTATCTCTTCCTCTTTTAAGGTGTTTGTCTCCTAAAATCAAAATGCTTTCTAATTACCTATTTGTAACCATATTGGTAGCATTGTTTTCTATTTTTTTCTTTTTATTTTCTTTTGGCCTTTTGGTAATTAAAGGGTTTATGTTTATAATATAAAGGGACCAAAATAGATGCCAAAACTTGAAATATTTTTTTCAATTTGCTACATATATAGCTATTTATAATTAGGCGGATGTTATCTATATGTGTATACTTACAAATGATGATGTGTATGTATTTATTGCAATTGGGAGTATGAAACCCCGAAAAAATATAACTAGTATTTTAGAAATTGTATAGTATTGCTAATTTGAATATGGTAACAGTGCTTCAATTCTACCAAAACTTCGATCTGCAACTTATCGTTTGAAAAACATTAATAAATAATAATAACTTACGTAATTATTGTAAACACTGAAAATATTCTAAGGTATAATTTTAGTAGCTAAATATAAAGTAAGATACTTTTAGGGACCCATGACAATCATAAGTTAATAGATAAATACCCCTTTTCATTCTAAGTCTTAGAATAGTGATTCTAGACCTATTGTAGTAATAACAACAACAATAATAATACATAACCAAATATAATTATATATATATATATGAGATATAATGATTTAATAAAGTTGAGACAGTAATGGCCAGTTCCTTGGACAAACAAGATTAAGTCCAATATCGGTGTTATAAGAAAACTAAATGAATGCCTCAAACCCAAATTCCCCCATGGTTTCCGAACCCACCCATTTCTAATTAATTTATTCAGCCCGCTACTGTGCCCTGTAGGAGATGACGAAACAGGGCAGAACCATTTTCAACGAATGTCGCGCCAACCGTGGAGAAGGACCTGCAAGAAGTGACGTGCCCGGTTACAAATTTTTTTTTTTTTTATAAATTCAAATTCATAATTAATTTAATAATTTAAATTTAAAAAATATAAACTAAGTATGAAATTGAATGATAAGATCGATTTTTTAAAAAAAAATTAGGACGAAATCGTATAAAAATCTTATTTTAGGAGCTTGAGTTAGTAACTAATCTTAGAGATTGATTCACGTATGGTTTAGTTGAATAGCTAGGATGTCTAAGAAATTGCCACTGTGCTTGAGTTTAGGTTACAAATTACATACAAAGCCACTTGAACATGGAAGAGTAACTTAATCCTTTGTTTATGAATCATGTGTAACAATGAGGGGGAGTATATATATATATATATATATATAATAAACCTAGACTATTTAATAATATTTATCATGAAAAATTAAAAAATATTAAGCAAAGCTCATGATAATATTTTAAAGCCTTGTTTATATATTGAATGAAAGATAAAAAGGAAAAAAAAAAGCATCATTTGAACTTTTATAATTATCATAGAAGAAGTCTTTATGGCATTTTAGCCAATGATTTATTAACATATTGATAATAATTCTAATCATAGGTTAACTACTTCGTTAATTAGGGATCCTACTAAATGTTTACGATAATAATGATAAATTGATTAACAAAATTTTTATTTGACATTATAAGACTTACTCGTATACATAGACATAATTTGTTGAAAATTTCGCATAATTCACTACAAATGAAGATGCAAATATTTTTTTAAGTTTTGAATAATTTTAGATAGAAGAAACTATATATGGTGCAAATAGAAAAAAAAAAAGACAAATTATCATAAGAAAATGATATATAATATCAAAATATAATTAGCTTAAACTTTAATAAAACGAATGTGAATGGATTTGTAAACATTAATTTTAATTAAAGTACACATAAGAAAATGACATGTCTTTAAGGTATATAATACCATCAATGTGTTTAAAAAATTTTACTGCATTTATAAATTTCGTTTGCTGAAATAAGATACTTTAATTAAAATGTTTATTAATAGTGAATGTAATGATATTATAAATAAATGTAATAGATTAAAAGATATAATATGAAAAAATACCAAATGTACATATAATGGTTATGTTTTGGAATTATAAAGCAACATCACTAAAGCTGTGAAAGTACAACTACTCACTTTAATATTATAGATAGAACTATATTTTTTTAATTTCATGACTCGATTAATAGTGATCGTGAGAAATTAAAAGTGTACTCAAGTTTATAAGGTGGGGTATTCTTTGAAGGTAGGTTTGGTCTTCCATGAGCAAAACGTAGGCCAAAACTGGTTAACAAGTTGAGCATCCCAAATATATGGAGACTTGTGATAATACCGGATGGTGCCCTTAAAGATAGAAAGGCTTGGAATGTTCTTGGAAAAGTAAGAGGGGAAAAGGTTGGCTCACCATCTAGAATGCAAGTAAATATACGATGGAAAAGACGATCAAGCGCCATATAAGCAATTCAAGATGGGGTAAATTAGAGCCTAAAAATTCCAGCCTGACGAGCTACTTAAATACTACCCAATATACTTAATAAAAAGGGTAATCGTTAGTGAAAACTAGGCTTGTGTGAATGAAGTTTGAGAAAAAGAGTGGCCACCAAGTGGAAAATGTCATTAACAGAGTGGACATCCATGTCACAAGCTGTATTACAAGAAGACTCTACCTGAATATTTAGAAAATGAAATGAACTTTAGTAAGCAAACCTTATCGTTGGGCCACCTAGCAAAAGGCGACCTCAAGGGATAGAGAAAGGGGTGAGGACATTAAGGAAGCTCGTAGAAGCTTATAGTCTTAATTGAGGTGATCTTAATTAGAGTTAGGTAATGAGAGAAAGGTCAGTGATCTTTAGGTGAAGAGTAGTAAAGGAGAGTTGACCCTACGATAAAGGCATCGTGAATTTAGGTGGAAGAGAATGTCATAATCCATAAATTTAAAGGTGAGTAAGGGTGTTCAACTCGAGCTATTAAAATGAAGTGAGTGATGTTAATAGGCAATTTGTTTATGCTGTAGGGTATTCTCTGAATGTAGGATTGGCCTCCCATAAGCAAATTGCTCTAGAGTTAATGTCATTCTCCTAATAGTAGCCATGATAGGTCAAAGCTAATTGAGAAGTTAACCTCCTAAATATATAGGGACCTATGACAATGCTAAATGGTACTCTTAAAGATAAAAGGGTTTGGAACAGTCTTAGAAAAGGAAAAGACTAGCTTACCATCTAAAATGCAAGTAATATATGATAGAAATACTAGTCAAGCATCACACAAATAGTTTAGGAGAGGGTGAAACTCTTGTCTCGTGACATTTGTGTAAGCCTTAAAGTTAAGTCAAGTGACCGTATGATTGAACTTATAACACAAAATTTAGGGCGATTGATTAAAGGATCCGATCAAACCTAAATTATAAACTATGGATAGAAATATTAATAAAAATGACCCCGTAAACTTGAATTTAAGAAAATAAGTAATAAAATAGGAAACTATAAATTTTTCAAATTTTAAGTATAATAATTATTAATTATCGAAAAGGAGAAAAATGTAATCTAATAACTAATAAATTACTAGAGATAGATTACATGTATACTAAAAATTATAGAACAACCTAAATAATAATTAGGAATGTTCATATGTATTTACGTATAAATAAAAATATGCGAAATTTCTTAAAGTGGCTAAAAACTTATTAAGTAATTAAATAAAATTATTAATTAATTAAGAAAAAATCAGAGAAATCTGGAATGATATAGATTTGGTTGTGGCAAGTCAGGAGTTGAAGAAGAAAAATTAACCAATTAAAATCAAGCAACACAAAAGCCAAAAATCAAGGAAATTGGGCAATATCTTATCTAATTTAATGCATATTAATTACCACAAAATTCTATAAATAGGGAAAAATTTTATAGAGCTCCTTTAGATAGTTAGGAATTAGAGAAAAATAGGGAGCATCGAAATTCAAGAGAAAAACTAGAGAAAAAAAAAAGAAAAAAAGGAAACCTGTGTAGTTAAGGCTAGTAAATCAAACCACAAGCCACCACCACCTGGGATAGAGCCACCACCTGGGATAGAGCCACCACCAGGGACTGAGCCACCACCACCACCCCATTCCAGACCCACCGCCTGGACTGACCAACGTACCTGGACTGGTGTTGGAAAGCCAAAAGCCATCGGACCGAGTAAGTCTCTCATCTACTCCGATTTTATATAATTTTGTAAAATTATCTATTTTGCCTAGAAAATTATGAAATTTATTATTCTTAGATTTTATTGTATGTAGATTTAGGGAAAAATAGTGATTAAGCACAATCAAGTTTGAAAATATAGGATTCTTAAGAAATTAATCAAAACCGAGTATGATTAGGATTAGAAATAAATATGCTTAGAAGTATAGTTTGGAGCTTAAATTTTTTTTTTAGAATTGTTAAGTGATGTAGAACAGTGCTATGAAGCCATTTTTTTAAATTTAATTTTTGAAATTTTTAGCCATAAAAATGATAGAAAAATTAGGTAATTTTGGGTTAATTAGGTAATTAAGACATTAATTACCAATTTATATAGTAATTAGAGGGTTAGGAATGTTAATCTTTAATATGGAAACCTAATCCTAGCTTTTGGAGTGTTAAGTGTAATTAATGAAGGAATTATGTGCTAATTGTAGAAAATTAGAAATATTATAAAAAATTAGTTTTATTTAGATAATATAATAATAAAAATCATAATATAATAAATCCGAAACAAAATTTTATTTTAGGTAATTATATAAAAAAAATGTAAGATTTTCTCATATCGGAAATAAACTCGGTATCCCAATTAAAATTAGCATGTACCGAACAGTTTAGAATATTAAATTAAGACTCGATAGGATATTAGAATACTCGAGCTTAATGTGATTAATTTCATATTAGGATTCGAGCATATTTAAGATTCCAGAATCAAAACTATAATTTAATTTAGGAACCGAACCTTGAAATAGGGTACAATGAATCATTAGTAAATAATAAGCATACATGGAAAAAAAAAAACAAAAAGAAGCTAAATTATAACTTAGAATGTGAATAATTAAAGTATAAGAACTAAAAAAACCTATTTATATTATAGGATACCCAGAGACGAGGGCGACTAAGAAATCTCAAGTAAGTTGGGTTATTACTTATTGTATTAGAGTGCTATTTTATAGTACTTGGAGACTTAGGATTGTATATGGTTGTAATTATAAGTAGTTTACACATATGTTTGATGTATCTGAATGCGTGTTGAAATTTATAATGTGATTGATTTTGCGATTGATTGAATTGGAGTGAAATTGTTTGAACACACTAAATGAAATTTAATCTTATTCGACTCTAATAATAAAAAATGTCATACATTACAACCCATTAGGGAATCATAAGTTTCTTCAACCAAATACCGACCCCTTCGAAAGGGATAGTGCAAGATTGCATAATAGTCCCTTCTTCATCCTTACTCGAACTAAGTAACATAAAAGAGAAGGTCGCGGTAAGAGTGAAGTTAATGGTTCTAAGGTAATCGTGGGAGGAGCGATGTCTCCATTGCATAAGCTTGGGTTTGGTTGTGAACTGCTGCACGACATGGAAACTCCTCAACCCGGATTAGAATCGGTGAAATTTCTCTGATTTCACAACAGATTGGACTACATTGTGCAATACACTTGATTGTTATATTGTATTAAAATAATTGCTTGATAATCTTGTTTGTGTTTGTATACTCTCATGAGTCTCTAATTTAACATACTGAGCTGTAATTACTCATACCCTTATAAATCCTTTTGCAGGTCCTCATTTCTAATTACTGTTACGCCCCGAAGTCACAAAGTCGCAACAGTCCCGCCGTGTAAACCATTCTATGATAGTAATTGGCCTCACAGTGCCTACCATAGAGATAATCTACACAAGGCGTCGACGACTCCTCGCTTTGAAGTAAACAGTTCGATTAATGATTATACAACAATTATGATAATTATCACAAAGTTCTATAAAACATAGATATTTATAATAATGTCTACAGAGCTTCCCAGGAAGTTTACATAGGAACTACAGTTTACTAATTTACAGAATAACTAACAGTCTTTAACCTTTAACTACAAGGTTAGTCTAGTTACACATTTGCTAAATAACTTGATTCTCACACCCCTGGCTTCAAAAGGACTAACCTCTGGATAATTGTAGGGCGGCATAGTACTTGAAGAGATTACAAATCAGAACCTGCAAAAGGATCTATAAAGGTATGAGCAACTACAGCTCGGTAAGTTGAATTGGAGACTCATGAATGCATACAAGCACAAACAGGGTTATCAAACAATTATTTTCATGCAATGCAACAATCAAGTGTCATCGCACAACGTAGTCCGGTCCGTTGTGAAATCAGAGAAATTTCACCCGCTCCAATCCGGGTTGAGGAGTTCCATGTTATGCAGCAGCTCACAACCAAACCCAGGCTTGTGCAATGGAGACCTCGCTCCTCCCGTGACTACCTTCGAACCATTGACTTCACCCCTGCCGTGACCTCCTTTCCTGTCACTTAATTCGACTGAGGATGAAGAAGGGACCATTTTGCAATCCTACGCTATCCCTTTCGAAGGGATCGGTATTTGGTTGGAGAGTCCTATGATCCCCTAACGGGTTGCAATGCATGACGTTTTCGGTTATTAGGGTCGACTAAGATTAAATGCCGGTTAGGGTGTTCAACAAGTTCATATCAATTCAATCAGTCACAAAATCATTCACAGTACAAATTCCAGCACGAATCCAGATACATCAAGCACATGCGCAAACTATTTACAATCACAATCATATACAAGCCTAAGTCTCCGAGTACTACAAAACTAGTACTCTATTACAATAAGCAATAACCCAACTTACTTGAATTTGCTCGATCGCTCGATCCTCTAGTTGCGAGCTGATTTGTTTCTAGGTGTCCTATAATACAAATAGGTTCTTTTAGTACTTATATTTTATGGATTATTATTCTAACTCATAATATAACTCATTTTCCTCATGTATACCTATAACGTAGTAATGATTCGTTGTATACTATTTCGGGGTTCGGCTCCTAAACTAGATTCTAGTTTTAATTCCTAAGTCGTAATTAAGCTCGAATCCCAATGTGATATTAATCACATTATGCTTGGGTATTTAAATATCCTATTGGGTCGTAATTTTTGTATTCTAAACTATCCGGTACATGCTAATCCTAATTGAGGTATCGAATTTATTCCCGGTGTGTAAAACTCTTACGTTTTGAGATATTTACTTAAAATTAAAAGTCATTTCAGATTTATTATTTTTCTGATTTCTATTATAATATTATCTAAATAACCTTATTTTTTTTAAATTTATTAATTTACATTTTCACATATTACTAATTTATTAGATTACTTACCTAATTGCCCTAATTAACCATAATTAGTACCTAAAGGCTAGGATTAAGGTTCCACTGCAGAGATTAACTTCCCTAAATCTCTAATTAAGATCCAAATCAGTAATTAACATCCTAATCACTTAATTAACCTTAAATCACTCAATTTTACCATCATTTTAGGGATAAAAATTAACTTAAAAATTTCGAAAATTAATTTTAAAAAAATGGCTTCATAACACTATTATACATCAAATGAGCATTCTACAGAAAAATTTTGAACTCCAAACTACATCCCTAAGCCTATTTATTTTCCGGTTTACTAATGTTCGGTTTTGAACAATTTGTTAAGGACCTTATATTTCCAGATATAATTAAACTAAATAAATATTTTTCCCTAAATCTACATACAATAAAACATCATAATAACAAGTTTCATAATTTTCTGGGCAAAATAAATAATTTTACAAAATTATACAAAAATTGGGTGAATAAATGACTAACCGGTCCGAAGCTTTTGGGCCGTCCAAACCCGGTCCAATGTTGTCGGCCGGTCCAGGCGGTGGGTCTACTGTATGGTGGTGGTGGTGGTTCAGTCCCAGGTGGTGGTTTTAGTTCACCTTGCTAATCTGCACAGTTTTCTTTTTTTTTTTTTATTTTCTGGAATTTCTCTCGAATTTTTTTGTGTTTCGATTTTTCTCAGATCACAAACTAGCCAAATGACTTCTGAGAATTTTTTCCTTATTTATAGACAAATGTAGTAATTAATGTGCATTAATTTGATGGGATTTTGCCCAATTTCCTTGATTTTAGGCTTTTTGTTTGTCCAATTTCTATTGGTTAATTTTTTTCTTTTCAGTCCACGACCTGATCTTGTTGCAGTTATCCTCTTCTGATTTTTTTCTGATTTTTTTTATAATTATTTTGTATTTTTCTTTCATTATTTACTTAGTTTTCGGACAATTTTAGTAATTACGCGTATTTTTATCTACACGTAAATATATGTAGGATACACGTGAACATTCCTAAATATTATTTTGGTCATTCTAAAATTTTTCGTATACATATAATTTATCTCTAATAATTTATTAGTTATTATATTACACTTTTTACCTTTTCGGTAATTAGCAGTTATTATGCTTAAAATTTGAAAATTTTATAGTCTCCTATTTTATTACTTATTTTCTTAAATTCAAGTTTACGGGGTCATTTTTATTAATATTCCTCTCAATAGTTTCTAATTTGGGTTTGATCGGATCCTTTAACCGATCGCCCTAAACCTTGGGTTCTAAGTTCAACCCTACGGTTACTTGGCTTGGTTTTAGGGCTTACAATTACTGCAAGTATTATACCGTCATACAATTATCTAGAGGTTAGTTCTTTTGAAGCTAAATGCGTGAGGATCAATTGGCTTAGTAATAGATATGTAGTTAGTGTGTCCTTTGTGGTTTAAAACTAAAAAACTATTAGTTGTTATGTAAATTTAGTAAACCGTTATGTTTAAATAAATTTTCTTGGGAAGTTTTGTGGATTTTATATATAATTATGTATATTTATTCAAAATTTGTGATAATTACTATGTTTGTAGTTAAACACTTAAATGTGACTGTTTACTTCAAAACGAGAAGTCGTCAATACCTTGTGTAAATTATATCTATAGTAGGTATTGTGAGGCCGGTTACTATCATAGAATGATTTACATTGCGGAACTGTTATGACTCTATGATTTCAGGACATAACAATTTGTCCGCTAGGCATAACTAACTCCTAATGAGTTTGATATATTAATTAATTTGAAACAAATTCTATATTTATAATAAACCAATTATTCATCTAATTAATTCTAATATGACTTTCATTCACACTTATTTATTACTACTTTTATCATATATTAACTTAATGAAATACAACAATCAATTTACCATAATAGAAAACTCTATAAGAAAAAAAAAAAACTATACCATGAAATATTCAAAGAAAACATTTGACATCAATCCTTCAATTTAATAATTTTTATCAAATAGGTTGACCATAAAAAAATTATAGAATGAACTTTATAAGTTGAATCAATAGTGAAACATAATATGTAAAACAAATTAATATTTGTCTAACTACTTCTAATCTATTGTTGTTATAATTGGCTTGCGGCTTAAAAGATTAAATATAAACCTGTTAAATTGTAATAAAAAATATCACTAAATACTTGATATAAGTCAGATACCATATTCCTTTTTAAAACTTTAGAAGTAATACTTTAAAAATAAAAATAATTTAATTTTCAGTTACTTTTCATAATGACCGTTTTATGGTAGTAATGTATAATTTTTCTTCATTCCTCTATTTTTTTTTTAAAAAAAAGCAAAGGATTTTATTCATACAATACTATTTCACAAAAAATTTAATTGCAAATAATTATAATATGAATGGAAATTGAAAAGGTTTAAATTTTTTTTGAATTTTAATCAAATAGTTTCTATAACCCAAATTTGTTTCTTATCAAGTAATTTGATTTATACTAATTTAAGATTAGAAATAAGATAGATGCAATTCAAATGGCATTGTATATTTTCTAATCATGTAGAAATAATATTTTCTAATCAAACTATAATAGTAAATTATCTTTTTCTATAAACTAAATAAATTTTTTTATAAGTGAAAATTAAATTACCTTGATTATGAAAAGAGATAATAAACATAATTAATTGATTAGAGAAAATATGTGAAATAGTAGATATAAATCAACACAAAATGCAAGATGATAATTAAATTACCTTGATGATGAGAGGAGATATTGAACATAATTAGTTGACTACAAAAAAGATATGAAATAATACATGTTAAATATAAATTCAAATAAAATCCAAGAAAATTAGACATTTTATAAGCTCTCAAACCTTCAAAGGTAATATGATCAACTTGCAAATAAAAAAAAAGTATATTGGAAAATAAATCAAATGCTAATTGACAAACTACTAATATAGGTATTAAAATTATTAAAAGATTCTACCTAGACCTAGTATAGCCTGACAATAAAAGAAAAAACATAGAAGTCCTTAAGTTTTATGGCAATTAGTTAAAGCCTTGTGCTACACACAAGCTTTACTTTAAATTACATATAATATTGAAGAATATAATAGATTTATATATAAAAAATTTAAGAGAAAATAAAATAATCTCTTTAAACTATAACTTAGGTATTGATTAACCACCTAAACTTTCAAAGTTTAATTTTTTACTTCTTAAACTTTAATAAATTAGCAAATAATCCCCTTTAAACTTTAATTTTGAAGCATAAACACTTCTTAAACTTATCAAAATGTACATAAAAAATTCTAAACTTTGACCATAGTATAATTTTTTTTGCTTAAAAAGGGAAATATCCTTTATATTGTTAATTTATTAAAGTTTAGAGGGTCAAAACTACACTTTAAAAGTTTAGGAGATCAATCTACACCTCAATCAAAGTTCAAAGATAGATTATTTGCAATTTTCCTAAAAAATTATCACAATTCAATTTTTTTTTTTAACTTTTTGCATGCTTATTTTAGATGTTATTCCATTTAAAATGATTGTAATCCTTGAAATCATAGAAATGCAGCATCATGTATTAAAGATTGTATTATTTTTAGGGAGCTTTTACGATCCTGTCCATATATTGACAGGATCGATCTAGACTTCTACCTTAATTTTAGTCTAATATCAATTAGATCTAAATCATAGAAAACACAATCAGTTTGATGATTTAAATATAATAAAATATTAAATTAATGGTAAAATAGAGAGTGAGAACAGTCCCTTAAAAAACATAAATAAGATCGTAAAAAAAAAATCCTTTGACAAAACAGCAATAACAAATAGTTAAACTAGAGAGGCATTGTTAGAAAATAATAATAAAAAAAAACTTCCAAAATAAAAGATCCAAAACAACTAATATAATCTTCAAACCATGGAAACTTATCCTATAAGTTTGAATTCAAATGTGGATTAAAATGGGGGGGTGGGGTGGGGTGTGTTTCAAAGCTCACATTATTCAAATTAATATTAGAACTCTAGGTGGAAAAAATATACTTATTATTATTATTTCAAAACATCTTATATATACTAAGGGATTTTAAGGAATTAATCGTACATTGCTCACTTTATAAAATGTTAGTAGAATAACATTTTATTTTTTCTTTGTAGCACATATATATATATATATATCAATTAAAACGATTGGTAAAAAAATATAACAATTAAAATAAAATTGTCAATTTATAAAAAATAAAATAAATACAGATGTTTCTACGATTCCGTCCTTATCTTTTATAAGATTGGTGTCACCATCCATTCAATCTTTAATTTGTATTTCTTTAAATCTAAACCATTGAATAAACTGTAAATTCAACAACGATTTAGATTTAAAATAATGAAATTGAATAGTGGGAATAAGGGTAAGACCGATCTTATCAAAATAATTAATTGGACCATAAAATCTCTTAGTAAACACAAAAAACTTATGCAAATTTTTTTATTAACAAAAATAAATTACAAGAAGTATTTATACAAAAACTTAGGAAAATAATGAAAATGATAACATGTAGGATTCATAATGTAATTGTCGTGTATGAGTATTTGCCGGTAGTGATTGGGCTCTGCACATAGAAAGGCTACAAAACAAGACCTTATAAGGGAATACTAAGGTATTGTCCAGTATAGCTACTCCAATACTTAAATTAATAGCGAGTTTTTGGAAAATAGAAAGTACTTTAGAATAGCAGGTAAGCTTAATGTACAGAGTGTAGAAAGATTTACCATTAGGTAATGGATTTATATTTAGAGTGAAGTAGCGTCGGTTGTTGGAGGATAATTAGTGAAAGAGATCTTCTCTTACAAGCATGAGAGAATGGGATTGTAGTGTCTGATATGTCCTACTTATTCCAAAAGTGGTTATTAACTTAGTATTTTATCATCATCTTATGCATTATAACCATTGCATAACTTATTAAATTTGGTCAATCCAAACCTAAGGCTTAAGCCTACGGAGGTGAGCCCCAAGCGAAAAGATGTGTCAGATCAAAACGAGCCTAAAGAGCTTATGTCTAAAGAGCTTTATCAACAGCAATTATTATTTATGGTAGAGTTACTAGCGAATAAATAATGTTTAACGAGAATTTATTTGACTAACTATCATTTATTTATTGGTGAAATTTGATTTTATTAGTCATTGTAAAATAAAATAAAATAAAAAGCGAAAAAATAATGAAAACTATTTATGAAAGACATTAATTACTATTTGAAAAGGTAAAAAATTATTCTAGTGGAAATTAAACCCATAACTTTATGAATGTAAAAGTAATCTAAACTATAAGTATAATAAACAGTTTTTACTTTTAAAATAATTGTAGATAATTAATTTTTCCCAAGCTTAAGATAGCCCTTGTTCCCCCTTAAGTCCATCCATGGATTAAAAAAAAAAAAGAAGAAGAAGAAAGAAAGAAATTAACTTATCTGAATATCAACATGTAGCTTTACTACATAAATTAAGTAGCATTTAAAATTGAATGAAATAGCAAAGAAAAATTTTTATACCTTATTGCTTTGCAAGTCCTAACCAAATAGACAAATAGCTTCTATGTCCTATCTCTCATTTGGACTATACTGGTATAAATTTCCATTTCACTTTTAATTTATATAAATTAAATTTGGACCATTAAAGCATAACCAATTTAATAAGGGGTGAAGGGTTTGACCAATCCTATAAAAATATGCCTTTATTACCTACGACTTGTGGATGTGTCCATTACCTACTAACGGTTCCTTTATTATTGGTTCTATTTCTTTATAAATATCAAACAATTATCTAACGGTAAATTACTTAATACTTTATGTACTAGAGCCTTCTTTTT
Organism: Lumnitzera racemosa; assembly: GCA_024138005.1. NCBI lineage: Eukaryota > Viridiplantae > Streptophyta > Magnoliopsida > Myrtales > Combretaceae > Lumnitzera > Lumnitzera racemosa. The sequence continues at coordinate 86,654,276 of JAMXBC010000011.1, forward strand.
ACATTCGAATACTTTAACTATCTTTATATGGTAAATTAATTTAAGTATCAGGATGATCACGCTAAATAACACTCCGACATTTCTTATTATTAGTTAGTTTGCAGGCTTACATAGTAGAATAAAGCCTAATCACAATCAATTTTTATTGACCAAAACCTAAAGACAACAACATGTCTAAGATACCTAAAACTTATTCTTTTTATACTTTAAAGTATAAGTCCCAGGCTAAGTACAAGTCCTAGCATAAGTACAAAGGCAGGAAGACCTTGTATCTATACTCTCTTACTCGTATCTTCCTTTATGAGAATAGATTCCAAAAAATCCATTTCTAAACTTACCTAATTGCTCTAGATACTCACTCGTACCACATCCAATTGAATAAAATATAGATAGCAAATACAAGCTTTATCATCTTTACTTTCTCTAAATAAAATATAACTTCAAATCAAATAATATTTTTTTCATATCCACAAATAAATACATAAAAAATAATAAGACGGTATTCTTATTTCCTATCATATAGGTGATCTCCGAAATGGGAGAATGCTTAGGCCACCTATTCTAAAACAAATGTTTAGAGGCAGGCACGCATACAAAGTGTCAAGATATCAAACATAAAGAAGACACAAGTGGGTCCTAGTCGACATGTCCTTGGATTCCAACTTGTGCTTCGTCTGTGTGTGCGTTTGCTCCAAGAAACGCGTCCGACAGCGACGGAAGTGGGGACCCTCACTACCGCTCCCTCCAACTTCCATTTGACAGTTAACTTCCCGGCGAGATATTCCTATCAACCTAGTTGTACTTTGATTTAAAAAATTCATATTTTCATTTTGACCCCGAGAGATTAATTAATTCTCAAAATGTAACTAAAATGCCAACAAACGCAGAATCGCAACCACCTTGTGAAGGTGGTGGCTGGCTGGTAAAGGAAGTTGGAGAGAAATCACACAAAGAAAGATAAGAAAAATTAAGTTAGAGGGAGCCATGAGATGATGACTTTAGATGGTCTACGAGATTAACTTCTCTGAGATCATCCTGATAACAAGAAACACCAAACTGGCAGCGATTTAACCAAAGAACCAAAGAGGTAATTTTCCTTTTTCTTTTTTTTCGCTTTTGAGTGTTCTAGGATTTCGCTTTTTGTTTACTTGCTGCATGTTGAGTTTCATGTCACAACTTCGGAGTTCTGATGAGGTGCAGTGCATAATAATCTCTCCAAACACATTGATCCTTAAATGTTTTTGTTCATATTATGAAAACCACCCACATTTCTTTCTTTATTTCTTTCCCTTTTTTATTCTTTAAATATTTTAATCGACCCAGAAGGGAAAATCTTAATTGTGAGAGAAATTTTAATATGCAGCGGCAAAAAGCAGTGTTCTGAAAACCATTTTGCCTCTTCTTTGTGGCAAGTTCACTGTCCTTTTCTTTTCTCCATTGACATAGCATCTTACTTTTGCTTTTTGATAGGATTGCTTCATTTTGAGGGAACTAAATTCTCACCTTTTTCATTTGTTTATTTATTTATTTTTAATGTTTGGCTTCATCATTCTGTCTGTTTTATGCTTGGGGTGACCATTTGCATGGTTCCTTTCTGTTGGCAGGTCCCTTCCACAAATAAGAATTTTGAAAAATTTGATGTTATGATGGTTTTGTCCCTTAGGAAGTTGTAAAGTGGGTTTTTAGAATCATAAGGATGAGGGGCCTTGATATAAACAAAGAGCATAGGCTGCTCTATCATAATAAGCCTTGGTGTATGGAGGATTAAGGATAATAAACCTGGCGGATTTCGATCACTTACCCCGCGATGGCACGGATATGGAACCATTTTGCATTCCGTGTCCCGTTGAATGTTCTTTTTTTCCTTGCTTTTGGTGTTTCATGCTGTTGGGCGCTTAATGATGAAGGTACATTTCGATTTCCATCTGCTCTGCATATTTTTGTCTCATTGAAATTTAGTTTTGTGCTGTAAGAATGCCCCATTCGTGTTGGTCATATAGGACTTGCATTGTTGGAATTTTGCAAACACGTGGATGATGATCCACAGGGGATTTTCGCGAACTGGAATCCAAAGGATAGTGATCCTTGCAGGTGGATGGGAGTTAATTGTGTTGACGACAAAGTACAAAAGCTGTAAGTTCAGTGGATTTTTCTTTCATCTTAGTCAAATCTATTGCTTTTAAGTCTTCTAAATCCTCCCATAATTGTGTTCTTAATTTTGCACACTCTACATAGAGATCTAAGTGGCTACTCTCTGGAAGGAATTCTTGCACCAGAGCTTGGAAAGCTTGGTCACATGAGTGAACTGTAAGTCTAAGTTGAAATTACTAAATTTAATTGCAAGATCAAGTTAAGGGTTTGAAGTTTTGCTTTTGTATAAGTTCATATTACACAAATCTATAGATGCTTTCAATCCTTGTTTTGATTTGGCTCCGATTAGAAGTCATCTGGAGTCTGTGATCATAAACTTTGAGGAGACTGCTTTTGTTATTGTGTGTGATTTGTGCATAAACTTCTAATCATTAGTTCTGTTCTCCAATTAAGGACCTTTTAATGCCTCTTGAGATTCTTGAAAATGAAACATGCTTATATCTTGTTACTAATTGCCTGCACTAATCAATTCAGACAAGAACATGCATACCACAGACCAGACAGTTAAACATTACACACTAGGTTGGAATGTGTGGAGCATAGGATCCTTTGACATTCTTATGGAAATTGGGGTCAAGTCTCAACACAAAAGCTTCTGTTCATGGAATTTTTCAAAAGCTGTTGCATCAACCATTTTTTTTTCCCTCTTTGTGATCATGAAATAGATTAGGAATTCCTTTTTAAATAACCTGTCTCATCTTCAATGGTTGACTGTGTTTTCCAATTTTGAACTTACTCTTTAATTCTGTGTGGTGCTCACACTTTCTATAACTTTCCTTGCTAATGATGTACCACTCGGCTCTATCAGGATACTAAACAAGAACCATTTCTTTGGAGTTATCCCTAAAGAGATTGGAGGGCTCATTAACCTCCAAATATTAGACTTGAGGGAAAATAACCTAAGTGGAAAAATTCCGAAAGAACTCGGAAGACTGCTTTCTCTGAAGCAATTGTAAGCACGTTGTGTGAGTTCGTCCCTAAAAATTTGCCTCCTTTGGTAGACTCATTTGGTATAACTCAATTTGTCTCCACAGGTTGCTTGGTGACAATAAACTTGAAGGATCAATCCCCTTTGAACTTCAGAAGCTCAACTTTCTCTCGGATCTGCAATGTTATAAAAGTTTGGCATTACAGTATGTCATCAACGTATCTCATATTAGCTCGCTTTCAGTCTTCTTTCTGTTAGTATATGTTTTCCATTAACAAAATTCTTAGCTCTGTTTTCAAGGTTTAAATTTCCAAGGAAATCCATGCCTGGCAGCAAAAGCAATCTTAACATTCATTTATCCAGTAAGTGGGATCTTCACATGCTTGGTCCTTTCAGTTTATTTTCCATACAAATTTTTGCTTAAAATCTCCTTTCGTGCATCTAGCCATAACACAATTGGGAAGCAATTGGGAAGTTTCAACCAATTCTGCACATCGTAAATTACTCGAAGAGCCAGTCAATCTAGAAGCTGCTCCTATTAGTGTTGGTTCTCCATCACGGAGCATCATTGCTCCTGTAATTACTAGGAGCAGTGGTGCATTCCCTGCTGTATTGAAAGCACCGACATCTCAATCTCCACTTCCTCCTGGTGGACAAGGAAAGCCAAAAGATGAAAAGCCCACAACTTATGGCATGTCCAGCGGTCTATGGAAGTATGCTTTTATTGTTCCAGGTGTGGCAGTCTTCCTTATTATTTCAACAATGACAATTGTCTTGTGCCGCAAACCTGGAATGACTCCCATACGTCCATGGAAGTCTGGAATCAGTGGACAGCTGCAAAAGGCATTAATTGAAGGTAATCATGTAATATGAATAGCATCATCTTTTTTCTTAGATTGTTAAAATTTAAGATCTTAAGCAAGATTACTGTCAGTAGTATCTCAAATGCAAATGAAAAAGCAGAGTTTGATTGCAGAGCAAAACATGAATTTAGAGGTCTATAAAAAAAAAAGACTACTATACAAGCAGCTTAGTGATATCATCTCATCCTTCACTTCATTAACATCTAGGGCCATTTTGGTTTGTTGGATTAATGTCACTCTGGGACGATTTTGAAACCTGGTTGTTGAGGGGAAAAAAAAGACACCAAAGGGCTACATTATTGAATACACGCGTCAGCTACAAAACAAATACTAATCAGATCTAGATCAAAAGATAGATAGTATAAACAGGCTAGAAGTTCATTATTGACGGTTAGGGCTTGTATGTTCTGATGAGTTGCGATGTCTTAAATGAGTTGCTCCACTTGCTTCTGTATGATGGAATTATTGGAACAAAAAGAGTTAAACGTATGCTTCACTGATTGCAGGGGTTCCGAAACTAAACCGGCTAGAACTTGAAGCAGCCTGTGAGGATTTCAGCAATATTATTACCTCAATCGATGGAAACCTCGTTTTTAAAGGAACATTGTCTAGCGGAGTAGAGATAGCTGTTACTTCGGTCAAAGAGAGTTCTCTAATGGATTGGCCAAGAAGTAAAGAAAAAGCATATCAAAAGGAGGTGTGTTTTTTCCGTGGCTACTAGAGAGGAAACACATTCATGGTGACCCTCATTTTGAATTTACTCATTTTTTTCTCTTCTTTCTAACATAATTGTTTCCCTATCGTTGACAATTCTTAGATTGAGGTGTTGTCGCGGATAAACCACAAGAACTTTATCAATCTAATTGGCTACTGTGAGGAAGATGAACCGTTTACAAGGATGATGGTTTTCGAGTATGCTCCCAATGGACCACTTTCTGAGCATCTTCATTGTGAGCTTCTTTCTTTTGTTAGTTTTATCCGTTTGGATCGTTTATCTGCTTTCTTTTTTCTCTTTTCTTTTAATTACTGATGGATAAAAGTATTTTCAGCAAAAGAAGTGGAGCATTTAGACTGGACAACTAGGACAAGAATACTCATGGGAATCGCATACTGCCTTCAGTACATCCACCATGATCTGAATCCACCCGTGGCTCTTAAGCCTCTGAATTCAAAGACGGTCTTTGTTACAGATGATTTTGCTGCTAAGGTTCTATTCTTATCTCCATAATTTTATGGATTTTGTGTTTTATTTTCCAACATGGCTTCAAAGCCCAATCAGGTCTAAAATTAAGCGAATGTATGAATTTGGTTTACTCAAAAGTCTCTCGATTTCACTATTTGTTTCTCTATCAGGTTGCGGATGTCTCTTTCATTGCAGAATGTTCACACAAATGGAGGGCAGATTCACACAAATGGAGGGCAGATGAATCAGAACATTTAGAAGTGCCTCCACCTGCTGATCCTGAATCTAATGTACATGATTTTGGAATTCTTCTACTGGAAATTATCTCTGGAAAACCCCATAAGTCGGAAGAACACGGTTCGCTCATTGATTGGGTAATTATTTTTGCCTGTTTTGCTTCTCTTCATTTAAAGGGACAAACATGAGTTACTTCGAGAATTTTTCATGAAAATGGTATATTTAATTGATGAGCTTCAATCAAGTCTCAGTTAACATGTGAGATGAAGTGCTTACCAATAAATATAAAAGCATACCAGATGTGATAAGATCAAACTTTTAGATCATATCATTGTGGAGCTAAATTTATCCATATTCCCTTACATCCAATTCAATGACCCAGTTCTTGATCTAGATTTTTTTTTTTTTATTTGCTGCTGGTTTTGACCTGATTCAGTAGTAAGCCCTAAACTACTTCAGTTTAGCTTTTTAATTAGTCCCACAAAGGGGAATAAAAAAAAAAAAAAAAAGGAAAATCGAAGGAGAATTTCAAATACACTATAAACCTAGAGGTCACATGTAGATAGACTCCTTAAACCCTCAAAAGTTCTTTTGTCACTTAGTATGAGTTTGAAAGTATGCATTACCCTAAGTTGTCAATAAGGCCCCAAAAGTTTAAACTATTACATCTCATGTAAGAATGTGCACACGCTTTCTATTATGTCCTTTTGTCATGCGAAATCTTGGTGATATATACCATTTGCTTCAACATATTATGCTACCAATTTTGGCAGGCTGCAGGATATCTGAATGACAAGCAAAGCATCAGAAGCATGATTGATCCAAACCTCAAGTCATTCCAAGATGATGAACTCGATGTCATTTGTGAGGTTATCCAAGAATGCATCAAACCTAACCCAAGGGATAGACCAACAATGAAGGAGATCACTTCAAAGTTGCGGGAAGCAATTGGAATCAAGCCGGAACAAGCTTATCCAAGGCTTTCTCCTCTCTGGTGGGCTGAGCTAGAGATTTTAACCGTGGAGGGAACTTAACATTTGGTTGGATTGGATCCAGTTCTATCACAAGTTAGTCTCCTAGTATAATACGACGCAAAGGGCACAATCACATTGCTTGAGAGAATTTTATATCTTTTTTTTTTTTTTGTGATATATGATTTTTTTTTTAATTTATTGGCACTAAATGCGTCATGATTGAGGGCGGCCATTTTGTGCTTCATATATGTTTGTTTGTGAAGAAAGATTCGATACACACGCTGCTACAATGTTTGCTGACCTTTTCTGGGGACAAAATGTAATGATGTTGTGCTCTAGCTTTATTTATATCTCTTAGATCTCTTGTTATTGGAATTTGTGATTACAGGAAAAAGTATGGAATATATCTATATATTAGGAAGGATTTAATAGATAATATATATCACGTAAATATATACATGATAAGTAATTTTTAATGGTTTTCAAACACTTAGAGATTGGTAATAAATAATTTTTAAAAGGAGCTATCATTCATATTGTCATATGTTTAAATATTATTAGTAATTATCTATTATATGTATACACATGATGCGTAATATCTATTTAATTTTTTTTATATTATATTTAGCACTCGCAATTTGAATTATGTAGTATTTTCACCGTATATATGGAGTATTGAGAATCCAATATATAATTTTGTTTGACTAATATAATAAAAATTTCACCTAGAATTCATAGCCTATTATTGGGCTAGCACTCAGTTAATTAAATGGTCGAATCTGTCTTGAATCTGCCATTGCATTTGTATTTGACTTAATTGGCAGGTGAAAACGGGCACAACCCGTTGCAAGCGTGGTGTTCCACTAACCTAAAAAAGTTAAAAAACCTATAGAAAAATAAGAATAAAAGAAAATGTTAAAAAAAAAATCTCCTTTTTTTTTTTATTTTACAAAAGAACCCATAAATTAAATTAAAAAATAAAAATTCCTTAATTAATAATAACATATGGGATTAACAAATTAAAGAAATTGGCATTTGAGTCTTCTAGGTATTTGTATGTCGTATATGAATTTTATGGGGTCTATACAATATAATTCATAAAAATCTTATAATGGGATAATCTATTTTTTTACCTACATATAAATACAATTTTTTGTAAAATTTCAATTGACAAAATAATATTAACTTTTAGAAGATTTATTTTAGAATATTAAATTTTTATATTAAAAGAAAATCTTAATAGGTCCATGGGCATATGCACTTGAACTAATAAAATTAATAACTAAGTTAAATGTCGGCAATTTGCTAATCAACCAGTCTAAACCCACTAACTTACAATAGTATATGTGGAACCTAAAGTTCTAGCCCATTTATTAAGGGAGTTATAGCGAGTCGGCCCAATTCATTCACATAGCTCTATTAACTTATAATTTAGATATCGATGTTAGGTTTGATTTGTTGGTTATAAAGTATGAGTAAAGTAAGAAAGTTGCAAGATAATGACTTGGAAAACACCAATAGAGTAGGGTAAGAAATGAGAAAAACTAAATCAGTCGATCGTACTGTGACAACAACTAAACAATAATCCTAGAATAATATTATAGTTACCAATGTGTTAGACTCTAGTGACTAATCGATTTAACCTGATTCAACTTAACTATCTATGAAAATAGTCTAAGTCACCTCGTTGACCCACATTAACATCAATCCTTAAAGGCTTGGTTATTTAGTCAGTCCAACTTGGTTCCTCTAGGATCTAGCAAAGCTTTTTTACTTGAGTTGCACAATTTTCTTTAATTTTTTGCTAAAAAATGTACTAATTTAGTTAAAAAATTAACTTAGATTCAATAAAACAAAAAGTAAACTATAAAGGTCTCAATTGAAAAGATGGATAATTTTACCAGTTTATAAATAAATATGAATTATATTTTAATATTTTCGTTAATGCGGTTTAACCTTGTTGACGCATCATCAACATTGCTAACTTCACTTTATAATGAATGATATTGATAGAGCCGTTTGAACATGAACTCCTTAAGTCTCTCTTAATCTGATAAGGCTCATAACTTATAATAAGTCACCCTTGACCCAAACCTAGAATACGGTACGTCTAACAATAAGAAGCCTCTAACAGTTAAAAGACGTTGGATAAAGCTTAAAGACTAAATTAAACAAACACCTCCTACATATATGGATTACATTGAACACCATGATCTTACTTTCCAATATTTGTAGAAGTAGCTTTGCTTACTAACTTTTCTTTAACTGCTGACACTATTCTTCTATAAATATAAGACCCTTCCTTAATAGTACACAACTTAATACTTTGTATACTTATGATTACTTATTACTCGCTAGCACTCGTATTTTCCAAACACTTGACTGATTTAAGTATTAGAGCGGCCATACTGGATACTATTTTGGTGTCCCTTCACTATACTTTCTTTTGCAAGTTTCTCTAATTGTGTGAAGTCCACTCTATATCGGCAAAGTTTTTGAGATGACAGATCAGAATATATTTATTTTGGAATCTAATGTACGCGCATTGCACTATAAAGCTCTATATAATACAAGGTGCTTCATACACCTCCGAGGCTAAGGCTATTTAATTATTGTTGATTCCTTAAGGCACTAAATTCTTGTGGATAATATAAATAAATGTTAAAGAAATTATTTTAAGAAACTCAAAATAATATGACAAGTTTCTTAAGAAAAAGATTTTCTTAAAATATTAACTGACACCTAACATAGTTATGGAGTTTTAGCATTAAACATGATAAGCAACAATATATGGCATTTTCTTTCCACTTTTTCTTTTACAAATTTTTTTTTTTCGTTCGTTCCTTCCTTTTTGCTAATATAAGTAAAAAAATAAATGATAAAGAAATTAGTTAGGGGCATCGAGACATTCAATAGGCCGTTACATCTAACAGGATCACCAGTTTTGAAATTTGTTTGCTTTGTTAGACCAACTTATTGAAATATAGGTCGTCGAAAAAGACCATTCTTCTGTGATTGTCAATAAGATACTGTCAAATGTTGATGTACGAGGTTTAGTTACCAAATGGCCTGCTTTCACTAAGCAAATTATTATTAAATCATTAATTAAGAAGCAACTTTACAACTTTATGACAATAAATTTTGGCTCCACCATAGCATCAGAAACCACGTGACAACCCACCAACCCCATTTGCCCTAATCTTCTATTTTTTTGTCCACTGGAATGCCTTCCCCGAACACGTGTCGCGGAATTTTTTTTTTTTTTTCAAAGGCTCTTACGCACGTCTAAAGGCTTCTCTCATCAGCCTAATTTTATAGCACACGCAAGTTAAAAAAGAGAGAGTACCTAGTGATGCATTGGAATAGCACTTTTGACCGTCCAAATTGATGATCTACAATTAAGGGGATAACACCCAATATATACTTTAGACCTATTCAAACATATGGCTGAAACTCCCCTAATAACAGTCACAAATGACCATTAGTAATAATATACACTTAAAAATATATAAAACTTTATAGTGGAGTTTAGTCCCGAGCGACAATTATTTAGGCCGTTTAAATTGAGCCCCATAGTGGACCTTAAATTAGAGTTTGAAATAATTTCTCCCTAACATTCTCTCATTACATAATTTAGCACTTATTCCATTTCATCTTCAACTTGGGATTCTTGGTTGTTCTTTATTCCTTTTCTCATTCCTTCCCTTATTTGAATCAACTAAGTTGCATCGTAATTTGATTGTCATAATTGACCTTATAGTTCAACTCACCTTCCTAATCTTCAAAATTATAGTTTAGGAACTTTCATTGAGCAAGCAAATTGAATTGGACCAAGAAATGATAATAGCATCAATCCTAACTAAGAATCTATACTAATTGCAAAATCAAAGTTATCTCCCTTCTTTACTGATTTTGTTGCCCAAATACACATTTCTAGTTATAGACCGTTGAAATTTATTGTATCATATAGGTTTGACTCATTAAGTTAGGTAGTAGGGTTTAAAGAATCTAGTTTATATTTGAGATGATTTAAGAAGATTTAGCTTAATAGACCTAAAATAAGAATCATTGGACTAGCTCATCTGCCTCCAACTCTTTTCAAGCAAGCTAATATACTTATGAGGAAGACTATTAGTCATAAGCCCATTAACTAGCTTACTCAAGATAATCATAAAATGAGTAAGCTCTATCTCATATGTTGATTACCAAAATGATCCAATAGGTCCTATCATACCTAAGAACCTATAAATACTCATCCTTTCCTCCTCATTTGAAACTCTTAAAGAGAACTAATAAACAACATTGCTTTATAAGAACTCTGTTCTCTAAAATCAAATAAGCAATACGCTTGAGGTTCCTTAAGAGTGTCTTATTTATTACTTATGCATTGGAGACACTAAATTTATCTGTTTCTCCTCCCTACCTCATTCTCTCTTACTCATCCCATCATGTGTCTTTTCCTACATTATTTCTTTGAAACCATGTATAATGTGTCACTCACACAATGTACGTATGACTACTAGCAAATCCCATCGTTAGGAATGCTATGAAGTTTGCTATCTTAAGCCAAGATATACGCTTGTCACCTTAACCTAAGTTTATTGGCAACCTTCTTAGAAATGAATAACTCAAAAGCTTTGATTTTCACCATCTCATTCATCTTCATCCTAGCACCTTAATTAACATACATCACACTTTTTAGTATCATGAGACTTTATAGAATAGAGAAGACACAATATGCCAAGTTAGCCCTTTTCATCCTCATCCATTTATCCTCTACAATCAAAGCAATCATATATTCCTTCATTAGGTAAATTCTAGCATTGTGCAGCATATCATGATAGCGACACTTACATTCTTGGACATTCCTTTTTTTGTCTCTTTTATGTAGATAAGGTGAGTATAAAATTTATAGTATTTGGATCATCAAAAATCCAAATATTCGAGCATAAAAGGTAGTTGTTTTAATGGTTAGAAGAGGATTAATTAGAAGCAGGTCAAAAGAAGTAATAAAAAATTATTAAAAGCAAGAATTGGTTAGAAGCTAGTCGTAAGCAATACTAAACAAAAGCCATTGATTAGGATTATGTTTAGAGTCAAAAGGGGTTCGAGATCCAAAGACCAAACCTGATTTTTGAGCTTCATAGATATGCCAACTTTAATAGGTCATAACTATTAAAAAATAGGAGTCAATGACTCAATATATATTAAAAAAAATACTTATATGTATTTGTAACCTACTACAAAACGCTTTGCCATTTAGCAACATTTCTATAATCTTTTTTGTGCATTTCATAAGATAATAAGCTGACTAAGGTTATTTTGCTTGGTTAGGAAAATGTATCTTAATTTATTTTATTACCCAAATTCTTTTCAAATGATTGTAGAGTTTCAAACCTATAAATAATCTTCTAAAGCAATTATAATGACCAATTATGAATTGGGATAGAGTTTGTAGAAATACCTGAATTTTTATAATTTTTTATTTTAGTATCTAAAATTTAAATTTATAAATTTTAATACCCCATCTTTTTAAATGAGAAAAATTAGTATCTTTGTTATAATAGCCATTATTATAAAATGGTCAGATAATAATATAAGTATATCAACTTTCATTTTGTTTCCATTTTAATGCTAAAACTTTTTTTTCCCTCCATTTTGGTACTTTAACTTTTAAAATGAAATAAATAGTTATTTTTAATTATGACCTTTATAAAAATTGTAAGCTTTCAAAATTGAGTTTATGACAACCAAACCTAAATTTAGGGCATTTAGGAAAACTTATCCAATTGAGCCTAAACTTTACGATTAAGATAGAAAAGTTAGTCGATGAGATACAATGAAGTTAGATTTTAAAAATAATGACCTAAAATCCCAATTTTTCCCTTAGAAGTAGGAATGTTCAATATAGCACTTAAATGGTTGAAACTTTTAAAATTGTGCCTAGATTGCGACGAGAACTTAGAAATAAGTTAATTGATCTATAAAATGAGATAATATAGTATAATTTACTATATGAATATACACATAATTTTATGAGTATACCCGGTATAAATAATAATTATACTTGTAAATTATCCCTAAATTACGTAATTATATATATCGTTGAAATCATAAAATTAGTTAAGAGAACATATCCTAAAAATCAAAGATATGTTAGAAACTTAATTATATGAGTAAAGTTATATATTTCATGAGTTGTTTACATAAGATATATACTTATATACTAATTAAATAACTAAATCCTAACATACAATATCCATATTTAAATAAATATTTAATAATACTTATTCAATGCATTGAAGCTTGCTGGAAAAAATTGCGTAGCAGAAATTTGGGATTCATATTGTTGATTCAAAAGTGAAAGTATCAGAATAGGACACCTCTTGTTTGGTTCAATTAAGATGAAAGAGGAAAAAATATAAAATAATTAAAGGAAAAATTATTCAACCGACTTTTAGGCCTTATAAAAGGGAAAGAACACCATACATGTAAAGTTTAGCAGTTTGGAATTAGAAACACTTAGAGGAAAAAATTAGAAAAAAAACATATGGAAAATAGAAAGAAATTAAGAAAAACAGGGGAAAACTCGTGTTAGACTAGAACCCAAGCCTAGCCTAAATCTGCTATAAAACTCAGCCAACCCCAGATGATTCACCCACCACACAGGCCGTCTGACAACCGCCCAACTGCTACCAGCCTTCGGAGTACCTAAGAACATCAAGGTCGATTCTCTGCCTTATTTTTCAATAATTTATAAAAATTAGTAAATCCATTCAAAAAATTATGAAAAAAATTGTACTGAGGTTATTTTGAACATGCTTTTACGCTATATTTTCATTTTTGAAAAATTCGTAATATATAATATACTTTCTTAAGAAATTCACTGTTCATCCAAATTTAGAATTATAAAATAAATGTACTAAATGATGCTGTTTCTAGTTGAGTGTAGAATGTGTATGATATATAGATAATTGCTATGTAGCCTAAATTTTGATTTGAATATTTTTAATAATTATTGCATTTTTGGCCTAAAAATAGCTCGAAAATAGACATAAATTATAAATTAAATAGGAAACTATGAGAATTAATGAGATGGACATGTATTGATCTATAATAAATAATAACAGTATTGAGTTAGATTGAAATTAATTTAGTATGAAAAGAATTATAATTAAGTAATTTAGGATAATTTAGGGATAAAATTGTAAATAAAATTATATAGGAGATAGGTCAAAAACTTGAAATCAAGTGATAACTGAATTCCTTATATTTTTAAGAGTCTATAGAAATTTTGGGGGAATTATTTGGAAACTCGAACTATTTATTGCGAATTTACTTAATAAAATGGCTTGAATTACAAGTCGAGGTGTATTTTTAATATTAATAAGCTAAAATGAATTAAATAGTTAAATAAAAACTATATATGTGATTGCCGATTAGATTGGATTAAATAAATATTTTTATTATATTTACTAAAATTTTCGGATCATAATACATTTTAGGTATATTAGAGTTGGATAATACTTATATTATAACGATATATGGACAAATTAGGTAAAATACAATTTAATAACGTAAATTACATATAATACAATCATATTTATATAGTTATATATAACTGTATTAAAAACTCGAACTACTCGTTAAAAGTCGTCTCTAATAATAGGACTTGTAAATCATGTCGTTGGGTCTATACGAACCTAAGGACATTAATTTTGTTAAAATCGAACAACTTTAAGTAATATAACCTATAATTTTATCATATTCAAGAATGTATGTATTTCGGTAATTGTACCGGAATTAAAACGTGAATTAATAAATTAAAAGTACGTTTCGATATAATTGAAATGATATATTATATGTAATAGTATATATGATGTACAGTATCAACAATTAATAACTTAATTCGATATATAGTGATAATACGACTATATATTATGGAAATAATATATATATATATATATATATAAACATTTTAGATTAAACCCAAATATTTTCGTAATTATTATGAAAACTGAATTTGGGTCTTTTGTATAAATAAGATCTTCTAGTATAAAGATAGTTGACGATTCGAGTCAGTAATAATGAACGTTTAAATAAGTAAGTTGGGATTGTAGCTTCACCACTTGTTAGGATACTGTTTAAAATATTTAGAGACCCAAGAATACTTCCTGTTGTGTTTATAGTTAATTGACTGTGAGCATGCTATGTGTATGGATGATATGCAGTTGTGATAGGAATTCAACTCCTTGATGTGCTATTCTACATATTTGCATTGATTCTGTATTGTATGAACTTATTGGCCACCCCTAATTAAAACTAATGTTTATTCAACTAAAATGAAACTAGATATGCATAACACTCATTAGGGGAAACAATTAAGATTGTCAAGCTAAATACCAACTTCCTTTGATAAGGATAGCTGAAATGATCCTTTCTCTATCCTTAGTCGAACTAAGTGACAGGCAAGGAGGTCGTGGTAAGGTTAGGGGCCATGGTTATAAGGAGATCATGGGAGGAGGATATTTTTCATTGCATAGGCGCTGGTTTAGTTTTACTTGAGTAGTAATAAAACCCCTCAAACCAGGTTGGAGTAGATGCAATTTCTCTAACCTTACAGTAGACCAAATAACATTGTGCGATATTTTATTTGATTGATTGCATTGCATTTCATCATAATTATTAACCTTATTTGTGTTTGTATAATACTCTTATGACTCCGTCCCACTTACTGACCTAGTTGTGCTTACATTCCTATAGATTTTTTTGTAAGTGTTGAGTGAGGTCAGGATGTTTAGATACCACTGTTCCCAGGTTAGTGTGTTGTTGTTTGGAAAAGTGAGGATTGAGGAATCAACTGAACTTAGGTTTTTGACTTTGTTTTTAAGTTTTTGAGAAAACTAATTGGGAATTCTCTAGGAACCTACTAATTTGTAACACCTATAGTTTTTAATAAACTCTAATTGTAACCTTTACTTTTAGACGTAAAACGTTTGTGTAAATATTATTATGGTACTAGACAATAGGTTGTATAGAACAGGTATTTTGTAAAGCTCTACTACAGGTTTGGTTATTAATAGGTGTCAGAATAGACGTTTCAAGCTGATTGAGTTGTGTATGCCTTGTGTGAATTATATCTACGATAGCAATTGCGAGATCATCTTCTATCTTAAGTTAGTTTACACGACAAAACTGTTATAACTCTTTTTGTTCGGGGAGTGACAATAACTTTATAAAAACTTATTAAATAACAGTAAACAACTACAACATGTTCACGTTCAATTCCCGCTATAGAGCTTGCACAACCTAAGCCCATTGAAACACTAGGCTTAGATCTTACAAATCACCATTTAAGCTTACCCTAGGCCAGATAAGTCTATTAAGTTGCTCGCGAGCACTTTGAGCAGGACAAAGTTGTACCTCTCGCTCTAAGAACCCTTGGACACCCTAGGTGTGCCTAACCACTATCCGCAGTGTTTGCATCAAGCTTAATCCAATTTCCCATACAGACCATAATCGAAGGACTGTTTGGCACAAGTCGAGTTGATCCTCTTAATCACTTTCTTTCTTTTCATTAATATAATTAATCACCTATTACATAGCCTACCTACTAGTCGCCAAACTAAGATGTTACGTAAGAAGTGCTATCTTGTCGAATTGCGTGTTCGCTAATTAGAACCTACCACATGTCTACAATAGTAAGCACCTCAAACCTATAAATAAGAGTAATTTCTTCAAGTAAAGACATCGGTACTTAGTAATCTCATATACTCCCTTAGGAACTCACTAGTTTTGCATTACTTTTCTCTCTCTCCTTATTAACTTGAGCATTGGAGAGCCCTTACTAGCTTAGTCATAGGCTACTTTTCGCAGGATTCCTGTTGTCCATAACCAAAGGACAACTTAGAGTTGACCTAGGGGATCTTACTGTAATAATCAACCATCACCACAACATATTTAAAAAGAAAAAGAACAAGAAATAATAGACCCGAATCTTTGAATTTTAATTAATGTGATTTTTGTGGATGATATTTGACTTTTGCAAGCTTTTATATTGCCAATAAAATCTTATGTATACCATATCATTATTATTATCATTAACAACAACAACAACAATAAAATAAAAAAAGATTGAAAATGGACACATATCAACTAAATCAATTGTGGTTGAACTTGTTGACACGGAATAGATTATGAGTTGACATAATTGAGATACAGAGTCAAATTGAAACTAGAAGGAATTAATAAGAGATCAATTTTGTGAGCATGTTCCCATTTTTACTATTCTTTTATATTTATTTATTATTGTGGTTGTTGGAATTGTTTTTTTTTCTTTTTTGTTATTTTAATTGATGATGATGATAAATGACATAATTTATTTGGAGATATAAAAACTCTCCAAGGTTGAATATTGATTGTAAAAACCATACATGCAAATAAAATTTCAAAAGCCAAACTTATTCTCTTTTCGTTTTTGATTTTTTAATATATTATTGTTAATTGTTATTTTATTGATTGTTTATAGTATTTTTACAAAAGTTACCATGAATAAATTTATTTATTTGTTTCACTTTTAAAAAGTTGAGGTAACAAAGTGAAAAAAATAAAATAAAATAAAAGCTTGAGCACTAAAATGGAAATAAAATGAAACTTGATAAATTTATATTATTATCTTATCATATTACAATAACAGTTGTTATAATAAAGGTACTCATTTCTCTTATTTAAAAAATTGAGGTACTAAAATAGATAAATTTGAAAGTTGAGATGCTTCTACAAGTTTTATCCCATTGTAAATTAGTACCAATTATTTCCCCCTTCTTATATTATTGTTTCTCACTTTATTCTACTTCACTCCTCTTCATCTCCTCTTTTTTCCTTTAGTAGACTAAATAACCTATAGCTCTTAGTCTTCTCCTCCTTTTTCTCTTTATAAGTAGAGGATCTTACATCCCACTTTATTAGACAAGCTAAAAATTGTGAATAAACATTTATGTATAAAAGCAGATTAAGCTCAATATAGATGGATTGATCACCCTGATTAGCGAAAGTAGTTGTTGAGGTTTTTTGTATGATTTTCTATAGAATTTTGGTGGATAAATTGGGAAAATAAAAACAAATTGCTTACTATTATCAATGGAAGATCGACAAACGAACTTTCTCAAGATGGGCTTGACCTAACTCATCATAAGCCTTGGCATCATAACATAAGACTCATTAGAACAAGGGCATAAGCGATATTCCTACCTAAATTCAAAGAAGGAGGGACCCTTAGGCTTCAACCACTTAACAAACTCTCACTAAACTTATAAATAGGAGGTAATCCCTCCAAGTAAAGGGATCTAAAGGGAAGATTTTCTCTCTACTTTCTTTCTCCCTAATTATTGGATTACTCTTGGCTGTACTTATTGGCTTGAGCATCAAAATGCTCATGTCAGAATGCCCTCCAAAGCCCTCAATAGTTTACACTTTGTAAGATAACTCTTTCTTTAAGATACATTACAAAATTTCACGGAATACCAATTGAAAACATCTACTTAGATTATGAATTAATAAAATTCGTAAATTAAACAAACATTAACACTTGTAAGATCGCTAACAGAATGGGCAAAAACTTTAGAGATTTAATATACTTAAATATAACATATTGTAAAACTGCTATAAATCCAATCAATCACTTCACATTTTCATCTAATGGAAACAAAAAGAAAAAATGAAAACTGGCTGCATTGTAAATTCATTTAGATGAGATTTAAAAAACAAAAAAAAAATGTTTAAACTTTATGAAGTAGAAAAATCAAATTTAAAATAGAAAACTAGATCTAGACTAAAATAGAAAAAAGAAAGTACCAAAAACCATGCAAAAGCCAATTGGAATCATAAATAAGTCCAAACAGTATATAGTATATGAGTGTGGTTGAAATTAAAAGACAAATAAAATGGCCTTATGGGCATTTGTGGAAAAGATGGTTTTACAACCCAACAATTATAAAGGAAAGGTCATGCCGAAAAAAAAACTCAATTGATATTCTATGTCAACTCAATTGATATTCTATGTCAACTCAATTGATATTCTATGTCACATGTTATACATACGTGGTATGTAAATACTAATAAAATATTAAAATATATAATAATTACATGAATAGTTATTAAATCAATTATCACATGTACCACTAATTATTTATACTCATCATATATAACAATACTTTATTGGTTTTTACACACTATTTATATATATATTATACATAACGTATAATACCTATTAAATACTTTTTTTATATATATATTATACATAACGTATAATACCTATTAAATACTTTCTTTGGTAATACCAGCATTAAATGTATATACCTCCTTTCCATGGAGATCTCTATCTCTTGCTTCATTTTTCCTCTTGGTTTGCAATCTTTTTGTTAAGCAAAGGTGGTCTAAGGTGACTACTTATTTTGGTGGCTACATAAGAATGGCCTAGCTATAATTAATATTGGGGGGTTGAAAAGCGCATTTTATAATATTTAATATTTGTATCCTATATTGAGCAAGCAAAATAAGTAAGTAAGTAAATAATATAAAAAATATAAAATTGTATCCTATATTTATGTATGATACATATATTAAGAAATCAATATTTATATTGGGTTATGCAGGTGTATAGCTAGCGTAAGTTATGCTCGATCGCGCTGAATGGTAAAATAATCGATCACTAGGATGCATAATATTGCCATAATGACCCTTACAATCCGATACATTAGCGTGTATGTGGAATTGAGAATGAAAACCGATGTATAATCTTAATTTCAACACTAGATTATAATCACCTTTACAATCCGATATATTTGTTTAAACAAGCGGCGGTTATAGCTCAAAACAAGCGGCGGTTATGCTAGTAAGCTATAGGTACACGTTGAAGTTCGGCTAGTGGATGTAGAATTGTACCTAAAAATATCTTAAACTCTCCATTAAAAATTTAAGTTAAATCAGTTTTTAAATCAGAACAGATAGTTTTTAAATCAGTTATTGCCGTAATTTGCATATCAACATTTATCATATGAGCATATTAGCCCCTCTTCTTGGAGTATATTAAGAAATGCATTGATATAATTGAGAATGAAAAAACACAATATATAGTTATATACATTGTACGCTAATTTGAGAAGGCAAAAACATTCATATGAAAATAACCTCCTCGGCGACATTCCTAAACAACTTCCAACAACCCTTAACAGTCCTTACATGTCTTCATCATTTTGAGGGCTAGAACTAAAGCATCGACGCTCATGAACATTATACTAAACCTAATGACTACAATACACATAGACCGATCCCTACCAATCACAATAAAACACCTCCGTAAAGTGCACGAAATCGAAAGGAAAATACATGTTATTGATAGGAGGACGCGATAGATCGTCGAACAGCAAAACAAAGACAGAGGATATCGATCTGTTTGATCAGTGAGATTGCAACTTCAGCGGTTCTTCTAGGAGGAAAGCATTATTATTCTCCGACGCAATTTTCTTCTCGAGCTGAATTTGCCTTCTCTTTCCCCATTGCCTGAGCTGAATTTGAAACATGGACATGGCAGCCAAGAACTCCACGTTTTGCAGAGGAGTTAGTACCTCCAGAACCCCTTTAAGAGTCTTGAGCCTCACGCAATCCGCAGCCTTCATCACCCTCTCCAACCCGCTCTCCAAATCCTTCAAGGCCAGTTCGACAAGTTTGGCAACCTTACTTCCCTCTTCTCCCTTGGGACCGACGCGGATCAGCAATCGGGCAATCTCCACCATCTTCCGGTCAGCCAGTGCCACCTGCTGCCTCTCCATCTCTCGCTCCACCTTCTCCTCCTCCAATTTTATCTTCAGTCTCAGTTTTTCGATTCTCATGGTCTGGTCCTCGGTCATGTTAGCCAAACTCATCCCGAACCTGAGAGGCTCGGTGGAACAGTTCCTACCCAGCCTCTCGATGAGAGGGAAAGCAATGGAGGGCTTCCATCCTGTAACCCAAGAGTAAGCATTCTCGAGCGGGCTCGACCAGCCTGCTGGTGAGAAAAGACTGATGATATCTTCGCGGGCTAAAGCCCATTTCTCGGTGTAATAATCCTTGTGATGCGTGGTCAATTTTGAAACCAAAACCTGAAGCTCTTCCTCGGTAAGTGTTTCGGCATGTTTCGACGCACTTACCAGTTGTTGCAGATACTCCTCAAGTTGATGAATCCATTTCTCAAAATAAGTAGAAAACCTTTTCTCTACATTGGTACTCATGTTTTCTTTGTCTAGAGAATATTAGAGATAGTGAGGAATATATAAGAAGAAGAAGAAGAAGAAGGAGAAGAACAAGAAGGGGGTTTAGATTTTGATGGGATTTTTTTTTTCCTTCCTATAACACGCACATGAAAGGTGATGTGATGAAACGAGTTTCATAAGCATATATATGTGGTGGTCGTGTGTTGGAGAAGTGGAGGCGATGTTGAATGCTGAACAGATGGCGGACCGACATGAGGGCCACGATTGAGAAGTGTGTGGCGTGTGCATGGATTACGCGCAGCAGTGGAAAGGGGGTTACGTGAACTCGTGCATAATGGGGGGCTCGGTTGAGGCGTGTGCTTGCATGGTGTGGTGTCTTTGGAAAAAACATTCATCACTGTTAATATACCATGTAATTTTATAAACCGTAGATAAATATAAATAATATTTAAATATATCTATTAATAATAGTATGTTTATATTTTTCTGTCTAATTAACCACTACTCGTAAAAATCTGAAGTATGTAAGCATTATTAGAATCTTTTTCATCTTTAAGAGTCATATCATACATTACATAAATATATTCATACGATAAGTTAATAGTAAATATAAATTTCATACACAATAGTATTTATAATTGATCGATTGTTATTATTTTTTCCATCATCATAATATGAAAAATATCAATTTTTATTTTTTATCAAACTTTATCTCTTATAAAATATTATACTAATCATCTCACATTAAAAAAAAAAAAAAAATCTATTTTTCCCCAGTGACGATGGTTTAGGGTACAATTGTAGCCTTTGACTGTGTTGAAGGGTCAAGTTACAAGTGCCCTTTCACAAAATAAAGGAATAGCGAGGTAGGGCCACGACCTGGTGAGCGTGAGCCTGTAATAGGCTTTCTATGAAACGTGGCTATTGCGGGGACGAATATCGATCAACGTGGAACAATACGTACATAGTGTGAATCAACTATCCAGTAACACATTTATTAAGGCTCAACGAGGCTTTGGAACTTGGTTCCAGTAGGCAGCATATAAAGTACAATATCTTTATACGATGTATCCATACTTCGTGAACTTATATTACTATATATGTGTTACGGGTCTAAAATAACTGTATCTACCTTACAAAAATTTTAAATTAAAAATATTAAATAAGCAAAATATAAATTTTTAAGATTAACATACAATAACTAGAGTGTTTGTAAAAAAGGAAACGCATGTTCGAATTGAACCGCAATCTAACGCAAGAAGGAGATGTACATTAGTTTTAGGAATTTAAATTTTCCATCTACTCTATTTATTTTATGGTTAGTTGATGATCTCCTAACGGCATTATGTCTCAGCGTATCTGAGTCAAGCTTATTTAAGTAAATAGTGAAGAGAAAAAAGAAAAAAAAAAAATTCCTCGCCTAAAGGGGGAGAGAAACACTTGCTTAGGGCTCAAGCTCCTCTATCTATTGAAGAGGAACAATTATGTCTGAGTCAAAAATGATTGAAGCTTAGTTTATTTTTATTATGCTATTGTTTATGATGGGTGTTTTTGCATTAATAAACATACAATGATTAACTTGGTGTTGTTATTTATTGAAATAGGTGATATTAGATACTCTGATAGAGTACAATTTTTTTATAACATTCATAATAATTTTTTTTTGGAGTTATATCATCATATTAGACCTTTTAATACATTACAATTTTATAAGAACACTATATGTAAATTATTTGGAGCTATATTGTTGAGTTTATGATAGATAATATGGAGTTTAGTAAATTAGTAATTGCAAAATGGAATGATAAAATAATTAAATAATTAAAAGTTAACTACGTCTATATTACTTGCTATATATATCAAAAATACAAAAATTGAATTTGATAGCTAACAAGATTCTAGAGATAAATTATTTAGGTAATATAATTAATAATATGACATGAAATACTATTTAAGGAATGTGTAAATATATCATATGTATTCAATGTTAAGAAATATATACCTATGCATTAAAAAAAAAAACCTCAAACTATATATATATATATAGTATATTTATAATAATTATATAACTAACAATTATTAAATGAAGTCAATTTATAATATTGGGAGTGTATGGGAAGCCATCATGGTAGCCATGGAATCCCAAATATATATATACACACACATTAGTAGATGCGCGCAATGTGTGTGTAAAATTTAAATATAGTAGTATAATAAAATTGAAAATACAACTAATTACTAAATTAAACTATTTGCACATTATTTGCCAAAATAAATGAAAAATAGAAGATCCTCTCGATACATTTCTTTAAAAAAAATTCCAAAATAAAGAAAATATAATTTATAGGATACGAAATATTTTTTATTTCCTAAATACAAATCTCTGAATCTCTTTAATTTTACAATGTTAGAGCATTGTACTTGAGAAATATATACATAAACAATCCTAAACAATAAAACAAAGTATCTATTCGTCCCTTGGAAGGAAAAAAAAAAGAAAAAGAAATGACATCACTCATGACTCTTTCCTTAAAAAAAATACACTCTTCAAATTTTCTAATGTCCAATGAATCCTCTTTATCTCTAACACAAAAAGAAGCCCCTGGTAAGTGCTGCCCAACAAAATAAGATAAATGTTTAGGTTATTTTGAAATTCCCACAACCTTCAAATATTTGAAACACTTGGAAAACAAATATTATTATCCCATTTATGGCTTCTTATGAAAACCATTCAACTTTTTATCGTAATATATATATGCACACATCTCTATTACTCTTAATTTTGGTGATTCTTATTTACAACTATTAAAGAACCCAAAATTTACTAAAGCTTTTGTTAATTTTCTTGATCTACATCCAATCCTAACCATTAACACACATAACCCTTCTTTCACCCAAATATATATATATATATATATATATATATATATTGTCTGCAGATGATATAAGGTGTATTTGCTACTGAATGATTATTTGCTTAGTTTATATTAATTTTGAAGCAAGTAGCGACGTGATCTTCAATGACAAACGTGTGCTTATCCTTGTGTACTATTGACTTCTTAGGTTGAAATTTTACAATTTGTAAGGAATTTAATTTAGAATTTAGAAAAATTTTATACTTTTTCAACTTACCAATAAACGCAGTAAAATTGATCCAAATTGCTTTAAATTTTAATGTATTAATAAGCAAAAGAATTTTCTTACTAATAAATCTCAGACATCAATGTAATGTGTTCGATAAAATAATTTAATCAAAATATAAAATGGTCTTTTTGAAAAAAAAGAAACCTAAAAATTTAACACATACACTCGCCTTGAACAACTTATATGCAAAATAATAATAATAATGATAATAATAATAATAATAATAATAATAATAATTGTGAGCAACTTTTAAAACAAAAAGAATAGATAGAATAAAAAAAAAAGAAAAAGAATGAAATGAAATAAATAAATAAATAAATAAACTTGTGCTTGTCATGAAAAAACTCTAAATAAAGCAAAATTGTCCTAGACATCAAAACTAAGAAGATTATTGAATAAGTGATCATAAGTGAAGTTGTATGAAAAACTAATATATAACATTTAAAACAAATACAAAGTATAAAACATGAAGTTAATTTAATATTTCAACATAGAAAATTGTTGAAATAATAGGTAGAGAATTGCCCTTAGACACGGTTTCGCAATGAAGGTCGAAGTCTTCAAACATCAAATCTTCATGTGTTTTGATATCTAAACATAGAAGAAGTGTATCTTAATAGTTAACTTCTTATTGAACAAGTTAGAGAAGTGATCAACAATAGCTTAAATACTCATGCATGCTATCAAATGCATGCATCGTCTAATCATATATAGCAAAATAGTTTGTATTTTAACTAATAGAAAAATCAAAATCAAGAAAAATTCTTAAAGCAAAACAAATACAAAATTATTCGGTAGAAAGGCACCACTTGGTTAAAAAAAAAAGAAGATAATATCGAAATGAAAAAGCATTCATTTAAAGAAATATTTGAAGGCTTCCCCACAAAATATGAAATAATTGAAATTATTCAATTAAAAGAACAGTCAAAGCATCATATCAGTAATTAAGAAATCATGATCAAATCTCATAGAAACATGAAAACGTCTCTTCTTGGTTCTATACAATAGGTTGTTGTGAAAACTACTTGATACCGCATGCGCATAGAGAGAGAGAGAAAGAGTAAGAAATGCTTGATTGAAAAGGAAAGAGAGATAATAATTAGAAAGTGTGAATAGCAATTTTTGTACTTATACGTGGATATTTATCGGATGTTTATTGTCTTGTAATTTGTTTCCAACATGGTGGATAGAGAAAGATTATTTAGGAGAGAGGAATTGATAGACTTAAAGAAAGAAGGCTTATAAGTAAAGAGAAATTTGGGTAAGTTAACAAATCTGTCCATGTTATATAAGTGGTTTATAGTTTTAAAAAATATTAATTTAATGTTGGTTTTCTTGTTATAAAATTTTAATTAGAGGACTAAATTGTAATGTTTAAACGGGCAATTACTTAAGGGTCAATCGCTTTAATAATATAGATATACATAAAACATACCATATTCATGAGATCATGTGTAATTGCCACCTAAGCTAATGAGCAATTGTTGGAACCAAATCTAGAAGACACATGGATGTCTATAAATCAAAGTACCGCTAAAGCTAACACTATGTTTGGGAGAATGAAAAAGAAAAGGAAAGAATGAAGGAGGAAAAAAATTTTAGATTTTTGGCATGAAAGAAAATTACAAGGGGATAGAATATGGAGGGATTTAAATCTCTAGGCCCTAAAGAAAATATTCACCCCATAAATGGAGAGAAAGGAAGGGAAAGTTATTAAATTTACTATTTTTTCTATCATAAATGCTATCTTTTAAATAAAAAATTATTTCTAAAGGAGAATTTTTAATTTTTGTTCTCGTTTCCTTTTTTTCTTCTTACCTTCATTTCTCTTCCTTTGTCATCTCCAAACATAGTGTAAGTCTTTGTATAAGTATTCTTTTACTTCTCATTTGGTCATTTTATTAGTTGAGAGTTCTTGGAATAAAATTAGAGAGGAAAAAGGCATTGTAAGGAATTAGGAAAGAATTTAGAAATTTGGCACTTAAAATTGGTTACATGGAGAAGGAATGTAAAGCCATGACTCGACACATAGCCACTACTTCATCTTAGAGGAGCATTACCTACCTGGCTCCTCCAATAGATTATTGGTCGCCGATGGTGGCTAGAGACAATAATGCCTATAAGTTTATTTGTTTTACTCTAATTTTTTATTGATTTCAAAAGTACCAGATCATGTTGAAGATTTCTAGAAAATTTTATTCTTAGGTAATTTATATGTACATTCATTTAAAAAAAAATATTTGTTTGTTTGTTGATTTTTGATATTATTTTTAAGAAACCTCTACAATGGATAAAATTTGCAATTGATTTTCAAAACCCTAACGATGTCGTTTTGAACTCAAATTTTTTTATATATAATATCTAGTTTAATGACATGTAAAAAGCTTCTTCTTAGCAATTCATATAATTTTTGTTAATTTTTAGTTTTTAGAAAACTAGTAAATTGTTATTTTTAGGAAGTAATTAATTCTTTTCAGTAGATTATTGAGCATTCTAGTCCTCTAATGACTCGAGAAGTATTTTGGTAGTTTGCAATAAGGATTGATTAAATTTTGTGAGCAAAGTTGTTGATTTTATAAAGAAACATGTTTTCAAGGCCAAAACCACTATTTTCCAATAGATACACATATTGTATTCACAAAAGAATTAAGGAATTAGCTAAGTTCCACAAAATCTTAAAAGATCACAATTGGATTTGTATGAATGCTTGCTGGTTCTATTAGGTTAGGTGGAAAATTAATGAAGTAAATGGTAGCTATATTGTAGTTGAGACTAGTAGTAATTGCGTAGCCAAAAATGTGACTTAGAGTGTAAAGTTGGGTTAGGAGGTGACTCTAAAAGTAGGTCAGAAAGTTTTTTGATAAGAACTTTAACCTTGAACTCATTCAAAAGATAAGTCAGAAGTTCAACGAGTAAGAATTCTAAACTACAAGCCACTTAGAGGTTGAATTAAAAGGTGTTCAAATTAAAAAAATACAAGTATAAGTCTAAAATTAACTCAAAAGATGAGTTTAAAATTGAATCAAATGGTATCTTAGGTAACTATTTCTTGGTATAGATATAAGCATTTCCTAGTATATAAGTAATAAACATGATCCAAAATATTAACAATAAATTATTGTTGCCTTATAATTTGTAAAGAAACTTGAAAGCATTACTTTTAATATAAGAAATATTGGTGAAAGAAGGTCCAACATCTGCAACTAACGTGAGCAATAGGACTTCCAAGTTAGTTGCAACCAATGCTTTATAGCATTCTGGAGTCTTATTTCAGAGTACTTGAAGACTTCAATGTATATTTTCTTGTGCTATAAGTTGTTGGTTGTACCCATGCAATGTATCTTTGTGAATATTATTGTGATGTGGTAGCGATCAATTTTCTTGTTGTAGTCTATCTTGCAATGTTATGCTGTCTAATTAACTAACTATCATCATATTATAAGAGAAATTGTATTGCATTGACAGCTATGCTTAGCAGTGACATACTTTTTCATTTTTCAACTTAATCTCATCCTAAACAATTGTGGTAGAATAAGCTACTTTTTGAAATCAATTGATCACCTTAAAAGTGGACTAAACCGAACTTAGCTAACTTTTAACCCGGCATGTAATACAACCCACTAAGGGATGACTATAATTCTATAGCTAAATACTAACCCCTTTGTAAGAGGTAGTAGAAATAGTGTTTTCCCAAACTTTAGTCAAACTAAGTAATAGGAGAGAAAAATACACTATAGTTAGGGGCACTAATTAGAATGTACTAGTGAGAGGAGGAATTACATGAGCTTGAGTTTAGTCATGAGCTAAGGCATTACTCCGAAATGTGGAAGCTCCTCAAACTGAAATTAGAGTGGGCAAAAATTATTTAATCTCATGACGGATTAAATAATGTCATGCATTGACGTTTAATTGTATTGCACCTAACTAAATTGACTAATAACTCTGCTCGTCTTGTTATATATGCATGCTTTTATTTATGTCCCTTTACTTGGGCAGTAGCTGCTTACTTTCCCACATATTTCTTTTTTAGGTATTAGTAGATGTACCACATACCAACCCCAACATATAAGGAAGATGAGCATGAGATATTGAGTGAGAAAGATAGAGTATACTTTTTATGGGATTTGTTTTAGAGTGAGCTAGGCCTCTTGGGCGGCCTAGTTTGTGTCTAATTTAGTTTACAACAACAACGTGAACTTAGAGTGACATATGCCTTCATGAGAATTGCATGACTTAAAAATATATGATGTTGGAGCTCATGAAATTCAATAATATACTAGTTATAGGTATATGGAAAAAGTGGATAGGTTGTATGGTAATTTAGGTGAAAAGTTTTATGTCACAAAATTATAATAAAAATTTTCACTAATTCCACAAAATACCTTATATTGAGTAAGTTCTATAGAATATACATTTTAGGGTGGTTCCTACATGTTATATGGTAAGTTTCATCTTTAAAATTTGGAAACTAGTACCTGAATAGTAAGATATAAGCAAAAATTTATACTCCATCCATCTTATACCATTTACCCTATAAGGAACTAAAGAACACTAGGCTCAATAGGGTAGGGGGGAGTTAATTGAGTTTAAGAATAAATTTCAATTCTTTTTCGATATAAACAACTAAATGCAATAATAAAAGTAATCAAAGAAATAATAGAACAATAATAAATGCAGAAATTAAAGAGATATGAATAAAGAAGATGAAGTTCAGATTTAAGTTAGAGTTTGGACCACCCCCTAATCTCCATGAACACATAATGCCTAGACTTTACTTTCTCTTTATTGATTTCACAACTCAATTACTCCAAGAGCTACGAAAGCTTATGCAATCTCTTTTACACATAACTAAATTAAATGTATCACTTTCTTCACTCAAGATTACAAATGTGAGGACTTTCAAACACTACAACTATGTCTCTTGTTGTTTGATGGCAAATAAGTGTACAAAAGACGAAAAAGAAGTAGAATAAGCTCAAGAATGTCTTTAAAATTGCAGTAGAATATCATATCTTTTAAGCCTTTGGTCGGGTTGTTAAGCTTTTATAACAACTCATTAAATTATTCCCATTACCATACATTAAATGCTCCAGCAGTTACTTGAAACTAACTTACCGATATGTGGCATGCTGGTACTTTGAACTACTGGCAAGTCGGTAAAAAATACTCTACCAGCAAGATGGCTCCTCTAAGCCGGTGAGCTTTTCTTTGTGTTTTTTAGAGCTTTATACCGTTAACCTGGTTCTACCTTGAGCCATCAACCCAGTAGACTAAATATTACTTGAAAATTCTTTTCATATACAACAAACAAATACTCTATGTATTCTAACTTCAAAAACATTTGATCACCACTCAAAAGATTAAATTTCTTGTAGAGATAATTGATATAATTAATCATTAAGCAAGTTAATTGATCTTATTCAATTATCTCGATATAATCAAATAATACTTAGTTTAATCATCCAATTGTTTTATTCTTTTCAAAAACAACATGTTTAGATATACACTTTTTATTTTGTTCTTAGTAAAATCAAATAATAAACCTTAAATCCAACAACCTTGCCCTTTTTGATGAGGACAAAACTCTTTTAAGAGCTCCCCCTCAATTTACCATGGGAATTCAAGATGATCAATGATTAAATAAGATTGAGCAAAAAGGTGAGAATTAATCTTTTTCATGATAAGTCAATATAATAAATTTGCTAAAGCTATAATGTATATGTGTAGGAGTTAAAAGGGAATAACCATTACCCAATTTACTTATAATTAACCAATCAATAAAAATATCCAATTTAGGCAATTGTAATTTTTAGATTATCAACTTAAATTAACCAATAAATAACTTGAATTATTCTCCCCCTTTGGCCTCATTAAAAGGAGGAGGATCCAGGCGGTGAAGAGGGAAGAAAATTCGAGCTGAAAATTCGGTAAAATTCCGACTTATACCAGAGAATATGCTCCCTGCAAGAACAAAAGCAAAAACATATAAGGCTCGAAGAGAGTACGAAAATAGCTAGCAATGGACAACCACATATAGCAAAGCAAGTTCATTTAGAATAAGAGTTCACAAGAGGTTTAGCAAAGAGATTACAAAAGGCTACAAATTTCCAGCAGTAAAAGTAGGTCCAACAAGGACCAAAGTTCTTAATACACAAAAAGATAAAGTAGCTAAAGGCCAAGTCCTTAAACAAAACAGCAAAAAAGTGAACATAGATAGAAAGTTGAAATACATAACCAGGTGGTAGGAGGATTGCCATCTTAAGTTGGAGGAGGAAAAGGGCAAGAAGGGCAATGGTAGTTCAGCTGGAAATGATTATAGAGCCTTTGAAACCTACTATGTAAATGATCATGAATGTCCTCCCGAAGCTGATTGTAGCGCATCTCTAAATACTGATAAGAAGGATACTGAGAGGCTAAATGAGCAGTAGGATCAAAAGAAGAGAACCCATAGTCAGGTGGAGGCTGGTGAGAGGAACCCCCAGATAGAGGAGTACCAGCATAGCTAGGAGTGGCAATAGAGGTAGTATGAGCACTAGGACTGCCTAGCTCATTAGAAAAAGTAATAGGCTCCTGTAAGTCACGTATAAAGGCAAGATCAAGAGGAAGAAGGTCTTTCCACCTAACCCAATTGTTTCCTGATTTCTTCCAAATTCTCATACAAATATCAATTAATTCTAGTTACTTGACTTGAGCTACTCATTGGGGGGGAAGGAAACTGAACACCCTTTCTTATAAGCAATTGTGTAACCAATTGCCCAAAGTAAAGAAAAGCTTGAGATAGGTTGTTGGTTACAATTTAAAACATCGGACCATAATACTGAAAAAATTTTCATTATCAAATAATACAAAATCCGTAAGTCCTAAAGGATGATGTTGGATTGCTAGCCTAAACAAGGACAATAGTTGTGAATGATAATATGGTGGAGGATTTTTGTCCTAAGGTCAAGGCAGATGGTAGCCAAATTTTTTGTTTTATCCAAATTGCTCCAATGCCTTTAAATGTAAAGACTCTCTCTCATAAAATTTGGCCCTATAGTAATTTACATTTACGTCCATCCCACCAACAACAGCACTAATAAGACCACAAATATCCTCAGGCATAATAGTAATTAAAGTACTATAAACATAAGTACAAAGGACATAACAATGCAACTCATCACTTGGATTCATTTTCAGTTTTGGTTTACCCTGATCATTTAGAGAATCCAACATATTACAATAAAAATACTTAATAACATCATCATGTACCTCATAAAAGCCAAAGGATATCGAGGACATGATTGGTGATGAACCCAAGAAAGGCTGCAATGCGAAACTCCTCAAGCACCTTTAGTAGATAAGAGATGCTGGTATCAACCTCTAGATTAAGAAATTTCTCGAAGTGTTGAGAGTGTTATCGAAAGGGAAAGAGATGGTTGTTATAGGTCGGAGGTGCTAAACTACGAGCAATATGCGGTGCCATAGTTGTTGTAGAGGTGAATGGAGTAGGGTGATTATGGTGAAGAGGATGAAGAAGAAAGGAAAAGGTGGATATGATAATAGAGTGAATGTAAGGGAAGCCAGCGTGACGATAGAAGTGTGTGATGGTATATGGCGGCATAACGGTTGGTGGGTATGGGGAGAGAGAGAAAGTGAAGAGAGGAAGGAGAAGAAGGTTAATGAAAGATGAAGAGAAAGAGGAGAGAGCGGAGAGTTGATTGATGGAAGAAATTTTGGATCTTGATGGAGGAAAAGAGATGGATTGAAGAGAGAGAAAGGGGTTAGGGTTTGAAGAAGGGAAGGGGGGGGGGGGGTGGTTTGGAAGGAGAGAAAGGTAGAGAGAAGGTTTGGTGTGACTTAAGTTGTGCCTGGAAACGGATGAATTAGCATGCCGGTAGTGTAGGGAGCTAGCATGCCAATAATGCGAACAGAAGGCAAATTAAGTGTTTAACCAGAGGAGTATATCGGTATGTCGATATTCCTATGAACTAGCTTATCGGTTAATCGAACAGTTGCAAACACAATTGAAAAA
The DNA here is from genome assembly GCA_024138005.1 of Lumnitzera racemosa. NCBI lineage: Eukaryota > Viridiplantae > Streptophyta > Magnoliopsida > Myrtales > Combretaceae > Lumnitzera > Lumnitzera racemosa. The sequence goes on from JAMXBC010000011.1 coordinate 86,686,016, forward strand.
CTAAAGCAGTATGCCAGCATGCCAATGTTTATGTGAACCAACTTGCCGGTTAAATGATTAGAACCAAATTTTCATTGTTATCCAGGGGGTAAATCAACAAGCCGATGGATTGAGTAATCAACATGTCGATTTTCTACAATTTTGCAGGAAAGATAGGAGAGACCTCTTGAATGAGCAAAGTTACTAATTCAAATTGATTTATAGAGATTCAATGAACATCGTAACACTTTAAACAAGTTTATTTGAGTCCGTAAGGCTTGAAAAACTTAATTTTTAACTAGATGGGCAAGATTTAATTAGATCAAATCCATAGAGCTAAGTAATTCACGATAAAGTGAAAATGTTCATGTATGAGCAAATTATAAACATTGAGTTCTTATACACCAACAATTTAAGCAAATTTCAAATACATGTTTGAGCATGGTAGGCACAAAATATAGCTTTAAGGCTTTATAAATTGTGAAATGACTACTTGAGTTCCTTAGTCATGCAAATAGCTAAAGAGTAAGTAGAGATCCTTTCTCAATATTCAAGAGAAGTTCATGCTTCAAACATGTTAAAAGACATCGAGAGACATAAAAGATACATGATCAAACTAAGCAACCTCCATATAAACAAGAAATGCTCCATTTTGCACTTAGAAGCTAAAAAGGGTTTACAGAGGTCAAATATGCACGAAATTCAAATTTAGCTAATTTGATTACTCAAATATGATTTAGGGATGAAATAGACATATAAGCCTCGGTTTTGGGCATGGAAACCAATGCATGATAATCTTGTGCGCATATAAACTTGGATAGTATGAATGACTTCAAGTATACCCAAAACATGTTAAATTTGATATTTAGTGCATAAAAGCCATATTATCAAGTTTCTTATACCTCATAGTGTAATATTTTTCGATCAACTTACTTAGTAAGTTACTTTTATTCAAAAAAGCCATGTTGGTTCTTATGTATCTAACACTCATCTTACAAGATCATTCCTAATTCTCTTCTTAAAATGCAAAATCTTTCCTTACTAAAGGTTTTTTGAAGATATTGGCTATTTAATTGCCAATGTCAACAAATTCTAAGCAACTATTATTGTTTTGCACATGATCACGAATAAAGTGATATCTATTTTCTATATGCTTAGCCCTAGAATGTTGAATTGGATTTTTGATCAAGTTGATAGCACTTGTATTGTCACAACTTATTGGAACATTGGTAAATTTCAAACCATAGTCAAGCAAAGTTTGCTTCATCCACATTTGGCTTTTTTAAACAATATATCAATAAAAAAAAAAAAAACACATCGCCTATACTATAATATTAAAATATGCTAGATAAATATCCTTAACTTGATGAGCCCAGCAAAAATTACAAATATAAGAAATTATGAAATTGATGGCTATTGTGATTTGAAATTTTGTTTGCAACCTATCTAAATATGTATATGTGGTATTATTCTAAACTGCAATATAAGTCATAAATTCTTTTAAAATGTATACCTTACCAATTTTAGATATGAAAAAAAAAAATTTAAATGAAGTGGAAGAGGCTATAAGATGTGAGACTCGTATTGGTGTGATTAGATTTGATAACCAATTTAGAGTGCTTGGGAAGATAATCCGATTAATCAAGAAACTTATGAAGGGCTTTGTGATATTAGTCAAAGAGTTTTTATAGGCTTAGAATGTAAAAATATAATAAAGTATTAAAAATATAGCCAAAATCGTATAAATTTACTATATTATTATACTATCAATAACAAGTAAATTAGTTTCAGAAATTAATGAACACTTAAAAATACATTATAGGAGTAATATAATTAATATTGAATATAAATAATATATAAAAGACATGTATATATAATAGGCATAATTATCATATAAATATATATATCCGTAATTATTGAAAATACCGAAATTAATTAAAATTCATTAAATAAATACTAAAAAAATGGAAAAATGGTTAAAAAATTATTAGACAACCGAAAGACTTCATCTTAAGTGTGGTAATAATCTAATATACGCGAGGAGGAGAGATACAAAATTTTGGACACCTCAATCTCCACTTTTCCATCTGTCCTTAAGTAGAAAAAAATCAAAGAAGGCTATAAAAAAATGAGACCATCATTCTGGAAAAAAATCTTAGTCAGTTGCAAGGTCAAAAATATTTTTAGAGTGAGAAAATAGGGAGAAAATGAGGAAACGAAATTGAAAAAAAAAAAGTGCGTAAATGAGGGGATTTGTGAGATCCTAACAAAGATGACCAACTGGAAGTGAAACAAGATGGTAGGTTGAAGGAGTGCCGACAACTAGATTGGCTGACAAACCCTCTTCCCCCAGTGGTGGTCGGAGCTTCACATTTCAGGCGAGTGTTCAGTTTTCTCGATTTTAACAAAAATTTGGGAAAAATAGCAAACAAACTTAAAAAATTTTGAAATTTGGTTTTCACATATATGTTTACATTAGGAATTCAAACATTGAATCAGATTTTCAAAATTTTGAGTATAGATATAGAGTCATTAAAAAAAAGTCCCGTATAGTAATTTTTGATCGAGTTTTTAAAAGATTAATTCATGTAGTTTCGACTAGAAATTTTTTTTGTTATTCTCCTAAGATATTGAAATTTGATCCTATGTGATTGGATCTTCAAAGTTTAGTAGTTAGATTTTGGGAATTTTTTTTTTTTTTTTTACGAAATAGTGCCCTGGAAGTAGGTTTTTCTAAAAGAGCTAAGTTAGGTTTTTGTAAAAACATAACTTAACCTATATTGACCAACATGTAGTAACTATAAGTAAGTGACTAGGAGCTTTAAGATGTTAATTTTTTATTTTAGGTGTGTATTTGGTGGTTTAAGAGTTTAATTGTGAAAGTTTCGATGAGTTGTATTTAATGAAGGTGAATCAGAAAGTGTATTTGTGAGGGTAATACCAAATTGTTGTTTTCTACATTTGCAGGTTTATTAAGACTTTGAAAATTAAGGTAAGTTGAATTTTATATGAAGTAATTAGATGTACTAATAGTAGTAGGGTCAGAAACTATGTCAGAAAGTAAGTCTAAATGTGATCTAGTATTAATATATTAAATACACTAAGAAAAATGGAATTTGTATCAAAAAGTTACTTATATTTAAACTCTACCCTATTTCTTGAGATAAGCTGTAAGTTGAGAACTTTTTAAATAAAAATCTAACTTTGGACTGAGGGTTAGAAATTTCATCAAAAACTGGGTTAGAATTTTGTTTGGTATTAGATATCCTTAACCATACTAGGAGTTTAACAATAGATCAGTTAATAATTTGTATCTGAATTCCATTGTTTTACCAAAGTCGAAACATGAGTTAAAAACAACTTGGACAATAGGCCATACCATAAGACTAGGTTAGAACCTAAGTTAGAACCTCAATAAAAAGTAGTTCGATGGAAGATGCAAAATATAAGAGCAATTGGAAGTTTGAAGATGGTTAGTACTTAATATTGGATTATTGGAAGTTGGAGAATCGATCAGAAAGTCACTTGATTATACTTTCTAAGAATTTATTGAAGTTAGAATTTAGATTAAAAACTATTGGACAGCAATTTGTATCAGGTCAGAACCTTGGTCAGAAGGTATCTTATTTAATTAATATGCAATAAACATCTTAGAAAAAACTTACTTAACACAATTGAAAATGTACTTAAATGTTCACAATAAACACATATGATATATATTAGACATAAACTAAAGATGTCGTGTTAAATTTTAGGACTAATAAAGAAAGGTGAGACGAGAACGATATATGAGAAGAATAAGTATCAATATCCAAGTAAGTGGGATCATTGTTTCATTACACTTTAAAGTATTATTTAAGAATACTTAGAGACCTTAGTATATATTTTGTTTATGGTTGTAAATTAGTTGTCTGTATGCATGTAGTGTATGTACTTGAATACTGTTGAACTATTTGAGTGCTGGATTGTTGTGTTAATTACTCTATGATATTACATGCTTTAGATTGCTTGATCATCCCAAAAACAATTTAACACAAACTTGACTTAATTACTAACCAAACTTGCATTGCAACTCACTAAGGAAAACGACTAGGAAGTATGGGCTAAACACGGACCTCTTCGTTGAGAATAATAGAAATAGTCCTCTCCTCACCTTAAGTTGAATTAACTGATAGGAGAAGGGGTTACGATTAGGTTAGGGTCAATAGTTTAAAGGAAGTCTCAGGTGGAGCGTGTTCTCCTTTACACCCTCCTTAGTTTAGTGACCAAATTCGTGAGTGCATGGCATTAAACTCTTTGGAACCCAGATTAAAAAGAGTATAATTTCTGTAATCTCATAACAATCGGTCAATGTCGTATGATGGCATTTAATTAATCATGCATTACATCTAATTAAATTGCTTGAAAACCCTACTTGCTTAGTGTCGGATATGTGTTACTGTCTTTGTCTCGCTTACTGAGCAAGTTATTGCTCATTCTCTTATAGTCTTTTTGCTAGTTTCCCCAATAGACTCACCAGTACTACTCCAAGTCTTAGAAGGCTTGAGATGGGGTCGGGGAGTGAGATTCAACATAACTTGACTGAATTTCTACTCGATTTATTGACTATATTAACTTCTAGGAAAACTAATAGGTCTCCTCGGGTAACCCCTAGTTTTCAAATAATGAGATATATTTCATCCTTTATAAGCTTGTGGTTTTTAGTAAAATTTTAGTAGACACTTTATCTTCTCCTAATAACATCTTTATTAAGATTTTTACAAAATGTAAGATTTCATTTTTCTTACTATTTATACAACTTGATTTTTTCTCAAATATTTAAACTATAAACTTATTTTCCATGGATATTTTGAAAAGTTATACCATAGGTTGATTCATATCAGGTACTAAATAAAATGTTTCTAAGCAAAGAAGTAGTAAATGCCTTGTATAGACTACATCGACGTTAACAGATAAGGTGGCTAGCTTTTGTAGCATAGGCTGGTTTATACGGCAAGATTGTTATGACTTTCTAGTTTAGGATGTAACATAAGATAAAGAAATGACAATATGAAAAGGCAAAAAATCAAGAAAATAATGAGAAATTGGAAAATTTGACAAAGAAGTAAAAAGTAAAAATTAGAAAAAAAAATAGGGGAATACCACTTTTGCTTGGAGCAAAACTTACAAGTCATAGTGCACCTAATGGATTCAAAGTATTAATGATAAATTGTAAGATCTTAACTAGGCTAAAATTCAATTTGCTCACTCATACTATTTAAAAGAAATTTTGTTTAACCAATATTAATTTATTTTCATGGAGCAAAACCTGCAAGCCTCGTACACCTAATGGATTCAGAGTATTAATGATAAAACTTAGCTAAAGTTCAATTTGTTCACTCATAATAGTTAAAAATAATTTTGTTTAACTAAAGTTAAGTTCTAGGAAATATTTTCAATAAAGCCCTGATTATTTGTTTCATAAAAGAAATTTTTGAATTTAAAATTTTTTAGATGCAAATTAGGATGCAACATCCTATAAAATGTCATAATCGAAATATAACAAACAACCACCTATCTATGCCTTAACATGGAGTCATTAAGGCTCAAAACTATTATAAATATATGATTTGTAATAAATATATACTTCAACATCACATAAATGGATTTCTAATGTTTTTAATAACGCATAGTTTTGAAATTCAAAACAAGTTATAATTTAAATTATATACAACAGACTACATCAATTTATTTGCAAGTTTAAATGGTTCTAACATAAAATTAAATCCAATCCTCTAATCCACTACTAACAACACTTACAACCCCTTCACTTCACTAAATAAAATAAGTATGTACTGGACCTATAATAGCTATTACAGTGTTTACGTAGACCAAAAGCATATGAGGAATATATATGTGTACAATTAAAATTATTATATTGCCTTCTTCTTTGACTTGCTTTCTCTCTCATTTTTTCCCTCTCTCTTCTCCTTTAAATTGCAGCAAAAATACTAGTAATCTTTCTTTCTCTTCTATTTTTTTAAAGTTAAGAAGTCAAAAATACCAATAATCTCTCTTTAATGAAAAGTCTATCACTCTAATCATCCAGTAATCTTTCTTATCCTTTTGATTTGATATAAAAAAGTTTCATCTACCCCACCTAACTCACCCCACCCCCTCTTTCTCTCTCTCTCTTCCTTAGGAGACTCTACAAGAAGAGATAGGGTTTAGGGAATCCATGAGGGCAATTGATGCATGGATGACTAGGAAGTGATTAGCAAGGTGCACTTACGAGTGAGGTTGTGAATAAAGGTGTGGATTAGAGTTTCTTCAATTAAGTTAGGGTTTTTGAGAAGGGAGATGAGGAGTATGTTTCTCTCTTTTATACTATATTTGACAAGGGAGATATGGATTAGGGTTTCTCCAATGGGATTAAGGTTATGGTTTCTTTGACATAGTATGTGTTTGGTGCTAGTGGGTATGGTGGTGATGGTGTGTTGATGGTTGCATAATGGTGGTTTATTGTATACTTGGTGAATAGTAATAGAGAAGACAAGGGTATTAGGGTCCTTTCTTTGCTAAATTGGAATTTAGGTTAGACTCTAGAATTTTAATTTAGCAAAATGAGAAATTGATATTTCTTATGCAATTCTTATTACAAATTCAAAAATGAAATGAACACCCATAAGTAAAGGTGCCTTTGGTCTTCTTTTGTACCTAAAAAAGATGTCCCATAAGATTGTCTGTGCTGCAAATATGTTTTCCCATAAATAATGAGACTAAACCCAACATGTAATTGCTACAACACATATCTATGTTGCACTAAACAATCATGCACCATACATAGCATATGATTTACAAACAACATTTTATTATGGTCAAGCTTGATTTTTCTCTTATTTCCTATAATTTTGATTCACATGGAACCTTCCAATTCAATGTAACTCACCTAATTAAAATAAAAGGAAGTTCTCTATCTTTTTTTTTTCCCCTAAAAGTCTTTGAAACCACCTTCAATCGAAGCTCAAAAAAGGAAAGTTAGGGTTGAATGAAAAAAATGATCCTAAAAGGAAAGTTAGGGTTGAATGAGTAGAATGATCCTAACTTAACCACTAACCTATTAGAAAATTTTTTTTATAGAAACTCTTATATATCAAAGAGAACTAAGCTCTGGGGATAGCTTTATAAAACTGATAACTTCCATAATTACATCCCCTACCCCGCTCGTCGGCTCTCCATACATACCCACCTCCCCCCTCCCCCTTTTATGTTGTTGTTTTTATTTTGCATTTTTATCTTTTATTTTTCTATCTTTGAAAAGTCTTAAATGTCAAATTTGATACCTTTATGAAAAATAAGAATCCTAAAATTTTGAAAAGAACCCAATTATTTATTAATTTTTTATTAAAAAATCTAACTGAACGAAAAAACTTATTTCGCATAAGGGATTGTAAGATTATATTAGTATGGAAACATTAATCGAAAATAAAGTTATCATAATCAATATATACATTTTGTTGTAGCTTGGATGGAAAGCCATATTAAATGGGATGTACTAAAAGGGACTAAATATTTTTTTTTAAAAAGAAAATTTGAAATTACCTACCATAAAAAGGGTTAGTAAGAAGTATAATATATGATACATGAAAGATAATTATTTTTTATTTTTTTAATCACTTTTAAATATGTAATTAAATAATAAAGTACTAAAAGGTGCAGATAAATATACTTATATAAAAGACATACCTCTAAACAACCTTTTTCTTTCCAAATCTTTTTTTTTTTTTAAAGATAAGGAATATTTATTAACCAAAAAAAAAAAGTTAATAGTAAGAGACAGCTATGACATGATAGCTGAATCCTTTGTAGTTAATTAAAATGAGATATAAAAGAGAATAGATAAAATAAGCATTAAAGGATAATATAAGTATCTAACACAAAATTCCTAATTTTACTTTTTTTTTTTTACTCTTTTCTTTTTTACAAAAACTAAATCCATATAATGAAGTAAACTATATCGAGTAGGAAGGAATTAGTAAAGTGATATAAAAAAGGAGCATTCTATGGACTTTTGTTATTACATACATATTTTCATACGGTCGAAAATGTTGGAAAAAGGATACCGCAAGGTACCTACAAACAAAAAATAAATTAGTATTGTAATGCAAATGTGAAAACAAACAATATCAAGCACATATCATTCTTTATATATATATATATATGTATGTATGTATATCTAATATGAGCTAAAAGATGAAAGCTTTTAATGAATGGGATATGCTTTAAATTAGCTAAAATTGATACTATAAAAAATTTGCCACTAAAAGAAGAATGAGACTAATTTGATAAAAAAAATCTTTTTATTTTTTTGTTTTCCACAACTAAAATAAATGCCTAAAAATAATAAATTTTTTTTGTTAGGTTTATATATATACATATTTGAAAATCATTATTTCTAGATGAGGAGGATTTTATTGAAAAGAAAAATAATGAAAGGACATATTACAAAGGATAGTAAAAATGTGAAGGAAATGACCACAATAAAGAAACCTTTTCCTTTATTTATTTATTCTTTTACAAATAATTAACTATAGAAAACCAAAATATTAATAATAACAAGGCTAAAAAGGCTAGCTATTCAAAGGATTGTAACAATCCTTACAAAGGAGAACAACTAATTAGTACAATCAACAAATGTACATATCTACAAATGACCTTCTTGTGGAAGGTCGTTATAAGAAAAAAGAGAAAAGTAACTTCTATTTTTATCTTTTTATTTTTCTTTCTCTCTCTCTTTTATTCTTTTAAGAGGAAACTGATTTCCTCATTGAGGCAAAATCTTCTTAAATTAAAAGCATTAAAAAGAAAAAACACATAGGAAATGTTAGTAGAAATTCATAAGAGAAAGTGTTATTACATGATCTTAGCTGGTGGATTGAGACTTTCAAAAAGCAAAACCGAGAGCTATAAAGATATTTGAGTTGGTTTCAACTTGAGTACTCTAATACTTAAATTAGAATAGTGAAGGATCAAGGTAATAAAAGAGAGAGAGAGTACTAAGTAGAGTGATAATCTATCCTTAAGGGAATAGTGGAGTTGGATAAAGAATGTAATAACTGTGTCAAGATCCTCTCTTAACTCAAGATTTAGTGTTATTTTCACTATTTATTTATTTATTTTGGGAGTGGAAGTTGAGAATACTTTATCAACAAAAAGAATAGCCATAAAATGTTTACATGGCATGCTATATACAAATCTAAGATATATATATATATATAATATATGTAGATAGATATGTATGTCTTCTTTTATTTTTTAAAGACATCATGAGAGGAATATAAGCAATTTAAGAAATAATAAATATAAAAATAATAAAAAGAAAATATTTCAAAATACTGCAAAAAACCAAAACTATTATAGTTTAATGATATCGCTATTGATCTCCCTTTAAGATAGATTAAAATTCTAATTTCCCCTCCCCCACGGTTGAAAAAAAATAAAATAAAATAAACAAAAAAAAATTGTTGCAAATGGTAAATAAAGAAGTTAGTAGTATCAAAAGTCTATATATTATGCATATACACTTCTTTTCATATATAATATATATATACATGTATATCTTTTTTTTTATTAAAAAAACTCCTAATGATTATTAATAATATGTTTTAAGAAATAATAAAATAAGCCATAAAAACTATAAGAGTATAAGAGACTATCAACAAGTGCTAATATACACTAGACAACAAATGTACAAGGATAGAAAAAAAAAGATATATATATATATATAAAGGAAAAAGAAAGAAAAAAAATAAAAAAACTTCAACATCAACCCCTTTTCTTTTCATTAGAATGAATAAGGCTAGTTAAAGATATATATAAAAACTTAATATGTCTTAGTAAATTTTTTCTTTTTTTTTTCCTTGTTTATTTATTTTTTCATGGAAATATAACATTTTATCAACGTTTTTATTAATTACGAAAAAAGAAAAGAAGAAAAAGAAAGTAAAAAAATAAAAATAAATCAAATAGGAAGATAATACAATGCATATACAGCAATGGATGCTTAAGCAGTGATGTTACAGTAATGGTGCAGTCTTATAGTGGTGTTCAAAGGCCTTTTCACATAGTAGTGGCTCTAGGGTTGATCCTTGATTGGTGATTAGGTGTCCGCAATGGTAATTGTAACGGCCCAAAACTGAAGGGAACTATAGCCCACCACGTATGCCTACTTGTAAAAAATACGTTAAGGCTCTAAAACCAACTACATTATCCAAAATCACTAGTAATAATCGCTTATCAAGTACAAAATAATAAATCTCCAAACATAACAATTCTTTAGATACAATAGTTCGACTATTCCAAACAAATTGAATAACTAAATCTTAATTTTCTACGACATACAAAACTAACTACCTCTCCTTCCCCACATTTCTCCTAGTACAGGTGTACAAGCATATACAGATGCTAAGTCTAGAATCTATACATGCGTATAATGTAATCATAATAGAATATAAGTAAACAATAGTTTGATTATCTTCAATTTAGGCCAACATACAACACAGAGGTACTCATGACCACCACACCTTAATTTTTGTCTACATACATAGATTGATATAATATAAGTTTTCCTTTAAATCCTTTACGCCCCGAGTCTAAAATTCAGAGACCAAAAACCTAATATTCTAATTGCATCATCCTATATAAAAATCCACTAAGAAAACCTCTCGTACATGATCAGCGGTTGCTCTTCTAAGTATTTGTTACTGTAGGGCCTGAAAGCAAGCGGGTCAAGCACATTCAGTAAATCATTCATTTCGACCAAATATAATTTAGTCCGATTAGATCTTTTCTATCTTAATAAGCACAATCATACAAATAAGCACAATGTACTTGAAATTACCCCGCAACCCTAAATCAAAAGCTTATATCTCAATAAGGAATTTTGACAATATCACTATTTGAAAAACAAGCATATACGTTAACTTTCAGGCACTTAGTACTAAGTTATATATAGAAATTACTTACGAACCTATAAATCATTTAATCAAAGGTTTCAAAAGAAAATAATCGAATACAATGATAATTTAATAATAGAAAATGAAAATAGTATAAATACATAATATGATAAAGCAATAAGTTGACATACCTATATATATTATTTAATTACTTGAAGTCGTAGAGTATAATTATATATATATATAAAAAAAATAAAGTAGACACATAATGAGAGTATCAAAATATATAATTTTACTAATTGATATAGAAATAAAAGACTTCGTACTTAATCGAATAATATTATAGTTTGTAAAAACATGTAGAGAAGGATATATTAATAATTAGAATCCAAAACGAGCATACTTTACACATAATATATTATATAATTATAATAACTATCATAACTAAAATTATAATGCCGTCAATATTAATAATAAGGCATAATAGTATCGTTGTAAATCGAATCGATACTTAAAATACATATATATGTGTATTAACGTATCGAATACCAAATTAGAAAATAGTGACACAATACCCAATATAATAAGAAATATAAATCAACGCCTTAAAAATACAGATACACATATATCAACATTACAACACAATCTATAATAGCAACTTCATGGAAAAATAATATTACAATTATGCCAATTAAATCAATTTATAACATAAATAAAAAAATAACAAAATAATAATAAAAAAGTAAAAAAAATAATAATAAATGATGTACGTGATACCTTAAAAGGATAGTTGAATTAACTCATGAAATAAATCTGAAATGGAAACACCGAAAGTATTACAAATCGATACTGAATATGAACCTGTTATAAATAAAAATATAAAAATTATACTTTATTTAGTAAAATACTTAAATACTTAGCGAATATTAATTTATTGTAACGGCTCGAAACACGGGAAAGTGGGAACGAAGATAAACACACAGCTGGAACACTCTAACGCGTGAAGAAATCGGCGATTTCTAACGGAAGGAGAGAGATATTTTAAGGGGGCGAGAGTTTGAACAGGGGATTGGAAAGTGATAATGGGTCCGGCGTTACTTTCAGACAGTGAATGAGCTTGGGGCCAAGTGATATTTGCCACGTAGGAATTGGGGTCAGGTGACTGGAGGGGTTGGGGGAAAGGACGGGGGTTTCCAGCGCATTTGGGATTAGGGAGAGAATTGAGGGAGGGGATTGGAGACAGAGACGAGGGAGATAATGATGGGGTGAGAGAAAGAAGTAAATAGAAGGGGGAATGATGGGGTGAGGTCCAAAACGGAGAGGGAGAGAGCGAGAGGAGGAGAGAAGTGAAGAGAGCGAGTGAGAAGGAAAAAGCCAGGTGAGCCGAGAGAAAAGGGAAAAACAAAGGAAAAAAGAAAGAAGATTGCGGCTGGGAAAATTGGATGGAGTTTAAGATATGGTAGAATAATTTAGAATTTAGGGTAGATTTTCAAGAAAGTTAGAGAAAAAAAATAAAAAGAAATAAGAATTGAAATAAAGGAACCGACGGAAAATAGGAAAATAGAAAAGGAATTAAAATACAGGAAGTGATAGAATGAGTATAATGTAAAAAAAAAAAATTAAATTAATCTATTTAATGTACATGTAAAATTTGTAAAATAGAAATTTTAGAAAAATATTATTAAAACATTAAATTAAATATTTATTCTATAAGTACACTTTAAGATGAATCTTAAATTGCTTAAAGTTTAATAAATTAAAAAATTACTTGTTAAAAAGTTGTATCTAACCATATGAATTTAAAGAATTTTATGACTTAATTAAATTAAGGTATTTCAATAGTAGTCAAGTGAAGTGCTGTGGAAATCTACAACTACGATGAATGGGTTTATGTAGTTTTTTTCTTTTTTCTTTTTTTTTTTTTGTATTTTTCTTTATGGAGTTAATCAATGGAACGAAATTAATGTAAATAAATAGAATTGATTATGAAATGTAACGAGCGAAAGAGAATTGAGAATACTCCGAGTATAGAGTAAGGAGATTGCCAAATACAGTAAGGCCGAATGCAGCGAGATTGGAGAATAATCTTGATATGATTTCAGTGTTTGTCATGAGCAGGAATGTTATGAAAGTAAAAGACTCTAGGGAAGCGATGCCTGCTGTTGTGTTGGCCATTTAGGCTTCCTTTGGAAAATACTAATGGGCCGTTGGCTGCTAGTCTTAGCCCAGTTAATTGTGAGCTTGGACCTAAAATAATAGTTGATATGGGGAATAATAATGATAGGGATGTAAGCAAATTAATGTAGATGCTAGAAGGCTCCGGTGATTATAGAATATTTGGGAAATATTTTTCAGTTACCTATTGTAATCAAGCACAAGTGGCTTCCCTATATATTAGTGATGAGACCCTTACAAAGAAATATAGAAAATCTCAAAAAGAATTATCTCAAATTGGAGCTGCATTTGGCTCTCTCTCTTTCTTTGCATTTAGAGATTGCTTTCCTTGCTTCTTTAAATTTCTATCTGTTTCTTTCACATTCTATTTGCACTGATCCAATAATCTTTTTGGATTTTCATTAGTAATCTTTGATATAAGATGTACAAAAAGATATATAATGGCCTCCCTTAATTTGAAAACTTAAAATTTGCTAGCTCATCTATTAACATATGGAATTCTCTCTTTCTATATATATCTTTATGTTTTTTTTTCCTTATTTTTTTTCTTTTTCTGCTCATATTCTAAATTCTAATTACATAATATTTACCATGTAACATTCCTTATCCTTTAAAAAACCCTTCTTTCGCAACGTAAATGGAAAGGAAAACAAAAATCTTCTGATAAACTTTCGGATGGACTACTAAGGAGCTAAGGAGCTCACTCAGTTTAATTGTGCTCAAGATGATCGTACAAAACTTTGTACCACATGTCATGGGAAGATTCCATCACTTGATCCCATGCGGCACTTAGCATTCCTAATTACATTAAGGAAGGCTAAGTCAGCCTGTAACACACTCACAAAGTTTAGAAAAAAAAAGTAAAGAGAGAAATTCTAAACATATATTGTATTCACTCAAATAATTTGTATATTAAATCTGAGGGGAACACCCCTATATATACAAAAAGCCTTTATAATTTAATGATTAAGATCAATTCGATCTAACGGTTACAGTTGACTCCCAACTATCACATTCACCTACCCTACCTACTACTATATAAGATTTTGGACTTCTCTGAAATCTTCTGAAGCTTTTCATCTTCTAAAAGAAGCTTTTAGTGGGCTTGGGCTTTAGTCTTAGGCTTTAGGAATCTCCTGGGAATAGCCCATTTTTGAAGGTTTGTAACATTCTCCCCCGCTTAATCCGGCGACGCCCTAGCCGCTCCTTCATCATAGAACTTTTGAATCTCGTCTTTGAATTGCCATAGTGCTTCGGTTGATTCCCAACTGGCCTTATTCTCTAGTCTTTCCTTCTACATAACCATATGCTCATGTTTGGGAGTTTGTCTACATCTCCTCATATGTCTATCAGCTATGATCCCTTCAACTTTCTTATCAAATGAATCACGTACTCCTATTGGGGCCCTTTGTGATATAGCTCTTATGGGGGTCTTCCTCATCCTTGTGGAATGGTTTTAGCATAATCACATAGAAAACTGAGTAGAATTTCAGTTTGAATAAAAGTTTCAATTTGTAAGACACTCACCCTACGCGTTTTATAATTGGGAATGGACCCTCGTAGCGCCTCATTAGACCTTTATGCAGATTTCCCCTTATATGTTGTATCAAATATAACTTAACAAGCACTTAGTTGCTTACTTGATATTCCATCGACCTACGCTTCTTATCTGCAATCTTCTTCATTCTCTTGATAGCTATGTCTAAGTATGTCCAAGCTAAGTCATGATTTTCTTTCCATTCCCTTGCAAATTTATATGCCGGAGAGCTGGACCCCATATATCCCATTGTCACTATATGAGGAGTTAAGGGTTGCCTTCCTAGGACGATCTTGAAAGGACTCTGTTCGATGAACTTATTCTTCTGTAGGTTAAACAAGAACTGCGCCATATCTAACAACTTGGTCCAATTGCGTTGGTTAACTCCTACAAAATGCCTTAAGTATAATTCTACTAAAGCATTCACTCGCTCCGTCTAAGGATGCAAACTAGTTGAAAAGTTCAACTTGGATTCCAGAAGTTTAAACAATTTTGTCCAAAATTTCCTTGTGAATCGCCTATCTCGATCATTCACAATGTTTCTTGGTAAGCTCCAATACTTTACTACATATCTCAGGAACAATTAGGTAGCCTCATTTGCCGGGCACTCCTTTGTTGTTGGAATAAAAGTCGCGTATTTTGAGAACCTGTCTACCACAACCATAATTGTACCATACTGTTCCGATCGAGGTAAACTTATAATGAAGTACATGAAAACACTCTCTCATGCCCATTCAGGAATGGGCATGGGAAGAGGCTCTAGTAGTCCCGAAGTTTCCTTGTGTTCAACTTTGTCTTGTTGGCATACGAGACAAGTTCAAACATAGCTCTCAATATCTTTCCTCATATGTGGCCAAAAATACTTTTCCTCTACTAAGGCTTGGGTACGGTGCATTCTTGGATGACCTGCCTATTTAGAATCATGACACTCTCTAAGTATCTCCCTTCTTACGTTCAAGGATTGGGGCACATAAATTCAATGTCCCTTTGTGTATATTAGTCCATTTTCTTACCAAAATCTCCTTGTTTTCCCTTCTTAACATTGGATCAATTGAGCTTTAGCTTGTTTATCACTCTCCATCCCCTCCTGAATTCTATCAACGAAGTTTCTTTCAGGTTTGCTAATGGCTGCCAACTCAACCCTTCGACTCAAAGTATCTACCACGACATTAGTCTTACCTGACTTATGTTCAAGGTCAAAATCGAATTCCGCCAGGAAAACCTACCATCAGGCTTACTTAGGAGAGAGCTTCTTTTGAGTCTGAAAATAGCTAGTAGCCATATTGTCAGTTTTGACTACAAACTTCTTCCCTAACAAGTAGTGTCTCCATACCCAAGGATAGTGTACTATCGCCGTTATCTCCTTTTCATGCACTGGATACCACCTCTCTGTGTCATTCAGCTTCCGGCTCTCAAATGCTACAGGGTATCCTTTCTGCATTAAAACCCCTCCACTAACAAAATCACTAGCATTTGTACATACCTCAAAGGGTTTGCTAAATTTAGGAAGGAGCAGGACCAACTCCTTAGTGATTGCCATCTTTAAGGTCTCGAATACCTGTCGTATATTTGTACTCCAAACTCAAGGGGTATTCTTTTTTAGTTAGTCTCTTAATGGGCTCGCTATCCTTGAATAACCCTTAATGAATCTTCTATAGTAATTCACTAAGCTAAGGAAGGATCTCAACTCAGTAGGCTTAGTAGGCTCCTTCTAATCCCAGATGGCACATACTTTTCCTTCATCCATTCTAATCTTTCCTCTCTCCACTATGTAACCAAGGAACGTTGCCTCTTCTTGTGTAAAAGTACATTTCTCTAGTTTCACATATAGATCATTCCTTCTCAAAGCTAAGAATACCGAGCAAAGGTGTTCTATGTGTTCCTCTAACGTCTTACTATAAATCATAATGTCATCTAAGTATACTACTACAAATTGATCAAGAAAGGGGGCCAAAACACGATTCATAAGTGTACAAAAAGTAGCTGACGCATTAGTAAGGCCGAACGGCATGATCAGCAATTCGAAAGCACTATACCTTGTAACATAAGTGGTCTTAGGTTCTTCTACCTCTGCAATCCTCAATAAGTGATATCCCGACCTTAAATCCAATTTGGTGAAGTATTTAGCTTCTCCCAACCTGTCGAATAGGTTCGATATCAGTGGAATAGGATACTCATTCTTTATAGTGACCTTATTTAGGCTTCGATAATCAATACATATTCAGAGTGATCCATCTTGTTTCTTTTGAAATAGTACAGGAGCTCCAAAAGGTGCATTTGAAGGCCTAATGAAACTTGCTTCTAGTAATTCCTTCAATGTCGCCTTAACTCTTCTAATCTGGAGGCGACATCTGGTATGGGACAGCGGTAGGCGGCTTAGCCCAGTTTCCAATTCTATCACATGGTCTACCTCTCTTCTTAGTGGTAACTTCTTGGGCAACATTGGTGGCATTATATCCCTAAATTCTTCCAATATCTCCCCCACTTAAGGTGGAACCTTGTATTAACCAATAGTCTCTTCCTTGACTTTTAAGGTAGCCAAGTATGTGACTTCATTCTTCTTAAGTCCCTTTTCTAATTGCATAGCCGATAGAAATTTGGTAGCTTGGCCTACCTTTTTTATGACAGGGATTACACATTGTGAGTTGTGATCAAGTACACAAGGTACAATAAGTGCATCAATACAATCTAGGAAATCCATCCTAATCACAAACTCAAAATCATCCATTGGCACTACTTCAACCGTCTCCTTTCCCTACTAACCCCCAATATGGAGCTCTATCCCTCTTGCTACTCCAATAGTGGGAACTTCTTTTGAGTTAACTGTTTGAGTCATATTTTGGTCTTCTCCACTTTTAGCCCTAACTTCTTTACTACCATATCAAAAATGAAAAGATGAGATGCTCCTGTGTCTACGAGAGCATTAAGTTTCTTATCTGCTACTAATACTTTGGTATACATCAATCCTTTTCTTCTTTCATTAACTTAAGACTTCATGGCACTAAGTAGACGAACTAACCCTAACTGAGCCTCATCTCCTTCATTTGAGCTTTCACCTGCTACTAGCGCCGCTAATCTCTCTTTCTTCGGATACTCTCTAGAATAATGGGGACCATTACAGAAATAACATTTCAATTTACGGGGTTTCCATCGTTCCCCGTCTCTCCTTTCTTAAATTCTACCTCGATCATTATCTCTTTCCTCTGCCTTGGTTTTCCCTTTAGAAGAACTCCCACTTTTCTCCATTTCAGCTCCCTCTTTTCCATCTTCCCCCTGGGATCTTAGGATTTGTCTTCCAAAATTCCATTAGGCCTTCAACAACTGCTATAGCCTTGGAAATGTCTTCTACTCCCCTTCGCTCTAGTTCTAATTTAGCCCAGGGCTTTAAGCCATCCACAAACATTACTAAAACATCTTCTTAATTAAGGTATGGGATCTCCAACATCAACTCTGAAAATTCCCTTACATATTGCTTTATGTCACCCTTATGGGTTAGGTGATGCAATTTCACCTTTGCTTCCTTAGCGGCATTCTGAGGGGAGAATTGATCCTTGAGATCTTGTACAAAGCTATCCTATGTGTTGATATCAGCTGCCCTCCTGCGCCATCATACCATAGCAAAGTCTTTCAGATACATGACAGTAGTACGTACCTTTCCAACATCATCTAAGATTCTTGCAGCGTTAAAGTATTGTTTTACTCCCCATAAGAAGTTGTCTACTTCTCAAGCAAACCGCGTTCCGTTGAAATGCTCTGGCTTTGGAACATCGACTCTATGGTCCGTTTGGACAGTTACTCCATTTGCAATAGCAATTTGACAAGCCGTCAATTGCATCTTGAGATCTTCAATCTCCTGATGCATGGCTACTACCATTACATCAATCTTAGCTTCATAAGCCTCTTCCTTAGTTTCTAAAGCCGTGACTCGGGCTTGGAGAGCATTACCCTTCTCTTCAATAATGTTTCTATGCTGCCTAAGTTCTTCTGCTGCCCGATTCAGTGCTCCTTACAATTTGCCTCAGAGTTCTTCTTCCATTTCCTCAAGACTACTTTGAGACTCATCAAATTGTGCCTTGGCCTCAGCAATACTCAATTCTACCTTATTCATCCTATAAAGGAGGGAGTTCAACAACTAGCCCTTTGCCTGGTAACACGGTAATCATCATGGTTGGCCAACTCATCAATCATTAAAGTGTTGTTGTCTTTTCTGGATGACATTTTCTCTATAAGCAGTGCCTTTTCCAAGCTCTAATACCACTTATCACAAATGGATTTTATCACTTGATCCCGTACGACACTTAGCATTCCTGACCACATTAAGGAAGGCTAAGTCAACCTGTAATACACTCACAAAGTTTAGAGAGAGAAAGTAGAGAGAGAAATTTTGAACGTATGTTGTATTCACTCAAATAATTTATGTATTACATTTGAGGGGAACATCCCTGTATATACAGAAAGCCTTTACAATTTAATAATTAAAATTAATTCAATCTAACAGTTACAGTTGACTCCTAACTACCATATTCACCTACCCCACTTAAAACTATACAAGATTGTAAACTTCTTTGAAACCTTCTAAAGCTTTTTATCATCTAGAAGCTTTTAGTGGCCTTGGGCTTTAGTCTTGGACTTTAGGAACCTCCTAAAAATAGCCTATTTTAGGAGGTCTGTAACATACACATATTCAGATGCATCAAAGAACTTGTCTTTCCCTTGCCAGCCTTTCATCCACCTCTTCATATTTCGAATCTCTCTCCTATTTACTAGACTACTCAAATGCTTTAACCCCTTGTCACCTGTTCCTCTTTCATCTTCTCGTTCACATATTACTATAACCTATATTTTTTCGTTATCTTCCCACATAAACCTTAAAGATTCGCTTTTCCTTCTATGAGAACTCCATTTTCTTTTCCTTCAGAAAACAACGAGGGCCAGTGACTCATGCAAAATCTTTTTATTTTCCTTCCTTTGGTATCGGTTACACCCTCCTTTCCAACGAGAATTATAAAACTTAACTGCACCTTCTTCATCTCCGACAACATATCTATCATCGTCTTCGCCATTCCAAACCACAAGGGACAAGTATCTGAGACCCTGATTAACTTACACGAACCACTCAAAATCCATCAAGTCCACCCACTACTCTTTTATCCTTTTGAAAATGCTCTTGCATCTTCTTCTTTTTACAAATGGAATGAGTACACAACAGGTAGGTAAACTGTTGCTTTGGTTCGTTGACCTCTACTAGTGGAGTTTCATACCATAAAAAGACAGTGTCTTTCTTCTTGAATCGGTTGTTTAATGTAGTGGAATGCTGGTTATTAGTAGTTTAAGGTTTGGGTACCTTTGCAAAGTGTGGGTCGGTAGACAGGTAAGGAATGCTTTGAAGATGCTCGATAAAATTTCCAAATGAAATTGCTTTGCTATTTTTTTCCATGTATTGCTAAGATCTAATGCATCTTAGCTAAATTTAGGATTAAGTGGTTATAGCGATAGTGGCTTCCATCCTGTCAATATTGACTTGAATATCTCTTTTGCTAGCACTAACTATAGTATGCAGATGAACATGCAAATCCAAGACGAGTAATTTGACTTAAATTAGCTTTAGTTCCTAATGCGAAATTAACTTCAAGGTCAATATGTGTGCATCTCGAAATAGAATAAGTAGTCGTGACCTAGCCATCACAACCACCTTCGAGAGTAATGATCCATATAAGATCCTTAATTTCCTTTTGGTCATAATCTTTGCCTTTCTTGTGCTTAGGCTTAATCTATTTCTTCTTATTACTGACACTGTATCCAATGGTTTTAGTCTCCTTTGGCTGCTTGGTATTAAACTTGACTTCCAACGATTGGAAACACTTCAAACATCTTAGAAGTAGTGAGGAGTGGACTGTTGCATGGATTTGAGTCACCATTAGTTCGATAATATGGTAAAGTTCATGCCTAACATTAGTGGTTGCTTCTTTCTTTCCAACGAAGAGCTCCATGTGCTTCAAGTTATTGAGACAACCAAGCATATCCATCTCTCTAATCCTAACTCTACTAATGTCAATATCTCCTTCTATAGGCCATGAAACCTTACTACGTGAAAATGGAACGGATCTGAAGGTTGTAGATATTGCTTTCTTCAAGACAAAGTGAACCTGTACCTGGTGTTTATACATCTGTGCAGGTACAACTCCTTTTAATAGGTACCCACCTAAACTGTCACGCCCCGAAGTAGTAGAGTCATAACAGCCCCGCCGTGTAAACCATTCTAAGATAGAAGTTAGCTTTACAACCATTATCTTAGACCTGATCTACATAAGGCGTCCACGACTAACCCGCTTTGAAGTAAACAGTTTGTAATTTAAATAAAGTATTTATCTAAGAAAGTGAGAAAATTTACATATATATATATATATACTATAATTTAGTTATTACATCCTTCAAAAATGAAAAAAAAAATAATTCTAAAATAAAACGTAGACCTTAAGAATATATGTTTGTTCTTCAAATATTTTTCCTCACTCCCCAGGATCCAGCAGTTGCTAGCTTCAGAGTAGTTGTTTACCGCTTCTTAGCCAGCACCTGCACGACGTCTATAGGGATGTGAGTAACCACAACTCAGTAAGTTAGGATGAAGGACTTAAAACTATACCATACACATAACGAGGTTTTCAATCATTTATTAGGTGCAATGCATGTGCAAGCAAATGCCATCGCACAACGTTGTCCGGCCTATCGTGAGATTAAAGAAATTGCGCCTGCTCTAATCCGGGTTGAGGAGTTGCCGTTAATGCAACAGCTCATGATCAAACCCAGGCTTGTGCAATGGAGATCTCGCTCCTCCCGCGACTACCTTCAAACCACTGACTTCACCCTCGCCGCGACCTCCTCTCCTGTCACTTAGTTCGACTAAGGATGAAGAAGGGACCATTATGCAATCCTACGCTATCCCTTTCGAAGGGGTCAGTATTTGGCCGAAGAGTCTAAGTTCCCCTAACGGGTTGCTATGCATGTCCGATTATGATTACTGGTCATATATTTGATTAAGTCCAGTTTAGGGTGATCAATCATGTCATACAATTCATACAATACATGCCAGAGTAACAAATAGAATCATAGCATCACTCATAATCAAGCACATGCACATATCCAACTATCTAACAAGCACAACCAAGCATAATCTCAAGCCTCCCAAAATACAGCATTGTATTAATCCCAACTTACCTCGACTCCTTGCTCACTCACTCGAGATCCGATTTGCTCAGGCCATCGCCGATCATCCCTATAACACAAACGTGGTTTCAGCTTTTCATATAACTATTATAGGTTCATTTTATCCTATAACGCTTATTGTTAATTTGTGTTTAGGGTTTAATATGCCTAATTATCTAGCTCTTAAGTTTTTTATAATTATTCTAGGTGTGGGGTTAGATTCGAGTTTGGTTTCCACATCGATTTCTAAATTAGATTCTAGTTCGATTTCTAAGTAATGTTTTATATTCCAACCCTAGAAATTCGTTTCAACTTATAATGTGAAATTAATCACATTACTTCCCGACCTCCTAAATGTCATTATTACCTCTAGTCAGTATTTTATTTTATCCGGTACACTTATATACTTATTAGTGTACCGAATTTACTTCTGATGTGAGAAATTTTTACATTTTTCATATAATTACATAAATTCAAGTTTCTCATCAGATTTATTATATATCCTTATTATTTATATAATATTAATTTTTATTCTAATATTTTCTATTTATTATATTTTCAAAAATTACATATTATGCATTATTGCCTATTATGTACATAATGCACTTCTAATATTTCTATCACTTTAATTTTCATCCCTAAACATCAATTATCATTTCAAAATGTCTAAATTCATCCTAAATCATATTTTACTCCTAATTTCCCTAATTTACAAAATTATCTTAAAGTTAACTATTTTTCCTTATTAATCATTTACTACATAATTAACCTAATAATTACATCTAACACCCTAAATACTACAAGTATCATACTCCATCAGATTTCAACATCCTAAAACATATAATTATTCACTAAATCAGTAATTAATCATTTAATTACTTAATTAACCCTAAATTGCCCATTTTATGCCTCATTTTAGGGCCTAAAAATTATCTAAAAATTTCAAAAATTAATATTTAAAAACAGACTTCATAGCACTGTTCTATATTATCTAAGTAATCTACACAAAAATTTTAGGCTCAAAACTATACTCCTAAGGTCATTTATTTCTAAACCGAAACATGCTCGGTTTTGCACGATTTCTTAAGGACCCTATATCACAAGACATATTTTCATCAAAAATATATTTTTACTACAAACTACATACAAAAATATTCCAGAATAACAAAATTCATAATTTTATAATAATATTTACTATTTTTGCAAAATTACACAAAATAGGGTTGGAAATCGAACTCACCGATTTGGGTGACTCTGGCCACCGTCGGTGGCCATGGGTGTGTCGGCCCACCTGGCCGTTTCCACCACCGTGTGGTGGTGGTGGTGGCCGTCCATTCCCAGCTGCCCATCGGGTCTGAGTTCTCCTTTGTAGCCCTAACTGCACAGTTTTCCTTTTCTTTTTTTTTCCTTGGTTTTTCTCTCAATATTCGAGTCTCTCTATTTTTCTCAAATCCCTAACTATCTAAAGGAGAGCTCTGAATTTTTTTCCTATTTATAGATGTTTAGGGAATTTATTGTGCATTAAATTGGACAAAACAATTGCCTTATCCCTTAATTTTTGGCTTTTGTGTTGTCTTAATTTAATTGGCCGATTTTTTTCTATTTTCTCCTAGCTGCCACGACCTAATTCTAGATATTTCCTTATTTTTCCTAATTTTTTTTATTTTTCCTTAATTAATTATGAATTTTCTTTAATTATTTAGTATTATTTTGACACATTACGTGTATTTTAAGTAATTACACGTATTTCTACATACATGTAAATTCATATATAGTACAAATAAATGTTCCTAAATATTATTTAGGTTATTTTATGATTTTTAGTATACATATAATTTATCTCTAGCGATTTATTAATTTCGGAATGCATTTTACGCATTTTCGATAAATAACAAGTTATACACTTAAAATTTGGAATTTTTATATTCTTTTATTCTATTGCCTATTTTCTTAAATTCAAACTTACGGGATCATTTTACTAATATTTCTAGCTTTACTTTATAATTTAGACTCGATCGGGTCCTTCAACCGATTGAAACTTCGAATGGCTAATTTTGGGGCTTACATAAACTTACCACATTACCTAAACCTTCCCACTTGATGTTTAATTCACACTCTTGAAAAAGCTCAATATCTTCTTTAACAGTAAGTACTCCATGCTTTAGACGACTAGCAACACTAGATAACCCTTTGAAGTTCTTTGAACTCTCCACCATTTTCACCAAGAAAACGTTATTTTTATTATGACAATCATTAATGCCATGCATCACATTCACAATGTCACTAGCTTGAAACATGAACAGATACAGACACTCAACATCATCATCTTCACACAAACTATCACTATTATGCCTCATTATAACATCAAATAAGCCTAAAATATCCCATGTTCGACTAGGACTCCAATGAAGACTCAGCAAATTCCATAAAAATTTGCCAAGGATATGGGTTCCATCCTTTATGTATCTCATCTTAACACAACCTTCAACCACAAAAGAACATGATGACAGGTTTAATCCAATACCATTTCTTCTTATTTTGTGGAGCAAGCTAAACCCACTTTCACAGAGCCTATTCATTGAGTACTTTTTGTCCATGACACTACTCAAATTCGAATTTGCATTATTTTTGCATAGTCTTGATTTCTTGTGAAATGGGCATGGTGTAGATTGTATTCGCTGGACATGTTTTTTTTTGGGAGAATTATGTTAGATTTTTTACCTTATAAGGATGATGAGTAAATGTTTATTTGAGTGTTAAGTGTCAGGGTTGCATATGGATAGCTTTTTGGGTGATGGTGGAGTGGTTAGCTGGTTATGTTGGTGTTGGTTTCACTTTTGGGTTTGAGTTGTATGAGTAGGTGGTCAGGAGTATGGTTAGTAAGAGTGATCGAAGGGTTATAATTGGTGTGTAGTAGGTTGTTTTCGGTGGTAGTGTGGTTTCTTGGTTGCCAATGTTTGTGTATGAGTTTATGGAGGTGTTTGGCATGGAAAGTGGAGTCGGGGGTTGAGGTGGTAGCATGGTTTTAATATTGAGTGTGTTTTGTACTAAAGGATTGCTAGATTAAAGGTTGATATGGGTATGGTGTATGTACTGCGATTTTCTATTTTACTATTGATTTGTCTGTTTTGGGATGATTTTTCTTTTTCCAGACTTATCTTTTCGTTGTTTTCCTGCATGAGATTGAAATCATGTGTACTTACTTGAGATTGCTGGTTGATAGGGTAACTAATTCTTGGAGGATCTCCTATAGTTTTTGTAGATTGTCAAAGAACTTGTTAAACCATCTTTCTTGTTCTTCATAAGGTTTTTTCATCTTTCTAACCGTACAACATAAAAGGAATAGGAAAGGAACATATAGAACCATTTTCAATTTAAAACCTATTAGTAAATTAGATTTGCGAATCTATTTTAACTATCAACGAATTCTTAGAATTTTAGGTGGGATGGGGATTGTAATTCTTTCCACTTCTTGAGGTATAATAAGAGATCGAGAAGCTTAACTAAAGGGGATCAATGATCCTGCTCTTCAGAATGTTCCTTCATAACCCAACGAATCATCTACAAAATCTCTTCTAACTTTGCATCATTGTCATCCATGGTAGTCATCTGAGAAAGCTTTGACACCACTTGAAGCGTAGTGGAAATCAACAACTAAGATTAATGGGTTTATGTAGTTTTCTTTAGTATTTTTCTTTGTAGAGTTAATTAGTGGAACGAAATTAATGCAAGCAGATTATGAAATTTTATGAGTGGAAGAGAATTGAGAAGACTTCAAATATAGAGTATTGAGATTGTCGAATATAACAAGGTAGAATGTAGCCAAATTGGGGAATAATCATTTTGGATATCCATTGATAATTTTTAATACATGTATAAGAAATATATAATGGTCTCCCTTAGCTTGAAAATTAAAGAAAGTTTTAGAATAACCTAAAATCTACCGGCTAATCTATTAGCACATGGCATCCTCTCTCTCTCTCTATGTATATATATACATGTGTATATATATTTTTTCCTTATTTTTCTATTTCTTTTTGTCTTCTACTAATATTCTAAATTCTACATAGTAATTCTATTTACATATATCATTTGACCATGTAACATTCCCTACCCCTTTAAAAAACCTTGTCCACAAAGGTAAATGGAAAGGACAACAAAAGTTTATTTTATTTTTTATTTTTTATAAACTTTCAAATGGATTATGAAGGAATTAAGGGGTTCATTCGGTTTAATTACGCTCCAGCTGTTAGTCCAAAACTTTGTACTATTGCCAACAAAGATGCATACATATTCAGATGCATTAAAGAACTTGTCTTTTCCTTGCTAGCATTTCATCCATCTTTTCATATTTCAAATCTCTCTCTTATTTACTAAACTACACAAGAGATTACACAAATGCTTTAACCCTTTTATCACTTCTTCCTCTTTCATCTTCTCGCTCATATATCACTAAAAACCTGTATTGTTTCGTTATCCTTTCGCCATGCTTATTATTCGTAGGCAACAAATAAGATTTGATTAACATAAAGCATTTATACTATATGTGTTTCTTATATGCTATGCTTGGTGCATAGTATTACCCTCTTAAAACTTATGTGATCGATAGCTTTTGTTTTTGTTTTGGTTTTGGTTTTAAATTATCTTGAGTGTCGTTATCATTTTGTAATCTATTTACTTTATTAGTAATATTAGAATAGGATATAGATTGCTTTGTAATGTAAAACATGGAGGCTATTCATGTCAATCCAAGGAGATCGTAGATATGATATAGAGGTGATGGTAATTTTGATCTCTCTTGTTACTTTGTTTGACTAAGGGTTCGTATTTGGCTCGAGAATTTTA
This sequence comes from Lumnitzera racemosa, assembly GCA_024138005.1. Classification (NCBI taxonomy): domain Eukaryota; kingdom Viridiplantae; phylum Streptophyta; class Magnoliopsida; order Myrtales; family Combretaceae; genus Lumnitzera; species Lumnitzera racemosa. Next base: position 86,712,689 of record JAMXBC010000011.1, read on the forward strand.
GTTGTTTTCTCTGGTGAATTGCGATGCAAATTTGATTAGTAATTAAGCCAAGTTTGTGTTAGATTGTTTTTGGGATAGTTAAGCAATTTCAAACAATTCAAAGTAATATCATGAAGCAATCAATATATAGATCTAGTAGTTAAAATAATACAACCATATTTAAACATACATGTTGCATATGCATAAGCTATTAACATACAATCATAAATAAGACGTATACTAAGATCTCTAAGTATTCTTAAATAATACTTCCTTATGTGATGAAGCATTGATTCCACTTATATAGAATTCGATTGCTAGCTAACTTGGTTGTTCACTTGTACCCCCTTAGAGAATTCCCTAAATAAATTTAATCAATTAATTATTTTAGTAACTTTATAAGACACAGGATACCATTTATTTGCTCATCTTCCTAGATATTAGGTTGATTTTGGAACTTAATTTATAATTTATGTTAGTATACATATAGGAAGTTAGAGTCATTTCATCCATGACTTATGCTTTTGATACCTTCTGAGTTAAGTTTTGAGTGAAGTTCTATATGAAGCTTTTACATTGGAAGCCTTTGAGTCACACCTTAAGCCTTATTGGAGTGAAAGTCCATAATAGGATCAACTTTTGAATCAACCTTTGAATCTAATGGTTATTCAAGATTTCTCATAGCTTATCATCTGAAGTAGCTTTCGAGTGCTCACATTCATGGATTTTCTTTCCCACTTACCTTTTGAGCTATCTTTTGAGCCAACCATACTATCTATAAATTTTAGATATTTTGGCAAGACATCCTCTAATCCTAGCCAACTTCAAATTTCTTTAAGAATTTTCCTTCTAATTTAGTTTTTGAGCCTTTTAAGTATACTTCTCTTTGAAAGATGCCTATGACTTAACTTTTGAGTAAGTATTTGGTAGATTACATGCCTTTTATTTTCTTTAAGTTGCCCTATGTCATTATTCAATAGCTTTATAGTCAATTCATTTATCCATTTTCTTTCAACTCCAATTAAGAATAACCAAAGTAACGTTTCAACCAATACTTCTTAGCTTCATTACATCATAAATTCCTCAAGTGATACATCATTATTTACCATTCTTCAAGTTTACATTCTCCTAAACTATCCATTTAAAGTAACCTTGTTGATTTTTTATACTCCTTTTTACAAAACCCAATTCAACAACTTCGGTATATAATAAATGCTCTAAGAAACATCATTTTAATAATAATTTAGGGCTAAAAAATTCATAAAAATTATAGAAATTAATTTTTGAAAACTCTTTTAATAGAATTTTAATATAAATATAAGAAAGTTTATAAAAAAATTTTGAAGTTGAAATTTTGTTATAAGATCTATTTATTTCAATATTAAAAATTATTTGATTTCGTCGATTTTTTTAAGGTATATATTATAGAATCAAATATGTATAAAATATTATTTTTCTTAGATTCTACACATGAAAATTTGTAGATGTTTTTTTTTTTTTCATAATTTTATGGTTTACTATTTTTTTGAAAGAATGGATGATAAAAGATATGTACTAGAATCTTGAGCTCTAGCCACTAATGGTAGCTCTACCCTTGTTGAAATGGCTAGGCTATGGTTGTTGCTTAGTGATAGTTGCTTCCTAGTAATTCTTTAGATCTACAAACTCTAGAACCCAAATTAAGCACCTAATTTATATGATTTCTTAAATTTATTTCTTCCCTTTTCTAAACTGAATTATATTTTCTCCAAATTCTACTTTGCATGTAGATTATGGTTGAGAACTTTGTAGAATTTTTTTCTTAAGCTCTTGGGTTGCTTTGAGATTTTATTCTCTCTCTTCATGATATTAAACATATATATTATATGTTGTGGTTAGTTAAATCACCCACACCTAGCCACTTACTCCACACGCCCATTCTGATCTTAGTCCAATTGATGTGTGATTTTTTTTCTAAATTTTTATTAATTTCTTGGCTTAATCTAACTTAAAATATAATTATTTGGGTATTTGTAATTAATTAAGGGTAAATATTATTACATAAAAATGACATACAGTATATATATATATATATTCTCCATATTATTTTATGTCATATAATTTTTTATTACATATATAATGTATCTCTAAAAACTTACTAGTTATCAGAGCCAATTTATGTGATTATGATAAATATTGATTCTATTGCAGAGGTTGAGTATATAGCAACATTAGATACAACTAAGGAAGTTATTCGGATCAAAAAGTTCATCAATAGCATGGGAGTTCTTCCTTGCACTATGGATCCAATGGACCTATATTGAGATAACAATGAGACCATTACATAGACTAAGAAACCTAGATCACACTAGCAATCCAAACACATAAGCATTACTAGCTCATGTGAGAGAGAGTCAATAAAGAAGATGTTAAGATATGTAAAGTACCTACAGATGACAATGTTGTAGATCTATTAACTAAGCTTCTCCTCGATTTAAGCATGATGGTCATATTAAAGCATTATGCATTAGATTTATGTCTAACTACACTTAGTGCAAGTGGAGATTATTGGTGATGTATCTTAGGCCTTACCGATTTTATGTCATTTGAACATTCATTTTTCTTTATGATATGAGTTATTTTATTTATCACATTATTATTGGTCTTTTAATATAATAAAAGGATGTCTTGAATATTTTTTTATTCTTTGTGTCATTAAAGTGCATGACTTTAATAGTAAAACTATAAGGTAATAAGAATACCATTATAAACTAGTCGCTTATAATATCGAACAATAATGAATTGAGACTAGTATGTTGGTTGAATAATAATTACGTTTTATAGGTCATGAATATGAGACATCGATTTAGCACATAGATATATTTAGGAGTATATTATATCGGATTTACTTATTGTAAAAGTATTATATGGATCAATTTATTAAGTACTATTCATTATAGTGTTATTTTAGTCATTTGACCTAATGATACCATGGATTCTTATATAGGAAGTTTCATGTTTTGACTTAGCTGTTTATCATTTTTAACCGGATAATTATAAGAGTGTGATTGGATATGGAATAAATTATGTGGAAGAATATGAGTGTTTATGAAGGAATTTGTCCCTCGTTAATTTGAGAAAATTATCTTTTGGACCCCTTGAAGAGAAAGACTGAGAAAAATGCATGGCTATGCTTAAATGAATTAATAAGGAATTATCAATGTTATTTGTTTAAATTAATTGAATTCTAGATTCAAGAAAAGAGTGATTAAACATTATAAGAGTATCTTGATCCACACTTTATGTTTAATCATTAGATATTGTATAATAAAGGAATTAAATAACCAACTATTTAATAGGTAGAGTCAAATCACTAACTTTCGCTTAATTTAGGTAGGTATAATATCATGATAGAGGCCACTTATATCTTGTAAGTCTAAAAAGAAGTTTTTACGCTTAATGCTAACATCTCACAAATAACAAAACAAATGGGCTACGACTTTATTTTAAATAAACTTAGTAGAATTATTGAAGTGGTTATTATTCTTAATAGTTTAAGAATGATAAATAACAGCATTTATTATTTTTGGAGAAAAATAACAAATAATGAAATAATGTATTTTATTAGATATTGTTAATATCTTTTAATATCTTATAATATTTTTTAGAAGATATTATTGCTCCTCTATATATATAGATAGAGGCAGCCTTCTATTAGGGTTATGTTGACGCCTTGTCATCAACGTTAGACTCGCAAAGAAAGTTCGCAAACTAAAAATAAAGAGTTAAACATAAGATATTGTGAGTTGATTCTTATATGAATACATGTTCTTTCTAAAGTGCTAGCATGCACTATAGCATCTTTCCAGTGTGTTTGTTCATGTGTGAATATCAGTAGAAGGTATTTGTGATTTGTAATATCTATTGATCTGCCTAATTAAGAATTTTGAAAAGCACTATATATGAGGTAAAATTTACGATTCTCTTTTTTTTTTATTTAATTGAAACGCTTGGTTCTTAGGACGTTTAGAGATAATAAAATTTTAAAATTTCACTACCCAAATGCATAATTTAAATCCCTAAAACCTTACAATGTGTAACTATTAGTAATAGTTATACATGTGAAAATATAGGTAATTAATTTTTATGTAACCATCTACTATTAATTCATGTGTAAGAATTCGATTAGTAATTACATACTACATGTGCTTTCAAGTGATATGTGCTACTTGCTGAATACCTTCTTATACCCATGAACCAATTTTCAATTGAAATCCACTTATTGGGAATTTGAAGCGCAATTGCCCAATAGACCTATTTTTAAATTTTGGTTTAAATTAAGCTTTTTTCCTTTATTGGTAGCCATGATTTAAATTAAGTTTATTTAAGGGTTTTTTAAACTCTTAATTCAATGTTGAATTTCTTATAAATCAACTAATTCAAATTCAATCTAAATATTTTTTGAAGTCACAATTAATTTAAATTAACCTTATTTCTACAATATAATTAACCTTGATTGTGATCTCAATATCAAATTTTTAGGAAAACAAGCTTACTATTATTAAATAAAACTTAGAAGTATTTAATTGTATATGTATACTATGACATTTTTTATCATAAAAATGAAATAAAACTCACAATGAGATCTAATTACCTCCAAATTATCCAAAACGAAAAAATTTGTTAAATTTTTATTTTTTAAATTTTTTGAATTTTCTTTTTTTTTTCCTTCTCTTTTCAATGTTCTCGTTTTGTTATCTTTTCCCAAATTTATCATTTTAAAAATATTTTTCCAATTTTTGTATTCTTTTTTTTTAACTTTTACATTTTTTAATTTTGTTTTTATATTATTTTCAAATTAAAACCTTTTTCCTTTTAATTAATGGAAATATTTAAAATTGTAGATGATAAAAAATGGAGTGTACAATTATATTTCATTTGTGTCACATTATAACGTTGTCATGGCATCCTAAATCATAAGAATACTCATGATTTTGCAACATATGTAAATAATATACATAAACAATGTTAGGTACTCATATACCATGCACAATATGATGAGGGCATTAGTTTGTGTAACTAAGATCAAAGAAGCAAACTCATGTCTTACAAATAGACCTTAAGGAAATAGAGGATGAGAGAGGCTTACGCTCAAGATACATGGGTATGCACTCTAACATGATATTTATACACCCAATAGTTACAACATCATGCCCATGATCTAGGGAAAAAGGCATCGTAAAGAATCACAGTTAAGCACACAATCATATACCTTGTTCATAATCATGCCATTGACTACTAATCATGATTTTTCTTATTTTATTTACATTTTTATTTTAATTACAATATTGCCATTTTGTTAGGGTTTCTACTAGTATTTAATGTCTCATTTCTCCATTTAGGATACAATTTTAGATACATTAGTTTGAGAATTGTTCTTTTTCTTTGATTATATAACCTTGGCCACCTTTTAAACGTATGGGTTTCTCTCAAGTTTGTTTGTTTTGTCAATCAATCAATCATCTAGATTGCAAATTGCCTTGAGTTTTATAATTAGACTATTCTATGAGTTATATTGGCAAATCTAATTATAGTCTTGTTGGTTTCTATTCTCATAAGTTTATTGAAATAAAATTCAATACAAAACAGTTCAATTATTGGTTAAATTGTCAATTGATAATTGTTCATGTTCTTTTCACTCGTTTTTTGTTTCATAAAACCTAAAAAGACCCTAAAAATATCTTACTTTCCTTTAATTTATCCATAAAATCCTAAAAAGGTTTGATCTATAAATGCTGCTTAACATTTAATTTATCATAATATATAGCTCTACTTAAGACATCATTATACACCAATCATTTAGTTCCAAGCTGAAATCACCAAACAACTAAGCACAAGTAACAAATTTATAAAAGATTGAATAGTTATTAAGTTCATAACTTATCTATCCTAATACACATAAATAGTAAACATGACAATCATGTAACAAGTAGGCCTTTTAACATGTAATTGAGTTCCTTAACTCTAAATCCTTATGTTAAAATACAATTATTAATGGTTTGGCCTTTACTACAAATTGTCTCAAAACTCTAGTTAATTCTCTTAACCATTCATGACATAATTTAAATGTAATAATTTTTAATTACTACCCAATAATAATCAATTCTCTTTGGAAACCTTTTACTTAATTAACTACAAGCTTTTTAAAGAAATCTTAATTTTAAAGTCATTTGGTCTTTAAGCTATCCTTGAATAATCCTCTAAAACTAAAGTCTAGATAAGTACCATAAAGAGGGAAAATAATTAAGATATGATTGTGATTAAAGGTATTGTAAACTCTTAAAATTATATTTAAGGTAATTGTGCATAAATTTAAGGCTTTTAGAAAATTTCCCCATTTTGATTTGAAATTTGCAAAGGGGATAAAAGTTAGAAGTAGCAATACTGTGTAGTTTAATTAAAAAAGAAGATAATAAAATAGTATTGTCACTATAAACTATTACACTAAAGTATCTATTGTTAAGCTATATATACTCTATACATAGATGTTATAAATAGCCTATAGTTTCTTTTATTGTACTTTTTTTTGGGAGAAATTACATAAAATACCCCTAAACTTTGATTTATGTGTGGATTATTCCCCTAAACTTTTAAAGTATAGTTTTTTATCCCTAAACTTTCATAATTTGGTAAACAATCCCTGAGGTTAAGAATAACCCTTTAAATTTTGATTTTGGTTTATATACTAAAATCAAAATATAAGAGGTGCTTATACATCAAAATCGAAGTTTAAGGAGGTTATTTTCCAATTTATAAAAGTTTAGCATGCTAAAAACCACATGTTAAAAGTTTAGGGTTTGTACTTAAGTCAAAGTTTAAGAAGGTTTATGCATTTTCTCCTTTTTTTTTTTACGTGTGTCACTAATAATCACGTAACAGATACAACGTATATATATAGACATCCTCCAATAGAAATAACAAATTAAGAGATTCTTTCATGTCAGTTACTTTGTGTGCAATTCCTGAAGAACTTGTTCATGGTGATCACTAGGTTCCTCACATGGTATCATAGCAAATAATCTCATTCATATTTCTTCATCTCTTTCCTTTCAAGTGTTGTTTATGTTTTTCTTTTTATTCCTAGTATTGTTCTATTAATCGGAAGAAGAAATGTTGAAATGAATAAATATGGATAGTGATCCTTTATTCCTTTCTAGTTCCAATAATCTAGGAACTTTGGTTACAAGTGTAGATTTGATGGATCCAATTTTTTAGGTTGGAGTAGGTCGATTTAATTGGCTTTAAGAGCAAGAGAAAAGTTAGGGTTTATTGAAGGAACATATGCTAAACCTACAGATGATTTGATTAACTTTCATTGCCAAATTTGATGTAATTACATGATAAGATGTTAGATTTTGAATTATATGAACAAAGATTTGTCTAAGGCCTTCATGTATGCATAATATGCTGCGAAATTGTGGAGTAATGTTTGTGAGAGTTTTGGCTTAACAAATGGTCCACTCATATATCAATTGCAACATGAGATCATTAATATGAGGCAAGGAAAATCCATAGTTTACAAGTATTACATATTGTCGAGTTTATGTGGTATTCCTCAATGTAGGTATAGTGTCATGCCTCGTTGTCAATGCGGTATTATAGATAAATTTCATGAGATTGAAAATAGAAACAAGTTGATGCAGTTCTTGTTGGTTTGAATGAGGTTTTTGATGGTGTAAGAAGTTAGATTCTAAGTATGGAACCTTTATCTTTAGTTAGTAAAGCATATTATCATGTCTTCCAAATAGAAAAGCAAACGTAAATGATTGGGGTTTTAGGAGAAGAAAATGTTGCTTTTGCAATCAAGAATGTTGGTAAAGCAGCGATGAGGGAAAGGAAAGATAGAAACAAAAAAAAAAAAAGAGAGAAAATCACTTGTAGTTATTATAAAAGGATAGGCCATTCTATTGATCAATGTTTTGAAATAATTAGATATCTTGATTAGTTTAAACTAATGGATAGAAGAGGTTGAAATGAATTTGTTTCTGGTTCAACCTCTAAACTTATAGCAATAGTTAAAGTAGATAAAGGGGATTAGTGGCATACCACAGATATTTTACTTGATATTCCTTCGAAACAATCTAATGCTAATAAATTTTTTTCTAACTTTGCTCTTATTTTTTAATTGTGTTCAAAGTAGTGAAAATGTTGAAAGAACACCGAGAGGGATACAAATTGGGCAATCAACTATTAATTTTGTAGGTAATATCACACATGCTTCTTCTCACCATAGTTCTTGCATGTTTAATAGTAATGACATGAGTAATTGGATTGCAGATACAGGAGCAAGTGACCACATTATTCCATTTTCCACAATACTTTGTCATAAAAAAATCTTAAGGATCAAATTAAGATTAAACTTCCTAATGGCCAAATAAAAATTGTTAACCAATTGGTTTCAAATACTCATTTAGTTGTTATTTTCAATTCTTATGAATGTACCTTCTAAGACTTGAACTTTAAGTGGAAAGATGCATAAGCAAAGGCTCACTTTGAATTGTATGTAATGAATACAAATCGTAAAGGTGGTAGTAATTTTTTTTATTTTTCTTCTTGTACTAGCAATTCCAATGTCATGAAGTCAAACATAATGGATGATATTGTTCTTGCTATTACTAATGCACATTCACTAGAACTTTTATATAATCGACTTGGTTATGCTTTAATATCAAAACTCCAATGCTTTCTAGCAGTAAAGGAGTTAATGTCTTAGCTTTTCCTTCTAGTAATTTTCAATTCATGCCAGTTAACCAAGTTCCATCGATTGGCTTTTCCTTCTAGTAATTTAACTTCATTGCATCCTTTTGATTTGTTGCATGCTAATGTATGGGGTCTTTTTAATATCCCTTCTTCATTTAGTAGCAAATTTTTCTTAACTATAGTAGATGACAAAAGCAAATGTATTTGGACCTTACTCTTACCACATAAATATCGTGTTTCCTCTACTTTAGCTATCTTTGTTCAAAATGTTAAAGCCCAATTTCTTGTTACACGAAAGACAATAAGAACAACAATGGTGGTGAATTTACTTCTAGTGAATGTTAATCTTTGTTTATAAACCATGGAGTCATACACCAAAGAAGAATGTCTCACATACCACAGCAAAATGGTTTTATTGAGCATAAGTATAGACATTATAAGAATCCATGCCAATCTTCTGAAAAAAATTGGAGAGAGAGTGTCTTAGCAACCACTACTCTCATTAATCAAATGCTTATAAAATGCCCAAATCAAAAGTCACCTTATGAAATATTATACAAAAGACCTCTATCTTATAATAACCTAAGAGTCATAAGATACCTTTGTTATGCATCTATTGCACCTAATTGTTGAGATTAATTTGACGCAAGAGGAAGAAGGTATATATTTTTAGGCTATCGTATAAGACAAAAGAGATGCAAATTATATGACCTTGATACACATAAGTTCTTTATCAATAGAGATGTCATTTTCTTAGAGCATATATTTCCATTTTCCTCACATAATCCATCCACTTCATCTCTTAGATCATCTATAGCAAACCATGCCTTGCATCTTATCCAACTTCCAGAGTATGACAAAGATTCGATTCAATCTTTCCTTTAGCTAATATACATCGATCACCCACTTCTTTTGATATATGCAATCCTCATAGACTTCCTCTATAAGATAATATCATTCCTGATGTCTAAAACATTGAGAATTTACTAAGAAGATCTACTAGAACTCATTACCCACTAACCTGGTGAAAGACTTCATTCATACAATGCAAGTGAGCACTTTTACCGATTCTAATTCCCAATCATCAAACATGTCCAAAATACCCTTTAATTCATCCTTAATCCTTTTCTCAATACCCAAAGAAGCACGTTGCATGACTAGCAAATGTTTTTATAGTACAAGAACTACGTAATTACTATAAGGAAAAGCCAAAATTCACAATGGGTTAATGCCATGAATAAAGAGTTTCTTGCTCTTAAGGCTAACCATACTTGGGATATCGTTGATTTTACCCCCGAGAAAAAAGGCAATAGGGTCTAAGTGGGTTTATAAGATAATACATAAACCCAATGATACAATTGAATGGTTTAAAGCAAAACTAGTGCCCAAAGGGTATAATCAAGCAAAGGGGATTAATTATACTCACACTTTTCGCTTATTGCTAAACTTGCTACTGTCAAATTTCTTCTTATTGTTGCTGTTGTTAATAATTGGTTCATACATTAGTTAGATATGAATAACGCATTCTTGCATGGTTTTATTGTGAAGCGATATATATGAGACCTCTAGAGGATTATTTGGTTGAAAAACCTAATGAAGTTTATAACCTTGTTCGATCTCTTCATGGATTGAAATAAGCTTTACATCAATAGAATAAAGAATTTACTAAATGCCTTTGTACTTTGGGTTTTCATCAATCAAGAGTAAATTATTTTGTCCCTTAAGAAGGATGGTTCTGATTTCTTAATTGCCTTAATGTATGTTGATGATGTGTTGTTGGTTGGAAACAATCTCACTCATATTTCTCTAGTTAAATTTTGTAGGCCTTAATAGAATAAATTTTTTAGTTAAAAAATAAATAAATACAACAAAAGAAACTCTAGGCTATGTACAAAGTATATATCTACAGAGTAAATACAGCTTAGCAACAAATACCATATTGCAATAACGCACCCTTACCCCACCCTACACCCTAATCGCTTATTCATTTGATGTTGTTTCTTACTAAAAAAAAAAAAATTAATGTAGACCTCTTATTATTCCTATTTTATATATATGTAAGGAGTTTTATATGATCAATGCATTTGATTTTTAATATATTTTTGAGAAATTTACACTGTAAGAGATCAACGTTTAAAGATAAGTTTAAATAGCGAATCAAAATTCAAAATATGTTTATATATCAAGTTACAGGGGTGGTCCATTATTTTCCTTTGTTGCCTATTATAAATGTTAATCTACATAAGGCTATAAATATAGAGAGTGTATTGTTTATATATAAAAGAGAGTTCATTCTTAATATTTTTGGTAAAAGCTAAATTGAATGTAATATTAGCTTTTGTTTAGGCTAATTGCATAGAGAGTTAAAGTATATAGCAATTATACTATAAATTTTTGTTTAAGTAAGATGCATAATACTTAAAGTCTAAATCAATGGTTTGATTTTTATTCTATGATATTTTCGTTAGATTTATCCATATAATTGACCTATAAATATAAAGATATATATATCTTTGTAGGTATTAGCATAGTTTTCAATATGATTTCCATTCTAACCATTAAGCAAATTAAAGAACATATTGAAAAACATATTTTTCAAATAAAGACTCAATGATTGAGATATTTATTAAAAATTTTCATTAATCAATAAATAGTTCACCTTGTCACGAAACACTTTTATTTAATGGGTTAAGTTATAGTTTTAGGTTATTAAACACCTCTATTATACAAGTTGTAAGGGTGTTCATGATTTGGTTTGGTTTTGTTTTGTTTAGGAGCCAAACCAAATTGAATTGCATTTTAATGGTCCAGTTCAAATATTTAATAAATCAAATAGCTTTTAACAGTTTGGGATTGTTTGGTTTAAACTGTTTTCTGAAAGTACCATTTTCTTTTTTACAATATTAATAGTTATTACAGTTTTCAACTAAACATTTATGTCCAAATCGAGACACATTACATAAAAATTAAAGACAGATGGCATTATATCATGGTGACAATACATTTTAAGTAATGGTAAAGGAGTTTCAGTTTACTAGAGTTGAGAGACGCAAGTGAAGGAAAAAAGAGTAGATTATAGAGGTAAATGATATTAAATTGAAATATCAATAAGATTTAAAATTAAATAATATCACTTATTTTTTTAATTAAAAATAGTCCAACGATTCAATTTAGTTTAGCCTTTCAAATTGCAAACTGTTTGGATTTTTGCTCACAAACCCCCAACGAAAATACCATGCACTTAAACATTACACAGCATGCTATCTCACTAAGATAGATTAGATTCCGGTTTTTTCACCTACTGGGGTGCATGAAACACGAATCTCTCTCAAACAAACCACCACAAAGACACGTGTATTTAGCTTTTCTACGTGTCGTGTTTTTCATGTCAAAATGAAATCAGACATGGCCCATGTTTATGAAGATTACTATATTCAGTGAACGAATCATATCTGGATGGATGGATGGATGGATTTACTTTTCACGGGTGAGCCGAAGCCTGAAGGCGCCACTGCAATTTGCGGCAAACCGCCGGATGTAGACAAAAATAAAAAAAATTTCCTGTACTTGACGACCAAATCTTTTCATGGCAATTCCGGCTACCCATGGCCTCATTGATTCAAAGCCGCAATTCCGGGTGTTAGCACCGCTCACTCGGATCATTGCCGCTTACATGCAATTTTTTTGCATATATATAGTATGCATATAATAGATACGCATATGAATTTACATACCACGAACTTGAACTTAGTTTATAGAAAACACCTTTGAACTTGAGCATATTTGTTTGGTTGGAGAGAGTGACAAGCAGGGGACAAGCTCCATGTCCGACTCTTCCAGGGTTGCCGTCACAAATTCTTAAAAGGAACAATTGCAACGTTTCTGTTCTAGGTCACAAGAGCTTGGTAAATGGACCCTATGCCCTACTAGCTCTAAGACGTCAGGTATTGGGGTTGGGTTTAGGCCTCAAAAATCACAGAATGAGTTTGGGTCTAGACCATCTAAACTTTGATCTTGATATGGGTGTATCTTAAAACCTTAAAATCAAATGTTGTAAATATTCTCCAAAATTTTGATTAAGCGGTGATATAAAGCAAACATGTATATACATACATATACCAGAAAGCTTGTAAATTTACTTTGAGGAAAATGACCGCTATAAATATGTGATTTTTTTAATGTATTTGAATCCTTATTCTTTTTAGATACATACTTAAATACTACCCATTTATGGATTTTAAGTGAATCTAAGATATTTTTAGGAGTGTACTTTAACCTATGTAAGGATTAGTTTCGAAACGTGAATCAGCTCAGAACTGGTTAGTTAAGTTATTGAATCAACTCGGGCTCTCCTTGGGCAAGCCTGAACCATTTTAACTATCACAATCTATCAGGTTAGCAAGCCATCGGACCAATGGGTCAAATCGCTCTTGAATTTAGGGTTTAGCTTAATGGTTCAAGATCGAGTCAACTCTAAAAATTAAAAAATATATATAAATAATATATAATATACTATATATAATTCAAGCACACTATATATATACTATCTATAATATACTATGTCATGTAAACAAATATATGTTGTATGTAATATATAATCATTAATACACACTATATATACTATAATATACATACTTATTATATATTATACTATACATAATATATTATATATATTTACGTTTACATAGTTCAAATGAATTATTTGAAGATTTAAAAAAAATTAATGAAAAATAAAATTTTTTATTTATGAGTAACGATAAAAAGTTTTAAATTTAGTTAAAAAAGAAAACAAATAATCTATAAATTATTTATAATGATTAAGAAAATTTGGCGAAAACAAATAAACATAAAAAACAACAACAATTCAAGCAAACCAGCTTAAACCCAGCCTCTTAAGGGTTATGCTTAGTTTACTCCCATCCTAATTCGTGAATAGGCGATTTAAGGTTAGATCGATCGATCAGTAAACACCTTTAGATACACTTAAATTTTAAATATCCTAAAAAAGCGGTTATGTAAGTTCTAAAGGAGTATTTTAAAAAATTATTGAAAATTAAACCGCCTTTAATCATATGTTACCTTTTCCCATAAGCATTTAGTATTTGAGTGTACTTTTAAAATGTCAAATGCTTATCAAGACGGTTAAAGAAAGGCTCACAACTTTAAATATATTTTTAGATAGTTTTTTTTTTATTTATTTTTCATTGTTTACCGATCATTATAAATCTCTGGTAGCCTTATTCCAAGAAACTTGGTCCAAAGGGAGCTACATAAGCCTAGTTTGTCGACAAAAAGGAAAAAAACTATTATCATTATATTTCTTCATCTTCCATGCCTTTGATCCCTTGTTCTGCCCCACGTATGGAGGCAAAGGTGAAGCTTTCTACCAGCAGCAAGAAACTGCACGGCTTGAACCGGAGTTAATATACTCAATAATTCCTCAAGAGTATCAAGCCTTAATTTATCAGCTGCCTCTAAAATCCTCACCATCTCCTCCTCATGCTCATCAAGAGCCCGCTCTATCTCCTCTGGTCTGCAATCCCGGTCCTTCCTCGCAACCACCTTAATCGTCCGGTCCGCTATTCCCTCTTGCAAGATGGCGAGCTGGCTAGTAAACCTATCCTCCTCCTTGATGGTTTTCCCTTGAAGCGTGTTGATCATTCCAAGTTGCCTCGCGGACAATTCCCCCAGGGTTCCGCCGGCTTCCCGGACGATATTGCCACTCAGGACTTCCTCCAGGTCGGAAGTAAACTCTAGACCACACAGTGCGTAGACTAGCCACAGGAAAAGAGTGGGTCGGCAGCCGGCTATCCAGAGGAGGGAATTCTCTAGGGATGAGCACCATGTAGGGGAGAAACATGCCGAGACGTCTTCTCGGCCAAGGCAAGCACGTCGAGCCAAATACTCTCGGAAGTGTTGGAGGTTCTTGTGGGCGAGACGAGCGTAGGAGTCGTCGTCTAGGGTTAGGTTTTCGTTGGATGTTGATGTGGTTGTGATGGAGGTGAGTGAGAGGGATTGGACAAGCTCCTCTAGCTCTAATTCTTGAAGGTTCATCCATTCGTGAAGGTTACTTGTGGCACGTTCTTGGTCTTGTTGGTTTGTAGTACTATCGTCTACAATAATATTAGCATGTTCTTGGGCAAGGTGACTGCTAGAACTTACCATTAGGGCTCATGCATGGTTTGAAAATGATTCTCCTTCCCACACCCTCTTTATAGTATTTCTCTAAGTTGATGTTGATAATGATACCTTAAATCTTAAAGATTGTGTCAGATTTATCAAATTATCGTATCGCGTAGATGATTATTTTTATTTATTTATTGTTAGTAAATTGTGTAGTAGAGAAGGGTGGGAGGTGGGTTTAATGCCAATTTCGATTTGACATTATTATGTTGTTTTTTTCTCATTGCAAGCAGAAGACGATAAAGTCTTCAATCATCTTGTCGGACCGGCTAGGAGGATGGCCATGCCAGAATACAGTTTACGATGTTGTTTTGGGATTTTTTTTTTTTTTTAGTTTAAAATTGTTATTTCTTAAAATTTTTTAAAGTTAAATTTATACAAAATCATCACAATAAGGTCATAAAATGTTTTTAAATGTTTTCCTTCTTTTGCTTTTCATGAATATATGTTCGAACAAGGTTGAAACTCCAAAGCAGATACCTATTCAAAATGTAAGAGGTTGATACCTCACTATTTTTTCCAAAGAAAAAAAAAATTTACATTTTAAAGGATTAATGTTTATATTAAGTTAACATAAAAGATGATATATTTTAATAATTCATCGAATAAACAATGCAATCGTTTAGTAGAGGATATACGACTTACACAAGAGATGATAGCGATTTAAATTTAAAGTTGTTTGATAACATGGCACATTAAATAAATTAAATATTCATCTTTTAATACATAATCTCTGTCTTTGTATAAATGTTGAACATTTGATAATATTCATTCTTGATTTAAACTACTAAAACCTTTATCAGCTACTCGAATTCGTTCCTGAAAATGAATTTTTCGGGTGTATAACATCTGGTTGGATGAAGGATTTGTTTTCCATGAAAAGTATTCCGACAAGTCAAAAACCAGCGGTCTAATTTTAATCTAAGAAGTTGCGTATCTGCTTGATCATTCATTAGCGAAAAGGATTGCATTCGATTTCACAGTAAAATTAGTGCTTACTATTCAAAGATAATTGTGTTTGGGATTTAAAAATGAATGCCTAACTTTATTCCGATTTGCGTATCAAATTTAAAATGGACATCCTTTAAGGAATGAGTCCAAAATATCCTCACCATGATATCTTTTAACTCTCAAAGTATTTAAGGGTTAATGTATAGGATATGACTCACCTCTTTAAATTCAAAACATTTTAAAAGTGAGTTACCAATTCTTTATATAGGGATTAATTAGCCTTAGGGTATTGACGGACCTTACTCCCCAATTCCTTGGAACATGCTCCGGTTGTGAAATTTCAAAGACTAAATGCCCCATGCCCCAAACTTATAAGTCTTGACGCCCTTAAGCTTCCATAGCTGATTTTAGGTTAAGTTCTTTAGAGTTCAAATGGGTTGAAACTGACAACTTTTGAAGTAAAAGGGACTAATGATTTGCCCTTTTTGTTTATATCGGGGATCAAGCTTAAGATAGTGTTTCATGGCTTTGTGTTTTGACTCGGTTTATGGTTAGACTTGATGGCTCAAGCCTTGAGTTTGTTCAACTATCTTGATAGGCTAAGGCTCTAGTTTGGTTGGTTATTGTCTTGGGCCAAGTGGATTTGTTTAGGTTATTTGCCTTAATGGGCCAAGTAATTGTATTTATCCCACACCCTATAAGGATTTCGTAACCGTTAGCGAATTTCTTTCTTTTTCTTTTCTTTTCTTTCTTTTTTCTTTTCTTTCTTTCTTTTTTTTTCGAAAGAGAGAGAGGAAAAGTTAGGGCTTTTATGTTACAAAGACCGAGTGATGGAATTGTGAATGGGTGATTACGGAAGATTGCTTTCATGGAAATATATACAAGCCGAGAACAACATTATTGAGAGTCGATTTACAAATAAGGAATTCTGAAGAATAAAAGACTAAACAAAGAAAATATCTAAATCTTATTTATTTCAAATGAAGAAGGCTATTTGCAAAATGTTGAATTTACTTGAAAAAATGAATATTTCTGGTAGATAGAATACTAGGCGCAATGATAGCTACCTATTATTTTACAGGTTTGATTCTTTTGTTTTGCTTCCTTTTTTATTTTTATTTTTCTATCTATTTTTATTTATTTACTCCATGAAGGTTGGGCTCGATTGATGTGGGCCCAAAGCGATAGATTTGAACTCTAATAGATGTACTAAAGCCCTCACTATAGTAATATTTATAAGGTTCTTCTATAGGGGCAAGATGAGCCCAATGTTGTTCCTAATGAATTTTTACTTATTTGAGCTAAAATGTTAGAAACATATCTAGAGTATCTTTTAAGGTCAATGAAGTGGGTAGACGTGGATCTATTTGGAAGCCCTTTGACTCAATCTAGCCATGACTAATCAAAATCAAAATTAAAATTACAATTACAATGTAATAAAAACTTTACATAAAATTACTACAAATTATGTACAAGGAAATATTACAACTACAACTTCACAACTGCCTTTATCCATTTAGGTTTACCACATCATAAGTTCTTATAATTTTTTTTCTTGAAAGAAGAAAAAATGTTTTCATGTGATGCAACGGGTGGGTTCTAAAGGTTCTCAAGTTCTGCAACCACCGCGTTTTTTCAAAGCAATGGTTCTATGGTCGCATTTGAACTTGAGTGGGGTAGCCTGATCGGCCCCAGAAGGTGGTTACTCCACAACATTCGAAGCTTACACAATGGCCCTCTTTTTAGGTCCTAAGACGGCCTGGTTCTGACCGTATCTACTATGCATTTATAATGCAAAAAAAAAAAGAAGAAATAGAATAAAAGTAAACCCCCCAAAACTACCCCCTTAAATAAACTGTAACAAAAAAAAAATGTTAACAATAAAATAAACAAATACATAAAATTACATACCTAAGTTTTTTTTTATTATTGTTTTTATTTCATCCTTATATTTTTTTATTTCTTTGAAAAATAATCCTATTTTTGGCAACTTCTAGTGGCTAGCCCTCTAGGGTCCCCAGTGAAGTCGCCAAACTGTCGAGCTTGATTTATCAGTTTCTGTTTATTTAAAATTGATTTCTCATTTCTTGATTAATACTAAACCCTAACCCATTAAATATTAATTCTCGACTAAAAAAATTGAGAAATTCCAATTTTTTTATTAAAAATAGTTTTTTGGAGTTGCCACCCGACCAAAATCGAGAAAAGAAAAAGAAACCGTAACCAATTGGGTGAATTGATTACGATTTGGCTACCGATATTTGATTTCAACTTTAAATAAAAAAAACTAGAGGGTTCTAAGTTCGGGGGCTAACCTATTAAACCCTTAAGGGGTACCACTATTTATTTACCGAAATTAGGATTATTCTTCTAATTATAATGTTTAAAAAATAAATAAATAAATAAATCAAATCAAAAGAAAAAAAAACCTTAGTTTTTACAGAATTTATCATCGCCCCGAAGGTGCCTATATACCCGCTAGCCGAGATCAGACGATCGTAGTTCTTTCCGAAAACTTTATCGTGTTGGTTCTTTTTATAAAAAATGATTGGTTGAATTTGCGTTTTTATTAAGCATTTTATTTTTATTAAGAAAAATCCCTAAAAGCTTAATTTTTATTCCTAATTAAAAAAAAACCTAAAAACTTAATTTTTGAAAAGTGTCAAATTAAAATTTTTATTTAAAAATAACTAAGTGATAATTTTTTTTATTTTCAAGAAAAACCTTAAAGATTTTATGAAATATGCAATGTTCTACATAATGAAACTTTTATAAAGAAAAGATGCTTAAAACATTAAAAAGAAAGAAAGGAAAAAATTTCTAATCATAGAAAAGATGCCTTAATCATAGAAAAGATATCTAAACTATGAAAAAGATGTTTAAACTATAGAATAAAAAAAATCTAAATTATAGAAAAGACGTTCAAATCATGGAAAAGATGTTCAAATCATAGAAAAGATGTCTGAATCATAAAAAAGAAACTTAAACTATGAAAAAGACATCTAAACTATGGAAAACAAACCTAAACCATGGAAAAGATGTTTTGCCGTAAAAAAGAAGTCAATTAAAGATTTTTTTTTTATTTTATGAACATCAAAATGATTTTTTTTTTACCTAAAAAACCCTAACATGCCTAATACAATTTTTCTAAAAATACAATATCCAAAGAATAAGATTTTGTAAAATATGAGATTTTATAAAAATATCATTTTGAAAATATGAAATCTAAAAAATAATAATAATAAATAAATAAATAAACAAACTAAAACTTAATTTAACATATGTTCACTAGACACTAATACTATAACTAATTACTAGTAATTAAAGACGTGAATAAAATAAAATAAAATAAAATAAAAATTTAGTACAAGTCTTAAAAATAACTATGCATATACTAAGTGAGATAAAAATAAATAAATAAAACAACCTATAGACAGTAATTAAAAACCACTATTACATACCTGCAAGGCAAAGCATGCAAAGCTGATGAAAGGGAACAGATTGGATCCCCAATCCTATCATGCGCACAACTATAAAATTGGTCTGAAGAGTAGGTTCAAGCATGCTTTTAACAAATGTGTAATTGTTCTTTTTTTTTTTTTTACAAAAAGGGTCCTAATTCTTAAATGTTATTGTTTTATAAAAAAATTTACTCTAACAATCCTATTTTTAAAAAGGGTCTTTTATTAGTTTTTATTTAAAGAAAAACAACCTTCTATGTGATAAATCCTTAAATAAAACCAAATCTTAAAATATGAACAATCCTAACAATCCGAAACTAGTGTATACAACTATCTATCAAAATAAATTAATTCTATATAATAAACTTGTACAAGAACTAATGCTAAACTCCTAAACTAACATATATTTATATTATATCACTAATAAATAATGTAATAAGGCATATAATAAAAATAAATTAAAAAAAAACAATCTTCTATGGTCTATATATCTCTATATTATCATAATATACCTAATCCATATTAAAGCTAATGCTAAAAGAAATATCTTAAAGTAAGAAATACACATATATACATATATATAGCACAGCATGTTAAACCACGAAAATCCTAAAAGCAATAATATAGTATGATAATAATAAATAAGAAATAGTAATAATAAAGAAAAAACTTAGACAGAAACTAAACCTGATGATGCCCAGCTACGGCATGCGTATACTGTCGTTCGGAGCAACGTTGGATCAATCGGATGTTTGCAGTAGTGATGGATTTACGGCTATGGTGGCTTACGTGAAGCGTATGGCTGGACGTTGGAACTCGGTTTAGCTTGCTGCTATCGGACATTTGGTCAAGGAGCTTCAGATTGTCGTGTTGTTCGTGTGTGAGCTATGTTACTGAACAGATAATGTGAGTGACGGATAGGGTGTCGGCGAGTTATGTGTTCGAAGTGTGCTGCGATGTTGCAAACAGCAGTGAAGCTTAGATGGAGCAGCATTCACCGTGCGTGGAGTATGTGTTGCTGCTGTATGCAAAGTAGAGATGGCGTCAGGTCTGGTGGACACAAGCGCTAGTCGTCGAAAATTGGAGATCAGAACGTTAGATTTAGTCAGAGCTGTCGTTTGGACATCAGGACTTTGGATGCGGTGAGTAGCTCTATGTGCGTCGCTGGTTATGGTCTGGTCGGTAGAGCGCTGATCGTGTTCCAGGCGGTAGAGCTCGTATGTTGCACGTGACAGAGTATAGTTTCTGCAGTTTACTGTGTCAGGATGCGACTGCAAAGCGTGGAGAGCCAAGATTAGATATGAATCCGATTTTAAATCTTACTTTTGCAAAGACAGAAAAATAAAGATATAGGTACCTGCTGAGACTCGAATTCGTGACCTCCAACTAAATCCACCCAAATACTCCACTACTTATTCGTTAGGCTGTTAGTATGTATCTTGACATTTATTATAATTAAATTATATTTAAACTATCTAAATTTCTAAAATAAATTTTTTAATTAAACTAACACTAAAACTAATTATTCCTAATATAAATTACTTCCTAAAAATCTAAGAAATTTTTATGATTTTTTCTTTTCTTATTTTTTTTTGGTATTTTTATTATTTGTTAATTTTTATTATTTTTATTAATTTTTTTGTTTTTTTATTATTTTTTTAATTAAAACTCTTTTTGTAAAAATAAAAATTAAAACTATGAAAGAACAAAAATTAGATGTCTACAGAAATCATTGATTTTTCTGTGGTTTGATAATCATATTTCTTATGTCCTGTTTCATCTTACCTTGAAGTTCTTGGCTACTTATTTAGATCTTTCTACAGGGAGAATTAGAATCTTATGTCACAAATCGGTGTGTCAGTGTAAATACTCATCTTAGGGTTCGAAAGACAATGCATGTGGCTGTTGGTTACTTAGAAAAGCAATTTTGTTTCATCTATAGTCATAACTAGATAGTTAATATTTAGCTTTGGTTCGAACAAACCGGATGAGAGGACCTCAAATCCATTGATTATATACTAATGTATTTTCTCTAGGGAAGGTTGGGCAAACATATCTATCTGGCTATTCTTTATGTTTCAAGTATGTCGACTAGTCTGATATCGTTTTTATTTGCTTTAGTTTTCCATGGTAAGGCCTTAAGGTTGGTACTAATAAGCAAAAATATGATAAAATCAGTGAAAAGAAGGTGCTAACTCCAATGGACGTACCATATTATGTATCTTGTCTTGTGCCTAATTATTTCTCTTTAGCCTTTAATTTTAGAAAATTTTTGTGAGCATTGGGTTCTTTAGATATAAGGTAGTTTTATTTAGGCTATTTTAATTGTTTAAAGTGAGTTGCATTTTTGGTGAAATGTCAATATGGGTGCATTGCAAGTCTTATCCATTAGAGTTCATATCATACTTCACCATTGCCGATCTTTACGGTCTGAGGACAAGCTAGATTACTCATCATGCTTGAAGGGGCTATTTAGAGATTTATTCATCCATGATGGTAAAGAAAATCTTAATGTATATGAGTCACATGTTGTCTATTTTCTCTTTAAGATTTATTAGTATCTCATCACATTGAGTCCTTAAAAGTTTTGATGAATCAAACTTGCTCAGGAATTGCTGTTGCGACACCATTTACATGGGTTATTTGGCTCGTATCCATTTCGGGAAGATTGAGTAGAATTGATGGCATTATTGAAAAAGCTTTTTATTTTTCCACTATTTGGTATATCACGTTTTTGGCATATATCATATGTATGCCATTGTTGAATAACAGTTTGCATAACCTCATTTATGCTGCTTGAACAAGCATGTTCATTTTAAAGCATGATTACTAGCCGGGTTAAAAATTTTAACGTCAAAATATTCCTCTTTCAGGTGCAGCTATACTTGAATCTTATACATATAATTGTGCAACTCCGGCCATTCTTATATCATTGGAGCTCTAGTTGCTCAAAGAGAAAGAGCAGTCTTTGGTTCAGCCAAAGTCAATATCAACAGGCATCAGTATGTCTTCTTTTCGTCTCATTGTCTTTGTAACTGTATTTTCACTGTTGGATGGTAGCAATCCAATCAGAAGATGGAATTGCTAGAGAAAGAAAATTAAACAATGAAGGGCAAATCACTCGCAATTAAAATTTCTAATTTATAAATTGCTTTTTTATTGTGCTCTCTTTGATTTTTTTTTTTTTTAAACGATATCAATAGTGTGTACTGTACTTCTATTCTTTTATTGCTGACTCTAAATATAAATTAGTTCTTGATATTTCATTAGTTGTTGTTGTTTTTTTTTTTTTTTTTTTTGCTCATTTCTTCATGGAATATTTCATTTGAGAGTATGCAAAAATTAAGTGGGTCGGATTTTCTTTGGAATTTAAGTCTTTGGTGTTGTTTTTGTCACCAATTTCATGACCCTTCTACTAAATTTTCTAACATAATATCCATTTTATCAAAATCATGTCTTTTCTTTCTTGCGTTAGTTTATACAGCCAATACATTGATTACTTTTTTATTTTTCTTCTTCATATACTAGCGGTTCGAACCGTCGGTGTATTTTTATAGAACCACCACCACAAAATAAAGGTCTATCCCAATAGACACTAAAACCACCTCTACTCTATAGTTAGCACAAGCGGTTATAACCGCTGCTACAACATTAAAAACCCACCGCAAAAGACTCAATTTGTTATAATGCCTCCAACTACTCAGCAAGTCTTAACTTGCTCATATATACATATATAAAAAAGAAAATTAACAAAGAAGAAAAGAAAATTGAATATGAAAAAATTAAATAACATTAAAAAATTTAAACTAAATTCCATATAAAGACGACAACATCCATGGCAGCGGTAAGGGGATTATTAAAACTGCCTCTATAGTTATTACTAGCAGTTATAATCTTCGTTACAACATCATAAAAAAATAAAAAATAAAAAACCACCACAAAAGACTTAAATTGTTACAGTGTCTCCAACTTGGCAGGTCTTAACCTGCCTACATATACGTGTGTAAAAAAGAAAATTAACAATGAGGAAAAGAAAATTGAATATGAAAAAATTAAATAACATTGAAAATTTAAACTAAATTACATATAAATAAATAGGAAGAAATTATTTCCCATTCATGGTATAAGAATAAACATGATTTAGAAGCATGTGTAGTTTGGTATATATAGATGTGGGACTAAGTGTTACTTTTGAACCTTATCATAACCTCTTGGTGTTTTTTGTCCTACACTACCATGTCAAGTTTGATGTAGTTATATATAAATAAATGCACATCTTTGGCAACTACTTTTTTAAATTGGCTAAAGGATTATATAATATTAGGGTTAGTTTTTTTTTTTCTAGTTTAAAATTTTAGCTTATTTATTTTTATTATAAGAATTTTAAAGTGTTAACATTCACGAATCTCAACAGGTCTAAGATTTATCTAGTAGTTGATATAGCTTGGTAGACTTAGAATTGGGTTTAGGTAGGTTGGTTATGGTTGCTAGACTTATGCTTAGGTTTATCCATATCAAGTTTACAACTCATGGATTATTATATTTAAATGTAAACTTTTAAGCCTATATATTTAAATTAGTTTAAATTTGATTTAGGTTTAGATTATGTGGATCTATATATATTTATTTTTTAATCCCAATCCGACTCCCAGTTGAGCTTGATTTGATCCCTTACTCTCTTATAAATCTTAGGCTGAGTCTAATAACACTATTGCAAATGGTATTTGCCATTAAAACATCCAATTCTCTAGACATGAAGGATATGCAATTTTCTAAACATGAAGACACAATTAAAGTGTACAATTTTGTTTAAGGTTATGTTGTTTTCTAGAATATGTTGAAAAATAAGTTAGTTAATATATCTCTTATTTTAAACTATTTTTTTTTAAAAAACAGCATATTATAACTCAAGAAAAGGGAGATCAATCTAGTTAGTCCTATTAAGGGATCAATATTTATATTACTAGAGTACAATAGCCTAGACATTAATATATCTCATTGAAATATACAGTTCTCATCAAAACGTGTAAATGCTATTAAAAATGTTTGATTAGTGGATCTTCATTGCGTTAAAAGGAGCCTGAAAAATAAGAAAGAGTATGAGGATGCTAGAGTTAGTTCTAATGTAGTTAATCTGACTCCAAAATTTTAGTTTTATTTTCCTCTAATCCAATTAGTATTAAACCTTACCACATTTGATACTAACATTCGACTAAGAATTAAGGAATATCTCATTTTTCTTTTGATTTGAAAAATATGGAGTTGCTACTTAACGAGATCATGAAAGATTTAGATTATAACCAATTAAATGGATTGATTGTAATCTAACTACTAATCTATAAGAAAATGATTCGAAAATGATCTTTAAAAGCTAGAGTTTTTAGATCCGAGAGATAACCTATTAAACGCTAAATGGGTACCATCTTAACCTTATGAATTAGTATATTTTTTAAATTACTCCATTTAATTTGAGAAGTAAATCTAATTTACAAGTACAAAGGAAAATAAATTCTTTTTTTTTTCATAAAAGATAAGAAAATGAGAAATTTAATTTATTTACTTATTAAAAAGGGAAAAATAAATATTTTTTTTTCATATTTTAAGTCATCTCACTACTTGCAGAACCTCTAATAAAGATTAGACATCTTATAGTTCAGTTTTCTTCATAAAACTTCTATGTGTCAATTTATTTTGACTTAGAAAGATAGTTCGATTTACATTTTCCATTCATTTAAACTTTATTTAAGAAAATCCTAAAGGATCCTAATTTGAACATTTATTTTTATTTTCTATTTTTTTAAAACAAAAAAAGGTAGATAATTTAAATTAAAAAAGAAACTAAAAATGAAGGAGAAGTGCAAATGCCATTTTTCTTTCTTTTCATTATTTTTTTATTTTTATATTTTATTTTTTAGAAGGAAAAAAGGTTATAAAATTTAAAAAAAATTAAAAAAAATTGAAAAAAGTGAAAGAGAAGTGCAAATTTTTAAATAAACAAAGGATAATCCTCTTACAACCTATATAATCCTTACCTTCTATTTGTATATATCCCTTAGCTACTAATCATACCTTTTATCTTTCAACACTACAATCGAGGCTTATATTTAATTTTGTAGACCTACTTACAACCTATAGCCTTTTTCCCATTAAGAAGCATACTAAGTTCCCATGTATCATTACTCTCTAATGCATACAACTCTTTTTGCATTGCTTCTACCCACTCTCCATGTTTTGCTACTTATGAGTAAAAACATGGCTCTTGGATAGATAACACATAAGCCTAAGATGAAACGTAATATGATAGATAATGTTCAAAACAACTAAAGTCAAACAATGTACCTAATAAGATTTGGGTTATGTGTAGTAATGTCTTAGGATACACTAACATAAGCCTTAGAATGAGCAAATTGTACAAAGTGTTGTAACTAGGCAAGTGGTTTCTTTATTTTAGTAGATCTTCTCACACTCTATTCTAGAGTAGATTCTTAAGACAAGGGAATAGAAGTAGAAACAATTGTAGAATTAGTATTAGCTAAAGATAAACCTTATTAAGGAACAAACATAAACTTGAAATTAGATAACAGAACAAAATTAGATGAAGGTGTTTTAAGACTAATATGAGGCAAAAGGCTAGATGGAACATCAAAAGCAATAAGGACTGTTGAATTCTATCTAAAAGGGAAGATGTCATAAAAAAATATAATGTCTCTACTTAATCGAACTTGTTCAAAGGACAAATCAAATACCTTATACCCTCTAGCATAGCCAAGGAATATATACCTAGTACCTTGTAGGTCAAACTTATCCTTATATAGTGAAAGATTAGCGACATAGCATAAACAACTAAGCACTAGGAGATTGGAAATGATCAAGTGGTTTGTGAAAAAGCATTTCAAATGAGGATTTCTAATTAAGAGTAGGCATAAGCATTTGATTAATAAGGTATGTTGCAGTTAACACACATTCTTCCTAAAACTCTCTTTGAAAATTGGCCTGAATTCTAATTGCTCAAGAAGGTTCCAAGAGGTGTCTATGTTTCCTTTCTACCCTTCCATTTTGTTGTTGTGGTGTGTAGGGAATACTATAGCGATGTAATATACTAAGGCTATACAAGAGGTCTTAACATGACTTAGAAATAAACTCCCCACCATTATTAGTTCTCAAAGTCTTAAGAGTAGTACTAGAATGGTTGCCAACATAATTGAGGAACTAACTAAGAATGAAACATGTTTGAGACTTATGATGCATCAAATATGTTTATGTAGGTCTTATGAAATCATCAACAATTGTAAGAAAGAATCGAGTATTGGATAATGAAGCTACATAGTAAGGTCTTCAAACATCTACATAGAGTAGTTTAAAAGGACACATAATAAAACTAGAACTAATGAGAAAAGGGTTACGATGAAACTTTACCTCTTGACTAGTGTGCACAAAAAACCGCTAAAATCAAAGCCTTTGCAAATACCCAAATGCTGCAGATTAGGAATTGAAATATATCCAAGTCTATTAAGAATTAAATGAACATCATTGTTATAGATACAAGAATGAAAAAAAAAAAAACTAATCAAATCTACTACCTAGAATATGAAGACTACTAGAAGGCTAAGATAAAAGAACATACAATGCATTCTTGGCTTAGCTGTTGCAATACTCTTACTAGAATTCTAGGCCTAAAAGTTACATGAGAAAGTGTCAAAGATTGTTGAGAAGCACTGTTCTAAAACCAATTTACAAATTGAAAGGAGATTATGATTAT
Source organism: Lumnitzera racemosa (assembly GCA_024138005.1). Taxonomy (NCBI): domain Eukaryota; kingdom Viridiplantae; phylum Streptophyta; class Magnoliopsida; order Myrtales; family Combretaceae; genus Lumnitzera; species Lumnitzera racemosa. The sequence goes on from JAMXBC010000011.1 coordinate 86,739,761, forward strand.
AGTAAGGTACATAAAGCATATGACATAAAGTAAGTTATGGTCAAATGGTGATTGAATCCGTTTTACGCTATTGCAAAATGTTGCCATCAGAAAGTTTAATGGTGATAGGGGTATTTAAGTGCTTAACATCATGGAGTGGGTATAAGAATAGGGTCATATGATCTACTGCACCTATGTCTATGTCCAATTAGATATTTTATTACTCAAGGAAGCAAAACAAAGTGCTAAAATAGAAGTACCTACATATCGGGTTGAAGCATTAGAGGCCATAGCACACTCCTCCTTTTCTTTCATCAAGTTCATTATTTTCTAACACAAACTGTAAGCCCTATAACTGTACAATCGAATTTAGTACATAAAGTTTGAATTTAGGAAAATAAGTAATAAAATAATAGGATATTATCATACCAAATTTTAAGTATATTATCTGTTATTTATCGGAAATACATAAAATGAGTTATAATAACTAACAACACTAGAGATAAATTATATGCACACTAAAAATCATAAAATAATATGTAGGAGTATTTACTTGTATTCTATATGTATTTTATATGTATTTATACGTAGATAAAAATATATGAAATTGCCTAAAATGCTTGGAAAATGTTAGAAAAATGCTAAATAATTAAAGAAAATTATAAAAAATCAAGAAAAAAATTATAAAGTTGGGGAATTTTCTAGATACATCGTGGCGAGTCAAGGAAGAAAGAAAAAAATGGATTAATTAAATTAACATAATTAGAAAGTCAAAATGGAAGATATAAGCCAAATTGTCAACTCAAATTAATGCACAAAAATCCCCTAGAGCTCTATAAATACCCAAATTTATTCAAAAGCTCATTTGAGCAATTTGTAGTGTGACAAAATTAGAGAGAACTGAAACAAGAGAGAATTAGGGTTTTTCAAAAGAATTACAAAAAAATTATACAAATAGGGCAATTGGACCAAACCCACGACTCACAACCAGTTGGAACCGAACTATTGCAACCGCCATACCCCAAATCTACCACTTGAACCAGTCGATGCCCCTAGGACGACCACTGGTGGCCAGAAGTTTAATAGTCAAGTGAGTCCAAATTTAGGTCAATTTTATGTAATTTATTAAAATTATTAATCTTATCCAAAAAATTGTGAATTTTATTATTCTAATGTTTTGTTGTATGTAAATTTAGGAAAAATATTGGTTTGATTTAATTATACCTAGAAATATATGGTTTCTAAGAAACCATACAAAATCGAACATATTTCAATTTAGAATTAAATAGCCTTAGAAGTGTAGTTTTAAGCTCAATTTTTTTATGTAAACTACCTAACTAATTTGGAACAGTATATAAAGTCCTTTTTTAAGAAATGAAATTTCGAAATTTTAAAGTGATTTTTAGGCCTTTAAAATATGTATATAACTAGGGATTTTAGGGTTAATTAATAATTAATTGAATAATTACTGATTTAGTGTATAATTAGGTATTTATATCTAATATGGTAGGATAATTGTGGTATTTAGTGTGTTAGATGTAATTATTAGGATATTATGTAGTAAATATATGTAATTTTGATAATACGTAGAATTGGAATTATGATAAATATAAAATATTATGTTAAAATAGATAATATAATAATAATATTAATATGTAATAAATATGGTAAGAAACATCAATTTAGTTAATTATAGGAAAAATGTAAAATTTCTCATATTAAGAGTAAATTCGATATATAAATGAGGATCAAAATGTATTGAGTAGACTGGAATATTAATTGAGGATCCAAAAGTGATACTTAGAATACTCAAGCTTAATGTGATTAATTTTACATTAGGGTTTGGATCGTATTTTTAGGATTTAAGTATAATACTCATAATTAAAACTAATTTAGAACCGAAATTGGAACTAGATTCGAAAACCAAATGCACAACTAACCTAGAATGAATTAGTAATAAATAATATGTATATATGAAGAATTGAGTTAAATCATAACCTAGAGTATATATATACATATATATATCATCAAGATATAAATATTAAAAGTGTATTTATACTATAGGACATACGGAGATAAATTGACCTACAACAAGTGAACAAGCGAATCAAGGATTCCAAGTAAGTTGGATTTAATACTTTATCATATTTTAGAGTATTATTTTAAAGTACTCGAAGTCTTAGGATTGTATTTGACTATGTTTGTAAATAGTTATGTACACATATGCTCGGGTATCTGATTTTATGCTAAATTCTATGTTATGTTTGGTGATTGATGTAAATGGAATGGTGTGAAATTGTTTGATCACTCTAAATTGTATGTAATTATAATTGACCTAAATACCCTAATTAGACATGTATTGCAACCTTTTGGGAGACCATTAAGATTCTCTAATCAAACATTAACATCTTCAAAAAAGATAGCACCGAATAGCATAATGGTCTTTTTCTCATCCTTAATCGAACTAAGTGATAGGAGAGAAGGTCACAGTGAAGATAAAGGCATTAGTTCGAAGGATAGTCTTGAAGAAAGCTATGTCTCTATTGCATAAACCTAAGTTTAATTGTAAGCTATTGCATAAATATGAAAACCCCCTAACTCAGTTTATAGCAGGTGAAATTACTCTGATTTCACAACAATTCGGATCAAATTGTGTGATGGCACTTACTTGTTGCATTACATATAATTAATTGTTTGATAACTTTGTTTATGTTTGTTATACATTCATAAGTTTCCAATCTAATGTATTGATTTGTAGTTGTTCATACCCATATAGATTTTCTTGTAAGTTCTGACTTCCAACTAATATACCGCAATACAATTATCTTGAGGTCAGTTTTGTTTTGAAACTATATGGGAGTGAGGATCAACTGGATATATGGTTAAGTCTTTTACTATTCTGTTAGTATATTCTAGGTTTATGAATTGATATGTGATATGTAAGTTAGTAGACTATTGTAATATGACAAATCTCCTGGGAATTCTATGACAATATAAATGTAATTATATATATATATATATAAATAACTTAAGGATCTTTAACTTTTTAAGTACTAAGCAATTTACTTCAAAGGAATAAGTCGTGGATGCCTTGTGTAAATTATGTCTATGACAAGGATTGTGAGGTCAGTCACTATCATTGGTTGATTTACATGGCGAGACTGTTGCGACTCTGCAGTTTCGGAACATAATACAAACCTTATAAGAATTGCTCATGGATTACCTTACCCCAACTAATATAATCCACCTAAATTTCTTTCTCAAAAGGAGTATCAAGAAAAGAATTTATCACTCTCTTAGATAAGAGAGTCAATATCAAAGACTACTTAGTTAAGACAAGAGTGACTCATAGGTTAATAGATAAAACAAGTTTTATTGAGGCTAATTTATCTTAAAAACCAAGTAAAATAATTGAACATTTATGCTAATGGTTCAATCGATATATCTTAAACAAAGAGATTTACTTACACAATGATTGATTTATAGTGATTTATGACTCATAATCTTTTTTATTTTTTTTTTTAAGATTAGATAGCCAATAGTTACTTCTAAACAATTACCTTAGTCTATATCTAAGATAGATATTACCTTTTTATATAAAAATGTAGAAGTCATATATGATACTATGGTTAATGTAAGAACAAGATATTTGATAAGAATTATTTTAAGATTAGATTTAATTGGTTTGAAATAATAAAATTGGAAATATAGTGGTAAAATCTGTTTAAGGCTGTCGATGAGTCAGGAAGAGTCAAGCTGATTGAGCTCAAGCTCATTAAGTAATCTAAAGCTCGAGCTCACTTAGTCAAATGAATAAGGATAAGCTTATTTACCTAAACAAGTCTAAGTTCAAGTTGATTAGATAAACAAGATTAAACATCAGGCTTAAATTTGAATTAAAGCTCAAAATTAAATCAAAAATTTCAAAATAAACCTTTTTAATAATTTTTTAATTATCTTAATATTGTTATTATATTCTTATGTTATATTTTTTGATGTAGTATGATTCTTAGTATAAAAATATATGGGCTCATTGACTTAGCTTAAGAGCTTATTTAGAAGCTTACCCACAAGCTAGCCTGTTAATTATATAAATGAGACAAGTTGGCTTACAAGATGAGAGCTCAACTCACTTAAATAAACAAATTTTATTTTAAGTTCAAATTTAATTTGTTTATGAATTAAACTTGAGCTAAGCCAAGATTAAAGCATAGAATTTGACTAACTCACAAGTTACTCAACTCAATTTACACCCTATGTGTGTGTGTGTGTTTTAATCCAAGCAATGTCTTTCACGTTATATTCTAAAATGTTATGACATATTAGAAAATGGGGGGAATATAATATTGAGAACTCAAAACCATTTTTATTTTTTTAATAAAGAAACAAATAATGGGTTTTGTCATTAATGCTTAGCAAGAAATGCATTTTAAAGTCCTTCAAACTTTGACAAAAGGAAGGTTCCTTAGATATACTTCTGAAAAAAATATAGATGTGAAGTAGTTTTAGTTTTGAAATATAGTTTTAGAAGATAAAAGAAGAAAGCCAAGAGAACAAGTCAAAGGTTTTAATCTATATATTGGTTTGTTAATTTCGCTTTCTAGAATCATTGTCCTAACTCAAGTTATCTAGTGGTATAAAGAGTAAGATAGGTTGTTATTTTCGTATGTATGGATATTACTAGAATAACTACATTTAAAATAATGGAGAAAATGCATAAAACCCTCCTAAACTTTAACCAAAATGTAGATTTTCCCCCTAAACTTTCAAATTGTGATTTTTGGCTCCTCTAAACTTTCATAAATTGATAAATAACTACTATTACCCCCTAAAATTTTAATTTTAGTGTGTAAACACCCCTTAAAGTTTGATTTCGATGTATAAATACCCTTTAAAATTTGATTTTGGTGTGTAAATACCCCATAAATACAACATAGTTTAAGGGATGTTTACTAATGGTATTTACATATTAAAATTAAAGTTTAAAGGGTTATTTTCAACTTAGAAGGATTGTTTTCTAATTTATGAAACTTTAGGAACTAAAACCAACACTTTCAAAGTTTAGGAGAGTAATCCGCACCCGAGTCAAAATTTAGGAGAGTTTTATGCAATTTCTCCTAAAATCATTTTATGATGAATACAATTTGACAAGAGACAAAATGAGCATTGGATTACACTTGAACTGCATCCTTAGGTAACCTTATGTATGGGTCAATTCCAAACCATGAACCAACCTGTTAAGCCCTAAAGTGGCAAAGTCGTAATAATATCGCCATGCAAACCATTCTAAAATAGAAGTTGACCTTACAGCCATTATCTTATACCTAATTTACATAAGGTATTTACAACTAATTTGCTTTGAAGTAAATGATTCATAAATTAAACATGATTTTTATCTAAGAAAATATGAATATATATATGTATATATATATATATATATACTAGAATTCAAATATTACAATGATTTCATAGCATAATCTTACCTAAGTAATACCTTATATGACAATTGAAGATTCTAAATTAAGAACTAAAACCTTAGAAATGTATCGATTCTTCAATTTTTATTTTCTCAATTCTCAAGATCCAACAGTTGTTGGCTTCAGGGCAACTATATAGCTATTTCCTATAATAACATCTATAGAGATGTGAGTAACCAATTGTTTGGTCAGTTTGGACAAAGATTTATAACTATACATCAAGTATAAATAGGGTTATCAATCAATTATTTTAATACAATATAACAAATGAATACAATCGCATGACATTATTCTGTCCATCAAGAGACTAAAAAAATTACCTACGCTCTAATTCGAGTTGAGAAGTTTAGCGCACATATCAACAGTTCATGACCAAACCCAAACTTATACAATGGAGATACCGTTCCCCTCACGACTACCTTCGAATTATTAACTTCAACTTTACCGCGACCTCCTTTTTTGTCACTTAGTTCGACTAAGGACGAAAAAAAAAAAACTAATTATGTTATCCAATATTATCCCTTTCAAAAAAGTCAGTATTAGGCCAAAGAACCTTAAATGTCTCCTTTAATAGGTTAAAATGCTTGATTGATTAATTTTACAAGCTATATATTATTAAGTCTAGTTAAGATGATCACTCCATATTACACAATACAGAACAACTGCAAATCAATACAATAAGCCAATAATATACAATATATTGAAGCACACGTACACATAAGTATACATATATTTAAACTACCTACAAGCACAAACAAGCATAATCTTAAGCTTCCAAATACTGTAAAACAGTTCCTTAGAATACAGTGACATATTAATCCCAAATTTACCTAAAATCTTCGATTTGCTTACTTAAGTTTAATGCAAATCATACTATTACTGCTTGCTCTTATAATATAAATATTATTTTTAATATCTATACCCTCATCACCAATAAACTTTAAACCATTTTTTTTATTTGAATTATAATTTTACTTAGTTGTTCAGGTTCCAGAGTAATTATAATCATAATCAAAACTTTATTAAATATATATATATATATATCATACATATTGAATATGTAGCATCATATTACTTATCATGTAACCCATATTACATATATGATTGTACCATAATAATATAACATGACACTACTAATGAAAGTATCATTCAATAACTACTATATGTCTATAGCATGCGTATATATTTTTCAAATAGTACTAATTACATTAAAAATATTGTACAATATGCAATTTATCTTATATGTGAAATCATCAGATTATGTCGTACATACTAATGATGGGATTATTAGACACCGTTTTGAATACATGACTTATATATAGAGAGAAAATGATTTATAAATATATATATATTTAACTAAGTCTTTTATAGGTTATTAAATGGAAACAATAAAAATAAAACTATCAATATTCTAAGTAAAAGAAATTTATGAAATTGTACAAATAAAATATTCTATTTAAGAAAATAACAGGGTCATGGATATATTTTTTCTACAACTACTAAATATTAATTAAAAAAACAATACTTATAATTATGAAAACAAGGTTACCTGAAAAATCGAACACCGAAAATATTAAATCTTCTATTCTTTTTCTTTTTCTTCTTCTTCTTCTTTCTTTTCTTTCCCTTTTTCCTTTCTTTCTCTTTTTTCTTTTTTAAAATCCTCTCTACCTCTCTTTCTGACTGTTTCACTCCCTCTCTCTTCCTCTCTTTCTTTTTCTCACCTAACTCTCTCCTTCTTTCTCTCTTTTCTCATCTAATCTTCTTTTTTTTTTTTCCTTTCTGTATGGCACAAAGCCATAATAAATATAACAAGATTGCACTTCTTTTTTCAAAGTGGTTATATATATTTATTATTTTTTTATTAGTATCATATTATATGACTTTTTGAATATAATTTTATCATGATTCATAATTTATAAAGTTCCAACAAATATTTTTAAAATAGTAAAAGATTATATTATATATCTAATCTAAAATTTCTATTTCTAAACTAATTAAAATTTAACCCAATAAAGTTTACGTTTTAATCTATATTGGTTATATTTCAACTTTTTATTTTTTTTAAATCCAACTTTACAAGACTATTATTTGGTTTTATTCAAACCTATTTTTTCATTGGTCTTAAGTTCCAAAATAAAGCCCTAACTCCACTTTTGTTTAATATATGACATATGTGGATATGTTACATTAACTATTTAGGATTTACTCATATATATCTTATATATAATTTTGCCTATTAATATTAATTATTAAGATCACGTAATTAGTTTCAAAAAATTAATCATAAACTATATCTAAAATTATGAAATGTTATGTTATAGTGATTAGACCTAATAAACTTAATAATTTTAATAGAATCGTATATAAATGAGCTTAAATTGAGATATTAAAACTACATTTTTTTAAAAAAAAATTTTTATTACCTAGTCATGAAAGTTAACTTAATTCTAACGATGTTAATATAAATAATTCATTCTAAAATGTGTCTCCAGTATTAAAATTTTCATTTTATTTTTTATTAATTTATATACTTATATATAATTTGTCTTTAACAATTTGTTAATTATCAGAACTCGTTTTACGTATTTTCGATAAATGACGGTAATATACTTATAAATTAATAAAATAACATTTTATTATTTTTTCTTAATTCTAAACTGACGAGATCATTTCTACTAATATTTTTAACTTTATTATAAAATTTAAGCTCAATTGGACAATTTAAGCAATTGCTTTTAATTTTACAAACCGTCTTCGAATTGACTACTTGTGAATTAATTACTATTAACATAGCCTGACCGAGATGGGTACAAGCCTAAACCGACAATTGAACCGCCGATCCTTAAGAGCCCATACAGTTTGGCCTTTTATAACCACTTAACTCAACAAACCTTAAATCGATTGTTCAACCAGCCGATTAGGCCTGCTCATATTTAAAAAGAGAAAAGCATGGCACATTTGCTCATATTTAATAATTCATTGGCACTTATTTGATTATTGTAAGAATTTTATGAACTATAGCTATCACATATTTGATCGTTTATTAGCACATTTGCTCATATAGATTCTTATTTAGAGTATCAAAACGATTTGAATATGAGTTATCCCATGAAATCAAATTCTCGAAATAAGTCTTATAAGCATAAAAGTATATTTACTTAAAATTTCAACTTCTGTATTTATACGTGTAAAGTGTTACAATAATTTGAGAAAGAAATTACTAAGTATGGGAAGAGCCGGAGAATTATTTGCGAGAATACCAAAAAAAATAAAAATAAGAATTAATTATGAGGAATTTTAAAAAAATGCATGAAACAGTTCAAGGCTAGTCCGACCAAAAATATTTTTTAAAAAAAAAGAATTAATTACGAGGAATTAAAAAAAAAAAACATATAAAACAGTTTAAGGGCTAACAAACTGGCTAGAGCTTGTGCCTACATGGGCCAATCATAGTTGAACCTGGAGCTAGCCAGTAAATCATCAGTTCTAAACCAATTCAACCCGATGACAACGGCTATCGTGTGGAGAAAAAAAGTATATACTTTGTAGAAGAAAAAGTATTTTTTATTTTGAACTTTTTATTAGTTTTTACTTTATTTTACATATAATATAACACATGGATCTGTATAAGTATAAAATATATTTTTATTATTTCGACTTTATTTTAATGTGTTATATGATAAATTTTGTAAAGTTATAAAAATTCTGCTCCATTTCCTTGATCTATAAAACTTAACGGCCACTTCCCCGTAGAAATGAACTGCGCTCGGTGACTTCGCAGAGGGGCTTGTTGGTGAACCGAATGACGCTGTAGACGAATGCACCTGATATGGCTCCCAGAGTTGGTGCCACTAGGTAAATCCATAAATCTTTATAGTGGCTGGACACTATTGCAGGCCCCAAGCTTCTGGCAGGATTCATTGATGCACCTGAAACTGGCCTGTTATCACAATTAATAGCAACTTGTTCAGCAAATTGATAAGACTAATTCAATGAATTTTAATATTTTGATTCATGTTTCACAAATGTATTCTAATTGATAAGACAATTTGGGGTTGATCATTTTTTTCAATTTTGAAATAGTGCCTCCCTTGAAATATTCCTCTAATTACATGTAACTGTATATAAAAAAAATATTTGTCTTATATCATAGGATACACGAATGAAGATACCATTTGGGAATGAAAAAATTTCATTGATTTTGCGTTCTATTTCATTTAATGACTATATGAATCAAACGAATTGAAAAATAAAGAAAGGTACTGGAAAAACTATGATAGTCGGATGGAGGGAAATTACTTTGAGGTGGTTAGAGGAAAAAAAGTCATCCTTTACAGACAATGTAGGGTTTTGGACCGTCAAAAAAATTAATCATTGATATTTATCAAAAAGGAATATATACATATATATATTTTTTAAAAGCAAACTTTTGTATAATGATAGATGACTAAGTGATTAATTGTGTACTAATATGAGGTCATGGGTTAAAATCTTCTTCTTTTTATTTTTTTTCCCCTCAGCATCTAATAAAATTTAATTTCATTTGACAAAGTAATAGGTAACTAAATTAATTCTCATTATATGATTTTTACGTATTAGTAGATATTCTATAAATTGTAGTGTCAATGTCACAATAGTTCTGGTCTTATTGGATTAGACATTAGTAAATAATAAAACTTTTTCTTTTTCATGTCACTCGATGTTTTAACTTTTCTTTTACTTTTAACGTAATGGACAAGAATGGGTATTATTAAACATTAATCGTATTATTTTTCATATCAAAAATGATATATAAATATATATGTATGTGTAATATTACCAATGGAACAATCTTACTTTTTGTGATCTATTTTTGTTCATTATTTATCTATACAAGTTTTGTGCATTAGTTGCATTTTTAGTAAATTGATATAAAATTTCAATATACTTATATATAATATATATATATATATATGCATCCCAATTTATAAAGTGCACTAAGTATTCAAAATGGTTTTGTAGAAAAGTTTAATCTCCATTTATATTGAATTTTAGAAAGCATCACAAAGTGCACTATGTAGCAAAGTTCATTTATGTATACAAGATGCACCGTTATTACATTAATAATAGAATATTTCAATTATACTTTAGATATAGTACCCATATAATGGTCTCTTATACTCTCATATGTAGGTTATAGATCAAGATGTTTGCTACATGGAGTTGTTTGTGTCTGCCCGTATGTCATGGACTAATTTTCAAGAGCCCTTGAAATATGCCCAACATGATCTTAAGTATGAAAGACAAGACAAAGGAAATATATGTAAAAGGTTCCCATGGCTTATTAGAAGAGAAAATCCTAGGGTTTCAAGTCATCTAAAAACATAACAAAAGTGTCATCTGAGTTAAGGTTTGGTATATCCAACATCAGCTTTGAGAATTCTTGAATATATTACTTCATATTAGCTTTTTATTGTAGATGCCTAAGTTTAAACTTGACTTCTCTCCTCGCATTTTGGAGAGAGAATTGATCTTGGAAGTCCGTCATAAAGTGTGACCACGGAGTAATCTTATTGACCCTCCTTCTCCACCAAATCAATGTTGTATCCTTCAAGTATATGGCCATCATTCTTACTTTAATTCCATCATCAACAAGCCCCAATGCATAGTCCCAATAAGTAGGAAGACAGGACAAGTGACAAAGCTTATTACATCAATGCAAATCACAGGGGAAGAGTCAACACTGATGAAAGGAGATAATTCAACTTTAGTGAGGGAGATAGAGGAAAGAATAGTTGATAAGATCCTACAAAGTTCAAACCTAGTAAATGTGGAAAAGAAGGACAAAGCCTTAGTAACTAAGGTTAAGACTAAAAAGGGCGAAGAGCTACATTGGGCTTCAAGAAGGAAGGTTGTCAAGCATTTGCATGATATGGGAACATATAGAAAACTAAGGTCAATGTATTAAGTGAATCAAAATTCAAGAAGGAAGCCATGATGAGGATGTCGTTGGATTAAGTAAGAGAGAATGTCACGAACTAATTTTCTAAGGCTCTTGAGATATGCCCAAAATGATCTTGAGTGTGAGAGACAAGACAAAGGAGACATATATAAAAAGTTCCTATGGCGTATCAAAAGAAAGGCCTAGGCTCGGACTTAGGGTAAACTCTAGAAACTAAAAGGTTTTTAGAAGATTCTAGAGATGTCCAAATTCAATGTGAAATAGTAGGTAGATAAAATTTAATTGTAATCATTAGATTAAATAAATCTCAATCATCCATTGTAAGGGGCCATTTGTATATATAGGGGGTTTCCCCTCATTTGTAATCACCTAAATATTGAATAAAATTAAGTTGATAATCAAAGTCTCTCTCTTTACTTTCTCTCTCTAAACCTTATGTGTGTGGTTTTCAGGTTAAACTTAGCCTTCCTTAATATAGTTAAGAGTGCTAAGTGTTGTACGGGAGCATTGAGAGGAATTTCACACATGACACACACGCATGCAAATGCATGTGCCTATGCTTGTACCTTTGTATGTGTGCGCATGCACACATAAGCGCATGTATGCACATGCATGTATGCGTATGTGTGTAGGTTATGTATATCTATATATATAATCCACTTAAACAATTATTCTTCATTATTTAGACATACATAAGAATTGCGCATGTCAATTAATTTATATGAGTAGTCTAAAATGAGATAAATCTAATACAATAATATGTTAATTTTTTACTCTTTTTTTCCCCCAAAACTATGTATACTCAACCATTCATCAAGCAATAGAATACTATTTGATAAATATCTAGATATTTTCTATAGAGCATATATATTGAAAGGTGTGATGAATTAAATTTATCCTATTCAAACCTTAGGAAATATCTAAATAATTTTTCTAATGAAACTGTAGTAAGAGCCTAGAATACCTAAAAATGTAGTTATTAACATGAATTGTCTAAATTAATAATACTAATCTATATCAAAATATGAAAACAAAAACTCTATGAACATATTAAGGGTCTGGTTATTTAGTCACACACGTACAATGTGAGTCTTGCACTTCACATGGCCCTAAGGAGTAAATTGTAATTAATATATGGAAAGATGACTTGGAGAAAGAGGTAAGGAGAATGAAGAGGTAGTTTTAGGAAGGTCAAATATACAAGTGATAAGTAAAGGAGTTTTAGAGCAATAGCCCTTCTGATGTTGACGGATAGTGACTTGCTCTTCATTTTAGTATGAAGAGTAACATATGTGAATGAGGAGCCCCCAAGTTGAATTTGCATTCCTCATCTTAGGCATCAAGTGTTGTGCAATTGCAGGCTCCAATATAGGGACTTGCTTAACATTTTGATGAAGGATATCCTCTTCAACAACAAAAGATTGATTGTATTAAGGAAATGCCTTGCTATGCAATGAGCTTTAAACTTAGCAAAGCTATGCCTTATTGTGAGTAACGATGGCAACATCCCCAATATGAGTTGGAAAAATATTTGATTCATGGCTTTAGCATTCTCCTACAACGTGTGCATTATTTGCATAGTCTAGAAAGACCTTCCCATGTTGTGATGCATTAATTAATGTTCTCAAGTTGCGACATAATTTGTTCAATAATATAGAGATTGACTTCTCGCTCCTAGGTAACGATATTAGCTAGGTCATGTCCTTTTCTTGCTAGTGTCATTATCAAATTGTCAACTCTCGTTATCCTTAATATAGATGAGCGAAACCGCCTAATGTAGTCACATGTAAATAATGTGAGTCTTATGCTTCACATAGATTCAGAGAGTGATGTGTAATTGACTTAGAGAAAGAGGAAGGGAGGTGGAATAAATAATTTCAAGAGGCACGAACACATAAGTAACAAGTGCAGGAGTTTTAAAGCATCTTCCCCATTGTTCTTAAAGGATAGTAACTTACCCTTCGTTAAGAGTAGTTTTTGAACTTGAAGAGTGGAAACTTAATAACTGATACAATTTCTCTAACTTGTGAATTGTATCAAGTGAGAAGGAACTCTTGATTATTTAAAGAGTTTGGTGGTCAACAATATATATTGAATTGTATAGATCATATGGTTAACAATCAAGATGAGTCTTTTTTTTTTTTTTATGGAACCCCCATGGGCTCTTCTTAAATCATATGATGGAGACTTTTTTTGGACCAATATCTTATCCATGTTAATATGAACACACATGATTATAATGAAAATCCTACTTATTAACTCAATAATGATAATAATGGGCATGATTTGTGAAAGATATAAAATTACAAGGGGTTATGTAGATGCATGCACTTGTTGCACTTATCAATAGCCTTAAAAAAGGAAATTTTCATGCATTTTAATTTTAGAAAAACAAAGTGCATAAAAAATTCAATTTTTTTTTTTTTCAATTAGGTATCTTAACAAGTGCTTTAATATGTCTAGTAATCCATGAGGGTATATCTTTATATTTAAGGTCTTAGTCTGAAATGATAAAGTATCCAAGTTTAAACCTCATAGGAAGTGAGAGCAAGAGAAAATCACTTCCCTTTTGAATCCCCAGGACAAACATGAAACTAGCTACCTTTGACTAGCCGTGGCCATTACTTATCCCTTCCCTATATTGTTACTTAGAAAAAAAAAAAAATTTCCAATTAAGAGATACGAATTATTACCCAGCAAACATCACACCCAATAATAGGGTTGCACCACAATTAAGAGGAGCCAATTCCCCAATCTGCAATTGAAAAGAAAGAAAAAAAGAAAAAGAAAAAGCAAATATCAAGTCATGAAAATGAATTTTAATGTCATTCTCAATATAGTATTCAGCTATAGGACCTCAATGTTTCTTAACAAATTATTAACTTTAACAAAAATATTGAAAACCATTAAGTAAATTGGTTAATGTTAGGCCAATAAAATCCAACAATATCAAAGATAACATTATAATCTATCTTGTCTTAAAGTTTAAACTTATAAATATTGTATAGCTATTATATTTATTCCTTAACATTTTTTTTAGTTTTTGGGCTAAAGTTTTAGCATCTCCTGTACTACGTTGAAGTTAATACTACTACTCATTTGATATAAAAGCTTGAGGTTGTAGACTTGGCATAGACTTTATATTTACTACTTTGATTGGAAAGTATCAATGTAAGAGTATAGTGGGAATTACAGCTCTATTTTCGGTGGTGATGCTGAATCTGACAAACATGAGGTACAAGGTGATGCTGAACTCCATAACAAACGACTGCAAGCTTGACCCGGAAGGTTGTGTTCCGATGAAATGGTCATGGTCTCCGGTGAATAACAGCCGCAGTGTGACGCTTGCTAGTATTGATCCAATAACTTGCGCTAGCACATAAGCAGGAACCTGAAATGATATATAGTTTAATTGATGTAACCAAAGGATTTTAATAGATATTCAGTGTTAATCCCCAAGACAAATGGAAAAATAAGGGGTTAAGGATCGCGAATGTCGAATCAATGTGAAAAAAAAATATATATATATTATAATATATTTCATATTTATTTATAAATCAATAGCTTTTTACAATTTGCTTTTCGTTTTTCTTAATTATTAGTCTTTGTACTGATTTACCTGCTTCCATGGAAATTTCCTGCAGGAGGCATAGCCCATGGTGACGGCCGGATTCAGATGCGCACCGGATATGTGGCGGAGGGAGTAAACCAGCACCATCAGCGACAGCCCCCAAACAATAGCTATTCCCGGAAGAGTTACCGCTTCATCATATCCCAAGTCTACCGCCTCAGCTCCGCACCCCGCAAAGATCAATAAATATGTCCCGACAACCTCTGCGACAAACTGCAATTTGACATGACAACGAATCTAGAGGTCCGAATTTGTTACATCGACACGATTATTTTATCATGTAATATAGTATAACTCGAAAATCTCTTGTAGTCATGAAAAACACAAACCTAGAACTATTAATATTTCACCAAAAGTAAATTTGATGAACTAGCTAGACGATTGATATCAAGATAAGCAATAAAAAGACACAAAAGAGTCACCCTCTGAAAGAAAGGTAGAGGGAAACAAGTTCCTGTTTCTTCTTCTGTGAGGTCGGCTGTGGAATTTCTCTCGTTGAAATCCAAAACAACAGCCTGGTTTCCATTAGTTCTGGAGTTATCATGAGCCATTGCTTTCAAGAGCAAGGAAGACAGAACAGAGTACTCTGTTTCTGCTCTGTTCTGGTTTATTTGTATTTTATGTTTAAGAATGAGTTGAGAGATCCCAATTTATAGTTGCACTCGCGGTCTCCTCAAATCCGTGAATTGGTTATGTTAGCAAATGATTCTTTCATCCATGCCTTTTTTAAATACATGCTGTCCGAAGCGAGGGAGAACAAGAAGTAGAATCAAAATTGCAATTCTTTATTAAAAAAAAAAAAAAAAAAACCTGAATGCGTATGCTAGCAAATACAATATTTTCAGCAAAGGAAGCGCGGTCCTATTTTTAGGGTTTTTGCAAAACTGACTTCAATGATGCTATACGCTACGTGTTTGGATTTTTACCTTTTCAGCTTCACTAAGAAAGACTTACTAAAGGGAAAACAATGGAGATTGCTGAAATAAAGAAACTTACATGATTATTTCTCTTTTCCCGTGTCTCCTCTCTCTCTATATCATAGTTAGCTATTAAAATAAACACGAAGAAAAACTAAAATTGAATAATATTTCACCATGCTCGTATGATGGACAACTACTAATACGTGCAAAAATTAGTAATTATATGTTTATGTAATGGACAACTAACACATACAAAAATAGTTTTATCAAACTTGGATTCACCTTTTCGATTCAATTCGGTTGGACTTAATTCTTCTATAAAACCTATTAACAGGATACTTTGGATGGAAACCTCTTAGTCCCAACCAGATCTATCACGCCTTATCTCACTATGCTCACCTCTATAGCTTTAGGCCTAACCCTTAGTCGCTTAACCTTATGAAAAATTGTAATAGTCATAAATTATAAGATAAAGATAAAATAGCCATATCTTAAATATTAGAGATATATCGAACACAACAGCTTCACTCTTCCACACTTGCAGGAGAAGATCTCTCTCGCCAATTGATTTCCAATGGTCGGCTCCACTCCGTTATAAATATCAGACATTTACCCAACAGTAACTCTCTCTACAAACTCTATATTCTAAGCCTGCGTACTTAATATTTGTAAGCCCCACAGCTAAGCAATCCGAGATTTCGATCGGTTGAAAGACCCAATCGAGCTTAAATTATAAAATAAAGATAGAAATATTAGTAAACCGATCCCGTAAGTTTGAATTTAAGAAAATAAGTAATAAAATAAGAGACTACAAAATTTTCAAATTTTAAGTGTATAATTCGTTATTTATCAAAAATGCGTAAAATGCATTCCGGTACTTAACGAATCACTAGAAATAAATTATATGCATACTAAAAATTATAAAATGTCCTAAATAATATTTAGGAATATTTATTTGTACTATATATGAATTTACATGTAGGTATAAATACACGTGATTACTTAAAATATGTGAAATGTGCTAAAATTATACTAAATAATTAAAGAAAATTCATAATTAATTAAGAAAAAAATCAAGAAAAATCAGGAAAAATCAATAATGATCCAAATCAGGTCGTGGCAGGTCAGAATCTACAAAATAAAAATTAACCAATTAAAATTAGACAACATAAAAGCCAAAAATCAAGGAAATTGGGCAAAGTCATGTCTAATTAATGCACAATAATTACACTAAAACTCTATAAATAGCAAGAAAAATTCAGAAGCTCATTTAGACAGTTAGAAATCAGAGAAAATTAGGGAGAGGCGAAAATTGAGAGAAAAACCAAAGGAAAAAAAAAAGAAAAGGAAAACTGTGCAATTAGGGCCACAAAGGAGAATCCAGACCCGACGGACAGCTGGGAGTGGATGGCCACCACCACCACACAGTGGTAGCAGCGCTCAGGCCGGTCAACAAGGCTACGACGGCCGGCGGTGGCCAAAGCCACCCAGACTGGTGAGTTCGATCTCTAGCCCAATTCTTTTGTAATTTTGTAAAAATAGTAAATAGTTTTAGAAAATTATGAAACTTGTTATTCTGAGGTTTTATTATATGTAGATTTAGGGAAAAATAGTAATTTAGTTTAATCACGTCTGAAAATATAGGGTCCTTAAAAAATCATGCAAAACCAAACATGATTAGAATGGAAAATAAATAAGCTTAGGAGTGTAGTTTGGAGCTCAATTTGTTTATGTAGGATGCTCATGTGATATAAAACAATGCTATGAAGCCATTTTTTAAAAATTAATTTTCAAAAATTTTAAGTTAATTTTTAGCCCTAAAATAATGGAAAAATTAGGTAATTTGGAGTTAATTAGGTGATTAAGATATTAATTACTGATTTAGATAGTAATTAGATGTTTAGGGATGTTAATCTCTTATGTGGAACCCTAATCCTAACCTTTGGAGTATTAAGTACGGTTAATTTAGGAAATTAGGTAATTAATATAAGAAATTAGTAATATGTGAAATTGTAAATTAATAAATCTAAAAAATTAGGGTTATTTAGATAATATTAGAGTAAAAATCAGAATAATATTACAGCTGAATTAAGATTGAATTTTAGGTAATTATATAAAAAAGTAAGATTTTCTCACATCGGGGATAAATCTGATACCCTAATTAGGACTAGCGTGTACCGAATAGTTTAGAATACTAAATTAAGACCCAATAGGATATCTGAATACTCGAGCTTAATGTGATTAATTTCACATTAGGATTCGAGCATGTTTAGGACTAAGAAATCGAACTAAAACCTAATTTAGAAATTGATACAGAAACTGAACCCGAACCTAACCCCAAACCTAGAATAATTGTAAAAGACTTAAGACCTAGATAGTTACGTATATTAAACCCTAAACAAAACATAACAATAAGTGTTATAGGATAAAACGAACCTATAACAGTTATATGAAAAACTGAAACCACGTTTGTGTTATAGGGATGATCGGCGATGGCCTGAGCAAGTCAAACCTCGAGTGAGTGAGCGAGGAGTTGAGGTAAGTTGGGATTAATACGATATTGTATTTTGGAGGCTTAAGATTATGCTTGGTTGTGCTTGTTAGATAGTTGAATGTGTGCATATGCTTGATTATGGGTGATGCTATGATTCAGTTTGTTGTTCTAACATATATTGTATGATTTGTATGAAATAATTGATCACCCTAAACTGGACTTAATCAAATATACGACCAGTAATCATAATCAAACATGCATGGCAACCCGTTAGGGGAACTTAGGACTCTCCGGCCAAATACTGACCCCTTTGAAAGGGATAGCGCAGGATTGCAAAACGATCCCTTCTTTATCCTCAATCGAATTAAGTGACAGGAGAGGAAGTCGTGGCGAGGGTGTCGTGGCGAGGGTGAAGACAGTGGTTCGAAGGTATCCGCGAGAGGAGCAAGGTCTCCATTACACAAGCCTGGGTTTGGTCATGAGCTGTTGCATTAACGACAACTCCTCAACTAGGATTAAAGCGGGCGCAATTTCTCTAATCTCACGACAGGCCGGACAACGTCGTGCGATGGCATTTGCTTGCACATGCATTGCACCTAATAAGTGATTGAAAACCTTGTTGTGTGTATGGTATAGTTTTAAGTCCTCCGTCTTAACTTACTGAGCTGTGGTTGCTCACATCCCTATAGACGTCGTGCAAGTGCTGGCTAAGAAGCGGCAAACAACTACCCTGAAGCTAGTAACTGCTGGATACTAGGGAGTGAGGAAAAACCTTGAAGAATAAACACACATATTTTAAGGTCTAAGTTTTTATTTTAGAATTATTTTTCATTTTTAAATAATGTAATAACTGAATTAAAGTGTATATATATATATATATAAATTTTCTCACTTTCTTAGGTAAATTATCTATTTAAATTACAAACTGTATACTTCAAAGCAGGTTAGTCGTGGACGCCTTGTGTAGATCAAGTCTAAGATAGCGGTTGTAAGGCCAACTTCTATCTTAGGAGGGTTTACATGGCGGGGCTGTTACGACTCTGCCGCTTCGAGGTGTGACAGTATTTTATTCCACAAAAAACTTATTGCTGACTTAAATATTAAAGTGACCATGTCGGACAACCCCTCGACGTCCCTTTACTATGCATTGTCTTGTAAGTCTAATACGTGCAGACTTTAATCAACTATTGGTAAGAACTGAAGAATGACATATGGCGCCGTTTGTGGGAAGGATACTTTCTACACCTAAAATCCTAAACACACCAAACACATAACCCACATCAAGCCTTTCTACATCATGTTTCAGTGCGACGAGTAGGAAAATCAACAGTTGTTGAACAACCAACTCGAGGGAAACTAGCCCCCTCTTAATAGCTATGCTGGAAGAACGCCTAGAGCACGTAGAGAACCTAGTTAAGTAGTATGTCAAGCAAAACAGGGAGCTCCAAGCTCGCCTAGACGAAGTAGAACACCGCAAGGAACAAACTCACCACCCCAAAACTTCGGATGCCCACACTAGGCAGGATAACATACAACAATAGTTGCTGAATGGAAGGAATCAACAACCCGATCTACCACTACGACAATAGCCAGCAAGGTTTGCAGCTACCCACGATTGAGATTTGGTTAGCAATGAGCAGGAAGTAGACTCATAAGGAGTTCAGGCAGCTGCATGACGAGCTCATTCGGCGAACGACGCCAACCTAAATGAGCTCCGTAAAATGGTTAAGCGGCTCTACGAGCAGCAGGGGAGAAAACCTGCTAGCAACACCAGCCTAGTCGCGAGTAACAAGATCCCCTTCACCAGGGGTATCTAAGATGAAGTACTACCCCCTAACGACAAACTTCCATTCCTAGACCAGTCCATCTCCTCCACTTCTGCACCCTCATGAACCTTTACAGTTATGGAGATGCCATTCTATGCAAAGCCTTCCTGAGCACGCTAAGGAAAGTAGCACGAACGTGGTTTAACCATCTCCGTGACAAGCTGATCAACTCCTTTGATGAGCTGGCCAGGAAGTTCAGCTTCCATTTCAGGGTTAGTAACCCCCCATCCAAGGACACATCATCCTTGTACTTAGTAAGGCAGGGTGAAAGTGAGTCCCTATGCGACTACGTAGCCCAGTTCAATAATGTTGTAATCGAGATCCCTCAGCTAGATGAAGGAGTCGCTATCTATGTAGTACAACTTGGCATCAGACCCTCGGGAGATTTCTTCTGATCGCTTGCGAAAATCAAGCCAAAAACTATGGCCGACTTTTGGAACAAAGCCTAGAAGTACATCGACAAAGAAGATAACATTCATGCCAGGTGTGATAACTCTTATTTTAAATATATTTCACATGGCAATTTTATAGTATTTCCCTTACATTTTTTGTTTTCTTTAAATAAATTGATACTTAATTAAGTAAAATTTAAATTTCAAGGTTTGAACGCATTTTAGGATTGAAAACAAAGAAAAGGAGTCGAGTTTCACTCAATTTAGAGTTCAAATGAATGAGTTATGAAGTTTTGAAATTACATAAACAATAGGAGAAAGTGGCAAATTTTAGTCAGAAAGTTACACAGTTTGGGATATAACTATGTCTCGAGGCTGTGTCCATCTAGGAAGATTTTTTGTGCTAAGATCAGTAAGTTACATAACTTGGGGACACAACTGTATCCCAGGCTATGTCTGGTGACGAAAAAAGAAACTTTACAATACATTATAAAAAGACTTGCTAGGGTTTCGCACATAATTTTGGACATTCAAAAGAGAAAAGACTTGAAGAGAAAGAGGAGCAAAAGGCGGAAGCAACACCTAAATTCAAGATTGAAGAGATTTTTCATTAACAAAAGAGGTTTTTCATATGGTAACTTGTTTTTAGTTTCATCATGATAACTTAAGATTCTGGTCTTTAGGATTGTGGAACCTAGGGTTTCATATGACTATTAGATTTATTGATAATTTTCAATAAATTTTCTATCTTTTCTTGATTCAATTATGTTTTTTAATTGTTAATTGATATTTCTAGAGTATCAATCTATGATATTATGCATGATGATTAAGAAATCACATATGTAATGAGATCTTGACATAATTGGAGAGAATTACATGTGTACTTAGAGATAAGATACATGTTTCTTCCGGAAGGTTGATCTATTATACATTAATGCAATTCTAAATTATATTACTAAGTGAAGATATTTTGGTAAATAATTTAGGATTAGGGTTAATACGCTTAAGAAGGTGTTAACTTTAATTGTGAATTCCTCCGATTAAGAATAATAGAGATGGAATTGGATATATTTTTAGCAGTCTTATGTTAAATACTAGGGAAGATAATTCTTAAATACGTTATTTTCCTTCTTGAAGTCATTCTTAATTTTATCGCTTTCTAAATTGCTTAATCAAGTCTCATAATTAGGTTATTTTGTTAATTTTAGTATTTTTAATTCATTCAACTCATCACAATTTTTGGTTAGATAATAGAGCTAAGGTTAATATTAGTACTCAAGGTCTTTGAGAGATCAACTCGGACTCACATCCGCTATATTAAAACTGATAGGTGCACTTGCTTTGTATTAAAGTGCATGCCGATCGAGAAAGGTCGAGCGAAAAGTAAGACAAGGAGAAATTGTCCATTAAAGATCACCTTAGCGAAAGGATGTCGAGCAGGCCAGAGGGGAGAAGCCCTGGGAAGAAGAAACACCGAGCAGAGCGCGACCCTCTTCCAGCTTCCATTTACAGCCAATACACGCCTCTGAATAGACCCATAGCCCAGGTCTATTCCGAATTGAAGTACCAAAACTTACTGTAGAGGTCGTAGAAAATACAAGGAAACCCCAGTCGCTAAAACTTTGACAAATACTGTCAGTTCCACGATGATTACGGCCATACAATTGAAGAGTGCTTCCAGTTGAAGAATGCTATCGAATACGCTATTCAACATAGCTTCTTCAATGAATACGTAGCACATTGGCAAAATGTTAACCGGTCTAATGATGACACTGACAGGGCACCTTGAAGGCGACAAACCAAGGACACCCAAGTGGAACAGAATAACAACTGCCGCAATGATCGCGCCCCCAATGGTGTCATAAATGTAATTATGGGGGGGTTGTACCTTAGGAGCTAGCTGAGCACTAGCAGTTTGGTTAACGTACAATCAGAGGCGCTAGCAGTTAGGGAGAAGAGACAGAAGTTAGACACTTCCATCTTCTTCTCCGACATTGACCTTAAAAGGGTTGACACTCCCTACCAAGACGCCCTGGTGATTAGAGCAAGGATTTAACAATTTGAGGTCTTAAAAATCATAGTGGACGCTAGCAGCTCCATCGATATCTCTTCCTCCACCCATATGATAGGATAAGGACGAAGCTGCCAATAAAGATGAAACCGTACCACCATAATCTGATCGTCTTCAACGGCAGCACGGTCCAAGCTAAGGGTATTGTCATGCTGTATATGGAACTTAGTGATAATGAACACATAACACAACGACCTGTGGAGTTCGTTATGATTGATTGTCCTTCCTCTTATAATTCGCTCTTGGGAAGACTAAGCCCAAATGCATTTGGGATGATCGCATCCTCCCTACATCTAAAGGCCAAATTTTTTACGCCCACGGGTTTAGGAGTATGTAGGTACAGTCAAAAGCTCTCATGAGAGCTATGTGTCAAGGCAGTCAAAAGCGATGGCGTCTTCACCCTAGAGATGGGCCCACGGAGAGACTGGTTGAGAAGGGCGAGCCCAGAGAAAGAACCGAAGTTGTCCAAATCGATGACTCTCCCGACCAAATAACAAAAGTTGAGATTGAGACCCCAGCTAAAGTGAAGGATGAAATCATTGCCCTCCTATAAGCAAATTCGAATAGGTTTGCTTGGTCAGCCTCCGACATGACCTAGCAACCAACAGCCTCAACATCGATACCATAGTACGGCCTGTCAAACAAAAAAAGAGTCATTTCGCCCCAAAACAGCAGGTCGCAATCGAGGAAGAAGTGTAGGAGCTGCTCAAAGCTGGCTTCATAAGGGAGGAAAAGTACCCAATGTGGTTGGAAAACGTGGTACTGGTGAAAAAGAAGAATGAGAAGTGATGCATGTGTGTCGATTATACTAACCTCAATAAAGCCTGCCCTAAATATTGTTTCCCCTCCCTAGAACTGACCAACTTGTCGATTCTACGTCAAGACATGCCCTTCTAAGCTTTGTAGATGCCTTCTCGAGATACAACCAAATCAAAATGGACCCGAAGGACGAGGTCCATACCTCCTTTGTCACCACCTACAACACATACTACTATATTGTTATGCCATTCGGACTGAAAAATGCAGGGGTCACGTACCAGCGAATGGTGACGAAATTTTTCAAGCCCCAAATCGAGCATAATATAGAGGTATACATCGATCACATGATTGTGAAGAGTTAGAAGCCGGTTGATTATGTCAAAGATCTCTATGAAGCCTTCAACCAAATGCATATGCATGACATGAAGCTGAACCCTTAGCTCTAGCAAGTTCCTTAGATTTTTGGTCACCTAGAGAGGTATTAAGGTTAACCCCATAAAGATCATGGCCATTAAGAGAATGAAGCCCTCAACTTTAGTCCAAGATGTACAAAAACTCGGTGACATGGTGGCTACCATGAGCAAATTTATTTCGAAGAGCGCTGACAAATGTGCTGAGTTCTTCAAAACTAACAAAAATCCCAAGGGTTTTGAATGGACTTCGGAGTGCGCTGCTACCTTTCAGCAGCTCTAAGACTTCTTCGCTCATCCACCGGTCATCTCCAATCCTATCTTGGGGGGGATCTATTTTTGTACTTAGCTGTAAGAGATAAGGCACTCTCTCTTCTCTGCTAGTTAAAGCAGATAGAAGAGAACACAAGCCAGTATATTACATCAGCTACATATTTCATAGGCCTGAGGTCAAGTACACCTAGGCAGAAAAATTTGCACTAACCGTCAACATTACTGCTAGATGCTTAAGGCCCTACTTCCAGGTTCATTAGGTGATTATACTCATGGACCAACTATTACGCACCATGCTATAAAAACTTGATGCATCCAGATGGATGATGAAGTACGCAATGGAACTGAGTACATACGAAATCTAGTATTAGCTACAAATGGCCTACAAGACAAAGGTCCTAACCGACTTCGTAGCAGAATATAGTGGAGAAGAAACATTATCGGGCGACGAAAAACCAGTATGGACTCTCCACGTTGATGGATTATCCACCATGGGAGGTGAAGGTGTAGGCCTTATGCTAACTGACCAGTATGAGGTCAATGGATCATCCATCACGGCTTTGACCTCCACTCCCTTCGTGAAGTAGTCCACAGTACTAGCTATGAATGACCTTATACGCCTTCAAGTTCGGATTCGATTCCAACAACAATGAATCCAAATACAAAGCGCTAATCGCCAGCCTAAAACTAGCCAAGGAGATCAGGGCCGAATAGCTGCAGATATTCTCGAACTCTATGCTTGTTGTATAGCAGGTCCAAGGTGAATATAGGGCTAGCAACAGCACCATGGCCAGGTACCTAGAGAAGGCGAAAGGGTTCTTAACAAACTTTCCTTCTTAGACATTAAGAAAATCCCTCGAATGAAAAATTCAGCGGGCCATTGGCTATCCAAGCTGGCCTCCACTGGCATATGAAAGCCCAAGATGAAGGACAGTAAGATCTTCATAGAGTACTTACCGAAAAAAAAGCCTAGCTGAAATTCTGGAACTAACCACGGCGACACCAAAGCCAAGTTGGATGGATCCCATCCAAAGCGACTTAGAGGAGGGAACATTGCCAGAAGACAAAAGAGAGTCAAAGAAGCTTTCGCACCACGCTACCAATTATACGCTAATTAACAATGTCCTATATCGCAGGGGAATCGGCCTCCTCCTGCTCCGCTGTTTCCAAGAAAGGGAAAGACTGTGCGTCATAGAAGAACTGCACACCGGAGTGTACAACAATCATATCCAATCCCAAGCCCTATACCTTCTGGCACTACGACTCAGATGTTACTGGCCTACCATGAGGTAAGATGTAAAGGCCATAGCCCAAAAGTGCTTGCAGCAGCAAAAGTATACCCCAATCAGTTGCATACCCAGTACTACGCTCTAACCCCTGACGAACCCATGGTTGTTTGTCCAATAGGGGACCGATATCCTCGGCACCTTCTCGGAAGCATCAGGAAGATGGCAGTTCATAATTGTCATTGTGAACTACTTCACGAAGTGAGTAGAGGTTAAAGCCATGGCCAGAATCACGAAGAGAAGCATAAAGACATTTATCAAAAGCAACATTCTCTCTTGGTTTAGAGTCCCCTATGCATTGATCACGGACGACAAACGACAATTTGATAACCCCAAGTTCAAGGAGTTCTGCACCAAGCACCACATCACCATACACTTTACCTCGGTGGCCCATCCCTAATCGAATGGACAAGTAGAGGCGACCAATCAGGTCATTTTAGACAACCTTAAGAAGTGCGTGGACCAATCTCATAGCGCCTTAGCCGATGAGCTGCCTAATATTTTGTGGGGGTATAAGACCATGCATCACACTTTAACGGGTGAAACCCCCTTCCGTCTAGCTTTTAGGCCGAAAGCTGTCTTCCCTATCAAACTTGAACTCCCCA
Source organism: Lumnitzera racemosa (assembly GCA_024138005.1). NCBI lineage: Eukaryota > Viridiplantae > Streptophyta > Magnoliopsida > Myrtales > Combretaceae > Lumnitzera > Lumnitzera racemosa. The sequence goes on from JAMXBC010000011.1 coordinate 86,765,828, forward strand.
ATATCCAGACTCAAAGTTTCAACACCATCCTAAATTACTCATTGTTGCAGGCAAGCGTCGATACAATCAAGGAAATTAGAGACCTTGCTGCTGCTCGAGTTATTACATACCAATATCAGGCCACCTAGTATTGTGATTAGAAGGTTCAATACAAGGAATTCAAGGTCGACGACCTAATATGCCAAAAATTGAAGGCCACTGGTTCTCGAGAAGGCTAGGGTAAGTTGGCCCTCAATTAGGAGGACCAAGTCAAAGTCAGGGAGAAACTGGGCAATGGAGCATACGGGCTGGAAAGATTGGATGGCGAGCTTATCCCACACATATAGAACGCCAACAATCTACACCTCTACTTTGATTAAAAATTCATCATGTATAGTTTTATTTTCAATTTGAGTCAAAATAAAAAGCTTTCAATTAATTGCATACTTCTCTCTCTCTCCTTTTGTTTCAATCATCTTGCTAGCCTTTCAAAAAGGTACACAAATAGTTACTCCGGCAGGCCGAAATGTCACCGACTTAACCTCCTTAAGGTAACCTCAGTAAGGAGACATATCCCTTGTACAAAGGAACTCCCACGAACCGAACAAGTCGAAACACCACCAACCTGACCCCCTTAGGGTAACCTTGGTAAAGGGAAACACCCTTTACATAGAGGAACTCCCATGAATCGGGAAGGTTAGAACACCATCGACCTGATCTCCTTACGGTAACTTCAGCAAGGGGAAACACCCCTTGCATAGAGGAACTCCCCCAAAAAAACCTTGACCAAAGGTCCATAAAATTTACAGAGAATAGAGAAAGACTTTTGAAAAACTTCATTTATTTATTGTATACTTTTATTTATAGAGCAAAGGTTGACATCCCAACCCTAACCACAAAAAAAAAAAAAAATTACAAAAGCTCCCTATTGCTTGGGATTAGCTAGCTTAGGTAACTCTGAAAAATCTAATGTATCAATTTACTTCGAACGCTGATCCGTAGGCACTTCAGCCAATAGGCCTTAAGCCGTAGGGAAGCAAGAGACATGCAAATTAGGAGTGGCTGGACCCCCTATGGGTGGTTCTTCCCCAGGGACGGCTTCCAAGGCATCCTGCTGCTAAGTTGCCAAAGCGAAGCCGAATGTAAAAGCGCCCTCCGCTCTAGCCAAGGCTTCCCTCTTCTCAATGAACGTAGAGGAGTCCAGAAAATCGAAGAAGCTCAAGTCCAGATCTAGATAATGAGAGAGGATTTCTCTCCTGGTGAAGCGAGTGGAATCAGTAGACAGATCCTCCAACTCCTCTAACCACTCCTCAATAGCCTTGTAGTCGGCAACCACCTTCCTCATGGTAGCATTGCTGAGGACCTCCCCACTCTCCATCTTATAGATGATCTCTTCCATCTCCAAAACCGATGCCCTGCAGCTCCTTGACTTGATGCTCCATGGTAACCTTCAAGCTTGCCAGCTCGAACGACATGGCCCTAATGCCCTCACAATTGGACACCTTCATCGCCAGCTCAGCTTTCAACTTGGCCACAGAAGCCTTCAGCCCATCATTTTCCCTATCAATTCGGGCCCTAGCCTTGCCCTCCTCCTCCAGTCATTGCAAGAGATGAGCTTTTGCCTTCTGCTCATTCTCCAACCAAACCTTCAGTTCCGTGACCTTCCAGGCATCCCTCTTTACTTTACCCCTCTCCTGCTCCGCATGCTTGAGCTGTGCCTAAAGCCTTGGCACTTGCACAATAGAGCGGCAAAGGCGCTTGTTAGCTTGAGCAAATTTTCTCAAGTACCTCTTATTAAAAGTCTCCGCCTCTAATATGCACTTCTTCTACCGATGCAACTCCTCTCGCAATCTAATTACCTCTTTCTAGGCAGCATAGGACTTACTTAACTCAAGGAGCACTTATTGTAGTACTGCAAGATGAAAATAAAATGCATAAGTTAGTACCAGACACTAAAATATAACACCACAACAAAATGGAACACCTACCTGCCGCATTAGGGTACTTAAGTGACCTACAGTTTGTATGAGATCGCCCATACCCTCTTGGGAGATCCTTTCCAGCACAGCCTAGTCACCGAGGGGTGTAAGACCCCATTAAAGCCTGGTAATTGAAGGTTCGGTGGTGTAGCATCAAGTCGCTAACACAAACCTCCCATTTCAGCCGCAGGATCTTTCCTCGAGCCCTCTTCTTCTCCATCTTAAGGCCCTCCCTATTTAGCACCTTGTCCAAGGAAGTGTACGATGCTTCTATGAATGAGTCTGCCCTAGCCCTATCTTTTAAAAGTTGTTGAGGACATCCAAAAACTCATCTTCAACGTCATCTATGCTTTGGAAGGGATGAGCCAAGGGCCACTCATTCCACTTCTCCTTAACCAAAGGGTCCCTTGCCAAGGGCTTCTGCCTCTTTGTCCCTACACCTAGCTCTTTGGGTACCTTAGGAGCCTTACGCTTGTTGCCCGCGACAACAAGAGAAGCAGCTATTTCCCCAATTCCTTCCTCGGCTGCCCTTGGAGTAGAAAGCACTTGTAAGTTGAACCCCTCCGCGTTGACACCTTCGTTGTCTACAATGATGGGCTTAGATAAGTAGACAACAAGAATAGGTAGAGTCACGCTCAACTTAACTTATTTATAACCTTACTATCAATGGCAATCCATATTAGCCGGTTTGTTGATGTCTTGTATTGTACCGCATTGGTATCAATATAAAAAATTCATGAAATTAAATGTATATGATAGGTAACTAGTTTATACAACAACCATTTTTTTATTTATATCATCATTGTATCTTTCGAATTGTCCGCCGTATTTAATTTTGTATGATGTTTTTGTCTATAATCGTATTTATAATAATATAGTATTTTTCATATTATTATATCATATCAGAAATTATCAACTCTTGAACCGAGTAAATTTTAGACCCCCAATAGCCAAATAACAAAGAAAGACACAGGTTACACAGAAGGAAAAACCGATCATTTGGGAATTCTATATGGATAGAGAAAGGATAATCATATTCCATTATTAAGTGATGGACTCCTTGTTATTTCTCACTTCAATTTTCTAGAAGTCGTTCTCTTCTCTTGTTGGACTATAACAAAAGAAACAAAAGGAAGAAGGCTTCGTTGACGAACATGACCGGTGAACGGGGAACAGTATTGAAGATTATATGAAGTTTCAACCGCTCGTCGGGAAGGCAGAGTAGCACAAGTGTGTGCTTTTAAGAACTCTCTCATTCTTATTCACACTTACGCCTACAAATCAATCAAGTTGATATGAGTATTTAAAGTTTCAAACTCGATTGTTCAAAAAATTATTAAACTCAAACTTAAGTCAAAGTTTTTATTTAGCCCATCAATTAAGGTTCAAACTCAAGATAAATGAGTTTTATCTTAAATTCGAACTAAATTTATTTGTTAATTAAGCTTAAACTAAACAAAGCTTAAAGTGAGCTGATCTTAAACCTAATCATAAGTTTAAGTATACAAAACGAAAAAATATATAAATATATAGATTAACTAATAGTAAATAAAAATTATGTTATATATTATCAAATAACATATTGAAAGTGTTCAAAAATCACAAAGTTAAATAAATGCTACTTGCATTACGGTTCAATAGTTTCATGTGAGTCGGTTTCAGTTTCAACGTATTGTGGGGTCCAACTATCATTACTAAGGGTAGCCATCAAACCGAACCAATCCATAAATAGAACCAAATTAAATCTAAAATTGTTTTTTTTTTTACAATTTGATTTAGAAAATTATCAATCGAAACTAAACAAAAAATTTATGGTTGGTTTTAAAGGATAAATCAAACCAATCCGTAAAGCCGAACTAATTCATTTTTATGAAAATTATAGTAATATTTTACTTCAATTAAAGAATATCTTTTGTTATAAAATAGCACTTAAAAAATTATTTACATTTGTTGAAACATATATGTATTAAGCTTTTAATTATCATAACGTACAAATTATATATATAGTTTAACTTAAAGTTTGAAATTAAAATTAAGTACTAATATACCTTTGAAAATTTGTAGTTTAATTTTATTAATATCTATTATAATGATACTTATTATTTTTAAATCAATTTAATACTTTTTATATGAGATTAAATGTTTTGCAAATGTACATTCATAAACTAGAAGATGTGGTTCAATCCGTAAATCAAATCAAACCAAACCAAACCAAACTAAATTGAAATTTTATGATTTGAAAAAATTCTTAATCCAAACTGTACAATTTGGTTCAAAGTTATCAAAAACCGAATCACATTTTTGTGGTTTGGTATGATTTGGAGGGAAAACTGAACCAAATCGATCTATACCCACCCCTTATCATTACACATGAATAAAATAAAAGTTATTACTATATTTTCATAGTATGTTTGGATGGATAGAAACCGGCGGAAATGGGAAGAAACTAAATAAAATAATATGTTTGGAAACTTAAATAAAGAGAGGAAATTGGTATAATAGAAAGGAAATAAGTAGAAATATTTTTATTTTCAACTTCCTTTCTTTCTAATTTTGGAGAAAAATGGTGTAAATGAGTGCAAATTACAAGAAATTACAAAAATATTCTTTTATACCAAAGTTCACAAAAATAGAAATGGGGATATTTTGTTTTATGCTAACTTCATTTCCATTCATTTCTCTCTATTTCTTTTTCCATTACTACTCATGTCTTTTCTTTTCCACCCATTTCTATTTATTTCTCTTCTATAAGAACAAAAATAAAAAAAAAAAAGCCCATCATATTGTCAAACTTCTTGTTTCATTTTATTTTAATTTCAACGGAATGGCATAGCGGCTTGGGATTCTTACGGTAGATAGTCCTATTATGAAAAGTCATAGCTGAGGCTAGTGTTCCCACTACACGTCTTGCCCATAAGAAAACATTTGGATATAGATTTGTATAAGGATTGGTTCAAAATCGTAAACCGGTTCTAAATCGTAAACCGGTTCAAAGTGCTAACGAATAACCTCGATCTAAAAAATAATCAAGCTTGAACTGCCCTTTGAGCCACTTGAATTGTCGGGCCATAAACCAACGAATCAATTGGTCTGGGTCACCGGGTCATCCCCTTAAAGAGAGAGAGAGAAAAGAAGGAGGGTATTAAGTCGAAAAAAATAATTAAATGATATCTATTAAATCATAGCATGTCAAAAACTATCTTCTTTATAATAATGAAGGATAGTTTTTTAAAAATAATATCATCAAACCAATTATAGAAAAGTAATTATAAGTTGATTATATATTAAGGATGGATGGAAAATTCAATTTAAGTTTGCATGAAAAATTCAATTTAAGTTAATATTAGTCATTTCTATAAAATTTGTCAAATGTTATGGACGTGAATATAAGCAAAAAAAAAAAAAAGGACTCACATTAAGTTAAAAATTAATTAAAAATATTAGAAATTATTAATAATTTAATATAATTTAAAAGAGAGAGAGAGGGAAAAAGGAGGTTACATTTAGGAAAAAATATACAAAAGTTAACATCGGATCGAGTTGGAAATTGATAAAAAATTATAAATCATTAAAATTAATTAAAAAATAGAAATTAATAAAAAATTAAATATGAGAAAAAACTGACTGATACACATGATCAATTAAGTTGATCACAGTTCAAACTTTTATTTAGTTTGTAAATGGATAATTTAAGGTTATATATAAATCAATTTGACCTAATGAGTAGGGCTATCTTTATATATAAAAAGTCTCTGCTAGCTCTAAGGTCTAAACTCCTATTTGTCTAACGCCTTATGCAAAATGGCAGCCCCTAGCAATGGAAGTTTTCATCAACATCCCAATATTCCTGAGATTAAGTTCTGTTTATCAATGGGGAGTTTGTTGATGCCATTCAAGGGATGTAGTAATTCGCTAACATTTTTCTTATTTTTTACCTTAAAAATCATATAAAATATAACGTGGAGTTGAGCAATTTTTTTTTTTTTTTCTCGGATGAAAACGCAGTAAGAGGTGTCTCGATACTAAAATACATGTTTTTGCGGTTTGTGTGTCTTGTCTACGGATAGCTTTGACAACAAGGTACAGATGTATTTATTTAGTCGAATAGCATTCAAGCCAAACAAATTTGATTTTTCTATCCTAAATGGATAGTCACCGGCACCGCTTGGAAAAAGCTAGACAGGTCCACCATGAATCGACGTAAGCAACGTATAAGTACTTGAAATTACCAATTACGGAAAGAAAAGAAGAAGGATTGATTATGGAATCTTTTTCAATCTTTTTTTTTTTTTCCTTTTTGTTTTGGGTCAAAGCAATCAGAACATCTTTATCTTATAGGAAATTTTAAAAGTTTCTTAAACTAGTCTATAAGCTTTTTAAAAAACTTCATTCCGTAAGAAATTTTGGATTTTATCAGAAGTTCTTTTATGAAAATTTCTAACGCCTAACGCTTTTTTTATATTTCATAGGTCTTATATTATAACTTCTAAATCATTATTTTTTATATTTTATAAATATAATTTTATTATTAATAAATATGATATTTGTAGAATATAATAAATATTATTATCTTATTAATCAATAGTGATAAATATTTATTTTGTTAAATTTAAGAAAAACAAAATAAAATAAAATAAAATAAACGTCCTGATCAGAGCAACATCCCTGACTGAAAGGACGCAGTGTATTGCGGAAGAAATTCGCCGCGTTCCTCTAAGTCAGTAGAAGAAGCAACGATACAGCTAAATCTGTTGAGATGGTCCCGTTCACTCTCTCCTACGTGTCCTTGTCCCTCGCTTGACCCAACAAAAACAATAACTTAACAAAACCAATACTAGTACTAAAAAAAGGTAGATCGAGAAGAATCTCGGGTACGGTTTTTATATTGAGTCAAATTTCTTTTCCTTTAAAATCTCTTGATGCTAGTTAATATTTTAACAAACTCCCGTCGTGAAGAAATTCATTATTTTATTTTTAAGCTTTTTTATATTATATTTTTAAAAAATTTTATGAGTCCCATTTTACATTTTTTATTTTTGTATGTCTAAAAAAAACACTTAATAGTTATTCTTTAATTTCTGACAAATATCAGAATTAAAAAATAATAAATAAATTGCGGTCCTTCACAGAGGATCGGATCCAGCAGAAGGAACCCTGTCCAACGCTTAAGCAACTGGGATGAGGATGCTTGTGTCTAAAAGACTTTGCGAAGCAACTGGCAAGAGATGGCCTTACAAGCTATATCCTGCTACTAGAAATAGATAAATCCTTCTATTATTCTATAACCAACGTGAAGCTACTTCTACTTTTATGCTATTCTGTACTGGGAGGCATCCTTATTTATTATTAATCATGTTAGCTTGAGTTTACCCTATTCCTTTTTATAATTGTGCAGCATAGTATCCAAGTTGGTGTGTCATTTACCAAATTGCTAATCTTAATGAAGATCTACCTTTTGTCTCTTGTTTCTTTTCCCCCTCAAATGAATAATGAGAGAATAGAAACGCATTAAATGAAAAGATAAATGGGAAATCGTGATGAAATTATCTAAAATGTTGAGCATTTTTTAGATAATTTTGTGATCATCGCCTGATCTTCTAAAATGGGTTGTACTTTTATTTATTCTTATTCTCTTAACAATAGTCTTTAACCATGACTTTTTCAAATATAAATGATGCATTTAGAGATGTGCATGCTCAGTCCACAATCCATCCAAACACAAGTTTACATTAATTATAGAACCAGGCCTCTATGGGGTGGGTATTATGGTATATCCTGAAAACTAATCAAGAAAATCCATACCTTATTTTTATCGCAGCATGCACCAGTATATCTCACTATTCTAGGGTTACGTAGGAAATGTAAAGATTCAAATAAGTACGTGTTCAAGGTTTCTACACGCAACGGGGTATAAATGCCGAATAAAGGAGTCAAAATCAACCAACAAGTTAACGACAACAATTATTTACTCATGCATCCAGATATGGCAATTCAAGCTGGGATCGTGTTCGCGTTTTATTTCAGTTCATGTCAGGTTCATATCAATTATTGAAAATACATTTAATTAAATGATAATTGTGAATATTTTATTTATATTACAAACATGCTTATACATATCATGTGCTTGTCGTATTATATTGTATATTTTGGCAGATTCGTATTTATCTCTGTAGTTACACTCCTAATTCCATCGTACTCAGATTCATGTCGTTATGCCATGTCCAAAATTACAAGATTAGTGCATCTAATAATATAATTATTTACGAAAAATGTAATTGTAAATGCAAATCAATGAATTCTAATCAATAAAAATGTATATATCCTAAACTTTATTTTAAAAAAAATTATACTAGTATTAGTGGCTGTTGATATGTGGATCAACTAGATACAGTAAAGGAAATGGGCTTGAATCTCTTGGAGAAGAATATCAATGGGCTTAAACATTAGGCATGCTCCTTGCTTCTAGACACCTACAAGAAACCTTCGATGGGTTGGTTTGTGATGATCCTTCGACGCTCAAATTAGTTAGAAAAGAAAAGAGAGAAGATAAAGCGTAATACTATGGTACCAAGCACCTTTTCTTGAAGGGGGAGAACAAATACTTGAGCTATTGCATGAGTAAGTATTGTAGGTTAATATGGCTAAGGGAATGGGAGAGAGAGAGAAAGAGAGAGCGAGAGTACCTTTGACTCTATGAGCTATATATATAGATAGTGTAAGGAGCTCACTTACTAAGGACGTATGTCAGCCTAGGGTTCGTCCGTACTAGCTATTTACAAGAGACATGTACTACGAAGGTGATAGGGTAGCTCTGAGCGCTAGATAGCCATGAACATGCTAGCAATCACATCTGAAACATGGGACCCTAACATTCTTAGGGTATGTCAGATGTGCAACTTGTATTGTGGATGTCGAGAGTGTAATTAATGAAGAGAGACAAAGAGGAGCAAAAGATAAATAGCTCCGAAAGAGAAGGCTTCGACTGACTCACAGATCGTAAGCCAACCTTCTATGGAGCACTCGTAAAGGACAGGTTATATTCGGAATGGCAAATGCGCACCTAAAGGTCAAAGCGGGGCATGGAGTTAAAGGTAGTTGAATAAATGGCGAAGTGCTCGGGTAAGCCATACAATACCCGATAGTTGGGCATACAGAGTGTAGGTACTAAGATATTTGAGCATAAACATAGAGCTTAAGGGGATCACAAAATGCTCGGATAGGGGCAAAGTGTTTAGTTTCCAATTCACTTATGGGCTTTAGTTGGTTATCATTCTAATTAGGTCTCGTACCGGGCTCGAAATGGCCTACAACAGTAGCATTCTCAATTCTAGATTAAACAATCATAAACCTGATATAATGATAATTGATATACAATTAATCATAATCAAAACCAATTATAGACATGGATACAGGTCCCAACTTGGCTTCACCTATTTAGACTAAGCAAGTTACGAGTCATAGAAATGTGGAATTAAGATCAGCCTATGCTAATTTGGTTCTATGGTGGGTCTAATAGACTCATTAATTCTATAATGCTATTTCAAGGGTCTTTGCCCCATAAAACTAACATGTTTCAACTTTTTACTCCCTAATCCATGTAATTGTTGGGACATCACTTTAATCATTTCAATTCCCCAATTTAAATTATTTTACTCATTAAAATTTTTAACACCTCCTTCCAACAGTCTCCCTAAGCTTATCATCACCACCACCTCACCTATTACTCCTCCTTTTCTATTACCACCACTACACCAACTACTATAATTACAACATTCTTGGGCATTCCCCTTAACTCCATCTACATCATCACAAAAGCATGCAAAGTTCAGTCAACTCTCTCGATTGTTACTTTGTACGTAGTTCCTCTACATTTTCATTTCTCCTACAATAACCTCTGTTATTATAACATGCACCACTATTGACACTCTCAAAAGATATCCTCAACAATCAAGAATTTGATAACACAAATGAGATTTAAGATTACTTAATGATAAAAGTTGCACCTTTGCACCAAGAACCTCACCACATACGTTGACACACAAATCCAACTAGGATGATGTCTTTATTGAACCTTCATTCTAATACTAGAAGAAGATAACTCACAAAGACTATTGCTACAATCCTTAATATGCAACCAATCCAAATAATCAATATGTGAGATTTGATGTTATTGTAATGAGATAAATTGTATGTTATTAAGGATTTTTGTGTTTAAGGGAATTTTTAAAATAAAAATGATATAGACAACTACTGACTGCAACGAATATAATCAATAATTGAACTAAAGTCTTGTGATTTTATGATTGATATAACTCACAATTATGGAAAACAACAAGTGATCAAAAGAAGCACCAATATTACTTATAGTAATTCAGTTAATTAAGATCACCACAATCATTATATTGATTGATAAGGATTTGTACAATATTAGAGAAAGAGGTATATTATTATAACTTTTTAACATCGTATTGTATGATATACATGAGAGTATAAATACAAGGTATTGTAACCCTAAGAGATAAGAAGATAATTTTACCCTTTACGATAAACTAATTGTACACTAGTGGTATGATACAAGATATACACAGTAATATGCCCTCTCAATTACATAAGGCTAGTATCAACATGAGATTAGTGCAATGTTCAAGGAAAGCCGCTGTAGAGAGGTTCTTGGTGAGTATGTCTACACATTGATGATGGATAGAAATGTATTAAATGGAAACCTATTCGGAAGCAACATATTCTATCACAAGATGATAATCAATATCAATGTGTCTTGTGTGGATATGATGGATGAAATTACCACTCATATAAACAGCACTAAGGTTTTCAAAATATAAGATAAAAGGATGCTAAATCAGGACCTATAATTCACAGACAAGATGATAGATCCAAGTAGATTCATCAACAACGTAAGCAATGGCTCAATGTTCAACTTCAGTGGAACTCTTAAAGACAGTAAGCTATTTCTTAAAGCACCAAGAGATGAGATTATGACCCTAGGAAAATGGCATACCCTATTGTAGATTGGCAAGTGTCTGGACAATTAGCTTAATCTGTATCATCATAATCTGTATCAGCATAAGTGATTAAGAATGTATAAGATGTACACACAATTGGCAACCTTAGTGACACAATACATTGCAAATAACAGAGAACTTGCTTAGCTTAACTGATTAACCGCAAAGTTAATTTCTAGTCATGTTATAGTAAGGCATTGGAATGCCTAAACAATTTCTCAATATACCGTAGAATTAGATTGTAGGGGGGGGGGGGGGGTGGTGGAACCCATGAGAGCCAAGTTGACTATGAAGGGACAATGGTGTTTTAATAGGTTTAGAGACGTGCATGTAATGGCATTTGAGCAGATCATGAGTGAAGTGAGATTGACTGAGTTGTAGTCCTTAAGGTGTATGAGTAGCTCTAATACCTAGGAACAAACATAAAGGTCTGAGGTCCTTCATAGCAAACTAACGGAAGAGAAGAGAAATATGATGAGTAAGGAAATGAGGATTATTACCAGTGAGAATAATATCATCAATGTAGAGCAGAAGAACAAGAATGTCAAACCATTGAGTAAGTGTAAACATGGATGAGTCAGCCTTCCTCTGTTAAAACCCTATGAAAAAAAAAAAGAAAGGTGTTGAATTAATGAAATGATACACTACCGAGGTCATATACATGGAGGTTGCACCACAATGAACAAGAGATAAGAAATAAAATGGGGTTCGACAAATCCGAATGGCTACCAATTAGATATGGCACACTAATAGATCCCATTCGGCCTAATCCTAACATTCAATATGACACACAAATGTAATATTAAGGCTACTCACTACTAACTCTTGTTAAAGAAGCTAAATAAGAGCTGAAAGATAAGAGAAAAGAGATGAAGAAGTACTCTCAAAGGGGTAATGTCTATATTCAATGATGTAAAGTGGTGATGTCTACATTTAAGCAAATAGGGGTTTATATACTCACTCTACTAAGATTACATTACATACATGAAAAGATATTACAAATGGGATATATGAGACATGCTAAAAAGGGTAAAAAGGACAAAGATTATATTGTAAGAAAAAGTGAAGAATCCTTCTAAAATGTCATTCTAGAAAACATGTGTCAAGAGGTTATTAGAGGCTTCTAGTGTAGTTGGCTAAGTTATAATGAATTCTGAGGCCGCTTGGCAATTGCTGGATCCTACTTGGATGAAGTAAGAAGAAAGTCAGCAGTGAGAGCTAACCTAGTTTGGTACAAGTGAGAGCTTGGGTATTAAAGGGTGTTCTAATCCTCTTTAGGTCGGGTATCTAAGCAACTTGACACAATATGTCATATAAAGTTTATCAGCTCAGATGCTGCTTAGATCATAGTAAGAGCTTAGTAATGGGCATGAATGCTTAACGGCTCAAAAACTATGTTGGTACTTAGAAGAGCTCAGCACTCAGGTTGGCAATAGTGTGAAAGATGAGAATCGAAATAGGAATCCTCATCCTGAATGAGATTGTAAGCTAGTATTCTCCATGTAAGTCCTTATAGTCTTCTAGCTTGGCTCATGTGAGTAGTCCGAAGAGTTGATTCATATCATCTGCCTGAGGATCGAAAAGATTTGTCCTCAAATCCGAAGAGGTCTTTATGCCATATCTTAGCATCTGCTAGGTTTTCTTCAGGTCAATAGGGAATCAGGTTAAACAAATTAAGAGTAGACGAAACACTATAGTTCTTAGGTAGTTCGATCTAGTAGGCATTACGGTCAATCTCTTTCAAGACCTTGAATAGACCGTTAACTCGTTGAGATAGCTTGCTCTGCTTTAGGTGAAGAAATCGTTCTTGGCTGAGGTAAATCCATATTAAGTCACTTGGTCTAAAGGAAACAACTCGGTAGCCATGATTACCAATCTCTTGTTGTCTTTGATTGAACTTAACGATCTTCCATACCATAGATTGACGCAATTCTTGTAATTCTTAGGCTTGGGTGACTATAGATTGACTCTTTTTAGTAGCTGAGCAAGTACCAATCAAATCTAGGGGAATTATGGGATTAAGGCCATAGACGACCTCAAAAAGAGTCTTTCTAGTGGTACTATGGACAATTTGGTTATATGTAAACTCCACAACTAGTAAACATAAATCCCATTCCTTTAAATTCTTTCCTACGATAGCTTAAATTGCATAACGTCCTATTCACTACTTCAATCTAACCATTAGTCTAAAGGTGACTACTATAATTGAACACTAGTTTAGTCCCAAGTCTTCTCCAAAGAGTCTTCCAAAAATAGCTCAAGAATTTTATATCCCAATTTGAAGCAACAGTCTTCAATACTCCATGCAGTCGAACAACTTCTTATAAAAACAAATCAAAAATATATAAAGTATCGTTAGTTCAATAGCACGAGATGAAGTGTGCCATTTTTTTTTAAGTACATCACTACAACAAAGATTGAATATTTTCCCTTAAATGTTCGAAGCAAGCCTAAAAGAAAATCTATGCTACGATCAGCTTAAGGTGAGGTTGGTGTAGGTAAGGAGATATACTCTCCATGTATCTCCCTCTTTCCACTGGCCCTCTTGTACACTTCGAAATTACTGACTATTTTATGGATATCTTTAGTCAAATCTAGCCAATAGTTGTTTTCTTTCAATAGGCTAGTTATTTAGTCTCTCCAAAACGACTAAATAATCCACTACTATAAGCCTCCTCACCAATAGCTGACATATGGAACAACTCAGTATGCACAATCTTCTTTCTTTGAACAGATAGCCATTCTTGAGAAAATATCCTTCAACAGCAACTCCTTCTTTGCACTGCTTGAAAATAGGACCAAAATGGAGGTCATAAGGATACCGCTTGGTGATAAGTAAAAAACCCAGTAACTTTGTTTGCAAGGTGGTTTAGGTTTTCTAATGTGATAAGGTATTTACGACCACATTGGCACTACTCTTCTTGTGTCGAATCATATAAGAAAAACCTTCCACAAATTATAGCCATTTACTTTCCTTTTCAAAAGTTTGTTCTAACTTCCAAGATACTTCAAGAACTCATAGTTTGTCTATATCACAAACTCTTGAGTCATTAAATAACGTTGCTACGCAGCAAGAGCTTAGAAAAATGAGTATAACTCTTTCTCATGCATAGAATAGTTCGATGCAGCATCACTAAGCTTTTCACTATGGTAAGTGGCTAGTCAACGTTCCTGCATCCAAGACTACACCAATCCCGATGCCTAACGCAGGGCATCCCAATTCAAATGACTTGTCAAAATCTAATAGGGATAAGACAGGAGTGGTAGTGAGCTTTTCTTTAATCTTCCTGAAGCTTTGCTCAACTCGGTCATTTCATCGGAATCCCTTATTTTTCATCGTTCGTTCGGTTAAGAGGGTTGCAATTGTATTAAAGTTTTTAATAAATCGCTTGTAAAAGGAAGCAAGATCCTGAAAACTTTGTACTTCAGTTATATTCTTTGGTGTCGGCCGTTCCAAAACAACTTGAACCTTTTCCTCATCTGCTTGGATTTCTTCTCCCGATACTACGTATCTACGAAATACTATTTCACTTTGATGTAACATACACTTCTTTAAGTTTCCATATAACTTCTCAACTTATAAAATAACAAAAATAGCTCGAATATGTCCAACATGATTATCCAAGTTGATGCTATATACGAATATGTCATCAAAGTACATAACCAAATATCTTCTAATCAAGGACATATTATATGGTTCATAAGCCACATAAATGTGCTTGGCACATTTGTAAGTTTGAATGGCATAACTAACTACTCATAGAGGCCATACCTTGTCTTAAAGGAAGTTTTCCATTCATCACTAAGTCTCATGTGAATTTGGCAACAGCCACTTCATAAATCAATCTTTGAGAATATATTGGCATCATGAAGCTCATCCAATATGTCATCAAGCCTCGGTATTTGGTATATTTACTTGATTGTAATACAGTTTATTACATGGCTGTTAATGTACATGCGCCATGATTTTTACAATTTACATCAATTTTAACAATAGAATTTGTGATGGAGTAGGAACTATTTCACAATGGATTTAATTTTGTCATAAATCTATCATTTTATTTCAATAAATGGTGTAAGGGAGAAAATTTTTTTCTTATGTTCGATTTTATTGCAGTTGAGATTTTGAGATGTGCGCATGTTACATGTCTAATAATTATATATATGGATAAGTTTAGTATGAAATCATACATTGATCATATATGAAATAATTCAAC
Source organism: Lumnitzera racemosa (assembly GCA_024138005.1). Lineage (NCBI taxonomy): Eukaryota > Viridiplantae > Streptophyta > Magnoliopsida > Myrtales > Combretaceae > Lumnitzera > Lumnitzera racemosa. The sequence continues at coordinate 86,781,023 of JAMXBC010000011.1, forward strand.
TATTAGAAGCTTATAAGGCTCTAAAGCCTAATAAGCAATTACAATAGAGAGTATGAATTAAAATATTGTTGCAACATTAGAATTGAAACCAATTTCAGCTGAAATTAATAATATTTATTAATAATAATAATAGTAATTATTATTATTCATATAGAGAGATTAATGAAGAAATTTATCTTTAAATTATTTATCAATTATAATTGCCATAAAAATACAAATAGATTTATAAAGAAATTATAATCGATAAAATATTTGTTGTATTTTTTAAGGAATAAAAAACAAATCCATGATGAAATTGTGTTTTGATCATCTAGTATGATTTTTTGGTTATTTTTAGACTATTAATGTTTCACATCAACTAGTTGTGGCTCATCATATGAGATGTATGTCACGCTCCGAAGCAACAGAGTTGTAACAGCCTCACCGTGTAAACCATTCTAAGATAGTAGTTGGTCTTACAACCGCTATCTTAGACCTGATCTACACAAGGTGTCCACGACTAACCCGCTTTGAAGTAAACAGTTTGTAATTTAAATAAATCATTTACCTAAGAAAGTAAGAAAATATATATATACACTGAAATCAGTTATTACAATTAAAATATATGTTTGTTCTTCAAATGTTTTTCCTCACTCCCCAGGATCCAGTAGTTGCTAGCTTCAAAGTAGTTGTATGGCGCTTCTTAACCAGCACCTGCACGACATTTATAAGGATGTGAGCAACCACAGCTCAGTAAGTTAGAATAGAGGACTTAAAACTATACCATAAACATAACAAAGTTATCAATCAACTTATTAGGTGCAATGCATGTTCAAGCAAATGTTATCATACGACGTTGTCTGGCTCGTCGTGAGATTAGAGAAATTACGCCCGCTCTAATCCGAGTTGAGGAGTTACCGTTAATGCAACAGCTCATGACCAAACCCAGGCTTGTACAATGGAGATACCGCTCCTCCCGCGACTACCTTCGAACCATTGACTTTACCCTCGCCGAGACCTCCTCTCCTGTCAATTAATTCGACTAAGGATGAATAAGGGACCATTATGCAATCCTGCACTATCCCTTTCTAAGAGGTTGGTATTTGGCCGAAGAATCCTAAGTTTTTCTTAATGAGTTGCCATGCAGGTCCGATTATGATTACAGGTCGTATATTTAATTAGGTTCAGTTTAGGGTGATCAATCATTTCATACAAATCATACAATACAGGCCAGAACAACAAACAGAATCATAGTATCACTCATAATCAAGTACATGCACACAATCAACTATCTAACAAGCACAACCAAGCATAATCTCAAGCCTCCAAAATACAGCAATATATTAATCCCAACTTACCTGGACTCCTCGCTTACTCACTCGAGGTCCAACTCACTCAGGCCATCGCCAATCATCCATATAACACAAACGTGGTTTCTATTTTTCATATAACTATTATAAGTTGGTTTTATCCTATAACGCTTATTGTTATGTTTTGTTTAGGGTTTAATATATCCAGTTATCTTAGTTCTCAAATCTTTTACAATTATTCTAGGTTTGGAGTTAGGTTCGGGTTCAGTTTCCGCATTGATTTCTAAATTAGGTTCTAGTTCGATTTCGAAGTACTATTTTACACCCGAACCATCGAAATTCGTTTCAACTCATAATGTGAAATTAATCACATTACTTCCCGATATCCTAAATATCATCACTACCCCTAATCAGTATTTTATTCCACCTGGTATACTTAAATCCGTATTAGTGTACCAAATTTACTCTTGATGTGAGAAATTTTTACATTTTTCATATAATTACATAAATTTAAGTTTTCAATCAGATTTATTATATTTTTATGATTATGATAATATCAATTTTTATTCTAATATCTTTTATTTATTATATTTCTAATAATTGTGTGTTATGTACTATTACTTATTATGTACATAATGCACATCTAATATTTTTATCACGCTAATTACCATCTCCTAACATAAATTATCATTTCAAAATATCTAAATTCATCCTAAATCAGATTTTACACCTAATTACCCTAATTTACAAAATTAACTTAAAATTTACTATTTTTCCCTATTACTTATTTACTACATAATTAACCTAATAATTACATATAACACCCTAAATGCTACAAGTATCATACTTCATCATATTTCAACATCCTAAAACATATAATTATTCACTAAATCAGTAATTAACCATTTAATTACTTAATTAACCCTAACTTACCCATTTTATGCCTCATTTTAAGACCTAAAAATTTAGAAAATTAATTTTTGAAAACGGGATTCATAACACTGTTCTATATCATCTAATTAGTCTACACAAAAATTTTCAGCTCAAAAATACACTCCTAAAGTCATTTTTTTCTAAACCGAAACATACTCGGTTTTGCATGATTTCTTAAGGACCATATATCACGGGGAATATTTTCATTAAAATAATATTTTTCCTAAAAACTACATACAAAAATATTTTAGAATAACAAGTTTCATAATTTTATAAGAATATTTACTATTTTTAAAAAATTACACAAAATTGGGCTAGAAATTGAACTCACCGATTTGGGTGGCTCTAGCCACCTTCAGTGGCCATATGTGTGTCGGCCCACTTGGGCGCTTCCACCACCGTATGGTGGTGATGGCCGTCCACTCCCAGCTGCTCGTCGGGTCTGGGTTCTCCTTACAAGCCCCAACTACACTGTTTTCTTTTTTTTTTACCCAAATTTTTTCTTCCAATTTCTATTCTCCTAATTTTTCTCTGATTTCTAACTATCCAAATGAGTTCTATGATTTTTTTCCCTATTTATAGAGCTTTTTGATAATTAATGTGCATTAAATTGGACAAAACATTGTCTAAATTCTTTAATTTTTGGCTTTTGTGTTACTTGATTTTAATTGGCTAATTTTTCTTCTTCAATATCAAATTGTCATGCCTCACTTCTGGACTTTTCCTCATTTTTCTTGATTTTTTCTTAATTAAGTATGAATTTTCTTTAATTATTTATTATTATTTTAGCACATTTTGCGTATTTTAAGTAATTACGCATATTTCTACATACATGTAAATTCACATATAGTACAAATAAATAATTCTAAATATTATTTAGGTTATTTTATGATCTTTAGTATATATATAATTTATTTCTAGCCATTCGTTAATTATCAGAATACATTTTACACATTTTCGATAAATAACGAGTTATATACTTAAAATTTGGAATTTTTATATTCTTTTATTTTATTACTTATTTTCTTAAATTCAAACTTACAGGATCATTTTACTAATATTTCTAATTTTACTAATATTTCTAGCTTTACTTATAATTTAGGCTCGATCGGATCTTTCAACTAATCGAAACCCTGAATGACTGATTATGAGGCTTACAATGCATAAGCATGTTAAACTGCAAAATGGATTGGAATGATGAAGGTCTATCTAGAGTTTCAATTGCCTATTTATAGACATTTCTATAATTTTTTGTTATATATATTAACTTTAAAACTTTAAAAGATTTATAACAATAAAGTTTTTAATTACTATGCACGTATAGTTATGGTAAACTACAAGACCCAAACAAACAAACTTTAAATGACTTGTCTTGGATTAAGGTAACATGGTGCTATCAATGCAATATGTTTTCTAATGGATGGTGCGTAACTAGCATTTTCGGGTCAACCAAATTAGTATGAATGAAGTTTGTGTTTTATGTTTCTATTTTTATTCTCCATTTTATGTGTTAAGTTATTTAACACTATTATTTTTTTGACATAAGAAGAATAGACAATTCAATAGCTAAAGCCAAACCTATGAAAGTTTCAAATAATCTAAAGGAAGTCATTTATTATATTTCACATCAACATTTGTAGATAATTTTAAGGTTTTTAATAATCTTGTAGTAACAATTGGTAACGTTTAGCACCATGATTTAATAATCTTCTAACTCATAATCTCCCACTCTTGATGTGATCTCTTTTCTTATTTTGGCTAGCATTTACTTGTATGATGCTAGACTTTCATCAATACTTGGATATTTTATAATGAAGGTTTAGGTTGTACAATCTTGCATTTGGGTACTCTTTTGTAATTTTCTTTGTCAGTGATTTACACCACCTATTCTTGTAGCTGGATGAGTAGAATGAAAACAAAATAATTTTGAATTATCGAGACAATGGTGTTTTACAAGAATATCTTCCAACAATAGAATGCTAGTGCTTACTATGTTTAGCTTTATGTTTCTAGATGTAGAAATTTTTACAAGTAATTAATATACTTGTAACCATTTTGCAAGTACTTTGTAATTAATGATGTTAAATTAGCCATAGGCTTATATGATTCTAAGATAAAGCTACATCAAGCCTAAAATACAGCCTATCCAATTATAGGAAGCCTCTAATTGCTAAAAGACATTAGATAAGGCTGGAAGACTAAGTTAAATAACCATCTCCTATATATGCCAAATACATCTAACACCATGATCCTACTCTCAAATACTTGCAGAAGTAACTCTATCTACTAACTTCTCTCTAACTACCAGCACCACTCCCTTATAAATACAACATTATCACTCAAAGTTAAACTACTTGATACTTTATGCACTTAAACCTATTATTTACCCTCAAGCACTTTTATTCTCCAAACTCGTCAAAGTGACCATACCGAACAATAGATCGGTGTCTCCTCATTATGCAATCTTTTACAAGCTTTACTACTTGCACAAAGCTCAATCCTTCTCAAATCCATACAAACAAAGATCTTAAGACAACAATTGGCATTTGGGGTTCAACCAAATTAGTATGGATGAAGCTTATGTTTACTTTTCTTTTTTTATTTTTCACTTTATGTGTTAGGTTATTTATTGGCTTATCTTACTCTTTAGTACTATTAATTTTTTAGACACAAGAAGAGTAAATAATCCTATAGTTGAAGCCAAACCTATAAAGCTTAAAATAATCTAAAGGTAGGTCATTTCTTATATTTTTCCTTTCTTGGATGCTTTAACCATCACATCAACATCTATGAATACTTTTCGGGTTTTTATGTATGCCATTAAGGTTTTTATGCGTACTACTTAGTGGTGAGCTAAAGTGGAATATGCCTAGCAACTACTTATAAGTAATAGCCGGTAGCATTTAGCACCATAGTTTAATAATCTTGTAATTCATAATCTTCCACTCTTGATGTGATCTCTTTTCTTATTTTAGCCAGTATTTATTGTATGATTCTAGACTTCCATAGAATACTCGAATATTGTACTGATTGTAAGCCCTAAAACCAAGCCAAGCTAAGTAACTGTAGGATTGAACTTAGAACCCAAGGTTTAGGGCGATCGGTTAAAGGATCCGATCAAACCCAAATTATAAACTATTGAGAAGAATATTAATAAAAATGACCTCGTAAACTTAAATTTAAGGAAATAAGTTGTAAAATAAGAGACTATAAAATTTTCAAATTTTAAGCATAATAATTGCTAATTACCGAAAATGCGAAAAGTGCAATCTAATAACTATTAAATTACTAAAAATAGATTATATGTATACCAAAAATTTTAGAATGACCAAAATAATAATTAGGAATGTTCACTTGTACCCACATGTATTTACGTGTAGATAAAAATACGTGAAATTACCTAAATTAGCCAAAAACTAAGTAAATAATTAAGGAAAATTATAAATTAATTATAAAAAAATCAGATGAACCTAGATGAATCAAGATCAGGTCGTAGCAGGTCCAAATCTGCAAAAGAAAAATTAGCCAATAAAAATTAGACAACTTAAAAGCCAAAAATCAAAGAAAATGGGCAAAGTCTTATTAAATCAATACATATTAATTACAACAAATGTCTATAAATAGGGGAAAATTTTCCAGAAGTCATTTGGTTAGTTTAGCATTTGGGAAAAATAGGAACACTGAAAAAATCGAGAGAAAATCCGGAAAATAAAAAAAAAAAAAAGAAAACTGTACAAATTGAGTAAGTGAGCTAAACCCACCACTCACCACCACCTGGGACCGAGCCGCCACCACTAAGCCACTCTAGCCCCACCGCCTAAGCCAACCGACAGCCTTGAACCGGGTTTGGATAGCCAGAAAGCTTTGGACCGATTAGTCTCTTAAATGTCCCGATTTTGAATAATTTTGTAAAATTAGTTATTTTACCCAGAAAATTATGACACTTGTTATTCTGAGGTTTTATTGTATGTAAATTTAGGGAAAATTTTTGATTTAGTTTAATTACATCTGCAATTATAGGGTTCTTAACAAATTGCTCAAAACCGAGCATGATTAGAACCGAAAATAAATAGGCTTAGGAGTGTAGTTTGGAGCTCAAATTTTTTTTGTAGGATACTCATATGATGTAGAACAATGCTATGAAGCCATTTTTTTAAAATTAACTTTCAAAATTTTTAAGTTAATTTTTAGCCCTAAAATGATGGAAAAATTGGGTGATTTGGGATTAATTAGGTGATTAAGATGTTAATTACTGATTTAGATCTTAATTAGATATTTATGGATGTTAATCTCTGAAGTGAAACCCTAATCCTAGCCTTTGAAGTATTAAGTATGGTTAATTTGGGAAATTAAGTAATTAATATAAGAATTTAGTAATATATGAAATTGTAAATTAACAAATCTAAAAAAAATAGAGTTATTTAAATAATATTATAATAGAAATTAGAAAAATAATAAATCTGAAAATAACATTAATTTTAAGCAAAAGTCTCAAAATGTAAGATTTTCACACATCGGGAATAAATCCGATACCGTAATTAGGGTTAACGTGTATCGAATAGTTTAGAATATCAAATTACAACCCAATAGGATATTTGGACACTCGAGCTTAATGTGATTAATTTCACATTAGGATTCGAGCATAATTAAGCCGTAGAAATCAAAGTTTAAAATTTCATTTAGGATTTGAACACCGAAATAGAGTACAACGAATCATTAGGACGTAATGGGCATACACGGAAAAAAATGAATTAAAATATAACTTAGAATATGAAACCGTAAATTTTAAGTACTAAAAAGACCTATTTATATTATAGGACACCCCGAGATAAAAATCAACTTGCGATTAAGGGATCGAGCGATCGAGCAAATCCAAGTAAGTTGGGTTATTGCTTATTGTAATAGAGTACTAGTTTTGTAGTACTCGGAGACTTAGGCTTGTATATGATTGTAATTGTAAGTAGTTTACACATGTGTTTGATGTATCTGAATTCGTACTGAATTTGTATTGTGAGTGATTTTGTGACTCATTGAATTGGTATGAAATTGTTTGAACACCCTAAATGGAATTTAATCTTAGTCGACCCAAATAATTAATAATGTCATGCATTGCAACCCGTTAGGGGGTCATAGGATTCTCCAACCAAATACCGACCCCTTCGAAAGGGATAGCGCAAGATTGCAAAATGGTCCCTTCTTCATCCTTAGTCGAATTAAGTGACAGGAGAGGAGGTGGCGACGAGGGTGAAGTCAATGGTTCGAAGGTAGTCGCGGGAGGAGCGAGGTCTCCATTGCACAAGTCTGGGTTTGGTTGTGAGCTGCTGCATAACATGGAAACTCCTCAACCCGGATTAGAGCGGGTGAAATTTCTCTGATTTCACAACGGACTGGACTACGTTGTGCGATGACACTTGATTGTTGCATTGCATGGAAATAATTGTTTGATAACCCTGTTTGTGCTTGTATGCATTCATGAGTCTCCAATTCAACTTACTGAGCTGTAGTTACTCATACCCTTATAGATCCATTTGTAAGTTCTGATTTCTGAACATTTCAAGTACTATACCGTCCTACAACTACCCAGAGGTTAGTCCATTGGAAGCCAGGGGTGTGAGGATCAAGTACTTAGTATAATGTGTAATTAGAGTGACCATGTAATTAGGGATGAAAGACTGATAGCTATTATATAATCTAGTGAGCTGCTATGTTTATGTAAAACTTTCTGGGAGGTTCTGTGGACTTATATATATAATATTGTACATGTTATTAGAAATTTGCACAATTTATCATAATTGTAGTTTAATTGTTAATCGGACTGTTTACTTCAAAGCGAGGAGTCGTCGACGCCTTGTGTAGGTCATGTCTATGGTAGGCACTGTGAGGCCAGTTACTATCATAGAATGGTTTACACGGCAGGACTGTTAAAACTCTGCGACTTCGGGACATAACACTGATGTCACCAATTGGCATTAACGTGAAGGTATAAGTTGCATGGTCTTGCATTTAGGTACTCTTTTACAATATCCTTTATATTAACACGATTGCCATTAGATAAGCTAAATGAAAACAAAACAAATTTGAATTACCAAGATAATGGCATTTTGTAAGATCGTGTTCCAACAGTAGCATGGTAGTGCTTACTATGTTCAACTTTACGTTACTAGAAGTATAAATTTCTATAAGTAATTAATCTCCTTATGATCGTTTTGCAGGTATGTTGATGATGTTAAATTAGTCATAAGTCTACATGCTTTTAAGCTAAAGCTATATCAAATAAAATTTGAATGTGCTGTAACATACGAGGACTTAAGAGTCAAGAAAAGTGAACAAACCATTGAACACGTACAAAAAAATCAATTTTTGAAAAAGTTTCCACCTATCTCATTTTCTTTTCAGCTAGTTTTCTCAATATATCATCAATACAAATGTTAGTTGTTTTCTACTTAATAATTGCTCATATTTCTTACTTTTCCTATTTAGATACATGTTATAACTTCTCAATCCTACCTGTTACTTTCATGTATGGTTCAATTGATGATTTTCAAAGCATTCTAAAACATGGAAAGAGAATTAGGCAAAAATGTCGTTCTCTTGTGTATTACCATTAACAATCTCAAAGGACTTGTCACTTTCGACTTCCTTTTCCTCTATTTACTTGGCACATATATTACTTATGCCTTCTCCATTCTTCCCCATACCTTTTTTACCCTTTTAAGGGGGAAAGCACTAGAGGGTGGTTAAAACTGCCCTCACAGGATGCCTAATGGGGCGGTTTACCTAACATCCAGGTATAATCACCCCATAAAGCTTAATGCCCTCATATCGAGCTATTGAGGAAGCTAAAGCGACCTTAAAATAGCTATCAATTATCTTCTTATAATGGTCGATGGAGGTGGTTCTAATCACCTTATAAGGTCTTAAAATAGCTATCAATTATCTTCTTATAATGCTCGATGGAGGTGGTTCTAACCACCTTATAAGTTACTTTAACGACGGAAATTAGCTACTCACTTTGACCGCATCATTATATGATTTTTTTTTCATATCCATTGGGGCACTATGCCAGCCTTAAAAGGGTCCAACTTTTTTTCATTGACTTATATAAATGGAACCATATTTTGTTCCAAACAATATAACTTGAAAATCTGTATAAATTACTAAAATAATCATAACATATCTATTATAAATCAACTAATAAACCAAAACCTATAAACAAACACGAAATGAAGATAAAATGTCATAAGAACAAAACAAAATCAATACAACTTTTATTGTTGCCATCAAAGCAACATTAAGTTGCTAATGCATAATATTTCCAATTTTTTTTTTTTCCACAATCTAAGAAGTCTTCTTGATGACTCAAATAATTAAAACCTCTCCTTATAGTTAAGGTCTCCTAATGGGCCTTCATTGAACTCATCTACAAGCTTTATTAATTTCATCCATCGGAACAAGATTAATAATTTGACCATATCATTTTGAATTTGAAAAATATTCTCTTACCAACCTATCTTCTATATCTTAGCTTTAACAACCCAAGAGCATTCATGATCCACCTCCCTTATAAGTTCCTAATTATCTTATCTAGAGCAAACTCAAAGGGTTCACTTGATGAGCTCTTAGATTTTAAACTCTTTTAGTTTCTCTATTACCATCTCCAACTCCTCCTCTAAGATCATTGTAACAATTAGCTCTTCTTTCTATTTCATATTCACTTTCTTCCTTAGGATCAACTAGTAATCCTCCTTGCAATCCATTGAGTTTTTGGAACTTAAGCATGCAATGCTTTGGTAGCTCCTTCGTGCTAATCTTCTTAAGCTCGTACATAAATAAAAGATCTATTTAGAATGCAACACGAAGATTCACTTTTTGACGAGAGTTAGTGCATACATTCATTAACTCAACAATTGCAGCTATTAATTGTTGGTCTAAAATGGATCTATATTTCACCACTTAACATTTCTTGGCGCGATAAGGTTAAAATAATTACATGAAATAAAATATAAAAAATTAGGTAATAAAAAATTAAAAAACTAACAATAGCATATGAAGTCACATATGCATTGAAAATATTTAAAAACTACTAACTAATGCATTTTCTTTGATATAGGAAAGCTCTCTTGCCTAGCTTACATGAGAAAGAATACTAACTATTGCATTTTATGCTTAAAATCCAAAATAGTGTAGTATATAATTGAAAAAAAAAATGTACTATTAAAATGTTCAAAAGTAAACCTTATCCTAATCGCTTCATGTCCAAGGCATAAGATATCACAAAGACAATAGAGCAAAGCTAAGAGATTAATATATTTATTGTGATGACGTTATCTACAATCTTTACTCTCAACTTTTCAATAGTCTACCAAAAAGAAAACTTCAATGGTACAATTCATCTATGTAAACCTCCTCCCCTCTCTCCCCTTAAATGGAATTTAAACCCAACAAATTCCATTATTAGCATATAATGTACAATATGCCAAGATTCTTCTCCGAGAGCCCACTACTACATTAAAGCATATTTACAAACAAAGAAGTAATCACTAGGAAGAAATTGGTAGCCTCCAATTAAGTTACATCAACTACTTTCTAAATGAATGAATAGCTTACTTGTTTTGCATTGGCAAATAAAAGATTGTTTTTCAAAATCCAACGCTTATATGTAGTAAAATGAAAAATGCTACAATAGGGATTTCAACAAAATGAAACATTTTGAAGACACATTGAATCTTGTCAAGCATTACCTTTCATAAACTAACTCAAGTAAGTGTTTAAGAAACAAAATTACCAGAAGAAACTATGTAGGAAAAGCTATTAACCGATCTGTCATAAGTACAAAAAATTGGAGGGGGGAAAAAAGAAAATACAAACTATTTCTACAATGTTGACATCGCATGGCATTATTTCATAAGTTTAAGTCAAATTAGGTGCTTGAAATAAACAACTTATACTAATCTTCCATTTTTTTCCTAATAAATATGTGCATTATTTCCTATTCAATATTTTAAAAAGAAATAATATCTAATATGTATTAGCTAACGTATAACAAGATTACAAATGATAGTTTTGGAAAGCCATTATTCTCAATGTGAAGAATATTTTCCTGTCAACTTTTATAAAGCTCATATTTGAGGCCAAATTTATATGGGCTTTCCTAGATAAAGGCTTAGTAAATTGTTACATATAATATTTGATTGGCATCTATAGAAACTTACTAATGCCTATTCTAGAAAAGATTTATTTATTATCTTTATTTTCAATGATAAGTATAAACATTTGATAGTGTCAAGCCTGATTTTTCGATTTTCTTTCATTTGATTTTTGATTTCCCATTTTCCGATTAATAATAAATCCTAACCCATTTATTATTAATTCTTGACTTGAGAAATTGGAAAATTTCGGTTTTTTATTTAGAAAAAATTTTTAGAGTCACCACCCGACTAAAGTCAGGGAAAAAAAAAAGAAAACCGTAATCAATTAGGCAGATTGATTAAGATTTCGCTACCGATCTTTGATTTCAATTTGAATGAAGAACTAGAAAGTTCCGAGTTCGGCAGCTAACCTATTAAACCTTAATTGGTACGACTATCTATTTACCGAAATTAGAATTATTCTTCTAATTATAATATTTTTAAGGGAAAAAAATAAAATAAAATAAAATAAAAAGAATCTAAGTTTCTATAGATTTTATCATCGCCCCAAAGTTACCTACGTATCCGCTAACCTGGATCAGACAATCGTAATTCCTTTTGAAAACTTTAGTGTGTTGGTTTATTTTAATTTATAAAAATCAATTGATCTTCCGTATTCAATCGATTTAGTTTATTTTTTAAAAAAAATCTAAGGGTGTCTTAACTCTTGAGTGATCTAAAAAAAAAAGTCATAAATTTTTCTTAAAAGGATTTTTGTTATTAATTTTTATTTTTAAATTTTTCGATGTGATAAATCCTTAAAACAAGATCAAATCCTACAAAATAATCAATCCTAACAAACCTCTAAACTAACACATATATAGATATATATCTATATTACTACTATTAAATAACCATCTACTTAAATTGATATTCAATCCATATAACATTAGAAAACTGAGAATAACCACATATATTATCTTAAGACCCAAAATAAAAATAAAAATAAAGAAAGCAACCATACCTTAGTTGTTTGGTTGTCTTGCGTGAGTGTGGTGCTCCAACTAAGAGTGCTCGGCGTAAATCGTGGTCGACATGGACAATGTTTGGCGAAGTGTAGTGCGACGACCAATAGGTGGACTTAGCGTTATGGGTGACTCACGTGCTGTGCCTGTGCGTCAAGTGCTATGGACTTCGGTGGAGTTAGCGCTGATCAGAAACTGGATCCTTAAAGTGTGGATGGACAGCAATGTCTGGCTGCTTTTATGGCGTTGTTGGTGTTGAAGTATGGACGAGTTGGCTAATCGAATTTGCATTATCGTTGTTAGCCTGAACGTAGCAGCTATCCACTTCAACTGCTATCGCTTGCGTGATTGGAGTGATACTTCAATTCGTGGGTCAAGCGTGACCGCATAGTCACTGTTGCAATCGAAGTTGCGTCGCTATTGTCGTATGTATAAACGAGCTTGAGACGTGTGTAATATGAGTAGTCATGAAGTGCGTGTTAGATGGGCCGTAATCTCAGCGAGTGAGTGTCGTATGTATCCTATTGTATGTGCTAAGTGAAGGGGATGTGCAATGGCATCATGGTCGTTGGGGATGGTGTTGTGTGCATGCTGCTCAGTCGGTTCGGTGTTTGTTGCAAGCCGTGAGTAACAGTGGATCGTAAGGCTGGTCAGCAGCGTTGAACAGTGGCGATCAGCATAAAGTTAGTTTGGGTGTTGGCATGGACAGTATCGGCAGGGAGCTTAACAGTGGCTGGTCAAAGGAGAAAAGTCAAGTGAGGGAGCGGTGTTGATTCAGTGTATTAAGCGAATGGTTAGAGAGTCGATCGATGTTCGATGTAGTGCTTGATCGTATGAAGCTAGGCGTGCATGATCAGAACTGGATTTGTTTGTTGTTGCATGGTATCGCACGACTGAGGACAGGCGGATGTGTTGTGTGCAGTCAGGTAATCAACTGGTGTGCTACAATGTCGTAGAGGCTGATACAAAGTGGGCTATCAGTGCGTCGGGCAGGTTAGACGAGAATGGTCTGTGTGTTTATGTTCAGCATGCAAGATAGGGATCTGATATGTAAAGCTTACTCAGTGGAGCATATAGTTGTAGCGAAAGTCTCCTTATGTTATGTCACGTGATCTCTATTTATAAAGCTCGAAACAAAACAAATCTAATCTAATCCAATCTAATCTTTTGTACTGACACGAGTCTAATCTGGTAAAAATCAAATTATTTATAACGATTTAAACCCGATTTAATAAAAATCAAACCAAATTTAAATATTTTATAATGATTCAAATTTAGTTTGATAAAAATCAAACCCGTAACTTCAAACTATTCCAACGCTAATGCTCTAATGTTTATTCGTTAGGCCGTTGGCCTGTATCTTGATTTATAGTACAATTAAATTGTACTTAAACCAAACTAAAACTAAAGCTAAAGCTAAAGCTAAAACTAAAACTAATTGACCCTAAAATAATTTACTTCTTAAAAATCTAAAAATCTTTATAATTTTTCCTTTTCTTTTTTTTTTGGTATTTTCATCATTTGTTAATTTTTATTATTATTATTATTTTTATTACTTTTGAGTTAAGACCCTATTTTAAAAACAAAAACTAAAACTAAAACTAAAATTACTGAGGGTAGGGCAAAAATCGAGTGTTTACAGATAGGTTTAGCAAAAACAATATGGACAAGTAGATCATTTTTTTTATATACCCTAATCTACAAGAACACAAATCATATTAGTAAATGGCAAATGAATCTAAATATCCGTGAGACGAATGTTAGCCCTATTATTAACTAAGTGATCAAATCTATATGCAAAATGGTCAATTTTAAATGCTAAGAAATAATTAAAAGTAAAAGAAAAAAGTGGAAGTGAATTTTCTAAAAAGTTTATGACGAATTTGATTTTATTGAAGAACAATTGATAATCATATTATTATTTTATGAAAATCAAACCTCCTTTTCTGCTAGGTGTTTATTCAAATCATGTATCTCCTTGACGATGGAATTTTATAGAAGTGTATGTTCTCATTCCTTTGCTACTCCATCAATATCTCTAGAATTGCCTGCAAAATTACAAATCATGTAATTCCACCAGATGATAAGAGTTGAAAGGGAACTACTGATGACAATTGTTTAAGCAAATTGATCAACAGACAAAAAGGATGGAAAAGAATTTGTGTATTAAGAAAATGCTCTTATCATGTTTGTCAATACATTACACATTGCTCCACGGCTAAGCCTCAATTACGGTGGTATTGAAGTTGATAACAGAGATCCTCATTGGTAGCTTCTAACTAAGCAACCTTTTCCTTGAGAACCTATAGAAATGAAGAACCATCATAACATATTAATCTTTGATTAATTATTACAATAAACAGATGATAAATTCTTTCAAATGTCCACTTCATTTTGTATAAGTTGTAGTTTATTCATTACATAATTCATGTCATACAGTGAACATATATTTACTTCATCACACATTAGTCAACTACAAAAACCCTAGTTGTTGATAAATTTTCATCACCTCACTTATCATAGGATCTCTAATAACTTGCCCGATTGCAAAGTTAACATAAAGCAGTCATTGGTATCCTCTTGATGAAATTCAACCTTTTAATCAACCATTATATGACAAGAAAACAAGAGACTTACAATAGGCTTATTTTGGATATGTCAATCACAATCGACATATTTCAACATGTTGTGTATTTCTTCATCATTTATACTGGTAAGGCTAATGCAAGCTAGGAAACATATACATAACATAAGATGTAAGCAAAACCATCTAGAAAATTATATATGCAAATGAAGGCACCAAATGTTGGAAATATAAACAAGAATTAGACATAAGGATTATAAGAATTGGAATATAGCACAAGCATGATCTCTTAACTTAATTCATTCTACAGTCAAATTCAATGTCGTAATAGCAAAAGCAAACTAAAAAGGAAAGAACTACAACAAGGGGTTATTAATGTCTAATTGACAAATATTAAATAACATATGGAAAGCTTATGGAGAAAAATCCAAACACTACTAAGAGAATTGAAGGTTCAATTGGAATTAATTTTATGAAAAAAGCCAAAGCCAACTAATAAAATGAGCATTTCTTGCTAATAGTTACTTATTCATACATTAACAAGGGATGCCAATGAAATAGTGAATAACTATGAATTAGTATAGAGAACTTACTAGTTGTAAAGTGCTTGCGATGAAGAGAGAGGGGTTGTTGGCGATTTGAAATAACGGGTCTTCAAGAGAGAAAGTAACGAATGACCTTTCTTAAGCTCATGAAGCTTAATTTCTCTAAATGAAGTGCCTATGCAATAGCTTTCAAGAGAGAAAAGATAAACGACAGTCTTTCTCATATTCTTGAAACCCAATTTCTTTAGATAAGTGCTTTTAGGGTTTTCAATGTCTCTAAGAAAATCCCTATTTTTAGATAACTCTTCCCTAAAGATTCAATCTTTATCTTTGATTCAAGTGGTTTTATGGATTTTGATGGTGAAAATAGAGTAAGGCATGAAGGGGAGTGCGAATTATAGAGAATTGAATCGAGAAAGAGGGTGTCGAAGATGCATGAAAAGAGAGAGACACTTATGGGTTAGCATAAGGGAAAGAGGATTAAGGGTTTTCTTTTCTCAGTAGGGTGCCTAAAAAGAGGGAAGAGAGTTATAAAGCACAAACATTTTATGTCTTTTTATTCTTGAAGCAACGCTTATGTTTTTCGTAAAAAATTTGTCCCTCCCAAGTGGAATGATTAGGCATCTAAAAAGTAGTGCCCGCACCCATAAGCATTTTGAGGGGCAACTTTAAATCATTTGTTGTAGTGTCACACTTCTATGAATTGAAGGTGAAAAGGCGAAAGCATATTTGCTACATCAGTAGTTGTTCTTCACCCTTTTCCTTCTTATTAACCTTTTGCTAATGCTCAACGTTAGTGTTTCTACTTTCTAGAGGCATAGTAGGCTCTATTGCTAGCGAAAGCAAGGCAAGAATGGCCAAAGACTAAGATTGTAGCTTGCTAATGGTCCATCAAGATTGTAGCAATGGAACCATCTGCTCAACTTCTACTTAGGATGTACAATCCTTACAGGCATCAATTTCCACAAGAATGCAAGCATTATTTGCTCAACCACAATCGATAGTGAGTATATCGGCCTTAAGAGGTATACTGAATCACTAGTTATATGACTAAAGCCATAACAATCTAGAAATTCATAAGGAATTTGATTGAAGGTAACCCAAACAAGAACTAAAGTGGGTTATGTGGTTTTCTGAGGCCATCCCTTTCCTTCATCTTTGCAAGATAAGTAGGCTTTTGTGAAAAAAGATAAAAAAAAGATGAAGGAAAGTTTTCTGAAGGATTTAATTCAAGTGTTTCTCAAAGATGAATTGGAAGTAGTTAACCCTTCCTAATTACCAAAAACATGAAGAATACCATAGTCTTTCCATAGCCTAAACGTAGTGCTTTGAACTAAAGCAAAAAGGCATTTTCCAGCCTAAAAAATACCCCACCAAGGTATTATTCTAATATTTGGCTCCCTCTTGTTCTACTTCTTAGAGGATATTTACTTTACGTATGGTGCTATTTTGAGCCAAAGGAATATACCTAGGATGGAAATTTTTGTCCAGTAGCAGTTGCTTGAGAAGCACATGCAATAAAATAAGATTTTACTTATTGAGCTTGAAGAGAAGAGGCCTCTCAACGTTGGAGGTAATCGGTTTATAAGCAAGTGTTTTGAATATTGATTACCTTCCTCTAGGATGAAATCGAATGGATCATTATAGGATATTTGACCCGTCTAACTTACTAAAAGTCTTATAAGATGCTATTAGATAAAGTTGTCGGATGGGTTTTTCAATATGGTAAAAAACCCATTAGGATTCTAGAGTTTTGAGACATGTTTCAAATTTTATGAAAACTTGATAGGAACCAACTACTTGATAGAAAATAATAAATAAATAAATAATATAATAATAACTAAAATTTCTAATAGTTAAAATAATTTATAAATACAAACAATGATGATAACAATTTTTTATCATATTTACTATTTTTTATTAATATTTATGTGTATGCATCTACGATTGATTTTTTCTTTTCAAGCTAAGAGAATGTGGTTGCGTATCTATTATATAGAAATAATTAAGCAGATAACAAATTTGACACAGTAAATAACCATATCCATAAAATAAAAACATATAGAAAAATCAATATGAAGACTAAATAGATCATTAAACTTAATGTATAATAATATTACTAAGTGCTCCACTAATACTATCACAAATGCATAGAATGAAGAGGCTATAGCAAGTAGATTCTTCAATTTTCATTGTGTTAACTCTCTTCTATAAATAATACAGATCAATATCTCATGTCACAACTATAAAGAAAAAAATAGTCATTTGGTATATATATATAAGCTAGTGGGGTGAATTCTGAATATAGAGTTAAAAACTTAATAAGATTTTGGAATTTGTCAAAAAACCCTATTAGTGTAATGGAGCATTGAGTTTCTATGACCTGCTCTAAATCCATTTCATTTACATCCCTAGTCTAGCCTTATAACCACCATCGATCCAAGTACATTTTTTTTTATTTGATTTAATAAATAAATTATTCTAATGCCGTAAAGATTGTGTTGAATTACACCTTAGGTACCCTAAAAACATTGATTGATTAGCTCTTTACACATTGATTGATCAATAAAGAAATGCACATGTTCTGTATTCTTCGAAACTAAGTGCTTGCTGTTCTCTCGAGATGTGTCTATAGATATATGCCGAGGACATTGTACCTTAATATGATGCTGGAATTCTTAAGATTGTAATATAGTTAGAAAATATGTATATAAATATATATTAGCGAAGAAAGGAAAAATAATATATGAGAATAAAAATAACAAATAATAAACATTGCATACGATCTGCAAATGTCTCCGTCCTTGCAAATGATTGTTTTAATAGAATATTGTGAAGATTTGTCTTTCGATTAGGAAAGTAAGGAGCATGGTATAACGAATACAAACCGAGGGATTTGTTTTATAAAATGAAAACAAATTAAAGTAGTTGGAGTACATAATAAAGTGCCCAAAAGAGGTGATTGTGGTATTATAGTATGAAATGATACATAAACATTAAATGCTTTGTGAGTTGAACTTAAAAATATAAATAAAAATCAATAGTAAAATAAATTGGAATAATCAACGGTAACAACGCATGAAAAACTTTACACTAGATGGTACTTGTCTGAAATGCATTGGAGTAAGTTCCTTTTAAGGTTGAAAAATCTGTCCACTAGAGATCAAGCATGGTAAATTTAAGTCGTCTTACCTGGTTCAATTCTTTAAGAGAGGAATTCACACAATTATATTAGCAAGTTCGCACTCATAGTGCATGTGAGCAAGTTCGCACTCATAGTGCATGTGTGA
Source organism: Lumnitzera racemosa (assembly GCA_024138005.1). NCBI lineage: Eukaryota > Viridiplantae > Streptophyta > Magnoliopsida > Myrtales > Combretaceae > Lumnitzera > Lumnitzera racemosa. The sequence goes on from JAMXBC010000011.1 coordinate 86,799,817, forward strand.
AAATTAGATACAATGATATGATAAAGTATATGACATAACAAAAAATAACTTAGTGAATTATTGAAATAACAAATCAATATAGACGAATAATACTCGTTATGTACTTGACTACTCAAGTCTTAAATTGCCAATAGAGGAAAACACATAATAGCTTTGAAGATTAGCATCAAGTTAAAATCACCATTCGATTTTTACTAAAAACTTCAAATGGCAATAAAATGAGCATTTTAAGTCCAATTGTGTCATCGATTGAGGTGATGATCTCCTTATATCATCTATTGTCAATATATTTAAGAATGAGTTAGCTAAACTAAGTTTGAAAATTTTGTTTTCTATAAAATGCCCATAGACGTATATACTCATTTTGACTTAAAAATTTGTTTAAATTATTTCCACTAGAAGCGTCCAAATGCACAACCATGCAATAATTTTTGTATTTTTTTTTTTATTTCACTGGGCTTTTTCTTCTTTTCATTATTTTTGAAATTTTTTTCACATTTTCAATTTTTCATTTTTATTTTTTCATTTGCTCCTTTATTCACCTATTTCCCAAAACTAGGGTTTCTAAAAAGGAATTAAAATTGAGGTGGGAAGAAATAGGCGGTCCACACCTGTAAACCAAATTGCTAGCCAAATCTCCTTATTACTTTTTTAACAGACTCAACAAAGGGGTTTTGCACAATTACAAAACTATATATTAATCTTCCTCTTCAATCTCCAGGAACTCTCGTTAGTATGGCTAGATAATAATAAATATATATATATATATATATATATCGATTAAATCTCGAACTGAATCAGAACAAGTTGGATCAAACCTAAAAGTCAATTTTTCTTTTTCTTTTTTATTAAGATGATTTGATTTGATCTAAACTATTGGTTCACGATTATTACTTTAACGAAGCAAACTAAATCGTTAGATCTAATATATTTAAAAAGAAAATTCAATTAATTATAGGATTAATTTAGATTCATTGTGAAGGACAAAAATCTGCATTGATAAGATTAAAAATTAACATGACTCAGATACCATAGCTAGCATATGCGGTTTGATATTGATGAAAGCATTTTACCAAGTCATATTGGTAAGCATATTTTCATAGTGCATATAAATAATCAAAGGATAGATTATGAGGACAACCTTCGAGTGCGAGTACAACAAAATTTACTATGTCTCTTGCTCGCATTTTGCTGCAGGAGTTGTTCGTTATTCTAAAAGTAAATAAATAAGAAAAAGAGAAAGGGCAGTACATTTTATTTATCATGATCGTTATGGTGATGAACCTATTCGTGCCAATCATATCTTGTAGGCACAAGCCTTAATGGTTCTTTCTTAGGGGTAGTGAGACCACCTTCTTCTTCCAAGGACACATCGTCTAGCTTCATCCCATCAGGAACCATCCAACCGAACCCATATAGAAGATTAGCCAATATGTACTCCACCGTGGTCACAGCCAAGACCAGACCGGGACATATCCTCCGACCACCTCCAAATGGCAAAAACTCAAAGTTTTGACCCCTAAAATCAACCACATTGCTCTCAAACCTATCTGGGTTGAAATCTTCTGCATTCTCCCAACTTTTTGGGTCTCTTCCAATGCCCCATGTATTGATATACAACCTTGTCCTAGGAAACACATCGTACCCACCGATCTTGCAATGCCGTATGGTCTCGCGCGGTACCAGCAGTGTTGCTGGTGGGTGCAACCTTAGGGTTTCTTTCACTATATTTTTCAAATACTTCAGGTTTGCTATGTCATCTTCGTCTACCTTTGCCTTTTTTCCAACGGAAGTTCTTATCTCCTCTTGGGCCTTTCTCATAAGTCTAGGTTTCCTAATTAGCTCGGCCATCGCCCAGATAATTGTGATCTGAATAGTGCCGATTCCACCTATGAATACATCCTGGACATCATAGAAGAACAAGTGAAGCATGGAATTATGTCAGTGTATGTATGCTTAAGCACATAAAAGCTAACTTAGGAAAAGGAACGTGATAACCGGATCATGATAACCCATGCTCAAGTAAATAGTTGAAAGGTATTAAAAAAAAAAATAAACACAAAGGAGATATTTGCATTTCCATGTGCTTGCTTTCTATGATGTAATTGATAAGGCTTTGTTTTTCCGATTTTTCCAAGTACCTCATGTACATTGTGAATGGGACTATTTAGAATATTTAATAAAGCTCAACCTCGAACTCACTAAAAAAATCTAAAATTTGAATTCAACTTGTTTACATAAACCGGTTTTAGCATTTTAATTTACATTAAAACTCAAAATTAATTCAAAATTTTAAAAAATATACCTTTGTTGTTAATATTTTGTTTATATTATTATTATTCTTATATTATATTTTTTTCATATAATATGATTTTTGATAGAATGTATCAACTTATGAGCTTATTCACGAACTTGTTCATGAGCCAACTTATTAACAATACAAATAAGTCTATTCATAAGCTGGCTTATATGCTTAAACATGAATTCAAGCTCAACACATTTATATAAAAGGGCTTTTCGTTTATAAATTGAATTTAAGCAAAGCTTAAAGCGAGCTAACCTTAAGTAGTTCTTGAGTGACTTGACACATTTACAACACTAAGCATAACGCTACATGCAAGTAAGTCTACGATTTTTAAGGCATGTGTCACAGTCTGTGTTTTGAAAGAAAGTAAGGGTATTCAACTTGGGACTTAATGTAAAGCGAGTGGCGTCAATTGGCAATTTGTTTATAGGATAGGGTAGTCTCTTAAGGAAAGGTTGGCCTCCCGTAAACAAAATGGTCAAAAGCTAATACTACTCTCCCGATTATGGCCATAGCAAGCCAAAACCAGTTGTGAAGTTGAACGTCTCTTATCATATGAAAGATAGTGACAATGTCAGTTGGCACTTCTTAAGCAAGAGGAACTCAAAACAGTTTTAGGAAAACAAGAAGAGAAGGCTAGCTCGCCCTCTGTAATTAAAGATAATACACAAAGCAAAATAGAGTTGAGCGTCATACGAGCACTTATGGAGAGGGTATGCCTCCCATCCCATAACAAGCGGTATCAGAACTAAAAGTTCTAGCCTAGATGAGCTACCTAAACGTTATCCAACGTACTATACAGGAAATGATAGTTCTTGTGGACAACTAGGCTCACGTAGATGAAGCATAAGAGGAAAAGCAGCTACCAAGTGGAGGGTATCATTGCTAAAAGGAGCAACTATGCTGCGAGTAGTATTGTAATAAGACTCTACCCAAATCATAAGAAAATGAAGAAGTGAATTTGAAAAGATAAACCCTACCGTTGGGCCACTCAACAAGAGACAATCTTGAAGGGCAAGGGCGAAGGTGAGGGAATGCTTATAGAAGCCCTGGAGTCTTGGTGGAAATGATCTTGGCATAAAGTTGGGTAATGGAAGAATAAGGCCAATGATCTCAAAGGGAAGGGTAGTGGCAAAGTGTTAGCCTTATCATGGGGGCATTGTGGATTTAAGTAGGAGAGAACGTCATGGTTCGTGTTTTGAAAGAAAATGGGGGTATTCAACTTAGCACTTAATGTACAGCGAATGGCGTCAGCTAGCAGTTTGTTTGTAAGGTTGCGTAGTCTCTCAAGGCGGAGTTAGCCTTCTATAAGCAAACTAGTCGGGAGCTTATGTTACTCTCTTAATGATAACCATGGCAGGTTAAAACTAGTTGTGAAGTTGGATGTCTCCTATCATATGGAGGATAGTGACAATAATAGTCGGCACTCCTTAAACAAGAAAGGCTTGAAACAGTCTTAGGAAGACAGAAAGGGAAAGGTTGGCTCGCCCTCCATAATAAAAAATAATACATGAGGCAAAGTAAGATCAAGCGCCACATAAGGACTTATGAAAGGGGTAAACCTCCCATCCTGTAACACATGCATGTAATGTTTTTTATACTTATAAGTTATAGTTTAGTGAATGCTATTGTATGATGGTTAAGGGTAAGCGTAGTTCGGTTTAATACGATTCACCCCATTTTATCAAACCAAACCTAATATAATGATTTTGGTTTGTTTAGAAGTCAAACTTAATCATACAATCCTGTTCGATCTATTATTCAAATTTTTTGTGTCAAATTTTTACTAATATTTTTATCTCTAGTAAATAGCGAATTCAAATGGAATTCATTCAACTTAATCTTAATAATTAATACAAAATTAAGATAAAGAATAATAAAATATGAAAAATTTAATGAAATCTATAAATATTGAAGGAAAAAAATATAAAAAAAAATACAAAATAATTGCATAAATTTTTTTTATTTAACTAAATGGTTTAATTTGATTCAATTCGGTTCGGTTCATTCTTTGAACAGAATCGCGAACCATTTATATATAACTAAATCAAATCTTAAACCAAACCGTTTGAAAAAAAAAAAAAAACAGAATTTTCGATTTGATTTACGGTTTGATACACGATTCACTGTTTTTTTTTTTTTTTTTCCAGCCCTAATAACCCTAATAATGGTAATATAAGTGCTAGCCTCTCAATAAAATAAATAAGGTTCGATTAATAAGATAATTGGCAGAAAAAAAAAAGGAAAAATAAAATAACAGCTTACCCCCAAGACGGCCTTGATATGGTCATCACTAAGACCAAATTCGTTCTCATCACGATGACTTTGTAGCGAAAGCAGAGAAGCAACAATGTTTTCCCTGGGACTTAAGGAATGACGATGTTCTTCTATCATATGTTGGAAGTATCCATCCAAGTCTTTGAAGCACTGCTCCAGTCTTGCACTCAGTCCCATCAACTTATCTATGGTGTGGCCCCATTTAGGAAAGAAATCCTCCATCGAAAAGACACTCAGCTCGCTGATCTCCGCGAACAGACTTTGTAATTTCTTCTCTGTGAAATGCTTTCTCCCAGACATCTTGCCAAATGCTACATTTCCCATTATATCATCGATTGATGAGAATATAACTCCACTCAAGTTCACGACTTTATTAGTGTTCCGAGTCAACATATCCATCAAATTATCCAGCTCGGATTCTCTTATACGTCGAAACGAGCGTACCATTTTCGTGCTTAGCAGCTTCAGCGAGAAAATCATCCTCATCCCTCTCCAGTACTCACTGTATGGCGAGAAGAACATGTCCAAGTTGTTGTAGGAGAGTTTGCTAGACCCCGTCAACTGAGGGCGGTTGCAGGTGTCAAGATCATGTGCTTTAAGGACTTCTTTTGCCATTGCTGCTGAGGAGACCACAATGGCCGACGTGCTACCGAGTCGGAGTGACATAATGGGGCCATATTTTTGAGACATTAGCCATAAGGATCGGTGGGGGAGTTTACCAAGCTGGTGCAAGTTTCCTATGATGGGAAGCTTTGGAGGACTTGGAGGAAGTCTATACACGTCATGGTTGTGCTTTCGACTTCCAGGAATAAATCTCAAGAGAAATAACGTCACAAATAGTAAGACTATTGGGGCTACAAGCAATTCACCCTGGATAAATGGACGATCCATTATGTCCCTAGATGATTATGACTATGATCAATCAACAAATTGTCAACAAGTATGTGAAGAAGTAGAGATATTTAGCATCATCTTTTGCCAACTGTTATACGGCTCCAGGGGAAGAGGGAATGAAACCGATTGATCCCATTAAAAAAACCAGCATTCTTTCTACTACGCTGCAATGGATTTAGCAGAAAAATTTAGTCGAAAATTTATGGAAGAGGAATGAAGGGCATGCTTAAAACAATGACACTATATAACCATTAAGGCAACAATCTTGAATATTTCTTCGCTGATAAGCATGATTAAAAATAAAACCACTCAAAAGCGGCAATCAATTAATTAAATTGGCCTACATATTAATTGATTCAGGCAACAATCCTGAATACTTCTTTCGTAATAAGGATGGTTGAAAATAAGATCACTAAAAAACAGCAACGCCAACTGATAAAATTAACCCATATAGTTGATTTAGGGCAACCAACTAATAAAATATCTTTGCTGATAAGGATGATTAAAATTAAGATCGCTTAAAAAAAACAGTCAGCAAATAAAGGTAGCTTATTATGTTGCTAATTTTATTAGTTGCTGATTTTATTTGTCCATGGTTATTAGATTGCTGATTCTATTAGTTGGTTGCTGTTTTTTAAAGGATCTTATTTTCAATCATCCTTGTCATGAAAGAAATATTTAATATTGTTGCCTTTTTTAACTCGTGAAAATTAGGATGCAAACTAGACAAGATAACTCAAGATAAACTTTTGAAAGCTTCGACTTAGCTTGTAACAAACTATTGAGCTCGAGTTGAGCTAAATTTTTATTGAGTTTGAAAATTACAAATTAAATTCTGCTCGTTTAAATAAATAAATTTTATTTTAAATTTAAACTTGACTTATTTATAATTCAAAGTCGAGTCAACTCAGCCAAGCTTGAATACCTCTTAAGAACCTAGCTTGTTTACAACCCTGATTATTTATTTATCTATTGATATTAAATATGATATATAATTATAACACATTAGTTAATATTTATGTAATATATTAACATATATTATATAATGCGTGATGCATATATATGTAATCTAATCTTTATTCATTATTCATTCATATATTTATTCATTTTTATATTTATCTTCCCATATAATATGTATGATACACATATATAACTTGCAATCTTGGTCACAAGCTTACTCATACACCTATTAACAATATGAACGATCTAGCTCATGAGTCTAAATAGGAGATCAAACTCAGCTCTTTTAGAAATATGCTTCACTGAAAGTATAAGTCCCAAAAGTAATCAAGAGGGGAGTTGAATTTGTTACAATAAAACTTCAAACTTTTTCAAAAATAAAGATTAAAAATGTCCCTTTTAATTATTTTAGTGAAATTAAGCATAAAACAACATATAGAAAGCAAATAAAGCACAAATTAAAGTAAAGAAGAGGTAAGAAAATTAGGTAAGAGATTTATAGTACTTCCGTCTTATGCCAACTACACTCTTCTCACTCCACTGTTGGTGATTTGGTAATCCTTATGAATGTCGTTCCACCATTCACTTTTCATTAACTCAATAAAAGAGAAACAAATATAAGTCTTTTTCCATTTGTCTCTCTAAGCTATCTTTGCTTATATATAGATCTACAAAACTTTGAATCTCTTCACTAACACAAACTTTAACTCTCGAAATAATAGATAAATAGTAACAATGAGGATAGAATATAGTAGTCCTCGTAATGTAAGCACTAGAGAAAATCAAAAAATTAAACTAGAGTGGACAGTGTTTTCTCTAAATTAGGTTCTGAATATGTATCTGAATTTTCTCAAGAATGATGTTTGCAGTAAACAATTGCAACTCAGATCTATCTCGAATATTTGAAGTTCTTTGCTTTATATCCTTGAGATGTAACATCTCTTTGCTGAAATTTTAGATAAGCTTTTGACAAATCTTAAAAGATCTTGAATTATCTAAACTAGCTGTTAGAGGATATGTTTCTTAAATTGTGGAAGCTAAATCTTCTTTTAATTTGACTTAAACTTGAATGTTGGACCACTGCTATAATAGAAAATAAGATCTGCACAATTTCTTATATGTATACTCTGGTTCTTCCACATATTTCAACAAGATCCTTTTAGAAAAATTGAATTTTTTTGACAAGAAATATCTCCTAAAAATTAAGAGTAAATCTTGATATTTGAATATATTGAATTTTAAACTTGAAGCTCTTGAAATATCCTTGTTGCAACTTTGCACATATATCTTATAATGCATGTAATTAATTTAAACTTGCTATCTCCACAAAATCTGATTATTTGAAATTGAAATAAAAAGCTACAGCAAAGTAGATAAGACTCATCATTATCTTGAATTTGCTTCAAATATCCAACTTAATTTGAGCTTGGGATAAAATCTAATTTGTATCTCTACGAAATCATTCAATTATCATTATAATAAATTATCAAATATCTCATAGAGAACCTAATAAACATATGATAAATTTGTTTCAATAAAAATATGTTAACTATCATAATGGACTTGACCAAATAAGCTTGTCTTAAAAATATTTTATTTAATCCTCCTTAATCCTCATTGAATTACATCCAACTTAGTGGAATAAGCTAAATACATTACCCAAATATATCTAACAAGTGGAGCCAAGCCTTCAAACAATTAAAAGTTTAATAAAATTCACAAATCAAACTATTCTGTAACTTGCTGATACTTGAACTTTATTTTAAATTTTCAATTCAGTTCTAGAATAAGGTCTAATCTTTTACTTAATGACATACACACTTAACACACATGTTAAATATCTTCACTTTTTTTGTTATCATCAAAACAATAATAAAAGAAGTCAACAGAGAGCTCGAGCTCAATTCACGTAAATACTAGATTACAAAACTTTAATCATCGAAGAGTCTTTTTATATAACAATTTAGATTACGTCGAAACTCCAAAACTGAGTGTATTCGGGTTAGATTAATCTTATGATGAGTGACCTTTTGAAAAGCTACTGCATTAAGGGAAAAAATTATACGACGTATCTCTTTAAAGTGAACAATAACTTAGTAGAAAGAGCTTCGATCATGTCATTACATATACACGTATTATATATTCATAGTCAAATACCAATCTTGGTATCAGGAGCACATCTAATTATGTATATCTACATTACACTCCCAGTTATTTTAAAAAAAAAAACATGATCATTCATGCATCAAAATGAGGACCGACTCCTTGCTCCTATATTAACATTAACGTTACATGAATGAAAAATGGGGTTATTTTACCAACAAATATATCTCATATATTAGGAACTAATTTTATTTTTCCTTTTTGGGCAATCAACAATTAGTATTGTATATTAAAATAAGTATCATTTTGGCCTTAGTTTAGGTTTTGATTCTGAAACATTTAAGAGTTAAAAAAAAAATTTATAAATCTAAATGATTTACAAATAAGGGGGGAGAATTCCTTTATATATAAGAGGTCTCCATCAGCTAAGATTTGGTGTACCTAATTTACTTTAACTATCCGGTTCGTGTTAGACCTCAACAACCGTACTCTTCTTACCTTTGGAAATGTTATGTATTAGATCCCTCGAGAGGCATCTGATGAAATGTACAAACCATGGGAAATCTCATTTCACTTGGGGACGTAATTTTCTATATTTCCTATGTATAGAAAGCTATTGTATATCTACTCCAGGGTCCATCAGAGGCGAGATGGCTAATATTATATTCTCCAAAGGATAAGGGAAACAAAAATTAATAGTATTAATATGTTATATAAAATGATCAATAGTGTATAAGAACCAATTATAGTTTGGAGTTTTTATAAAACTATAATTCATGTTTTCATATGTTGAAATTTTATAATTACTTAAATATCATCAATTCATTTTATATAATATGTTAGTATTATTGAAACTTATCTAGTGGATAAGAGTGAGTTTTCTTAATATTAAAAGGAAAAATTATAAGTTATCTCCTGAATTTTGGTTTAAATATAGATTTATCAAAACCTTCAAATTTTTGCAAATTACCCATTTAAACTTTTTTTTTTCCCAAACACACCCTTAAACTTTAATAAATTAATAAGGTAAACAAAGTTTGCTTTTTTAGTTAAAAGAAAATCCGAGAGCCAAAGTTTTAAGAATTTTAACATACACTTTCATTAATTCACGGAGGTTTTTCCATTGTAAGGTCAAGGTTTAAGGGCGTTATTTATAACTTATGAAGTTGTCCATTAATATCAAAGTTTAGTAAGATTTTTTGTAATATTTATAAATTTAAAAAATATATTTACACTAAAATTAAAGTTTAGAGGAATTATTTTTACATTTTTCAAACCATAGTGGATTTAACTTCTATTACTTCGCCATGCAACATATCTCCTTTCACATTTATTCTAATCATATGTTGCCATTTATAAAATATATTTAACTAAGGCTCCATATTTTGCAAACAAAAAAAATTCAATTATATCACATCATTTGGATGAAAAAAAAAAAAGGACACGAACACGATGCCGTATTAGAATAAGAAAAGGTTGTGCTTGAAGACATATTACTTGGATAAACTATGTTACTTGGAAAAGTTTTTTTTTTTTTTTTCAAATGTTTTTCTGAATTCACGAATAGATTAAAATCACGTATATCGTATCATACAAGTACATGTTATAAAATTTTTATACTCGAAACTTACCTTTTAGCCTTTGGGAATTATTCGGTACTTTGTACCCTTCAAAACTTATCATGTGACACTTGAGAACCACTCTATACCTTATACTTTATAAATTCTATAGAATATGGAGTATATAAAGTAGAAGATACCTTGTGGAATCTTTATTTAGTTATTTGTTTTTACTTCATTTTCTTTCAAAATATTATACAAGCATATAATTAATATTAAACTTGTAACTATACAAATGAACCAAATAGTAATATTTGAAAAGTTTTTATATTTGCAACACATCTAACTGTAATAATACAAAACTTTAGTAAATAGAATAGAGAGAATAATCCTTATAATTAGAAATATTTAACTTTTGGTTGAATTATGCTGAATTTTTTTTTTTTATCTTTTCCTTTTAAATCATTAAAATAAATTTTTATTAAATCATAAAATTATTATACATAAAATACAAAAACAAGATTTTTCCTAAGAAAAGAAAAATAATAAAAGAAAACAACAAGATAGTGAACACAAGAGCATATAATCTTAAAGTATCATAAAATATGCACTCTGTATATTTTAAAGTATAGGTTTTAGGATGAATATACAATATCTTAACGTCGTATATATATCCTATCTTATAAAAGTAAGTTCTGAAAAATTACTACCGTAATCTATCCTATGACCCTCTTTATCAACCCTAAACCTATCTAATGAAGTAGGATTCAGATAAATACTCCATAAGGTAGGGTTACCTATTCACCTCTGATTGTACATATCTACTCTTATTTGCCAAATAAAATTATTTCGTGAGTGCAATTTTTAAAGCACTGGGCTTCATACTCGGAATATAAAGTTCGGTCCAATAAGAATTTTTCCTTTTCTTACTAGTTTTGTGTCCAATGCTTGTTAATTAATCATCGTCGGACCAAGTGTATCCACGATCGGGTCTATCTAGTGGTTGTGAGCTTAGGCCAGGAAATCCAGATCCAATTCTTGGGCCCCAGATCTTGCCCAAGTTAGCCTTCAGGCCAAAACTGTAAGAAAGTAAGGTTATATTCCGGATTTATTAAATGTAGTGTACTATATTAACACTGTATATCTACTCAACCTATTGGTGATGGTGATAAAATAAAAAATAAACTAATATATCAGTTTTCTTTTTTTTCATATATATTTTATCTATATATTATTTGTATCTAGTCTATATCTAATTTTATATTTATTTGAAATCTAATATTTGAAAAAAAAAATTATTTGCATTTTACATATATCTTATCTATCTCTATTATGTAAAATGGAATGTGAAAATTGCACTCTTAAGATAAAAAGCTTTAAAAATATTTTTTATGCATTAAAAAATAATATTTTATTTGATAATTTTATAAAAATAAATAAAGTAAAAAATAAATAAGTTCAAACTTATAGAAATCACTTATATAAATCCGATACGTATTTAATCTCATAAATGGGATATATATATATATATATACACACTTTACTTCTATCTTTTTGCTATGCTACTCTTGAGAATTAAAAGGTTTGGATTGACTTTAGGAAAGATACCAAAAAAATGAAACAAACAGACCCTTTAATTTAACTCATGAATGATGATGAGAAACGGGATGGAGGTCTGATGCCCATAGTGGTCTTTAGCTACAATGATGAAAAGCGAAGAAAATAAACGTCATTTTGAAAAGACAGAATTATTTTTTAAGGTAATTGCAACAACACCTCATTTCTTTCAAAATACAATATCTATCTCCTTACTTTTGCTTACATAGATGATTACGTGGCACTAAAGTTGTCGTTGCTGAAATTTTTTTAGAAAATATCATCAAACTTTACATATATGTTATAACTATATGTATAACAATTAAATAAATAAATAAATGTTTGGAAAAGAAAAGAAAAAACTTATAAATTTAAGGAAAAAATAGTTTTCAGTTATCTCATGACGGGGGTAGTTCATGAACACCAACGAGAAGCTGAATCAAGCTCCGACTCACTAGAGAAAGTGAATCTTTTTTACCCCATGAATGGTTCGATTGGGTGTTTGTGGCCATTGTGGCAGCCCCAATAGCCCAAGGTTTGCAAGCAACCAGTTGCAAGGAGTGCCCTTACCGCCCCCATTCTCCTTCTTGTAATGATATAATTGAATCGTTTCAAGTTATAATGAATTTGTATACTTTCCACAAACTTTTAAAACAATTTTAGCTATAGAAATATTTGGACAATATATAAAATAAAAAAGTAACAAAATTAAATTCTACACATTTGAAAGTATTAATTAACTAAATCAAGTTCTCTTAACATTCTATTTATTAATCAAGGTACAAGGTAAATAGTTATAAGTGTTCTTGTTGGTCATTATAATTTTCCTGAAGAACTATATTCTATTTATTTATATTGTAAATTCAAAAATGTCACATTGCATTAAGGATCCTTTATATATATAAGATCTATCATGACTCTACTGATAAGTGAGAATAAGATGAGTATATTCCCTATCTTTGAGTGGGGATAAGAATGCTAAAATAGATGTATGCATAATTGTTTAAGGAAAGAAACAAATGCTATAAGGATTACTAAGCCTTGCATTGCTTTGGAGATTTTGTATCAAAAGCGATGGTAGATAGGAAAGTTGAGAAATAGAAAAAAAAATTCTCAACTTATTCTCTCCAAAATAGTCTATCATTCATAAACCTCATTCCAAATGTAGTTCTTCTTACTTTCTACTTCTACATGTCAGGAAAAAATGCTTGAAACCAATAGAAGATTTGGAGTTAGAAGTCTCTTACAACAACTATGATCAAAATAAGCAAGAAGAGATACATCAATATGATGAAATCTCAAATAAAAGCTCACCAAGTGCAACTGAGTTTACACTACTTGAGAAAAGGAATGCACATAATGAGAAATCCCAGAAGCTTTGCTATAAAGACTTAATGATACATAATATCCCTAATGCCTATACAGCCAATTGTAGCTTGCAAGAACGAATTGATGAAGATGACAATGTCAGGCGGCAAATGAATTTACATTTGAACATATATTTGAGCAAATGAAAGGGAACAATCAAATTCAAAGCAAATATGCATATTATCTCATTACCTCAAGATATCAAAAGGAAACTTTATACCTTATGGAAACATTTGCTCGTTATTAAACTTTAAGGTCAATCACTAGGATATAAAGTTTTACCTAGTAAATTATAGTATTTGTGGTGCTTTACAACAAATTTTTCTGTTATTGCATTGTGTTCAGGATACTATATAATCACCTCTAGTTCTTAAGATGATCTAAATAGAGTTATACGAGACAGTCCATGGTTCATTAATAGATCTTTTTTAACTATAAGAAGATAGGAACCAAACTTTAACGCATCCTTAGCAAGTTATAACTCAATTGTAGTATGAATTGAAAGTTTTAAGGCTAATAGGTGGAACTATTGATCTTATTCTTAGATTAGATACATAGACTGTTAATGCAAAAAGAAGGTGTTTTGTAAGATTTTGCATACAAGTTAATTTCAATAAGCCTTTACTTCATTCGATCATGCTGGATGGAATTTTATAAAATGTTCAATATGAAAGAATTAAAAATTTATGCTTAAAATGTAGATGTCTAGGGCATGCTACAATAAACCGCCTAAAAGTAAAATTAAATGCTAGGAGAAACGTAAAGAATAAAAATACAACTCTAGAAACTTCTCAAGGGGGAAAGACAATTGTGATGATTTTCATGAACAAAGGCCATTGGAAATGACATAAAAGATGATGGATACACAAGTAAATTTACAGAGTAATAATGAAGTATGCACAAAAGAAGATGGCAGTTATGGGGAGTGGAATATTGTGCAAAGAAGGAAGCCCTTGAGATTGAGGAATAAACCAATGGTTAACAAACAAGTTCTGTAAGGTTATTATGATTCAAAGTTGTCAAAATATACACATGTTGCTATATCAAACTTAATAGCAAAAGATAGCTAAATAGCATCTACATATACCCCATTACAGAAGTAGGAAAGAAAAATTAAAAATACAGAACAAAGATTACAATAAACAAAATATTTTGCGAATTCTCCTTTAACATAGAAAAAACAAATCAACTAAGTATTTTCTACAGCATGAACAAAGAATAAAAGAGAAAATGTTGAAGATGTAAACTTAAATTTCATCTTTAAAACGTTCTACCAAATCATTCCCAATGCAACAGCAAAAAGAGAAACAAATATAAAAAACTTAGCTACAAAATCCTCTAAGCAAATCAAAAGATGCCGATAATATTCAATATCAAGCACTTACATCAAGACTTATAGATGCCTTGGGTGGACGAAAGCTATTAACTAATATATGCTGAACTGAATAATAGAACGAAGAAAGTTCTAATCCACCTAAGGGATATTAAAACCCTTTTAGGCAAATCTTACAAGCCATCAAGTTCCAATGATCAAACCTGTGATGATAGAGATAGAAGGTGCAATAACTCTCATTAGGGTGTGCTAGGAGGGGGTATGCTGTATTTATAACAATAGCAACATCACTAGAAGAAGTCCATCCCTTCAAGACAACAAAAGGTAGGAAATGACACTGAGAACCATGGTCAGCAAAATTTTTCAATCCACAAATCTACACATTCCTAAGTACACTCTACTAGCAAGATACCTACTTAAGAGGAACAAAATTGCTCCAATGCTATTTGCAAATGTTGAAGAAACATTAGTAATGATTGATATGGAGGAGACCCCTTCAAACTTCATTCTTGAAATACATGCTATCATGGTTGATACAAATGAAGTTATTTGTTATAATTCAAATATTACTAGAGATGACATCACCACAAGCTCATCTTTCCCTAAATTGGTTAAAATATTGGTTTAGAGTGTTTAAGGCTTAAATACACCAAAAAGCAGGACATTGTGCTTAATGCTTTCACTGAGTAATGCTAAATATGTGGCTACTAAAAATAAAATGTCAAAAGTAACTGCCTATCTATTCAAATATATCTTATAGTTAGATGGATACACATATACTAAGGTAAGGGGACTCAGTAAAGGAATGTTATTGCTTTGGAATAAGTGAATGTTGGATGTACATATTCTCAAAAAAGACATATCAAGAAATCCATATTGAAGCTAAGGTTAGACACTCAAACTTTTCTTGATTTTTTCTTTAATTTGTGCTTCCTCACGTTAGCTTGAAAAATGAGAATTATGGGAAAGTCTAAAAGCACATTCTCAACTAGTAAATAATCAAACATGGTGTATTCTAGGGGATTTCAATAATGTCACTAAAGAAAGTAAAGGCTAGGAGGGAGGTCAATTTCCTAGAAACTAAGCTTTTCATTATGCCTTTTGCATAAATTTATGTGGGCTAATGGATATGGGCTTCATAGGAACTCCTTATACATGGTCAAATGGGTAAAATTTGACCTCTCTTATCCAAAGACGACTAGATAGAAGGTGGTATAATCAAGCTTGGAGAAATATATATATCTAGAATAAAATACGTTTTACCTAACCAGATAGCATAGTAATCACAATGCCCAATTACTAAAAACTCATCCTTTATTAGTGAATAATGAGTTGAAAAATCCTTTTCATTTTCAACCAATGTGGTTTATGGATACCTCCTACTTTCAACTAATTAAAGAAGATTGATTGGGTTCAAGCTATGAAACTATACAACTCATGCAAACTTTACCTTTTTATCTTAAAGATAGAAGAGTCTTTGATATTGTCCACTATTAGAAAAAGAGATTATTGAGGAGACTATATGGAGTTGAGAGGGCTTTAAGTACTAATCTAACAAATTTTCTTGTTGATTTGAAAAAGAATTTAAAAGATGAACTAGAGTTGCCAAGAATGGTTGTGAAAGGAATTTAAAAGATGAATTAGGACTTCATGCTCCCATGATAACCCAATTGAATTTACTTTAAGATATGAGTTAACGATGCAGTAGAAGAGAAATCTTGAGAAAAAAATTCCAATAAAAAAAATCCATTAGTCTCTCATGCAAATCAATTCTTGGAAAGCCCCAAGAAAAGAAGGATTTCATGCATTCTTTTATAAAAAAATGTTGGAGCTTCATAGAGCAAGGAGTTGTTAAACTCATTTGGAAATGTTTTATGGAAACCCCTCGAATTAAATCAAACACTTATTTGTTTGATTCCTAAGCAACTAAGGGTAAGTTCAATCAAGTCCTTTAGGCCCATAAGTCTATGCAATACACTTTATAAAATCCTTACAAAGCTCTTAGTAAACAGATTTAGACCATACTTGGAAGACTAGATACATCCTACCCAATCAAGCTTTATTAAAGGTAGAAAAGCAGCTAATAATGCTATACTTGTTAATGACATACTTCATAGATTTCGAAGAAAGTCATGCAAAACAAATTAGATGATTGTAAAAATTGATTTAGAGAAGGCTTGTGATACAATTGAGTAAGACTTCTTTCGATGGGCTCTAATTAACCTAAATTCCCCAAATTCTTGAGTTAAGCTTATCATTTCATGCTTAACTTCTACTATTGCTGAAGTTTTAGTAAATGGATGTCAATTAAGCCTAATTACACTTAGTCATGGTATAAGACAAGGAGATCCTCTCCCTCCCTACTTATTTATATTAGGAACAAAATTCTTAAGCAAAATGATATAAAGGAGAGTTCATATAAAGGGATTAGAAAGGCTTTAAATTAAGAGAAAGCTCCTTGAGTTTATCTCGTCTCTTATTTGCTAATGATGTTATTCTAATTGCTAAAGCATAAAAGGAGAATGCCATGGTAATAAAGGAGATTATGGATGAATTTTCTAAGTTATCAGGGCTAAAATTAAATGCCTAAAATTGTATAACTTGTTTGTTGTATGGTTGAAGGAATTATCTCATTAAGTTAGTTAGCTCATACCCCTATAGTTTACTTTCACAAGATAATTTGTTTGTGAAGTCGGGCTACTGTATGCCCTAAGTTAGTTGTATATCAGGGAGTTGATATGAGAGTTAAATGTGGTAAGAGTGGACTTATAATATTGTAATTAGATTTGGAACCTTATTATGCAATAAAATGTATCAACAGTTTGTGATATGAGTTATTATCATCTTCTCATCTGTAATTTCTATATATATGTATTATTTATATTTAAATGGTTACTATTGTTATAATGCAATGATATTACTTACACCTGTCTAATTCTAGGTTGTTAGTTGTAATAATAATCTTATATATCGCATAAAGAGTTGTTGATTGAAAATGATATATATCTACAGTCCTTTATATGGTATACGACGACTATCACAACTAGCCCCCTTGAGTTATGACACCTTTTGCATAATTGATAAAGTTTTTTATTCTAATGCAATGATATTACTTACACCTGTCTAATTTTAGGTTGTTAGTTGTAATAATAATCTTATATATTGTTACGCCCCGAAGTCGCAAAGTCGCAACAGTCCCGCCGTGTAAACCATTCTATGATAGTAACCGGCCTCACAGTGCCTACCATAAAGATAATCTACACAAGGCGTCGACGACTCCTCGCTTTGAAGTAAACAGTTCGAGTAATATTTATACTACAATTATGATAATTATCACAAAGTTCTATAAAACATAGATAATTATAAATAAGTCCACAGAGCTTCCCAGGAAGTTTTACATAATAACTACAGTTTACTAATTTACAGAATAACTAACAGTCTTCAACCTTTAACTACAAGGTCAGTCTAGTTACACATTTGCGAAATAACTTGATCCTTACACCCCTGGCTTCAAAAAGACTAACCTCTAGATAATTATAGGGCGGCATAGTACTTGAAGTGTTCACAAATCAGAACCTGCAAAAGGATCTATAAGGGTATGAGCAACTAAAGCCCAGTAAGTTGAATTGGAGACTCATGAATGCATACAAGCACAAACAAAGTTATCAAACAATTATTTTCATGCAATGCAACAATCAAGTGTCATCGCACAACGTAGTCCGGTCCGTTGTGAAATCAGAGAAATTTCACCCGCTCCAATCCGGGTTGAGGAGTTCCATGTTATGTAGCAGCTCACAACCAAACCCAGGCTTGTACAATGGAGACCTCGCTCCTCCCGCGACTACCTTTGAACCATTGACTCCATCCCCGCCGCGACCTCCTCTCCTGTCACTTAGTTCGACTGAGGATGAAGAAGAGACCGTTTTGCAATCCTGCGCTATCCCTTTCGAAGGGGTCGGTATTTGGTTGGAGAGTCCTATGATCCCCTAACGGGTTGCAATGCATGACATTTTCAGTTATTAGGGTCGACTGAGATTAAATGCCGGTAAGGGTGTTCAACAAGTTCATATCAATTCAATCAGTCACAAAGTCATTCACAGTACAAATTCCAGCACGAATTCAGATACATCAAGCACATGCGCAAACTATTTACAATCACAATCATATACAAGCCTAAGTCTCCGAGTACTACGAAACTAGTACTCTATTACAATAAGCAATAACCCAACTTACTTGAATTTGCTCAATCGCTCGATCCTCTAGTCGCGAGTTGATTTGTTCCTGAGTGTCCTATAATACAAATAGGTTCTTTTAGTACTTATATTTTTTATATTCTTATTCTAATTTATAA
This sequence comes from Lumnitzera racemosa, assembly GCA_024138005.1. Lineage (NCBI taxonomy): Eukaryota > Viridiplantae > Streptophyta > Magnoliopsida > Myrtales > Combretaceae > Lumnitzera > Lumnitzera racemosa. Next base: position 86,818,563 of record JAMXBC010000011.1, read on the forward strand.
TGTAACTCATTTTCCTCATGTATTCCTACAACGTATTAATAATTCGTTGTATTTTATTTCGGGGTTCGGTTCCTAAACTAGATTCTAGTTTTAATTCCTAAGTCGTAATTAGGCTCGAATCCCAATGTGACATTAATCACATTATGTTTGGGTATTCAAATATTCTATTAGGTCGAAATTTTGGTATTCTAACTATTCGGTACACGCTAACCCTAATTGACGTATCGGATTTATTCCCGATGTGTAAAAATCTTACATTTTAAGATATTTACTTAAAATTAAATATTATTTCAGATTTATTATTTTTCTGATTTCAATTATAATATTATCTAATAACCTTATTTTTTTAGATTTATTAATTTACATTTTCACATATTACTAATTTATTATATTACTTACCTAATTGCCCTAATTAACCATACTTAGTACCTAAAGGCTAAGATTAAGGTTCCACTGCAGAGATTAACTTCCCTAAACCTCTAATTAAGATCCAAATCAGTAATTAACATCCTAATCACTTAATTAACCCGTAATCACCCAATTTTACCATCATTTTAGGGCTAAAAATTAACTTAAAATTTTCAAAAATTAATTTTAAAAAAATGGCTTCATAGCACTGTTATACATCAAATGAGCATCCTACAGAAAAATTTTGAACTCCAAACTACATCCCTAAGCCTATTTATTTTCCGGTTTACTAATGCTCGGTTTTGACCAATTTGTTAGGGACCCCATATTTCCAGATCTAATTAAACTAAACCAATATTTTTCCCTAAATATACATACAATAAAACCTCAAAATAACAAGTTTCATAATTTTCTGGACAAAATAAATAATTTTACAAAATTATACAAAAATCGGGTGAATAAATGACTAACCGGTCCGAAGCTTTTAAGCCGTCCAAACCCGGTCCAATGTTGTCGGCCGGTCCAGGCGGTGGGTCTACTGTAGGGTGGTGGTAGTGGTTCGATCCCAGGTGGTGGTTGGTAGTGGTTTTAGTTCACCTTACTAATCTGCACAGTTTTTTTTTTATTTTTCTGGAATTTCTCTCGATTTTTGTTGTTTTTCGATTTTTCTCAGATCACAAACTAGTCAAATGACTTCTGAGAATTTTTTCCTTATTTATAGACAAATGTGACAATTAATGTGCATTAATTTGATGGGATTTTTGCCCCATTTCCTTGATTTTAGGCTTTTAGTTTGTCAAATTCTTATTGGTTAATTTTTTTCTTTTTAGTCCACGACCTGACCTTGTTGCAGTTATCTTATCCTGATTTTTTATGATTTTTTTATAATTATTTTGTATTTTTCTTTAATTATTTACTTAGTTTTCGGCCTATTTTAGCAATTACACGTATTTTTATCTACACGTAAATACATGTAGGGTACACGTGAACATTCCTAAATATTCTTTTGGTCATTCAAAAATTTTTAGTACACATATAATTTATCTCTAGTAATTTTTTAGTTATTTCATGACACTTTTCGCCTTTTCGGTAATTAGCAGTTATTATGCTTAAAATTTGAAAATTTTATAGTCTCCCATTTTACTACTTACTTTCTTAAATTTAAGTTTACAGGGTCATTTTTACTAATATTCCGCTCAATAGTTTCTAATTTTGGTTTGATCGGATCCTTTAACCGATCGCCCTAAACCTTGGGTTCTAAGTTCAATCCTACGGTTACTTGACTTGGCTTTAGGGCTTACATATATTGCATAAAGAGTTGTTGATTGAAAATGATATATATCTACAGTCTTTTATATAGTATACGACGACTATCACAACTAGCTTCCTTGAGTCATGACACATTTTGCACAATTGATAAAGTTTTTCCCTTGCATAAATCAAAGATATATTAGTACTTCAATTTTATATTTGCAATTATAGTTAAGAATGCACTATAATCTTTTGAATTTCTATTTCTAGAAATCCCTTATGAATAAAATGGTTAATCCCTAATGGATAGCCCATAATTATACCACTATAATGTCACTTTGCCCTAACTTATATGTAAATCTTAGAATCCATCTACCTTCATAGTCTCTAATAACTCCTTCTATAGAAGTTTGCCTAAATAAAAGATCAACTAATTCGTCCAAATTCAGCTTAACCCATCCTTATTGGGGTGGAGTCTAGGCTAGGTGTTTCATATTGACTTAGAGGAATCTCTTTTTTTTTTTTAAATAACCCAATGTTTATGGGCTAATTTTCTAATAATATAGTTGGTGTTCATATCAATTAGCTCAAGCTGAAATAATACTTGATTTCTATTGAACCATATATACAACAACATGAACCTAAAGATATAAAATTTTCAGAGATTTGATGAAGAAAACTCTTTTTTCCAAATATAAGTGTTGCATTTTTTCCATTGCTTTAAGTCATGATTTATAGATTCTTTTGAAAGGTTCCTTACTTGCCATACCTCAATTACATGCCTAATGCAATTATACAAATGAAAGGCATGCAACAAGTCTTCATCATGACTTTCACATCTAAGGCATACAACATCTATTTTGATGTTCCTCCTCTTCAGATTAGTAGTTGTAAGCAAGGAGTAATTCATAATTCTCCAATTGAATAACTTGACTTTAGGTGGAAATGAGGATTTCCAAAGCTCAACCTAACTTTCATAAGCAATTTAATTATTTAGAGATAGTTGCTTACATATGTCATTAAGCTTGACTTCATCTCTTACATTTTTAGACATATAACTTTCAGATTCTTTCTTGTATAACATTATTGGTGCCACATTTTTCAATATCATATTAGATATAGGAAAACTAATCTTGTTTTTCTTCCACCTAAACGGATTTAACCATCAATTTGCTATTATAAGATTGATTGCCTAGTGGTAGGTAGGCTCATGAATGGCTTATCTCATAAAATAATCCCCACTCTACCAAAATTGCCATTCCTTATGCATTTCATTTGGTTTTTAGAGTATCATTCTTGGCTTCGCAATAACTTTTTAGTAAGGTATAAGACATTAGCTATATTAGGAATATTTTCATCTTTTTTTTTTTTGTGTTTAACTCCTATAAAAGCTACCCATGCTATGCATTTCGTTTTGAACTCCCAATACCTTTTGATTGCACATGCTTAATTTCTTCTAAATATATCCTAGAGTCTAAGACCTCCTAATTCCTTTAGCTTGGTTATCTTGTCCCATCTTATCTAATGGATTTTATTTGTGTCGTTTACTCCATTCCAAAGAAAGTTTCTAATTATAATTGTTAACTTCTATAATTTTTTTTCGGTAGCTTTAAAACTTGTATCCAATAGGTTGGTAAAGACGTAGAATAGATTTTGCAAGAAGTAACCTATGCTTATACTTAGTTGCCTGGCCCTCCATCCTAAAAGCTTATTTTAGGCTATTTCAATGATCATGTTCAATTGCCTAACTTTAGGTTTTGTTCCATCATGAAAAGGAAAACCCAAGTATTTTCCAAATTAATCATTCTCCTCATGTGGAAAATGTTAGCTATTTCCTCCTTGTCTCTAGAAGTAGCATTCCTTAAAAAGTAAATTGAGGAAATAAATTAATTCAATTAAATAAATGCATGAATAATCAATATACCATACAAATACATGCAAGTGACCAGATACTTTATGCAACTTAGAGTTAACGTCTTCTAAAGTCAAAGTTGGAGATACATCAATACTAGTCAAATCTGGGTATCATACAGTAACTTACATAATAACAAAACTCCATGTTTCATATATAAAATATAATGGTATATCCATTTTCAGTTTTTTTTCAAAATCGAGTTCTCTGTATAATTGTGATTAGGTTCACGCAGCTCTCACTTACTCCTAAATGGAGGCCTCTAAACACTACCCTTAGTTAGGCAGTCGGTGCCTCCAACGCTTAGTGATCCTGTGGGTCAAGATCAGGATAAGATCATATCGTACATGTGTACCGTACAAAATACTATAATTACAACAATCAACTTATGTATGGCCTCTTGCTACCTCTGTATGATGTAAACGTCAGAATTAGTTATATAGTACATAATTATACGTGTTTCGATTAAGTTCACTCAAGTCAGATAATATTAAGTTCTTTTATTCGCTGATCAACAAAGTCACAGACATATCAATTCCTATCAAATTTACTATGCAACAACAGTACGTTATTATACTTTAAAATAGATTCACTATCAACAAATAGTGTCATACACAAACATAACCCAGCCTCACACAGCATTCAATTATTAATAACAATTTATATTTACTAACTATATACATAAGTAAGTATGAAATCACTATGAATACTCACTCAGCCTTACTTAAATCAAGGGTCGTAGTAGTCAAACGACAAGTCGATATCAACGTTGTAATCACCTGACAATAGGGAATATAAAAAATAGTAAGTGTAGGAATTAAATAACTAAACTAATATTGCAATTTGTACTATTTACTTAATTTAGTTATTGATTTGCGTGAAATTATCGATTTAAGCTTTTTTTAACAAAATTATGTATAACTTTTTCGATTTAACTCAGATCTTTATAAACATGTAGTTCATTTCGATCATTTTTTAGCATACTTTTTTGTGACAAGATCCGTTTTGGACGTTGTAACTTGAAATTTTGATTATGATATAAAAAAAATCACAAATTTTATTATTTTGACTTAAAAAGTTATAAAATATCAAATTAGGCTTTTCTTAATATAATTATGATTTAATAATTATTTGAAACGTATAATTTGTATTTTTTTTATTTTAAGCCTGTTTTACTATAATTACTTATTTTGACTTTTTTTTTAGATTTAAGATTTATTAATCTAATTTTTTCTACTTTATAATTTTTTTAATTAATTAATTAATATTAATTATGAAAATTACTTAATTTATATATATTATTACTTATTACTATATTTTATTAAATTTTCTAATTTACTTAATTATTCTACTTTTTTCCTAAATTACGGTACACTTATATATATAGATAAATATTAAATTACTTTATTTATTGAATTAATATTATAGTATATTATATGTACTATTTAAATATACTCATATTTTTACGTATACAATACTATTCATATACATATATTTATACGTACACTATAATTTATGTAATAAATTATTTTAACCTTAAATATATATATACTATACGTATGAGTATAATATACACGTATTTATACTTTATATACATATGTACATTTACAGTTGTATTACATATATATAATTTTTATAAAATGAAAATACTAATTATAAATATACATTCATATACCTATTATATGCATATACATATATATATATATCATATAATACGAAATACTATGTATATCTATATGTATACATAATCACGCCTACATATAAATATATATATATTCATACATAAGGAAAATACTAAATACATACATATGTACAAAAATACATAATACATATATATATATATACATCCTATACATATATTTACATTTACACAACATATACTAAAAATAAATACTAAATAGATATACATATATATACCCAATTATGCACATATAGTACAGCATAAAAAAACACTATGTCCATATACATATAGATATACATAATCACGTATACATATATATACATAAGGAAATACATAGTATATATATATTATATACACATATATGTACATACTTTATACTATGTATAATATACATATATGTTCACTCATACATACATAATAATTAAAAAAGAAATATCAAATATGCATGTACTGTTATAGAGTATATATTATATATATATATATATATATACAAAAATAATTAAATAACTTATCTAAATTCTTTAGTGAAATAATTTATTGAACTCCCCTTAATTTCTTCTTCTTCATCTTCTTCTTCTTCTTCTTCTCCTTCTTCTTAGTATTTGCTTAGTATATATATGTGTTTTACCTTGCTTTGGTTTTCTTTTCTTTTTTTTCTTTTCGATTTTGTGTATGTTTCTAGGTTTTTAAGGTGTGTAGCAAAATAGCCACAATCATATTAAAACAAAAGAAAAGAAATAAATGAAATCTTGCCCAATCTCCTTATTAATTAAGATAAGACACATGTTTTAGTTAATTTTTCCTTTGTCTTTTAAATTGGTGATGCTTGTAACTTGCAATTTAAGACATGGGTAGCTACTACATTTAGCTCGAAATCATGTGAAGCGAAGGGAAAAATATAAGAAGAAGGAAAAAGAAAAGAAAAAGAAACAAAAAGGGAAGAAAAAGGGAAATAAAAATAAATATATTTATTTTTTTCAAATATAAAAATCATAAAATTAGTATTTATAAATTAATTTTGAGATTTTATGAAAATTTATTAATTTAATTAGTATCCGCTATATTGATAATATTTAGTTGATAATTATAATCGACTATATTTATAACACTATTAAATTATATTTATTCATTTTATAAGCTTAAAGTTATAATTTTAAGGTTTTAATCAAATTTGAGTTCGATTTTGAATATTTATGCGTATATTGAATTAGGGTTTTTTTATGCGATTTATGTTTCAGTAGAGTTTTTACTATCGATACTATATTCGATTTTTAAATTTAATAAATATTTTATTTTATTTTATCTAGCCTTATCAACTCATGATATCATATAGAACACTCGGACTTAAATTGGGATTTATATATGGTTTACAAATTGAGAATGAAAGTAGTACCTTAAGAGATTAACACTATCATAAATATATTGGCTAGTTGGAGATTGCAAGACTTTGAGTACTTTCTCCTTTTTAATCAACATCCTTCAAGTCTTTTGTACTCTAGGATAGAGTAAGAAGTTGTCGGTCATGGATGTTCTAGGAAAGTTAAGATGGTTCTTGATCTTGGGTCTTATGCAAAGAATCTTGGATGGAAATGTTATTACATAGGACCTACTTAGTTGAAAAATGTGAATAAGATAGTCATTATAATTTGTCTATTAATTATAGAGTAACCTAAAAAATTAATAAGATATTTACAAAGTTTATCAACAAACATCAAAATAAATGATTTATTTACTTTAATGTAATGTTTCATATGTAGGAATAAACAAATATGGAATCGCGTTTTCGGTTTTTATTCCTTTTTTCTCATATTTGGACGTGCATTTACTAGCCACGCTTCAAGGAAAATTTTGATTTCGTCTTTAAGGGTAGAATCGCAATTTCATTCCTCTTATATTTTATTATTATTAATCAAATTACATATTTAAATTTTAATTTAATTATAATATTTAATAATTGAGCATACTTTTGATAATTAATATTATATATACATTTAATTTCCAAATAGGGGAAAGGACTTACAGTTTCTCTCCTCAATCAATTATTTAATAACAAATGTCTTAAAATTTATGATATCGTTCACCTATATAATAAGGATGTCTTTTTAGAAATACATGAAAAAAAGTATTCAATTAGTTGCATAAATTTATAATATAGCATAATTTTCTTACAGTTAAATAATTTTATGTTTATAATAATCTATAAATAATGCTGCTAACATATTAATCATGATAATCTTCAGGTAAATTTATTATATCTTTACTAATAAGTGTACACTAAATCAATATTAATCATGCATCTGGACGTTAACCTATTGCAAATAAATTTATAATATAAAGAAAAGGAAAAGGAGCGTAAACGAGGGAAATAAACGAGCGATAATGTACATTTTGTTTTTTTATTGCTATTCCTCCAATGGTCTTGGTTGCTTTTTGTTTCTTTCTACCTACTATTCGGCCTAGTTACTTAACGCCTTCCCTTACATTTAAATTCAAATCGTACATTTTGGACTTTACTGAATTTGAAAGGTGAACTTTCATTTAAAACAACAATCCAAATGCTGTCTTTTCAATTTGACATAGGTTTGTGGTCTTTCGTCCGTATTGGTTTTTAATGGATTCAGCTTTCATTTTATTTTTAATTTTATATTAATTAAATTTAAATATATAATTATTTTAATAATTTAAATTTAATATATATAAAATAAATAATAAAATAGAAAATTAAACTGATTCTGTTAAAAAAACAGATACATCACAAAAAAGTCCCAGATTTAAATTACGATTGATTGTTTTACTTCGAGGAGGAACTAAAATGACCCCAGTTGCCACTGCTTTGTCATATCAAATAATAACCGTGGCTTTGCAGGCAAAGTCGCCTCAGATAAGGTTTTTTCAAAAAGTCACAGCCAAAGTCGTCTCAGTTAAGGTTTTTTCAAAACGTAGAAGCAACTCAATTAAAAAATTTTCAATGCATGTGACACGTAAAAGATGAAGACAACCTTTTATTTTAGTGAGCACGCTCTCTTATAACACGGCTACCCTAAAATATTTTCCTATTCTTAAATAGCTTTTCTGAAATTTAGACAATCTTAAATAATAAGTTAAATATATGAAAAATCCAGCATTGGTTGATTTATAGGAAGTAGGTGATTAGATATGTCTAGATTAGGACATTTAACAAGAATACCTGTCCGAATTGATATTTTGTGAAGTTGACATTCTTTATTTATTTCCATAAATGCTTTATAATAGTGCTACTCAAATTGCTTGTATGATTAATTATAAGTGGTTACACTTTACATTTTAAATGGATTATTTTTCCATCCTATAGATAAGAGATTCTCATTTTATAATCTCTTATTGTAATTTTAATGATCATATAATATATTGAAACAATCATGTAACAATGAGATTCTCATTACTCAAATTATTTGCTTTTAATTTTATCATTAATAATAAATGATTGCACCTTACGTTTTAAATGGATTATTCTTTGATCCTATGGATGAAAGATTCTCATTTTATAATCTCTTATTATAATTTTAACGATCATACGATATATCAAAACAATCATAACAATGGGATTCTCATACTTCTTTTTCTTTCCTTTTTTTTTTAATTATTTTGGTGATCAACTTTCAGATAAAGATGAGATATTGCTATCCATTTGGGAAAGAATTCAACGTCATCTGACATGGAGATGGAGTACAATCACCAAGCTTTTACCTGAGATCCGATGTTTACAAATGCTTGATAAGAAGTTATTGCAAAATGTACTTGGGAGATATTATTAGGAGTAAATGTTTTGCTATAATGTGTTGAAGAATAAATGACTTTGTGACGATTTTTGAATACTATCAAAACTATACATCTAGCTCCAACGTTAAAAAACCATATTTACCTCCATTATGTAACACCGGTGTTTTTTTTTTTTTTTTCAACTACTATCCCTGTTATAACTCTTAAGTAAGGGGGAATGAACTAAGTCCATCTCTCATATGGAAAATCGGTAATCATATTTCATGTTATTGGTTAATAAAGGTTTTAGCTAGAGCTAAACAAAAAAATTGTGAATCCTAGATTGAATTATGAATTAAATCGAACTGAAAAATAAGTTATTTTGTCAATTGTTTGGTTTACTATTTTGTCAATTGTTTGGTTTACTATTTTATCAATTATATATAAATAATTCACGATTTTATTCGGGAAAGCGAATCGAATCGTTTAGTTAAATAAAAAAATATTTTATGTAATTATTTAATACTTTTTTATATTTTTTTCCATCAATCTTCATAGATTTCATCAAATTTTTATATTTTGTTGTTCTTCATCTTAATTTTGTATTAATTATTAAGATTAAGTTAAGTGAATTTTATTTTAAATTTCATATTTAATGAAAATAAAAATGTTTAGTGAAAATTTAATATAAATGATTCAAATTATGAATTGAACCGAACCGAATTGAATCGGTTTTAATTAGGTTCGAAAAATTTATGAACCGAATTGTATGAATAGGTTCAATTTAGAAAAAAAAATTATTATATTAAATTTGATTCGGTAAAAAATGACAAACCGTACCAAATTGAACCGCGTCCATCCTTAGTTTTAGCTAAAAGTTTTGACAGCTGAAATGAAAAGAAAGAATTGGTATAAAATATAATGATAAAGAATTAGGATAAGACTCGGAGCATATCATTCAAGAAATGGGATGTATTTGTACCGTCATAACAAAAGAAGACATTAAATCCCAAATGTGGTTAACAGTCAGCACTACTTCAATAAAGGCTTTAAGAAATTCGAAGGAGCTAATTCATGTGCACTTTTTTAGTATCCTAGGCCAAGAACATTTCCATGGTAGGCATAAATTAAAAAAAAAAAAAAAAAGAGAGAGAGAGAAAAAAATACAAAAAGAAAAACTTAAGGTTATTACCCACCATATTTATGTAAAAGTAGTGGATATATGCCAATAATATGGCAATATTGATGATAGTTTTTATAGTAATTACCAATTCCTATTATCATATGTTTAAACTTTATTAGTATTGGCTTATCATGTATATATGCATGTAATATAGATAAACTTTTTGCCATATTTTGGTAGTTGTGAATTCCAATATTCCTCAAAGCTTTTAACCTTTAAAAGCCTAGATTCAATTCTTTCAAGACTAACAATTGATATTATAAAGAAATGTAGAAGATAAAAGTATAATAATTACGGGTGTAAAACCAGTTAACAAACGTTCAATTTGAGCGTAATACTTAATTGAGAACGAATAGAATAAAGTTTAATTAAACTTCTCTTTCAAATCAAACTACCTCATAAGTTGCTTATTAAACCTTCGAGCTTGAGTTTTAACCTATATGCGCTGAAGTACTTGCTGTCCTAGTGAAGTTCCATTCCAACTAAACATATATCGAGTTTTATCGAATATAGAGCAAATTCAATCGTGTTATAAATTTAACTAAAGAATCTTTTTTTTTTTTTGTTTATAAATAATCAAATGAAATCTAATTTTGAATCTTATAACTGAAATCAAGCTTAAGAGTTAAGAGTAATATATTCGACTTGCAGCATGTGTGTGACTTGCATCATATCACATCTCCCGTTGATAACATGGATTTCATAAATCCATGCATTCAAAGTGATCATCTCTAATAATTCTAATGAATTAAATTTAATTTAGTTTCCCGTATCTCCTCATTTAATGCAATACCTCGAGCATAAATTAAATTACATTTATAATCTCACTAGATAGAAACATATAAATAATGCACATATACAATAGTTCTCGGCCAACATGATTTTTTTTTTTTTTTAAATCAATAAGCACACTCCTAATAATCACATGATAGTGCATGGTTTAAAAATATATATAAAACATATAACTAAAACTTATCTTATTCCATTCTTATCAAAGATAGAGAAGAGATTACTTATACTTTGCCCATAAGTAATTTAAATTATTCAATAAACGGGATTTGTCTGTAAGCCATTGCATGTAGAAGACCTTTCAATAAAATAAAAAAGATTTATTAATCCTAACATACTATGTATTTTAGTGAGTAATTAATAAATACTAATAATATTAAGACACTTATTAATAATAGTGAGCCCATATTTTTACTTGTTAGAATTTTTTATTAAAATCACATTAATAATGCCTTTATCATACTTTTATGAATGAAATTTTCTTATATTTCAATAATTGTTTCATATTCTAGTGAAAATGTAAAGGCATAAGAATATAAAATTGTTTTTATTTAATATGGCTATAAGTAGTCCAAAATACTGGATAGTATTTTCTTTTCCATTGATATCAACTTGCCAACTACATGGAAAGAAAACTCTTGTCCAAATCAGATTAATTTTTCCTTTGAAAATTCAACCATCTCTATTTTTCTTAATCAAGATAAAATAATGAGATCCAGGTATTCGGAGATGAAGTAAATTCGGAACAGAAACGTGCTGTCGATTGTCAACAATTGGTTGCATCCTTTCGTAATCCTCCATGGATCCGGCATACATGAATGAAGCCTTAACCTACACCATCTGACATGTAGTACAGTAACCCTGGACTTAAACGTGAGCATGTTGCTTTCAAATATTAAATGGAAGATGGTACTGTGTTTGTTTTGCCTGAATGAGAGGATACATATTGAGTGACATGCTGTTGCAAGAAAAATTCAATAGAAATTTGATATTTCACCTTCATACTTAGATGACTGTCATGAGTTAGAGTGATCACATATATCTTTATATATTGGATTTTATTTCTTTTTACCTATCATGTAATAATTCACATGACATATTATTAATTCCTATCTCATAAGAAGAAGCTTTTTTTCTTTTTATCTTTTTTCCCTTAAATGTTTGCTCACAATACAAATACAGGAGACTTGTTTTAATATGCAACAAATAAATTGTATACACCCAATTGAATATCTAATCATCATTGTTTATATCTTAATTGACATCAATTCATATTATTAGAATAATCAATATATATGATTAGCTAATAGGTTGAGTACTTACAATCTTAAAAGGATCACATGACTCTCCACAAGTGGCTAGAAACCACTTGCTACATAGATCGTGATTTGCTTTAAAAATGTGAGTCATTAACTCATTGAAAACTGTAAATGACCGCTTACGAACTTAGAAAGACTGTATAACCCTTTTAAGATCATAGACAATCATCCTATTAGTTGATTGTACTAACTAAACTAATTGTGTGAATTGGAATTAATTAATATATAAAAAGTAATAACTAAATATTCTATTAAATATATAATTAAAAAAGTTAATATTTCAAGTATATAATTATAAAAAGTGATAAAATTAAAGTATAAATAATAATATTACCCCCAACTACTTTTTATATTTATACATTTACCCTTTCAACTTTTATAAAACGGATTTAAATCATCATAACTAGACAATGGGGCATGGCTCGGTTCAACCAGACTCATGCAGGTCATAGGTCTATTGGATGTGAAAAAAGACGAGCCTATCCCTAGCCAATTGCGAGGTAAGCCTTAAGGGTTTATATTTCTTAACAGCTTGAAAAATTGCTTTCATTTTTTTATAATTGTCACGGTTCTTCGCAATTTTCTTTGTATGCTCTTGTTCAAGTAGATTAATAAATCATTTTTCGGAAGAGAAAAAAAAAAGTGAATGGAGTACTACTTTCTTTATAAGAAAATACAATACCAAAAATAAGTAGGATAATACCACAATCCTTATATGAAATATTGTGAAAGAAACACAACGAAGTCACTAAAATTTAGGAGTGTTACAGTAATTTTGTAATGTTAATATTTTCCACAAATTATAAAATTTTATAAGTGTCTTTGTAATTCATATTGTAATCACCATTTGTGATTGACACTGCCGTCTACAGGTTAAAATTACGACAATAATATTTGATAATTGAAAAGTTTTGACCATAAAAATGTCCCAGAAAAGGTTCCGAAAAGAAGAAAAGCGAAATTTTCTTACCAACTACCCCATTAATCCAACCATCCATTTACTATGGCCTCGTAAGGGACCCACGCATCCATGGAATTCCCTTGAAAAATCTTAGGCAATTAAGACCGTCGCCCCTTTGGGCTCGTTTAAACTGAAATCCCAGTCGCAACCCTTCCAAAACAGAAAACCTAATCTCAACTAAGAAGAAGGACCCCCCAAAAGTGTACCGATTAAAAGCAACATAGGAAGGAAAATAACCCGATAAACCCATTTTCAATTAATTTTATTCAGTGTTGTATGATGACCATAATTATTGGGAGTTTTCACGATCCTATTTTTTATTTTGATGGGACCGATTTAATATTTCATCTCATTATTAATTTAAATTCTTTTAAATTTAAATAATTATATTCATAATTAGTTTAATAATTTAGATTTAAATAATTATAAATTAAAAATGAAATAAAGAGTTCGGTTAATTCTAAAAAAACAGAAGTGAAGTGGGACTATAAAAAAATATGAAGGATTGATATAACCAAAATGTAGAGTAGAAAATATAAGTTTATTCAGTAACCAAACCATCAACTCATGGTTCAACTATTTACTACCAACGGCTGGGCAATTGAGAGATAGAAATTGTCCTATTCGTTATGTGAAATCAATGAGCCGGGCCGAATATAGCTTACCTAAAAAACTAGTCGTATAAAGTATTTTTAATTAAAATTATAAATTTAATGGTTAATATTGTCTTATATTTTGAAATATCATATGATATCATTGTCATAAAATCAATTATTTATTAGATATGACTCTATTTTGAGTGGATAACTTTAAAAAAAAATTTAGAAAAGTAAATTTTAAAAAATTCAAATTCAATCGATCCGTAACACTATTGTCTGAGTGCGTTAACACTATAAACAGTAAAAGACAATTTAACTAACATTCACAACGTAAAACCTACATTATGGAAGCTTCCCGTCCATTTTCCACCCGTTGTTCTCTTAAACGTGAAATATTAACTTTTCGTTTTCCTTCCCCTCACTTTTTGTCATTACTGTCTTTACGCTTATTTTTTTTTATCTCGTGCTGTGATTTTCCACACGATGCCTTGACGCCAGTACATCAACACGAATCAGGAGACACCGAATAATCTTGAAAAATTCTATAAGATAGGCAAGCGAAAGTTGTTTACATTCAACTCTTCTCGGGTGTTTCTAGGACACTCAACATCAATTAAAGAAAAAAAAAAAAAACGAAAGGGGACTTTGAACTTATTATTTTATTACATGTTCGTATATGAATACTGTTGTACGTGCAGAGAGGCATTTATCAAAAGCTAAAATGGATAACTTTCACCTTCTTCATAATTGATTATAATTTTCATGAAAATATATATATATATATATAAATTATCATTTTCCTAATTCATCTACTTTCAGTGTATTGCCGAGCACCGTCCAGGACATTTCAAAATGACTTACAACTAACCATCAGACCGTGTACGATGACATCATTCTTCTAGGACCGTCGAAACTCCAACGTCGGTAAGAGGTCCGAAGGGGCCACGGATACTATCATCATTTACTAGTCAAACGTAATGTGCGTAATTTCATATAGAAGTCTTGTGCGTAACGTGCACACGATAGCACGGATATCACCCGTACACGTGGCGCGCAAACGGACCGTTTGAGTGAATGGTGGGAGTAAGGGAACTCTTTTACCTTTTTCCCTGGTGGAGTTATCTCGTTTCTTTTCCATTAAAGAGAACATTTGGATAATATTCTTTATCGAAACGAATGAAATCGAGTTCAACATATTTAAAACGGCAAATCGTAAAATCTGATTAACTTATATTACGATTTGGTATTTTGTAAAAATATAGAATGGGTAAAATTTATATTTTTTCACTTCCTAAATCTAAATTTTTAACTCCTCTAAGTCTCAATTTTTACTATCTTACTTTATTTAATTCCTCTACTCCGCAGTCCTCGTTAACCCTAACTCTCGATCTCAATCTCTCACATTCACAGCTCATGGCCTCGTGCCTCTACTTCGTCACAGCACTATCATCTTGGTCCTTTCATGCTAGCGATTAGTCCATCTTTTGCCATTCAGTCTCTGTTGGAATCCATATTCAATGCCAATTCTCTTTAGCATCAACAAAAAAAACCGTCGAATCAACAGCATAGTTGAAATTACCCATTTAGTCGTCACACAACTTCATAACTCTATTTTGGATTGTTTGCTCTATTTTTATCATTTTTTTTTTTGTCATAATAGTATTGCTATTAGAAGAATTATTTAAAACTATGAGACTATAACCTAAGTACTTTTGAAAGCAAATCAAAACAAAACGAATCAAACCAAACCAATTAACTAAAATTCATGCGGTTCAAGGATTGTTAAATTGAACCAATAAAGGTCGAATCGTTAAAAGTGAATTGTTCTCTAAAAGTTTGAATTGAATTACTTTAAATACAATTCATTTCAATTTGTTTTCATTGATAATAGGACCCCAAGCTCGTCCAAAGCTATCACGAGCTCTAGTCCAATCACAAGTCAAACTTCGATGACTTGAAAACCTAGCTTAATGCATTATCACTGCTTAACCTACTAAGGATGAGTTGATCCACATTATCAAGACTTACCCCCAAGCTATCCTTAGCTAAATGAGAGAAAGAAATGACCTTCTAACCTTCCCTTGAGCCACAAGAGGATCGAAGTTGAACTAAGTGATGGACCATACCAACCTTTCCCCAACAACGTGAAAACAAAACCCTAGCTAAGTATACAATAGCTCAATAAACATACCTCGAGCAATATCCTATAAAATCACTTACCACTTCACCAAGCTACCGACGTCTTCAACAGCTTAGTAGGCATAAAGGACAAACTTAATCCAAGTTCCAACACTATAGCTCCACTAAAGACCCCTTTATGCCCAACCTACATCAACAATCGATGAAGTATCCCACTTCCCCTCTATAGAGGCCTTGTAGAGCATGAAGCCACTACAAAATTGACATATATTTCTCCTTCTTACACTTTTTTGGCAAAGTTATACCGTATTCCTTTTGTCTGTTACCATTTTTACCCCTTTTGATTTGTCCTGGAATAGTTTTAGTACCTTACCCTTTTGTAATTGTACCTTTTCATTTGTTACTTTAAAAACTTACTATAAATAGTCTTTCCCATGTAAGCCAAAATCATTTTCTCATTGTTGAATATACTAAATCTTTCTTCTTGCTTATGAATATACTTTAAGTGCCTTTACACTCTTATCTAACTTGATTGTAACTTGGGCTAATAGCGAGTAGACCTTAACCAATGTTTGTAAGTCATAACAAACTAAGGTTGAAATTATATTCATCAAAACGAATGAAATGGAATTGAACATATTTAATTTAACAAATCGAAAAATCTAGTTAACTTATATTACGATTTGGTATTTTGTGAAAAAATAAAATGGGTAAAATTTATATTTTTCTACTCCTAAATCTAAGTGTTTAACTCATCCAACTCTCAATTCTTACCGTCTTACTTTATCTAATTCCTCTCCTCCTTAGTCTTCGTTAGCCCTAACTCTCGATCTCAATCTCTTACATTCACAGCTCATGGTCTCACACCTCTACTTCATTACAGCATTATCATCTTGGTCCTCTGGTGCTAGCTACTAGTCCATCTTTTCCATTCAATCTCAAATGGAATCCATCTTCAAAGCCAATTCTCCTTAGCATCAACAAAAGGAAGCATCGAATCAACAACATGGTTGAAATTACCTATTTAGTTGTCACACAACTTCATAGCTCTATTTTGGATTGTTTGCTCTATTTTTATCATTTTTTTTTTGTTATAATGGTGATGCTATTAGAAGAATTATATAAAACTATGACACTATAACCTAAGTGCTTATGAAAGTGAATCGTACCAATCAACTAAAATTGATGCAGTTTATGGATTGTTGAATTGAAACACCAAAGGCCAACTCATTAAAAGTAAACTATTTACTAAGGGTTTGAATTAAACCACTTCAAATGCAATTCAATTCAATTTGTTTTCATTAATGATGAGACCCCAACCTCGCCCAAAGCTATCCCGAGCTTTGGTCTCTATAAGCCCTAAAGCTAAGTCAAGTAACCATAAACTTAAACTTAGAACCTAAGGTTTAAGGCGATCGGTTAATGAATCCGATCAAACTCAAATTATAAACTAATGAGAGAAATATTAGTAAAACTGACATCGTAAACTTGAATTTAAGAAAATAAGTAATAAAATAGGAGACTATAAAAATTTCAAATTTTAAGCATAATAAGTACTAATTACCGAAAATGCGAAAAGTGTAATTAAATAACTAATAAGTTACTAAAGATAGATTATATGTATACTAAAAATTTTAGAATAACCAAAATAATAATTAGGAATGTTCACATGTATCCCACATGTATTTATATGTAGATAAAAATACGCGAAATTACTTAAATTGGCCAAAAACTAAGTAAATAATTAAGGAAAATTATAAATTAATTATAAAAAAATCAGAGGAGCCTAGAATAATCCAAATCAAGTCGTGGAAAGTCAAACTCTGTAAAAGAAAAATCAACCAATTAAAATTAGACAACATAAAAGCCAAAAATCAAGGAAATTGGGCAAAATCTTGTCTAATTAATACATAATAATTACAAAAATCGTCTATAAATAGGGAAAAATTTTCCAGAAGTCATTTGGATGGTTTAGCATTTGGGAAAAATAGGAAAACTGAAAAATCGAGAGAAAATCCAGAAAAAAAGAAAAAAGAAAAGGAAATTGTGCAAATTCGTATAGGGAGAGAAACCCACACCTCACCGCCACCTGAGACTGAGTCGCCACCACCACACCACTCTATCCCCACCGTCTAGGCTGGCCGACAGCCTTGGATCGGGTTTGGACTGCTAGAAAGCTTTGGACCGGTTAGTCTCTTAAATTTCCCGATTTTGACTAATTTTGTAAAATTAGTTATTTTGCCCAGAAAATTATGAACTTGTTATTCTAAGGTTTTATTGTATGTAAATTTAGCCCAAAAAATTTCCAGAAGTCATTAGGACTGTTTAGCATTTGGGAAAAATAGGAAAATTGAAAAATCGAGAGAAAATCCAGAAAAAAAAAATAAAAAGAAAAAAGAAAAGGAAACTGTGTAAATTCGTATAGGGAGAGAAACCCACACCTCACTACCACCTGGGACCGAGCCGCTACCATCACACCACTCTAGCCCCACCGTCTAGGCCGGCCGATAGCCTTGGACAGGGTTTGGACTGCTAGAAAGCTTTGGACCGGTTAGTCTCTTAAATTTCCCGATTTTGACTAATTTTGTAAAATTAGTTATTTTGCCCAGAAAATTATGAAACTTGTTATTCTAAGGTTTTATTGTATGTAAATTTAGCCCAAAAAATTTCCAGAAGTCATTTGGACTATTTAGCATTTGGGAAAAATAGGAAAATTGAAAAATCGAGAGAAAATCCAGAAAAAAAAAAGAAAAAGAAAAAAGAAAAGGAAACTATGTAAATTCGTATAGGGAGAGAAACCCACACCTCACCACCACCTAGGACTGAGCCGCTACCATCACACCACTCTAGCCCCACCGTCTAGGCCGGCCGATAGCCTTGGACCGGGTTTGGACTACTAGAAAGCTTTGGATCGGTTAGTCTCTTAAATTTCCCAATTTTGACTAATTTTGTAAAATTAATTATTTTGCCTAGAAAATTATGAAACTTGTTATTCTAAGGTTTTATTGTATGTAGATTTAGGGAAAAATATTGATTTAGTTTAATTACGTCTACAATTATAGGGTTCTTAACAAATTGCTCAAAACCGAGCATGATTATAACAGAAAATAAATAGGCTTAGGAGTGTAGTTTGGAGCTCAATTTTTTTCTGTAAGATGATCATATGATATAGAACAGTACTATGAAGCCATTTTTTTTAAATTAATTTTCTAAATTTTTAAGTTAATTTTTAGCCCTAAAATGATGAAAAAATTGGGTGATTTTGGGTTAATTAGGTAATTAAGATGTTAATTACTAATTTAGATATTGATTAGATGTTTAGGGATGTTCATCTCTGATGTGGAACCCTAATCCTAGCCTTTGGAGTATTAAGTATGGTTAATTTAGGAAATTAGATAATTAATATAAGAATTTAGTAATATGTGAAATTGTAAATTAATAAATCTAAAAAAAATAAGGTTATTTAGATAATATTATAATAGAAATCAGAAAAATAATAAATCTGAAAATAACATTTAATTTTAAGTAAATGTCTTAAAATATAAGATTTTCACACATCGGGAATAAATCTGATACCGTAATTAGGGTTAGCGTATACCGAATAGTTTAGAATACCAAATTACGACCCAATAGGATATTTGGACACTCGAGCTTAATGTGATTAATTTCACATTAGGATTCGAGCATATTTAAGGTTTAGAAATCAAAGTTTAAAATCTCATTTAGGATTCGAACACCAAAATAGAGTACACGAATCATCAAGACGTAATGGGTATACACGGGAAAAAATGAATTAAAATATAAATTAGAATATGAAACCATAAATTATAAGTACTAAAAAGATCTATTTGTATTATAGGACCACCCAGAGACAAATCAGCTTGCGATTAAGGGATCGAGCGATCGAACAATTTCAATTAAGCTGGATTATTGCTTATTGTAATAGAGTATTAGTTTTGTAGTACTCGGAGACTTAAGTTTGTATATGATTGTGATTGTAAGTAGTTTACGCATGTGTTTGATGTATCTGAATTCGTGTTGAATTTGTATTGTGAGTGATTTTGTGACTGATTGAATTGGTATGAAATTGTTTGAACACCTTAAACGGAATTTAATCTTAGTCGACCCAAATAACCAAAAATGTCATGCATTGCAACCCGTTAGGGGATCATAGGATTCTCCAACCAAATACCGACCCCCTCTAAAGGGATAGCGCAGGATTGCAAAATGGTCTCTTCTTCATCTTTAGTCAAACTAAGTGACAGGAGAGGAAGTCGCGGCGAAGGTGAAATCAATGATTCGAAGGTAGTCACGGAAGGAGAGAGGTCTCCATTGCACAAGCCTGGGTTTGGTTGTGAGCTGCTGCATAACATGGAAACTCCTCAACCCGGATTGGAGCGAGTGAAATTTCTCTGATTTCACAACGGACCGGACTACGTTGTGCGATGACACTTGATTGTTGCATTGCATGAAAATAATTTGTTGATAACCCTGTTTGTGCTTTTATACATTCATGAGTCTCCAATTAAACTTACTAAGCTGTAGTTGCTCATACCCTTATAGATCCTTTTGCAGGTTCTGATTTTTGAACATTTCAATTACTATGCCGCCCTACAATTACCCAGAGGTTAGTCTGTTTGAAGCCGGGGGTGTGAGGATCAAGTTACTTAGTATAATGTGTAACTAAAGTGACCATGTAATTAGGGATGAAAGACTGATAGTTATTATGTAATCTAGTGAACTGTTATGTTTATGTAAAACTTCCTGGGAAGCTCTGTGGACTTATATATATAATATTATACATGTTATTAGAAATTTGCACTATTTATCATCATTGTAGTTTAATTGTTAATCGAACTGTTTACTTCAAAGTGAGAAGTCGTTGACGCCTTGTGTAAGTCATGTCTATGGTAGGCACTGTGAGGCTAGTTACTATCATAGAATGGTTTACACGGCAGGACTGTTGCGACTCTACGACTTCGGGGCGTAACAGTCCCATCACAAGAGTCAAACTCTAAGGACTTCAAAACTTAGCCAAGTGCATCATCACTACTCAACTTTATTGAGGAGGAGCTAATTGACATAGTCAAGACCTAGCCCTAAGCCATCCCTAACTAAATGAGGGAAAGTAATGACCTTCCCTTGAGCCACATGGGGGTCAAAGTCAAACTGAATGATTGGTTATACTAACCTTCCCTTAATTGCGTGAAAACAAACCCCCAACTAAGTATACAACAGCTTGATAGACGTATCTTGAGTTATACCCTAGAAAATCACTTACCACGTCACTAAGTTACTGACCACTTCAACAACTTAGCAGGCATAAAAGACAAATTCAATCCAAGTTCTAGAACTATAGCTCTACTAAAGCCTCTTTATTTCTAACCTACATCAGCAACTAATGTAAGTACCCCACTTTCTCTCCACATAGGCCTCGTAGAGCATAGAGCCACTACAAAATTGATACGTATTTCTCCTTCTTACACTTTTTGGCAAAGCTATATTATGTTCCTTTTGTTTGTTACCATTTTTACCCCTTTTGAGTTGTATTGGAATAGTTGTAGTACTTTACCCTTTTGTAATTGTACATTTTCATTTGTTGCTTTAAAGACTTATTATATATAGTGTAAGCCTTAAAGCTAAGTTAATTGACCGTAGAATTGAACTTAGAACTTAAGTTTTGGACGATCGGTTAAGAAATCCGATTAAACCCCAAATTATAAACTATTGAGAAAAATATGAGTAAAACTGACCCCATAAACTTGAATTTAAGAAAATAAGTAATAAAATAGGAGACTATAAAATTTTCAAATTTTAAGCATAATAAGTATTAATTATTGAAAATGCAAAAAGCGTAATCAAATAACTAATAAATTACTAAAGATAGATTATATATATACTAAAAATTTTAGAATGACTAAAATAATAATTAGGAATGTTCACGTGTACCCCACATGTATTTACGTGTAGATAAAAATACGTGAAATTACCTAAAGTGGTAAAAAACTAAGTAAATAATTAAGGAAAATTATAAATTAATCATGGAAAAATCAGAAAAAAATCATAAGAGGATAAGATGAATCAAGATCAGGTCGTGGTATGTCAGGATAAGCAAAAGAAAAATCAACTAATAAAATTTAGACAACATAAAAGCCAAAAATTAAGGAAAATGGGCAAAGTCTTGTCAAATTAATGTATAATTATTACAAAAATTGTCTATAAATAGCAAGAAAAATTAAGAAGCTCATTTGGCCAGATAAAAATCAGAGAAAATTAGAGAGAGGTAAAAATTGAGAGAAAAATTTGGTTTAAAAAAAATTAGAAAAAACTGTGCAATTAGGGCCTTTAATGGGAACCCCCACCAGACGAGTAGCTGGGAGTGGACGGCCACCACCACCACACAGTGGTCGTAGCGCCCAGGTCGGACGACAATTCCAAGGTGGCCGGTGGTGGCCGGAGTCACCCAGATTGGTGAGTTCGATTTCCAGCCCGATTTTGTGTAATTTTGTAAAAATAGTAAATATTATTATAAAATTATGAATTTTGTTCTTATGGAATATTTTTGTATGTAGTTTTTAGGAAAAATATTATTTTGATGAAAATATATCTCGTGATATAGGGTCCTTAAGAAATCGTGCAAAACCTAGTATGTTTCGGTTTAGAAATAAATGATCTTAGGACTGTAGTTTCAAGCCCAAAATTTTTGTGTAGACTACTTAGATGATATAAAACAGTGCTATAAAGCCCTTTTTGAAAAATTAATTTTTGAAATTTTTAGATAATTTTTAGGCCCTAAAATGAGGCATAAAATGGGTAATTTAGGGTTAATTAAGTAATTAAATAATTAATTACTGATTTAGTGAATAATTATATGTTTTAGGATGTTGAAATCTGATAGAGTATGATACTTATAGCATTTAGGGTGTTAGATGTAATTATTAGGTTAATTATGTAGTAAATGATTAATAAGGAAAAATAGTTAACTTTAAGTTAATTTTGTAAATTAGGGAAATTAGGAGTAAAATCTAATTTAAGATGAATTTAGACATTTTTAAATGATAATTGATGTTTAGGGATGGTAATTAAAGTGATAGAAATATTAGAAGTGTATTATGTACATAATAGGCAATAATGCATAATATGTAATTTTTGAAAATATAATAAATAGAAAATATTAGGATAAAAATTGATATTATATAAATGAAAAATATAAAAATTTCTCACATTAGGAGTAAATTCGGTACATTAATAAGGATATAAGTGTACCGGGTGAAATTAAATACTGACTAGGGGTAATGATGGTATTTAGGAGATCGGGAAATAATGTGATTAATTTCACATTATGGGCTGAAACGAATTTCTAGGGTTAGAATATAAGACGCTACTTAGAAATCGAACTAGAACCTAAACCTAATTTAGAAATCGATGCAGAAACCGAACCCGAACCTAATCCTAAACTTAGAATAATTGTAAAAGACTTAAGACCTAGATAATTAGGTATCTTAAACCCTAAATAAAACATAACAATAAGCGTTATAGGATATAATAGTTATATGAAAAACTGAAACCACGTTTGTGTTATAGGGATGATCAGCGATGGCCTGAGCAAATCGGACCTCGAGTGAATAAGCGAGGAGTCGAGATAAGTTGGGATTAATATGATGCTATATTTTGGAGGCTTAAGATTATGCTTGATTGTGCTTGTTAGATAGTTGGATGTGTGCATGTACTTGATTATGGGTGATGCTATGATTCTGTTTGTTGTTCTAGCATATATTAAATGATTTGTATGACATAATTGATCACCCTAAATTGGATTTAATCAAATATATGACCAATAATCATAATTAGACATGCATGGCAACCCGTTAGAGGAACTTAGGACTCTCCGGCCAAATACCGACCCCTTCGGAAAGGATAGCGCAGGATTGCAAAATGGTCCCTTCTTCATACCCTACATGTATTTGCGTGTAGATAAAAATCATTTATGATTCGAGCATATTTCAGGCTTAGAAATCAAAGTTTAAAATCTCATTTAGGATTTGAACACCGAAATAGAGTACACGAATCATTAGGACGTAATGGGCATACACGGACAAAAATAAATTAAAATATAACTTAGAATATGAAACCGTAAATTTTAAGTACTAAAAAGACCTATTTGTATTATAGGACACCCCGAGACAAAATCAGCTTACAATTAAGGGATCGAGCGATCGAGCAAATCCAAGTAAGTTGAGTTATTGCTTATTGTAATAGAGTACTAGTTTTGTAGTACTCGGAGACTTAGGCTTGTATATGATTATGATTGTAAATAGTTTACGCATGTGTTTGATATATCTGAATTTGTATTATGAGAGATTTTGTGACTGATTGAATTGGTATGAAATTGTTTGAACATCCTAAACAGAATTTAATCTTAGTCAACCCCAAATAATTAATAATGTCATGCATTGCAACCCGTTAGGAGATCATAGGATTCTCCAACCAAATACCAACCCCTTCGAAAGGGATAACGCGGGATTGCAAAATGGTCCCTTCTTCATCTTTAGTTGAACTAAGTGACAAGAGAGGAGGCCGCGGCGAGGGTGAAGTCAATGGTTCGAAGGTAGTCGCGGGAGGAGCAAGGTCTCCATTGCACAAGCCTGGGTTTGGTTGTGAGCTGCTGCATAACATGGAAACTCCTCAACCCGGATTGGAGCGAGTGAAATTTCTCTGATTTCACAACGGACCGAACTACATTGTGCGATGACACTTGAGTGTTGCATTGCATGAAAATAATTATTTGATAACCCTGTTTGTGCTTGTATACATCCATGAGTCTCCAATTTAACTTACTGAGCTGTAGTTGCTCATACCTTTATAGATCCTTTTGCAGGTTCTGATTTCTGAACACTCAAAGAACTATGCCGCCCTACAATTACCCAAAGGTTAGTCTGTTAAAAGCCAGGGGTGTGAGGATCAAGTTACTTAGTATAGTGTGTAACTAGAGTGACCATGTAATTAGGAATGAAAGAATGGTAGTTATTCTGTAATCTAGTGAACTATTATGTTATGTAAAACTTCCTGGGAAGTTCTGTGGACTTATATATATAATATTGTACATGTTATTAGAAATTTGCACAATTTATAATAATTGTAGTTTAATTGTTAATCCAACTGTTTACTTCAAAGTGAGGAGTCGTCAACGCCTTGTGTAGGTCATGTCTATGGTAGGCACTGTGAGGCTAGTTACTATCATAGAATGGTTTACATGGCGGGACTGTTGCGACTTTGCGACTTCGGGGCGTAAACATTAGTGTATCTTATGTACTTGCATTTTTAGTACTCGGATCCATCATGCCTACGCTTGCTTGACTCATTTGTTTCGAGTTGGCCATCTATTTAGGTTTCATGCTGTAACACTCTTCTAAATAATACAATAATTTTCCAATTTTCTAAATTATCATAGTTCGTTCCATTTTCTCCATATATGCATATGATAACGAAGGCAAATTAGTCCTTACATAGGAAAATATATATTTCTCTAAAGTCTCAACTTTACAAATTTGTCGCTTATATATATTTTCAAGAGTTATGTTGTTATGTTATGTTATGTTCTATTTTGATATCTTTGCAACAGGATAAACACCTTATAGGGTTTTAAGGAGCATTCTGGGAAATCCTACATATGTATTGCCTTTGGACCCTAGTGGGCACCTAACCTGCTATGTATCCTTATGCGTCCTTACTAGCTAAGGACATACTAAGGCTTTAGAATCCACCAAATGGCCAATAGTACCTATTTCAAAATCATAAATTACGCTATCTCTAAAATATTAAAAA
Organism: Lumnitzera racemosa; assembly: GCA_024138005.1. NCBI lineage: Eukaryota > Viridiplantae > Streptophyta > Magnoliopsida > Myrtales > Combretaceae > Lumnitzera > Lumnitzera racemosa. The sequence goes on from JAMXBC010000011.1 coordinate 86,844,368, forward strand.
GAGTTATGGTGTGTTTAGGAGCTTAGTTATTACTAGGATTTACCATAGCAAATCTAATTAAAATACATCCTTCGAAATATTGAAAAAAATTAAAGGAAAATGGTCTATAGACAAATAAGAGTAGTTATAAATACAACACAACTTGACACTTTACTTGATATGACATACAAATTGATGTCAAGATTCACTCGTCACTAATCTTGAGTTACTCGGCAAGACTAGATAACGATGTATGAAAGATAGACTTGGAGAGGGTTGTCTCATAAGAACAGAGTATTCAGTATTAAATGTTAGTTATCTTCGACTTACAAGGGAAAGTGACTATTTATAGTAAGTCTTTAGAGTAACATTATAAATAAATAAATTACAAGAAATTATATACAAAAAAGAGGATTCTTAGTACACACGAAAAAAGGTAAAAAGGAAAAATACAAAAATGGAAAAGTAATTCAATGTCAAACGAGATAGATATGCGGCAGTGCAACATTGGTTTTATACAGATATTTTCTAAGCATAGCAGATGAAAGGGATTAAGATGTTGCGGCAATAAAGGGGTTAGGATTAGAGAGATGGTAGTATGCCGAAAGAAAACTACTCGGTTGTTAAATGAGTCTCTCGTCACTCGTCACTCGTCACTTGGTAAGAATCTCTCGACAGCAATTGGTCGGATTACTTGGTACAAGGTCCTTGGTAAGGAAATGGTCGGCATTATTATTACTGAGTGTATAGATCATCGTATAACAATGTGGGGAGCTCAAGGAGTTCGACCACTTTCCTTTGGCGTAAATTTTCTTGTTATCAGCATGTTGCCGAGAGAGAATTCTTTGAATGAAGGATTGGAGTCCTCAGAGTTGTACATAAGTAATGTAACCATTGGTCGGCAATTCACCAAGTTGAAACATTCATTAACTCTTCATCATCATAAATCTGAAATCAAGTCAAATATCAACATAACATAAGAGTTAAATGCACTTTTGACATCAACTCAAATAACAGCACAACTAAACATAAGAACCAATAAGAAGTCTCTCTCCAAATAAAAGCATTAAGGTCTCCAAAACCCATAGGTCAACATCCTACTCATTTAGATAATGCCAATATAATTCCAGTATCTCTAGTCAATCCAACAAATCCTAAAGTCAACTCTAGTCATGGTAAAAAATATAAGTAGTCTACTTTGTCCTCTTCTTGGAAGTCGTCCACAAGAGGCTCCTTATATATGACATAATTATTACTACTAGTGCCTAAAAAAGAAAAGAATGAGATGAATCTTAATACATATTGCACAAGCACACAATGATGCCTCACCATAGATATCATATGCATGTTATGCAATATAAACAATCAGTATATTATTATTTGATATTTAGTCAACTTCTAGGAAATGGGCACTCAATATCCTACCAAACCATGATCTTTTATACATATAGGTAGATAGAATATAATCTATTGATCTTTTAATTTACTAAATATATACTGTAAGCTCCAAAGTTTAGCTAAGTAACCGTAGGATTGAACTTAGAATCCAAGGTTTAGGACGATTGGCTAAAGGATCAGATCACACCCAAATTATAAACTATTGAGAGAAATATTAGTAAAAATGACCCCGTAAACTTAAATTTAAGAAAATAAATAGTAAAATAGGAGACTATAAAATTTTCAAATTTTAAGCATAATAGGTATTAATTATCGAAAATGCGAAAAGTGTAATGAACTAACTAATAAATTACTAAAGATAGATTATATGTATACTAAAAATTTTAGAATGACCAAAATAATATTTAGGAATGTTCACGTGTACCCCACATGTATTTACGTATAGATAAAAATACGCGTCATTACCTAAATTAGCCTAAAATTAAGAAAATAATTAAAGAAAAATACAAAATAATTATAGAAAAATCAGAAGAGGATAAGCTGCAACAAGATAAGGTCGTGGTCAGCAAAAAAAAAATAACCAACAAGAATTTGACAAACAAAAAGCCAAAAATCATGGAATTGGGGCAAAATCCCATCAAATTAATGCACATTAATTTCTACAATTGTCTATAAATAGGGGAAAAAAATTCCAGAAGTCCTTTGGTCAGTTTAGGATTTGAAAAAAATCAAAACACCGAAAAAATCGAGAGAAAATCCAGAAAAAAAAAGGAAAACTGTGCAGTTAAGGATTTTAAAGGGAACCTACACCAGACGAGGAACTGGGAGTGGACGGCCACCACCACCACACGTTGGTGGAAGCGCCTAGGCCGGCCGATAATTCCACGCCGGCCCGCGGTGGCCGGAGCTACCCAAACCGGTGAGTCCAAATTCCAGCCCGATTCTTGTGAAATTTTGTAAAAATAGTAAATATAATTAGAAAATTATGAATTTTGTTATTCTAGGATATTTTTGTATGCATTTTGTAGGAAAAATATTTTTTAGATGAAAACATGTCCCATAATATAGGGTCCTTATGAAATCATGCAAAACCGAGCACATTTCGGTTTAGAAATAAATGACCTTAGGAGTGTAGTTTGGAGCTCAATTTTTTTCTGTAGGATGCTCATGTGATATAGAACAGTGATATGAAGCCATTTTTTTAAATTTAATTTTCAAAATTTTTAAGTTAATTTTTAGCCCTAAAATGATGGGAAAATTGGGTAATTTGGAGTTAATTAGGTGATTAGGATATTAATTACTGATTTAGATAGTAATTAGATGTTTAGGGATATTAATCTCTGATGTGGAAACCTAATCCTAGTGTATGGAGTGTTAAGTATAAGTAATGAAGGTGTTATGTGGTAAATGTAGAAAATTAGGAATATGTAGAATTAAAAATTAATAAATATGAAAAAATTAGGTTTAATTAGATAATAAAATAATGAAAATCAGAACATAACAAATGTGAAACAAAATTCAATTTTAGGTAATTATATGAAAAATGTAAAAATTTCTCACAACATGAGTAAATTTGGTACACTAATACGGATTTAAGTGTACCGGATGGAATAAAATGCTGACTAGGGGCAGTAATCGTATTTAGGAGATCGGGAAGTAATGTGATTAATTTCACATTATGGGTTGAAACGGATTTCTTGGGTTGGAATCTAAAACATTACTTAGAAATCGAACTAAAAACCTAATCTAGAAATCGATGCGGAAACCGAACCTGAACCTAACCCCAAACCTAAAATAATTATAAAAGACTTAATACCTAGATAATTAGGTATATTTAACCTTAAACAAAACCTAACAATAAGCGTTATCGGATAAAATGAACTTATAATATTATATGAAATACTGAAACCACGTTCGTGTTATAGGGATGATTGATGATGGCCTGAGCAAATCGGACCTCGAGTGAGTGAGCGAGGAGTCGAGGTAAGTTGGGATTAATACGATGCTGTATTTTGGAGGCTTAAGATTATACTTGGTTGTGCTTGTTAGATAGAGAATGTGTGCATGTACTTGATTATGGGTGATGCTATGATTCTGTTTGTTGCTCTGGCACATATTGTATGACTTGTATGAAAGGATTGATCACCCTAAACTGGACTTAACCAAATATCCGACCAGTAATTATAATCGGACATGCATGGCAACCCGTTAGGGGAACTTAGGACTCTACGGCCAAATACCGACCCCTTCGGAAGGGATAGCGCAGGATTGCAAAATGGTCCCTTCTTCATCCTCAGTCGAACTAAGTGACAGGAGAGGAGGTCGCGGTGAGGGTAAAGACAGTGGTTCGAAGGTAGTCACGGGAGGAGCAAGGTCTCCATTACACAAGCTTGGGTTTGGTCGTGAGTTGTTACATTAACGACAACTCCTCAACCCGGATTAGAGCGGACGCAATTTCTCTAATCTTACGACGGGCCGGACAACGTCGTGCGATGGCATTTGCTTGCACATGCATTGCACCTAATAAGTGACTGAAAACCTTGTTGTGTGTATGGTATAGTTTTAAGTCCTCCTCCCTAACTTATTGAGATGTGGTTGCTCGCATCCCTATAGACGTCGTGCAGGTGCTGGCTAAGAAGTGGCAACCAATTACTCTAAAGCTAGCAACTGTTGGATCCTGGGGAGTGAAGAAAAACATTGAAGAATAAACACATATTTTAAGGTCTAAGTTTTTATTTTAGAATTATTTTTCATTTCCGAATGATATAATACTAAGGAATATACTATAGAGAAATGTTGTAAACTTTAACTGCAATAACTGAATGATAACAGATATATATAATTCCTCACATTTATAGGTAAATAATTTATTTAAATTACAAACTGTTTACTTCAAAGCGGGTTAGTTGTGAACGCCTTGTGTGGATCAGGTCTAAGATAGCGGTTGTGAGGTCAACTTCTATCTTAGGGCGGTTTACACGGCGGGGCTGTTACGACTCTGCCGCTTCAGGGCGTGACATATACTATAGCGTCGATCAAGTTGACACCACAACATTCATGTGCTGGGAACTATGATATACCAATATCTAACTACGTTATTTCAACATATAAGTTTATAAGGGCAACCTTACATGAGATTAGCATTGGCCCCCTATACTCAAGGATGAGTTGGGAAAGTACAATTAGCAAACAAAATTTTTTTTAAGTTGGATATAAGTTAGTTTGGTTTAATTTTAGTCTAACAAGTACAACTAACAAACTTGCACTATGTACCTAAATAATTGAGTAAATCACTACTAAATCCAAACTATGATCGTGAACCTAATTTCATGGAAAACAAGTTTTAGTTAGTTTACTCTCTTAGTCTAAATCAAAGTTGACAACTTCTTAACTCATTAACTTTATCCTAACTCATAACCAATTTTAAACCATCTACCAACATACTCCTCACAACTTATAATCAAATTATCCTCATTGAACTCCTGTAAATCCTATGCACTCTTGAACCAATCCTTTAACCCAAAACAAACCATGTTGAACCAAGTTTGAAGACAAAACTTAAGTTAAATCTCTTTATGCTCTTTAACTAACCCAAAAGCTTACAAGAAATAACTTAAGAAAACTCAGTAATCTTTTAAACATTTGAATATTTTTGCAAAGGAAAAATAAGGGAAACACTTAGTTAAAACATTGGTTTTGGAAGAACATAAAAAAAAAAAACAAGTGTAACTTGTTTAGGGGATGGCATTTGGAGGCTACAAGAGTTGTTGTCCAGATGCCACTCAAAATTTGCTCTTGGGTCACAAATTGGGGTTTTGGCATTTAGACACTAACATGAATGGTGTTTGGACTCCATCTAAAGAATTTGCAATTTTTGCAGATTTGCACCCTTCCACCTAAACACATTTCCGATGCCTCTTTCAACTCAACACAAAAACATCCCTTCCTAGCAATACGTATACATGAAAGCAACTTTCCCTTCAATTTAAATAACAACAACCAACAAAACACAACGTTCATACCCTAACTCCAAACACAAGCCTAACCTTCACGTTCTATTAACAAAATTCAACTTCCAATAATATCCTTTAACGAGATAGAAGAAAAGATAAGGAACTTACTTGATATAATTGAATGAGAGCTTAAAACCTCCAAAAGCAAGAGAAAACCCACAAGGAAGTTTGGATTTCAACTCATTAGAAATGGAGTTTAAGGGCTTGACTTAACCTTGTAATTGAGATTGTTGCGAATTTTTCCATGAGTTTTAGGTGCTCAGGAGCTATCCTTAGCTAGTGTTTTAAAGAGGATTTGGGGGAAGAGGTGAAGAAAGAGGTTAGAGTAGGTAAATGGGGTATAGTGTTTAGGGAAGGGATAAACACAACCTAAACACCCTAACCCCAAACATAAAACCAAACCTTCACATTATATTAACAAACTGCAACTTTCAACAATACCAACTAACTAGATAGAAGAAGAGATAAGGAACTTACTTGATACAATTGAATGAGAGCTTACAACCTTCAAAAGTAAGAGAAAACCCATAAGTGAGAGTTGCACATCTAAAGGAAGTTTAGATTTCAACTTCTTAGCTCACAAAACTACTAGAAAAGGAAGTTTTTAGCTAAGAAAAGCTTGGAAATGGAGTATAGAGGCTTGACTTACCTTAAAACCGAGATTGTTACAAATTTTTCCTTTAATTTTGAGTTCTTAAGAGCTATCCTTAGTTAAGGTTTTAGAGAGGGTCCAAGGAAAGAAGAGAAGAAAGAGGTTAGAGTACGTAAATGGAGGCTTGGAGTTTTGTAAAGGGATAAGGCGAATGGATTAGGGTAAAGGAGAGGGTTAATGTCCAAAGGACATATTTACAAAAATGCTCTCTTAATGTGTTATCCTCCTTAAAACCTTACTTTCTAAAGGAACACAATTTTTGCTAAGATAAATTGGGCATAAAGAAGACTTTATGGAAGAAAAAGAAAGATGAAGTAATATTAGATGTTTTAGGTTCAATAAGCTCTTTTAGGGGCCTTTAAAAAAGAGCTAGGTTTTATTTTCTAACATTTTTTACTTTTCTAATATTGAATTGCATTTTGACTCAGTGAACTTAGCTAGGTCACTTAGGTTAACAATAGATTGGTTAGGTTGCTTAAGTTATTGAGTTAATACCCAACCACGTTCTAACGAAAAATTGCCTTCTCCCATCATCAAATTAAGTTAAATTGACCCAATCAATTCGAGTTTAACTACACTAGTTAGTAAATGAGATTAGTCAGGGGTTAGCCAATAGATTATACGAGTTCGATTTATCTTATTTCTATATTTATACCTTCTAATATCAATAACGTTTCTTTTTAGTTGTGTCCTTAATAGCTAGGAAAGAGTAAATAATCCTAGCATACTTTAAAACAATTTATTTCTTTTGGTTAAGTAAAAAAGGAAAATAAAGGAGTAAACTGCAGGTTTAGTTATATGTGTATGGACTTAAATTTTTTTTTTAAAAAAAATAGATAGTTTTTGTTTTGAAGAGCAAGAGATAGGTAAGAGAATTCAAAAAATGATTCTATTTATTGATTGGAAATTATGAGATCTTGTGTTTTTAAGATTTTACGAATCATATTATCATACTTTTATTAACTTGAGTGAACTCTAACTTCGATCTTCATAAGACTTTGTAACCCTTAACCCCATGTCATTTTCGTATCAACTTCCAATGATGATTTGATAATATTGTTATTAGGATGCTTTTGATTTCCATGCCTACAGATGACCTCTATGGATTTGTGCTTTTTTTAAAGCCCATTCATTATCACCTAACCCTCTTCTTAATCTTGTTAACTTGTCCATTACACATTTGTGATATGTGTTGGAAAAAAAAAATTATTATAATTATTTACGATTCAATGATATTCAATTTTCCTTTTTTTTTTTCGATTTATTTGTGGTAAAATCGATAGTTCACTAGTGAGAGAAGACCAAAACTAACTAGTTTATTAGGCCAAGTGCAAGTACCTTAAGGATAGATAATAAGGGGTAGAGCTGAGAAATCTAAGCTGAGTTCAATGTAATAAGGAGGAAAATAATCAAGACTATTGGAACTTATCTTGAATTGAATTAAAAATCAAGTTTAAGTACAATTAAATTTAAGTTTACTCGAGGGAAGGAGTTTAGGCCAGGAAGAAGACAAGTCAACATAGGATTGCATGAGGTCGAGTCGGTGAATTAGAGCAACCTAAGCTAACGTAGATTAGAGGAACCAAGGCTGGTCGACCTAGGGCGGTCTACATTGGGAGTTTGAAAAACAACTATCGTTGAGTATTCGATCTTTCGAGAGATTGAAATCTTTCTTTTAGTTCTTTTGACAACTATTGAAGAACATTATTTTTGCAGCATTATTCGTCTACGGTTGCTTGCTTTTCTATATAGCTAAGGAGACATACATACCATATCTTTAATTTTGCGATTTATATAATCCAGGAATCGTGGTTTGAATCTAACTTTAGCTTTCCTAAGAATTAATATCAATAATATCGTTGTTGGATGTCAAGATGTATTCATGGAATTCGTATCAACTAGTTCAATGAATATGCAATGGTTTACTTTAAATTCCAGTACTAGAGAAGATAAACATATGAAGAAAAATAATGATCAAACCTTCTTTATAAACATATATATGTATATAAATTTCATCATATAAACATATATATATGTATGTAAATTTCATCATATGTCATTAGCAAGTAATTAGTTAAATTATATAAAGTAGCACTTTTGGTATAGATTAGTGTATGAATAAAAACTTAGAATGTGTGAGTTAATATAGAATGAATCAAATATAATATATGTTAAAAAATACATATTATAATTTAGTTTCCTTGCCAATGGAATATATAATAAAGTAAAAACCCGTAAAAATGAAGAAAACTTACAAGCAATCACTAAATAAGACATATATATTTAATACGAGGATCATCTTTATCTTAGGAGATCAATCCTGTCTTTTATTTTATCTTTAATTTGAATTCATTTAAATCTATATTATTAAATAAATTATGAATTTAATGAAATTGTATTCATTTAAATATTATTTATTGAATAAATTATGAATTTAATAATTCATATTTAAAATGATAAAAAATAAATGAATAATGAGATCGATCTTATCGAAATATAGATAGAAGATTGTAAATTCTTCTCATAAAAAAAAATTAAAACAATTCGTTTGTGAAAAATTAATTGTTTGGAAAGTTTCATACCAAAATTAATCCATTCAACCTTGATGTCATATATAGATAATTAGGCTCTTAATAAAGTATTATCAGTTACCTCTTAACTAGACTCCAAGTTATAAAATTCTAATTTTTGCCAAAACCTTCGATTTAACGTTAACCTTTATGAAAATGCGGAGGCTTCAAACTCCAAAGAGCCGGTGCAAAATTTAAATCTCAATAGAAACCCTGTATCAACCAATTTAAAAAAAAGCCTCACCTTTTTATAAGTAAATAAAAACAGAATATACTTATATCCCTCTCTCTCTCTCTCCCTTCCATAACCTCAAAAACCAAAACGACACAACGAGATTACAACCAAAGTGAAAGCTAAAAACCAGCCCAAACTGGTGCCGATGAGCCATTAAAACCTGAAGAAACACCATCCAAGGCACACATCCACCAAACCCTAACCCTAGCTCCTTCTTCTTCTACTTCTCCTCCTCCTCATTCTCCTTCACACTACCATGACCGACACAACAACAAGAGCGCCGGCCTCCACCTCAACCTCATCAAAGAAGGAAAACCAGACCCTCCTCTTAGGACGTTACGAGGTCGGCAAGCTTCTGGGTCATGGAACCTTCGCGAAGGTCTACTACGCGCGTAACGTCAAAACCAATGAAGCCAGCGCCATCAAAGTCATCGACAAGGAGAAAATCCTCAAATCCGGTCTCATCGCACACATAAAGCGCGAGATCTCTATCCTCCGCCGTGTCCGACACCCCAACATCGTCCAGCTCTTCGAAGTCATGGCCACCAAGACCAAAATCTACTTCGTGATGGAATACGTGCGCGGTGGCGAGCTTTTTAACAAAGTGGCCAAAGGGAGGCTTAATGAATCCACGGCGCGCAAGTACTTTCAGCAGCTGATTTCGGCCGTCGCGTTCTGTCACGCGCGTGGGGTTTACCACAGGGACCTAAAGCCGGAGAATTTATTGCTTGATGAGAATGGGGATTTGAAAGTCTCGGATTTCGGACTCAGCGCTGTTTCGGATCAGATGCGGCAGGATGGGTTGTTTCATACATTTTGTGGGACCCCGGCGTACGTCGCGCCGGAGGTTCTTTCACGTAAAGGGTATGATGCTGCTAAGGTTGACATTTGGTCCTGTGGTGTTATTTTGTTTGTTCTTATGGCTGGTTACTTGCCTTTTCATGATCATAACATCATGGCTATGTATAAGAAGATTTATAGGGGTGAATTTCGGTGTCCGAGGTGGTTTTCCACGGAGTTGACTAAATTGCTTACCAGGTTGTTGGATACGAATCCCGTTACTAGGATTACGATTCCGCAGATCATGGAGAATCGATGGTTTAAAAAAGGTTTTAAGAAGATTCAGTTTTATGTCGAGGATGATAAGGTTTGCAGTGTTGTCGAGGGTGAGGATGAAGGAGAGACTGAGAGTGAGAGCGAGAGAGAAAGTGATATCGAAGGGTCAGAGTCGGATTCTGAACTAGTAGAGAGGAATAGGAAGAGGATGGGTGCCACATTGCCTAGGCCCGCAAGTTTGAACGCATTCGATATAATATCATTTTCGCGGGGGTTTGATTTATCGGGATTGTTTGAGGAGAGAGGGGAGGAGGCTAGGTTTGTATCGGGGGCACCGGTTTCAAAGATTATATCGAAATTGGAGGAGATTGCAAAGGGAACTAGTTTTACGGTGAGGAAGAAGGATTGTAGAGTGAGTTTGGAAGGATCCATGGAAGGAGTTAAGGGGCCGTTGACTATTGCTGCAGAGATTTTCGAGCTTACCCCGTCGTTGGTGGTGGTGGAGGTTAAGAAAAAAGGAGGAGACAAGGAAGAGTACGAGGAGTTTTGCAACCGGGAATTGAAACCCGGACTGCAGAAGTTAACAATGGAAGAGGCCGCATCGTCATCTTCATCTTCTTACTTGCCGACTGACACAGATGAGTAGAGAGAGGTTATGAGGAAGGTGAAGGGTATGCCTTTCTTTACTACCTCTCTCTTCTACTTTGGCTTTATACTACATTGAGCTTCTGTATGATAATTTTTTTTTCCCTTTTCCTTCTGTTTTCTCATTATGTTTTGATGTGTTACTACTTAGTATTAGATGGTGATAATACATAACTGAAATGCAATCCTTGTATCGATCAAAGTAGATGGAATTACAGAGAAAATATAGAAGTTACCAAACCCAGGTTCCTCTGGGTGAGTATGTTTTCGATTGATAAGGAGGAATGGAGCAAATTGCTTCACGATCTACTGCTTTCAGTACTTTCTATGCCTTGATGTTCATCCTATATGTTTTAACATCCGATGTATATGTTTTGGGTTACTTCACCTCATAAGGAAGCATATGATTTCTTATAGTTACCTTATGGCTGTATGGTCAGACTATTTCTTCGGAACCATCTGTTTCTTTGAAACATGGATCTCTCGAGTGCCGGTATAGTTTTTTATTTTTTGCAGAACTTTCCCCTATACACTACTTAACAAAATGCATGCATGTATTTCTCGGTGGATCCAGCCACTTTATGGGATGGGAGGCTGCTTAAGGTATGTTTTGGATTTTAGCCGTTTTTAGTTTAGACAGAAGCAGGGGAAGTATATGTTCGTGAGAACTTAAATATTTGATACCAAACTTTGGAGCTTCTGGAGGTTGAGTGAGCTGTAAAACAAGCTTAAATGTTGTAGGGCATAAGTACCAAGAAACCTGAAAGTTTCACTAGCAATGAATTCGATGGCGAACTAGCTCATATGGCTAAGATTTTGCAACTTGGGCCAGAACAGAAGGACGGTGCTTCGTATCAAGAAAATTAAGAGAATAAATGTGAAGAAAGGGATGAGTTTTAGGAAAGGTGTTGCTTGATTTATGCGTTGTGACATTGGGGTTCAGTCAATCTGTGTGGGCAAGCTTGCACGAGTTACGTATGCCTAAGGCAATAGAATATGGCGGCTTTAGGCATGAGTTTTAGATACATGTAGGATCAGTTTGATTGGCTAAATCAGGATTTGGATCACTGATGATTAGAGAGTATAGATGCGAGTCACCATTGTGGTATGTGGAGGGAAACATGTGTGTAGCACAACTTTTTGCCTGCCCAATAAATGCACCTAACCAGAGCACATGCATGAGGCCTCTCTTCCCTATTGTAAGATGCTAGTTTCCTAAGATACGCGGTTTTAGTTTTTCCTCCCTTATTGTGGGACCACGGTGTTATAACCATATACTTGCTAGAACATTTTAGGTCAGATGTGGTAAGGAGTCTATAATCCCATCTAAATATGGGTGCTAGGAGATAAACATTCTTCGCCATGGAAGATAGATGTGCCAAACACTTTGGAAACAATTGTATATTAGTATGGCATGTGATTTCAATTCATGTATGCCAAACTGATCTATTGCCTCCTAAGCACCTGGAGCAACCATCTTCCATGGTGTCAATGCCGCTCAACTATTTGCCAATTCCAAGGCTGAGAAGGTGGAAGTGACGGTTGTGGCATAAGCAGTGCTCTGCTTAGAGCTGGTCATATATATGATTCGAGCAGTTGTCACTCATTTTTCCTCCTCCTATAGGGTCTAGATATGCAGTTATGAATAAGCTTCCTTCAATGGCACACAAAAAACAATTTGCAACGAGGCAGATCTTGGATTCGTTGCGCGTTTCTTTTACTTTTTTTTTTTCGCTTGATTTAGCCCTGGCTTTGTAGACTTTGGTGCAGGTAGAATGTCGGGCGCCATACTTTCATGTAGTTTTTAATGTAGGGTTCATGTTCGTTTGTTCTTTACTGCTTTTCACCCTCCGATCGTGTTATCTCCATGCATCATGTGAACTAATTCAAAATGGCTACCTGCATCTTTGAAAGCGCCATAAAGCCTGGAGATGCTGTTGCCAGAAATTGGCTTCTTGGACCACATTCCTCTCCTACCTTGGTTATACCACTTGTACCCTTAGAATATGCTATGCTCTCTTCAGAAAAACAGTTGGATAATTTCTGACTTTCCATCTAGAGGTAGTCCTATTGATTTTCTATCCTAGGGTATCCTATTAATTGAAAAATAACTGAAAAGAGATGGGGTGATCCAGGGATCATGCCAGCTTCCGCGCGTGCTCCTTGATGCTTATGTCCTCGTTGGCTCTTCTTGAGCTTTCCTAGAATATTCTTCATTCCTAAATACGTGCCGTCTTAAATTTTCAGTGCTTTAGGGATGGGAAATTAAGCAAAGGAACGAGGTGGTTCTATTAGATACGAAAGGTTAGGTTGTGGTTGGTGATGATAAACCAAAAAAGTGTTGGCTTTACGGTTAAATTTGATTGCAACAGTCTAAAGTAATGTTTCAAACAACCTCAAAAAAAAAAAAAAAAGAAAGAATAGAATATTACATGTTGATCATCATTTGACCTTTGCTTTGAAATTAGGTGTTCTCCAACATTAAGTATTTTTTTAAAAATTAATTTATTCCGAGATTTTATAGTCCTCATTATTTGCAGTGACATGGGGTAGATTCTTGGGTGTATTATTCAAATGTCATGATGTCCTTATTCGAAGAACTCGACATATGGTCTGTCAAAATATTCAGGATACTAAAGCACCAAGTTGCCATAAATTTAGGATGGTCCTAGATCTTGGGGAATAAAAAAAATACCCTTTGTTCAAAGAAAATATTTAATCATAATTTTGAGTAGCATATAAGTATTAATGAAAGTAATGATTTAGTATTATTGATATATCACGTGAATTTGAATAATATACGGGTATCAATTATCGTAATGGTTGTATTATTTCTTCTTTTTTCTTTTAAAAGATATATATCTTAAATTATTATTTAGAGTTTTAGATAAATTTTTTTGAGAAAAATCTATTATTACATATCTTTTAGGACTTATTGGCGCGTCTTTTTAGAATTTTGGAAATTTATTCCTTTATGTATACTAGCTTTTTGATTGAAGACCTTTAACCCTTTTTTCCCCCCTTAATCGAGTCTAAATTGTTTTTCAAGTTTTATAAGAAAAAAGTGATTTCTGTCTGTTAACTTTTGATTGGTTATTATAATTTATTTAATAAAATAAATGTAATCAAATATAAATAGTATGGCAAGACATGATAAAAATTTTACAAGAAATTACTTATGATTGGTCCGCGGTTCCTAGTCCATGGGCACCTTCACTAGGGGGGTCATTTGACAATAAATTAGTAAGGAAATTAAAGGAATTATAGACAACTATGTCCAGAAAGAAAGACGTAGCTCGAGGTGTCTGGCTGGCATAATTATTATGCAGCATAAATGAATGTGGGACTGCCTCATAATTAATTCTACTCCAAAATGCCTATTTTCAATTCCTTTTTGAATGGAACTTTTTGTTAAGAAACTAACGATATTCTACAAGCTTGTCGAAGAAAAATACTATTTTATTGGTAGAATCTTTAGCTTTCGGTCTTTAGTTGAATAATGGTGGATTCCACTATGGTATAATATTTGCTTAATGTGAAGGAGTAGGTAAATGAATTTTTATAAATGGAATTCCTCGGCATTTGCATATATTATTACACCAAAAATATGGAAATTGATATGTACTATTGATGCAACTGTAGCTATGTCGGATACGATTTTTATAAGATCCAAACTAAACCAGACACATATACGATTTCCCAAAGTCGAGATTACCATATATAAAATCTATCCTAAAACTTTATAGGAACCTAATGGGTAATTGTTGGATCGGATAGGTAAATTATTTAATGAGGCTTAGCTTGCTTGCATCCTTGAATGTACTGGAGGCATTAATATTGATTTTTATTTATTTTATCAAGTTCAAGTTTTCATCGAGTTTTATTTAAGTTTCAAAACACGATCCCAAACCATATAACACTTAGAAACAGCAGCAAAAACACACCTGACAACTATATGAAGGATGTAATTGTTGGATAGGATGGATTAGATATCGTCAAAGGATCCTCGGTGCAAGCACCGTGAAGTTATATGGTATAACAAAGGTAATAAACAAATTTAGTTAAGTGTGTTGGAAATTTAAGTGCTGTTATGTGAATATAAAAAAAATATTTAATGGTATTAATATATCATATATATTTATAATACGTAAGTATTAATAATATTTAAATATTTAATAATAAAAAAATGTTTTTTAAAAATATTAATTATAATTTTATATTTATTAAAATCTTATTAATATTTACACGTTATTTATCATGTTTTGTGTTATCATGTTTTGTGTTAGTTCCTTAAACAACCTTTCCATGAACATAATAAAGTGTAAAGAGTAAAATAAATGTCGACTATTAATTTGTCGGGCCATTTCTTTCGGAAATGATATTATTTTGAACGTCTATCTTATCATTCCTGAATATTTATTATGATTGGCCAGTATCAATTGATCTCTGTGCTATCACACGCTTGTTCTTTTCTGTTCTTCTTCTTCTTCTTCTTTTTTTTTTTCATTATTTTTATTTTTGGCCAAGAGGAAATATAAAAAGGGTAAAGATTAAGTGGTAATCATCTTTGTGCGAATTACACGAAAAGATTGATAGAAAAAGTTATGAAAGATGTGAACTTGGAAGGATCCTACCAATTTCAAGTACCACTATCTTTTCTTTTCTTGTGCTAAATGTACGAAGGGTGCACCGTACACGTTTCCATTTCGAATTGCCTATCGTGACTTTATGGCGTTGTCCCAAGTTACCTCCGAGAAACAGCAATCGATATGAAACCAAAAGTTTGGATCGAGTGAAAGTAAGAAAATTATGTGTTCATGAACCGAACGCGTTTATGTCAAGTTGCTCTGATTTAGTTGAAAACGGTTACGGCTATATCAAATCAAGTTGAGACACTTGTAATAGCATGATTGACTGGAATTGGTACCTATATAGTTCTAGTTTTACTTAAGTAGGTTTATTTAGGTTGAATTTAAGTGAATTCTTTTCTTACTTTAATATTATTAATATCTAAACTTAATTTGAATTAGAAGATAATCTTCCAGCTCGATTAAACTCAATTTGTTATAATTTTATATGGAAAAGTAGCATGAATTAAGTGTGACATTTAAGTTTAATGGGTTTTTTCTATTTATCATATTAGCATTTTGATTTATAATATTTAATACTCTTATTAAGAGATTAATTGTACAAAAAAGACAGTATAAAAAATGAGTGATTTGAGGAATGATTGGTTAAGAAATAGTAACAAGATAAAGTAGAGTGTAAATTATTCAAAGTGAAAATTATTTAAAATAAGTTAATATAAACATTGGCTTTTAAACGATAATGGTAATAATACAATCTCACCTAACATTGTTTAGTTGTATTTAAGAGATTATTGTTTAGTTGTATTTAAGAGATTTTCCTATATATTATGCTAGTTTTTTAAGTTCAGCTCTTTTCTTATATTTGGGTTGTACTACAATTGGACTTACACGTTAATCGAATAAAGTGTTTAATATTTAAGATCGATCCAATAAATCAGTTTAGTAGTAGCAATTTGAATTTAAATTTGAACTGATTGTTGTTGAACCAAACTCAATGCGCAATTTCTTAGCATGGTGCGTTTCATTTTTCTTTATTGTTTGTTTGGTGTCAGTCACAGTCGACGATCAAATTGACTGTGCGGCTTATTTTTTGGCATGTGGCAAGAAATTAGACATCCCTAGATTAAATAGATAAAAAATTGGACCACGTTTCTGGGAGCATCATATTGTCAATTTCCATTCTACGTAATTCATTATTGAAATCCTGCAATGTATATGTGAATCAGGTTGAAAATGAAGATGAAGACAAAGGCAAAAGATGAATGGGGACAAACAAGGTACCCTCCCCCATCACGACATGAAGAAACACTAGATACATTGATACGTGGTACCTAATTTTTTAATAGATTCCAATATATGAATACACTGAAATAATCAGTAGTTTGTATTGAAATTTCGTTAAGAGTTATATACTACACTTGCTAATATATGATATATCATACCTAATGAAGTGTTTACAAGATTTGTACGCTATTTTTCATTTTTCGTTTTTCCACTTATGAAATGTATTCGAGTGGAAAAAATTTTCTATATGGAGCCCATGATAAACACGTCTCGTGACTGTGATTTTTCTAGTGGCCCCTTCTTTTCCATAGGTGGACCAAAAGCCAATTAAATTGGTCCAAGAATTTACAGTAAAGAACAAGATCCCCTTATTCTGTACGACATCGATCAACATCTCGTACTTTGCGCACATTAGACCTGTTAATTAGTTTATATATATATATATATATATATATATTTTTCCCTTTCTTTCGGAGAGGCGATTGTTTGAACGAATCAAATACAACTGCTTTTACTCGTAAGATTTGCAAAAGGAGAAGACTTTTCTTATTTTACTCTCTATGAGAACTACACTGACTAGTTTCAAAATTAGTTCGATTCGCTTTAGCTTAATCTCGATTATTAAATGAGTCGAGCTTAAGTTTAATAAAAAACTTGTTTATCTAAACGAGTAGAATTCGAATTTTAATTCCAATTCACAAGTCTACTCACTTAGGCTTGTAAGTATGTTTATAAGCTTTATATATATATATATTATAAATATTATATATTACATATTATCAAAATCCAAATGTTAATATTTATTGTGAGATCTCATAATTAAGCGTTTTATAAGGTTATAATTATGAATACCTTATCAATACAAACTTAAAACTTTTGAACCAAGTGGTTGAAATGATCCATTAGTATTTATTGGTTTGATTATTTATTATTTTTGGTTAAGAGCGTTAGAAATAGTGTCGAAACGCACCCTCTATCAGTAGGTAGATGATTCGGGTTTAACTCTAGTTTAGAGAAGAAGAGGTTCCAAAAAGGTGGTGAGTATTACTAGAATGTGACTCTTTTCATGCTTTCAGAATGACCTATAGATAGTGAGTGACCCAAATTATATACTGAAAATAGGAAAAGATTTGAGCCCAATTAGAAGGTCTCGTCACAAGGATGTTATGTGTTTAAAGAGGAGAGACAAATTGTGAGACCTTATAATTAAGTATCCTACATGAATTGTAGGAGGTTGTATTACTAGTTTATAAGACAAAAGTTATGAACACCTTATTAATATAAATTTAAAACTTTTTGGTTAAATAATTGAAATGAGTCAATTAATGTTTATTAACTGGATTGTAGGAGGTTGTGTTATTAGTTTATAAGGCCAGGGTTATGAATACCTTATTAATATAAGTTTGAAACTTTTGGGTTAAGCAATTGAAATGGGTCAATCAGTGTTTATTAGCTTGACTATTTATTACTTTTAACATGGGGTATTACATGTATATAATATATATAACATGTTATAAAATAATATATGATATATAAATTAATTCTTGTCCACTGTTCCTTAATCTATTTGTATATGTAAGTGATAAGAGGCAAATGTACCTATTAATTTATAATACAATGGATATAAGTTCGAATGTTAATCTCTAAGATACCTCGAGTACTAATAGTAACCTTAGTTTTATCGTTTAATTGGAAAATTGTGATGCGTTGCATGAATTCAAAATATTAAAATTAACAAACTGATCTAATTATGAGACTTGATTAAGTAATTTGGGAAGCGATAAAATTAAGAACAACTTCAAGAAGGCAAATAATGTATTAGGAATTGTTTCCTTTAGTATTTAACATGTGACCACTAAAAATCTATTCAATTTCATCTTTATTATTCTTAACCAAAGGGATTCGCAATTAAAGTTAATACCTTTTTCAAGCATATAAATTCTAATCCTAAATTATTTACCAAAATCTCATCACTTAGTAATATAATTTAGAATTACATTAATGTACAATGAATTTCCATAAAAAAATAATGAATTTTCGGAAGAATTATACATCTTATTTTTAAGTACACATATAATTCTATTCAATTATGTCAATATCTTATTACTTTGATGTGATTTTTCAATTATCATGCATAATATCATAAATTGATACCTTAAAAATATCAATTAATAATAAAAACTTATAATTAAATAAAGAAAGATAGAAATTTTATTAAAAATTATTAATAAATTCAATAATCACACGAAACCTTAGGTTTCATCATGAGAAGTGTATTTAATATAAGAATTATCAAACATCCCCACACTTAAGTATTTGTTTGTCTTCAAGCAAATAAATCAAAATAAAAATTTTGAAACAAGAAATGCTGAATAAAATTTATCATTACTTAAGATACCGGTGAACAAATACACTTGATCGAAAGAAAACTAAGAAAATCATTTCTAATTAACTTGCAATGGTAAAGTCGATCAATTTTGCCCTTAACAATTTCGTAAGTTCACCTCACCATATTCGAATGCTCCAACAATACTTAATACTTAAGTTCATTAGTTAATCTATGTAAATCAAAGTTTACTCGAGTCATTTAATCAAGGATTCTTAAACTTGAAATTGAATTTAACATCTCGTGAGATGAGAAAGTGTCATAAAAATTTTGTCCATTTAATTAAAGTATATATATAGTTCTCTCTTCAATCTTACCAAGTACCATAATTGAAGACAAACACATTTTATATTCACTCATCCTTTGATCATTCTCTTAGTTCATACTTTTATTGTGAGGTTTTTAAATTTACCTTATTTAAGCATAATACCTTTAAATGATGGTTGTGTTGGTAGCAGGAAAAGATCTCACTCTTTTGATGAATTAGGACCGATCCATATCAACTTAGCCTTCATATTAGTAACGAGAAAGAACCCTGCTCTTCTCAGGGATCAAGGTCAATCCACGCCAACTTTTTTTTTTTTCCTTGCATTGGTATTGACATTTGAACTCAATCTTACTTTTTTGATGGAATAAGACAAGTCTCTACCAATTTTTTTCTTATTGACATTGGTATTGGGATTCAACCTTGCTTTTTTGGTAGACTAAGGCAAATCCTTACCAAATATATAAATATATATATATTTAAATATTTATGCACTTATTATTACTTTTTACTTTTTCAAGGGTTTCTCAAAAGTGAAAATTTGTTTGTTTGTTTGCTAAGGATTATAGGGTTTTAAAAATTTTTAAGAGAAACATATACATTAAAGTAAATTTAAAAATAACTATGACTAACTCTTAACTAATGATGTTGCTCCAATCTCAAGTCTTAGAGTTCCGAGCTAAATAACTTGTAACTTTTCCCTCTAAATGTTTGACTAATCTATTATGATAAAGTATAATATGATCAATAATGATCGGGATGAAATAGTCGATTTGGTCCAATTAAACACTTCAAATTGCAACACTTGTTAATCACCTATTGCAAGTTAACTTAAAAATTAGTTGGGTCAAATGCAAATAATTAGTCTCCTAAATATTAACAAATTTATATATAACCTTTTCGTACACTTAATAATGTACATTGTCCCTAATGTATGATTAAGAAAGTACAATAACAAGATATGAAACAATTACAATATATCATAGAAAAAAGGGAATACATGTATTGAAAAAGAAACTAACACTTCCTTAACTTGAAGCATAAGATGCTCTAGTGGAGGAAGGGGGGCTATTGGCTCAACAATAGTGCTCTCATGAGTGGAAGATGATGTAATGGATTTGGACCTCCTCCTAACGGTTTGCTTTTCATGATTCTTTAATGGTCACCTAAGAGGAAACATAACACTAATTAGATGTAAAGCATATTCCTTATACTTATTTCAAACTAAGAGAGATTCATGAATGAGTAGATGTGATGGATATTAGAAGAAATCTCATTGAGATATTTAAACAAACATGTAGAGCACACCTACAAAACTACTTGAGTTAAAAGAAATAGATAGAAAAATCATTAAACTTATTATGCAATTAACTCTTCAAGACAAAATTATGATGATATTAACCCCTCTCTATACTTCTAGTGGCTCAAATATCTCAAAATCAACGTGGGCATTCCAAATACTAAGTGGCTAAATTGAGTAGATCACATACAAATTGGAAGCTAAATTCATGTTTGATAGATTATAGAGCAATATCTAGCAACAATGTGCATAAAAAAGCATATAAATCCATCAACACAAGGAAATCTAGAATCTATTATCATGGGCACCATTTGTAAAAGACATAATTGTGTCTTGAGACATTAGATATATATGCATATTTATCATAAAAAAAAACTAAACAAGTTCTTAGACATGAATTTTGTTTAAAGCCACAAAAGCCCTAAATTTTTGTCACCTAAGCATGCATAATGATGAGATCTATGCATGAACAAGAGGTAGCATAAAGAAAGGAAAAAAAAAAAGTAGAGTGTGAGTTGAACTTACATGGATTATATTGGATTTGATGAAAAAAAGTAGTTGATGAAAAGTGGAATGTGAGAAGAAGAAAGAGGGAAGAGTACTTTTGTGTTTGTATCCGTGAGTGAAGAGTGAAGTGTGTTTATAAATGCTAGTCATGCATGTGTGTGTGTTGTGTAATTTTTAGACGAACATGGGTTGGGACACAATCATATCCCATACCTGTGTAACTTATTGTTTTGGGTATGGGGCAAATGCATCTTGGGTGAACACGAGCTGGGACATAATTGTATCTTGCACTAGTGTAACTTCTTTTCTTTTTTCTTTTTTTTTTAACTTTTATTATTATTATTTTTTAATTTATGTATGCCCAGCTAATGCATGAATTTAAATGTAAATAAAAAAAAACTTAAAGAAATAAAAGTAATTAAATTATAAAATGAATCAAAGAAATCTAATGCAAAAAATTAAACTAAAAAGAAAAGCCTACTATGTTGCATTTATCAATTTATCAATTTCATTTAGTTTTTAGGGTGCTACCTTGGAAACCTTGTAGGGGACGCTGTCCTCTTGACTCTTGTTGGCCAATCAATTAGCGGGACTACCGTATGCATAGCGTAATATAAAAGCGAACTTAAATCTATGACTAAAATTAAAACAAAAGGGAAACAAATAAAAGAAGCAAGGCAAATTTAGATAAAAATAAGATAAAATGAAATCAACTAAAGAACAAAAGTGTAAGCAAAGTAAGTTAAAGTAGGATAAATATTAAAAAGGAGTTAGACATGGTTTGCTTCCTAAGAACCACTATAGTTAACGTTGATGGGTCAATGGGATGCGTCTTCTCATTCTTGATACTTCATCTGGCTGGAGATAGGACTTCTCCCGTATCTTACTTTCGAACTCTCCATACGAGTACAGATTTACCCTTAAGCCATCGACCTTGCTAATTCCATTTCATTGGTGTATGACTTTCACATATTATCTCCTTATCTTACTACTTATCAAATTTATATAGCTCGAATTTCTTCATTTTGTCAACTTTTAGCTTGAATGCGATTGTCATTGGTACTTTTGAACTCTTCACCACAAAGACATGTTCCAAATGATCTCTTGACTATTTTGATTCCAATACTGATGGCTTCTCTTTAGAGGATTTTAACCTAAAATCTTTTGGCTTATGGAGTAGTTCAACCCTTTTCTTGCCCACAATAGGTTCATGAACTTCTATTTGAGTTATCACTTTTGCATGATTGGTGTTGGTCACCAAATTTTCGTCTCCCTTTTACAAGTAATAGTTGGATGAATCTTTAACAAGAGTTTCCTACACACATGTAGATATAACGACATTAGTTGTACCAACATTATGACCTGTGTCCTTTGAGTTAAGAAATTTGTCCATTGCCCTTGGAATTTTAAAAACTATTTCTTCATCCCTAACTCTTAATATCGGTTTATGTTCACTAACATAAAAAATAGCTATAGCAGTGGCTAAAAAGGGTCAACCTAAAATGATTGACACTTTAATATCCTCATTTATATCAAGTATAACACAATCCATGGGAAAGATGAATTTATCTACTTGCACTAAAACATCCTCTATGATGCCTCTAGGGTATGTGATAAACCCATAAGCTAATTAAAGACTTATGCACGTTGGTTTAGGTTCTCTTAATCCTAGCTTTTTAAACAATTTATATGACATCAAATTTATACTAACGCCTAAATCTGCCAAAGGATTATGTACTAACAAATTGCTAAGCACATAAAGAATAGCCAAACTCCCTAGATCTTTTAATTTTTGTGGTAACCTTTTCTGGATAAGTGTCAAGCATTCCTCATTCAATGTGATGGTTGTAAGCTCCTCCAACTTCCTCTTTTTCGATAGAATATCTTTTAGAAATTTCATATACTTTAGCATCTGTAAGATAGCATCAATAAGAGGTAAGTTAATGTGTAATTATTTGAAAAGGTCAAGGAATTTACCGAATTCCTTATTTTGATTAGTGTAATTCTGCTTGAGGTGTTGCGGGTAAGGGGTGAGAGGCTTCTGCTCCTTCGCTTTTAATGGTTCCATACTTTCTTTTGATTTTAGTGGCTCTACGTCTTCCTTACCTTTGACTTCCACTTCCTTCTCAATTACTTCCTTACCATCCTTTTTCTCAACTTGCAATTCTTTACCACTTCTCAAAGTTACTACATTAACATTCCTTAGGATTGATCTCGATGTTCCCTAGAAGTGTCCCTTATTGCTTTTTAGAGATCATTTTTCAAGTTGACCAATTTGGTTCTCAAGATTACAGTTGGAAGCCTCTTGATTTCTCAACGATAATTCAATGTTAAATAACCAGGCCTTATTGCCTTGAATATATTTAGTAAGAAGTTCTTCTGAACTGGACTTCTTCTCTTAAGGAAAGGGAGGTGATAATGTTTCTTAAAATCCAGGTAGACCAAAGTTGGTCTTCTGCTAGCCTTAATTCATATTCCCCATGAGAAATTGAGATGATTCCTCCATTCGAGATTATAAGTGTTGCTATATGGGTTATTTTGTTTCTTGAGTAGATTTCCTAGATAATCTACCTATTTCAATTGTTCTTGTGCTCTATAACCCTACATGCCAAAATTACTTATATTCGATTGTACTTGTTGAGGGTCGAAAGAGAGTGCATTAATCTTCTTGCTCAATAGATTTACCTTGGCTACCAAAGTAGTGGTTAAGTCCACTTCATAAATTCTTGCAATCTTTTGCCTAACTCTAGTGCTTTTCCACTGATAATTGTTCATCGCTATTCCTTTAATCAACTTTTGCACTTGCTTGAGTGTTTTTGTGTTCAAAGTACCTCTTGCGGATGCATCAATCATTTGTCTCGTAGATAAATTGAGACCATTATAGAAGATTTGAATTTGCATCTAAAGCGGGAGGCCATGAAGTAGGAACTTCTTAAGCAAGTCCTTGAACCACTCTTAAGTATCATATAGAGTCTCGGCTTCTAATTGGGAAAAAAAAAAGAGATGTCGTTCTGAAGATTAGCAGTCTTCGTAGGTGGAAAATACTTCGTAGGTGGTAAGGAGTTTAACCATTGTTTTGCTCTACCCTTCAAGGAAAAAGGAAATAACTATAGTCGAATAGTGTTGTCCATGGCTTTGTTGATTTTAAATGTATCACAAATCTCTAGAAAGCTAGAGATGTGAGCATTAGGATCTTCATCTTCGAGGTAGTCGAACTGAATATATTGTTGCATCATTTGTATAATGTAGGGTACAATTTAGTAGTTGTTAGCAACGACGGTTGGCTTTGTGATACTAGAATTAGCTCCTGTAAGTGTAAGCTATAAATAGTATGACATAGTTCGGTTTGTTTCATCATCGTTGTTGGCCATGAGTTCAGGATCTTGCAATGGATCTTCTTGATTGATGAATTGATTGTTGCCCTCTTTACCTTCTTCCTTAACCTCAACAATTGATCGGTCTTCTATGGCAGCTATAGTTTGTCTTGCTCGTAATCTCAAATTTTGAAAGATAGTTCTCTCAATTTCAAGATCAAGTTTTAACAAATCTTTTGGGTTGCTTCAAGTTATGCATTACAAGGATAAGAAATATAGAATTAATCACAACTCAAAGTAATAAAGAAAGGAAAACAATGAAAATAAAAGAGAAAAAAGAATGGTCAGAGTAATAAAGCAACTAGCGTTCTTAATATTGAAGTCCCTAACAACAACGGTAAAAGCTTAATACGAGACAAGTGTACTAATCAATTTATAATATAGTGAATATAAGTCCAAATGTTGATCCCTTAGAGATCTCGAGTACTAATAGTAACTTTAGTTCTATGATCTAATCAGAAAATTGTGATGGGTTACATGAATTAAAAATACTAAAATTAACAAACTAATCTAATTATAAGACTTGATTAAGTAATTTAGGAAGCGATAAAATTAAAAATGATTTCAAGAAGGCAAATAAAGTATTTATGAATTGTTTCCCTTAGTGTTTAACATGTGATAGCAAAAAATTTATCCAATTTTATCTTTATTATTCTTGACCGGTGGGATTAACGATTAAAGTTAACACCTTTCTTAAGCATATTAACCCTATCCCTAAATTATTTACCGGAATCTCTTTACTTAGTAATATAATTTAGAATTGCACTAATGTACAATGAATTCCCATACAAAAATAACAACTTTCCGGAAGAATCATACGCCTTATCTTTAAGTAGACATGTAATTCTCTTCAATTATGTCAAAATCTCATTACCTATGTGATTTCTCAATCATCATGCAAAATATCATAAATTGATACCCTAGAAATATTAATTATTAATAAAAATACATAATTGAATCAAGAAAGATAGAAATTTTATTAAAAATTATCAATAAATTCAGTAGTTACATGAAACTCTAGGTTCTGCAATCTTAAATACAAGAATCTTATGCTATGATGATGAAATTAAAAGAAAATTATAGTAAAATGAAGAAGTAAAATATGAAAAACTCTTTTTGTTGATGAGAAATCTCTTCTATCTTGAAGTTGGGTATTGCTTTCACCTTTTCCTCCTTCATCTTTTCAAGTCTCCTTAACTTTGAATGTCAAAAGTTATCTCCAAAACCCTGGCAAGTCTTTATATAATATATTAGAAAATTTCCTTTTTCGTCACTAGATATAGCCCGATACACAGTTGTGTCCACAAGCTGTGTAACTTTCTAACAAAAAATTATCACTTTCTCTTATTGTATAGATATGGCTTAAGGACACAGTCGTGTCTCAGGTTATATAACTTTAAAACTTCATAATTTATTCATTTGAACTTCAAATTAAGTGAAACTTGATTCCTTTTTTTTTTTCATTTTCAATCCAAGAACGCATTGTCATGCTTTGAAGCGGCAGATTCGTAACAATCCCACCATTTAAACCATTCTAAGATAGAAGTTGGCCTTACAACCGTTATCCTAGACCTGATCTATACAAGGCGTCTACAACTAACCCACTTTGAAATAAACAGTTTGTAATTTAAATAAATTATTTACCTAAGAAAGTGAGAATATATATATATATATACTATAATTTAGTTATTACAATTAATGTTTACAACATTTTACTGTAATATATTTCCTAGTTATTACATTATTTAAAAATAAAAAATTTTAAAATAAAAGCATAGACCTTAAAAATATATGTTTGTTCTTCAAATGTTTTTCCTCATTCCCTAGGATCTAGTATTTGCTAGCTTTAGAGTAGTTGTAAGCCGCTTCTTAGCCAGTACCTGTACGACGTCTATAGGGATGTGAGCAACCACAGCTCAGTAAGTTACGATGGAGGACTTAAAACTATACCATAAACACAAACATGGTTATCAACTAAATCATTTGGTGCAATGCATGTTCAAGCAAATGCCATTGCATGACGTTGACCCCGCCCGTTGTAAGATTAGATAGATTACACTCGCTCTAATCCGGGTTGAGGAGTTGCTGTTAATGCAACAGTTCACAACTAAACCCAGGTTTGTGTAATGGAGACATCGCTCCTCCTGCGACTACCTTCTAACCATTGACCTTACCCTTGCTACGACCTCCTCTCTTGTCACTTAGTTCGACTAAGGATGAAGAAGAGACCATTATGCTATCCCTTTCGAAGAGGTCGGTATTTGGCTGGAGAATCCTAGGTTTCCCCTAATGGGTTGCCATATAGGTCCGATTATGATCACAGGTCATATATTTGATTAGGTCTAGTTTAGGATGATCAATCATTTCATACAAATCATATAATGCAAGCCAGAACAATAAATAGAATCATAACATCACTTATAATCAAGTACATGCACACAATCAACTATCTAACAAGCACAACCAAGTATAATCTCAAGCCTCTAACAAACAGTAACGTATTAATCCCAACTTACTTAGAATTCCCAGTCGCCCAATCACTTAATTGCAAGTCGGTTCGTCTCTGGGTATCCTATAATACAAATACATTTTTTTAGTACTTATACTTTGATGATTTGTATTCTAAGTTATAATTTAACTCATTTCTCCATATATACCTATTATTTACTAATGATTCATTTTACCTTATTTCGAGGTTCGGTTTTTAAATTAGATTCTAGTTTTGATTTTATATTATTTTTTACTACGAGAAATCCTAAATATGCTCAAATCCTAATGTGAAATTAATCACATTAAGCTCGAGTATTCTAATATCATATTGGGTCTTAATTTAGTGTTTTAAACTGTTTGGTATATTTTAATTCTAATTGGGGTACCGGATTTACTCTCGATGTGAGAAAATCTTACATTTTTTATATAATTACATAAAATTAAATTTTGTTTTAGATTTATTATATACCGATTATTATTATTATATTATCTAAATAAACCTAATTTTTTATATTTATTAATTTCCAATTCCACATATTCTTAATTTTATACAATTACTACATAATTCCTATATTAATTACACTTAAAACTTCAAAGACTAGGATTAGGTTTCCACATCAAAGATTAACATCTCTAAACATCTAATTACCATCTAAACTTCATAGGTAATATTCGATGTGGAACTTTAGAAATAGGCTTAGTTTTAGGTACTAAAGAAGCAGCTTCAGGAGCTATTGGATAAGAAGTTTATTTGACCGAATGTTTTACCATGGGGAGCACCGGTATTGTTTGTGAAGAAGAAGGATGGTACTATGAGATTGTGTATGGATTATCAAGAGTTAAATAAGGTTACCATTAAGAATAGGTATCCGTTACCTTGCATTGATGATTTGTTTGATCAACTACAAGGTGCAACTATGTTCTTTAGAATTGATTTGAAATCAAGATATTATCAATTGCGAGTTAAGCCAAAAGATGTGCATAAGATCGCATTTAGAACTTGATATGGTCATTATGAATTTTTGGTGATGCCATTTGGTTTAGCGAATGCCTCAACTGTATTCATGGACCTGATGAATCGCATATATCAACCATATTTGGATAAGTTTGTTATGGTGTTTATTGATGATATTTTGATTTATTCAAAAACCAAGAAGGAGCATGCAGAGCATTTACGATTGGCATTATAGAAGTCGAAAGAGAATAAATTGTATTCCAAGTTAAGTGAATGTGATTTTTGGTTGGATAGAATTTCTTTTTTAGGTCATATTTTATCTGCTGAGGGAATCTCTATAAACCCTGATAAAGTGAAAGCAGTAATGGATTGGAAGCAACCGACTACTATAATCGAGATAAGGAGTTTTCTCTATATGGTTGGATACTATTGACAATTCATAAAGGATTTTTCCAAAATTGCTAAATCATTAACTTGATTGACCTAGAAAGATAATAAATTTGAATGGAGTGAAGATTGTGAAATGAGTTTTTAGGAGTTGAAGAAACGATTGGCTACAGCATTGATATTAACATTACTTGATCCGGATAAGCCTTATAATGTGTATAGTGATGTTTTACGGAATGGATTGGGTTGTGTATTAATGTAGGATAGAAAAGTTGTCGCATATGCATCAAGACAATTGAGGTCACATAAGAGGAATTATCCAACCCATGATTTAGAGTTAGCGGCTGTAGTGTTTACTTTAAAGATTTGGAGACATTATCTATTGGACAATGGTGGGAGATGTACATTGATCATAAGAGTTTGAAGTATTTCTTTACTCAAAAGGAGTTGAATTTAAGACAAAGAAGATTGTTAGAATTGATTAAAGATTATGATCTGAATATAAATTATCACCTTGGAAAGGCTAATTTGGTGGCGGATGCATTGAGTCGAAAGAATTATGAACAGATTGCCTTATTGTTAACACTTCAATGTGCATTAGTTCATGAATTTGAGAGGATCCGAATTGGGTTTGACTGGTGTGAACCTAATAGTCAGCTGATGAATTTGGAAATGCAACCTATTTTATTAGAGAGAGCAAAGCAGAAGCAAGAGGAAGATAAGGGTCTGATGGAGATAAAAGAGAAATTAAGTAACGGATAGGACCTTGACTTTAAAGTGGATGGAAGAGGTATAATAAAGTTTAGAGGAAGAATATGTGTACCACAAGATCTCGACATAAGGAAGCAAATTTTGGATGAAGCGCACATTACAGGTTATATTGTGCACCCAAGAGGAAATAAAATGTACCAAGATTTGAAACTCATGTATTGGTAGGATGAAATGAAGAGAGATGTGGCACAGTATGTATCAGATTGCATTACATGCCAACAAGTTAAAGTATAACACCAGAGATCGAGTGGACTATTACAACCTTTAGAAATACTGAGATGGAAATGGGATCATAATACTATGGATTTTATGGTAGCACTACCAAGGACTCAAGTTGGATATGATTCCGTTTGGGTAGTTGTGGATAGACTAATGAAGAGTATACATTTCTTATCTTATTGGATGGGTGCTTCAATGGAAAAGATGGCTAGACTCCATGTACGAGAAATAGTAAAATTACATGGTGTACCTGAGAGTATTGTTTCTGATCGGGATAGTCAGTTTGTATCCAAATTCTGGGAGAGTTTACATAGAGCTTTGGCTACAAAGTTGCAGTTTGGTACAGCTTATCACCCATAAACAGATGGGTAGTCTGAGCAAACAATTCAAACTGTAGAAGATATGTTACAATCTTGTGTATTAGATTTTGGAGGTGATTGAGATAAATATTTACCGTTGATAGAATTTTCCTACAATAATAGTTATCATGCAACTATATAAATGACACCTTATGAAGCATTATATGGGAGAAAGTGTAGATCACCACTGTATTGGGATTACGAAGAGTATACCATGATTGGACCAAACATGATCAATTAAACAAGTGAGAAGATTAAGATTGTTCAATAGCGAATGAAAGAAGCTCAAGACTGATATAAGAGTTGGGTAGACTTGAAAAGAATGCCATTGGAGTTTGAAGTTGGTGATCATGTTTATATTAAGATAAGCCCATTCAAATGACTTAAACGGTTTGGCTTAAAGGGAAAACTGAGCCTACAATATATTAGTCCATTTGAATTATTGGAAAAAGTTGATAATGTATCCTAGAAAGTAGCTTTACCTCCAAGTTTATCGGGCTATCATAATTTATTCCATGTTAAGAAAATTCGTTAAGAACCCGAATACGATAGTAGAGATAGAGCTAGTGGAGTTAACAAGGAATTTCCAATTTGTGAGGCAACCCATAAAAATACCGAATAGTCGGGTTCAGAAGTTAAGAAATAGAGATGTGAAGTACGTGAAGAGTCAATGAAACGAAGGTTTAGACTTGGAGATGACTTGGGAGCCAAAAGCAGTGATGGTGAAGCAGTATCTATGGCTTTATAACTTTCAGGTTAGTAAAAGTATGTGAATCTGTTTAGTCATTTAAGTACAATTTAGATATACAGAAGTTTTAAGGATAAATTTTTTTTGAAGGAGAGTGGAAATGTAAGCCCTAAAGTTAAGCCAAATGACCGTAGGATTGAATTTAGTATACAAAGTTTAGGGCGATCGGTTAAAGGATCCGATCAAACTTAAATTATAAATTCTAGATAGAAATATTAGTAAAAATGATCCCGTAAACTTGAATTTAAGAAAATAAGTAATAAAATAAGAGATTATAAAATTTTCAAATTTTAAGTATAATCCTTGTTAATTATTGAAAAGGCGAAAAGTGTAATCTAATAATTAATGAATTGCTAAAGATAGATTATATGTATACTAAAAATCATAGAATGACCTAAATAATAATTAGGAATATTCACATGTACCCCATATGTATTTACGTGTAGATAAAAATACGCGAAATTATTTAAATTAGCTGGAAACTTATTAAGTAATTAAATAAAATTATTAATTAATTAAGAAAAATTAGAGAAAAAGGGAATGAATTGGATTTGATCATGGTACGTTAGGAAGTGAAGAAGAAAAATTAACCAATAAAAAACAAACAATACAAAAGGCAAAAATTTAAGGTATTTGGGCAATATCTTGTCCAATTAAATACATACTAATTGCTACAAAGCTCTATAAATAGAAAGAAAAATTACAAAACTCATTTGGACAGTTAGAAGTTATAAAAAATTGAGAGCACCGAAATTTGGAGAGGAAAATTAGGGTTTAGGAAATTATTAAAGAAATTAGTGCAGTAGAGGCTAATGAACTGAAACCACATACCACCATTACCTATAATCGATCCACCATCACCACGCTACTCTATACCCACCGCTTGGACTGGCTGACACATCTGGACTGGTGTTGGAAGCCCAAAAACCATCGGACCGGGTGAGTTTCATATCTACTCTGATTTTGTATAATTTCTTAAAATTATTTATTTTACCTAGAAAATTATGAAATTTATTATTCTGAGATTTTATTGTATATAGATTTAAGGAAAAATAGTGATTAAGTTTAATCACATCTGAAAATATAGGGTTCTTAGTAAATTAAGCAAAACTGAGTATAATTAGAATAAAAATAAATAGGTTTAGGAGTGTAGTTTAGAGCTCAAATTTTTTCTGTAGAATGCTTAAGTGATATAAAGCAATTTTTTTAAATTTAATTTTTGAAATTTTTAAGTAAATTTTTAGCCCTAAAATGATGGAAAAATTGGGTAATTTTGGGTTAAATAAGTGATTAATTATTGATTTAGATGGTAATTAGATGTTTTGGTATGTTAATCTCTGATGTGGAAACTTAATCCTAGCTTTTAGAGTGTTAAGCGTAATTAATATAGGAATTATGTAGTAACTGTAGAAAATTAGGAATATGTGGAATTAGAAATTAATAAATATGAAAAATTAGGTTTATTTAGATAATATAATAATAAAAACCAATATATAATAAATCTGAAACAAATTTTAAAATTTAGATAATTGTATAAAATCGGAGCAGATGTGAGACTCACCCAGTTCGATGGATTTTGGGCTTCCAACACCGGTCTAGGTGTATCAACCAATCCAGGCGGTGGGTCCGGAGTGGGGTAGAGGTGGTGACTCAGTTCTAGGTGGTGGTGGTGTGTGGTTTTGGTTCACTAGCTCCTACTGTACAGATTTACTTAATAATTTTCTAAACCCTAATTTTTCTTTCTAAATTTCGGTGCTCTCAATTTTTTCTAACTTCTAATTGTCTAAATGAGTTCTATAATTTTTCTTCTTATTTATAGAGCTTTATAGTAATTATTATGTATTTAATTGGACAAGACATTGCCCAAATCCCTTAAATTTTGCCTTTTGTGTTACTTATTTTTTATTGATTAATTTTTCTCCTTCACTTTTTGACCCGGCATGACCAAATCTAAGTCATTCCCTATTCCTTTGATTTTTTTCTGATTTTTTCTTAATTAATTAATAATTTTATTTAATTACTTAATAAGTTTCCAACTAATTTAAGTGATTTCGCGTATTTTTCTCTATATGTAAATACATGTGGGGTACATATGAATATTCCTAATTATTATTTAAGTCATTATATGATTTTTAGTGTACAGATAATTTATTTCTAGCAATTTATTAGTTATTAAATTACACTTTTTGCCTTTTCAACAATTAATAAGTATTATACTTAAAATTTGAAAATTTTATAGTCTCTTATTTTATTATTTATTTTCTTAAATTCAAGTTTATAGGCGATCGGTTAAAAGATTCGATCAAACCTAAATTTTGTATATTAAGTTCAATCTTACACTCATTTGGGTTTACTTTAGGGCTTATGTGCATTTAAGCCTTGAAATAAAAAATTCACTCAATTAAGTATTAATTTCTTTAAAAATAACAAAAAATATAAGGGAAATACTATAAAATCACCATAAAAAGTGTATTTAACATAAGAGTTATTAATAGGCTCGTGAATAAACTTAAGATTTACTTACTTTAAACTTGGCTTGGCTTGGCTTGGCTTGGCTCGAGCTTGATTAATAAATGAGTCGAGTTTGAGCTTAAGATAAAGCTCATTTATCTAAATGGACGAACTCAAGCCTTAATTTTAAACTTCATTAAAAACTTGGCTTGAACTTGAGCTTGATCATTTTGAAACGAGTCGAGCTTATACTTTTAAAAGCTTAGCTTAGCTCAACTTAGCTTAACTCAACTTGATTTGTTCGCAACTTTAACTAGCTCTCATAAATTGATTGTAATATTTGAGTTCATCTTTTATGTACTTGTAATATCGTATATTTTAATGCATTACGTTAGTCATCACATATCATTGTACTCTTTTTTTTTGACATATTTAACCTGTTTCCTTATATATGCACATTTGTATATATATAAATATATTTATGTGTATGTGTATTATTTGAATTAAGATGCATACACTAAGGATGAAATCCGAGGAAAAAAAAGAATAATTCTCATAATTTATTAAAAAATGGGATAAACAAGTATTAGCATACACAAAATCAGTTATGAGACTAGATACAACTATACAGTTATAAAAGGGCAGAAGTTTCATTCTCATTAGAGCTATTTTATTTTATATACTTTTTTGAGTTGGATGTGCTCTTATGAAGTCATCGGAAATAATTTTACATTGAATTGGAAATAATTTTACGTTGAATTGGTTATTAGGTAGCTATCAAAAAGTAATGTTTGCTTAATTGATAAAAATGCCATGAAACGAGAAGTAATCTCACCTAAACTTTGTTTTGTTTTATGGCATAAAATATTAGTAAATAATAACAACTATATAACTTGCTATACTAACTTTATTTTTATAATTGATACTATAAAAACTCAATTAGGCAAATTAATTGATTGAAAAAGATCATTTTTGTAGCATTGGTGATGAAAAATTTTTTCAACATTTTCTAAAGAATGAAAATTCATGAGAAAAAATTGTTGAAGGCTTGTATCTATACCGGGCTACTCCTTTTTACTTGTCATTTTAATTTAGATATTCATGTAATCTATTTCTCTTGATAATAAAAATGAAAATCTCACATAAGCTTTATTTATTAATTTCATTTTTGTTTTGATAAATTCAAATTGAAATTTGACAATTGATATTTGGCCATTTGAACATAAAACTTGAATCTTCAGTTATGATTCCTCTAGCCCATTGGTCTTAATAAAAGATATAATGATTTATTTATAACCAGAATGTTAGGCTTGTATAATAAGCCCATAAGAGTATTTTGTTGCTTACCACCCTTTTTAATTTTTTTTTTATCTTTTATCAAAGTTTGTAACTCTTGTATTTTTTTTATCAACTATTCAATGTTATAACTTAGGAGGAGGAAATTTGAACTTAGTCTATCATATTAAAATATTAGTATTCATATCATTTTGATTTTAGCAACCTTGGCGAGAATATACACATCTTTTAGATCAGTATTTTAATGTTAAATTCTAAATATATAAGGTTGAAAAGATATGGTAGTATTTGTCTTTTGCAATTAATAAATCTTAACAAGAGAATGAGATAAAATGAAACTAGGAATACAAAACGAAAATAATCTTATTATGAGATTAGAATTATAGAAGATGAGTAAAAACTTACGGCATCGATTAACAATTTAACATGGGTGGAAAAACTTACTTTATTGGAGATTTTCGTAAATGTTCAGGCTGTAGGATTTTCAATGGAATTTGTTTATTTGAAAACTACATCAGCAGGATTAACTACATCAACAGAATTGAGGATGTAAGAGCATAAAAAGTTATTTAATCTAAAGGTATTTACAATTGCCCCCATAAGTTTCTAGGCAAAATGAAAGGAGAATCCATCTAAAAATACTAGCTAATTAAAATTTAACAATTTATGGTAAATTGTGCCGAGCCATTTGTTATAAGCTTAAAAAAATTTAACGTGGTTAATTACAAATTACACAAAACAATAATACCTCATATTCTTGATAATTATTATTAGATGTTGAAGAGCCTTAGGAAATATATTAATATTTTGTAATTTTAATTTTGTGAAGATAATAAAATATATAAAATTTTGATAAAGAATAACTTCTCACCGAGATGGTTATAATGAGTCAAAACTAAAATATAATCCATTAACTTAATGAATTGTATAGTATCAACCCATTAGTAACAAGTCATACTTAGATCGGCCATGTTAACCCATCATTAGTTATTTAGTGTATATATGCACAGTTTTGTTTGTTTAAGCAATTGTAGTTTTGTAGATATTTAAGCAATTGTAGCAAGTAAGAAGAACTTAGGATTTGTAACAACTTTGCGGTGTAAAAAGAAATAACATAATCAAAGGGGCAAGTTTTATTTCCTTAAAATCAAAAGGTTCTCTTACTTTATAGAAAGGTAATTTGGATAATGGCTCTCTCTAACTAGCCAAGTCCTTCATCATTCCTATCATCCTTTTGTCATTCCACCATGAATACTCACCACAATACTTGCACTGCAACAATACATAACAATTTCTAATTGTTAAAGAAATGTACATAAACTGCATAAACATAAGATTAAGAAAAAGGTAAAGACAAATCTAGTAGTTTATGTTCTTCATTAAATTTATAGTAAAGAGAGTTGCAATAATTAAATAGATCATCTAAGCTTAAGAGAAATAGTAGAGGGATTTGTCTTTATCAGTGGTAATATTTCATAAAAAGTCAAGAAATACACTAATTTAAGCATAATTAGAAGTAAAATATCAAACCCTAGTATGTAAGGCAGAAATGGAGGAGAGAGATATTGGCCTTCGAGAGAAATTAACCTAAAGAGAGAGGGGGAGACATTTCTCTTTTAAAGAAATATTCTTTTAGATTGTTAATTGGAGGATTGGGTTTGGTAGATACTAGGTTGACTAAATATGGTTCTCTCATTTTTTTTGCATCGTCACCACAAATTCAAGAACTTTCTTCTAACTTTCAATCTACAGCATGAAAAGAATTATAAAAATAGCGAGTTTTATTTATTTCCTTTGCAAGTTGTGAATTCTTGATTGGATTGGATAACATTGAACAAAAATTTTTATGTTTCATTTCTAGATTCTTCATATCTATTGATAAGCCATTTTGAGCTCAAGCTCTAAAGGCTCAAGTCTAAGTTTCTATACTTACTTAAGTATCCTTCAGCACTACTTCAAGTGAAAGAGCTTAGCTCCTTCAATAGTTTGACTTACTCAAACCCTTCGTGGGGTTACTCCAATCTAAGTCAAGCAACTTGTTTGGGTCCTTTTGAGCACGCCTCCTCTGATCCTATTAAACAGGACGTCTTATTTGATTTGCCTACGAGTCAGCATGGCTTGCTTGGGCCTACCCTGAGTACCTTTCCACACGACTTCCTTAGGTCCTTCGAAGATGCCATCCAATGCATCTTATGAGCTCGACTCCTCAAGCCTTGGAGCTTGAAGACCCCCCTCGAGTACGCCCTGCTCACATCACTGTGTAGAGTCAACTTTGACCCCTGAGTACATGTAAAGTGCTTGAGGCATAGTTTGGAGTCTTTAATACCTCTTTTGGTCCCTCTTTTGCTTGTTGACATCCATAATATGGCCTCTGCACTTAGTCACCCTAGATGTAACAACCGCCAAGACTTTAGATGTGATAACTACCCTTCTCTAAGTGGCTTTGTCCTCTCTCGTACCATGCATGCATGTCATGTATCAACTACGTACTATCCTATCCTAGCCAACCATGTCTCAATGACAAGTAAGCTTCGTATCCCATAAATAGGTCAAGGAGTCAAAGGTATAAGGGGTCACACTTTCAAAACTCTCACTTAACTCTTTTTAGATAACGACTCTCATTCCTTTTCATCCTTTGCTAACTTAAGTATTGGAAGATTGTAACTAGTTTAGCCACATCGGGCTTTCTTATAGGTCTACAACATATACGGTTGCCGGACTTCCAACAATCCCCTCCTTATGATTAGACAAAATCACCAATATCCATCAATCTCTACATCATTACTTAGTATAGTAAAGGACGACATACCAAAGTTTTATGATGATGATCCATTAGCATGGATGCTTTACCTTAAAATTTTCTTTGATTTTTATCAAATAGAAGATATGATCCAAGATGGGCTCTATACTCCATAACAATTCCACTTCCACACTTCAGCCACATTCATCACAACACCCAACAAATTTTATTCTCATATAAAGTTCAAAGTCCATAAAAATTCACTCATAGGCCCAACTCTTAGCTAGAATTGCAATATGACAGTGACCATATTACAGAGATGACGTACGGGTTGATAAAAAGCAATTGGAGTCTACGGAATAAGAATTGAATTTACTGGTTTATCACAAGAACATGCAGTAATCGATGTTACCAACTTTAGTCCATCACAAGTCGATGATGGAACAATATTGTCTATTACATCAGAGTTAAATTCACATAGCGATGCTACATTTCATCTTTGATTAATAAGCAAACATCCATCTTTACTGTAGATTATTGAAGATAATGCATTTTGAGGAGGAAGCACGGAAACACACACTTAACTATTAATTCTAATGGGGTTGTTCGTGAACATGTTTAAAAGGTCAAGGATGAACTTGTTTGTTGGGGAACGATGACAGCTTTCAACACAACACAAGAACAAGCAGTGGTGGTGCTTAATAGTATCACTAATGGAGCCTCGGCTACCCATAATGTTTAGCGAAGTAATTTTATTTGATGGATAAAGGTTGGTTTAGAAGTTTTTTCTTTTCCATAAAATAGTGATTACTACCATCAATATTATTAATCAACAACTATCAGACAACAATTAAGTAAAAGGGATGCTCCTCTGGCACTTGTCATTGGGGAATGTATTTTGGAGAGCGCGCGAACTTGTAGTCTAATAAAGCGTACGGCCGAAGGCATGCGGAACTTTGTTTTGACGTCAGCGAACTTAGGGAGAGTTAGTGGGTGTCTTCACATTGTTTTGGCTAAAAGGATTATTATTTATTTATTCTTTTTGTCATCCAAGTGTTATACCATCATATTTCAGATATGGGTCAATTATGCATCTCAATCATCTTATCTTCTTAATTTTCAAATTCTAATCATAAGCAACCGAGACATCACATAATTTTTCTAAAGGGACGGGACGAGATATGGCATATAACATCTCCTAATTATGCAAGTGGAACCATTGATTTTTGTAGTCGGAACGATTTTCTCTTTTAACCTTGAGAACAAGGTCGATCTCAAAGAGAGTAGGAAAATGTTACAATCAAATATAAAATAGATGAGTGAGAGATCAATAGAACAACCATAAAGAAAAAGAATCTCAAGTGGTAAAATTGCAAAAAAAGTATCAAGATATACACAAATTAGCCTTTCTAGACATTCAAGCAGTTGTAATGAGTAAGAAAACTCAATATTCTTAACAACTTTGCAGTATATAAAATAATCACATAATAAAAAGGGGCGAGCTTTACTTCCCTAAAATCAAAGAGTGTCTCTTTTTTTTTTTTTTTAATAGAAAAGTGGTTAAGAGAGTAGTTTTGTTGGATTAGCCAAACCTTTTATCATCTCTATCATCCTGTTGTCAATTTCACCATTAATAGCCACCATCCATATCGCATTGCGACATTACGCAATGATTAGAAATAGTTGAGAAATATACATAAACTACATAAATACAAGAGATAAGAGAAAAAGGGCAATAGATCTGGTAAAATGTGTTCCTCATTGAATTTTAAGTAGAGAGAATCACAAGAGTTGAAGAGATCACTAAACCCTAAGAGAAATAGAAGATGAATTTGTCTTGATCAATGGTGATATTTCGTAAAATTTCAAGAAAGATACTGATCTAAGCAAAATTAGAGGTAAAATAGAAAACCTTGGTTTTTGAGTCAGAAAGAGAGAGAGATTTCTTCTTGAAAGAAATATTCTTTAAGGTTTTCAAGCAAGTGGTGGGTTGAGCTTAGTGGGTATTGGATTTGTTAACAAGGTCCTTTTTTGTAAATTCTTAAAAGACATTGAGGACTTAAATTAAAAGAAAATTGATGAATTAAAAAAAAAAAAAGGTAACTGTTAAGAACTAAAAGTATAATTTTTTCAATGAACTATTAAGTTTTTTAAAATATTTATAAAACAACAAAATTTCTTCATAAAACTTAAGTTTAAAAGAATTGAATTACGTATACTCCACATAATAAGTTACTTAAAGGACTAAACAAAAGTCGTAGAGAAAGTAAGTTTAATAAATCTATCAAATTGCCTAAACTCTTAAACATAGTAAATTACCTAAGGACCAAATAAAAGCCTTAAGCAAAGTAAGTCTAATTAATGTATTATAAAGGGATGACAACTTGCTAATATTGTTTGTTGATCATCTTAGATCCCTCTCCATTTTATCCTTTCATATTAAGAATCATGTTAATCGTTAGCATTTTGAAGCATATACATGATGTTTTACCTACAAAATATAATTGAGTTGAGTTAGAATTAGTGTGATGTAGGCTTTGAGCTCGGATTTGACTCAAAAACTTGAAACTCGAGTTCAGTTCGAGTTCGATTAAACTCTAAATTTTGAATTTAAACTTAATTTAAAGATATATATGTAAACTTGAGTTGACTCAATTAAACTCAAATTTTTTATATATATATTTTTAAATAATTTCAAACTCACTTATATTTAAAAATAAAAATAAATTAAAAATTATATTAAGCTTGATTAAGTTTAAAGGCTTAATGAGCTTCATATTCTAAAATTCAAGCTTATCTCAATTTGTTACTCAAATAACTGATCTTGACTCGATCGTTACTAAATTAAATTTGAATTAAACTTAAGTTATACTCGAATAATTTATGAACTGACTTAATTTATTTACATTCTAATTTTACCAACAAATGGGAGTATTTACAAATAGTTTTTTAGTTATCACGTTGTTAAATACACTTACATGTAGCCATATCAACGACCGAATACCTATAGAAAGGTGGAACCAAACCTAACAAACATAGTTTATTAAGGAAAAATGGCCCAACTTTTTTTCGCTTTCCATCTTTCTCCGCTTTTGAGGAGAGAAGAAAAAAATTTCTCACCAACTATTCAAGATTAGAACAAACCCTTTTTTTTTTTTTTCCAACACTTACCATTATAATTATGACTCCCTCCTTTTCCTCAATTGTCCATTAGTCACATTGTATTAAAGAAGCAATAAATAAACCCAGGTTAAAAGTTTGTAAAAGCATTTAATAAGGACACCGTGAACAGATCTGTACAATAAGAGGGCAACGGTCAAATGCTGTTTGGAAGTTCCTTAAGGGGTATTTTTGGTATTAAGATTTTAACGGTCCTTTTCTCAGATAAAAAAGCATGAACCCTCATTCAAGACCGAGACCAAAACGTCATTAATTAAACCACACAGACGAACCCTCACTCTCTTTCTCTTCAAAAGGGTTTGTTTTTCTCGTCCCATTTTCACACTATCAACGCTCACTTCTTGTAGTTCTTTCTTCCCCCACCCACCATCTTTTTGTCGAACTTTTACTTTTTGCTTTCATCATGCATTAAGCTTTCACTTTCTTACTCAGACTCACACTCTTCAGTTCTTCTTTTTCTTACTTCCATCAGTATCTTTCAGACACTAACGAACACAAGCTTGGGTTTGATCAAAGATCATAACTTTCGATCAGGACATCTGTTTTTGGGGAAACCCAGTTTAGATACCAACCCAAAGATCTCAACTTTCCCTCTTTTTTTTTTTTTTTTTTTTTTTTTTTTTTTTTTCCCCATTTCAGTTTTATCGAGTGAAAGGGGAGAGTGGGGGAGGAAACCAAAATGGCAGCAGCAAAACCTGAAGAAATCATTCACCCACCAATGGACCAGCTTCAAGGCTTAGAGTATTGTATAGATTCAAACCCATCTTGGGGTAATAAATCTCATCTCATTTACTTATTGAATTATTCATGAACTAGCTTATGTTGTTCTTACTGATGGTGGTATTTATTTACTTTTGATTGTTGAAAAATAGGTGAGGCAATAGCACTTGGATTCCAGCATTACATTTTAGCGTTAGGAACTGCTGTGATGATTCCGTCTTTTCTGGTTCCATTGATGGGAGGCGATAATGTAAGTCGTTTGAATGGATTTTGATATGTGTTTTTATATATTTGCATGTGTTGTTGATCTTGTACGGTATATATGTTATATGTAGATGAATAAAGACA
The DNA here is from genome assembly GCA_024138005.1 of Lumnitzera racemosa. Classification (NCBI taxonomy): domain Eukaryota; kingdom Viridiplantae; phylum Streptophyta; class Magnoliopsida; order Myrtales; family Combretaceae; genus Lumnitzera; species Lumnitzera racemosa. The sequence continues at coordinate 86,885,285 of JAMXBC010000011.1, forward strand.
AGGGAATGCAGCATGAAAAGAAAATGACAAAATTATTGAATATCTTCTTTTGTTGTCTTCTTGGTAGTTGGTATCTCTTGGTGATGATACACACGAAACTTTCCAGACAATTTCTTCTAAATGTTAAGTGGAAAGGTCAAAGGTTGTAGTGGACTACTGGCATATACCTTTCATTTATTTTTCCCTTTTTGTGGTTAACATGATCAATTTGGTATAGGTTATGGTGCATTTCCTAAGAAATTATGAGGTAAATGGTATTTCGAGTTTGCTGATGAGTGCCAGGGCACTTTTCAGCACTGTTCATAAGCAATGCATTTGTTTATCTCATGAGACATATAATGACTACATTATAAAATTTCACATTCAAAGAAGTGCTCCAGACACCCATGAAGCATTTTAAATAAGCAACGGGAATAGACACCCATGAAGTATTTTGAATAAGCAACGGGAAGGTTTCAACTTGATGAATCTTATGAATGCAACTGGAGAGTAAATTTTCAATGCTTATGGACCCTCTTTTGTGATTCTCATTCTATTGGAAGCATGCATTGCTCGTTCTTAATAATTCAATAATGAAAACTGAAGTGTATGAATTAATGGAAGCTCAACTGTTAGAAAAGTTTTCTGGACTTCTTGCATATAATGTTTCTTATATAGCTTGTGACAAGGTTCAATTTGGTGGTTTAGGGAGACAAAGTAAGAGTGGTGCAGACACTATTGTTTGTTGAGGGAATCAATACACTTCTACAGGCACTATTCGGAACTCGATTGCCAACAGTTATTGGAGGTTCTTATGCTTTCATGGTTCCCATTATATCCATTATTCATGATCCTTCTTTAACAAGCATTGAAGATCCTCATACGGTTAGTTAATTTCATTGGTGTTTCTATTCTCTTGATTTGGCTATGTGCCTTACCAATTTTTGGTGTTGCTTGTAGAGATTCCTTAGTACCATGAGAGCAGTTCAAGGGGCTCTAATTGTAGCATCAAGCATTCAAATTATTCTCGGATACAGTCAAATGTGGGCAATCTGTTCCAGGTATATATCCAATATGCGGTATTAGTAGTTTGAGGGCCCACTATTGGCTCAACCGCTTAATGTGGTCAGATGTATTATTGCAGGTTCTTTAGTCCTATTGGTATGGTTCCTGTGATTTCATTGGTTGGTTTTGGCTTATTTGATCGAGGCTTTCCAGTGGTATGTCAGAGCAATTCATCGGAAAATTTTAGATAGCTCTTGTTAGCATCATTTACATATCGGGAAATATGAATATATCAGGTTGGACGATGTGTAGAAATTGGAATTCCAATGCTTTTTCTATTCATTGCGTTCTCCCAGGTACACCATTGCTCTTCCTTTGTTGTTGTCCTGGTATCTTTTAATTATTAGTAGACTTTGATGTTTTCTTTCTATTGTCTTCCAAATTTTTGTTTGTTGTGCAGTATTTGAAGAATTTCCAGCTGAGAGGACTACCTATACTAGAGCGGTTTGCTCTGGTCATATCAATCACTGTGATATGGGCTTATGCGCACCTCTTGACAGCAAGTGGAGCATACAAACATCGTCCAGAATTGACTCAATACAGTTGCCGTACTGACAGGGCGTATCTGATTTCTTCTGCACCATGGTTAGTCAAAGGTTCTGCAAACTTGCACACACGCTCTACTTAAACATTGGAGAGATTCTAAAGATAATTACAGATAATAATTGAAACATGCCCATGCTAGTCAATTTTTAATTAGTCGTTTAAAGATAATAATCCTGCAGTGACCTATAGCATATATGATTTTTTATATATGCACCGAAAACATTTCCCATAGATGTTTTTGCAAACTTTTCTTTCAAACAACTAATTGAGTTTCTCTAGGTCACTGCAAAATATTAGCTATAGGTAGAAGTAAGAAAGCTTGAGTTGACCATGTAATGTGCACATTAGTTGCATCGGCCCTATAGATGTTTTTGCAAACTTTTCTTTCAAACAACTAACTGAGTTTCTTTTTGCAGGATAAAGATCCCTTACCCTCTTCAATGGGGTGCACCTACCTTTGATGCCGGTCATGCTTTTGGAATGATGGCTGCTGTTTTTGTCTCACTGATTGAGGTATTAATTTCTAATTGAAGAGTCTGGAGAGAAATCATCAATGGATATTTAACAACTAAAATCTTCTGAACAAAAGAAAAAATAAAGAACAACTCTTATTATTGTTGCGACAGTCCACAGGAGCATACAAGGCAGCATCACGACTTGCTAGTGCTACGCCTCCCCCAGCTCATGTTCTTAGTCGGGGCATTGGATGGCAGGTTAGGCAGATTGAAATGCTTTTTACTATTTCTAGAAAACTTGAAGGTTTTTATGTGTATTTGAATGGGACTCATTGATGAAGTGCAACTTCTGTAGGGAATAGGGATTCTACTGAATGGGATGTTTGGAACATTAACTGGCTCGACGGTCTCAGTGTACTTGGCTATGCTACTTGAAGCATCTTTGAACTTAACTAAATATAATCTAACATTCTTTTACGTCAATTACAGTGAAAATGTCGGTCTTCTTGGAAGCACTCGTGTTGGAAGCCGCAGAGTTATCCAAATATCAGCTGGTTTCATGATTTTCTTTTCAATGTTAGGTGAGCTTCTTAAAAATATTCTTCAATAAGAATCCTTCCCTTTTGTGGGGCCAACTGACTAGGTATTTGTCTCTCAAAAGGAAAATTTGGAGCTCTCTTTGCATCTATACCATTCACAATATTTGCTGCTGTCTATTGTGTGTTGTTCGGTGTTGTTGGTAAGTAAACGGTCTTGATTCTCTTCATCCTACGTATTAGCTTCTGTCTTAGCCTTATATTTAAAATTGTTGTGTGATCCTTTGTTGTTTCAGCATCTGTGGGGCTATCCTTTCTGCAATTCACTAACATGAACTCAATGAGGAATCTCTTTATAACCGGAGTTGCACTCTTTTTGGGTTTGTCTGTTCCTGAGTATTTCAGGGAATACACTGCTAAGGCCCTTCACGGTCCCGCTCATACTCAGGCTAGATGGGTGAGTGAGCTCCATTATTCTTGTCCTTTAAATAATAATGTTCTGCCAATCTTCTTGTTCTTTTTATACTAATCATCTTGTTCTTTATCCATGATCAGTTCAATGATTTCCTCAATACCATCTTCTTCTCGTCGCCGACAGTAGCATTAATAGTGGCTGTATTCTTAGACAACACACTGGATTACAAGGAAAGCGCGAAAGACAGGGGAATGCCGTGGTGGGCTAAATTCCGGACGTTTAAAGGAGACAGTAGAAATGAAGAGTTCTACACCCTCCCCTTCAACCTTAACCGGTTCTTCCCACCATCTTGAACTGTTGTTTTATTCTTAGAAGTGTAAGAGCAAGAGGAAAAGCATCATTTCCATAAGGTGTAGACTTGGTGTTTGAAACGGGCAAAAGTGCTAGAGGTTGAACTAGAGTAGAGAAGTTTTGCTGCAGAGTGTGTGAACTTGGTTCTCTCTCTTTCTTCTCTCTGGTTTCATGTATATCTTTGGCCCAATTATGCGGGTTCAACGCAATAAATATAATTATATTCTTTGATCTATCTAAATTCTGTCTATATGGACTGTTTGAAAACTACTTTTCATGGCATTGTCCTTTCTTTTTCATCTCAAGTGTTTATGTTTATTGGAATTAGATATAAACAAATGCAGATAAAATACTAGTTAGATACGTATAAAATATAGATAAGAATAAGATAAAGACACAAGTTAGATAAAATGCAGATAAGAATAATATAAACAAATGCAGATAAAATACAAGTTAGATACGTATAAAATATAGATAAGAATAAGACAGACACAAGTTAGATAATCGAAACATGTTTTACATACAACATCCCAAACACCACACAAGATTGGGGCCTGTCTTAAGGAATTAGCCAGCTAAAGATGTTGCTTTACAAATCAGCGAGTACACCGTGCCAACTATAAAGCAATGAATTTTTGTTGAAATTCCAGTTAGAAAGGGAAGAAAAAAGGACCCACAATTCTTCTGGCGTTGAAACATTTACATCCTGTTTGCTAATATTGATAGCATTATTGGCAAAATGTCAAAGAATGTGAACAATTCTTATAGCGTTGAAACATTTACATACCCCTGTTTGCTAATATTGATAGCATTATTGGCAAAATGTCAAAGAATGTGATGATATGTGAAAGGAAAAAAAAAAAAAATCTGCGTGCTATAAGTGCAGTTGCAGCTAATGGATCTTGCACATGCATTCCGGGCACCTCGGATTGCGATAAATGCTTCGGCCGAAACGCCTCACGTGAACCCTTTGACCTTCGTCAATCATCTTTTGAATCCTATCTTCAAAGATGTTCCATTCTATGGTTCCATTCTCAGACAAAATTGCTGCCAATCTCTTCTTGTTTGGCCGTAAGGTTGTTGCTCGTCCAGCCCCATAGTAAGTCCGGAAGCCAGAAACCAGGGATGAGAGTTGGCTTCCCGAGTCTGTCATGGCAAATACATTAGCAGTTGCGCAGGCAATGAAGTCCAGTGCTGCAAGCTGAAAAATGAAATAAATTGATTTGCTTATAATCTGTTGAAACCCCAGTAGAGCAAACTGTTAGCCGGTAGATATAAACCCACACAGAAGTTTAACAACAGACAAGTGTACCAAAGCAGAAGGCCGTAAATTCAAAAACTTAATTTAAGTAGTAACCTGAGAAGAGAAATTTTTGAAAGGGGATAGTTCAGTTGGGGTTAGGAGGGTTTCTTTTGTAACCAAATTAGGGTATAGAGTGGTGAAAGGTTGCATTCTCGACCACCCGCCATATATATGAGACCCTGCCAGATAAATAGATGTCTTGCGGTCGAATCCAACACCAGCAAGAACTAAAGCTGCTTCTTCTGGTGTGAGTGGACATCTTCCCAAGTTTCTTAATTCCGTCGCAGAAATATGCCTATAATGTAACTTTGTCAAAATGAAGCCAGTTAACTGGAGTATGATGATGAACATCATCATGGTTACTATGGAAGGAGCAAAAACAGGAATAGAAAGTACTTTGAGTGCTTCAAACGTTCGAGGACCAGAGGAAAGTGCTTTTCTCTATAAGCTTGGAGTTGCTTTCTCTCATTTTCGCTGCCTCCAAAATCACAACGGGAGTATGCCACCATATCCTCCTCGAATCTCAAATGTAAAGCAAGATATTTGGGTGTGCCTCTTGCAGCATCAGTGGTCATAGAGGGAAGGGATGGAATGAATTTTCCAAGTAATTTCTTATCCAAAGTACTCCTGGAAACATTGTACTTTCTGAGTCTCGTAACTAGCAATGCACCGGCTTGCTGGATTTTTGGTGAAAACTTCAAAGCATGGAAGTTGCATTTGCATCTTAATCTCTGGATTGATCAAAAAGTTATTTCCAGATGAGCTTGTTAAAGGATGATGCTCTATGCATGTCATGAACAATTAGAAGGAAGACATGTTTGAATATATGTTTTTCACCTGAAGATTTGATGGAACTGGGTCAAACCCGAGTCTATTGCCGAACCCGAGGAGATGAACAAGTCCATTTTTCACTAGTAGGGGATAAACCATTCTGATGAAGTCAATCGGCTTAGCTTCCTTCTCGATGTCTGCATCAGTTATCTGGTAAAATGGTCAAAGTCATACTCACAAAAAAATTTCCTATTTTAACTAAAAAATTATAAAATTACATCAAATCTAACAAGTTTAAACGATTAATCAGCCGGATATGGAATTCAACTTAACAATTTGAAAGCACATACAGAGAATATTCTGGGCAGAGAAATGGACATACTTGGCTTCCAATTGCTTCAACATCAACAGATCTCAAATGTGAAGGGAGCTCCTTCACAATGTCCACTTCATCCTCCAAAGCCTCAATGAAAAAGTCCTCCTGATATATATCTCTGAATTGGCTGCTTTATCGTTGAAATGAGAACAGAAACAATCAATTCTTTCTTTACTCATCAAGCATTAACAGTTTTTGCTATTAAAGAATAAAAATATCATATCTCTATGTTCAAACTCTTAGATCAAGCAATCGAGAGTTGAACTTAATATTTGAATGAAGAAGAAGATTGGGGTTAATATAAAGAAACTAGTTATTATATTGGAGCAAAATGTCTATAGATGGTTGTGAATCTAAGCTTAACACTTGCAAGGAAAATAAGGTTAAGGTTCCTCTGAAGCACTAGTCGTTTAATTGGAAGAAAATTTATTACCACAAGTGAAGGAATGGGGCATGCCATAGACATTACTGCCTAACAGAATGTATTATAGTAGAACGTTTGGTCATAGAATTAGACACAAGGGACTCAGTAAAACCAAGGGTTGAAGACGATAAGCTTAAAAAATATATTTATAGTTGGACGTAAGTTTCTATTAATATGCAGACCTAGGATCCTTCCACACATTGCTGTAGAGAAATTTTGGAACAATGAGCGTTGCATTAAGAAGGGATGCCACTGCAACAGCATTGCATATCTGCAAGCATCAAACGTATGACTAGTCCTTGAGTGCTCTTAGCATAAGAATTATCTGAAAAATTATTAGGATTGACGGAATTGAAGACATACGGCAACTCGCTGTTGATTAAGTCCTCCGTTAGCACTCACTAATAAGTATCCAATCGTTTTTGCTTTTTCTCCTGAAAAGAGCCAGATATTTACACAGTAAAGGCATAAGAAAATGTAGTTTCATTAATCAGGTTGTGTAATCTTATACTCTGTTGTTGAAGCTGTGGTAAAAAATTTCTTGATAATGGCTATTGCCTTATCCTACTTACATACCTCTGCTCCGCGGGACTTTCTTATCTCCACAAGGCTTCCATCTAGATGCCTGGTGATGAGATTCCTTCCAGAAACTTGATGATTCTTGCTTGAATTCTTTCTACAACAGGAATAAGTTCAGGCAACAGGGTTATGTAAATGTGCCAAGTAGCAATCAGACAGCTAGGAGCTGATGCGTGAGAACAAACCTCGGCGAGAGAACGGGAAGCCAATTCTAAAAGCCTGCTGTACATCTTCACTGGTGGCTTTTCATCTTCGGCTTCCTTTTTCTTTTCCTCCTTTTACACATTACAACCGCGCAATCATTATTATACAAGAGAATATGATAAAAGAGCACAGTTGAAAAACATTCAACAATTCGAAGATGATTAATGCACAGCAAAAATCTTTCATCTAAGTCTAAAAGATCTTCAAAGCATCAATTTTGTTGTCTCAATGGAGTCCCAACCAATCACGATTGAATACTTTTAACAAGCGAAACAAACCTTTATGAGTAATATATTAGTTCCATTTCCAATGCCTTTGGCTGTGATCAGTTGAAACACCATCAAGACAGCAAACTTGAGACAGTGATTAACCGTTAGCCTGAAGCCGCGCAACTCCGACAAGACTAAACAACTTAATTTTCAAGATCATTCAATACCTTCAGCATAGACGATTTCATTGAGGTAGAATGTTGCTGTTTGTATGTTGAGTCAAAAACCGAAACCATAAACGAATCGAGCATAAAAATAAAACCCATCATTCCAATCATCAAAACAACATTCCTGACATGTTTCCCCATCCCCAACTTCCTTTTCCCCCCCATGTAAGCACCAGCCTTGAAAGAACCACACTTTGCTGTGTCACTCTTTACTCCTTTAAGAAACAGACTTCTATTCCACTGTTGATCTCCCCATGACATTCTTCTACCAAGCAAAGGATCATTTCCTGATAAACCCTCCAATGTTCTAACTTGATTATCCTTGATAGTACTAGGAAACATGTCATCACTCTTGAACTCGGGACGGCGACTTCTCGGGGACCCTTGCTTGCCCATCACATTACTATATCCAGAAATTGCTTCAACGAGGACATGTTCATGGCATATTAACATTATCTATTTGTGTTCTTATTCATCGTAAAACTCTTTAGGTACATTAGCTTCCCTTTGCTTTTCCTTAACCTTCCAAAAATGACACACCAACATATTGACATTGATCCACATAAGATTATGCCAAACCCAGAGTGCATGCAAAGTGTTTTTTCTTCTTATTTAATATTAACAGCAACACAATAACAAAATAATAAATTAAAAGCTAAGGCAAACACAAGAACAAGAAGTAGGTGATAGTGATTTTTCTTTGATAGGTATACATAGATGACTGATGAGTGTAAGGTAAGCAAAAAAAGAACTACAAATCTTTCTTTAGGGCTAATCTTTTATTTGCATTACCAAATGTTAGAAGCTAACCTTGCAAAACAAGACTAGGTCTTATAAAAGCTACTTGCCACCAAATAAAAATAAATATATTACATAAGAAAAACATTTTATGCTTTTTATTTAATTTTTTCTTTTTCTGTTTCTAGTTTATCGCTGACTCTTTCGGTGGTTGCTGTAGAGCACTACGGAAACTGAAACATTAAGAATGTTGGGATAATTATAAATAAGGAAAAAGATTCGACAAATAGTAAATATTATATGTACAATACATACTATGTGTAAGTATATGTAAAGTGTAATTACTAATTATATTTAGATATTTAGTAGCATAGATGGTAGGATTTTAGATAAATATTCACTGTACTCATATGTTCGAATCCAAATAGTAGTTATATACTAAGTGTATTTGCACTTAGTGTGTACTATTCATTAAATTCCTTTTTAAAAATAAATCTTTAAAATTATCTAGTTAGGAGTTGATAATCCCAAGCACTTAAGTGTGTTTTGAAAATTATTATTATCGAGAATAGATTATAAATTTGTATTTCATTATTTACTTTATCTAACTTTTGGTCGTTACAAATATTTTTTCTAGCGTTTACTTCAACTTATTTATTGTAATATTAAATTGGAAATATAATTGAAGTTATCAATATATCTTATTTGATCTTTTTGAAAAATAACTAAAGGTTAAATAACTTTTCTTATTAATCGAGGGTATAATTGTCTAATTACCTATATTTTTTATTTCCCAAGAAAAAAAAAATTCCATCTCACATAAGCTAATAACTATTCTCTCTAGGGAGAGAACAGAAAAGGAGTTTGACGGGTCGATATTCATCTTGCCAATAGTTTTAGGAATGTATTTGCTATTTATCCCCTCCCCTTTTTTTTTGCTGTGAAAGGTGATGTTTGCTTATTGGATTTGGCAGAAAAGGAGGTTATGTTTCATCATTCGTGTTTCTCTATTTGAGCAGTTAGTTATTTGGTCTAAAAGAGATATAAAGAGAAAATAAAAAAATAAAAAAACAAAAAATTGGAAGAAAAGGGAGAGTTGTTGGAGGGATTTTATCATTTACCAGAAAAAATATCTGCCGTTGGTATGTGCTAAATCAACGTATGCGAATTACAGATATGAGCCATTTAGACTTATATGATTGCTTGTATTTATAATTGAATCCTCTTTGACTTTGCAAGTACCTAAGGATCAAGGTAGATGGTTTTGGAATTTTTCAATATTGCTATTAATTTTTTTTTTTTAAAAAACTGTCCGATATTTATACTTTCGTTTCAACGTTGTCAATAGCACTCATGCGACTTGAGACCTTAAAAATTGACAAGAAGCTTCCATGATATTTACTTAACTAATGTCATATAAAATCATGCTAATTTGTATACAAATTATAATATAATTGCCAATGTTATTGAACTCAGCTTGTGTAGTCAGTTTGAATATATAAGAGAGTCAATAGTTAAAAGAATAAAATTGGATTTATCAGCAATTCAATTCGATTGAGGTTGGACCAATGGTGAACTGGATGGAATAGTAATGGTCAACCTGAACTTTATAGCATTGATAATTGTACATTTATAAATATTAAATATCTTTCTAAGAGTTTAGAATTTGTTTGTGATAAATAGGGCCGAAATTCTTTATAGCTCTTATTTAAGAGTTTAGATGTTAGTAGATCTCATTCCGTAATAAGAGTGATGCAAAGTTCAATGGAAGTGGAACTAAGATCGACTACTTTGTGTTTGTTTTGTTTATATCCTTTTGTCTAATTTCTCATTTTCTACAATGTTAGCTTAATCTTAATCAAGATGAGATTTATAAATAAGTATTTAGGTTTAGTTTGAAATTATACGAGCGAGGTTTTTGTTCTTCCATGTGAGTTTTAAATGCCACACAATTAAACCCCAAACGAATCTCTTGATTTTTAAATAAGCAATTGGATCCTATATTAGATAAACCTCAAATATTAAGTTAGTGAGGTAGAGCTTACTAATAGAGATGTTGAGTTGAAAACATTAAGATAGTATTTGGTTGTAACAACTGAACTTGATAAACAAAACACGACAGTACAAGTATAATGAGTATAAGACAACATAATCCTGTTGTACTATGTTTGGTTTACACAATATTTGATGCAAACTTTTGTGATGTTTTTTATTTGGTATATACAAGTTCTAAACTTGTTATTGTACTCGTTATTATATTTTGATATTTATACTCTCAATATTATCTGATACATATTTAATTATATATTTATATTATTTATAATTATTTGAAAAGTATGATTTAAACGAATTGTAAGAGGGTATTTTTGAGATTTTAAAAAACTTATGTTTTTATCTAATGAAGTTAAGTTTTGTACTGTATTTTAGATAATATAAATTTTAGGTATTGTGTAGTCCTTGATACTCTTTTTTGTCCAATAATCAAATTGAAATTACAAACTAAATATTGAACAAAAACTTTTTCTAATTTAGTCCACACAAATTTGGCGTAACCATAATTGCTTAAGCTAAGATGAAGAATTATGCTGGTAACCATAGATCTCATATCGAATTTAAACCTAAAAATTTGGTGTATATTAAATGATACCCCATGGCCTCATTGCTTCAAGCCACTAGTCATAAGCTATCCACATGCTATGATGTTCCTTTCCCTATGGTTCAAGAGGTTGAGGTTGGTGTATATAAGTTAAAGTTTCCCTTTTATTATATGATTCACAATGTTTCTATACTTTAGTTTTAAAAAAAAAACATGTGGTTTGATATCCCTTCTTGATGTTGCCTATTAAAGCTATCAATAGTCATTTTGTTCTAACACCTAAGCATGTTTTGGCTATTCGATACATCACTAAATATGGTCAATAAGTGCCTCAGGTTTTTGTTTAGTGATGTGGAAATGCATCTAAATACATGAATCGAGAAGACAGGCTTACTTTTCGCGAATTGCACTGTTGCTTTGCTTATCATGGGGTGGAAGAAATATAAGCAAGCCAAAAAGGGACAAAAAGAAGCCAACAACGTGACTACAAGACTTTCATACAAAGAGATGTGTATGGTGGATTTGTAAGTATATGTTTACAAACTTTACACTTAAGAGATTTATATTAACCTTAGGTAAGAAAATAGATCAAATATTTTAACAAACTATAACTACTTTAAACACAATATAAATAGGAAAAAGAAGGATAAATGGGAAAAACGATTTTTGCTTCTCGAAAGTATATTGGTCCCTCTTGTTATTAGATGTCAAAAGTGTGGCTTCTTGACCAAGCTTTAGAACTTGGTCCTTAGCTAGAGAATGTGTAATTCTTTAATTTTTCAGTATAAGCACAAGAAATAAAATGAGAGATCAAGTGAAATCACACTAATAGATCACCAAACATTAGATTTATCCTTTGTAAAAATAGATCTAAAGAATCTTTCTGACCATTATAGTAAACAAGAGAGAGAGAGAGAAAGATGTGAGTCATGCATTCGAAAGGACAATAAAAAAGAGAGAGAGAGTGTGTATTGATATTTGTACTTTTAGAGTTGTTTTGAAAAGAGGTTGGGACTTAGACCTTCTACTATTAACCTAGTGTGCAAAATTGAACATATTTTCTATTTTGATACCTATGATGAGATGTCTTAGCAAAGGCAGAGTATTGGCATATAATCACACAAATTGCAAGGAAGGATGTCTAGGGCATTTTAAGTAGGTTGAGGAATTTGGCCCAAAAAAAAAAATTATTAAATATTATATGCTATATGTTTATATAAGTGGCTTGTAATTAGTAATAAAATTTGGACATTTGACAGTATGTGTAAAACATTTTCAAGAAAACTACCTATTAGTATAATAGGCCTGCTTAGGAGACCTAGCCCATTACTTGTCAAAAATCTTATTGAAAACCCTAGGGAAACAATTTCCCTATAAAAAAGGCTAAGGTATATTTTATCTCTCTCTTTCTTCTCTATCCCTTTATTATCTTTTAATAACTAGGGTTTCAGATTTGCAATCGTATTGCAAGTAATCTCTAGATCTATGACTGAATACTAAATATCACTGAATACTCATGAATCTCATGTATTTTTATTGCAAGGTAAAACTGTAGAAAGTAAGGGAAACTTTGAAGAAGTTTCTCTAAAGTTTGAGTCTTAGAGAGTGAAATTTACACAACGCTATGAGTGAAAGGATTGATAATCCTTATAGATTTGTATGTTTCTATTAATATTTTGGTGTTTTAATTGTTATTTTGTTAGTTTAGGCTAACTGTTTGTAAATATCAGTTTTAATAGTTGTAATCATTTATGAACGAGACTCCTTGTCAAATGTAATTCCTCAAATATTAAGGCCTTCATGTGTTTCTCTTTGGTTGTCTTTTTTTATTCTTTAAACTTCTTAGTTAGCTCATATCATTTTTCCCTCTTATTGGAAATCTGACCTTGTCCCTAAGGACAAAATTGGGATAATATTGTAAGAACTTAGAAAGGTTAATCTAAGTATTGTCTTTTAAATCCAGTGACTCCTACTATATCGACAATTGTTTGATTGTCCCTGTCTATATATATTCCTTTCATCCAAAATAGTTAGAGGCTTTACTATAAATGATTAATAAAAGTATCTATTGGTAGTGATCTCGAATCATCTATACTACCCTTGGCCTTTTTCAATAGTGAAAAATGAAAAACTAGATGTATTTGGGCTCCCTCTGGCAAATCCAACTAATGAGCTATTGGTCTTACTCTTTCTACAATATAAAAAGGACCATAATAACTTTTAGATAGCTTATAAGACATTCAGTGAGCTATTGTGGACAATCTGTATGGCTGTAACTTCACATAGACAAAATCCCTTACCTTAAACTCTTTGATCTGTGCTAGTTTGCTAGTGTCTTCATACATTGTTGTCCCTTCTGCAAATTTTGCTTCAATAGCTTCAATATCTCATCTTTGCTAAGTAATTCTTGATTTGGTACTTCCATCAAACTTGTATAATGTATATAATATAGTAGCTTTGGTGGACCCTTATCATATAATGATAAAAAAGGTATCATGTTAATGCTGGAATGATGGCTTATGTTGAAACAAAATTTAGCCCAAGCTAAGTATTTTTGCTACTCTTAGGTTTATCAATCACAAAAGATCTTAAGTAATTCTTAATACATCTATTCATGACTTTTGTTTGTCTATCTGTTTATGGATGGTAGGTAGAGCTCATTTAGAGTCGAATGCCATTAAGTTTAAAGAGCTCTTACCAAAAGTGACTCACAAAGATCTTGTTCCTATCACAAATAATAGACTTGAGTATTCCATGCATCCTAACCAGGATATCCATAAATAATTTAGCTACCATTATTACTGTGTAAGTAGTTGGTAAAGGGTACAAATGACAATATTTTGTCAACTTGTCAAGAATTACTAGTATAAGGCAACCCAATTATAAAATTCATAGATATATCCTCAACAACTTTTTGAGGTATGGGCGATTCATAGAATTACTATTGGATTTGTGGTCAAGTATTTAATTTGTTGATACACATTGCATTACTTCAAAAATTTCTCCACATCAGATTTCGCTCCTTTCCAAAAAAATTGAATTGCTCAACCTTTTGGAAGTCTTCAAAACCCCCACATGTCCACTCATTAGAGTTACATGATACTCCATAATTAATGAGGGAATGATAGAAAACTAATGTGGAACATATATCCTATTGCCTATAAAAAGAAACCCATCTTTAAATGATAATGGTGGGGATAGTTTGATACACTGCACAAATAATATATAAAGTCAACATTATCAGGGTAGGTCTATGTTTATAGAAAGCTTGAAATAAGGAATGGTAAACATATGAAATAGAGAGAAAACAAGCAAAACCTACTAACAATCCCGAAGATATGGCATACCAAGGAATCTCTGTAGACTCATAGACTAACTCGATATGACATATAAGTAGCTTGAAAAGGTCACTTGCCACCTTATTTAAGGGTTAGGATAAGATGAGAGAGAGAGTAAGCACAAAAACTCACAAAAAAAAAAAACGAAAATCTTGTATATTCAATAATATGTAGATGATGATGTGGCTGTAGTATACAAGTGTATTTATACCTGAAATATTAGGGCAACTTAGTGAAAATGGAAGACTAAAAAAGGTATTGTCCAAATTAAGTAAAATACAAGAAATGGATAAGGGTATAAAAGAAATTTGCAAAATGGAAGCTTCTTTAGTAGAGTCCCTTATGCTGATGGTTAAGACACATGTTCGGTAGCTATAGGCGGGCTTTTAGCAGAGATGGACAAAGGAGTATGGTCAAGTTACACTGAGTAGAATTGCAAAATCTTTCGAGGTGAATTTAGCTCAAACATGTTTTGGGTAGCTCAAAACATAGTCGTTTGAAATAATGAGTGAATGAGCTGAACTGTCAATTAAGAACTACTTAGGTCGTCATTTAGAGATAGTTATCTGGCAGGGGAGAGCTTGGCTTGGAAGTGAAAATAGGTTAGTTGATATGAGTAGCTCGAACTCCTCTAATGTGGGTTAAGAAGAAAGGATGTGCATTATTAAGCTCTTAAGTCCTCGAGCTTGAATCATTATCCAATTGCCTGATTCTTATCATCCCCTTTGGGTAGGTTTGGATTTGGGATCAAATTCGGCTAATCTTTGCTTTGCTTTCCTTCAGGTTGATAGGGGTTGAGGTTAGTAATATTGAACACATTAGAAGCTTCAAACTCTTCAGGTAGTTTCAACTGGTATGCATTATCATCAATCTTTTGGAATATCTTGAATGGTCCTTCAACTCGACTAGATAGTTTGTTCTTCCTCTTATTCGGAAACCTTTCTTCGCTCAGGTATAGCCATACGAGGTCACCAGGCTGAAACTGCATTGTCTTCCTTCTTCTGCCTCTTTCCTTCAACTTCCTAGCAGCTTGATCAATCTGTTGAGTAACTTTCTAATAGATTTGTTGAAAGAATTAAGCTCAAGTTCTAGCCTTAAGTTCTTCCAGGTCAAATGTTGGTATTGGGGCATAATCAAGTAGGAGCTTGGGATTGAAGCTATAGATGACCTCATATGGTGTATGTCTAGTAGTGTCATGTACTGTCCTACTGTAAGCAAATTCTACCACGGGTAAATATATATCCTAATCAGCTAAGTTCTTGCCTACTGCAGCTCAAAGCAATCAACCTAAAGTACAGTTGACTATCTTGGTTTGACCATTAGTTTAAGGGTGACAGGAAGTGTTGAAAAGTAGTTTAGTTCTCATCTAATGCCGGAGAATTCTCCAGAAATGGCTTGAAGACATTAGGTCTTGATTTAACATCACGTTCTTCAGCATGTCATGCAAACGAATGATCTCTTGTAAAAAGAGAAAAGAAATAGTTGAAGCATCATTAGACTTTATATAAGACACAAAGTATGCCATTTTGTTGAATTTGTCCATGATGACCAATGCTAAATCTTTGCCTTGGGCAATTTGAGATAAACCAAGGACAAAATCCATGCTCAAATCAACTCATGGTCTTGTTGGGATTGGAAGAGGCATCGCTTTCCCTTATTCAGCATAGCTTTTCACCCTCTTATAAGTTACACAATTCGTGATCACATGGTGTGCATCTCACCTCATTTAGACCAAAAGAATCTTGTATTCAATAGCTCGTATGTCCTTTTTTGTCCAAAATGCCTGCAAAGTCCTCCATCATGAGCATTTTTCACCAATAATTCCCTAATCGAATAGGTCGGCACATATAGCTTGCCACTTCGAAACAAGTAGCCATCTTCCACATGATAGTCATCTACTGCTCTCCCTTCCCCCACAACTTCCATATAATGGGCCAAAGTGGGGTTCTTGAGAATAATATACCTTGATGCTTACAAATCCCAGAAGCCTAATTTATAGCTTAGAAAGAAGGGTGTGCTTTCTTGACAGGGTATCAATGACCACATTGGCCTTACCTTGCTTATACTTGATCATGAAATTAAATCCTTCTAGGAACTCCAACCATCGGGCCTGTCTCTTCGATAGCTTTGATTGACTTTACAAGTACCTCAAGGATTCATGATTGGTGTATATGATAAATTCTTTTGACATAAGGTTGTGCTACCAGACATGAAGAGCTTAAATAATTGCCAAGAGTTCTTTATCACATACAGTGTAATTTAGTTGTACCCCTTTGAGCTTGTCACTATGATAGGTAACAGGTTAGCCTTCTTGTATTAATACAGCTTTGATGTTAACACTTGATGCATCTCATTTAGGGTGATATAGCTTCTTGAAGTTGGGTGGAGCTAAGACAAGAGTAGAGGTAAATATTTCTTTTACCTTAGTGAAACTTTTCTCCTCTTTTTCACCTCGCTTGAACTTTACATTCTTTTTCACGATTTCGGTAAGAAGTGTAACTATTGAACTCAAACCTTAAATAAAATGTTAGTAAAAGGAAACCAATCTGTGGAAGCTTTTTAACTTGACATAAGAAGCTAGGGTTGGCCACTCAATAATGGCTCAGACCTTCTCTTCATCAACTCGTAGGCCTCCTCTACTAACCACATATCTTACTTCTTCCTAATAGAAATAGCATTTCTTTAAGTTTCCAAATAGCTTTTCAGCTCAGAGTACATCAAACATAGCTCAAAGATGGTTGGTATGGCAACAAGTTGGCACTGTACACAAGGATGTCATCAAAGTATATCACAACATGCTTTTCTTTTAGGTCTTGCAGTATATGATTCATCAACCTCATGAAAGTACTTGGGGTGTTTGATAAGCTAAAAGGCATTACCATCCATTCATATAGACTATATCGGGTCTTGAAGGCAGTTTTCCATTCATCTCCTTGTCTCATATTAATTTGGTAATAACCTAACTTCCGGTTGATCTTATTGAAAAGTTTAGCACCATTCAGTTTTTCTAGCATGTCATCTAGCTTTGGAGTAAGGTATTTGTTCTTGATTGTAATCTTGCTTACAACTTTGCTGTGTACATACATAGGCTAAGTACCATCCTTCTTTGATACAAGTAATGCAGGTATAGCATAAGGGCTGAGACTCTTTCTCAGGTATCTCACCTCTAATAACTCATTAGCTTACTTTTGGAGCTTGATAGCTTGCTCGAAATTCATCTGATAGGCAAGCTTGTTTGGCAGGGCGGCTCCAGGTATGAAGTAAATGTAATGCTCAATTCCTTGGAGAGGGGGTAATCCTTTAGGAAACTAAGGAAATAGGTAAGCATACGCATCCACTAGCTCTCTGACCTCCTTAGGTAATATAACTTGATCCTTCAAGTCCAATAACCCTTTGATTAGTAGAAAGGTCGACACATTGAATTTGATGGCTTCTTGGTGCTCGAAATGTTTGAGTATTAAAGCCTTCTTAGATCTTTGGGCTAACTTAGCTTATAGTTTGCTTACTTGGTTGGGAGTCTTAGGATTTAACGTGATCTTTCTCCTAACTTTCTCAAAAGCATATGTATTCTTGAACCCATTGTGTATGACCCTTCAATTGAATAGCTAAGGTGCCTAATAATACGTGGGACACATACATAGGCATTACATCATAGAGAATTTCATTAGAGTAGTTTCCAATGGAGATTGATAGTAGTAATTGTTAAATCACATGTAAGGCTCCCTTCTCATTCAACCAGTGCAACCTATATGGCTTCAAGTGCAATAAGGTTAGCAATTTAAGCTTACATGTATAACATTGGTGCAATTTCCACTATCTACAATGAGTGCACACACTTGTTTGTTTACCTTGTATGTAATATGGAACAAATTTTTGCGTCTCTCCTCCTCCGTAGATGGCTTGATGCTCAGAGCT
Source organism: Lumnitzera racemosa (assembly GCA_024138005.1). Lineage (NCBI taxonomy): Eukaryota > Viridiplantae > Streptophyta > Magnoliopsida > Myrtales > Combretaceae > Lumnitzera > Lumnitzera racemosa. The sequence goes on from JAMXBC010000011.1 coordinate 86,903,312, forward strand.
CATCGGACAACTAAGGTCAATTTGTCAAGGTCATTAACAAACACTTCCTCCTCAACAAGTTCTTTGCATTCCTTAGCATTCTCCTTTAGTTTAACCTCCTCCTTGGGTTTTTCATTAATACTATACTTCAATAGTCGAAACTTCGCCTTTTATGACCATGGTTTGTTGTTTTTGACATTGGGCGGCTATATATCCAAAACCTTAGCACTTAAAATACTTGATATGACTAGTCTTTCACCTTAATCCTTGTCCTTTCTCTAATGCCCTCTTTGGTGCTTTATTATCACTAGGTCGGTTCTTTTGCTCACCAGTTTTTCTACTCGGCTCAATGCTCAGTTGAGCTGGGTAATTACCTTAAATAGGTTGACTGGCCTAAATAGGTCATTTCAATTAAGATCAGGTTTATCTGTTCTTGCTCTATCTTTCTATACACTGGGCAATTAGGATGGCATCGTGTAATGCAGTAAATTGTTGAAACTCCATTATATCTCGAATATCATTCCTCAACACAGTAAGGAACTTGGATATAGTTTGGGCTAAAGGCTCATTGACCTCACATTGGATCACGAGCACTAGAAAACTCTTATACGTAGTCATTAATAGTTTGGTTTCCTTGCCTTAGTTCTTGAAGTCAAGCAAAAGTGTCCCATAGATAGGTATTTAGCATAATTTTGCTTTAAAGACTCTTTCATCTTGGGCTAAGTACTAACCTCTCAGTATCCATCTCTTCTATGCATGGTTTGAAAGTTTTTCCACCAAATCACAACATACCATGAAAACGCTATAGCAGTTTGGACCTTATCATGATCTTATTATCGATAGTTATTAAACACTCTTTCTACCTTCTCCTATTAGTCTATATAATCATCAGCATTTCTAAATCTACTAAAACTCGGAGCTTAATGTTTTATATGGTTGATAGCTCATGGTGCACGAGCTTTATCCTCATCTTCATAATACTTATTTCTTTCATCTTTGTCTATTTCACCCAAATTTATTCTTCTTTACACATGTCGTCTTATTCCTCACCCCAGTTTTGTTGAGCTAAGTACTGTCAATGCATAAGTCAGGCATCATGTGGAACACCTTTAACTTTAAGAGCAGCTTGGGGAGTATTTTGAATGACCTTGATAAGTTGGGAGGCTAATGCATGTATAGCTCGGGTCAAATTTGCTGTTAAGTTAGCCATTTCATCGAATCGCTCGTTAGAGGTTCTAGGGGTATTTATCGGCCTCAATGAGAAACACCGTTATTATCATCCCCAATATTGACATTAACAATGGAGTTAATCATCTTTTCTCAACAATAAGCAATACTTGTATCACTTAGAAACAATACACAATCACTTTTAATTTAGCAATCCATTAACTACACAAAAACTAAACCTACGAAATCTAACACCATAGCTAATGATAGGATTTATACCATTGGACCATTGATTCAAGCTTAAGCTCAAGGAATTAAGAGCTTAGCAAAGTGCATCCTTTCATCTTGACCTACATTAGAAGAGTTCGAGTTGCTCCTTTTCACCAACCTAAAGTCATGTTAAAGCCGAGCTCTCCTATGCCTATTAATTATCTTAGAATGATGACTTAAGGAACGCTCAACTAATAACTAGGCTTGCTTACCCGCATGCTTGGTCAACCTCATTCTGAGCTTCTTAGAACACGTCTGAGTTGAATTCACCTTGGAGGAATTTGCAATTTTGCTCAGCATCAACTAGCCTGACGATACTTGTTTTTTATTTATGCCAAAAAGCCTGCTTATAATTGCTAGATACGTGTCTAAGCCTTTTGGGAGTAGGATCTGCTACACAAATCACTTATTCTCTTGAATTTTCTCTTATACCCTTTTACATTCCATGTATTATACTCATTTTAGACATTACCTTTTTGTCTTTTACATATTTAATAAGTTGCCTAAGATTTTTAGGTATAAATACCTTTGCATCATGTAGCTGCAACATATCTTGACATTGTTAAATATACAAACTTTCCCTTTTACATGCTATTGTGCTTTCTTTCTCCCTACTCTTATCCTAACTCTTAAGCAAGGCTAGGTGGAGAGTAACCTCACTAAGCTACTCATACATCATATTAAGTAGGTTCGTGAGTTTATGGAGGTTCCTTAGTGCATCATATCCTCAAAATCGTTCATGGGTTTTGCTTGTTTTTCCTTTAATTTTGTGTATTCACCACCTTTCATTTTAAGCTTTCAGTAAGCTTAGGCCCACCCCAATGCAACCATCCTTGTTTGTTCTTAGTATGGTGTATCATTTTGGTATCAAAGTAGAGGTTCTTGTTGGTAAGTTATTGTTGCATTATGTTAATGTTCGGTTGTGGTGGTTACCATTTGTGTCTTGGAGTGTGTCGCATAGTGAAGTAGCTATAAAAGTTGTGTTCAAATTAGCTGTGTATATTTGAGTGAGTACTTGAGGTGGTGGTTTTGATCTATTGTAGTGGTCTTATACAATACTCTGTTTTACTCTATTTCAAATTGTGGAAAACAAAGCAAGTAGTAGCTGTATATTTTTGTGCAGTTAGTAGGTTGACTGATTGGAAGTAGTATGTGTTGTCACTAATGTTAATGCCGGTATTGGGGATGACAATAGTGATATTATTCGTTGAGGCTGACAAAATACCCCTAGAAGCTCTAATGAGTGATTCGATGAAATGGCTAACTTGATAGCAGGTTTGACCTAAGCTGTACATGAATTGGCCTCTCGGCCTATTGAGGTCATTCAAAATACTCCCCAAGCTGCTCCTAAAGTTAGAGGTGTTTCACAAGATGCCTAATCTATGCATAAGTAGTACTTAGCTCGATAAGATCTAGTAGTAGGAGAAGGAGGAGTAGGAGGACATGCGTGGAGAAGGATAGACTTGGGAGAAGTAGATGAGGACAATGAGGAGGAGTACAATGAAGTAGAAAGGAAAGCTTTTGTACCCTAAGCTATTGATCATGTGAAGATTTAGATTTCGAGCTTCAATGGTATCAGAGATGTAGAGGAGTATCTTGATTGGGAAGAGAAAGTCGAAAGAGTCTTCAATTACTATCAGTACGAAGAACATGATAAGGTTTGAACTACTATTATAGAGTTCTTAAGGTATGCTACAATGTGGTGGAAAAACTTTTGAACCATATGCATAAGAGATGTATATTGAGAGGTCAACACTAAGCTTAAGATAAAAAGAGTCCTTAGAGCTAGTTTTGTGCTAGATACGTATCTTTAAGATACCTTTACCTGACTTCAAGAACTAAGGTAAGGAAACTAAATTGTTGACGAATACATGCGAGAATTTCAGGTGCTCATGATTTGATGTGAGGTCAATGAGCCTTCTACTTGTATAGTATCTTAGTTCTTTATTGGGTTGAGGAATAATATCTGAGATATAGCGGAGCTTCAACAGTTCACTACACTGGACAAAGCTATTAGGATTGCCTAGCTTGTAGAAAGATAGAGGAGGAATAGACTAACCCAACCTCAATTGAGTTGACATATTCAGGCTAACCGACCTGTTCAAGGTAACTTCTGAGGTTAATTGAGCACTGAGCCAATTAGACAAATTGATGAGCAGAAGAACCACCTAAAATGATAGTGAAGCACCAAAGAGGGCATTCTAGAAAGGATAAGGATCAAGGAAAAAAACTAGTTAGATCAAGTATTTTAAGTGTTAGGGTTTTGGACATATGGCTGCTTATTGCCTAAACTGATGAACTATGGTCATAAAAGGTGAAGTTCTAACCATCAAAGTGGACAATATTGATGAGGAACCTAAGGAGAAGGTTAAACCTAAGGGGAGTGTTGAGGAATGCCATGGACTTATTGATGAGGAAGTGTTCGCTGATGACCTTGATAAATTAACCGTAGTTATTCGACAAGCTTTAAGCATTGAACTGTCTGCGTAGAGGAGCAATGTGAAAACCTATTCCACATTACATGTAAGGTGAACAGCCAAGTATGTGCACTCACTGTAGATAGTGGGAGTTGCACCAATGTTGTATTTGCTCTCCTAGTATAGAAGCTTAAACTATCGACTTTATCGTACCTAAAGCCTTACAAGTTGCACTGGTTGAATGAGAAGGGAGCCTTGCATGTTACTTAGTAAATGTTACTGCTAATCTTAATTAGGAACTACTTTGATAGGATTCTTTATGATGTATTTTATGTACGCATCCCTGATATTATTGGTGGGACCATGGCTATTAGACCAAAGGGTCATATATGATGGGTTTAGGAATACATATGCTTTTGAGAAGGATGGGAGAAAGATCACCTTAAACTCGTAACCCTCAGCTAAGTAAGAAAACTATAAGCTAAATTAGCTTGAAGATCTAAGAAGGCTTTAGTACTTGATCGTTTCGATCTTCGAGAAGCCGTTAAGTTTGATCTACTAACCTTCTTATTGGTCAAGAGATTACTAGAGTTAAAAGAGTAAGTTGAGTTAACAAAAGAGGTCAAGGAGTTGCTTATTGAATATGCCAATATGTTTCCCGAGCAGTTCCCTAAATGATTACCACCTTTTTATGGCATCAAGTACCGTATAGACTTAATGCCTGGTGTCGCTTTGAATCTTGAGTAGGCCACTAAGCTGCAAAGATAAGTCAACGAGCTACTAGAAAAAGGTTATGTGAGGGAAAGTCTCGATTTATTTGCTGTGCCAGCCCTACTTGTGCCAAGGAAAGATGGTACTTAGCTCATGTGTATGGATAGTTGAGCTATTAACAAGATAAAAATCAAGTATAGATACCCTATCCCGACGTTGGATGACATACTTGGTGAAGTGAATGGTGCTCAAATTTTCAGCAAGATTGACCTAAAGTCTGACTACCATTAAGTTTTGATGAGAACAAGAGATGAATGGAAAACTATGTTTAAAACTCAACATGGTCTTTATGAGTGGTTGGTAATGCCTTTTGGCTTATCTAACAACTCGAGCACTTTTATGAGATTGATGAATCATGTATTATAGAATTTGATCAGAAAATTTGTTGTAGTCTACTTTGAAACATCCTTATGTACCATGTTGACCTATTGAGCCATATTGACCATTTTTTAATTGTATTTAATATTCTCTGAGCTAAGAAACTATTTGGTAATTTGAAGTAGTCTTCCTAGGATATGTGGTCAGTGGAGGAGGACTACAAGTTGATGAAGAGAAGGTCTAAGCTATTATTGAGTGGCCTACCCCAACCTCTTGTGTTGAGGTGAGGAGTTTCATGGCCTAACATCTTTCTATAGGCAATTCATTGAAGGATTTAGTTCAATCGTTGCATCTCTTACTGAGCTGATCAAGAAGAACGTAGAGTTCAAATAGGGAAAGAAAGAAAAGAAAATATTTACCAAGATGAAAGAGAGATTGACCTCTACCCCAGTTTTTGCTCTACCTAATTTTGAGAAAGTATTTGAGATTGAATGCAATGCATTAGGTGTCAGCATCGAAGTTGTGTTGATGTAAGAAGGCCAACCTATTGCCTATTATAGTGAGAAACTCAAAGGGGGTACAAAATTGAATTAATTTGTATATGACAAAGAACTCTTAGCACTTATCTAAACTTTGCAATCTGGTGTCTAGAGTTCAACTCGTAGAATTTAGGGTGATCGAACAAATTATTTGATTTAGCTTAAATTTTACGATGAAGCTAAAAATAATGGTAAAAGTGATCTCGTGAGTTTGGATTTAGGAAAATTAATAATAAAATAAGAAATTATTCTAATATTTCATTATATGTAAATTATTCGGTATTTATAGGAAACGTATAGAATAAGTTTTGATAACTAACGAATCGATAAAGATAAATTATATGCATACTAAAAATCATAAAATAACTAAAATAATATTTAGGAATATTTATTTGTTCCATATATGTATTTACGTGTGGATAAAATTACACGAAATTACTTAAAATGCCCAAAATATACTAAATTAATACTAAATAATTAAAGAAAAATTAGAAAAAGTATGGAAATGTTTGGAATTGAAGCGTGGCAAGATGAAAATTAAAGAAGAAAATCATTTAGTAAAATTTAGCCAGATAGTAAGCAAAAATAAAAGAAGATAAGGCTAAATGTTAACTCAAAATTAATGAAAAAAATATCCGTGCAGTTCTATAAATACCCAAATTAACAGAAGCTCGTTTGGCTTGTTTGGAGAGCAAAAAAATTTGAGAGAACCAAAAAAGAGAAAATTAGGGGTTTTTTTTTTAAATTAGAAAAAATTTGAGCAATTAGGGCTTATAAAGAGAACATATATTTGACAACCATCACTACCAGATGGTGGAGGCAGCACTAACCTAGCTGACAAGACCTTGATGGCTAGAGCAATCAATGTCGATAAGTTCTAATTTTCTTCCAGTTTTGTTTAAATTGTTAAAAATAACAAAAATATTTGGAAAATTTTGAAAATTGTTATTTTTGGATATTTTAGAATGTAGATGTAGGGAAAAGCTTTAGTTTGATGAATTTATGTTTAAGAATATACCGTCATTAAGAAATCTCGTAAATCTAAGTTTTGTTTAATTTATAAGTAAATGACTTTAGGGGTATAGTTTTGAGGTCAAAATTTTTATATAAACTACTTAAATGATATAGAATAGTTCTATGAAGAGATTTTTCAAATTTTAACTTTAAAAAATTTTAAATGATTTTTAGGCCTTAAAATGATGCATAAAATAGATAATTTTGGGCTAATTAAGTAATTAAAAGGATAATTGCAGATTTAATGTATAATTATATATTTTAAGATGTTAATTGCTGATTTAGTATGATATTGGTAGTATTTAGAATATTAGAAGTATGTATTATGTGATGAAAATGAGATAAATTGGTATAATTAAGCTAATTTTGTGATTTAAGGGTTAATTAGGTATAAATTCTGATTTAGGATGAACTTAGATATTTTGAGATGTTAGTTGATGTTTAGAGATGATACTTGAAGTAATGGGAATATTAGATATGTATATTATATACATATTAGATGATAATGTGTAATATATAAGTATAAGAAATTAATGAGTAGAAAAATATTATGTTAAAATTGATATTATTATAATAATAGAAATATATAATAAATCTGGTAAGACATTTAAATTTAGATGTTATATGAAAAATGAAAAAAATTTCTTACATCAAGAGTGAATTTGACACTTAAATGAGGAATATAATGTACCTTACCGACGAAAATATAGGTTAGGAGTTGTTACGCCCCGAAGTCGCGAGGTCGCAACTGTCCCGCCGTGTAAACCACTCTATGATAGAAACTGGCCTCACAGTTCCTACTATAGAGATAATCTACACAAGGCGTCGACGACCACTCGCTTTGAAGTAAACAGTTCGATTAATGATTATACTACAAATATGATGAGTAACTCAAATTACTATTAAACATAGATAATCATATAAGTAAGTCCACAGAGCTTCCCAGGAAGATTTACATAAGAACTACAGTTTACTAATTTACAGAATAACTAACAGTCTTCATCCTTTAACTACAAGGTCAGTCTGGTTACACATTAAGCTAAGTAACTTGATCCTCACACCCCTGGCGTCAAAAGACTAACCTCTGGATAATTGTAGGGCGGCATGGTACTCGAAGAGATTACAAATCAGAACCTGCAAAAGGATCTATAAGGGTATGAGCAACTACAGCTCAGTAAGTTGAATTGGAGACTCATGAATGCATACAAGCACAAACAGGATTATCAAACAATTATTTTCATGCAATGCAACAATCAAGTGTCATCGCACAACGTAGTCCGGTCCGTTGTGAAATCAGAGAAATTTCACCCGCTCCGATCCGGGTTGAGGAGTTCCATGTTATGCAGCAGCTCACAACCAAACCCAGGCTTGTGCAATGGAGACCTCGCTCCTCCCGCGACTACCTTCGAACCATTGACTTCACCCCCGCCGCGACCTCCTCTCCTGTCACTTAGTTCGACTGAGGATGAAGAAGGGACCATTTTGCAATCCTGCGCTATCCCTTTCGAAGGGGTCGGTATTTGGTTGGAGAGTCCTATGATCCCCTAACGGGTTGCAATGCATGACGTTTTCGGTTATTACGGTCGACTAAGATTAAATTCCGGTTAGGGTGTTCAAACAAGACCACAACAATTCAATCAGTCACAAAATCACCCACAGCACAAATTCCAGCACGAATTCAGATACATCACACATGCGCAAACTACTTACAATCACAAGCATATACAAGCCTAAGTCTCCGAGCACTACAAAACTAGTACTCTATTACAATAAGCAATAACCCAACTTACATGAATTTGCTCGGTCGCTCGATCCTCAAATTGCGAGCTGATTTGTTTCTGGGTGTCCTATAATTCAAAGAGGTCCTTTTAGTACTTATTTTTATGGATTCTTATTCTAATTTATAATGTAACTCATTTTCCTCATGTATACCGACAACGTACTAATAATTCGTTGTATTTTATTTCGGGGTTCGGTTCCTAAACTAGATTCTAGTTTTAATTCCTAGGTCGTAATTAGGCTCGAATCCCAATGTGACATTAATCACCTTATGCTCGGGTATTCAAATATCCTATTGGGTCGTAATTTTGGTATTCTAACTATTCGGTACACACTAACCCTAATTGGGATATCGGGATTTAATCCTGAGGTGTAAAAATCTTACATTTTAAGATATTTACTTAAAATTAAATATTAATTCCGATTTATTATTTTTCTGATTTCAATTATAATATTATCTAAATAACTTTATTTTTTTAAATTTAGTAATTTATATTTTCACATATTCCTAATTTCTCATATTCTTTACCTAATTTCCCTAATTAACCATAATTAGTACCTAAAAGCTAGGATTAGGGTTCCACTGCAGAGATTAACTTCCTTAATCATCTAATCAAGATCCAAATCAGTAATTAACATTCTAATTACCTAATTAATCCCAAATCACTCAATTTTACCATCATTTTAGGGCTAAAAATTAACTTAAAATTTTCGAAAATTAATTTTAAAAAAAAGGCTTCATAGCACTGTTCTAAATCATGTGAGAGTTCTACAGAAAAATTTTGAGCCCCAAACTACATCCCTAAGCCTATTTAATTTCCGGTTTAATCATGCTCGGTTTTTAACAATTTCTTAAGAACCCTATATTTCCAGACATAATTAAATTAAATCAATATTTTTTTCTAAATCTACATACAATAAAACCTCAGAATAACAAGTTTCATAATTTTCTGGGCAAAATAACTAATTTTACAAAATTATATAAAAATCGGGATGAGTAAATGACTAACCGGTTCAAGGATTTCTGGCCGTCCAAAACCGGTCCAAGGCTGTCGGCCGGTCCAGACACTGGTCCTAGGGTAGGGTGGTGGTGGTGGTTCGGTCCCAGGTGGTGGTGGGTGGTGGTTCCCGTTCACCTTGCTAATCTGCACAGTTTTCTTTTTTTTTTTTTTATTTTCTGAAATTTCTCTCGATTTTTCTTGTGTTTCTATTTTTCTCAGATTACAAATTGTCCAAATGTCTTCTGTGAATTTTTTCCTTATTTATAGACAAACATAGTAATTAATGTGCATTAATTTGATGTGATTTTTGCCCATTTCCTTGATTTTAGGCTTTTAGTTTGGCACATTTTTATTGGCCAATTTTTTTTCTTTTCAGTCACGACTTGATCCAGTTGCAGACCTCTCCTTCTGATTTTTTTTTTATTTTTTTACAATTATTTTGTATTTTTCTTTAATTATTTACTTAATTTTCGGTCTATTTTAGCAATTACGCATATTTTTATCTACACGTAAATACATGTAGGGTACACGTGAACATTCCTAAATATTAATTTGGTCATTCTAAAATTTTTAGTACACATATAATTTATCTCTAGTAATTTCTTAGTTATTTCATGACACTTTTCGCCTTTTCGATAATTAGCAGTTATTATGCTTAAAATTTGAAAATTTTATAGTCTCCTATTTTACTACTTACTTTCTTAAATTTAAGTTTACAGGGTCATTTTTACTAATATTCCTATCAATAGTTTCTAATTTGGGTTTGATCGGATCCTTTAACCGATCGCCCTAAACCTTGGGTTCTAAGTTCAATCCTACGGTTACTTGACTTGGCTTTAGGGCTTACAATTCCACCCCCCTTCAAAAAAGTTTTGTCCTCAAAACTTCTGTACATCTAATTTACACTTAATTGACTAAATACAGTAACTTGTATACTTTTACTAACCTGGAAATCAGAAAAGCCATGGATACTGCTCCATCATCGCAGCTTTTGGTTCCCAAGTCATCTCCAAGTCTGGACCTTCATTCCATTGAATCTTTACGTACTCCATATCTCTGTTCCTTAACTTCTGAACCCGGCTATCCAAGATCTTTATGGGTTGTCTCACCAGTTGAAAATTTCTCGTTAACTCCACTGGCTCTATTTCCACTATTGCATTCGGGTTCTTAATGAATTTTCTTAACATGGATACATGGAATACATTATGATAGCCTGATAGACTTGGAGGTAAAGCTACTCGGTACGATACATTGCCAACCTTCTCTAACACTTCAAATGGACCAATGTATCGTGGGCTCAGTTTTCCCTTTGAACCAAACCGTCTAAGTCCTTTGAATGGGCTTATTTTAATGTAAACATGATCACCCATTTCAAATTCCAAGGGTCTTCTCTTCAAATCAGCCCAACTTTTATAACGGTCCTGAGCTTCCTTCATCCGTTGTCTTACAATCTTAATCTTTTCACTCGTTTGATTGATCATGTCTGGTCCAATCATGGCATATTCTTCATGATCCCAATACAGTGGCGATCTGCATTTCCTCCCATATAGTGCTTCATACGGCGCCATCTGTATCGTTGCATGATAACTATTATTGTAGGCAAATTCTATCAACGGTAAGTATTTATCCCAATCACCTCCAAAATCCAACACACAAGCTCGTAGCATATCTTCTAAAGTTTGAATCGTTCGCTCAGACTGCCCGTCTGTTTGTGGGTGATAGGCTGTACCAAACTGCAACTTTGTACCCAAAGCTCTATGTAAGCTTTCCCAGAATTTGGATACAAACCGACTATCTCGGTCAGAAACAATACTCTCAGGAACACCATGTAGTCTTATTATTTCTCGAACATACAGTCTAGCCAGCTTTTCCATTGAATCACCAGTCCGATAAGGTAAGAAATGTGCACTCTTTGTTAATCTATCCACGACTACCCAAATAGAATCGTATCCAACTTGAGTCCTTGGTAAGGCTACTACAAAATCCATGGTAATATGATCCCATTTCCATCGTGGTATTTCTAAAGGTTGCAATAATCCACCCGGTCTTTGGTGTTCTGCTTTGACTTGTTGGCATGTAAGGCATTCCGATACATACTGTGCCACTTCTCTCTTCATCCCATTCCACCAATACATGAGTTTTAGATCTTGGTACATTTTATTTCCTCCCGGGTGCACAGTATAACCTGTAATGTGTGCTTCATCCAAAATTTGCTTCTTTAAGTCTGCATCTTGTGGTACACATATTCTTCCTCTAAACTTTATTAGACCTTTATCATCCACCTTAAAGTCAGGGTCCTGTCCGTTACTTAATTTCTCTTTTATCTCCATCAGACCCTTGTCCTCCTCTTGCTTTTGCTTGATTCTCTCTAATAAAGTAGGTTGCAATTCCCAGTTCATTAACTGGCTATTAGGTTCACACCAATCAAACCCAATTTGCATCCTTTCAAATTCATGCACTAATTCATATTGAGGTGTTAACAGTAAAGCAACCTGTTCATAACTCTTTCGACTTAATGCATCTGCCACCAAATTGGCCTTTCCAGGGTGATAATTTATATTCAGATCATAATCCTTAATCAGTTCTAACCACCTTCTTTGCCTTAAATTCAACTCCTTCTGAGTAAAGAAGTATTTTAGACTCTTATGATCAGTGTACATCTCGCACCGTTGCCCATAAAGATAATGTCTCCAAATTTTCAAGGCAAACACTACAGCTGCTAACTCTAAATCATGAGTCGGGTAATTCCTCTCATGTGGCCTCAATTGTCTTGATGCATATGCAACAACTTTTCTATCCTGCATCAATACACAACCTAATCCATTTCGTGAAGCATCACTGTACACATTATAAGGTTTATCCGGATCAGGTAATGTTAACACTAGTGCTGTAACCAGTCGTTTCTTCAACTCCTGAAAACTCATTTCACACTCTTCACTCCATTCAAACTTTACATCCTTCTGGGTTAATCGAGTCAATGGTTTAGCGATTTTGGAAAAATCCTTTATGAACCGTCGATAGTATCCAGCCATACCCAGAAAACTCCTTATCTCAGTCACTGTGGTTGGTTGCTTCCAGTCCATTACTGCTTTCACTTTATCAGGGTCTACAGAGATTCCTTCACCAGATATAATATGACCTAGAAAAGCAATCCTATCCAACCAAAACTCACATTTACTTAACTTGGCATACAATTGATTCTCTCTCAACTTCTGCAATGCCAATCGTAAATGTTCCGCATGCTCCTTCTTGGTTTTTGAGTAAATCAAGATATCATCAATAAACACCACAACAAACTTATCCAAATATGGTTGATATATACGATTCATCAAGTCCATAAATACAGCCGGAGCATTCGTTAAGCCAAATGGCATCACAAAAAATTCATAATGTCCATATCGAGTTCTAAATGCAGTCTTATGCACATCTTCCGGCTTAACTCGTAACTGATGATATCCTGATTTCAAATCTATTCTAGAAAACACAGTTGCACCTTGGAGTTGATCAAACAAATCATCAATGCGAGGTAGCGGATACCTATTCTTAATGGTAACTTTATTTAACTCCCGATAGTCTATACACAATCTCATAGTACCATCCTTCTTTTTCACAAATAATACCGGTGCTCCCCACGATGAGACACTCGGTCTAATAAACTTTTTATCCAATAGCTCCTGAAGTTGTTTCTTTAGTTCCTGAAGTTCTATGGGTGACATCCGATATGGGGCTTTCGAAATAGGTTCAGTTCCAGGAACTAATTCTACATTGAAATCCAACTCTCGGGGTGGAGCTAACCCTGGTAAATCCTCCGGAAATACATCTGAAAACTCATTCACTACCTGTATGTCTGCTACCTTGGGTATTTCCTTCTCTACGTCCACAGCAAACACCCAACAAAATGCCCAATCATCCTCCTTTACTCTTGTCTCAAATTGTTCATCACATATCTCCATCACTGATATATTCAACCTACTTCCACCGGCTTTTCCTTGAAATATCGTTTCTCCATCATTAAGATCGACAATTTTTTTCCTACACTCCATAATGGCTTTATTCTTAGACAACCAATCTATTCCCACTATTACATCGTAACCTTGTAAAGGTAATATCACAAGACTTATAGGATACTCTTTCTCTTGGATTTTTATTCTACCATCTGCTACTACTTCTCGGGTTGTTACTTTCTCCCCAGTCGGTGTTCTAACTTTATAAGTTACATTAACAGTAACCACACTAATTTCTTGTTCATGTACAAATTTCTGGCTTGCAAAGGAATGTGATGCACCGGTATCAAACAGCACAAAAGCAGGTTGTCCATTTATCAGCACATGTCCTGGAATGTACTATTACTATGGTTACCAACTACACTAACATTCATAAATCTTAAAATGCAAAGATTTCAATTTAATTCACACTTAGAATTATTCTTAAAATAAATAGTCTGAGTACATACCAGTTACAAGTCCTTCATCATTTTCTTCTTCCACTCCCATGAGCTCCTCAACATCGTCATGGTAGTACTCTTCCATAAAATCCGAAAAATCCTCATTTTCCTCAATTTCCATATCCTCCAAAGCAAAGATACGAGCAGGTGCAGTGGTGTTATCAAAACCTTCTGTTCGCTTAGCTCCTTGTACAAACTGTGGACAGTATCTGGAGAAATGACCCTTTCTATCGCACTTACTACACTTCACCAATTTCATCTTAGGGCATGCCTTCAGCACATGGTTCGGATCTCCACATATAAAACATTTCCCTTTTAGCTGAGTACAATTTCTTGGAAAATGATTTGCACCACACTTCCAGCATTTGACATTACCATCCTTGTCATAAAAACTCACACTCGGTAGTGACTGCGCTGGGTTACTAGCCAGAGTTACTGGTCTCCTTCTCTTCAGTCCAGAATTGCTACTAGAGGCACCAGGATATGATCTCTTAAATGATGGTCCTGGTCGATAACCTCTATTAATCTTTTGACTCCACATTGCTTGCATCCTCACACGATTATCTTCCAATTGCCTTACTTTATCTACCACTTCATTGTAAGTGGTAAAACCATAATCCAGCAGCTTGCAACACATTGTGGGGTCAAATCCAGTAAGGAATAAATCTTTCTTCAACTCTATATTGTCTCGGTATGAACCAGGTACATATTGTAACAATCTGTTGAACTCAGTCTCATACTGGGTTACACTCATACCTCCCTTCTTTAGTTCAAATAGGTCTCGCACCATTCTATTTTGGACACTATGAGGGAAATACTCCTTCCTGAATTCCTCCTTAAATTGTTGCCAATCAATGTTATTTCCAAGTTGTCTTGCTCTCGAGTCCCACCATACTCTTGCAGCTAACTTTAGCATGAATGTACCATAAGATAACTTTTGGGATTCAGGGACTCTAAAAGCCTCAAAACTCCGTTCAACTTGGGCTAACCAATCATCAGCCACATCTGGCCTACCCATCTCCCCCTCAAAATAACAGTTGGCTTTTATAAACTCAGGAAGTTTATTAACCTCTTGAGGTCGCTCTATTCGTTGTTCAACTTCTTGGGGTCTTCTGTTTCCCACATTACCACCAGTCATAAGATGTTGAATCAACATTCCTTGCTGTCTCATCATCGTATGCATACTGGCAAGTATTTGCCCAATAGGCATATTTTCTTGTGGAGGCGGTGGAGGTAAATCTTGTCTATGTTGTTCTCTTGGTGGTGATGGTGCTCGTGGTGGAGGGTTTTGATTCCCTTCAGTTCCTCCTTGATTACTTCCGTTTCCAGCTTCAGCCATAATCACTTACTAGTTTAACTTATAGTCCTGCATTCATATCTATCTATAAGTTATCCCTACTTTTGTTTAGAGAATATTTATAAATAAATAAATGCTTGCAATATGTACTCATATCAAATAGTAATGACAATAGTATTAGAGTCAACGTACTTAGAAATCTAACTTTCACTGTATATTTCATTCAACCTTACATCATCACTATTACAACTTTAAAACAAAAGATACAACTCGATAATCTTTCAAATACATACATCGAATTTACAACTCGATTACATCATTACTTACATCATCTACTACAGACTCGATCTTTACAACTGTACAAGACAAAAGGTTACATCAAACTTAATTACAACATACACCTAACTTGATCCAGAAGCTAAAAAGTACATCAAAAGTCAAAAAGATACATCAAAAGTCGAAATACATCAAAAGGTCCTAAAATACATCAGTATCCATCAAAATTGCTACTGGATCATATCCAAAAATCTACCTAACTAAACATGTCAGTCATCCAACTAAACTAGTCCTCCTCTGAATCCGTAGCAGCTACCTCATCAAAGGGATCATAATCCATATGGCCTCCAACTGAATGGTCCTCATGCTCACTCTCTGATGCAGAGTCTATATATATTATCTCTGGAGTCTCAGGAATCACAATCACCTCCTGTACTTCATCATCGTCCGACTCAACTGGATTACCAGTTCCTACTCCAGCTATCCCAGTGTCTGCAATCACCTGCATGAGCAAAGCATGTAGGTCTACACCAGGTTCACCCTCGTTTTCCTGCTCCTCTTCAGGGTCTTCTTCTGGATCTTCTTCTTCTTCTGGGTCCTCCTCAGGGTCTTCCTCTATATGAACTTCATCCTCTTGGGGTTCAACTGGAGGTGGGTTTTCTGGTGGTGGTCCTGGTATTTCAGGTTCAGGTTCAGGACTAAAGTTCAATGGTATCTCTATACCATCCCCAGCAGGCTCGGGAAACTGTGGAAACCAATCAATGATCCCTGGTGGGTACTGTCTAGGAATGTATGGGATATCAACAGGGATGTGTGCAATACTGGCAGGGTATGGTCTCCCATCCTCTAACCTAGCAGGAAAATACCGTAAGGGCATCATCAGGGTTATAATTCCCTCTTTCTCCAACCATCTCTGCTCAAAAGCGGCTATAGCAGTGTATCTATTATACTGGGGGCCTAAGCTCATTTCCATCCATGCCCACTCATCCTTCCAACTATAGCACATCCGATCATGGAACTTATTGATGATCTCATCAACCGTCCTAAATATACTCCAATCAGCTAGTTCCATCAATAGCCATTGTAATTTCACCCTATAATCAATGGGAGATACTTCTCCATTCCATCCAAACCGTATCCAACTATGAACTAATTCTCCCCTTCGACCCTGTAATTATAATTAAACCAAGTCATATTTCCTATGTTAAAGATTAAGGTTATTTATGTTATACAATCTTTTATCGTCCACCTAATATTACACACTCTCAACATTCCTATAATGTCTATTTCTTTTAAGGTATGACGCTTCAAAGCGAGTTTACTAAAACTTCGCTCTGATACCAACCGAGAACTGTTACGCCCCGAAGTCGCGAGGTCGCAACAGTCCCGCCGTGTAAACCACTCTATGATAGAAACTGGCCTCACAGTTCCTACTATAGAGATAATCTACACAAGGCGTCGACGACCACTCGCTTTGAAGTAAACAGTTCGATTAATGATTATACTACAAATATGATGAGTAACTCAAATTACTATTAAACATAGATAATCATATAAGTAAGTCCACAGAGCTTCCCAGGAAGATTTACATAAGAACTACAGTTTACTAATTTACAGAATTACTAACAGTCTTCATCCTTTAACTACAAGGTCAGTCTGGTTACACATTAAGCTAAGTAACTTGATCCTCACACCCCTGGCATCAAAAGACTAACCTCTGGATAATTGTAGGGCGGCATGGTACTCGAAGAGATTACAAATCAGAACCTGCAAAAGGATCTATAAGGGTATGAGCAACTACAGCTCAGTAAGTTGAATTGGAGACTCATGAATGCATACAAGCACAAACAGGATTATCAAACAATTATTTTCATGCAATGCAACAATCAAGTGTCATCGCACAACGTAGTCCGGTCCGTTGTGAAATCAGAGAAATTTCACCCGCTCCGATCCGGGTTGAGGAGTTCCATGTTATGCAGCAGCTCACAACCAAACCCAGGCTTGTGCAATGGAGACCTCGCTCCTCCCGCGACTACCTTCGAACCATTGACTTCACCCCCGCCGCGACCTCCTCTCCTGTCACTTAGTTCGACTGAGGATGAAGAAGGGACCATTTTGCAATCCTGCGCTATCCCTTTCGAAGGGGTCGGTATTTGGTTGGAGAGTCCTATGATCCCCTAACGGGTTGCAATGCATGACGTTTTCGGTTATTACGGTCGACTAAGATTAAATTCCGGTTAGGGTGTTCAAACAAGACCACAACAATTCAATCAGTCACAAAATCACCCACAGCACAAATTCCAGCACGAATTCAGATACATCACACATGCGCAAACTACTTACAATCACAAGCATATACAAGCCTAAGTCTCCGAGCACTACAAAACTAGTACTCTATTACAATAAGCAATAACCCAACTTACATGAATTTGCTCGGTCGCTCGATCCTCAAATTGCGAGCTGATTTGTTTCTGGGTGTCCTATAATTCAAAGAGGTCCTTTTAGTACTTATTTTTATGGATTCTTATTCTAATTTATAATGTAACTCATTTTCCTCATGTATACCGACAACGTACTAATAATTCGTTGTATTTTATTTCGGGGTTCGGTTCCTAAACTAGATTCTAGTTTTAATTCCTAGGTCGTAATTAGGCTCGAATCCCAATGTGACATTAATCACCTTATGCTCGGGTATTCAAATATCCTATTGGGTCGTAATTTTGGTATTCTAACTATTCGGTACACACTAACCCTAATTGGGATATCGGATTTATTCCCGAGGTGTAAAAATCTTACATTTTAAGATATTTACTTAAAATTAAATATTAATTCCGATTTATTATTTTTCTGATTTCAATTATAATATTATCTAAATAACTTTATTTTTTTAAATTTAGTAATTTATATTTTCACATATTCCTAATTTCTCATATTCTTTACCTAATTTCCCTAATTAACCATAATTAGTACCTAAAAGCTAGGATTAGGGTTCCACTGCAGAGATTAACTTCCTTAATCATCTAATCAAGATCCAAATCAGTAATTAACATTCTAATTACCTAATTAATCCCAAATCATTCAATTTTACCATCATTTTAGGGCTAAAAATTAACTTAAAATTTTCGAAAATTAATTTTAAAAAAAAGGCTTCATAGCACTGTTCTAAATCATGTGAGAGTTCTACAGAAAAATTTTGAGCCCCAAACTACATCCCTAAGCCTATTTAATTTCCGGTTTAATCATGCTCGGTTTTTAACAATTTCTTAAGAACCCTATATTTCCAGACATAATTAAATTAAATCAATATTTTTTTCTAAATCTACATACAATAAAACCTCAGAATAACAAGTTTCATAATTTTCTGGGCAAAATAACTAATTTTACAAAATTATATAAAAATCGGGATGAGTAAATGACTAACCGGTTCAAGGATTTCTGGCCGTCCAAAACCGGTCCAAGGCTATCGGCCGGTCCAGACACTGGTCCTAGGGTAGGGTGGTGGTGGTGGTTCGGTCCCAGGTGGTGGTGGGTGGTGGTTCCCGTTCACCTTGCTAATCTGCACAGTTTTCTTTTTTTTTTTTTTTATTTTCTGAAATTTCTCTCGATTTTTCTTGTGTTTCTATTTTTCTCAGATTACAAATTGTCCAAATGTCTTCTGTGAATTTTTTCCTTATTTATAGACAAACATAGTAATTAATGTGCATTAATTTGATGTGATTTTTGCCCATTTCCTTGATTTTAGGCTTTTAGTTTGGCACATTTTTATTGGCCAATTTTTTTTCTTTTCAGTCACGACTTGATCCAGTTGCAGACCTCTCCTTCTGATTTTTTTTTTATTTTTTTACAATTATTTTGTATTTTTCTTTAATTATTTACTTAATTTTCGGTCTATTTTAGCAATTACGCGTATTTTTATCTACACGTAAATACATGTAGGGTACACGTGAACATTCCTAAATATTAATTTGGTCATTCTAAAATTTTTAGTACACATATAATTTATCTCTAGTAATTTCTTAGTTATTTCATGACACTTTTCGCCTTTTCGATAATTAGCAGTTATTATGCTTAAAATTTGAAAATTTTATAGTCTCCTATTTTACTACTTACTTTCTTAAATTTAAGTTTACAGGGTCATTTTTACTAATATTCCTATCAATAGTTTCTAATTTGGGTTTGATCGGATCCTTTAACCGATCGCCCTAAACCTTGGGTTCTAAGTTCAATCCTACGGTTACTTGACTTGGCTTTAGGGCTTACAGGAGCTAAAACGTAGATTTAGGATATCTAAGTATAGTTAGATGAATCTCACATTTTAGTTTAGGAAGAATTCCTAGGGTTCATAAATAAAAACAATAATAAGAAGTTAAAACAAAACTAAATTCAAAAATTGAATTAGAAATAAATTTAGAACTAATTCGATTATGTGAGATATATAATTTGAATGAATGAGTAAAATTATAATCTCAAACTAAAAACTAATGATTTAAAGCTTATATGTACATATACACATATGTATAAGCGATTACGTTAAATGTAGATTATTCCTAGATCAGAATCTAATTCAAAAGTAGAATCTGAATTGGGATTAATATAAGTATATTAGATAGTAAGTCAAAAAACCTAAACCAATGATAATCATAATCTAAAATACATAACAAAACATATTTATGGTAGTCATGTGAAACTAAAACAACATTTGTATTATAGGGATTATCGGTGACGGGCTATACGAGTTGCACCTTAAATGAGTAAGCGAGAAGTCCAAGTAAGTTGGGATCGATACTTTACTGTATTTTAGAACACTATTTTATAGTGCTTGGAGGCTTAGGATTATACTTGATTGTGTTTGTTATATAGCCTGTGTGTACTTATTTCTGGATTTGATTGTATGATTTTGGCTTATTGTTTCGGCTATATTTGTGTGATTTATATGAACTGATTGAATACCTTAAACCACTTGCAATTCTCAATTAGACTTGCATAGCAACCCGTTAAGGGAAATGTTCAAGTTTTCCGACCAAATATTGACCCCCTTGGAAAAAGGATAACGTATGAGTTCCTTCTTTATCCTTAATTGAACTAAGTGATAGGTGAAGAGGTTGTGATAAGAATGAAGTTAATGGTTTGAAGGTAGTTGTGGGAGGAGCGGTGTCTCTATTGCGTAAGCTTGGGTTTGGTCATAAGCTGTTGCATAAATGGAAACTTCTCAACCTAGATTAGAACGGGTGTAATTTTTCTAATCTAACAACAGATCGGATAATGTCATGCAATGACATTTGTTTATACATGCATTGCATCTAACTAATTTGGTTGATAATCTTGATTGTGTTTAACATATAGTTTTAAGTCTCCGTCCCAACTTACTAAGCTGTTTGTTGTTACATCCCTATAGACGTTGTTGCAGGTGCTAACTAAGAAGCGGCTAATATTTACCTTGAAACTAGCACCTGTTAGATCCTAGGGAGTGAGGAAAGACATTTGAAGATTAGATATATATTTTTAAGGTCTTAGCTCTTATTTTAGAATATTCCATTTTTGAATAATGAATTACTTAGGAAATATAGTATGTTAAAACGTTGCAAACATTATTTGTAATATTTGAATCTTAGTGTACATATATATATATTTTCATACTTTCTTAGGTAAATAATTTACTTAATTTAAGAATTGTTTACTTCAAAGCGAGTTAGTCATAGACGCCTTGTGTAAATCAAGTCTAAGATAGCGACTATATGGTCAACTTCTATCTTAAAATGGTTTACACGGTGGGACTGTTGTGACTCTGTCACTTCAGGGCATGACAATTTATCTATACTCTTAATGTATGGCAACATTACATTTTACCAAAAGAATTTTTCATATACATAGATCATGAATCCTTGAGGTATCTACGAAGTCAGTTGAAGCTTTTGAAAAGATAGGTTTGATTCTTAGAAGGATTTAATTCTGTGATCAAGTATAAGCAAAGCAAGGCAAGGCTAATATGGTCGCTAATGCCCTATTGAGAAGGCAAACCATTCTTATCGAGCTGCAAACTAAACTCTTGGGATTTGAAACCATCAAGCTTAGTATTCTCAAGATCATTATTTTGTCCTAATATTTGGACATTGTACATAAGGGAGAACACTAGATGGCTACTATGTAGAAGATGGCTACTTGTTTCAAAGTAGCAAGCTATGTGTGCCAACCTGTTTGATTAAGGAGTTGTTGGTGAAAGAGGCTTATGGTGGAGAACTTTCTGGGCATGTTGGAGAGAAAAGAACATATGAGCAATTGAATGTGAGGTTCTTTTGGCAAAAAATGAGGCAAGATGTGCACTGTATGGTGGAGAGTTGTATGACTTATAAGAATGCGAAGAGCAAAGCTGAACAAGGGAGAACGATAGCTTTACTCATCCTGATAAGGCCATGGGTTGATTTGAGCATGGATTTTGTCCTTAAATTATCTAGAATTGCTCAAAGCAAAGATTCAATAATGATCGTCATAGACAGATTCAATAAGATGGCATGCTTTATGCCTTGTACTAAAACTAATGATGCTTTAGCTATTACTTTTCTGTTTTTGTAGGAGATTGTCTGCTTGCATGGAGTGCCAAAGAGTGCAGTGTTAAAGAGTGCAGCGTTAGACCAATATATAAAATTTCTAATCCATTTCTAGAGAACTTTTTAGTGTTGGATGGGAACCAAGCTCCTTTTCAATACTTCCTGCTACCTCTAGATTGATGGACAAATGGAGGTCATGAACTATGCCTTTGGTTCAGTACTTTAAGCTACTATAGGAAAGGATTTGGCCAATTGGCATGTTTACCTACTTGTGGTTGAATTTTCTTACAAATGGAAAATACATTGTGCCATTGGAAATATACCCTTTGAAGTCATCTACGGTTTTAACCCTGAGCTCCCATTCAATCACACTTTAATGACCACATCAGACCTAGATGACCCTGAAGCCAAGACTTAAGCTCAATCCTTTCAATAAATCTACTAGAAAGCTACTTAGTAGATTAATCGGGTTGCCAGGAAACTGAAGAAAAAGAGGTAAAGGAAGAAAGGCTAAGCAGTTTTAGTCTAGTGACCTGATATGGTTACATCTAAGCAAGGAAAGGTTCCTAAACAAGAGGAAGAACAAGCTATTTACTTGAGCTGAAGGACTATTCAAGATACTCTAAAAAATAATGGTAATATGCATACCGGTTAGAATTACCTGAAGACTTTGGAGTTTCTAATGTATTTAATATTGTTGATCTGATACCCTATTGACTTGAAGGTGAGCAAAATAAAGACCAGTCGGATTTGATCCCAAATCCCAACAAACTCGAAGGGGATGATAGGAATCATACTGCTGGACCATTGACTTGAGCCTAAGCTCGAGGATATGAGATCTTAGCAAAGCGCATCCTTTCATCCCAACCTACATCAGAAGAGTTCGAGTTGCTTCTTTTTGTTGACTTGACATCACGTCCATATTGAGCTCTCCTATACCTATCAATTGTCTTTGAATACTAACTTAAGGAATGCTCAATTGACAGCTCAACTCACTTACCTACTTACTCGGCTGACTTTGTTTCGAGCTTCTTAGGATGCATTTGAGTTGAATTTACCTTAAAGGAATTTGTAGTTTTGCTCGGCATTAACTAGCCCAAATGTACACATTTTTTCGTTTCAACCAGAAAGCTCACCTATAACTGCCAGACACGTATCTGAGCCTTTTGCGAGTAGGATCTACTACACAAATCACCTATTCTCTTGAATTTTTTTATACCCTTTTTCTTTGCATTATACTCATTTTGGACATTACCCTTTTGTCTTTTTCATATTTAGTAAGTTGCCATAGATTTTTGGGTATAAATACCTTTGTATTATGTAGTTGCAACACATCTTGACATTTTTTAATATAGAGAATTTCCCTTTTGTGAGCTATTATGCTTACTTCCTCCCAACTTTTATCCTAACCCTTAAGCAATATTAGTTAGTGAGTGACCTTACTTAGTTACTTGTATATCATGTCAAGTTGGTTCGTGAGCCTATGGAGGTTCCTTAGTGCATCATATCTTCGAAATCGTTAGTAGGTTTTGCTTGTTTTTCCTTTTATTTTGTTCATTCACTACCCTTCGTTTCAAGCTTTCGATGAGCTTAGACCTACCCAGATACCACCATCCTTGTCTTTCTTGGCGTAGTGTATTAAGTAATCTAGGTTGAACCTAACACAAAAATACACAGCAACTACTTGCTCTATTTTCCACAACTCGAAACGGGGTAGAACAGAGTATCATGCAACAACTACTACAATAAAGCAAAACGACCACTTCCACTACTTACTGAAATATTGACAGTTAACTTGCGTACAACTTCAACAGCTACTTCACTACTCAACACACTCAGACACAAATGGCAACCACTGCAATAGAAAACAACAAAATACATAATGACTTACCCAATGAGAACCTTTAGTCTAATATCAAGATGATATGTCGTGCCAAGAATGGATAAGGTCTACAGTATCGAAATAGGTCTAGGTATACAAAAAGCTTAAAACGATGAATGGTAAACATACGAAATAATGGGAAAACAAGCAAAACTCATGAATGATCCTAAGGATATGACACATCAACGAAGCTCTATAGAGTTACCAACCAACTCGATATGACACACAAGTAGCTCAATGAGTTCACTCATTGCCTAACCTTACTTAAGGGTTAGAATAAGAGTAGAAAGAGAGAGTAAGCACAATAACTTACAAAAAAAGGGAAATCTTGTATATTTAATAATGTGTAGATGATGATGTCACTACAATATACAATGTAAAGAGTATTTATACTCGAAATATTAAGGTAATCTACTGAAAATGGAAAAGATTAAAAAAGGTATATTCTAGATTAAGTAAAATACAAGAAATGGATAAGGGTATAAAAGAAATTTGTAGAATGGAAGCTTCTTTAGCATATTCCCTCATATGGATGGTTAGGACACATGTATAGTTGCTACAGGTGGACTTTTAGCAAAGACGGACAAAGGAGTATGGTTAGGTTTGTTGATGTTGAGTAGAACTACAGATTCTTCTAAGGTGAATTCAGCTTAAACATATTTTAGGTAGCTTGGATTGAATTGATGGTTGAGCGAGCTGAGCTATCAACTTAGCCCTCCTTAGGTCGGCATTTGGAGACAGTTGACAGGCATAGGAGAGTTTGACTAGGAAGTGACAAAATATTGACTTTTAGGAGTAGCTTGGACTCTTCTGGTATGGGTTGGGATGAAAGGATGCGCTTTATCATGCTCTTATATCTTTGAGCTTGAGCTCGGGTTAGTGGTTCAATTGCTCAATTCCTATCATAGTGACTCCCCTCTTTCCACATTATCTTTGAGATCTCTCTAAACTGAGTCTTTATATAATTCCTACTTAACAAAGTCATAAAATCAAAGGAGGGTATGGATGAAGCCAAAAGCTAGAATTCTTCCCTAAATTGCCTTGATAAGGCATTTGCAACCTTATTTTTTGGCCCTAGCTTATATTCAACATGGTAATCATAGCCCATCAACTTTACTAGATATTGTTGCTGTCTGGTATCTATATTAGTTGTGTCATGATTTCTTTTAAACTCTTTTGATAAGTTCATGTTATAAAATGTCTAACCAATAGTTACCATCTCCATTTACAAATTGATTCAACTATTGCAACTGACTCCCTCACATAAGCTCTTGATTTTTGCATTGTAAGACCAAATTTTTACTAAAAAATGCAATGGGTTTTGAACCCTGATGTAAGATAGCTCCTAAACCCATCTTTGATGCATCGGTCTCAATAATGAATGTTTTATAGAAATCAAGTATTGCTAACACTGGCACATTCATAAAAGCTTCCTTCGATTGATTAAAAGATTATGTTGCTTCATCAATCCACATATAAGCATCCTTTTTAAGAAGATTTGTGAGTTGTGATGCTAACTTGGCACAATTCTTCACAATTCTTCTATAATACCCAGTAGTTCCTAAAAATCCTCTTAGTTGCTTCACAAAATTGTTTGTGGCCAACCTCTTATAGCTCTAATTTTCTTAGGATCTAGTTTTAACCCTTCACTAGAAACCACATGTCCTAAGTATCCAATATTTGGTTTAGCAAACAAACACTTGCTCTTCTTCAATTAGAATGTGCTCTCTCTTAAATAGATTAGATTCTTTTTGAGATTATTTAAATGTTTCTCCAGGGTTTTAAACCTAAATGTCATAAAAACAAAAAAATAATAATGAATTTTCCTAAGTATGACCTGAAAATACTATTCATCACCACTTGAAATGTAGATGGACCATTTAACGATCTAAATGGTATGACGAGAAATTCTAAATGCCCTTTATGAGTTCTAAAAGCGGCTTTATGAATATCTTTAGGATACCTACGAATTTGATGACATCTTGCCCTCAAATCTATCTTGGAAAAAATGGTGGCTCCCCCCCCCTAATTCATCCAATAACTTATCTATAGTAGGGATAGGGAACTTGTCCATGACTATTGCTTGATTTAATGCCTTATAATCTATATAAAATTGCCATGTTCCATCTTTTTTCTTGACTAGTAAGATAAGTGAAGAGAATGCACTTGTATTAAGGTGAATGATTCCAAATTCTAACATTTCTTATACGAGTTTCTCCTATCTTCCGAAAATATGGACATCTATATGGCCAAACATTGATGGCTTATTTTTCATCCTAAAGATAAATATGATGCTACACTAATCTTAGTGGTGGAAACGATGATGGAGTCATAAAAACATCCTTAAATCTACCCAATAATTCTTCTAAAGAATTATTGCTGGTAATATGCATAGATGAATCACTCTTTTGAGCCACCAAAAGTAATAAGCAAGCTACATTGTTTAACTATAATAGCTCCCCCCACCTCAATACATATGATGGGACAAGGGATCGAAACGACCACTTGGTGCACTTTCACACAATGATGAGCCTCCACAACTTTATAGATGCCATTATGTGCAGAGCTTTCCCTAGCATGTTGGTGAAAGCCGCCCTACTATGGTTTAACACCTTACCCGACAACTCCATTAGCTCATTCGACGAGATGGCAAGCAAATTCTAGCAACATTTTCTCAATTCCAAGGTCCCTTATAAAGATTTGTCTATACTTTATAACATTAGATAGAGCCTTAACGAATCCTTACAAGTGTACATGCAGTGGTTCAATTGCGCAAAGCTCTAAGTCCCCAAACTTAACACCGAAACCACTTTCTAAGGTCTAATAACTAGATTCGACCTTATAAGGAAACTGTTTGACTTTGTTTCCCTTAACTGGCCTAACTCATTTGACAAGTTCATGCGATTAGCTGAGAAGTACGTGGCCACAGGGAATGTTATGAGAGTAAGGTTGGAAGCCAACAATAGCACAGGGGTTCGGTGAAAGACTGCTTATGACTAAGAGGGTCCATGTCATCCTCCTTAAAAGAATGATGTGAGAGGAAAAAGTGGAAATTTGCATACTAAACATCCTATACGCACTTGAACCGCCCCCTTGAAGAAGTTATGTATGAGGTCCATAGGCAACTCCTACAAGCCCTTTACATCAAAGAGAAGCCAAAAGCGGCTGATTCTGATAAATATTATGACTACCACTAAGCAAGCAGTCATAACACTAATGAATGCTACCACCTAAAAAATGCGGTCAAAGGCCTTATTTGCAAAGGCTGCATTGACCATCTTATTGCAGACGAAAGAAAGTAGGTTTAATGACCAACCTAGCGTCGTCAGATCGATCAACAACAACGATTGAATACGAGGTGTATTGATAATGCGAAAATAGCATATATTTTCTCTAGTAATTTTGCAATGATTTTGACTTTATTCTTATCAATTTAGTGTTATTTTTGGCTTAATCCATTTAAAATTTATTTTCAAGAACTGCTGGAGCACTTTTTGAAGTTTTAAAGATTTTTAGTTGTTTTTGGAGTAATTTGGAACAAAATCATTGATCTTAGGATGAAGTAGAGAAAGTTTGGACAAGAATCAAGCAAAAAAAGAAGTCTAGGAAGGACTACAACTAAGGTCCATGGTTATGGTCCTTACATGTGTTCCTCATAAATCTATTTATTCAAAATTCAAGTTTTTACGTGAAGAATAAGTATACGACTAGCTACCACAGTGGTGTACTTGAGGTGTAGTCGCGATATGAAATGCGAACCTCTTGTTTTTAAAGCAAATATTTTATTTCAGCACATGTAATACTTAGTACATCTTTTATTTTGTTAAGTCTCTACTTAATATATCTTTTATTTTGTTAAATCTCTATTCAGTTTATCTTCTATTTTATCAAGTTTCTCTTTGTAAACTTAACCTTACGTTATTATCAATAAATCCTTAGGCTAGTGTTTTTAGAGAGAGCCCCCTTAGGTGGAAATTATAGTATAAAATTATTATTGGGGGCCTCTCAATTTATTTCTTCTTTTATTATGTTGTATTTTCTATTAAAACATTCTTAGTAAATTATTATTATCGAAATCTAGTTCTCTTTGTAGTAATTTAGTCTTTCTATGATATTATTCTTTGAAGATCTAAGTATGCATATTTCGATGTCTTTAATTAGTATTAACCTAGGTTGCTAATTGATGTATGAGTTTGCTGTAGAGTCGCTAGCCTTGTAATTAAATCAACAAATGTAGTTAGAAAGGGTTTAGTGCGCTAAGAGATTAGGTATTGAATTTCTCGGGATTATAGTAATCGAGGATGGCCAACCTAATAGTAAGATCTAGGGTCTTAATGTGATCCTGTAATGCTTTATTTAGTAGCAATGTGGGTAGAGAGGGTCTCAGGATTAGGAAGAGGCTAGAGATGTGGGTCTGACCAATTTAGAATTTGATTTCCATGAGGAATAGGATTAGAAATCTCCATAGTTCAAGGAATTATTGAGATTGAATAATTGCATAAAACTAGAGAGTAGATAATGACAATTTACTAAGAATCATGTTTATTTCTCTTGATTGCTTCATGTTTGCTTGTTTTAATTAAATTAAATTTAGTTTAATTTAATTTAACATTAATTACTTTTGTTGTTTGTTCTTATTTTACTTTATATTTCTTATACTTATTTAATTTGCTTGTTTAATCACAATTACTTTCATATTGATAAGTTAGATAATTGGATATTTTAGGAAGCTGCTAGTAATTAGGTTCTCACATACTAGTTCCCTGTAGGATTGATACTTAAACTTACATCCTTTTTATTTTATACTATAACTTGGCTAGGTGCACCTGCCTAATACTAATCATGTACCTCATTCTAAGCAAGAAACCTAAAGTGGATACTACCAGCAATTTCACCATCGAGGACAAAGAGGGTGTTGACTACCCATATAACGGCGAGTTAGTCATCAATGTAGAAATCGAGTACTTCAACGTTCTTAAGACATTCATGGATGGCAGAAGTTTAATAGATATCTTATTCTATAGTGTATATGAGCAGAGGAAGGATCCACTTAATGAGTTGTTACAACCTTATAAATATGGCTTTATAGGCTTCGGAGGTAGCATATTTATGCCAACTAAGGGACTCATCATCCTACTAGTCTGATTAGGTGATGGTGTACACATCGCTACATAGTCAATTGACTTTGTCGTTATGGATCACTGGTTGCCGTACAATGCTATCTTGGAATGACTGAGCATTAAAAACTTCGATATGCTCATAAGCCAAAGATGCCTTAAGGTAAAGTTCCTAATGCCAACAACGGTCAGCAAACCTGGGATAATATCATGTACATTGAGTCTAGCCCAGAAGAGAAATCAAACTCCCGAATTGAGCCAATTGAAGAAACTAAGGAGATCAAGCTTGGAAGCATAGCTGGATTAATGAATTGGGTTAGGAAAGCTTTACCAGAAGATGAAAAAACAAAACTCATCAACTTGCTCCACCAAAACATCGATGCCTTTGCATTTATACCTGAAGACATGCTTGGTATAATCAATATACTTGAAGCAATTTGCCACCTCAACATCAATACTAAGGTACAACAGGTTAAATAGAAGAAGTGATACTTCGCACCTAAACAATAATCTACAATCAAGCAGGAGGTCTAAAAGTTACTCCAAGTCGGGTTCATCAAATAGGAAAGGTAACTAACATAGCTTGCAAACGTAGTCTTTGTCAAGAAAGCTAACGAGAAATGGCGTATATGGGTCGACTATACTGACCTTAACAAAGCTTGCTTAAAAGATTGTTTTCCTTTACCTTACATAGATAAGCTTGTCAATTTTATATTAAGGCATGCCATGTTGAGCTTTATGGATGTATACTCAAGATATAACAAGATACACATGGCTCTCGAAGATGAGGTCTACACCTTATTCATCACCAACTTCGGAACATACTACAATAAAGTCATGCCTTTTGGCCTTAAGAACGATGGGATAGCATAACAAAGACTAGTAACCATCACTTTCAAGCCCCAAATTGGCCGAATTGTCAAAGTGAATGTTGATTATAGATTATGAAGAGCAGGGAGAAGAAAGACCACATAAAGGACCTTTGTGAGACATTCAACACTCTCCGCCACTATCAGATGAAGTTAACCCCCCAAAAGTGTGTCTACAGGGTAGCATCTAAGAAGTTTTTTTGGCTTAATGGTCATTAAGCTAGCATTAGAGCTAACTTAGACAAAATCAAAGTAGTTCGTGACATGTAAGCTCTTAGGAAAGTCAAAGAGGTTTGGCGTCTTACAAGACAAATTGCAACCCTTAACCACTTCATCTCTAGAAGCATAGACAAATGCTTAGAGTTCTTTAAGCGCCTGAAGAACTCGTCAAAACTCAGGTGGACTACCTAATGCTAATAGGCCTTTGACAACCTGAAAAGTTCCTTGAAAGCCCATTTGTGCTCTCAAAACCCATACTAAGCAAAGAGTTGTAACTATACCTCACTATCAGCAATCGAACATTGTCTTCGGTGCTCGTTCGCTTAGATAGTCAAGAACACAAGTACATGTACTATGTAAGCTACATATTTCAAGGCCTAGAAGTAAGATACACTAAGGTTGAAAAGTTTACCCTCCCTATGGTGATCGTCGTTAAAAGCTTAGACTGTACTTTCGGGCCTATGCAATCTTGATACAAACCTCTTTGTCGAGCTTGATCTTTTGGTTTCTTATTTAAAATTAATTTCCCCATTTTCGATTAATACTAAACCCTAACCCATTTAATATTAATCATTGACTAAAGAAATTGGGAAATTTTGATTTCTTATTTAAAAAAAATTTTGGAGTCGTCACTCGACCGAAGTCGGGAAAAGAAAAGAAACCGTAACCAATTGGGTGGATTGATTATGATTTGGTTATCGGTCTTTGACTTCAATTTGAATGAAGAACCAGAGGGTTCTGAGTTTGGGGGCTAACCTATTAAACCTTAACCGGTATTACTATCTATTTACCGAAATTAGGATTATTCTTTTAATTATAATATTGAAAATAAACAAATAAATTAAAACAAAAGAACCTAAATTTCTACATATTTTATTGTTACCTTAAAAGTGTCTACGTACCTGCTAGCTGGGATCAGACGATCGTAGTTTTTTTCGAAAACTTTAATGTGTTGGTTCTTTTTCTAAAAAAAAAGAATTGGTTAAATTTATGTTTTTATCAACCATTTCATTTTTATTAAGAAAAATCCTTAGAAGCTTAATTTTTATTCCTAATTATAAAAAAAAAATCTTAAAACCTAATTTTTGAAAAGTCCCAAATTAAGATTTTTATTTAAAAATAACTAAGTGATAATTTTTTTTTTAATTTTCAAGAAAAACCCTAAAGACCTAAAAATGCAATTGTTATGAAATATGTAATGCTCTACATGATGAATCCTTTATATAGAAAAAATGCTTAAAACATATAAAAGAAAAAAAAGTTCATAATCATAGAAAAGATACCTAAATCATAGAAAAGATGCCTAACTATAGAAAAAATATCTAAACCATAGAAAAGATGTTTAAACTATAAAAAAGATGTTCAAACCATAGAAAAAAAACCTAAACTATGGAAAAAAAATCTAAACTATGGAAAACAAACCTAAACTATGGAAAAGATGTGTTGCAATAAAAAAGATGTGTTGTAGTAAAAAAGAAGTCAATTAAAGATTTTTTTTAATTTAATGAACATCAAAATAATTTTTTTTCTAGAAAACCTTAACATGCCTAATGTAATTTTTCTAAATTAATACAATATGAAAAGAACGAGATTTTGTAAAATATGAGATTTTATAAAAATTTCATTTTGAAAATATGAAATCTAAAAAAAAAAAACTAAAATTTAACTTAACACATGTTTACTAGACACTGATGCTATAACTAATAACTAGCAATTAAAGACATGATAAAAATAAAAAAAATTAGTACAAGTCTTAAAAATAACTGTGTATATACTAAGTAGGATAAAAATAAAGAAATAAGACAAGCTATAGACAATAATTAAAAACCACTATCATGTACTTGTAAGGCAAAGCATGCAAGCTGATAAAAGGGAATAGATTGGATCCCCAGTTTTATCGCGTGCACAACTATAGAATTGGTCTAAGGAGTGGGTTCGAGCGTGTTTTTAACAAATGTATAATTATTTCCCTTTTGGCTCACACCATGTAACCCCTATTTATAAAACTCGAAAAAAACTCTTTTAAATCGAATCAAACCGAATCTAAATTGATAAAGATCCAAAATAGATTCGAATCTTACAAATCTTGATTTTATTAGATTTAACGTTATTGTATTAGATTTGCTTTTTTTTTTCAACAACTATTTAGTCAAGATTTCATCAAATTAATTTTTTCGAATTTTTTCTTTTTTAGCTTTTTTTTTTCTTTCTTTTTTTTCCAACAATTTTCTATTTTTTTTGTTTTTTTTATCATTTTTTAAATTTTCTTATTATTTTCTAAATTATGACCCTAAAAATAAAAATTACAACTACTATGGGCAAAAATCGAGTATCTACACTCTTCATACAAACCGACTAACCACTTCGAGTCATCATACAAAGGCTAGACACCTTAAGTAGAATGGTTAAGTATTCCCTTAAGCTCAATGCCTATAACATCCAATTCTAAAAAAGACAAGTAATCAAAGCCTAAGTCCTTGTAGAATTTATCATAGAATATACTAGAGAGGAAGAAGCAAAATTGGATATTAAGATACCAATATGGACTCTCTACATTGATGGATCCTCCACTTGGGGGGGGGAGGCGGTGGGGGGATGGGTAGTGGATTGGGGTCGACATAGCATTGAAAGGTTCTAGGGTATTAAGGTGCTCTACGTGTTGAAGTTTGGATTCTCAACATTAACAATGAAAGTTGAATATGAAGCATTCATTATTGGATTAAAGATTGCTAAGGACATCAGAGTAGAAAAGTCAGAGATTCACTTAGAGTCCATGTTAGTACTCTAGCAAGTGAAGGGGGAATATGAAACAAAGGGAGAAATGATGGTCAAGTACTTCTAGATAGTTTAGGGACTCCTTTCAAGTTTCACCTACTAGAAGATCAATAAAGTTCCTCGAGTAGAGAACTTTGAGGCCGATAAGCTATCCAAGTTGGCCTCCACAATCATTTTAGCATAGTACAATGGTGATAAACTGCTCTTTATCTAATACCTCCCTGAGCGCAACATAGAACAACGAGAATAGGAGATGCTTAAAATCCAATTTGTAGATTCCCTACCTTGTTGAATGGACCATATAGTAGAACATTTGAAGATTGAAGTGCTAACTGAGGACTGGATAGAGGCAAATAGATTGGACTACGCCTCAGCCAATTATATACTTATAGATGGCATCCTATACCATTGAGGTCATAGCATACCATTACTCAAATGCCTTAGGCCAAAAGAAGGTATCTATGCTTGAGAAGAGCTTCATATTGGATGTGGTAGTAATCACATCCAATCCCAAGCTCCATACATTACGTCACTCTGTCTAGGCTATTACTGGCCAACTATGAAAGAAGATGTGAGGGCTATGGTTTAGAAATGTCAAAAGTGTCAAAAGCATGCTCTTATCCTTTATGCAATGAGCACCAGTCTCCACCCTATGATGAGCCTGTGGCCATTCACTTAGTAGGGCTTAAATGTGCTTGGACCCTTCCTGAAGGCATCTGAAGGTCGATAATTCATCCTAGTAGCAATAGATTATTTCACAAAATGGGTGAAGTCCTTAGTAGTAGTGACCATCAACACTTGACAACTGAAAGCTTCATCTTCACACACATTTTCTCCCTCTTCGAGGTATCCTATGCCTTGATCACAAACAAGGGGAGACAATTAAACGACATTAAGTTTTAAGAGTTCTATAACAAGCACAACATAAGGCTCCATTACATATTGGTTGCATACTTACAAACCAACAACTAAGTTAAGGCGATCAACAAGATCATCTTCAGGAGCTTAAAGAAGAGGGTGGAGTACGCCTAAGGTAAATGGGTAGATGAACTCCCCAACATCCTTTGGGGGAACCGTACAACTACAGATCCTTCATGGGAGAAACATCTTCTAACTTGCCTTCGAGGCCAAAGCTGTACTCCCTATTGAGCTCGAGCTACTTATGAGTAGGGTTTAGAACTCCCATATGAATACCGACCTTATGGCTCTCAAGGCAAGCCTCAACATGATCAAAGAGGTTCTTAATGTAGCATGGGCTTAAATAGTAGCTTACCAGCCACAAATGGCTTAATACTACAATAGGAATTTTGGGCATAGGGTGTTCCGACTTGAAGACTTAGTGTGCTAAAAACTAAAAGCCATAGGCTTAAGAGAAGGACTAGCATACATGTAAGGGAGAATAAAAGCAATGGAGCATGCAGGCTCAAGACCTTGAATGGACAACCTATTCCTAGAACATGGACTATGTTATGCCCCAAAGAGGCAAGTCACAACAGTTTTGCTATCTAAACCAATCTATGATAGTAACTGACCTCACAATCTCTATGATAGATACGATTTACACAAGGTGTCTGTGACTCCTCGCTTTGGAGTAAATAGCTAATTCATAATTATAGAAAAAATTTATAATATGATTAAAAACTTTAAGTTTTATATATATAAATATACTTATATTGTTTTACAATCCTACGAAATATGTACCGTACCATATTAGTTTGATAAGTAAAGTATTAGAAGACCAGTACATAAACCTAAGAGTACTAATAAAACACTAAAGGACTTGATTGTTTAGCTAGTAGTTGATTCTCACTCCTTAAGGTACTTCAAAAAGAGACTAATCTCAGGATAGTTATATTGTGGCATCTCAATTGGAACCTGTAAGAAAATCCATAAGGGTATGCGCATTCAACAACTCAATAAGTTAGGATAGAGACTTAAGAATGCATAACAAACACAAACAGGGTTTTTAAATAGTGAATTATATGTAATGCAACATGCAAATGCCATCATACAGTGTGGTCCAATTGATCATGAAATCAAAGTAATTTTGCTCGCTATACTTTAGGTTGAGGAGTTTTAATATTTATGCAACAGCTCACAACCAAACTTAGGTTTGTGTAACCTCCTCTTCTATCACTTAGTTCGGCTAAGGATGAAGAAAAAACAATTATGCTATTCAGTACTATCTTTTTTGAAGGTGTTGTATTTGGTTGGAGAATCTTTATTGTCTCTTAAAGATTTGTAATGCATATCTAATTGAGGTATTTAGGTTAATTATAATTAAGTTTGGTTTAAAGTGATCAAACAATCTCACTTCACTCAATTCATAACAAACCACCAAAACACAATAGCAGTTTTCAGCAAATAATCGGAGATATGCAAGCATATGCACATATAACTACCTACAAGCATAATCACATGCAATTCTAAATCTCTAAGTACTTTAATATAGTACTCCAAAATACAACGATGTATTGAACCTAACTTATGTGAATTCCTTGATTTGCTTACTTGATTTGACGTAAGTCAAATTGTCTCCTCGTGTTCTATAATATAAGTATTTTTTAGGTATTTAATACCCCTTGATATATAAACTTCAAATTATGAATTGGTTTAATATTCCACATATATATATATATATTACTTATTACTAATCTTGATTTAATGTTCCATATATATATATATATATGTATATTACTTATTACCGATATTCTCTAAGCTAGTTTCCGAATTGGTTTCCAAATCCGATTCCGATTTAGGTTCTAATTCACTTTTTGACTAAAAGTGTTATATGTAAATCTTAAGAATGCATTTTGAACCTTAATGTGAAATTAATTATATTATACTTGAGTATTCTAAATATTACTTTGGGTCTTTAACCAGTATTCTAGTCCGTACGATATACTCTAATCCTAATTTAACTACCAAATTTGCTCTCAATATGAGAAAAATGTGAAAAATTTACATTTTTCATATAATCCACTAAATTTAAGTTCCATATTAGATTTATTGTACTTTACTATTATTATTATATTATCATGTTTAACCTAATATTTTCTACTTTATTACAAATCCAATTTCATGTATTATCAATTTACACTTATTCACTACATATTACACCTAATAATTACATCTAATACTTTAAAATGCTACAAATACCATACTATATCAAATATTAACATCCTAAAATACCTAATTATTCATAAAATTAGTTATTATCCATTTAATTACTAAATTAACCCAAAATCACTCTTTAAATATATAATTTAAAAGGCCTAAAAATTATCTAAAAATTTCAAAAATAGCTTGCTGAAATATCTCTTTATAACATTGTTTTACATACTCTAAATAGTTTATACAAAA
This sequence comes from Lumnitzera racemosa, assembly GCA_024138005.1. Taxonomy (NCBI): domain Eukaryota; kingdom Viridiplantae; phylum Streptophyta; class Magnoliopsida; order Myrtales; family Combretaceae; genus Lumnitzera; species Lumnitzera racemosa. The sequence continues at coordinate 86,939,354 of JAMXBC010000011.1, forward strand.
ATTTTGAATTCAAAACTACATTTAAGGTCATTTATTTCTAAATTGAAATAAACTTGAGTTTTCAGGATTTTTTAAGCTTTATACATTTCCAGATATAAATTCATCAAACCAATATTTTTCTCTAAATTTATACACATAAAAGCTTCAAAATACCAAATTTTATAATTTTTTAGACACATTTAATATTTTTACAAAATTAAACAAAATTGAGTTGAAATTAGATTCACTCATTTGATTAGCTTTCAACCACCAAGAATGGCTCCAAATGTGTTGGCCAAATGGGGTGGTGGTGGTGGCCATTCGTTTCCTGGTGACCATCGATTGTGGGTTTGCCTCACAAGCCTTAATTACATATAATTTTTCTAATTTTTTTGTAAGGATGCCTAACTCTCTAATTCTAGTCTCTCCCTATTTTCCTCTAATTCTTAATTGACTAAAAGGAATTCTAGATGAGACTTGTTGCTTTAATAGAGTTGTTTGATATTTTTCTTTCAATTTTTTATGACAATTGTCCCTTATCCTTTTCCATTCTACTTTTTAATTACCCTAGTTTGATTGATTAATTTTGTTCTTCTACATCCCAACTTGCCTCAACCTGAATCTAAACATTTCCTCACTTTTTCTAATTTTTCCTGATTCTTTTTTGTAATTTTCTTTAATTATTTAGTATTAATTTAGTATATTTCTAGTATTTTAAGTAATTTCGGATATTTCGACCTATACATAAAAACATATGGAGTATAAGTAAGCACTTCTAAATATTATTTATATTACTTTATGATTTTTAGTGTGCATATAATTTATTTCTATTGATTCGTTAGTTATCGAAACTCGTTTTACGTATTTCTAATAAATAACAGATAATATGCCTATAACTTAATATTATGATATTTAATTATTTTATTACTTATTTTCCTAAATTCAAACTTATGGGATTATTTTTATTAATACTCCTAACTTTGTCATATAATTTAGGCTCAATCGAACAACTTTCCCGATCACTTTAAACTTTACGTATTAACTCCAAACTTCAGATTGCAGGGCTTATAGAATGTAAGTAATCTAAGATTATATTTTGCCCAAGTCTTGTAGCTAATTCGCAATGTTTGCGAGAACTTAATGAATTTTGGAATATGATGAGTTCCTCACACTTGTCTATTGATTTTTCGTCGATTTACCCCACATGTTCTCATCTTTGAGTTAATTCTCATCCTCGACGCCAAACACTAAGTCAGTATTCATACTAACACAATGGGGACCAAGGCCCTAGAAACCATTGTGACGAGCTTCCTTAACGACATTCGGCCAGTAATGTGGCCCTTAGATTCGGGAGCACTTGCATCACTTAGGTTGACAAACCTATAAGGTCTTAGCTCTATAACAACCTAGTAGCTTTCATGCTTAAAAGGTGTACAGTTAAGGCCATGGTTTACTAACCCAATCAGTATACTTGCCCAAACTCTGCCAACTATTCTCCGTATAATAAATGCAACAAGAAAAATTTAAACCAAAGGGTAGTACAAGCAAGGATACAGGAAGAAACTTGATTCTCATTAATTGAAGATTATTACAAGGCTTTAGAGATCAACATCCCTACCCCTAAGTATAAGTAGAATAAAAAAAACTAGAAAGATTACAATTAAAAACATGAGGCCTTCTTAGTTTACTACTTGGCATTAATGCTTGTTGTTTTCTTGCAACTCCAACTCAATTACTTGCAGAAGATCTTTGCCTAGGCCAGTCTACTTACAACTTTAACTCAGCTGCTTGGAGAAGATTCTTGTTTGACCTCAACTAGGAGAACCATAACGAACTCCTTAGTTGCGAAGTAATTTGATGGCCACAGTCTTATGGACTTGGCAACTTTAGATGAATTCTACGCTTATCAGATGAGCCGACCATTCGTACAAGCCATACATAAGGGGTTCACATTAGCTAATTTGGTTAACCCTTCTACAGGACTAACTAAATGATAAGCGAGGCTTGAGGAGATTCTGAATACCACCCCCACCCGTTACCTTTGGCTCATGTACCTTCGAACTACAAGGAAGTCCCTCTCAATTGCTAAGGACACTGCAAGTGACATACATGCATAAGTACATCAAGGCAACCTATTAAAAATGGAAAAGATTAGATAGGGTATTGTCCATATTAAGTAAAATACAAGAAATGGATAAGGGTATAAAAGAAATTTGCAAAATGGAAGCTTCTTTAGTAGATTTCCTTACACTGATGGTTATGACATGTGTCCAGTAGCTATAGGCAGGCTTCTTAATAAAGATGGACAAAGGAGTATAGTCAAGTTTGTTGACACCGAGCATAATTACAAAATCTTTCAAGGTGAATTTAGCTCAAATATGTTCTAGCCAGCTCAGAATATGGTCATTTGACTAATGGGTAAGCAAGCGGAGCTATCAACTGAATACTCCTCAGATCATCATTCAAAGACAGTTAATAGGTATAGAAGAGCTTGGCTCGGAAGTGATAATAGGCCTGCTGATAGGAGCTGTAAGCCCTAAAGTTCAGCCAAGTAACCGTAGGATTGAATTTAGAACCCAAGGTTTAGGGCGATCGGCTAAAGGATCCGATCACACCCAAATTATAAACTATTGAGAGAAATATTAGTAAAAATGACCCCGTAAACTTAAATTTAAGAAAATAAATAGCAAAATAGGAGACTATAAAATTTTCAAATTTTAAGCATAATAACTGCTAATTACCGAAAAGGCAAAAAGTGTAATATAATAACCAATAAATTATTAGAGATAGATTATATGTATACTAAAAATTTTATAATGACCAAAATAATATTTAGGAATGTTCACGTGTACCCTACATGTATTTACGTGTAGATAAAAATACGCGTAATTACTAAAATTGGCCGAAAACTAAGCAAATAATTAAAGAAAAATATAAAATAATTATGGAAAAATAAGAAAAAATCAAAAGATGATAAGATGAATCAAGATAAGGTCGTGGCAGGTCCAAAGCTGTAAAATAAAAATTAGCCAATAAAAATTGAACAACACAAAAGCCAAAAATTAAGGAATTTGAACAAAGTCTTGTCAAATTAATGCATATTAATTATAGCAAATGTCTATAAATAGAAAAAAATTTTACAGAGCTCATTTGGACAGTTTGGAAAGCCAGAAAATTTGGGAGAGCCGAAAATTCGAGAGAAAATCTAGAAAATAAAAAAAATAAGAAAAACTGTGCAGTTAAGGGTTTTAAAAGGAACCCACACCAGAAGAGGAGCTGGAAGTGGACGGCCACAACCACCACACGGTGGTGGCAGCGCCCATTCCGGCCGAAAAGGCCATGGCGGCCCGCGGTGGCCGGAGTCACCAAAACCGGTGAGTCCAAATTCTAGCCCGATTCTTGTGAAATTTTGTAAAAATAGTAAATATAATTATAAAATTATGAATTTTGTTATTCTAGGATATTTTTGTATGTAGTTTGTAGGAAAAATATTATTTAGATGAAAACATGTCCCGTAATATAGGGTCCTTAAGAAATCATGCAAAACCGAGCACATTTCGGTTTAGAAATAAATGACCTTAGGAGTGTAGTTTGGAGCTCAATTTTTTTCTGTAGGATGCTCATGTGATATAGAACAGTGCTATGAAGCCATTTTTTAAAAATTAATTTTATAAATTTTTAAGTTAATTTTTAGCCCTAAAATGATGGAAAAATTGGGTGATTTAGGGTTAATTAGGTGATTAGGATGTTAATTACTGATTTAGATAGTAATTAGATGTTTAGGGATGTTAATCTCTGATGTGGAAACCTGATCCTAGTGTATGGAGTGTTAAGTATAAGTAATGAAGGTGTTATGTGGTAAATGTAGAAAATTAGGAATATGTAGAATTAAAAATTAATAAATATGGAAAAATTAGGTTTAATTAGATAATAAAATAATGAAAATCAGAACATAACAAATCTAAAACAAAATTCAATTTTAGGTAATTATATGAAAAATGTAATAATTTCTCATAATATGAATAAATTCGGTACACTAATATGGATTTAAGTGTACTGGATGGAATAAAATGCTGACTAGGGGTAGTAATCGTATTTAGGAGATCGGGAATTAATGTGATTAATTTCACATTATGGGTTGAAACGGATTTCTAGGATTGGAATCTAAAACATTACTTAGAAATCGAACTAAAAACCTAATTTAGAAATCGATGCGAAAACCGAACCTGAACCTAAACCCAACCCTAAAATAATTATAAAAGACTTAATATCTAGATAATTAGGTATATTTAACCTTAAACAAAACCTAACAATAAGCATTATAGGATAAAATGAACTTATAATATTATATGAAATACTAAAACCACGTTCGTGTTATAGGGATGATCGGCGATGGCCTGAGCAAATCGAACCTCGAGTGAGTGAGCGAGGAGTCGAGGTAAGTTGGGATTAATACGATGTTGTATTTTGGAGGCTTAAGATTATGCTTGGTTGTGCTTGTTAGATAGAGAATGTGTGCATGTGCTTGATTATGGGTGATGCTATGATTCTGTTTGTTGCTCTGGCACATATTGTATGACTTGTATGAAAGGATTGATCACCCTAAACTGGACTTAATTAAATATCCGACCAGTAATCATAATCGGACATGCATGGCAACCCGTTAGGGGAACTTAGGACTTTCCGGCCAAATACCGACCCCTTCGGAAGGGATAGCGCAGGATTGCAAAATGGTCCCTTCTTCATCCTCAGTCGAACTAAGTGACAGGTCGCGGCGAAGGTGAAGACAATGGTTCGAAGGTAGTCACGGGAGGAGCAAGGTCTCCATTACACAAGCCTGGGTTTGGTCGTGAGCTGTTGCATTAACGGCAACTCCTCAACCCGGATTAGAGCGGGCGTAATTTCTCTAATTTCATGACAGACCGGACAACGTCGTGCGATGGCATTTGCTTGCACATGCATTGCACCTAATAAGTGATTGAAAACCTTCTTGTGTGTATGGTATAGTTTTAAGTCCTCCGTCCTAACTTACTGAGCTGTGGTTGCTCACATCCTATAGACGTCATACAGGTGCTGGCTAAGAAGCGGCAACAACTACTCTGAAGCTAGCAACTGCTGGATCCTGGGGGAGTGAGGAAAAATATTGAAGAATAAACACATATTTTTAAGGTCTAAGTTTTTATTATTTTTCATTTCCAAAGGATGTAATGATACAGAAAAATACTATAGAAAAATATTGTAAACTTTAACTGCAATAACTGAATTATATATAACATATATATAATTCCTCACTTTTATAGGTAAATGATTTATTTAAATTACAAACTGTCTACTTCAAAGCGGGTTAGTTGTGGACGCCTTGTGTAGATCAGGTCTAAGATAGTGATTGTAAGGCCAACTTCTATCTTAGGATGGTTTACACGACGGGGTTGTTACGACTCTGCCGCTTCGGGGCATGACAGGAGCAGCTCGGACTCTTCTGATGTAGGTTAGGATGAAAGGATGCACTTTATTAAGCTCTCATGTCCTCAAGCTCGAGCTTGCACCAATGGTCTAATTACTCAATTCTTATCAACAAGTTTAAAGTGTATGATACTTTTTAAGCATTTGTAACTTATTTTAAAAGGCATAGTGGATATCAAGTTAAAATTTGGAGAATTGATAGTGGTATAGAAAATACTGTGTGTTATGAATTTCTTAAAAAACATGGTATTCAACATCAATGAAGTGCTAAGTACACACCTTAGCAAAATGGTGTAGCTAAGAGGAAAAATAGAACTGTTATGGATATGGTGAGATGTATGTTTCATAGTAAAAATCTACCTAATCAATTTTGGGTAGAAGTAGTTGCATGTGCAATTTATGTTTTGAATAGTTGTCTTACCAAGAGTATTCATGATAAGACTCCATAGGAAGCTTAGAATGGCAAGAAGCCCAATATTAGGCATCAAGCCCAATATTGGGCATCTCAAGGTGTTTAGTTGTATGGCTTATGCACATGTGCCAAATGAGTTGAGAAAGTAGGATGATGATAAAGTAGAAAAATGTATCTTTATTGGGTATAGTTATGAGACAAATGGTTACAAGTTGTACAATCTGAAAACTACAAGGTTGAGTCTAATTGATTACTCAAGAGAAGAAATCCATGTTTATGGCATCTAGGGTTTCTCAATTTCTCTCTTTCTTTCAATTATCTCTCTTAATATCCATACCTTAAAACAAGACTTTATATAGCTAGGTTAAATATAGAAATAATAATATGTGATATAGCATACTATAGAAACTTTAATGACCAATAAAAATATGACCATAATTGTTAAAATCGCGAGTCAAAAATAAGATTCTAAGAGTTTATAATTTTATAATATTTTTCTCAGTTAAAATAGATGTAGAATTGTTTATGTGCAAACTTTTAGTATAATAATGAACTTTCATGTACAATCCTACAAATTTACAATTCTACAAATTTACAATTCTACAAACCGATTATATATGATTTTATATAATTTTACCAATTCTATGCATCAGAATGAATAGTAAAATCATGATTTTAATAACCATCAATATAACACCTAAGTAACTACTAAAAATATAAAATTACTTGGTTTAATTAATTCCAATAGTTATGACGTTAATTGCATATGGCCATTTATAAGTTTTTATTCTTCCCACTATTTTCATTTATTACCTTTTTCCTATTAATAATTTATTTTCGTAATATGTTGAGGTATATCTAATATAGCCATAGATTTAAGAGATTTGGAAGATCATTATGATATGGCTCAGTAGATTTAGATCATCTTGATATGATATGGCAGTAAATTTAGAACATTGTAATATATTTTGTATCTTATTTTTAAATTGTATTTTATCAAATTTTCTAAAAATAATTTATAGTTATCTCTCTTATAATAAGTCATCTTGCCTATACTTTTGATTTGGTCTTTATATATTGATCCATATAAGACTAGGCGCTCTATTGCATAAGGTGTGAAATATAAGATACATCGGTGAAGTTATTTTAATTTCAATTCTCCATGTCAACTTTCTATTTGGTATCAAAGCTAACTTAATTCTTAGGATCTCATTTTGAACAAATCATAAATTTGTGGAAACCATGATCAACATGGCAACATAGCTAGATGAAAAATGAAAGAAAATGGAAGAAAGTTTTGTATGAAATGTGTTTGCAAAGTTCTACGTTAACAAGATCAATTCTGAGTATTTATACCAGAGCTACTACAATAACTAAGAATAACTACCTACATATGTAGATATAGAACAATCAAATAAATATATGTGGAAAGGAAAATCAATTACATCCTTTACATCCCCATCTTAAGTTAGATTTCATTAGCCATACTATCATAACCCTAAAGATGGTCTAACAATGATAGACCAATATATACCGATTAAAAGTAACTATTCATACACTTAAATTACTTATCAATCACTTCTAATAAGCACATGAAGTGTCAAAACTAAAATATTTACAAAGTATCATAAACCTAATGGTACAAAATAAAGTCTAAATATTATTAATTAAATATAAAATTACAAACTCAGTAAAGATAAATTAGAAGTCTTTCAAATAAAGCATATTACAACTAACTTAACACATTTCTTTTCTAATTTCATAATTTAATTCCCTTGCTTGGTTTCCCTAATCTTGCTCCTGAGCCTTTAACCCTCACCATAAGTTTGGATCTTCTGGGGTAAACTTAGTAAGGCTCCTTAAAATCAAAGCTATTGAGGTGTAAGCTATAGCTAGCTTAGTGAGTTACCCACTTATATTACCTTTTAAGCAAGTTAATTAAATAAGCAGATGCTATGCATTCAAATAAACATATGTAATAATATACATGGCTTTCCAGTATCCAACGTATAGTCTAGAGTTTATTGCCCCCACCTTAACCTTGGGTTGAAGATTTTTTGTTCTATTAGTGTTCAAGCATCCAATTTAGGCTAAAGGTCACTTAGCATAATATCCTTAGCTACCATAATAAAATAGCCATGGAATCTCAATTCTTGGCTAAACCAATACCTATGTTTGTATAATGATTAAAAGATGATGCCTTTTGATCGATCCCAAGAGAACCAAATAAGTAACATTCTCCTTATTTTCATAAGAGAACCAATCTCTTGGTTATCTAGGAGAACCAACAAATGTTCGACCTAGAATCACCATAATCCCTAAGAAGATGGATCTTCCAATTAGCTAAAGTAATCAAGAGAAATGTTCGCAAAGGTCGGTTAAATAAGTCACAAGAGAAGGATTCTTGATTCATCCTAGGAAGGCCTAAAAGAAATTAAGAAATAATTCCTTGCTTGACTGCCCAAATGATCAAGGAGTAATCAAATCCTTGGTTGGCCTCTAGATATATATATTCCCAAAACATAAGAATGGATATAGTCTCGTTTAATGCATGACCATCCTCTAAGCCACTTAGTTTGCAATCAATGAGGAAGGTTTTAGCCTCTCCATTCCATGTGTGACAGTGATGGCAATTATTGAGATGATGTAGCATGTTATGCATGATCGCTTTAGTGTTCAAATTTTGATATGCTTAACTTTCATTTATTTTACTGATTACCCAAAAGATCACACAATCATAAGAATCGCATGACATGACAATCATCAACTATATTATTGGGAATAATCTTTAAATATCTTAACAAACAAATCAAACACATACGCTTCTCCAATGCCCTAAGTAGAGCAAGTTAATTATATAAAAATTTAACCGTACAACTATACTACAAGCACATACAAGTGATAACTATTGTAAATACTCACCTAACCATCTTCTAATCATTGTAATAATTTTCCAGGAGATCTAAATTGAAAGTACCTAAAAGAATAAAAGTAGTTGACAAACGTACTTGATTATTAAACCTTTTGGCTTAAGTTTTGTTCTAAGCTTTTTCTTTTATAAGTCTTTTATTTCTTAGATATGTCATATCTAATGGTTCTTTTTCCATATCATGTCTAAATGGTCTTTATTTGAAGTTCTAGTAGTTGAAATGACCAGTGAATGTCCTTGGTTCTTTTTTCATAACTTTCCAGTTCTCACATAAGATTCAAATCGTTACAATATTGAGACAATATGTCCATATTTCATATAAGAGTAGAAATATGTCCATAAGGTCCAAGTCAAGGGAAATTTAATTGGACATGATAGGTAAGTCGTTTTTAAGGCATAGCTTTGTCCACTTATTTTAATTTTCATTATTTTGATTTAGGGAAACTCTTTTGGTTTCTTTCTTGAACTTCTTTTGAGTAAGATGTTTAGGAAGGTTCTTTAAAGTACATAAAGGGATAGAAAGACTTCCCTTCCTTGAATAGCTTTAGAAATCAAGTTAGTGATTAGTCATAAAACAAAAGTTTTACTTAATTTAAAAACTCATTAGAAGAAAATGTTTTTGAAAAGGACTCTTTGGCTTAGAAAAATTTAAGATTTGAATCAAAACAAAGCTTAAACATAAAATTAGTAAAGAATCTTATCCTTTGATAAAACATGAAAGTTTCACTTCAAGTTTCCTTTTTCTCTTGAAGATAGAAAGCTTTATTTGTTTTCTTAAAGAGTTTTTCTTAGTGATTGAAGAAAAGAAGTTAATAAGAGTCTTCCTTCATGAAGTAGAAACAAAATAGAATGTTGAAGCTTACCCTTAAAGTCTTGAAACCTTAGAAAATGAAAGAAATAGTTTAGGAGTTCGTGAGAATGGTTGGTGGGACTTTAAGATGAAATAAGAAAAGGAAATAAAAGAATGTTTGTTAGGTGAATTGGAAACATAGATGTGGTCTTAATGGTTGGTGGATCTTTGTTTATAGAAAAAGTTGGTTTAGCTTATCTCATAAGCTTTGTAGTTTTCTTGTAAAAGTTAAATACATCTTAGTTTACTTCTTATCCTTCTTGATTATATATGTTGAATGAAATGTTAGAAAATTTGGATGTATGCACACCTATTATTGTCGCCACTTGTGCACTATATTTCCCCCATGTTTTTATTTCATAGTTAAAAAAATATCATCCATGACATCTGATAACTCCGATTTTAAACATATTTCACATAGTGATTTTATAGTATTTCCCATAAATTTTTTGTTTTCTTTAAAGAAATTGAAACTTAATTGAGTAAAATTTTGATTTCAAGGTTTGAACGCGTTCTAGGATTGAAAATGAAGAAAAAGGATCAAGTTTCACTCAATTTGGAGTTCAAATGAAGAAGTTATGAAGTTTTGAAGTTACACAGTCTGAGACATGACCATGTCCCCAGGCTGTGTCCATGCAGGAAAATTTGCCAGGGTCAGAAAGTTACACGACTTGGGGATACGGCCATGTCCCAGGCCGTGTTTGGTGACAAAAACGGAAACCTTACAATACATTATAAAATGACATATTAGGGTTTCACAAGACACATGAGACATTGGAGAAGAGAAGAGACTTGAGGAGAAGGAGAAGAAAAAGGCAAAAGCAACACCAACTTCAAGATTAGAGAGATTTTTCATCAATCAAAGGGGTTTTTCATGTTTTATTTTATGTTTTTGATTGAACTCGTTTTAGTTTCATTATGATAGCTTAGAATTCGTGTATTTAGGATTATGAAACCTAGGGTTTCATGTGACTCTTAGGTTGATTTATAATTTTCAATAAAGTTTCTATCTTTACTTGATTCAATTATGTTGTTTAATTGTTAATTGATATTTCTAGAATATCAAATTATGATATTATGCATGTTGATTGAGAAATTACATGTTTAATTAGATCTTAACATAATTGAAGAGAATTACATATATACTTAAAGGTAAGATATATGTTTCTTCTGGAAAGTTAATTATTTGTGTGTGAATTCATTATACATTAATGCAATTCTAAATTATATTACTAAGTGAAGTGATTCCAGTAAATAATTTAGGATTAGGGTTAATATGCTTGAGAAAGATATTAACTTTAATTGTGAATCCTTCCGGTAAAAAATAATAGAAATTGAATTGAACATATTTTAAGCGGTCACATGTTAAACACTAGGGGAAATAATTCCTAAATACGTTATTGCATACTTGAAGTCGTTCTTAGTTTTATTACTTTCTAAATTGCTTAATCAAGTCCCATCATTAGTTTAGTTTGCTAATTTCAATATTTTTAATTCATTCAACTCATTACAATTTTCCGGTTAGATAATAAAGTTAAGGTTAATATTAGTACTCAAAGTCTTTGACGGATCGACTCGGACTTACATCTGCTATATTAAAACTGATAGGTGCACTTGCCTGATATCAACATCACATTTCAAACTTAGAATTCTTCCCTTTAAAAGTGGTGCCTACTTGTAGTAGATTAGGTTATGATTTATTTTTTATGATTGAATCTTAATAAATAGCCTTGATTACTATATTATTTTCTATGTTGTTTTATTTAAAAAGCCCTAAGAATGTTTGTAAGATATTAGAATCTAGTGGTTTTCTATTCAAGTGGTGCCTACTTCTGAGGTTGAAATCAATTTCTTTACATGGTTCTTTTTCTTGATGTAATGGAAGTATTATCATATTACTTACATTATGGTCAATTACTTGTTCAACTTTTCTTCTTCCATTCTTATCTTGAAAGATCAAGTCTTTTACACATGTGATAATGCACATCTATGTGGCATCATTTTGCAGTTAATTAGGGGTCTTGTTGATTGCTTTCATGTGTTTGTTATAAGAATTAGCTTACTTGTATTGTTAGTTTTCCCTATGTCTTTTAAATTAATTGATAATCTTGTGTTGACTTTGGTTGACCAAATATTTCTACCTTTGACTGGTGAATTCTAAGGAATAAAGGTGGTTCCTATCATTATTTATAAGTATATTAGCAAATCTTAATTATATCTCTCAAATCTCTCTAAGATTTTAGCCTCTCTCTAAATATTTCCTAGCGATTTTTTAGCTTATACTAAAATTTTTATGAGTTTACAAACACAACTTGGAAATCATATAGTATAGCTGAGAAACTCTTGGAAGTTTAATAAATAAGTCAACTGATTGATGTTGAGAAGAAATATGAGAAAGTTGAATGAATCTACGGTAACATGATCTCGAATAAAATGAGTGTCAATGCCCATATTTGTAAGAAAAATTAGTGATGCACGTGAAAAACCAGTGATGCACAAGGAAAACAAAGTATATTAAAGTCATTTAACTAGTTTTGCAAGAAGAATTAGAGATGCACATGAAGAAACGAAAGACATGTGTGACAAGTTATAGCTTACCTATTTGCTTTTTTTTTTTTTAATTATGTAATGTATTTTCCATCTTTTTTTCAAATTAATAATTTGAATTTTTATCAAATGGCAACATTGAAATCAAAAAATTAAATTGATGATTAGAGTTTCTACTAATACTTTGTGCAAACTTCTATATAGTAGCTATAACAATTATACCTCAATGCAATATGTCTTTTACTTTGTTTTTATTATTTTTCATCATAATGTAATTGAAACATAGAAAAAATGGTATCGGGTACATATATAATTTTCTTTGAATACATGAAGTTCTAATATGATCCCAATTTATATATGAAAATTCGTTCTTTAACATAAAGCATAAGCTAAATATCTATATTATTACACCAAAACATGAGTTTTAGACTCCATAATCTCAAAACTTAAATTTTTTCCATTATAGTTGATAAGTTCTCATGATCTACATGTATTATAAAAGATTTGCATTTTATATGTAATTATTATCCTTTGTTTCCTATTACAGAATGAGTATTTTGTTCTTAATGTGTTGCTTTCACAAAATTTCATATAAAGAATTTATTTTCGAAGATCATCATTCAATAAATTATCATTAAAAGGTTCTGTATTATTAGTTATAAAACCTACTAAACAATATTTTCTTAGTGATTTTTTATTTTATAGGCATACAACAACTTCTTCAATGAGCCAAATAAAATGCAATTAGCATATTTTTAGTTTATCTTAATATATTTATAATGTGTTTTTACAATTGTACATTTCCTTTTTTTTATGCATTTCCTATTCTTGCTCATTGATTGTATGTATTATTTGATTCAATATTTTTTTTATGTTTTAATTTTTTATTACAATATACTATATAAATTATTGCATACGGTAGTGATATATTATGACATTTTTACAATAATAATATAATATATGTTATAATACCAAGTACATTATATTTAATTTATAAATCTTAAAAGACCATATAATATATGTTATAATACCCTGTACATTATATTTAATTTATAAATCTTAAAAGGCAAATGATGTACCTTTCACAAAAGGGTAAGGCCATTTTTTTATAATACAACAAATATATAGGACGATCTATTTGAATATTATCGAGTCTGATTTTTCGGTTTTTCTATTTGAAATTGATTTCTCATTTCCTGATTAATATTAAATCTTAACCCATTTAGTATTAATTCTCTACTAAAGAAATTGAGAAATTCTAGTTTTTTATTGAAAATAATTTTTGGAGTCGCCACCTAACTAAAGTCGGAAAAAGAAAAAGAAACAGTAGCTAATTGGGTGGATTGATTACGATTTGTCTACCAGTCTTTGATTTTAATTTTAAATGAAGAATTAGAGGGTTCCAGGTTCAGGAGCTAACCTATTAAACCCTTAACGGGTACCACTATCTATTTACCAAAATTAGGATTATTCTTCTAATTATAATATTAAAAAAAATAATAAATAAATAATCAAAAGAAAAAAAAAACCCTAAGTTTCTACATATTTTATCATTACCCCGAAGGTGCCTACGTACCCGCTAACCGGGATCAGACGATTGTAGTTCTTTCCAAAATCTTTAATGTATTGGTTGCTTTTAATTTTGAAAACTGACCGAGTTTATGTTATTATCAATTTAGTTTTTCAACGAAAACTCTAAAAGGGTCCTAATTCACTAAGTTTTTTATTCTATTTTATGAAAACTTCTCTAAAAGCCCTATTTTTTTTAAAACGGGATTTTTATTATTTTTTATTTCCAAAATAAATTTCTAAGTGAGAAAATCCTAAAATTATAATGCTAAAAATATACCTAAGCAAAAAAGGGTTAAAATAGTTTTCTATGTGAGGAAACCCTACAAAACTAATCTTATTAATTCCTATATAATGCACTTATATTAATACTAAAACTCTTAAACTAACATGTTCATATATTATATATTATGTTAACTAATAAATAACAATATATATAATAATTAATCTCAACAATCCCTTATCTAATATGCAATGTCTACTTATTAAATAAACATTTTCTTAAATTAATATAATTCACCTAATATGTATATCACAAAGAAAACTAATGCTAAAAAATGCCTTATACTAATATACATATATATACATGCATCATGTTAAACTATTAAAATCCTAATAAAATAATAATACAATACAATAAATCAGAAAAATTTGGACAGAACCTGATTGCGTGTGGCTACTGTTTATCGTGTTCGGTGAGGAGCTTCGGCGGGCTGTTCGGCAACCTCTGGTTGCTGTGGAATCAGCCGGCTCGTGTAGTTGATTGGTAGAGTGGGCAATTCGGTGTTATTAGGTGAATGCAGCGGCGAGGAGAGTGTACATTGCGCGGGGGTGAATTTTGGTGTGTGCTATGCAGTATAGGCCAGTGATCGTGGATGTTGCTACTGTTGTCCACGCTGCTATTACCGTTACTGTTGTATTGATAGTGATGAACGAAGGGGAATGGGCGTTTTCAACAGCAAAGCAGTCGATCTTTGGAGGATGTAGTGCTCGGCCTACTCTAGTTGTGTCGCGACAGTGAGCAGCGTTCGATGCTCGGCGAGATCTGTTCTAGGCGCTGCTACTGTTATGGCAAAGAGAACCCCGTTGACAATGGAACAGTGCTACTGTGGGAGCTTGGGTGCGTCGTACTGTCTTCAAACGTGTTTAGCCATGGAGTGTCAAAGGTAGGGGATATGAATGTAGGAGCGTAGGTCGTGTTCTGCTATGCAAGGTGCAGCAGTCGGTCTTGTTGATTAGTGGGCGAGGACGATGGATGGAGCTGCTGTCGTGCAGTTGTGTGGCTGTAGTTGGAATAGTCGTTTGTCGTGGAACTGTGATAGGGCTTGCTGATCGCTGTTGCTGTTCGTAGTAGTGAGGATGGGTGGCAAAGTTTGCTGCAGTAGAGCATCAGGTGGTTCATTTACCGCTTCTGCTGTCCATGTTGCAGATATGGCTGTGATTGAAATTAGGATATAGGTGCCTGCTGAGACTTGAACTCAAAACCTCGAAGTAAATCCACCCCAAATACTCCGCTACTTATCTATTAGGCCGTTGGTCCGTGCCTTGAGATTCATTACAATTAAATTATATTTAAACTATCAAATTCCCTAAAATAAAAAATTTTAACTAAACTAAAACTAAAACTAACACTAAAACTAATTATTCCTATTATAAGTTACTTCCTAAAAATCTATAAAACTCTTTATAATATTTTTTCCTTTTCTTATTTTTTTTTGTATTTTTATCATTAAATTTTTATTATTTTTATCTTTTATTAATTAATTTTTTTATTTTTATTTTTTTGAATTAGGATCATTTTTGTAAAAATAAAAATTAGGACTATAAAGGGGCAAAAATTAAGTCTTTACAAACATGCTCAATGCTAAATAAATCATTAGAATGGAATTGGAATTATGTAGCTGTTATCAAATAAAGGATTAAAATTTCATTCTTGATTCAGCTCCATTATAATCTAAAACACATCAAGAAACTATTTAAATTGCTAAAAAGAAAGACCGATAATTTTTTATTAATTGGCTATTGTTATTGTATTTATTTATACTAAAATAAATATGCATTTAAACAAATTCAATGGAATGGGTTTTATTAAAAGGATTGAATTTATTAAGAAATTATTGATGGTAAAATGATTCTATATTTAAGCAAATTTGAAATGATAAGGGTTTTATAAAAAAAAGGATATAATGCATGGAGAAATTATTATACCACTTTGATGTGGAATATTTTCTTTTTTAAGAGGTTTGTTCATAGTGATAGTTAGAAGAGCCTATTCAATTCTTTAGTATGCAAAACATTTACTACAAATGCCATCATGTCATGCTGCTAAAGGAATAATGATAGTTGAAGGCCTACTATTCTTTTAACTAAACTTTATCCATTGCTATGAGTCTACCCATTGGCTGCCATGACATCAACTACATTCCCAAGATCAAGAAGTAGTCCTAAATTCAAACAAGGTGCATGTTCTAAAATTAGAGGCTCAATAATTACCACATTTAGATTACCATATAGCTATGAAAGGAGGTTGAATAGCGAACAATAGGTCCTTTTAGACACTTAAGCACTTTTACTTCCTCTTTTACCTCTCTTTTTACAAACTTCCCCTGACTCAAGTATCAAAGTTGCTACACTAGAGTTACCTTGGCACCCCCTTAGCCTAATCTTTTATGTTTTGTAGAGTATTTGTTAACTTGATGTTCTAGATACTACTCTTACCAAATTCTGATATCAACATACACTACCTAAAGATTATGTTGCTTCTTTAGCTAATGTACTTACTATTCAATAACCATGTAATTACTTTGAGGCTTCTAAACATGATGAGTAGGTTAAAGTAATGCAATGGAGTTTAATGCTTTAGAAGCCAATAACGCTTGGGACTTGACTTCTTTACTTAAGGGGAAGAAAGTGATTGGTTGCAAGCATGTCTATAAAGTTTAATTTAGACCTTATGGTTTTGTTGAACAATACAAAGCAAGACTAGTAGCTAGGGGTTATAATCAAAATAGAAGGTGAAGATTACCATGATATGTTTTTAGCTATAGAAAAGTTAAGTACTATATAGAACTATCGATCACCCTAAACTAGACTTAATCAAATTTATGACTTGTAATCGCAAATCGGACATGTATAGCAACCCATTAGGGGAATATTAGGATTATTCGGCTAAATAACGACCCCTTCGAAAAGAATAGTGTTGGATGGCATAATTGATCCCTTCTTCATCCTTAGTCGAATTAAGTGACAGAAGAGGAAGTTGTGGCAAGGGTGAAGTCAATGGTTTGAAGGTAGTTGTGAGAGGAGTAGTGTTTTCATTGCAGAAGCCTGAGTTTGGTTGTGAGCTGTTGCATTAATAGGAACTCATCTACCCAGATTAGAGCGGGTGCAATTTCTCTAATCTTATGACAGACCGGATAATGTCTTGCGATGGTATTTGTTTAAATATGCATTGTACCTCATGATTTGATTGATAACCCTGTTTGTGTTTATTGTATGGTTTAAGTCTCTACCCCAACTTACTGAGTTATGGTCGCTCACATCCCTATAGAATTTGTTGTAGGTATTAGCTAAGAAGTGGATTACATTTTGACCTTGAAGCAAGTAATTGTTGGAAACTAGAGAGTAAGGAAATACATTTGAAGTATAGATATATCTTTAAGGTTTTAGCTTTTATTTAGATTCCTTCATTTTCAAATAATGTATTATTAAGAAAAATAAGACAATAAAACTCTGTAAATATTATTTATAATAATAGAATTTTAGTGTATGTATATATTCCATACTTTCTTAGATAATAACTTATTTATCAGATAGTGGCTGTAAGATCAGCTTTTATTCTAGAATGGTTTTTATGGTAGGACTGTTACGACTCTACCATTTCAAGGCGTAACAATAGGCATAACGCTCAATAGGACCATGGAATGCTTGGGTGGAAGTGAGGTGCTTGATTCCTCATTTGCATGTGGGCTTCAATCAATCCTTACTCGGATTGAGTCTCGGGCCGAGCCTAAAATGCCTTATCAACAAATACTATCTACTATAAGTTGGATTAGGTTCGAGTACACCTAATATAATTACTGAAAAAAAAAAAAACAGTTATATTATCATCATGTTCTCATCTAATATTCTAATCTTGTAAAATAAAAAAAAAAGGAAAATTAAGACAGCACTAGGGTGCAAATAAATAATAACTTGCGTAAACTGCCGTTAGAATTTCATATTCATACGTAATATCAAATGCACCTCCCTCTTTCAAATAGCATCCACTAGACAAAACAACCATGCACAACAAGAAGATTTTCTTTATTACATAAATCTCACATTTCGCGCATTTATTTGAATCTCAAATTCGATTGAGTTCAAGCTGAACAGAGCAAATTGAGAGAGTGCATATGCCTTGAAACTTTATCGGTACTGGCTAGCAAGTTGACCTTCCTTGACAATGTAATTTTGGGGAGGGAATTCCTCTCCCTTGAAGTACCTCTCTAGCATGTCTTTCACTCCAGCTGCGTATCGCAACTACACGAAATCCACACCATCTCAGGCTCAAAAATGAACTAATACGCGGAAAATCGTAATTGGGCGAAAGAAAAAGTGCAAATTTGTTTTATACCTGTGCGTCGATGGTAGTACCGGAAACATGGGGGGTCATTGCATGATTTGGCATGTGTCTCCAAGGGTGGTCCTTTGGAGCTGGTTGTGGATACCAAACATCCCCACTATAACCTGAAAAGCAGGAAATTTATTTTGATTTTTGACAAGTTGATGAATAAGGAATAGTACTTCATATAGTTGAATACTAACAATTTTAAGGTAAATCAAGTATGAGTTCGTGGTGTTATACCTCCAATCTGTCCACTGGCACAAGCATCAGCAACTGCTTGAGCATCCATTATTGCTCCTCTCGCGTTGTTAACAATCAGGACACCTTTCTTCATCTTTGAGATCCTCTCTTTATTGAACATTCCCCTACAGGAAACATATTCAGATGAACCATGTTCAACATTCCCGATATTACTCGACACTGAAATAGGAATCCTGCTAATGATAAAATAAGGAATACTTACAAATCTACTCCTAAAACTAAGGTGCAGATACTCCTAAATCAATAGGACACGACCTTAACTCCACACAACTTTTCAAAACATGTACTAATCAACGAGAATTTGGAAGCTTCAGTAATGATTGGTGATGTAAGTGCGCAATTTCGAAAATTGTAAGAAAAACGTATCTGCCATTTGCCCAAATAAAATTTCACAACACTGTTGGGAAAAATGAAGATGCTGAACATGGGAAAACAAGTTTTGCAATTATATGAAAGTCTTCTTTGGGAAACTATCTAGTCCATTCGTAGACATTCGATTTTGTGTACTGTTTAATTCAATTCAAGTATAACCATCACCATTACCAAGACTTACAAGGTGATACGCTAAGGTTGCCAGAGGGATCTTACCATGTTTTTTCTGTCAGCGGAGTGTTGACAACGATGACATCACATTTCGGGAGCATTTTATCCATATCCTCCTCATACTTTGCCCCAATCTGGCGTTCCAGTTCTGGGTCCATTTGGATCCGATCGTGATAAAGGAGATCACAATTAAATGGCTTCAGCCTTTGGAGCAAAAGCCGACCAATTCTTCCAGCACCCACGGTTCCAATTGTTTTGCCTTGAAGATCATAAGCTTTGTATGCAATACCAGACACATTCCAATCGCCACTGATGATCTGATGACAACCGGGCAAAAAATTCCGGACAAGAATCAGAATTCTCATGAGCTCATCCTCAGCAACCGAGACTACATTGCTTCCTGTGACCTCGGCCACAGTTAAACCTCTAGCAGCAGCAGCTTGCAAGTCAATGTGGTCAGAGCCAACTCCAGCGGTCAGAAGAAGCTCCAAGTTTTTCGCCTTCTTAATCCTCTCTGCCGTCACATAGGCAGGATGAAAGGGTGTAGTTATGAGGGCGTGAAGATCTGGAATGTGCTTTTCAAGTTCTGTGGCAAGTAAAAGCAAAGAATTGGTTCCAAATCATAGATAAACTACAGAAAGACATTGTTAAATATTGCATAGTTTAGTATACTCGGAAAGTTATAATCGAAATAAAATGCTTCTAATTGCAAAATGCAAAAAGTAGAATCATTAATATATTTCAGTAACGATAAACATATGATATCAAGTTTTTCCAATCAAGCATCACACACGAAGATTTTCCTAAATTTCATTGTTATCCACCCAAAATTATAGCTGCTTGTCCCATAGCTTAACTTGCATCAAGTTTTGACAATGTTGTGATATACAAATCTGACTATTGGTAGCATCTCAACTTAGTATTACTGTAAAGAGTTAGCTGATAACATTAAGACAGGGACACTATTCACTCATACGGATGGAACAGGTTCGAGTACTCACTCCTCCATTCCTTTCAGCATATAGTTGATCAGAAAATAAATTCAGTGGTAAAAATCCATGTCATGGTGCTGACAAACATTCATGCCAGTGTTGAGACAAATTAGATCGAGTAAGCCTCACGCATGTGAGCGCATCTGTGTTGCACGTAATTTAACTCATTGTGTTCACCAATTCAAATTTGGAATGTGCTATGGAATTTTTTTCAGCCCATGTTACATTTGCTACATTTCAATCACATACCCTGGTTTGTTGAACAAAACAAGCTTAGATCATAAGGGCATCATACTTTACAGAACTAGCCATTTTACAAATACCTGATTCCAGGGTGTACGACAATCCTCTAATGAATACTGTACACCGCCAAAGATGCAAGACTTATTATGTTAACTTACCACAATCTAGACCCTCTTGATCATTGGTGATGATGTACTGATGGCCTTGTGATTCTAGCCATTCACGAATGCCTAAAGCATTCTCAGCGCAACCCAGGAAATCGGGATTTTTTGAAGCGTACTCGTTAGCCTTGTAGAGCACACCAACAATTTTCTTGCTTTTAGAAGCAGACTGCAAGACAAAGATAAATTAAAATGTGCTCGCGACTTGGAATTGAAAAGGGAAACAAGATATTTATTGATGGAAAGGCACAATGAAACATCAAACTCTCAAATATCAGGCTCTAAGATAATATTAACAAACTTATTGGCCAAAGAAAAAAGATAGTGCTAACAAAGTGCATTTGCATGATCCCAATACAAATTATTAATACTGAATTATTACAGTTCTCTGAAACAATTTTGATACCTAAAGGATGATTGAGCACATTTGAGTTCAGAAATCTCATGACCGGCGGGGTGTTGCATCAAGTCCAGTATGGATGGACCCTCCCCATTAATTGTAACATAAACATTAGACCTCTATAAAAGCAGTGGATATATATTTTCCTCCGAACACGTACTGTAGGTACATCACCAATGAGTACTAATCTATATGTATTATACATCAGACATGCTTAGAAGCGAAAATTCGGGACCTTGTTAGACATAGTTAATATAAAATAGATCTAGATGGACTCAAAGATTTACAGTTTTTGGCTACTATAGGAGTAAAATGTGCGGAAAACGGGTGGAAAAGAGGAGAAACAGTAGAAATGGAAAGACATGCAAAGAAGTGGAGGTTAATGTTAAAAATCAAAATTAAGATAAATAAAGTTAGAATTTGGAAAAATTACCACAATTTTATTTTCATGAACATTTTTATAAAGGAAGAAATTGTCATTGCATTTTATGTAAATCCATCCCCACCCAATTCTCTCCATTTGAGAGAAAAGAAATAGAGAAATGTTTTTCAGCTTCATTCAATTCCTTCTTTTCCCGTCCACTTATACTTTCCACTTTTAACTACATTTCCATGGTTTTTTTTATATAATTATTTCTACCGATCTGATCCATCTAAATAAAAATAAGATTATTATAACCTAATAATGCAAATATTGGTTTCAACTAGGTTTGATTCCTTATTTCTAAAACTGTGTATAATAATTGGAGAAAAGAAAAAAAAAAAAAAAGAATTTGTTAACGGCTGAGGTGCAAAACGCATTATTTACTAACCCAACCCACGTGTCCGATAATGACCTTTTAAATCCAAAGTGGAGGAGAGAGAACCTTGATCACAAGATATTTTCATTTTCGTATATTTTTATCACTAAAATCACAATCACCCCGTAATCTTTCTTTATAATATAAATTATGAGCAAAGATGTTTTCTTGCACTTCAAAACATAATTAATACTTTTTAAAAGGAAAAAATATTAAAAAAAAATTTAACATCTACTTGTTTTTCTATTTCAATCTTTAATCTTTTATTTTTTTAAAATCAATCCTTAATCTTTTCATGCTATATTAAATTAGTCCTTTAGGCAATTTTATTCGTTTTTCTATTCAAGAAAAGTGACGTGTCTTTCTTTAATTTAAATTCTTACCATGTGGTGCCAAGTAAGCAACCACTTCACCATAAAACAAGTTCTCATCCAACCTTATTACCCAACACGATTAAACAACCCGAACGCAACAGAACAAAAATCCAAAAACTATAGAGAACGCTTTGGCATGCTGAAATATTAACCTGATGAAGTCTTCAAAATTACTCCTTTACAAACCTTAATCCTGATCGATTCTTAGAACTGACAAAGAAAATCTAGTTGAAAATCCAAACCCTAATTGTAAAGTATCCTGTACCTCACAAACCGCAATCAAAATCAATTGTTGGAACCTTAATCTATAATTGAATGTTGAAATCAATACGGAGAAGACCCATTCATTCTATTCTTAGATTATTCTAACATGGTGGAACCTTAATTCATTCTGTTTCTTCCCATTGATCTTGACATTCTCCTACTATTTATTGTAATATAATTATCGGATGGGTTAATTTAGGGTTGGGGTTTCCTTCAAGTAGGGATTTTTGGTTGGAATCCAATGGAGAATAGTAGTGCTTCAAACCCTTAATTTAAGAAGCCACTTAAGATTACGATTTTCACATGAGAGGACCACAATCATCAATTTCTGTCTTTGCCATTTGGGGTTTTCTTTTTGGATTAGGTTATTTAATCGTTTAGGATCAAACAGTTTTTGTGTTGTGATGACATAGATGATGACTAGACTTCATGTGTCACATGACTAATTTTAAAAAATTCCACGTTAGATTAGAATAACGGAAAAGTTAAAAAAAATTTGATAGAATGACTAATTTGATATGGTATACAAAAGTTAAGGAATAGAATCAAAAAACAAGGTTAAAAACTTTTTTGTACTTTTTCGTTTTTTTATTAAAAAAAAATCCATTACGAGAACACAGACTAATTATTGAATTGAACATTTTGTTCTCTAAAAAATGAATCTTACGACACGAAAGAAATCAATTGAATAATTAAGCATACTATGGCATGCCCCCGATGATCAAGACTATATACCAAAAAGCCAAACCACCGATCAACAAATATAATTTTGAATCACATGAAGAAAAAAAAAAAAAAAACCACAAAATCCATAAAAAAGAAAAAACCAAGAAACACATACTCAAAAAATGGAAAAATTAAATAAATCCATAATTATAGTGGGAATTTTTTTTTTCTTAGAAAAAAAAAAAGAAGATAATAAAATGGGTATTTTTCATGACTTACAGATAAATTTCTAGTGAAATTGTGTGGAGTAGAAATTCCTGAAGAAGCAAAAACACGAAGAGTAGAAGCTGCAGCATGTTTCATGGCCATCATTTTCAAGACTTGGAGAGGGAATATGCATGTATGATGGTGAAGAACAAGAAGACAATGAGTATTATTAGTATTTATAGAGAAAAAGCGGAAAGTGATACACAAATCAAATTCAGCTTTTGCATGTTTGTATGGCAACTTAAGTTGGAAAAAAGTAGGAATTATATTTATTTTTTTCTTCGACATGTCCAGTACTGTCTTTCCGTTTCAAGCAACTATTATTAATTCAGATCACGTCATAAAAGAAAATAAAATTATGCCAACAAAGTTGATATTTGTGTGTGTATATTTCCATATGTATATATTTAAGTGTGTATCTACAACCTCCGTTCTCACCACACGGTTTTTCATCTTTGGTTGTAAATTTTTATTTTTATTATCTTTTTTCAAAGTTTTAAACATACGGTATTAGTCTCATGAAAGCTTTAACTTCCTCCTTTCAGATATTAAAAATATAATTAGAAAAAGTCATCCTCATGGTATGATTATATAGAACCCTTTTCTTCTTAGTAAAAAATGTTAGAATTAATCCAGATGACATCATATAAGGAAATAAAATCATGCCAACAAAGTCGATATATGTGTGCATATATTTCCATATGTATATACATTTTTATAAGTTATGTCATTTATTGTATATCGTCATTTGTAAGTTTTTATTCTTCCCAATATTTTCATTAGTTACGTTTTCGTTATTAATAATTTATTTCTTTAATATATTGAGGTATATCCAATATGTTCGTAGATTTAAGAGATTTATAAGATCATTATGAAATGGCTTAGCAAATTTAGATCGTCTTGATATGATACGGTAGTAAATTTAGAACATTGTAATATATTTTATATTTTGTTTTTAAATTGTATTTTCTCAAATCTTCTAGAATAATTTATAGTTACCTCTAAGTCATCTTGATTATATTTTTCATTTGGTCTTTATATATTTATTCATATAAGACTAGGTTCTCTACTGTGTTACGTGTAAAATATAAGATACATCGATGAGGTTATTTTAATTTCAATTCTCCACGTCAACTTTCTATTTGGTATTAAAGCTAACTTGCTTATTAAGATATCAATTTGAACAAATCATAAATTTATGGAAACTTGCTGTCCATGATTAACATGCCAACATAGCTAAATCAAAAATACAAGAAAATACAATTCAAAGCAAGTGATATCACAAAGTAACCAATACATACAACCCAGCACTCCATAATAGAAATACAATATTCAAGCACACATGTTAGATACATTAAGGCAACTAATTTATAATCACAAACAAGACACATATTAGAGCCTTTGAGTATTTTTAAATAATACTCTAAATGCAGTGAAGCATTAATCTCACTTTTTTTAAATATAAAGTAAAGGAGTTCATTTTAATAATTTTAGTGTGATTATGACTTATTTTTAGCAAATAGTGTAAGTTGTGTACTAAGTTCTAACTCGCTATTGAAGTCTCTGAACAAAGTTTTGAAAACTCTCCAATACCAAGTTTTAGTCTCAGAATCTTCTAATGAAGTCTCTAAATGAATATCTTTAAACCAGTAACCTTATGCTTAAGTCTCTGAAATTATCTCAGTTATACTCTTTACTCCAATCAACTCTCTAAGCAGGCCTCTAAGTCATTTCCTCTAAGCATTCTATGCCATTCAATCATCAAATCAAGTCCCCAAAGCCATTTTAATTACATTCCTTTTACCAAATACTTCCTAAACAAGTTTATGATGGGGGTATAATTAAGTCACTTTTTTTATCTAACCTTCTAATTAAGCTTCTGAATCAAGTATCAAATCATCCTCTTCATCGACCAAACCTTTAAAAATGTCTTTAAAGTGATCTGATCCAAGCTTTCTAAACCGGCCAACCCTCTGGTCAAGTCTCTAAAATCATTACAATTACAATTCTTTTACTAATTAACTTCCTAAACAAAGCTCTGATGTATTTAGAATTAAAATCTTTTCATCCATAAATCTTCTAAACATGTCTCTAAAATCATTACAACCATACTTCTTATACCAAATAATGTCCTAACCAAGACTTAACATAGTTATAAATAAGATCTTTACTCCAGCTAACCTTCTAATCAAGTATCTAAATCATGAATTTAAGTCATTTTTTTACCAAATCAACTCTCAAAAGATCTCTCTAAAAGTATTCAACCTTCTGAAAATCCCTCTAAAAAAAATCAATTTGCATATTTGTAGAAAGTGACTCGTTCCAACATCTTATTATAGTTTATAAGCACGATAAATCATAATTATACAATAAGTTCATCATGCACATGATCATCATATCACCCAAACTTCTAAATCTACATATCTTCATCTTAATACATGTAAGTCATAACCAATGGTTTGTGCATATCTCAATTGGCTAGTGGTGGTGGTTTGTTCACAACCATGCTTTGGGCCAAAGTTCTTAGATGTAGTTTAGTTGACGCAATCTCCTTTATATTTTTTTGTAGAATTTTTCTCTTGTTGATCTTTTTCCTTCTAAATTTTTCTAGACTTTCTAACATCTTCATAAAAAATTTGAGAGAGTTTATTGATATTTTCTATGTTGTCGGATGTAAAATGAGGGTTTTTCTCTCTCTTCAACCTATATACATCAAGAGAAATTAACTTGCTAAATGTCCTAACTCAATGATTTTGCACCAAGACCTTTAATGGTTGTTTATAAATTTTCTTGAAAATTTTTTTTAGTTGATTTTACACTTTTTTGGGTAATTTAGGTGATTTTGGGTATATATTTATATGCAATAATTGCACGCAAAATGCACGCACTACTTATATATATTATTTAATATCATTCTGTAATTTTATTTTTCAAAAATTTTATATCTAAGGTTTAGTAAATTTTCGTTATCTAAATCATATGTTTATAGACGGTAAATTACAATGTAATATAATTTAGTGAAATTACTTATTATTTGCTATGATACTATTATTTTATTATATTTCTACAATCCAAATCTATTGGTGTCCTCTTCTAACTCGTAGAACTTACATGTAAAATCGACCTACTTTCTCGTATACTCTAAATTACTCGCTCGGAATAATTACATAAAATTACTAGGCTCACATCCCTTATGTATCACTATACAATACTAAAAAATACAGATAATATATCTATAAGAAAAAATATCACAGATCACTTCTTTGTAAAACGTTCAAAACACAAATTATTTATCTCTAATTAACCCTTTAAAAATTTTAAATTGGGGATCTACTTTTAATAATCTTGTATCATATTCAATATGTAGCGCTATAAGACACCATGTTATAGAGATATATAGAGGTTTAAATACCAAATCATATACATAATATGGCAAAAAAAAATAAAAAAGAAAAAAATCACATATATTCAAAGTTCAAACTTCAAAATAGAGAGTAAATAAAAGTTTAGAATTGGTCGTATGATAACATCTCTTTCCCTGATACCTTTGAATATAAAGAAAGGAAGTTAGATTGGGCCGTTCCAACCCATAAGAATAACATTTGGAATCGGCTTGATTAGGCCAGGTGGAGCCCTGATAGAAGAAAATACAAACTACTAATTGATATACCTATGAATATTAGATCCTTAGGAGTAAGTTCTACAAGTTACAAAATTAAGTAATTTGGAGTAGAAAGTAAAGTTAGAACCGCATATTGATTGAGCAAAATCTACTATTATAAATGAGACGAATCTATTCAAAAGCTATTCTAATCTAGTTAGGCATTTATTTGAATCACGTTTAGTTACAATCGAATCGAGCTGAACTTGAGCTTGAGCTCGAACTACTTAAGTAGCATATAAAGTTGAGCTCGAGTTTTGTGATGCTCAGCTCAAGAAGCTTGTAAAACTAATTGAATTTTAGTTAAATTTAGATATTAATTGAGTTTGAGCTAAATTTAAATATTCTTATTATTTTATTTAAATTTATAGTATTTTTAAAGATTATCAAGTATAAATAAATTTAATTGAGTCAAGCTCAAACTTATCAAGCATCATTCTGAATTGAGCTCGAGATTTGTATATTAAAACTCAATCGAATTCTAATTGAGTTCAAGTTTTAAGTTTTTCTATTTAAGTTAAATCGAGCTTAGCACTTTATCATCTTAGCTTAGACTCATTTATAGCTAAAAATATTGTCCTTGAAAGATAAATGAAAAATGGTAAATCTATAGTCAGCTGTTAAGGCCATAGATATGTCAAGACAAGATTACCTAATGATGTTAAATTTAAATTTGAGCTCAACTAAAACTTCAAGGGTCTAACTCAATCCAGTTTAAAATTTTAAATGCTGGGTATAAATTTAATAAAAGAATTCATAAAACATCTGTGAGAGCAAAAATAAATAAACTAGAGACTTAGAGAATTTTCTTGCTTAAATAGATGTTGTAGGGCTTTCAAGAGTTCAAACGTTCACGCTATTTAATAATAGACATTCGTTTTTTGGAATAGATTTGAGGTGGAGGTTTTGAATGAGAATAATTGAATACCTAGAGTTTGAATTGACAAATTAATTCATGAGGTGCCAATTCATGCAAATGCGATATTTTCAGAAGTTTACGTACATTTGGACAAGTTAAAAAAAGAAAAAAGAAAAAAGAAAAATGAAATCCGTTGAAAAATTATAAAAATATGATCTGGCGACCCTTTTATAATCATCAGATATATTTTTTTCTGTATTGCCCTCGATTATACGTTGATACCTTGTTAAAATACCATATGACATGCAAATGACCCGTAAAACTCCTAAAATCACATACACAAATAGAAAATTAAAGGAAAAAAAACAAAACAATGAACCTTAAATTCCACGAACACGTATCATGATTTAAATGACTGGAAAAGCACTGATGATGAGTTAGATTGCAAAAAGCGTTAAAATTCAGATGATTTTTTCTTTATTTTGTTTTTTTAAGCATTGTAGATTATATTAAATGATCCAGCATTTCATCCCTCAATAAACAAAAGCATCATTGTTTTTGTTTATGATAATGGAGTGCTGCTTTTGATTCCACCTACAGGTTTGCATGGATGGCGTGGCTGCGGGCGTGGCGTGTCGTGTCGTGTCGTGGGTCGTCCTCGCCCAACATTTCAATGAAGTAAATTCAGATGATTTTTCCTTTTTCTTTTTTTTTTTTTTTTCGGGTGAACAAAATTATGTCGAGTTGTTTTCATCATTTTGTAGGCTTCTTGGTCGTCCAAGTCAATACGAGGTCTTTGTTGTCCTTAATGATAAAAGGGACTTTTTAATAGGTTTTGAATGGTGGTTATTAGGATGAGAATGACGATAATAATAATACTGATGTTGATAATAATGATAGTTTTTTTATGAAAAATTATATTTAATATTGATTAGAGTACAACAAATATCCTATAATATTATTAATTATAATATGAATACGAATTTCATTTTACCTATTAGCTAGAAATGATATTATAGAGTCAACATGGCCATATTGTGTGATTGTTCTTTTGGTAGATTTTTAGTCAAACATCTCCTTAACTCAACCTTGAAATTTGGAAACACTCTCTTGCTCTCGCGAGAATCTCTCTCCCTCAAGAGCCACTTACATTCCTATGTCTGACTTAATCTCATTTGTCGATCTCTTCATGTCAAATTCAACTATCTCGTTTAAGTTTCTGTTTTAGTTTCTTTAGTAACAAACTATTTCCTCATTTGTGTTGTTTTATAATGAAGTTTACTTCCTTTCCACTACTATCAATTTTCTATTCGTCCATACTGCATCATGCAATCTGGTTTGTCTTGTTCCATGGTTATCCATCTTTTTGTTATAGTTTCTTAAGTCCTCATTCCGCGTATGATATTAGTTAACTTGTTAAGTTTGTAAATCTTGTTTTCTCTTTCAATGTAGTAGAGTCTTACGTCATTGTGCTTCCTGCAGAACTTTTAACTCTTCAAAATGTCAAGGTACAATAAGTACACCAAGTGATGAAGAGATAGTGCTGAACGTTCAGGACTAGGAAATTAGCTTTAATTCATCCACTTACCATTTGGTTGGAAAAGTGGTGGCAAAGAAATTGGTTCCCCGGACTGCAGTTCTAAAAATTTTGAGTTAAGCATGGGAAAGATTTGGAAAGATAAATACTGCACATCTCAACAACAATCTGCTTATTGCAGATACACCAAATGAACATGTGGTTCAATGCATTCTGGATCTTGGCTATCCTTTGATCATAAAAAGTTAGGAAGCACATAAAAAGGTGGACGATTTGGACTTCACTAATATTTCCTTTTGGTGCAAATTCATGGATTCCCCCTTCAAATGATGACGAAGATAGGGACTGTGTTGCAGGTAGAGGATACTTTTGCTCTCACCCACGAATTCCTGAGGGTTAAAGTTCCTTTCCCTGTAGACAAGCCTTTGTTATCTAGGGTTTGGTTAAAAATATTTGCTGCTGAAAAATGTTGGATTAATTTCAAGTTTGAAAGATTGTCGACATTTTGTGTGCAATTTAGATTAATTGGGCATGATGAAAACCACTGCCAGTTTAAAGACAATCGAGACTCCATTCATAAGTGTCTGGATATTTCTCTGAAAACAAAATTGATGATGGTCCTAGACCGTAACAATGAAGCAGTGATTGATCTTCGTAGGAAGAAACTACCAATCAATGACGTGACACAATTGCCAGTTAGTTATCCTACATTATCGAATTCTTTAGATCATGTGGGCTGTGGCCACGGCTAGTTGTTTTTCCGAGCCGATAATGGGATGTGTGACACCTGTACCTAAGGGTAGTATTGAGGATACCACCAAAGAATCTCAAATGATGCTACCCTACCCTTCCCTTATTCCGTCTCATAAAGGGAAGAATAAGTTAGAGGAACCCGGGCCTTCGAAGCCTTTGTACTTTGTATCTTTTGCGACACCTAGCCCATTAACTATTGCAAACCCAAATAACTGAATTATCCGAACCCTATCTCGTTATAGTTTCATACCATCCACATGACCCTACCTACAACATTCTCTCCCCTCTTACCCCAATTTTGAAAACCTTAATCAATTTAGATTCTTTATACATCTCATAAGATCTACACTTTTTCTACCTTCATCGCGACCTTCATCCTCTCACATTGAATCTACTACACAGCCCATTCTACTCTCCAAACTTTCAATCGCGACACCCTCATACATTGCCACATCCATTGCACACTTACATAGTTCATTTGCCATCACCTATGGCCTAAAAGTGGATCTCTTCACACAAAGGCAACAAAAAAAGTGTTATACCAAAGGTAAGTGTAGTATGAAAAAGGCATTGCTTGAAAAGTAGTCCAGTAAAGAATTGAGTTTGAAGATCGAGTGGAAATTTTATTACTTCACTCCTTTGAGGATTTTGATATAGGTTCTCGTGTTTGTCCTTCAACAGCCACGTAGCCATAGTGATTGCCTTATGTTGGAATTGTCAAGGCCTGGGGCAGGCCTCACCAGTTTGTGAACTTCAGTAGCTTGTCCGCAAGTTTTAGCCCTAAATTATAATCTTGACAGAAACGCACAATAAGAGTAGGAAGATTAATCCCACCTGAAGGAGGATTAGTTATGGTTCAAAACTTTATGTGGATCTACTTGGGTTAACGGGTGGTTTAGCTTTGCAGTGGCAGGATATGTTACAGTTAGTTGTTATTGGCATGGATAAAAATGTAATGGATGTCACTCTTACTAAGGTAATGAGTAAGGTACATGATCAAATTACCTTCTATTATGCTCCTTTAGTTTTGGATCAAAGGTTGTAGTTGTGGGAAAGATTCCATACATTAGCTAGTAACATATCTTTATCATGGATGCTTATTCAAGATTTAAATGAAGTCACAAATAACACTGAAAAGAGTGGTGGTAGGGATAAGCCAAGTTATCAAAATTTGAGCTCCCTAAACATGATATAAGATTGTAATTTATTTGATGCTGGGTTTCAAGGACAATGTTTCACTTAGTCTAATTGTCGGTTTAATGGAGTTCAAGTGAAGGAGAGATTAGATAGAGAGCTTATTAACTTTATGTAGCTAGTGACATTTATGACTATGCAAGTTTCAAATTTAAGAGCTCATGCATCCAACCACTCCCTACTTCTTATTTGAACGCACATTAGTGAAAGCCAAAGACCCTAAATTTTCCAGTTGGAGCAGAATTGGCTGAAAGTTGAAGGTCATAATGAGGCGTATCAAAGTGTTTGGGTGAATGGTTTTGAAGTGCCTGATTTATTTAGTCTTTGATGTAGACTATTGGCCTATTAAAGAGCTTTGTTGAAATGGAAAAAGAGGTTAGTGTGAAACAATGCAAAATTTATTGATGAGCTTCATACCCAACTAGCTGATTTGCAGGATTTAGGTATCTCCAATGCTTTGTTTGAGGAGGAGTTACAAATACATCAAGTGTTAGAGGCTGCTTAATAGCAAGAAGAACTATACTAACATTAAAGGTCACGTATTCAATGGTTGCAATGTAGAGGTAAGAACACCATGTTTTTTCATCAATCCACATTAAATAGGTAGGCGAGGAACAGAATATTAGGATTTAGGTTGGATGATGGTGATTAGTGTGATGAGGAGTGATTAGTTAATGAGGCATTTCTATAATTTTTCAAAAATTTGTACTCATCAAAAGCCCATCTAATTAAGCAGGAAGTATTAGAGTAAATTGATCTAGTAATAACAAAAGAACATAACAACATGATGATACAGCCGTTAGAACTTGATAAAGTTAGAGAGGCAGTTATCTAACTTAGTGGATTAAAGTCTCTAGGTCTTGATGGATTAAATGGTATTTTCTTCCAAACATATTGGAGTTTGATTGGACCCTACATCTTTGAAGTAGTCAAAAGCTTTATGCATTTAAGTATGATTCTACAGTTCTTCAATGAAACTAACATTCTTTTAATTGCTAAGATAGATTATCCTGAATTTATTTCCCAGTATAGGCCTATTAATTTATGTAATTTCTCTTATAAGATAATTTCCAAGGTCTTAGCTAATATACTTTGGCCATTGTTAAATAGTGTTGTGTCCCACTTCTAACATACGTTTATTCTCGGTCATCTAATTCAAGACAATGCAATTGTAGCTCATGAGATTTTTCATTTCTTGAAGTTAAAGAAACATAGGAAAAAAATACTTTCGTGCTGTTAAAATAAATATGGCAAAGGCATATGACAAGGTTAAGTAAAGTTTCTTAGAAGCTATAATGTCTGAAATGAGTTTTCCTGAGATGTGGGTTCGTTGGATTATGTCATTAGTTTCTTCTGTTTCTTATAATCTTTTGATGAATGGGAATAGGTTAGGACATTTCCAACCTACTAGTGGTATACGTTAGGGCAACCTTTTATCACCATATTTATTTATCCTTATAGTCGATTGCTTATCTAATATGATCTAAAAAGCTAGTATGGAAGGCAATTTGAATGGAATAAGAATGAATCAGGATAGCCCTTTACTAACCCATCTTTTTTTTGCTAACAATTCTCTCTTTTTAGTAGAGGCAAATAGATTTAACTTTTAAAGATTAAAAAAGATTATTGAAAGTTATTGTAAGGTTTCTGGCCAAAATGTAAACTATAGCAAAAGCTCATTGGTGTTTAGCGAATCCACATCGACTCGTGTTAGATTGGAGTATGTTGAAGTGATGTAAATCCCCGTTGACGATACTTTAAGTAAGTATCTTAGACTCCTTACTACTTGGGGTTATTCTAAGAGTCAGGCCTTAGCATATATCAAAGAGAGAATTGTTAGTAAACATTAAGGTTAGAAAAGAAATCCACTTTCTATAGGATGGAAGGAAGTTCTTATTAAATTAGTGGCATATGCTTTGCCAAAATATTCAATGAGTATTTTCAATATCCCTAAAAAATGGTGTAGAGATGTAGATAGCAAGATTTCAAATTATTGGTGGGGTGACAATGATTATGGTAATAAAATTCATTGGAAGCAATAGAAAGACTCAACTAGATAAAAACATGAGGGAGGACTTGGCTTTAAGGATTTAGAGACCTTTAACTAATCTTTATTAGGGAAACTTAGTTGGAGATTGATACAGAACCCAAATGTGTTGTGGACTAAGTTGTTGAAAAATCCTTATTTTCCTAATAATTCTTTTATGAATGCATCTAAAGGAGGTAGAGCCTCTTAGGTATGGCAAAGTGTTTTGGTAGGAAGAAAAGCATTAGGAAGATAAATTTTATGGCAAATTGGTGATGGGCATTCGGTTAGCACCTAGATTGATCCTTGGATACCTACCTTGCTTACTTTCAAATTACCTTCCAAGGAGTTAGAGTTGTAATTATAGGACTTACTTGTTTTTTATGTCATTGATTGGGAAACTTGTAGTTGGAATCTTAGTCCTGTAGAGCATTATCTTTAGAAGGGGGGAAAGGGCTATTACATTGTACATATCGATTGTGGCTCATATGGGGGGTGATAGATCAATTTGGACTAAGAAGAAAAGTGAAGCTTTCTCAATTAAAAGTGGGTATCGTAATCTAAGGCATCTAATTGAGGAAAATTAAGTGTCTACTTCATTAAGCTCTAATTCACTTATTATATAGATTGGAAGTTCATTTGGCATTTAGATTGCCAACCTAAATATAAGCATTTGTTATGGAAGCTGTGTCATAATATTATTACTACTAACTTTATTCTTTTTCATAGGAAAATCCTAACTTCATCTCAATGCCCCCTTTTGTTGTTGTGATGAGACTGTAAAGCATTTATTCTTTCATTGTGATTGGACACGTGCAGTTTGGTTTTGGTGTTCCTCATTTCAAAGTTGAGGATTACGCAATATCAAGCATGACTGATTGGATTCAAGAGCTGATTTCATCAACAATGCATATCAAGGTTGAGAATTGAAACTTTTTGTCTTGTATTGTAGTAATTATTTGGTATATTTAGACACATTGAAATCAATATGCTTTCAATCAGTTGCTGCCAAACCTACATTTTGTAATAGTGTCAGTTATTAAGGAGCTCTCATTGTATGAGTTTGTAAAATCAGTTCCTACTTTGGCCCATTGACCTTCTTTGCAAGGTCTTCAGCGATTCGTTCACCACACTGCAATACAATAACAAATAAGCAAATCATCCATGGCAAAGACTTAAGGGGAATTTTGTAAAAATTAATTGTGATGCATCTTTGAATCTTTGTGAGAACGGGGGTAGAGTAGGTGTTGTCTATTGTGATTCTAATGGTTCCTTATTACAAGCTATAATTATTCTTATACCTTACATGGATGTGGATTTGAATGAGGCTTTAGATATACGTGAAGCATTATTTATAGCGAGAGATTGAGGCCAGCAATAAGTTTAGGTTGAGTCTAATTCGTCAAACTGTATCAAAGAAATTGTAGATCCTTATCAGCACATTGGCAATTAGTTGGAGTTATCCATGATATTTTGTTTTTAAAGTCTTTGTTCCATAGCTGTTCTTTTTCTTTTGTTAGTAGATGTGCTAATGAATATGCACGTTGGGTACCGACCTATGCAAAGTTTGGGATGTACCGTAGTTTTTGAGATTTTAATCCTCCATCCCAATTATTCTATTTACTTTCGGTTGACAGTCATCCAAGACCTCCAGATTATACTGATGTTTGATAATGAATGAATTCCTTTTGTTAAAAAAAAAAAAAATTTAATCTATTCAATTTTTATGGAGTAAATATTGGAGAAATATATAATGAGTAAGTTTCATAAATTACTTTCTAAGACGATGTATATATTTTCTGTCTAAATTTTATATGTTCTTAATTTTGTATGTTAGCAACCTCATGTGAAATATTTAATTTGTTTTATTATTTTTTAACATTTTATAGGTATATGACGAGATCCAAAATGAAGAAAATAAATTATGATTAGTATTATTATTGGATTGTCCACAATTTTCAACAACTTTCATGTTAAAAAATTTTCACCATATTTCTCATCCTCACTCTTATGTCAATTAATTATTAAATTTTTTTGTGATTAATAATTTGCACATTTAATATTTTAAAATTTGCACACATTGAATGTATAACATTCACTAATTAGTAATCACATATTACAATTTTATCGATACTTATATATTGCTAATCCATCAATATAGCATATTAATATTATCTGCTATATGTTTATATATTATTTAAAGTAAAATCACATCCTTAAAATAAATGTTAAATCTTTTATGTACATAACATATTGCTGCATCCAAGCAAAAGGATTGTAATTGAAAATTAGTTGTAATAGCTCATTCACATTAGTGGATGAGGTAACTTTAGTTCCTGAAGAGTGGAGAGCGAACGTGACATAGCGTCATCCTAGAAATTATATCCCATAAAATATATATAAATGAAAACAACTATACCAAGACTATGAAAAATGAAATAAGAGTTGGTTGTTGATTGGTGGGCTGAACTTAAAAAGTTTAATAGATTGAGTACTTTTTATTGTCAAGAGTAGGATGCGTTTTATCCACCTAGATGCTATAATTTAGCTCCAAATAAAGCTAAGCACTGAATAGAACATAATATTTGAATCCTTTCTCCTAATTATAATCACTGAGGAGGGAAAAAAAAAAGAAAAAAAAAAACATATTCACAACGAAAGAAATCCACCATGGCATGAGTTATCTTTCCCGTACCAACAATTGCATTGGCTAGCTCATCACCAACATAGACTATATCTAACTACTCTAGTTCCTTAACACGTCATATCAGTTACAAGGTATGACAACCTAACATGAGTAATGAAGTTGCAGAAAAAAAACATGAATAACACCTGCATAATTTTATTTCACTTGATATAGAAAATCTCTAGACCCTTTCGGTGTCCTTTCTTTCTCTTTTGTGTAAAGTGCGTATATTGCATGTGTGTTGAACATTCTTATTATATTAAAGAAAAACATGTTATAAAGTATCAACTAGATAAAGGTACACATACATCTTAAACCAAGGAGTTTCTTTACTCTCATTTACATTTTTTATAGGACTAATCGCACCTTCCATTTTATCTTTGATTTAATATCAATTAAATATAAATCATTGAAAATACAATTAGTTCAATGATTAAGATCTAATATATATAAATGAAATATCAAATTGAAGATAAGATCGGTCCCATTAAAAACATAGATGGGATAATAGAAAAATCCCTTAAACCATGGTAAATTCTCTAATATCACTATTTATATTTCTTTGATGATAGTTTTTAACAACCATGGTTTAGAGGTTATTTAGTATATTCAAATATTATAGAAAGATTTAGTTATATTTTGAAAGTTTAAAGAGTTTATAAAACTCTAGACTTCAATTAAAAAAAAATATCGAATTACAAAAATACCCTCCCAGATCTAGCGCAGAGGACTCAAAAGCGAAATCCTAAGGCTATCCACTAAATTCATTACAGCCAGCAATGTTTCGATCAAACAATCTAAGGTGATTTTTTCATAATTCTTTTAACCCACATCTTTTAGGCAATGCACTCTCCATCAATAACATATTACAAATAATTATTTTTCAAATACAAGTATTATCCACTGTGTGCAGTTTAATTTAGAACAATTATTATTCGCAAAATCTATGCCTAAGTGTACATATATGAACTGGATCAATTCTTGAAGAGATTTCGTGTAGCATAACTTGCAACCGTCGGTCTATATGAATGGCTCATATTACACGTTTTATATATGTATATACATATCCCACACGGTTGATATCCAAGACTTGGATTCCTATACATATATATATCGTGTCCACAAAAATTGGAGAATCCCTCTTCCAATTATGTAAATCAGTATCCGTAATTCTATGCATAGATATGATACCTCAAAAAACATTACTGTAAATCACTCAACAATAATATTGTTTTGTTAAATGTTCTCAACGAATAAAAGGAAACCAAGCCAACAGAAGGAAAACACACATGTGGTGCAAAGGGATGTCCATCGCCTTGCCTCAACCAATCACACTAACAAATTCAATAAATGTGCTTCGCCAAAATAAACTTATCCTCCATAGATACGATTTTTGGTGTTTCTAAGGAAACACCTCTACATATAGCTGCCTGCCATGACTAAAACACTTGAATTTCAAAAGACCGATCCATCTCACATGCCTAAATGGCAAGAGAGTTTTGACTCTAGAAAATCAACTCCACTACATGCAGCAACACTACTGCATGCTATTATTCTCTATTAGGCGACACTAGGCTTTCCACAAAAATATGAGAGCCAATGAATATATCTTCAAAAACAATGGCTTTAATTGTACCATTTTTCTTATTGAAAATTATGATCCCAAAACGATACTCCAATAGTATTTCATCACCCCACATTCCCAATGATCGGTGGAACAAACACTGGCAACCACACGACTTGCACAAAGATTGCTGAGACATTGGGTTTGTCGAAGTAATAGTAATAGCGTGGATTTTTACCCAAGACTCTTTCACTCCAAACTCCTTCATCACCCATATATCCACATATGAATCAAATCGATACGTGGCACACAATTCTTCATCTAACAGCCCAAGTTCAAATAAAGGAAATGTAAGATCCTTATATTCAGGCAGTGGATATACTTGAAATGACTCGTTCACTAAATGGAAGGCGAGAAAATTCTTCCTGCCCTCTTCCTCTCTGCGGCTTATCCTCCAAATAAAGGTATTACAACAGAAAGGCGAGGTCGGATATCCTTGTAATTCACATGGGAAGTCCGAGACCCTTCTCCAAGAATTCGCACGAAAGGAATACAAACCTGCTTGCCTCTTAGAATACATAAGCACTTTATAGTCATTTGATAGGCTGTCATAACCAAAATGAAATAAACTAGGCTCGTTCTCGTTGTCGTTGGCGCCGGGATTCTTGTCCAGCTTCAAATTCGCATTTGGTAATACCTTAGTTTCTCGAGTTGTTGGATTCCATAACACGAGTGTCGCTTCCCTGTTAAGTTTCCTCAAAAGTATCAATCCATTGCATGAACCTACAGCACGCAGATGGTTTTGAAGCAGTGTCTCATCCAGTTGTAAAGAAATAGGCCTTGGAGGGTTCTTAATCGAATCATAACCTTTTAAGCCTACTATAGCGTTTAGCGGAACAACTTCAAAACCAGAGGAATCATACTTGTGAAATAGCAGATGGTGGTTTGAAGAGTATCCACGCGATAACATGCGATCCAAGTGCTTTTTAACGAAATAGGCATCGGAGATTAAAGCCTTCCATGACTTGCACACGCACCTGAGACGCAATAAAATCTTCACCGGCAACCGCGAAAGAATATTAATAATGATTTCTATCGGAATCCTAGCTGTTAGAATAGCAAATCAATAAATATAGTTAAGATCATATACTGAGAAGATATATTATTACCAGGTGAGTTCAAAGAAAAGAAAAAACCTGAATTTGAAGCCATCGATTCTGATGTATCTCTTTGTCCGTAAATTGAATTCATAGATGAAATAAGAAAAAAAAGCAACGAGATTACCACTTTCTTCTCTGCAATTCGCCTCACGCGTATACGATCAAACCCGTTGTTCTGTCTCCACCAATCAAACCAGTAGATCTTCACTGGAAAAACATAACCCCACCGCCACCAGTACAATTACGACGACACACACTCTCTCTCTCTCTCTATCTCTCTCCTTTTTTCCCCACAGATGCTTGAATCTTGATTACATTGGATAACTACATCGAATGAAGAAACCGATTGTATTTGATTGTAGGGTTTCGGCAGTGATGGGTGGTGAAGAGTTAGGGTTAGGGTTAGGGTTTCAAAACGTGGCTGCTAGTGAAGGTGATGAGTTAGATAAAAACAATATATATATAAATATATAGAGAGAGATGGAATGGTAAATGTAGGGGATCTAAAATGCAAAATGGTTGGGAAATCTGACCTTTTTGCATGTTACAAACATTTTTCATGTTGTGTTTGCTCTTTAAGGTTAAGGCATAGGTTCATAGAGGTTATTGAGTTGGCATCATCACCCGAGACATATCCTTTTTGTAAATGACATCACTTATTGAGTAGCTGTGACATTTGTATGATTTAATGCAAATAATAGAGTTCTTGCATTCATGAAATTTTAAATCTTATATTTTACATCATAACATTTTATATAATATTATATCATTCAATAAAATATATTCAACAATCACATGAGATGTTAATAGGTTATATTTTTTACATAAATTTTTATCATTTATATTACAACTTAGAAAAGAAGGATACCAATTTGATCTATCCTACTAAAAGATTAATATTTATATGATTATATTGTAATGGTCTGCCATATTTTAATATAATTAAATAATAATTTTTATATATAACAATTTGCTGCTATATATTGTCCATTGTGATAATATCTATGTAATTTTGGTAGCTTGTTTTGCCACGCGACTTTATTTAAGTAGTACTAGTTGGGCATTAAGTTTTGGAAATTTTATACTAACCATGAACAGTGTAGATTTATAACATCTACACATTAATTGGTTCTCCATACTTACCCACATACGGCAAGTTAGAATACTGTTCAGATGGTGATTACTTACCGTCTAAATGGTGCATTATGTGAAACAGCTCCTTGATTTCTTACTCCTTTTGACAGTTTGACTAATGGCTTTACAAGCTCAACTCACCCCTCAACTTTTTTGATTAATGATATGAGTCCTTAATTGCATTATTATGTTTCAAGGTCTTTATTTCTTACATTCATTTATTTTCCTTTATACCTCGTGGTGGATATTTTTGCTTCTACATGAATTAAAAATATATGTTTGTTTATATACAGTAGGGGATGAAAACCAAAATTGAAAAGTCAAAGATCGTTAGCATAAAGAAAAAAGAAAAGTCAAAACTCAATTTAAATAGAGATAATGACAAAATATAATAGAACAAAACCATAACAATTGTAATTGCACAAAGTTAAAAAAGAAAATAGATGTTAATCACACCTGGAATGGCTAACCATTTAAAACGGTATGATTTTACAAGAGGTTGCAATGGAAGGCATTTTGCTCAACACCATAAATGAAATTAGAAATATATATATTTTACATTTCCCATCTAATAGGCATAAAATTTTAAATCATTCGGTTGTGGACCTAAAATCTTTCCTCGACATAAATTAACTGCATGCAGTACTTCACCGTCATTTTGCTACATGAAGGATAAAACGATGTAATATAACCTACCAGATTAATGGGTTCCATTTAAGGCATTCATTTTTGCATTCCTTAATCATTAAGCACATCAGCTAAGCAATTCAATTCCATTTAAGGGAAACTAGTTTGGCATACTTTAATCAAGGCACATCATTTTTGCAATTCAATTCATTATCTTATAAAATCTAGTGTATAACGAGAAAAGCGCTTCTATAGTTCTTTTCTTTGCTATCTAAGCTGATGACTTCTACTATGAAACTCAAACAATGTAACCTAGGCGCACTTGAGCAATAACCATAATTGTTTTATTAAAAATGCTTTGGTATGTTTCATCATCCTTAGCAATTCATCCTTCGATAGATAGGGGTAATAAGTGGGCTCAGGAACGCGAACCTAACACGCGTGGGCTCATGCTTAGGTGGCCTAAGCACAGGCATGCAAAAAAAATCGAAAGCACAAGCATGCAAGGGCTAGGCACAAGCATGCAAGAACACAAGCACCTCAAGCATAATTGTTAGTTGAGATACTTAGACACAAGCACACAAACATGCAGATAGCATGTGTGGACCTTTATTTATTATAAATAATGTAAACTTTTTAATAAATTAATCATCTAAATAATAAATTATTTAAATAGGAAATTATTTAATAAATAATAATTCTTGAAATAAATAATAAATTATTCAATGAGTAATAAATAATAAATTATTTAGTAAATGATAAATTGTTCAATG
Organism: Lumnitzera racemosa; assembly: GCA_024138005.1. Classification (NCBI taxonomy): domain Eukaryota; kingdom Viridiplantae; phylum Streptophyta; class Magnoliopsida; order Myrtales; family Combretaceae; genus Lumnitzera; species Lumnitzera racemosa. The sequence continues at coordinate 86,980,654 of JAMXBC010000011.1, forward strand.
AATAGTAAAATATTTAGTAAATAACAAATTATACGATCGAAAATAAATTATATAATAAGTAATTACGGTATTTACTAAACAGTAGATTATTTTAATGAAGAAATTATTTAAATATTGATTAATTATTACACAATAAATTATTTAATACACAATAAATTATTCAATGAGTAATAAATTATCTAGTAAATAATAAATTGTTCAATGAATAATAAATATTTAATAAATAATTAATTAGTTAATAAAAAATAAATTATTTGATAAATAATTCAAAGAAAAATAAATTATTTAATAAATGCAAGATAATTTTTTAAATATATTATGTAAATTATTTAGTAAATTGTTGAATAAATGAATTATTAACAAATTACTTAATTAACGAATATAAATATGTAATATAATTTAATCAGTTTTTTCCTTTTTTTTTTAAACTATTCAATTCATGATGATATATTAAAATTTTCAAATGCTATTTCTTAATTGAATAATGTTTTTATTTATTTTTTCATATATTAAAAGATTTGATATCATTAAATTTTTTTCCCTTGGAGGAGGTCATCATATGACGTTAACATTAACAAAATTTCATGGTACAAGTGAAATTCTAGTTTAGGCCACTAGAATTTACGAAAGGAAATAAAGGAAAAAATTTTCTAAAAATCTTAAAGAAAAGCAAGTCAACTATTGGTTGTTAATAGGAATTGTAAGTATATTATATATTTGTAGTGGATTGGTATCGTAACCCCTGGACATAGATATAGAAAAAGTAAGGTTCCCCACCTAATTCATTAAATTGGTAAATTTTGTATTGAGATGCATGGGGTAAGGCTACTCACCATACGGATCAGTGAAGATCCAATCCTTAAATTCATTAGGGTTAAGATTATTTGATGGATTTCCTCGTTTGACCATTTTTGCAAGAAAGAATGTTAACTCTAAGGGATTCAAACGTAAAGTTGGGAGAGTAAGATAACGTTTAGGTAAATACATGTGCGATTTGAAAATTGAAAGTAAATTATATGCATTTGGTATGGTTGCGACTATATATAAGCCTAGTTTTAATGTGAGCACGTTATGAATCAACGTACCCACATCCTAATTTTTAGTAGGCCAACATGCCCACATTGCCTTCTACCCAACAAACTTTCTTTAAGTAGCCTTTCTCGCCCAATGAAAAATTTGTTCAAGAATCAACGTGATATGTTTGGGCCTAATGTGCCCATGTTGGCTAAGCAGCCTTTCAAACTTTATTTATTATTAGGGGCCTACAGTTTGGCACATTAGCCCCGAAAGTGGGCACGTTAGTCCCCTATAGTCAAATTTTCTCCTCGTTTATAAATAGGCGACTACCTCTCCATTTTTTCCTATATCTCCAACAATTCTTGAAGCAATAGGTCTTTTGGAATTTGTGGAGTTAGAGAATGAAACATACGTCCATTTGGTCTGAGAGTTTTACTTTAACGCAACCTCCAGTGTCGTTTATCCTAATGAAGACATCCTACGCTAACGTGAAATGAATCGGGATACTGGCTTCCTCACCACTTTCATGTTCGACTAAGTTCTAGAAATCATGTTGGACTTCATCAATGATTTCTTCAATTGGCCTGGTGAGAATGTTGCACATATGCCAATAGCTTAGGATATGTCAACAGCATTTTTACGTGTTTTTCAGTGGCCAATGTGTCCAGATGAGACACAGGCTTAGCATTTAAAGCATCTCACCACTAGTGATCTTCCACTACACGCCCAAAGCCTAATTGCCAATTCAATTGCCCTGCAATCGAACACAAATTTCTTCAATGATAAAGATCTTTTCTTACTCTTTTGCATGGAAAGGAAAATGGTCAACATTAACCATTTTGTTAATCACTACTTCTTTTGTACACTCTCACGAAGGGACAAATATTTAAGTTATGGCTGACTCATCAGGTTTATTCTTCTTTCCAATGGGTTTAACTTAGGCTATCATACACTACATAAGACAAAATTTATCTTCAACCTAGCGAAGGTGAAAAACAAATTATACTTCGAGTAAAGTTGTTGTTTATTAATGGAAATTAATTCTTGGTTTGTTAATAGTTAATCACTTTCCTTAGTCGTTCTTTTATATATAGAGTTATATACGTATAATATACATACGTAAGAATGTTTCGAGTAAAAGACTCATATATATTATTATTATTTTCTACATTATATTTACTTATTAAATTACTTAACAAACTCTATAAATTACCATATAAATATGTACCAATAGTATAAACATACACTTCATGTTTGAGGTCGAGAAAATTTTAAATAAATAATATAGTAAATTATTGCAAATACCTAAAAATAGTTAAAAATATATTTTTGGCATTATATTCAGAGCTCAATTACAGGCATGTAGAGGCACGCGTACATACATACACATTTATACATATATATATATGTCTACATATCATATATTAATAAACACATCTATTCATGTACATATTCATACATGTATACAATTATATATTCAATGTATGCTTTGTTTAATTAACATTTTAGCATGCACATGTAAAATATCTAATGTATACATTTATATGTACGTAAGAATAATCTAAGTGAAAAACTCGTACATATTATTATTATTATTCGCATTATATTTATGTATTAATTTCTTAATAATCTCCATAAATTACCATATAAATACGTATCAATAATATAAGATATACGCTTCATGTTCGAGGTTAGAAAAATTTGAAATAAATAATATTGTAAACCATCGTAAATACAAGAAAATATTTAAAAATATATTTTCAGTATTATATTTGGAGCCCAATTACAAGCATGCGGGGGCATGCATACATACATACATATTTATACGTACATATATATATGTCTACATATTATATATTAATAAACACATCTATCCATGTACATATTCATACATATATATAATTATATATTCAACATATACTTTGTTTAATTAATTCTTTAACATACACATGTAACATTTTTAGCATATATATTTATACGTACGTAAGAATAATCCGAGTAAAAGACTCGTATATATTACTATTATTTTCTACATTATATTTACTTATTAAATTACTTAATAATCTCTATAAATTATCATGTAAATATATACCAATAGTATAATATACATGCTTCATGTTCGAGGTCAGAAAAATTTAAAATAAATAATACTGTAAATCATCGCAAATACCCGAAAATAGTAAAAAAAAAAAAGCATTTTCGGTATTATATTTAGAGCCTAATTACAGGCTCGTAGGGGCACGTATATGTATGTACATATTTGTACGTACATATATTTCTCTATATATTATATATCATTAAACACATCTATTCATGTACATATGCATACATATATACAATAATATATTCAACGTATATTTTTCTTAATTAATATTTTAATATACACATTTAAAATAACCAACGTATATATTTATACGTACATAAGAATGTTTCAAGTAAATAACTTGTACATGTAAATATTATTTTCCGCATTATATTCACTTATTAAATTACTTAATAATCTTAATAAATTACCATATAAATACTTACCAATAGTATAATACATACACTCCATGTTCAAGGTAGGATAAATTTAAAATAAATAATACCTCAAATCATCATAAATACCCAAAAATAATAAAAAAATATATATTTTCGGGATTATATTCAATGCCCAATTATGAGCACGTGAGCCAGCATACATATAAACAGATAGCACATAAAGCACAATTATGCAAAATCCCTGTACTTGAGCATGACAAGCCCGTAATGAAAAAAAACACGAGCACATAAAACACAAAATTTTTGGCACTTGGTTGCCCAATTACCACCTCCTCTACCCTTCAGTTTGTAGCATTGCATCTTATAACTAATTGTTTATATACATAGGTGGCAACCTCTACAGTCCTTACAAATGCTCCTTACATCCTCAACCTCAAACTTGGCTGTGATCACTATATGAACAACAATAAGGCAACTCATGAAGTAACATGCTTTTTTATGGATCCATAAGTCGATAGAGGTGTATGTTGTGTGCAATTCCCTTAGAGATTTTGTAACATTGATCGAAGTGATCAATATGCCAATAGAAATACAGTTTTCCTTTTATGTAAGTATAAATGATTATAACACTTTGTGTTGATTATTTATCCTACTTTAATTACCAAATCAAATCATAGAATAACCTTAAGGTCTTTTTCCTTTGATGGTGCAGATTGGTTTGATTCAACTTTCTCTTCAAATCAAACCAAATCATAAAAAAAGATGATTTGATTTTTTATAATCTTGAACCAAATCGTATAGTTCGGATTGAGAATTTTTCCAAACTATAAAACTTTAGTTTTGTTTGGTTTAGTTTATGGACTGAACCATATTTTCTAATTTAGAATAGTATATTTGTGAAACTTATAATATCATATAAAAAGGATTGAATTGATTGAAAATAATAAATATTCTCATAATAGAGGTTAATAAAATTAATATTCATCTGATTAAAACTTTTCAAATGTTTGTTAATAGTTAATTTCATTTATAAAAATAGAATATAGTACAAACTTGGAGGCAAATTACATATATAATTTATATATTATGGTAAGTAAAAGTTTAATATATATATATATATTTCAACAAATGTAAATAAAAAATCTTTTAAGTACAATATTATAACAAAAGACATTATTCAATTGAAGTAAAATATTACTACACTTTTTTATAAAACAATTTGGTTCATTTTTACTGATTAGTTCAGTTTATCATTTCAAAACAACCATAAATGTTGGGTTTAGTTTGGATTGAAAATTTTCTAAACTAAATTGTAAAAAAAAAAACCATTTTTTTTTAATTTGATTCGATTTATGAATTGGTTCGATTTGGTCAATTTTTTAGACTTCCCTCTATGCTTAGTTTGCCAAAGAACTTATCATCTTATTCTTGGTGTGGATGCTATTCTTAGTGCTGCCCTTCAAAGAAGCTAGATAAGGATTTTTCGAAAGTTTATAGAGATGCAAAATGGGGAAGACTTAAATGCCACCATGTTTAACCTTTGCAAGATAAAGAGTGATGCGGATCAAGAAAGATAAGATATGGATTGATTATATATCTTGTGTAGATTTTATTTTATTTTATGTTACTTAGATTAGATATAATTTTATTGTAATTTTAGAGTTAGTATCTTATATTAGGATTTAGTTAGATATGTATCTTATTTTAAGATACTAGATCTTTTGTTTTCTTGTTTAATTAATATTTAGTATCCTAAAATAATAGGTTTTATTATGCCTATAAATAGGTAAAGGTTGTAAATAATTACAGTTAGAGGGTGATTAAATATTGAATAAAATTATTTTATGATTTAGTGTGATTACTTTTCTTTTTCACCGATGGTATGAAGTTTTCTCAAAGCTCATTTGGGAAATCAGCATTAATCTTTCATACTTGTCATAGTTTGGTTGAAAATCATAGGACATCGTTAAGTAAAAATTGTAAAAGAATGGAAAAATTAGGAAAAGCATAGAAATCAATAAGAAGGATTAATCTAAACAATTTGTTTCTATAAAAAAAAAGGGGGGGAAGGGGTGGCGCAGCCTCGTGAAAAAGAAAAGTCATCACATCAATTCATAAAATAATTTTATTCAATATCTAGCCCTCTCTATATTTAATTGATTACAGTCTCTACCTATTTATAGGCATAATATTTTAGGAGACTAAAGCTCAATTAAGTTAGAAAATAAAACATCTAATATCTTAAAATAAGATATCTATCTTTTTTTTTTCTTTTAGGTAAAGATACATACCTCTTATCTATTGCAGCTCTAACTATTTTTTTTTTTATATACATACCTAGGGGGGCGGTCGGAAATGTAGGGCCGAGAAGAGAAGACGTCCGTGCTCCTCAACCTAAATAACATAAAATAAAATAAAATTCTACACAAGATATATCATCATTCCGCATCATTTTCCTTCTCTTAATAAGATTCATTCTCAAATCTGTAAGATTTTCTTTGAATCCTCTTAGATCAAATTGCAATCTACAAAAAACCAATCTTAAGTTTATGACCAACAACTTTTCATGCTTCCCATAAACTTTCTTTGACCTAAAAATTTTTTAGCTCCATTAAACTATTGCAGATACGATATCTGTTTACCCCATGCTGTACCAATCTTTAGCGATACCAAAGACTTCTTCTATTTGCTTTCTCATAAGCATCATACCTTCCTTTGGATATTTTAGATTTTGGTAATGGATTTTCACAACAAACTCATAGAATTCATTGTTTAAATTAATTTTCTTATCAATTTTTGTAAACACATGAGTTTGAACAGAAACTTGACTTAAAGATTATACTACAGTAGGATTTGGTAGTCTCACTATCATCTTTATTAGAAATAGAATCAAAAGACTCATAAGCTTCTTCATCTATGTCCTTAGCAAGATTTTCTTCAAGAATAAAATCAAAAGACTCATAAACTTACTCCTCTATTTTTTGAAGTGTACTATTTTTGGATATTATCATCAAGAGAATTGTGCTCTACGTTATTTTCTTAGGACATTAAGTAGAACTTGGTTTTCAATTTTTTGCATTATTTTTCCAACTAATGGACAATTTAAGAATTCCTAACTCATCAAAACGTCTATTGATATGTTTAAGTTGGCAAATAGAATTATGTGTCATAACATTTAATTTGTCTATCTTAGAGTTTAATTGCTTTATCATCTCCATAGGATGAGTTTTTTTAAGTCAAATCTCCCTTAAAAGTTGTAGCACTATGGCTTTCTCCAGTTTTAGAATTTAAATTTTTTTTTTTTTGAAAAGAACCAAGAAAAAAAAAAGATATTTTTTATGGTTCAACAACCAAAACTATGGAAAATTAAGGAAAGCACCAAAATTAGTGAAAAAAACTAATCAAAACATTATAGCAATCTCACATCTTTAAATTAATATGATGGTCTCATACTATACGATAACATTTACTAATAATGAGAAAAAGAATGACCTGGGCTTATCATCGATGTTTGAATGCGTTTGTATATAATGGTTATAGTTTTGGCAAAGTTATAATTTAGCATAACAACTTTAGTTTTATTTTCACACTTTTACACATATGTATATATTTTCCTTATTTTCACGTGTATATAACACATGTATACAAGATATAAACACTATTCTATACCCATAATAACTAATTTAACATAATCGTTTTCCTTACCATGTGCTTTGACTCATTACTATTCCATTTCTCTTAAGAAGTTCATCAACATAATAAGATTTGTTTCAATTTTTCATTTCTTTACATCAATTTATTAAATTTCTACATGGTATGAGAGCAGTTTATGGATTCTTCATACTGTTTACTTCGTTTTGTCATTCAATATATATATTTTGTGTTCTCAAATTCTAATTATCGATTGAGTTCATCATAACAACTGATATATCATACAATGATCTATTGTTTCTATCAACTGTTGATAAATGTGAAACCATTATCACTAGTGTGTTGTTTCTTTGTGTACAATCCTATAAGTTCACTTAATATTAGCAATAGGCCTAAAAAGTCCTTTCGGGCCTATAAGACATAAGTAGCCTCTAACAAGATGTTATGTCTATCCAAATTAAGTGAAGAACGTGATCCAATTTTATCTAATCCATAACTTATGTTATAATCCTTTTGTCACACAATATCTATATTGAACATAAAGGTACGGATAGTGTCACCTTTATATTGCTCAACCCCATGATTTCTCGATCTCTAAATAAACTGATATGATAAATGACATTGATCATACTATTAATTCATTTTAGTACAACCATACATTTCTCAATTTAGGAGGCCAGAGATATCTATCTCATGATAAGATGGACAAATCCCATCTTAATCACTCATTTCCCGCTACATGATTCATACTATGCTGAATCACAACCTTTATAACTATTCGGTTAAATATAATGTTTGATCAAGTTGAATCATAATGTTCCTCATGTTGGAATCCATGGTGATTTTAGGTCTAAGGATGCAATGATATCATTATAATGAGAATCACTAATAACATAAATCCATATAGTAACCTATAGCGAGTCGATCTGATACATAGTTCTCAAACATATATGTATGAGTTTGATTTATATCTCTATACAAATAAACATCCCATGATCATCATCAAACCTCATACTAGATTTGATTTATTATTGTTCCCATAATAATGAGTATCTAAAGACATTTAGAATAACCATATGATTATTAAAGTATATTATTATAGAGTAAACATATAAACAATATAATAATGAATGCCTCTTAATTCATAAAATATAATAATGATAATATCCAATAACTGGCTTAGGGCACAGTCACTAACAAGGGACCCATCTGTGGATCCATAGGTCAACCCATAATGATTGTCAACTAATTGCTTGTATGGCTGGTATGACATCGGCTCCTAATCGACCTATTTGACCAGCTAACACGATGAATCAATTGACCCTTGTCTCCACTAACTTTTGATAGGCTAAACTTAGATGATTAACTCTAAATTTTAACTTGGTTACGCATCACTCAACTCAAGTATCAACCTTATAATTTAAGATATGAGAAACAACTATAACAAACATCAATATAAAGAATTATGTTTGAAATGAGACATAAAGATGGGTTGCAAACCAAAATATGAAATGTACTTCTAAAATACACCATGATTTCTTTAATTTAGTTTACAAGCTATATAATACAACAGTGGTTTTATAATTCAACATGACAACTCCTCAGACTAGTAGTTCACATTTAAGGTCTTACATCTATGTCATTTCTTGCTTAACACTTGTTGGGACTAAGACATATAGTAAGAAAGTAAGCTTTACATGATCAATTTTATCAATTCAGTAGCTGAGCTAAGTATGCCCCCTAGATCGATCACCTGCACCCGACTTAGAGGACTCCAAAGACTCACTTGAAGGATACTAGCTCAAAGCCATATCCGAGACGGAAATTCTTATCTCAATTTGATCCCCTACTGACCTGATTGCCAGAACCTCACGTATGTTAGACCTAATCCTACCAAGTAAATATGCTCTATCAAGATAGCTGAGAAGATAACCCCAAGACCATCCTAGCTGAATTTCAAAGCTGACCACAAGCATCTGACCCTAACTCAAGCTGACTGCTCTATAGCGAGACTTGTTGGCCCTTGACTATAAACGCTTTTTTGTTTCACCTACTTTGTATCATATTTCTAATGTCTAGCCACCAAGTGACATGTATCTTTTGACACAACATCTTAGAATGATTCTGACTATTTCATACTGAATATTCTTTGTCCATTTTATCCCTTTTAGTATATTTTATGTAATCTAATTGTAAAAACACCCCTTTTATCTTTTCATACTTGTAAGGTAACCTTAACGAATGAGTATATAAACCCCTACTTACTTGTATAATAGAATCAATCATCAATAGAGAAATTATTCACATTTCATTTAAGTAACCTTAGTATTCTCATTATCCTTCAACTTTTATTTATTTTCTTTAGCAAGGAGTAATAGTGAGCGACCCTTTCGTTTAGACCAATGAGTCACATCTAGCGCATCGTAAGCCAAGTAAGATCGAGTGGTATGCTATATCATTCAGTAGTTGTCTAAACTTTGCTAACTTTGCTAGTTTTGGTTTTGTTTCTTTCTATTTGCTTCATTATAGTATTCCTCTGTGTTTCCAATCTTGATGATTGATAGGATTCGGGGTACCGACCCAACCCAACTGCTAAAGTCGAGCTCATCTACTTACTAACTTATTCTGTTTGCCGAACCAAATGACACTATTTCTCGCAGAAAGAGTGCCAAGAAATAGAAGGTCCTATCCCCATCCATGTCTAACCAAATTATTTACTCGACTTCATGTTTGCCAATATACCAAGTTATCATGTTTCCGAGAGCTAGATCCACTCAATAAGACACAGAGAGATTAGTAGCGACTGTAGACACCTAATTTTTACCCTTCCGTAGTCTTAATTTTTAATTTTTTATTTTTTTACAAAAAAATGGTCCTAATTCAAAGATGACAAAAAAAAAATTTAATTAATAAAAAATAATAATGATAAAAATTAACAAATGATGAAAATACCAAAAAAATAAGAAAAGGAAAAATCATAAAGATTTCGTAGATTTTTAGGATGTAATTTCGTGTTAGTTTTCGTTTTAGTTTTAGTTTAGTTAAAAACTTGAGTGTAGGGAATTGATAGTTTAAATATAATTTAATGGTAATGAATGTCAAAATACATGTCAATGGCTTAACGGATAAGTAGCAAAGTATTTGGGTGAATTTAGTTTGAAGTCTTGGGTTTGAGTCTCAGATTAGTTAAATCAGATTTAAATTAAATTTGAATCTAATTTAATTAATGAATCAGATATAGTTACATATGATATAATACGATTTGGTTTAAACTATATAAGCACTTCATGCAGTTAGAAAAAAAAAAAAGCAAAGAGAGAACAGAAGAATTAGATACATCGCCTATCCTTGTATAGCAACGTCTACAACAACCACGTTTGTTGATAGCAACAGTGGCCATAACGTCGAATAATAGCCAAGCAGTACTGTCCAGCATTATCGGTCCAATACTCATCTGTACGTCCCCTACAATAGCAGGCCTGAAGTTTACGTAATTAACCAATTGCACCCCAAATTGCTATTATCCGTGGGTGCTTTACACAACCCAACCGCACGAAACCCAGGCTTTACGACACCAAACAGCAACAATCTCTCGCCGTCCATCAACACATGTACGTATACGATCTGTTGACCATCCTAACTGACTACTGACGATCAGCCGCACACTCCTTCTCCTCGACGAACTCAACCTACTGCCGCGTCCTAGTAAACTTAACCGTGCACGAGTACTCCCATAGTCGCTTTACAAACGCGCGTGATCAGGTGAGTTCCATTGATGGTTATGTTTGCTTTGGTTTGATTATTATTATTCTATTATCATGTTATTGGTTCATTAATAGTAAATATATGTTGTATATATGAATAACTTAGTTTAGGAAACTTTAGTATTAGTTTTTATATCAAGTTTATTGCTTGATGTTGTTAATAGCAAGGATATGAGGTTGTTAAGATCAGTTTTATTAGTTCATGTAATATATAATATATATAATATATATATATGTTAGTTTAGGAGTTTAATATTAGTTCTTGTACAAGTTTATTATATAAAATTAATTTATTTTGATAGATAGTTGTATATATTAGTTTAGGGATTGTTAGGATTGGTCATATTTTAAAATTTGGTTTTATTTAAGGATTTATCACATAGAAGGTTGTTTTTTTTTAAATAAAAATTAATAAAAGACCCTTTTTAAAAATAGGATTGTTAGAGCAAATTTTTTATAAAACAATAACATTTGAGAATTAGGACCCTTTTGTAAAAGAAAAAAAAAACAATTAGACATTTGTTAAAAACAAATTCGAACCCACTCCTTAGACCATTTCTATAGTTATGCGCACCATAGGACTGGAGATCCAATTCATCAGCTTTGCATACTTTGCCTTGCAGGTACGTAATAGTGGTTTTTAATTATTGTCTATAGATTGTTTTATTATTTTTTTTTATCTCACTTAGTATATGCATAGTTATTTTTAAGACTTGTACTAATTTTTTATTTTATTTTATTTTTATCACGTCTTTAATTGCTAGTAATTAGTTATAGCATTAATGTCTAGTGAACATATGTTAAGTTAAGTTTTAGTTTATTTATTTTTTATTATTTTTTTTTTTAGATTTCATGTTTTCAAAATGATATTTTTATCAAATCTCATATTTTACAAAATCTTGTTCTTTGCATATTGTATTAATTTAGAAAAATTACATTAGGCATGTTAGTTTTTTCTAAATAAAAAAAAAATCATTTTGATGTTGATAAAATAAAAAAAAAAATCTTTAATTGACTTCTTTTCTATGGTTAGACATCATTTCCATAGTTTAGACTTGTTTTCCATAATTTAGATGTATTTTCCATAGTTTAGATGTCTTTTCCATAGTTTAGATGTCTTTTCCATGGTTTAGGTTTCTTTTCTATGATTCAGATATTTTTTCTATGATTTAGACATCTTTTCTATGATTTAGACATCTTTTCTATGATTTAGATTTTTTTTTCTATGGTTTAAAAATCTTTTTCATAGTTTAGATATCTTTTCTATGATTAAGGCATCTTTTCTACGATTAGGAATTTTTTTTTTCTTTTTTTTTAATGTTTTAAACATCTTTTCTATAGAAAAGTTTCATTATGTAGATTATTGCATATTTCATAAAATCTTTAGGGTTTTTCTTGAAAATAAAAAAAAAATTATCACTTAGTTGTTTTTTAAAAAAAATCTTAATTTGAGACTTTTCAAAAATTAGGTTTTTAAGTTTTTTTTTTATATAATGTTAGGAATAAAAATTAGGCTTCTAGGGATTTTTCTTAATAAAAATAAAATGGTTAATAAAAACGTAAATTCAACTAATCATTTTTTATAAAAAGAACCAACACATTGAAGTTTTCGGAAAGAACTACGATCGTTTGATCTCGGCTAGCAAGTACGTAGGCACTTTCGAGGTGACGATAAAATATGTAGAAACTTAGGTTCTTCTTTTTCTTTTGATTTTATTTATTTATTTATTTTAAATATTATAATTAGAAAAATAATCTTAATTTCGGTAATAAATAGTGGTACCCGTTAGGGTTTAATAAGTTAGCCCCCGAATTTGGAACCCTCTAGTTCTTTATTAAATTTGAAATTAAAGACCGGTAGCTAAATCGTAACCAATCCACCCAATTGGTTACGGTTTCTTTTTCTTTTCTCAACTTCGGTCAGGTGGCGACTCTAAAAATTATTTTTAATAAAAAACCGGACTTTCTCAATTTTTTTGGTCGAGGATTAATATTAAATGGGTTAGGGTTTAGTATTAATCAAGAAATGAGAAATCAATTTTAAACAAAAATAAAAAAATCACACTCGACAACGACTAACTTACATTTTCAAGAGTTGGATCCACTCGGTAAGACTCAGAGAGACTAATGCCAACTAACTTTAGAATTCGGTAATTATAGGCCGTCCTCTTTGGTGTCTCAGCTAAGCAATGCAAGATTACTTCCAGGACATGTCGAATGATCGCATGCCGACTTTCCTTGTAAAACACACAATTTTGTATTTTTGTCTTTATCTTATTTATAGGCTCAATTCTTTAAGGTTTAAAACCTTATACATTATTTACAGTTTTGTCACTAGGGTTTAGGACGTACTATAAATAACAATATTTGTAAAAATGCAAATATAGAAGATTAATGAAAAACCCCTTTTAAGCCTATTCTCTTAGAAAGTATTCTTCTACTCGCTCTTATCAATCCCTTTAACAAGGATTATGGCGGGCAACCCTATTACTCGAATTGAAATGTTACATCCGACGAGTCTTAGGTCATGTACAATTTAGTTGATGTATCATATCCAGTTAGGTGGCTCACGGATTTGCTAAAATCCTTACTAAACTCACTCTATTTTTTCATTCCTTTGACAGGATCGAACCCACCCTAACAACCAGCCTTATCAATTCTTAGTCATAGTTCGTATCATCTTGGTATTAGAGCTCAAGGTTCCAAATAGGGTCGAGAGTTTAGGCATTGTATCTTTTCTATTTTGTATCTGCAGTTGTGTCGTACTACTTAGTATGCCAAACTAAGTAGTTGGACTGTCTTGTTCTAGCACTTATCGAGTTGTACTCGAAGACTGTTAAGCTCTTGTGACATGCTGAGCTTAATTGAGGGAAGGATCCTGAGCTACCAAATTGAAGTGTCCAAATCGAGCTACTTTGAAGTTCTTATTTTCCCGAGTCGAAGATACTTCCCAGGTGGTGTTGTATGTATCGAAGTTTGCTGCTGTAACAAGCTGCTATGATGTGTTACTACTATGTGCTAGTCGTACCGTTGTGGCCCAGTGCCGAACTACTATACTACTCTAAGCTATTGTTTCCTAAGTGCCGAGTTATTATGCTCTAAACAAGCATCAGAGCTACCATCTCGTAAAACGCAATCTGAGCTACTATCAAATTGAACTTATGCCAAACTATTGTGTATGTTAATCCAAGTGATGAGCTAGATTAACGTATAAATCGAGCTAATTATTGTCGAGATGTTAATACTTACGATCTAAGCACTAGTACCTTTTTTGCTGTACTGTTGTCTACTAGCTACCAAGAAACTCTCTCTTATATAAGCTTAAGTACTACGCTATTGAATTGAATATCCTCAACATGGCATATGAAGTTGGATATGATTGTGAATATTATTATGAAGACATGATGTCAAGAATTCCAGAATTTGATAGATATGGAACTTTAGAAGAATATTGAATTGGGAATTTCAAGTCGATCGGGTTTTCAAAAATTATTCTTATCCCGAACATAAGAGTACTTATGCTATAAAGAACTTAATGATTGGCTTTGTAGCTACTTGGTATAAGAGAATGATAAATCAAAGAATTGATAGGGGAAGCATTGAGATCATTACATGGGAAGAGATAAGACGTTTGATGCGAAGAAAATCCATACCTCGAGATCATCATGACAAATTATATGAGAGAAAACATACCTATGAAGCTAACCTCTCGAAAGTGCAGGATCAGCTGAAGAAGATTGAAAAACAGCTTAAAGTGTTCAAGGATGAAATAAGACAACAGAGGAAAGCCGAATTAGAGAGTATTAAAGGAGGAGTTAAGGAGGTGAAAACTACTGGAGAAGCCAGTAGTAGAGAGGAAGAAGACTAAGCAAAGTTGAAGTCAAACCCCTATGTTCCTAAAATGGTTCCATTACCCACTATAGATGCCATAGATGGTAGCTCTAGGAATTATTATATTTGCCTTCCTCATATTGGAATCTTACGTCTTAGTTACTTGACAAGTTTACTTGGAACTGATATGATTAGTTACGACGTTGCACCGGTAAGCTATTATCAGCTGTCAATTAGAGTTTATTAGGGCCGAGGCGATGGATATGTGTATTGGGGATATGTCATGTTAACTCTTCACACTCTCGAGTTGGAAAGATTTGAGGAAAGTAGATGGAAGGAGGAAGAAGAATCTATTTACAAGGAAGCAGAGGGAATATTGATTTCAATGATGAGAAGAGTGTAAGATTCAAGCTAGCTAAGCTTGAAGAGTTGGAAGTACTTATGACTAATGAGTCATCTTACTTCCTGTCGGTACCAAACCTATACGCCCATAATCTTTTGTATGACCTAGAGATCGTGTTACTTTCCGTATAAGATAGTTACTAAGATTGCCAAGATGTAGTTGAGAGGGTTCATGATGAGTGGAAGAAGCATTAGTTGATGATAACACTAGTGACAGAGCTAAAGTACTTTTCTATACTTACATTTCATTTTTGCAGGTTGGTATTTGATCCGGTGAGATTTGGAGCCGCCAATCACCAAGTTTCGGGCCGAAACTTCTTTAAGGGAAGGGGAATGATAGGATTCAAGGTACCAACCCAACCCGACTACCAAAGCCAAGCTCATCTACTTGCCGACTAGTTTTGTCTGCCAAGCCAAATGATGGTATTTCTCACAGAAAGAGTGCCGAGAAGCAGAAGGCCCTATCCTCATCCATGTCTAACCAAATTATTTACTCGGCTTCATATCTATCGATATGCCGAGATATCACGTTTTCAAAAGCTAGATCCACTCGATAAGACATAGAGAGACTAGTGTTGACTAACTTACATTTCTAAGAGTTGGATCCACTCAGTAAGACTCAAAGAGACTAATGCCGACTAAGTTTAGAACTCAACAATTATAGGCTGTCCTCTATAGTATCTCGGCCAAGCAATGCGAGGCCACTTCCAAGACATGTCAAATGACTGCATGCCGACTTTCCCTATAAAATGCATAGTTTTGTATTTTTGTCTTTATCTTATTTATGAGCTCAATTCTTTAGGGTTTAAGGCCTTGTATATTATTTACAGTTTTATCACTAGGGTTTAGGACGTGCTATAAATAACAAAATTTGTAACAATACAGATATAGAAGATTAATAAAAAAGTCCTTTTGAGTCTTTTCACTTGGAAAGTGCTCCTCTACCCGCTCTTATTAATCCCTCTAGTAAGGATTATGGTGAGCAACCCTATCACTTGAACTTGTATGTCACATCTGGTGAGTCTTAAGTTGTGTAGAATCTAGCTAGTGCATCATATCCGGTTAGGTAGCTCATGGATTCGCTAAAACCCTTGCTAAATCCATTCTATTTTTTCATTCCCTTGGTAGGATCGGACCCACCCTAATAACCAACCTTGTCAGTTCTTGGTTGCGGTTTATATCAAAAATGCATCAGCTTTACTGGTATTAAAGTACGGTTCCAAGAGAGTGTGTAAAGTTGCCATAAAGTTGTAGTTTGCATTACTTGTTCAGGGTGTTATCGGTGATCAAAGTAGCGGTGTTCAACTTGGTCATGATCATAATGGTAGCAACACCCTTGAGTCAGTTGATAACAAACTTGATAGACTCACTAACCTTATTATGAGTCTAGTGACAGCGATGCAAGTTAACAGACAACAACCTTAAGGTGTACCACACTATAACCTACCAAAAAATGCCCTTAAGAAATACTATGGCCGACATAACTGAGCCAATCACCCAATTCGATCGTAGCAAGCTGGAAGAGTAGTAGACTAAGCTACTAGATGAAGACTAAACTTGGAGGAGATTATAGAAGATGATGAGGAGTTAAATGTTAAAGATTTTGAGGAAGAAGAAGAAGGTGACTATTACCAAGAATAGGAATAAGGACACCAAGCTCCTCAGAGACTAAACAATATCAAGGTCCAAATTTCACCCTTTAGTGAAAGTAGAGATGTAGACAAATACTTAGAGTGGGAAGAGAAGGTAGAAAAGGTATTTGACTGTTTTGGATATATAGAAGCTATGAAGGCCTAACTTGGTGCACCTGAGTTCTTTAGGTATGCTAATATGTAGTGGAAGAATCTAAATGTAGTAAGAGCAAAGGATGGAAGACAAGGTGTAAAGGCTAGGGATGAGATGAAAAGGTTGTTAAGAGGTGGATTTGTACCCAAAACCTACTTACAAGATACATTTGCAAAGCTATAGGAACTTCACCAAGGAGGTTAAATAATTGATGATTATGTGAGGGAGTTTCAAATGCTTATGATCCAAGCTGATGTGGACGATTCTAAGGCTTACACAGCATTAAGGTTCATTTTTAGACTCAGGTTTGAGATTCGCAACATTCTGAACGTGCATAAGTTTTATACCTTAGAAGAGGCAATTAAGATAGGCAAGAGAATCGAAAAACACAAGAAAAGTACTCCAAGCCAACCTAAGCAAACATTCTCCTAAACCCTTATTCCATGCAGAACTATTTAAGCTAAGCTGAAGAGGTCATATTGAGCCATAGATAGGCATAACTGACTTAACAATAGTCAAGTAAGCCAATAGGGCCGAACAGGTCAACTAGACCAAATTGAGGCTAGACCAACCCTAGAACATATGAGAAAGGACAAATCTTTGGACGGAAAACCAACGGGGTAAAGTGCTTTAAATGCTTAGGCTTCAGATACATGGCTATTAAGTGTCTAAACTGATGTATCATAATGCTCCAAGGAAATATAGTGGATAGCACTAATAAGAGTAAGCCAGAGGAAGAAAAGGATGTTGGAAAAGCCAAAGTCGAAGAGGAAGAGGAGACTTATGTCTATGTCGACTAAGGAAAAGTGATGACCCTAGTCTTGAGACGAATATTGAGTTCCCCACTGAACCTTGAAGAAGATAAGAGAGAAAATTTATTCTATACAAAGTGTACCATCACGGGACAATTATGCACCATTATAGTGGACGGAGGAAGTTATACTAACATAATGGCCCAATCCTTTGTACAGAGGTTGAGTCTGCCAACCTCAAAACATCTCTAAACTTACAAGATACTTCAACCTCATGATAAGGATGCCTTGCATGTAATTGAACAAGTGATCATACCGTTCGATATTGGGAGCATCTAAAAGGACGAAGTAGTGTGCGATGCCATCCCTATGGGAGTTTCATATCTGCTACTTTGACAACCTTGGTTATTTGACTGATGTGTTACTCATGACGGATATAAGAACACCTATACCTTTTTTAAAGATGGAAAGAAGATTATGTTGCAGCCTATAATCTCAGCCCAAGCAAATAAGACCCATAGCCAGCTCACCCGAGCCAGTAAGAAAAAGACCTTCGTAATGAGTCAAAAAGAGTTCCAAGCTATTGAGAAGGCCAATGAGCCGATGTTCCTGTTGGTCCAAAGATTGATGGAGATGAGATATTTAGAGGATGTTCCTAAAGAGTCATGAAGAATTTTTAAAAGGATTGCCTTCAATTTGAAGCATAGAGCACTATATTAACCTACAGTTAGGTGATGCCCTGTTGAACCAACCTACATACAAAATGACCTTTAAGTAAGTTGTCGAGCTAAAAAGACAATTCGATGAACTGATGAAACAAGGATATGTGAGAGAAAGTATGAGCCATTTCGCGGTAGTAGCTCTACTTGTCTTAAATAAGGATGGTTCACGACGTATATTCATTGACAGCCGAGTAATCAATCGAATTATAGTGAAATACAACTATTTGATACCAAGGCTCGACGACATGTTGGATGAACTCCATGGTGCCAAAATGTTTTTGAAGATTGATCTATGAAGTAGCTACAACTAAATTCGTATGAGATCGAGTGATAAGTGAAAGACTACCTTCAAGACTAAGCATAAACTCTACAAATAGTTAATTTTATCGTTCAGACTTACTAATGCGTCAAACACATTCATGAGATTACTAAACCACGTGATGTACCCCTTGATTGGAAGATGTATGATTACATACTTTGATAACATATTAGTATATAGAGCCGACCTGAACAACCATGTTCAATACCTTCACGAAGTATTTGATATTTTACAAACTGAGAAGTTATATGGGAATTTGAAGAAGTGTACGTTTTGTTAGGATGAGGTAATTTTTCTTGCATTTGTAGTGTTAGGAGAAGGAATCCGAATAGATGAAGAGAAGATCCAAGCTGTGTTGGAATCCCCAACGCCGAAAAATGCCACTAAAGTTTGAAATTTTTATGACCTAACTTCTTTCTACAGGCAATTCATCAAAAACTTTAGTATCATAGCCACCCTTTTGACTAAGTTGACTAAGAAAGGTGATGGGTTTTGATAAAATGATTGAGCTAAACAGAGTTTCAAGGAGATCAAGTAGATGCTCACCTTTATCCCTGTCTTATCATTACCAACTTTGACAAGCCTTTTGAGTTAGAATGTGATGCATTGGAAGTTAGAATTGGTGCCATCCTGATGCAAGAGTAACAACTTATCACCTACTACAGTGAGAAGCTTAGTGGTGCTACTCTAAACTATTCTTTATACAAGAAAGAGTTATACTCTCTTTACCATAAGTCTTTGAAGCATCTTAGGAGTCAAAACAAACTCTTGAAAAGACAAGTCAAATGATTGGAGTTTATGGAAGAGTTATCGTACGTCATCCGAAGTAAGAAGAGAAGTGCAAATATGGTTGCTAACGCTCTATCACAACGGTAATGTCTAATTTACAAACAAAATTATTGGGATTGTCACTCATTACTGAGCAGTATGCTCATGATCCTCATTTCAACCCTATCATTGAGCAGTACAAGGATGGAATTGTTGTTAAGGGATATTATTTTAAGGAAGGCTATTTGTTCAAGGACAAAAGGTTGTATATACCAAATTATTCCACACATGAGTTGTTAGTTAGGGAAGCTCATAGTAGTGGGTTATTTAGTCATTTTGGAGAGACTAAAATAACCAAATTATTAAAGGAAAACTTTTACTAGCCTTGTTTAGCCAAGGATATCCATAAGGTAGTCGATAGTTGTAGAGTATGCAAGCAAGCTAAGGGGAAGAGGAGACCCCATGGAAAATACATACCCCTACTAATGCTAACCTTATCTTAAGCTGACCTCAATATGGACTTTGTTCTAAGGTTGCCCCAGACATCTAGAGAAAAAGATTCTATATTTATTGTAGTGGACCGCTTCAACAAAATAGCACACTTCAAAATTATAACTAATATTATATTGATTAAATGATTTCATCGTAGATCTATCTCTACTTTTATGGTAATTATAATTAATATACAATTTGTTGATAATTTTCTTAATAAAATTCTTTCTCTGTAAATAATAATAATAATAATTACTATTAATATTAAAATTCTTTTTGTTGCAAATCAGTTTCAATTCTAATGTTGCAATAAGTTTTTATTTCAAAACCTCTACCATCAATATATCACAATCTACACTATTTACTTGTTGTGCTTACTTTTTATTAAACATTTCATATGTGCATATATATATATATATCTATATTAATATATGATGTCATACTAAACTTATCTGTATATAATTGTCAAAAATGTAATATACACATATAAAAATTTCAACTTCTACATTAAACTAAGATATATGATAAAATTTTTATCTTTTATACTTTTTAATAAAATAATAAATATGGATTTGTTACAAATTGTTGAAATACATTATGGCATCAAAAATTTACATTTTGATAGATTTACAACAAAATTTAATTTGTTGTGAAATAGTCAATACTTTATTGCAAATTTCATTATAAAAATTTGTGTAAATTTTAAAAAATCTTTTGTCTCAAACCAATTACAAATATATTACAAATCAATATTTGTAGAGACAAAATTCTTTTATTGTAAAATTTTTATCTATATACACCATTTTTTATAGTAGGAACTAACCTTAGGAGTCTTCCTTCCACGTTTACTTATTGTGAATGGCTAATTTTGAGCTCATTAGCTTGAATTGGATGATATCTTTATTGTATCCATTGCCACCCGTACACCTATCTATATCTCTACCATGTAGATATAGTTACTTTAGACTGGAGCTCAAAATGTTTTTTCCTTACAAATGTGATATTATTCTTTGCACAGAGTACACGATGTTTCTAATATAACAAAGACACATACATGACAAATGTGATATGTTATATGCAATGTGCTATATAGATCCTATAAACACCTTTCTTTCTTTTTTTTCAATTTTTGGAATAGAGAAAAGGATACTAGTTGAAACAATACAAAAGAAAATATAAAATTTAGAAAAAAAAAATATTAAGATAACCAAAAATAGAAAAATAGTAAAAAATAGAAAAATAGGATTTTCAGATATTAATTTTTTAAGAAAAAAGTTTCAATATTCATATCAATCTAGGTTAATTTTTTTGGTATCGTAAAAGTAAAGCTGATTTAAGTTAATCATAACCTCAAACTGCACTTTGATTAGATTTAAATTGGTTGATTTACAAGAAAATCAAATATTGAATTACCTAAGTGACGAACAAAGCAGGGCTTAGAAAGCCATTAAATTGGATTGATTTTGAAATTATTTATAACATATGTGCATTACACTCAATAATGGAAAATAACTGCAATCTTAATTGGGTCTAAACTAGATATAGTTTGTAAATTGACTCGAGGACATTTAAACCATTGTAAGCAATTAATCTGTCTAAATTAATAAGAAAAGAACCTTATGTGCATAAGTGTGGGAGTCTCTCAAGTTATAAGCTCCATCCTTTAACTAGTCACCCATTTGACATAAGCTCCATACACAGCCTGGATGACTGCCTTAAGCTCAATGGTCTCTCTCTTTCTCCCTATTCAAGTGCTAAGCACGTGATGATCCAAATCAGATTGTTATCCATCTGACCTAATCTGCACACCATTAGCCTTAACCTAGGTCCACTCCTCCCCTTATCCTTTTATTTATTTATTTTTTATTAATTTATTATTTATCTCTTTTCTCATTTGCTATGAAAAAACCAAAAAAAAAAAAAACAAGACAAACAAATAAACAATTTATCTTTCCCTGACCTAGGAATATATTTTTCAATAAAACAAATGAATCCTTTCTAAATTAGGATAAATTTCATTTTTCTTTTGAAGATAAACATCTTAAAAATGGGATCTTTTATTTTTTAAGGATTTCTATTAAAGAAAGATAAGAAGTCAATTATGTAAACCTAATCTTTTTCCAAATTAAAATCAATTGATTCATTAAAGTTTTTGAAATGAACTAAGGAAGTCTAGTCTTTACTTGAGGATGCATAAACACTTATAGGGCAACTTAAAATAGAAAAAAAAATTATTGTTCCTTTTGTAACTAAATTTATTTTCTTATTTTCTTCTCTTTTTTGTAAATAAAATTAATTTTCTTTATTTGTAAATTTAAAATTAATTTTTCAAATTAAACGGGTATTTTGAAAAATCAAACTAAATTATAAGGTTAAAAGTGATACCTGTTTAAGGTATAATAATATAAGCTACAAATCGAAATTTTGAGTTTTCAAAAATCATTTTCAAAAGTGAATTTATTGCTAAACAATAACTGGATTAAAATCAGTTCACCCAATTGGTTTTAATCTTACTTTTTTTTCTCGACATCAATTGGATGGCTGCTTTAATTTTTTTTTTTTAAATTTATGAAAAACAATATTTTCCTTAATTTCTAGCTGATAGTTTATATCAACTAGATATAAGTTTTAATATAGATCAAATTAAGGAAAAATAAAATGGAAATTCCTGCTCGACAGATCTTTAGTCATTGATTGTTGAGAGTGAAGCTCCCTCGCAGCCAGGTGGAGGCATAGGGGAGGGATGTTGCATGTGTTTGCTATCATGTCCTCGCATTTTCTGAAGAGGTTGTTTCAGTGCCTTAGAACCGATTCCCATCTTCATTCTCTTTTGGAGATATAATGTCCCTGTCGATGCTTATGACTGCATTTGTTCTCATCTTGTTTAGAGATATAATGTACTTATCTTGATGCTTGAATTTTGCATGTATACAAGCACCACTAGCATAAAAGGCAATTGTTGTTGTCAGAGGTTTTTGTGATGACTATTTTTCTAGTCATCTCAACCCATTATTTCAAATCAACGTTTTGGCTTGATCAAATGTGGCTAGAAGAAATTTTGCTAGTGGCCCAATCTTTGGGTCATTTAGTGTCCTAATCATGTAGAAGGTCGTGGTTAAAGCCTTTGCAACTTGCAAATGATATTTATGGCTAAAGCCTATAAAGTTCTTGATCTACTAGCCACATCAATCAATTATATAAGCAAGTAGTATCAAGCTTTAATAAGAAATGTGTGCTTAATCCATTCTGCTTTTTTAGGCTAATTGAAGAGAATGGTCTATCCAACTTCAACCATGTTTAACAATTGGTAATAGTTCCATGTCTAGATTAGATACGGGTCGAATGGAAGTATAAGATTGAATGTAAAAATCTACAGATTGCAGTATAAACAAGCCAAAAGGTACTCAAAGTTTTCTTGATAATATAACTAAAGCTAATAGAAGGACACTTTGAAATGTCTCAACTAGGCATCTTAAAATTCTATGATTGCAATCAAATCAAACTCAATAATTAGAAAAAAAAAACATTTCCTATTTCAGTAAATTCACAGTTTAAGGGAAGACATTAATGATGTTTTTTTTTTTTTAATTTCTTTAAAATATTCACAACTGAGGAAATAAGAAAAGCACTTACTTTGCTATTATTGCTGTTTTTTTTTTCGTAGGTAGGTGGGTGCGAGATAACCTCACTAATTTTATTAACTAACCCTATCACAGTATGATAACTAGGGTTATATTAATGAGATAACCTAATGGTATTGCTATTTATCATATGCTAATATTAGTAGCTTATCAATACAAGCGTGAGCTCTAATCTATTTGGCCTATTAAGCTTATAAGCCTAGATGAGCTATTGTTGAGTTTAACCTTTTATATGGATTTAATTAAAATGAATATATATATATATGTATCTCAAAATAGTCGCACTTGGGATAATTAATTAATGAAACTTATCACAAGAGATTTAGCTGAGCCATATCAACCATGCTTAGTTTTGCTAGAACTTCTCTATAACCTTGTTCACATTTGTTTAATGCAAAATTAATAATCGACATGCATAATAAAATTTATGATATTGCAATTTAGCAATGTATCTCCACGATTTAGTAGTACATACATTTCTATATTTCTATGAATTTATTTTGCTAAAACTTTTTAAGTTTCTATATTATGCATAAATCCACCGAGCATGTTTAACAAAACTATTTTACGAACCACTGTTTTGGATGCAATTAGAGAGGTTGTTGGGGTAACATAGAAGTCGTTTGCGAGGAGAATCCAACACCATCTACACTATCAGATCGCAATAGTTCTTTTGCTATCATAGTAGTTAGTAAAGCTTCTTATGCTAAATCCTTAAAGGACAACAATGAGCTCATAATTTCATTCAATGGAACAGATTTAATAATCACGGTTGAGATAACATACCCATACTAGTCATTTTGATCTCTAGGAAGACTTCACTAATAGAACCAAGGATCTTAGAGAAGAGAGATACTCTAGTTGCTACATGGTTTCCTAGAAGCGAAGGAAGCAGCATTACTAATGTTATTTTTAGGGATTATGATTTTGAAGGTCAGCTACCTATCTCATGGGTGAAAGGTGTGAATCAAATGCCAATAGATAAGAACTCTAATAATATGACCCTTTATTTCCCCCGGGTTATAGAATGAAATGCAAAACAATAAATGAAGTAGAAGTAAACAAGGCATGAAAAAAAAAACAAACAACTTCAACATTTCTTTTGCACTGCCTAGCATTAGAGCAAGAACCTAATAAAAGGTATTTTGATGATAGGAAAATATATTTTTATCTATTGGAGAAATATATTTCTCATTATTACTAATCAAGTTATCTAGTGTGCAGATTAAGGATTAATATCACTAAGGGAACTTGAGAACGAAGAAAATAATTGATGAAAGATCAAAAGAACCCAAACCAATGTACAAGCATCAACAGTAAATGATGAATTATAATCATAAGAAGCTAATATAAGCTAAGAAGAACAAGATATATGTCTACAACACTAGAAAACAAAGTTTAAATCATCAAAAGCTGATGAAGACAAGAACAATTAGAAGATGAATACACTATCAACAATTATGAAGGAAGAAAAGAAAAATATTAAGTAAAATCCAAGATTGATTAGAAGCGTAATATACAACAGAATTTCCAAAAGTTTAGTTGCCTGACATGATCCACTTAGTCCTTTGGTCATGGCAAATCATCGTACATTACATGAAGATCGAAGATTAACCCTCTTATTAATCATCACCCTTCAATACAATGTAAAAAGTTACTTCCACTTCTAGTGACTCCGAGCCATTCAAACAAGTAATATCATCACAAAATAAATTCACCATATCAATTTACTAAAATCATGATCATAAGTAAGTTTGGTAGGATGTTAGATCCCTAAAAGCTACTACTAGAACAATACGGTTAATATGTCTTTAAAAGGAAATATTAGAGTCTAAATAATCATTCTAAGTCCACTTTATTGCTTAAGCCATCACGCGAAACCTCCCAGAGCTCTTAACATTGATCTCAGGCATACTGCAGTCCGACTCAATATTACACCCTCTATAGTTAGAGTTGGAGATTATTAACTAACATGAACCATCAATCGAGTTCTAGCACCTAAGTTTTTATCCAACAAGCACACCAATGTGCATACATACATACATATATATATGTACATATTTACTTTAATACTTTGGAAAATAATATACTTTTTCCTAAACTAGAAAACTCCTAGGTTTAACGATGTGGTAGCTCCCATAGTCCAAGCACATGTCCTAAGTAGAAGTCTTAGAACACGACCCTTATCCATATGGTGAGCATCTCCTAGTGCTTAGTTAACCCGTAGGCCAAGATAGAGACTCAATAAATATGATACGTATAGTGTGATAAAAAACAATCCCTTTAGGAGCTTTTCTTCCTATAGGCCCCTTCTTACCTTTTGCGTAAGGTAGCAGTTAGTATAATGCAATGAAATGAAATACATGACTCATTTAGGTTGTTAACCAAATAAGAATTAGATTCATTAGTTTATGTGATCAACCAATATTCAAACACAACCATAAACTATACTAGTAACTATCATGTGAGCAACTTCCAATTCTTATAATAGCATTAGGTAATTTAGCATAACACCATGTATGCATATTCACAACCCTACATGCAACAATTTATCATTTATGCATATATAATATTTAGTACAACTAACTATAAGCATAATCAAACATGGAGTCATCGAGAGTTACTCACTCGTTCATATTCGCTAATTGTAGTAATTAATTGGTAGCTCATCTTGGAAATCAAATCACCTGATCATTATAGATGCGAAAGGTAATAAATTATTATTTTAGGGTCTCATCCTAATTATTTCTCTAAGTCTATTTCTTTTATTTAGTTACTTATTTCTTGTATTTTTCTTGATTTCACTTAATTCTTCAATCGCGTACAACATTTTTATTTTAAATTTAATTTTTATGATCTTATAATCAATTTCTATCGGTTTCGGATGTACTTTACTACTAAGGTTAGTTTTGATAGGTGAGACCCGCATTTTTGGATACCTATCGGAATAGTGGCAAATCCTCATTACTTGCTCCTCCTTGGTTTTGTTTTGAGTTATAGGGTCTTCCATTTTGTAAATTTAATTTGTTTTGGGTCTTTGATTATTATTTGGCCTTTTTTTATGCATAGGCTAGGTTCTTAAGAATTATGTTTATTTTTTGCCCAAATCTAAGAGCCTTTTAGGTGAGTTTTTGGTGTCATGTTTGAACTTAGTTTTTAACAAAGGCTTATTAAACGTTTAATAGGCTTAGGAAATTCTTAGTGAGCTTCTTTTGGGTCTTTTATCATCCCCTTATCTGCTTGTCAAAGGATTTTATTAAGCTTAGTTGTGGGTTTTGGCCCGTTTTAGGTCTTTTAGCTCATTTAAGCTTTATAAGGCCCATTATCTCTATGGAACTTATATTTTTTGGCTTGAAACTTGATGAACTATGATTATATTCATATTTTTCCTTTTCTTACAGATCCAGACGGTTGGGTTTGGGGATCTTAGGTTCCACTCCTATACTTGTTTTCTTAAGTTATAGCCTATCTACTAACTTAAGATCCTAAACCAACTTATCTTTCATCTTAACACTTGTTTAGCTTTTGTTTTCACTTCTTATTTGTTAATCTATTCCATAAAATACTTGTAGTTAACTTGGAATCCATAGATAATGGGCTATGGAGGGTTTCTATAAGATTTAGTTGTGATTCTTTTAACAAGACTTGATAATTTTATTATACAACTACTTCAATGTACTTTTATGTATGAATAATTTATGTTATGTTAAGAAAACTTATAGTACAATCCACCTCTAACACTGTGTACGATTTAACTTGAATTGGTTTTTGTGTTTTTCTTAAGTTACAAGGTTTTCCCTCAAATATCTTCAAGTATATACTTATTCCTTACTAAGTTACAAAAATATAGTTACTTAAGACCACTATCTTACAAGATATCTCTCTAAGAAAAACTAGTAACTTTGCTTGACTTAAAAACTTCTAAGTATAAGAAATACTACAAGGAAGGGAAAGAAGAAATCCTATACATAAATATTCTAAGATTACATGAAAGTGAAGAAGAGGGTTTTAATATACTTAAAGTGAAATGTGGCACCCTAATGGTTTGTCCTTCTTGTCCTTGTCTTGGCTTTTCCAAATGTTCTACACTAGGTTCCTCAAACCCTTGTTTGAACTGGTGAACTTGGAGAGTAGAGATGGCTTGAAGTTCTTAAAAAGGCTTAACCTAAGCGGTGCTTGTATATGTAGGTTTTGAGTGATTGATAGATGGAATGGAGAAGGAATATGGAAGGTGTACATGTGGAGCCTGGACCAGCACTAGCTAGTGGAGAATGTAGGTACTAGGTTGGAAGTTCTAAGTGTTAAGTTATGGTAAAGATAAAAGGAAACAAGTAGGGAGAGATGGAATACTTAATGGCAGGTTGAGAGGAGACCTTGGGGGATCTTGGTTGATATTCTATTAACCTTATAGATTAAAGGGTATAATGAGATAGGGAGGGAAGGAAAGAAATGGTTCAAAGTAGGCTCTAATATATAACCACTTCACTTGTGAAGCTTGAAAAATATTTGAAAAGATGGGGCTCCTTGGGTGGCTATAATAGATACATTACAGGAGGAAAAGGTGGCCTACATAAGTTTCCAATTTACCTCTTTTTGTTTATTGATATTTAGACCTATGACACATTGCTAAAGTTGGAATGACTTATCTTGATTAAAGTATGGATAAGTCTTTTCACTTAGGAATGAGTTTAAGTTGCTTTTTAGTTTCTTGCTAACTAGCTAATTACTTCTCTAAATGTCTTTTTGAACTTAAGAAATTGTAAGAGAAGAGAGTTTAGGGATCGAGGCTAGCGCTAGGCACAAGGCTTCTATCTTTTCTCTCTCTTTCTTATTCAATTATTACACTTAATAGAATTGTTTAAAACAAAGTTGTTAAAGTAATTTGAACTTAGCCTTGATTCCTTTATCTATTGGTTCTAATTCATAATTTAAGTTTCTAAAGCCTCCAAGTTTATTTAAGGTTTTATTGGGTTTAGGGTTTTCATTTTCGAGATAGGGGTTTTTTTTCCTTATTTTAGGGTTTTTGTGTTCTCCAACAATTATGGATCTAAATTTTTTATATTTAATTTAATCTCTAAGTTAATTGATCCTTGCAAATATTTAGCAAGAGCTCAAGCCTTGTTTAGGTCATTGTTAGGACTTTAAGGGGGTTTAGTAAGATTCATTAAAATGTTTATATTATGTGTGTATCCATGATACAAAAACTGTCTTATAAGTTAGAGATTGCAAGACTTTAATTAATTAATCAGTAAGATTTCTAATTTTAATTAATTAATTTGCTATAAAATATAAATAACTATAGATATCCGACATTTTACAATTCCTTAAAATCATAGAGAATCGGTATCTTCTACCAAATAATAAAATAAGGTAAACCAACTTTATAAAATTACAAGAAATACTAAATTTTACTAAACTCTAGCATACAAATATTTCCTACAAAGGATGTTTCTATACCACCTATAAAATTCTCAACTAATTCTAACATTAACCTACTTACCTTCACTCTGAACTCGACACTCGAGATTTATCCTAATCCCAACATAAATGAACTTACAAAAGAAACTATAGGGGAATGAGCAAACCACAACTTAGTGAATTCGTTCCTTATCACTACCGTTCAAGTGAGTTATCAAACATTATTAACATACATACAAGTTATCTACATACAAAATGAATGCAAGTGTAATGAATACAAGCAACACATCTATAAGAGCCCAAAACTATGAAAGGTATAGAATTATATTGCCTATACTTTGGTTATCCCTTGTACTTATCCGTACAAAGCACCTGACTTTATCTACATGAGGCTACCTAAAGACACCATCTCTCTAGGCGACATTCGACTATTGCATTAGTCGAGTAAGAAATACCAATTCAAATAGTTGGACCCTAACTAGGACCTTCCATCATCCAAGGCCCCTCGAGCACAACTAAGCGAGTCCTCTCACTATCTACAGATATCCAAGGCCCAACAGCACAATAAAGCGAGTCCTCTCGCTATCAAAATATATCCAAGGCTCCATGGGTACAATAAAATGAGTCCTCTTGCTATTAATTAGAGATGTCGTACTAGTTTTGCCTTAACAATAAAAATATCAATTACGGGTACTACGGGCCCTTAAGAAAATCATACAAAAATATGTTTAAGGTTGAAAAAGCATTTTCCAAAAATACTTATCTAAAAAATTTGCAAAGCTAACGCTCTCCATTAGTGTATCTGTTGGGTCATACACATGCTACAAATATGATGGTTATTTTGGTCAGATATTTATATTTACCGATTTAAGAGGGTGATCATACGGATAATAACACATAAGCAAAACAGTCATTTAAACATACAAGTAATAACAACCAGCAAAACATCATGCAAATAACACAAAAAAGTAAATAGCAGGTCATTAGAACTCCCTCACCTAAATTAATACTCATTCTCCTAATCTTTGGAGTTTTCAAACTTAACAATTGAGTACCTATAAAATAATAAGACTTATAAGTATTTATAAAAAGCTAGGTTCCTAAGATAGCTAAACATCTATAACAATTTATCTAATTTCCCTATATCCTAAATATGATATTTATTGGAGCAAATAAAAAATATACTTGTACATTTATAGATTAGAGTACCTTACGTATGTATTTTTTTTTCCTTGTTATTAGTTAATAGGGTTACTGAACTTAGTTATCTTATTTATTCTTCTCGATTTATCTTAAATTTTTAATCACGTATAACTTTTTCATTATAACTCCGATTTTTATAATCTTATAATTGATGTTGATCATTTTCAAATATACGTTCGCAAAATGAGGGTCATTTTAGACATTAAAACCCATATTTTTCTATGTGGATCCAAATTGCTATTAAATTGATTATTTTGATCTAAGTAGTTTTATTTGTCTATTTTAAGCTTTTCTTTATTATTTTATGATATAATTAATATCTAAATTCCATATTTTTATAATAGTTTATTTTTATGTTTAATTTATGTAGTTTTGATTATTTCTTCATATTTTAGTTTAATTTACTATTTATGTTAATTTTATTACTATTGTAAATTTTTCCTAATTATTTTACAATTTTTTATTCAATTAAATAATTTACATAAATTGCTAACGTGGCATGATTTTAATTGTCTACGTAGAAATTTGTTGATTCTTTATTATTATTATTATTATTACTTCTTAAATTTTGTATTCCTATTATATATATTTACATGATATTATAATTAATTAATTATTATATTTGTAGGCTTTATATGACTTTATGGGTTTCAGCCCATTATATATGTATAAATATGTATATCTATTTCTTTATGTTATATTAAATAAATATATTACCAATATATATGTATTTATATACATATGCTTAGGTACCTCTATATTCTTAATTATTTTTATTATACCTAATAATTTATTATATGTACTTATACTTAATAAATTATGATATTATTATATATACTCATACATATACATATGTACATATATATATATATATATTATGCTATGTCAATTAAACATGCTGTAAATGTGTATACACTTATATTTATATATATATATTTTATTTTTATTTTTAAACATACATGTATACTTAGTATATTTAGTATATGTACTTGTATGCATATGTATACTATACTATTATTATACTTGTACTATATGTATATATATACATATATTTATACTTATCGTTTACGATTATTATACGTATTTATATACATGTACATATACTTATACACATTTTTATACTTAATTTTATACACGTATATTTATACATATATTTATATTTTCTTAATGCATTCTTAAGGAATTTTCAATATACTATAGATATACATACATATACACTTTCAATTTTGTATATATTTAAATAAATACTTAATATTTCCTTTATGTAAGTTTATGTATATATTATAATATATGTGTATAGAGCGTATATATGTGTGTATTTGTATATCCTTTCTCTTAATTTGTTATTTATTGCAATATATGTACATGAATGTTATGTATTCATTTATATATATATATATATACATACGGGCAAACCATACATATACTTGTATATGTACATAGGTCTACTAACTTTACAATATTTATATATATATATATATAAGTATTTATTTATATGTATAATGATATGTATACACATATAAACATAATTTTTAAATACTTAAGATTATGTACACTAAAAGCTAATACACATACTTGGAATTATGATACAACATACTAAAATACATACTAAGTGCATCAAGAATAAGAATATACAAAAATACACAAAGAAAATTACATAAAACATAATTTATATAGGAAAACTAATACTAATGATACATAAAGAAAGTACATTTACTTGTCTTAATATATATTTCGTTGAAAAATCCTTCCTTTTGATGTTGTAAAATAAATAGGTGATAGTTCAAATGAGAGTAGAATGGTAGGTGAAGGATGAAGAAGAAACCTTAAAGTTGAAAAATGAAGAAGAGAGAGAAAAAGTAGGCATTCCAATGGAATAGGGCTTCTACACAATTCTTCAGATTTTTTCTTTTGTAACAACATAAAGAATTTTAAAGAAAATTCTAATACATCTACATGGCCTATAGCATGTAAGAAGAAAAGAAAGGAAAAAGAAAAAGAAAAAGAAAAGGTTAAAAATATCACATGTTGACTTGGTCAACTCTTAATTAACTAATATTATATACATTTAGTACATATAATCTAGAAAGAAAAAGAAAATAATGAAAAGGATGAAGAAATAAAAATAAAGAATTAAGTGTGATAAATAAATAAAATAATTTTTTGGATTTTCTTTAAATATTTCTAATATTATAAATAATATTTAGAATAATATATATTATAATTATAAAGAAAATTATAAGATAAATAATTAATATTTACTATATAATACATAAACAACAAATAAGTAATGCAATTGAGTTCAAATAATTAAATTTATTTAACACTAAATTTATAAAACAAAATTATCAATTTTGTAAATTAATTTAGTACACTTATGTTTATTAGAATTTAGAAGTCATTTCTATTCATTCATTAGCAATTTTACGTGATTAAGCTATCATTTAGTAATCATACTCGATTAGTGCTTAAAGTTTTAGTTTCATGATTTTGATCAGGTCCAAGTTCGATCTCTCGTATATATACACATATAGGATTTAGAGTTTTTTTATACGTGATTAGGGTTTTTATCAAGTTTTGGGTCAATCTTTTGCAATTGTACATATTTAAGGTTTAGGATTTTACATACGGTTAAGGTTTCGATTAATAAGTTGGGGTTTTTCATATTTGTTTTAGATTTTTAATTAAAAATTTTAATCGATTTTAAGTTTATCGGCTCTATTGACTTGAGGAAATTACCTACAACACTCGAGCTTGACTTTGTACTCAAAAAGTAAAATTTACGGGGTTTATAATCATTGCCCAAAATTATAAGGATTACAAGCCCAGAAGCAAGACAAAATCAAAACCCATCTAAGAAGGAGGAAATAATTTATTTATAGGGTAAGATCCAGTATCGTAGAGATATATTTAGGTAATTTATCTAGTCTACCCAAAAGGTATGAAAAATTAAAATATTATGATGCTTAGCAATACATTTTGAATCTACTAGAAGGATATGATATAACAAACTATTTAAAGTTTTTAAGCATATGTAGTTACAACAATGTAAAGTATCATATGATATAGAAGCAATCAATCGTGATAGTAAGGATTGAAGATCACAAAGATTTGATGAAGCAATGGCTATTACCTTACAAGGAACATTCGAATGTTATAGACAACATCTATGTAAGCTAAAGTGATCAAAGTTGTAGAGAGAAGAACAACAATGCAAGAGAATGAACGAAAAAGAGATTACTAAGCTATGCACAAGTTCCATGATACGCTTGATTTGAGCTTATATACATTTCTGTTATCTGAGAGAAAAGCTCTAAGTGAGATTTCCTACTACTGCACATTGTGCGAAATTAAGGAACTTTATCATAATCCTCAAGAAGTTTGCTGATCTCTTTTAAAATTAGTAGGATTTGTTAAAGAGAACCTTGGAGGAAGATTCTATAAACATGGTGGTAAGGTAGGATCATGGGAATTACTAACCTTTGTCATAGGATTTCCTCAAATAGTAGAACATATGGTGTAATAACCATATCCTTAGTTGTGGACTAGAAAAGTAGACTAACATATAAGATGAAACTACTATATATGTTTGCCTGATCATCTAAACTCTATCTCTTTTCTTCTTTTTTTTAATCTATTGTTTATTTACTGTTTTCATGATTTATTATCTGTTTGCTCATAATACATTTATCAAAATCATCATAATCATATTTAACAAGAGTTAAGATCAAAACCTAAGATCGATAGATAGATTAAGCCATTAAAGATCAAATTAGTAAGTGTTAACTAAGCTTTCACTCACAAATCACTTATCTAAATTTGTTAATATTTCTAATACTTAGAGATAAACAACAAGTTTAGCATAGTTAATCTTAAACATCAAGAAGTAAAAATTGGTTAAGTAATTTAAATTCAACAAGAACCAATTCAAACCCCTTCTTGATTGTTCATTAAGACCAGCAGCTAGTCTAACTCTTTATCCTATTAACTTACTCCTACATCTTTGGGACTTTTAACCATATCATGAAATCATTTTGGTCAAGCATTAACCTAAAAAGGGGGTATAAGGGTGCACGAAATATATTTTACTAGGTCTTTGCATGAGTCAAACTGTATCTGTAATGCCCCGACACCCTAAATGGCGCTATAATTCGCCACATATCCCGGCCAGTCCAGAATATGTAAAGCTTTCTAAGTCTACAATTGAACAAAGGAAAAATCATAATACACAATATATAAATATCTACAAAGGAGTGAGAAACTACATCCACTCATAACCCCTTATAACCCTGTAACATTCAAAAATTTAGAAGTGTCCCGACTTATAACCAAAATATAAAATATGTCAAATGACTAAAATCCTCAAATATCAAAAGGAGTTCATCTCCTCAAATATCAAAAGGAGTTCATCTCCTCAAAACACAAAATTCCCAATAAAACATAAATCATCAATAACATAAATATTACCCTATCTAGTCATCATAAAAATATAGATACTCAACTCCATCCTCATCTTAGATGTTGTCGACAAACATCTCCTCATCAATAAGAAAGTTCTCAAAGCCAGTACCTAAAAGAGAAAAGAATGAGCTAAAGCCCAGTACAGGTATACAAACACATATGCATGCCAGACAGATCATTCACATACAGATATACAATTAATGGAAGATAATGTAATCAACAGTTTACTTATCTCATTTTAGGCCACAGAACAACAAAGGGGCATTCAAACCCTCGCACACTTGGTCTTTGCCTACATACGTAAGTGGACATAATTATGTATTTTGCTTTAAGTTCTTTACGCTCAGAAACCAGAGTCTAGAACCTAATATTATAATTGCGTTATCCCATAAGAAAATCCACTAAGGAAATCTCGCACATAATCAACAGTTGCTCCTTTAGGGAACTACTACTACTGGCCCCTAAAGCGAGCGGGTGAAGCAAAATCAACAAACCAAAGTAATTAGGTCAAATGTAGATTTAGTCCGGTTTGATTACTAATTCCTATCAAACACAAGCAATAATCAACACTATGTACCTAGAATCGCTCCAAGATTGAATACAATACTCTGATCTCAACCTGAACAAAAGTCAGACCTTAACAAAAGAAACCAAACACCATGAATCTAAAAGAAAGCAAATACATATTATCCCTCAAGTATTCGGGAGTTAAGTCTTACCTTAAAATTTATCTAAGAGCTTATGATTTAAACAATTAAGGTCCTAAAAAAAAATCGTCAAATCAAACATAATATGATTAAACTAAAAAATGACATAACTATATACAAAAGATCACTTTAATAGAAATTTGTAAAGTACATAATATATATATATATATATATCATAACTATATATAAAAGAAAGTATACTAAGGATACAATACTAGAGTACCGAGTAATACGATTATCGAATCGACATGGTAAATAAGTAACATGTACTTAATCAGAAAATAATATAATTTATAAAACTCATAAGGAATGATAAAATAGTAATAAATAAATAAACCGAACATACTACAAGTAATATAATATATTATATGTTAATTATACCATTGTGATGACATACTTAAATCGTAATACCGTTAATATATATATATATATAAATAAAATATACTAATAATAGTATAGTATTATAGTACATCAAATCGATACTTGGGACTTTTAAATAAATTACCATCATTAACATAATCCTATAATTTCATAAAAAATAGCAACCCAGCTTGCATATAACAGAAACAAAAATTTGGCCTCAACAATAATATATCTAACTAACGATCCAAAATATGATAAAATATATATTAACAACAACTCTTACATAAATAACACCATATAGCATGATAAATAAATAATTTAACGACAGTAATTGAATACTAACAATATTTAATCAATACTAACAATGAAGATAAAAATAAAATAATAAACTAAAAATACAGTACTGAATATGAACTCGGAATGACTCGTGAAGGCAATTGGGATGGAAACACCGAACGATAACGAATGAGAATCTATCATTAACAAAACATAAAAAAATTATAATCTATAAAATTATATACGTAGATAATTAAGTATTATTAACAAATAAATTAGAATGCTAGATAATTTGTCCAACCGAAGGAAGTTAGACAATGCTAAAACTTCGAATAGGAGAAAAAAAAATTCCTCAATTGGAGCTCGCGTTGCAGAATGGATAAGGACAGTGAGATTTCCAGCGTAGAGAGGAAAATAATGCAATTGGCCTGGAAGAACTAACAAACAAGTCAGGGAAAAAAGAAAATGGATAAGTGACTTCGGAATTTGCGCAAGACTGAGGGAATGAGGGTGGGACCAAGTGTTGATTATGGGTAAAGTGTAATGAACAAATGGATATGGAGGCAACAGCAAGGATGGGGTTCGGTCGGTTAATGAGGGGAAGGGAGAGACGAGACAGAAGGAATTTACAGGGGGTGGGGTTTGGTGATTAAGGAGAGGTTTGCTTAAAAGAAAGAAAAATGAAATAAAATGCTGAGAGAGAGATAGTGAGAGCCGAGAGAAAGAAGGATAATTGCAGCTGAAAAAAAAAAGAAATAATAGGGTTTAGTGTAGGGTTTTTGAGTAGGTTTCAAAATATTCGGGAATGGGGATTTATATTTAAAATAAAAAGGTAAAGTATTAATTGAGATAAAAAAGTATAGTATTTAGAAAAGAAAGAAAAAAATATTTATATAAATAAATAATCATATATACACTTATCATAATTTAAAGTATTAATAAAATTATTATATGCTATTTGAAAAATAAAATTTACTATACTTAGTGTATATATGAAAATAAAGATTTTAAAATAATCAAATCCAAATTTTAATTTCGATTTTTAACGATACTAATCTAAATAAGTTTACGATTTAAATAAAATAATGAATTAACTAGGTTGTTTCAATATCTATCAATGTTTGGAAGTTGCCAAGATATAGTCATTGCTTAACTTATGATCTCAATAAGCATAGCCCATAATGCTAATAGAGGTGTAAATAAGTTAAAGCAATTTGCAAACTACCCAAGTTTATAGATTAAAATTTACTCAAATTCCATTCAACTATATTGAAATTGAGTTTAAGCTCAAGCTCAATCTATTAAAATAGTTCATTAAGTCAACATCAAGTATAATGATCTTTCGCTTGACAAACTCACAAGCTTATCAAAGCTTGAACCAAACTTATGTATAAGAAGAACTTGAGGTGAGTTCAAACATTACTATTATTTTGATTAGAAGAAAAATTAAATAAAATAGCACAAGCTCAAGCTTATCAAGTATTTTGATTCAAGCTTAAATTTAGAATTTCTAGCTTGATTAAGCTTAGAGTTGAGCTCGAGATTTGAATTGTAGAGTATTTTTCAATACCATTAACATCAAAGTAAACCTTTGTTACGTCCCGAAGTCGCAAAGTCGCAACAGTCCCGCCGTGTAAACCATTCTATGATAATAACTGGCCTCACAGTGCCTACCATAAAGATAATCTACACAAGGCGTCGACGACTCCTCGCTTTGAAGTAAACAGTTTGATAATGATTATACAACAATTATGATAATTACCACAAAGTTCTATAAAACATAGATATTTATAATAACGTTTACAGAGCTTCCCAGGAAGTTTTACATAGTAACTACAGTTTACTAATTTACAAAATAACTAACAGTCTTCAACCTTTAACTATAAGGTCAGTCTAGTTACACATTTGCTAAATAACTTGATTCTCACACCCCTGGCTTCAAAAGGACTAACCTCTGGATAATTGTAGGGCGGCATAGTACTTGAAGAGATTACAAATCAGAACCTGCAAAAAGATCTATAAAGGTGTGAGCAACTACAGCGCAGTAAGTTGAATTGGAGACTCATGAATGCATACAAGCACAAACAGAGTTATCAAACAATTATTTTCATGCAATGCAACAATCAAGTGTCATCGCACAACGTAGTCCGGTCCGTTGCAAAATCAGAGAAATTTCACCCGCTCCAATCCGGGTTGAGGAGTTCCATGTTATGCAGCAGCTCACAACCAAACCCAGGCTTGTGCAATGGAGACCTCGCTCCTCCCGCGACTACCTTCGAACCATTGACTCCATCCCCGCCGCGACCTCCTCTCCTGTCACTTAGTTCGACTGAGGATGAAGAAGGGACCGTTTTGCAATCCTGCGCTATCCCTTTCGAAGGGGTCGGTATTTGGTTGGAGAGTCCTATGATTCCCTAACGGGTTGCAATGCATGACATTTTCAGTTATTAGGGTCGACTGAGATTAAATGCCGGTTAGGGTGTTCAACAAGTTCATACCAATTCAATCAGTCACAAAGTCATTCACAGTACAAATTCCAGCACGAATTCAGATACATCAAGTACATGCGCAAACTATTTACAATCACAATCATATACAAGCCTAAGTCTCCGAGTACTACGAAACCAGTACTCTATTACAATAAGCAATAACCCAACTTACTTGAATTTGCTCGATCGCTCGATCCTCTAGTTGTGAGCTGATTTGTTTCTGGGTGTCCTATAATACAAATAGGTTCTTTTAGTACTTATATTTTATGGATTATTATTCTAACTCATAATATAACTCATTTTCCTCATGTATACCTATAACGTAGTAATGATTTGTTATGTTCTATTTCGGGGTTCAGCTCCTAAACTAGATTTTAGTTTTAATTCCTAAGTCGTAATTAGGCTCGAATCCCAATGTGACATTAATCACATTATGTTTGGGTATTCAAATATTCTATTGGGTCGAAATTTTGATATTCTAACTATTCGGTACACGTTAACCCTAATTGAGGTATCGGATTTATTCCTCGATGTGTAAAAAATCTTATATTATAAGATATTTACTTAAAATTAAATGTCATTTCAGATTTCTTATTTTTTTTATTTCTATTATAATATTATCTAAATAACCTTATTTTTTTAAATTTATTAATCTACATTTTCACATATTACTAATTTATTATATTACTTACCTAATTTCCCTAATTAACCATACTTAGTACCTAAAGGATAGGATTAAGGTTCCACTGCAGAGATTAACTTCCCTAAACCTCTAATTAAGATTCAAATCAGTAATTAACATCCTAATCACTTAATTAACCCTTAATAACCCAATTTTACCATTATTTTAGGGCTAAAAATTAACTTAAAAATTTCGAAAATTAAATTTAAAAAAATGGCTTCATAGCACTGTTATACATCAAATGAGCATCCTACAAAAAAATTTTAAACTCCAAACTACATCCCTAAGCCTATTTATTTTCCGGTTTACAAATGCTCGGTTTTACACAATTTGTTAGGGACCTTATATTTTCAGATATAATTAAACTAAATAAATATTTTTTCCTAAATCTACATACAATAAAATATCATAATAACAAGTTTCATAATTTTCTGGGCAAAATACATAATTTTACAAAATTATACAAAAATCGGGTGAATAAATGACTAACCGGTCCGAAGCTTTTAGGCCGTCCAAACCCGGTCCAATGTTGTCGGCCGGTCCAGGCGGTGGGTCTACTGTAGGGTGGTAGTGGTGGTTCTGTCCCAGGTGGTGGTGGGTGGTGGTTTTAGTTCACCTTACTAATCTGCACAGTTTTTTTTTTTTCTGGAATTTCTCTCGAATTTTTTTGTGTTTCAATTTTTCTCAGATCACAAACTAGCCAAATGACTTTTGAGAATTTTTTCCTTATTTATAGACAAATGTAGTAATTAATGTGCATTAATTTGATGGGATTTTGCCCCATTTCCTTCATTTTAGGCTTTTTGTTTGTCCAATTCCTATTGGTTAATTTTTTCTTTTCAGTCCACGACCTGATCTTGTTGCAGTTATCCTCTTCTAATTTTTTCTGATTTTTTTATAATTATTTTGTATTTTTCTTTAATTATTTACTTAGTTTTCGGACAATTTTAGTAATTACGCATATTTTTATCTACACGTAAATACATGTAGGATACACGTGAACATTCCTAAATATTATTTTGGTCATTCTAAAATTTTTAGTATACATATAATCTATCTTTAGTAATTTTCGCATTTTCGGTAATTAATACCTATTATACTTAAAATTTGAAAATTTGATAGTCTCCTATTTTATTACTTATTTTCTTAAATTCAAGTTTACGGAGTCAGTTTTACTAATATTCCTCTCAATAGTTTTTAATTTGAGTTTGATCGGATCCTTTAACCGATCGCCCTAAACCTTAGGTTCTAAGTTCAACCCTACGGTTATTTGGCTTGGCTTGGCTTGACTTTAGGGCTTACAACCTTTTGAGCTACATTTTTCTTTTCTTCCCCCCCCCCCCCCAATTTGGGCTATTCTACTACAATAAAGAGTCATGCTTCTTCTTAGGAGAGAAAAAAAAAAAAAAAAGGGACTCATTTTCCTTTGGGTTAATAATGCATTTGATACCTGAACTTTACCAAAATGTATAATTTATTACCTAAATTTTGAAAAGGTCAATTTACAACCTGATTAAAATTCTTCTAATTATTTATACTACTTGACAAAATTTTGTTAACTTGTGTTTATTGATGTAGCTTGAGTTGATAGATGATAGCGGCTTAAACTAACACATGGTACCTTTTTTTCTCTTATATTAGTTTCCACTTGCTAATATGGTACTAGTCGACACGTGGCACAACTCCAACTTTCATGTGTTAACGAATGCCAAGTGGCACAATTTTTTAAAGGGAATTTTTTTTTTTTTATTCCAACCAAACACAACAAAAATCCAAGCATAGCATAGACTACACCAAGCTTAAGAGCACTATTCTTTGCATAATCACTTAAGATAACCTATTTATATAACAAGACTTGTTTTCGTTAGACAGTCCATGTAGAACTTATAAAATAGGGAAAGAAGTTTTGAAGCATAACTTGTAGTTTTTTGTAAGAAAAGAGTCAATTTGAACTCAATTTTTTTCACTTGATTTAACTCTTAATTTAATAGAAAATCTCAATTCTCTATCTATTCCGTGATTATATTTGAATTGTATAAAGAATTTTAGAAAAAGGCTTCTAAAACGTACATGAAATCTATGTTAATACGAGCTCTTCAATTGTAAAATGTATTTGAGGAGCCCATTTTGATATGAATTTCAAGCATGTTTTAGATTTTTTTTTTTAATCTTTGTATGGTTTAAAAGTAATCAAAGAGAAAATTAAGAATTGAACATTCTCTTTTAAATTAAAAGTTAAATCAAATAAGAAAAATTGAACCAAAGTCAATTCTTTCTCTTGCTAAAACTTGAAGTTGCACTTCAAAAGTCTCTTTCTCTTTAACAAGTCTCATATGGAATATTATATAAAAAAAGCCTTATATATATAGGTTGGCCTATGTGGTTATGTGAAGAATAATGTTTGTTAGCGTGGTGTGATCTCTACTTGGGTCCTTGGTTGATTAGATGGATTAAAAAACATTTTTGTCTGAAAAAAAAAATTCTACTACATAATGACACCACATATTAACTAATGCTACATAAGTAAGTGGAAACTAACCACTTTAAATAATTACCACTTGTTAACCCATGCTATATCAATAAATAGGAATTAACGAAATTTAGTTGAATAGTATAAATGATTATAAAAATTTCAATTAAGTAATAAAGAAATATTTTCAAAATTTAGATACTAAATTATACATTTCGGTAATAATCCTTAAGTTAGATTTTTACAATAATAATCTCGAAACTACTATAGTTTCAAAATTCAACTGGTAAAATCGGTGTTTTTTTAAACCCAATAAAAATTATCGTAAAAAAAGGGTGTTTGACAACTGATTATTTTACCTTTTCTAACCAAAAAATGCATGCTAACATCAGAGAATGGAAACCCCTTTATGTCAAATGATTATACCGGTTTTACAAAAGTCGAGTTTGACATGACACCTTTAAATGATAATGTTAGGCTTTCTGACATGGCATAACAATATCGGCTTTAGAAGTACCGAGTTCAATAGGATTTCCTTCCGATGATTTTTTTTCCTTTTTTTTCTTTTTCTTTTCCCTTAATCATGTAGTATGTCATCATTAGTGATACCATCCTTATCATATATCAGTATAGGTAATATATTAATATTATTAAATTTTTATTTAGATATTTATATATAATAAAATATTAGAAATATAATTTTAACTTCTTATGTACATTTAATTTTCATTTATTTTGATTGTTATGCTCTAAATAAAACATCTACCAATGTTTTACACAAAATATTATTATAGGTATTTCTTATATAATTATAAAGAATGACTCAGTGATATTATCGTTTGGTAAAAGTAAGACAAAGAAGCAAACATCATAAACTGGTGTTAGGTTAATTTTCATGTGAACCTAATAGAGTTGAAAAGTGAATATCAAAAGGTTAGATAGAAGATCTCTAACAAGAAAACCCTGCCAACAGTGACAACTTTTTTTCATTTTATTTTTTATTTTTTGAATCAGCTTAATCTAATTACTGTTATACAAGATAAATTGAGACAAGAGAGAACTCATTTTGGACAAAAAATTATACGTTGCTTCTTGTATCCTATGTTCCCACCTATATGATAGCAAACATAAAAAAATTGGATATAAAATGTTGGATATAGCAAAATTTATATGTTGTTTTTTAATTTCCTATGTTCACAGCAAATATAAGACGGTAATACTCTTTTGAATCACGATGATACAGTTGGAAATAAGAACGCTTGATTTTTTCATTTCACTTTCATTTTAATAACATAGGAATCTTGGTTCAAAAGCATTACCAAGTTCTAATGGCACTACCAAATGCTAAAAGAAAAAATTATAGACATCTTCACTCATTTGTCTTTTTTTAATGCATCAAGAATAATATCATCTGGTCATTATCGCCAACATTAATACTATCATCACTATCTGATTGCTATTGTTACGTTTACCCTCATCACATTACCAATAACCATATATTATTTGGCTATTTAGTAATAGTCACTTTTATAAAATAGTTCTTTCTATTGATCGTGCTTTCGATTTTAAAAGTAAAAAAAAAAAAAAAAGCATATTATTGTCTAAAAATTTACTTAGAAATTCCAATAGCTAACTTAAATACGTCACCATCATTTAATTAAAAATAAAAAGGAAGAAAAAAACTTCATTTTATTTGCTATATTTATATTTTGCTTTTTCCAATGGGAAAATTTACACACGAACTTTGGCGTCCATAATTACTTGGGAGTAATGATATTGTTTGTGTTGTGCTTACGAAATGTTTCAGAGAAATAAATATGTTTAAGAAAATTAAAAAGACTTTAAACGTGAACAAATATGATTACAAGAGAAAGAAAATTGCTCGACAAAGTTATGCTTTGAGAACCTGAATTAGGTTTTGGGCAGAATCTCATCTTTAATTCTTTCCTTAAAATTCTGTTTTTCCATTGTCTAATAACACACAAATGAGGGTCAAGGGATATAAACAATGACATAGAGAACAAAGATATGTAAAGTTTATCCATTTCGTGCTTTCTAATCTTATTTTTTAATTTGCTTTTTTATTGTGTGTCTCTAAAAATAAAGTAGCCCAGCATAATATTTGTTAAAGAAAGAATCTATTATAAATTGTTATAAGAATTAAATGCCTTTTCACTTTCCAAATATCGATCTGTAGACAATGAATCCATTATCTAAAGCGGACATTATGTTATTTAGTAAAGTATGAAGGAAAATTATTACACTTAATTTTAAATTTTTGTGAGATAGAAAGTGTACTTTTAATTTAAAGGACAATTAAAATATACATATATATTAGTAAGAAATCAATTTTTAAGGGGCATGACACTAAGAATAATCTTTAAAGAATTACTGATAGTGCAAAATTCTTCTC
The DNA here is from genome assembly GCA_024138005.1 of Lumnitzera racemosa. NCBI lineage: Eukaryota > Viridiplantae > Streptophyta > Magnoliopsida > Myrtales > Combretaceae > Lumnitzera > Lumnitzera racemosa. The sequence continues at coordinate 87,024,761 of JAMXBC010000011.1, forward strand.
TTAATACAATACAAAACCAATTTAGCATTTATACTCGTATCATGTATGTCCATCACTCAAATTAACTTGTATCGAGGGCTGAAATGTCGGACTGTGTTGACCTGCTACTATAAATTATTCAAAATCCAATTTAATTGTTTCGTTAATAAGTGAAAACAAACATATTATTATCGCTTTTATAGTCCCACCTCTTATTTTGATAATATTCATTAGATTTAAAATATTGAAAATATAATTAATTCGACGATTTAAATATAAATAGAAATGAATTAAATATAAAATAGAAGGTTAAATAGATCTCATTATAAATAAAAAAAGGATTATAGAAAAATCCATTGCTATCACTAAATGCTGTATTTATTATCCTTCGTTCAAGTAAAGCTTTATGAACTTTGATTGTCTGAACTATAAACTGTAAATTATGAGTCAATCATTATAGATGCACCGTTATGCAGCGCTGCTACATTTGCATAAGGCGTGTACCCTTTAAAGTCTTTGATTAACTGATGGAAATCAGATTTTATCCTCATGATTCATCAGTTTAATTAAAGTATTTAGCTAATAATGGATAAATTATAAATCTGAAAACTATCAAAATTAAACATTGCATTATATTCATTAAAAGATGCTAGCAACGCGCCATGGTGGGTCGAGGATCCGCACTCAACCCGATGCCATGGACCCGGTTGGTCTACGCGACAGCCATTATTCATCACACAAAACCGTAAACCCATGAACCGCCTATGAAAACATAAAAAATATATTAATCATTGAAAAAAGAAAATAAAAATAAAACGTAAATTGAATTGGAGTAAAATTTAAATTTAAACGAACTCAATTTATTGGTTAAAAAAAAAAACAAATAACTCAATTTGAATTAAAAAAATTCTTTTCTTAGGAATAATTCTTTCTTTCTATAACATTTAATGTGTTACTATTAATAATATGGGAAATAAATACTTTTGGATATTGTTCTGGTTTCACATCAATAGATTTTTATTAGAAAAAAGTTCTCATTCCCTGATAATATAGTACTAAATATCGATATGCTTTTTTTTTTTTTTTGACGCACATTACTAATAATATTGCAGATGATTTGTAGTTTTACACAAATAAGATAGCTAATCATTTTTAACTTTATCAAAAATTAGGCTAGAGCTACTTGGCTATTGAGCTCAAAATGAATATTTAAAATACAGAAATAAAAAATAGATAGTTTTGAGAACTGTAAATCGCACTCATGGAACCTTTGAGCTTATGGACTTAGCTCGGAATCCACCTCTACGGTTTCAACATTTTCGGACTCAAGACTCAATTGGTTTGTTTGGATCGAGTCAGGGGAGGGCTCTATATGGGACTCTCGTATCAAGGCAATCTTAATTTATTAGTATATAATAGCAATAACTTTTATATATTAATTTATTGCTTGACTTGACTCATATAAAAATCCTCAAATCAATATGATGAATCAGTCTAAGAAAACTACATATTTTAAAGACTATATTGTATTAGTATGGAAGAAAAAAATTCTTGAATGTTATCATTTTTCAAGAGGTATATATATATATATATAGAAATTTAGAAATGTGTACTCTGTCCATAATCTTAATACTTTTCAGACGATATGTTGTATTTTACTAAGAAGGTAAGGAAAACTACAAGGCAGGAAGAAATGTCAAAGCCGACACGTCGACAAACTGGATAAGGGAATTGATGTATTGTAAAACAAATCAGAAATCATCCTCTCTCGTCCGTGCCTACATGTTTTCTATTCGAAACGTCAACCCCAAAGTCTTCTTTTTATATCGCAATTAAACAAATCAATATCTACAAATAATTACAAAAGGCTGTAAACCAATTGAGTCTAAGTTAGAACTAAACTTTTGAAGATTTAAACTCGGTTTGTTTAAAAATTATTAAACTCAAACTCAAGTTAAACTTTTTCATTTAGTCTAAAATTGAGATTTGATCTCAACTCATTAGATAAATGAATTTTTTCTTGAGCTTAAGCTCAGCTCGCTTATTAATTAAACACAAGTCAACTCGTGCCTAAAGCGAGTCCATAGTGAGCCTTTATGAGACAAGTATAAAAGATAAAGAAATATATAAATAAATAGATTAATGAATAATAAATAAAGATTATATTATATATTATCCTATAACATATTATATATTTATATATATTATATAAATTTTTTTATATTTTAATAATATATAATATTTATAATATATATAGAACTTATAAATATACTTACGAGCTCAACGAGTCAGCTCATGAGTTTAAGTGAGCAAGATCGTGAGCTTAAACTAAAACTTAAGCTTACCTTGTTTAGATAAATAAGTTTTATCTTGAGCTTGAGTCCTAGCCCAGCTTCAACTTGTTTACTAATCCAGTTTAAAATGAGCCAAATTCAAGCAATTGGTGAATAACTTAGCGCATTTATAATTTTACCCTTTTTTTTAAGCTTTTATGGTTCTATTTATATTTTTTTATGGGAGCCGTTCAACTCTCTATTTCACTTTTAGTTTTATATTTATTAAATCCAGATTATTAGAAATACAATTACTTCAATGGTTTGGATATAATATATATGAAATGCATAGTATGATAGGAGTTGGACCAATCCCCTTAAAATACAAATGAAATCGTAAAAAAATCTTATATTTTCATATACTATTAGCATTTTTATTTAAAATTGAGTATTTCACACTTTTAAATATTAAAAAAAGGTATCCTTTTTTTTCTTAAATAAAATAACAAAACAAAAATATTTAGTTAAAAATATAAAAATCAAGTGCAAAATGATCATACAGAAATCTAAGTGTTAGTTTTTCTTTTTAAAAGATTTAGAATTTAAATGCTCAATTTCAAAAATAAAGATGCAAAACACATAAGAAACAAACATAATATAATGTGTATATAAAGTTACGAAGCCAATAGTAAAATGGAAGAATTTTCATTTGGACTCGATTTAACTGTATAAATAATTAAGTATGAGTGTAATCTCAACTTAAGTTATGAAAAAAAAATTAAATAAGATGTTGTATCAAGAGAAATATTGTCAGGCCATTACCACCAACGTTAATACAATTATTGCTATTGCTATTGCTATTACTATTGCTACTGCTACTGCCATAATCATCCTTAGCATCATCACTAATTATAGATTATTTGGCTATTTAGTAATAGTTACCTTTATAAAATAGTTCTTTCCATTGATTAAAGGTAAAAAAGGCATATTACTATCCAAGAATTAACTTTGAAATATCAATAGCTAACTCAAATATGTCACCATCATTTAATTTTTTTTTTTAAAGAAAAACATTGCATTTTATTTGCAACTTCTTTTTTTTTTTTTCCAATGGGAAATTACACACGAACTTTGACAACTACAATTACTTAGGAATATTGATATTATTTGTGTTGTGCATACCAAAAATTCCAGATTAACTGAATATGTTTAAGAAAATTAAAAGGACTTTAAATGTGAACAGATATGATTCCAAGAGAAAGAAAATTGCTCGACAAAGTTATGCTTTGAAAACGTCAATTAGGTTTTGGGCAGAATCTCATCATTAATTCCTTCCTTAAAGTTCTGTTTTTCCATTGTCTAATAACGCACAAATGAGGGTCAAGGGATATAAACAATGACATAGAGAATAAAGATGTGTAAAGTTTGTCCATTTCGTGCTTTCTAATCTTGTCTTTTAATTTGCATTTTTATTATTAGATGAGCTCGCACGGTCGACGTTGTGCCTGTCTAAAATTATTAAAGTAGCCAAGCATATATATACATAAAAAAAAAATAAAAGAAACTATTATAAGAGTTAAATACCTTTTCAATTTTTAAATCTCGATTTTTCAAAAATGAGTCCCTTATCTAAAGTGGAGCATATAGTAAAGTACGAAGAATTATTAAAATTAATCGTTAACTGATTGTGAGATAAAATGCATACTTTAAATTTAAAGAACAGTTGGAGAAATATAACTATAAAAAGAAAAAATTAATTTTTAAGAGGTATGACACTAAAAACAATCCCTGGAAAATTACTAACAATGCAAAAAATTTTATTTTAATATGATACCAAGTTAGCATTTATACGCATATATGATCACAACTATTTTTATATCAATTTATCTCAAATTAACTTGTATTAAATACTAAAAAGTTTAGATCGATTTAAATTATTGATGAAACACTAAGGTCCTTATAATCTATTTATATGAATATTGATCTCATAAAAGAAGAGATTAAATTTAATTTTTTATGAACTCCGATGCTATGAACTGTAAATTATGAGTTAATCATTATAAATCCACTGCTATGCAGCCCTGCTACGTTTGCATAAGGCGTGTACCCTTTGAAGTCTTTGATTAACCTATGGAAATCAGATTTTTATACTCATGATTCATCAGTTTAATTAACTGATTTGCCTAATAGTGGATAAATTATAAATCTGAAATCTATCAAAATTTAAGATTGCATTACGCTCAACCCATTTGGATGGATCATTATTCAACAGATAAGACCGTAGACTCATGAACCGCCTATGAAAACATAAAAAAAAAAAATAAAATAAAAAATAAGAAAAAAAAAATTAATCTTTGAAAAGATAAATTAAAAATAAAACATAAAATTAAATTATAGTAAATTTTAAATTTAAACTAATTCAATTTGAATTAAAAGAAATTCTTTTCTTTTGAAAAATTCTTTCCTTTTTACAATATTTAATATGTTACTATTAATTATACAAGAAATAAAGACTTTTGAATATTGGTCTAGCTTTTATTAGAAAAAGGTTCACGTTCCCAAACAATATGGTACTAAATATTTATATGCTTTTGGTTTGTTTTGACTCACAATGCTAATAATAGTGTAGATGGGTTATAGTTTTATATAAATAACTTTATTAAAAATTAGTCTAAAGCCACTTGGTTATTGAGCCCAAAATGGATATTTAAAATATAGAAATAAAAAATAGATAATTTAGGTTGGTTCAATTATTTTTGCAATTATAAATCGTATGAAAAGAACCTTTTTAGCTAACAAATTTAACTCGGAATCGATATTTTATGAATAAGTTATCGTTAAATCATTTAGAAACTTATGACCTAATCATTTTGTTTGAGTCGAATGGGGCGAGAGCCTTATATAGAGCTCTAATATTAAGGTGATCTCAATTTATTAGTCTATAATAGTAATAACTTTTATAAGTCAATTTATCTTTGATTTGATTTATATGAATGGTAAAACATTATACCCACAAAACCTCAAATCAAAATAATGAATTAGTAAAAAAAAAATATAAAAGACCGAAAGTAAAATCTTGAATGTTATCATTTTTCAAGAGTATGAATACAGAAATTTAGAAATGTGTATTCCTTCCATAATCTTAATACTTCTCAGACAATATTGTTGTATTTTACTCAATAAGCAAGGAAAAGTTCAATGATAAGGCAGGAAGAAATGTCAAAGCCGACATGTCGACTACCTGGATAAGGGAATAGATGTAATGTAAAACAAATAAAAAATCATCCTCGCTCGTCTGTACCTTCACGTTTTCTATTCGAAACGTCAACCACAAAGTCTTCTTTTTGTTGCGCGATAAAACAAATAAATATCTATAAATAATTGCAACCCCTTATATTTTCAGGAACGCCTTTAGTCCGATCTGTATTTTGTATGGAAATCGTTCCGCTATCTACTAAACTTTTAATTTTATATTTATTAAATTAGGATTATTGAAAACATAATTACTTTATTGATTTGAATCTAATAAATATAAAATAAAAGGATAGATTATAAAAAAATCCTATATTCTCACATATTATTAGCATTTTTATTTAAAATTGAGTATTTATACTTTTAAATATTTCAAAGGTATCTCTTTTTCCTTTAGATAAAATAATAAAACAAAAATACTTAGTTAAAAATATATAAAATCAAGTGTAAAATGATCCTATACAAATCCAAGTGTTGTTTTCATTTTTTTTCTTTTAAGATTTAGAATGTAAACGCTCAATTTCAAAAATAAAAATACAAAACACATAAGAAACAAACATAATATATTGTATAAATAAAATTACCCAGCCAATAGTAAAATGGAAGAATTTTGATTTGGACTCAATTTAACTGTATAAATAATTAAATATGCATCTAATCTCAACTTAAATTATGAGGAAAAAAATTTAAAAAGGAATTTAAATTTTTGGTTTTGTTATGGGGAAATTTTTAAATAAATTATACCCACCACTCTTAAAAACATTTGAAATTACATTAACACTTTTATTTTCTAATTATATATTCCTTATTCTATAATATCGAACCACGATTAGGTTTTAAGATACAGAAATATCTTTCAATAATTTTTATAACAATACAAATGCGCGTTACAATTTCCATATAAGTGGAGGTTGTTATAATTTCAAATGGTTATGAACAAGCAATTTAATTGACACAATTTTCTTTTCTTTTTTTTTCAATTATATATTATAATTATAAAGAAAAGATGATAAAAGATATCTCATTAGAAAATCGGTAATACAAACATCTTAGCATTTTTTTTTCTAAAAAAAAAGGATACATAGTATTTTAGTTTCTATATGGGGAAAATCGGATTAAAATACTTGCTAAAATGTCTGGATATCGTATTAAATATAATTGTAGTTTCCATATTTTAACTACAAACGTACAAAACGAAAAGCTCCTCCTCCTTCATGCTGACTTGTTTATTTTTCAGTTCCTTTCTTCACCTACCATCACACTCCATTCCCGCATAAATTATTGCCTTAAACCCTCTTTCATACGTCAACTTCCTCACATCACACCTCTATATATCTATGTATTTTCTAATTGAATTTTTGCATTTTTTAAATATAAATTTAATCCAAGTTTCAATTTTTAGATTCATAACGATATAAAGGCCTGATTTTCAGAACTGGATCTTGGTTGGAATTCGGATAAATCAAGAGGTAATGGAAATTAGCGAAGTAATAATGGGGCAGTTTGACTTCTTCAAAGCATGAGGAGTTTCCAGCAAAAAATTAGCTTTTTTTCCCTTCTGATTTCATGTCTCTTTCATTTGGGGGTGTTTGTGTCTTAATTCTGTTTTTATTTTAGAGATATGAAACTGCCGCCAGCTGGTTTTTTATCGCCTTGAAGTGTGTGAAGTGGTTTCTTTATAGTGATTGGTGAATGGTGATGGATATGGATATATATGCAGGCTTTATCTGGTAATGTAGTTATTGTATGGATAGTGATTGTTGATCTGACAGTGGAAAAGGTGGTTGTACGTTATTTGTTTTTTTTTTTTTTTTTTAAGATATGGAAGTTGTTGATAGGGAGAAATTTGTCGAGATCGCAAACCAGGGTGGCGGTGAAATTAGGGAAGATGAAGGGTGTTCTGATGATGATGGTTTGAGGGAAGTAATAATGGTGATAGAGGAAGAGAAGGCTGGTGTTAGTAGTTCTAATGGTGGTTTGGTTATGGAATCTAAGGCGAAATGTGAGGATTCGGGTCCGAGTTCTATTTGTATTGACATTCGAGAAGATGGAGCGGAAGATTGTCAACAGAGAATCAATGAATCTCTTGGAGAGGCATATGAGACAAGAAGTGGATGTTTGGCAAATTCGGCTCATGAATGTGTGTGCAAGAATCAGGTTGGTAAATACCCGGAGGAGAATGACTCTGTCAAGCATGGAAGTGGGAAACCAGAAGGGAAGAGTGTTGACTCAGGTTCAAGCAAGGAACCGGCGCAGAATTCAAAGAATAATGTGCCTGAATCTGTAAATAGCTCACATGTTATTGATATTGGCCGCTGTGAAGATTTGGTTGGGGACTTGGAAAGGGAAAAGGTCTGTAGGATATGCCATTTGAACTCAGAGTCGGAGCAATCTTTGGATGATGACAAGGAAGGGACCACTAGCAACGATACCACTGGGACTGATACAGAATTGATTCTGCTTGGATGTGGTTGTAAGGGTGAACTTGCGGTTGCACATAGCCACTGTGCAGAGGTGTGGTTTAAGCTGAAAGGAAATAGGTAATTTCCTTTCCGAATCATACACAGAGAGAATGCTATCATGAGTTTAGCTACCTCCTAGCTTCAATGCAGTACATATGCTGTTAAACTTGTTGCTTCTTGTTTCTCTAGAAAATTTGGTCCGTCGTACTTATGACTTCCTACGTTTAAGTTTTGGATTAGTACCCTTTTTGTTTTCTTTCCTGAGATCGTTCCATTGCTTTGAGTTGAATTGGTTTTTCACCTTAGACAACTACATTCTTATTAGAGTTAAGGAGGCATCATTGATTTTCTGTTAGGACTTTCCTCGTGGCATTTGCTTACAGCTGAAAAAACAGAAGAAACTCATCACCTATTCTAAGGTTAGTTGTTGTTTTATGAAAATGTAGGTATATGGATATGTTAAATGTTTCTTCTTTTGACCTCTTAAGAGGTGCCCCAAAGAGATCGGTTATCATTTGCTAATTGTTCACCGGGCATTAAGATTCCATCATGTTTTTTAACAAATTAATGCCCCTCAAAGCGTGACTAAGTAATAGCTCTGTATAATTTAGTTTCAAAACCAATTGTCTTACCTAAACTCAAGTCTCCGTATTGAAGGGTCTTTGTTGGAATGCATATTCACTTTATGTAGCTGAATTTTGAGTTGCTACCATTCTTCAGGTCCTAGTACTTTAATCAAATCAGTGGAAGAAGCTTAAAAATAGGATCCTTGTTTTGATTGGCTAGCCGCATATTACTACCTTTAGTGATGACATATCATTGAATTCATCAATTCAATCAGTCACCAGGTGGAATATTTTCATTTGTATCTTGTGATTCAACAAACAGGAGCATTACAAGTATGTGGACATCCCACTTCAAACCCTTTATAGTCAAACTACTTTTATGTCTGAATATGTAGAATGCTTGCCTGAAATAACCTTTGAATTTGAAAGCTACCGAGTTACCATAAACAAAGAGAATATGGAAGCTGCATAGACTGATAAATCGAAGTCCATTCATATTTGGCTTCTTTTCTTTTTAGTTTCTAATCAATAATCATGCTTGTTTAAGATATAAATGGGTTTCTAGTCCTTCAGGTTTTTAGTGGTTTATGGATGGTTTATCCAGTTATTTTACATTCACACTACTTTTATCTTAACAGGGTGTAAACTGCTGCTTTTTTTTCCATCTTTGCATTTACTTTTTTAGTGTTTTTTTTTTTTTTTCTTTTTCATTTTTAATTTTTATCTTTTTTACTTGAACCCGATGTTAATTTCTCTGTAAGAATAGTGATGATGCGGAGCTTGTTATGGGTTACATGGCATGTTGGACAAACTCTGCATCATCACTTTTTTGATGGAGACACTAATGGACCATTTTAGCACGTTCATACATGAAAGCAAATAGATGCAATCCATGAACAACCAACGCAGTACTCCACTGCCATTTTGAAACTTTACTTTAACCTCGGCTTGACAACAGTTTTCTAGCTTAATGCTCCGGTTTCAGTAGTATCTGTTGGTTACAAGATAAATCTCTTTCAAACTATAAACGTAGCAATGCTGATCCTGATTGTGAGGCCATATTTGGGTGCTTTTGTGTTTTTGCTCGAATGTTTCTTTGGACTAGTTTGGGATACATAGCGGCAAACTCTTTGCACATATTATTTCTTATTTAATCATATAAACTTGTAATGTAGGTACTGCGAAATATGCGGTGAAACTGCAAAGAATGTCACTGGAGTTGGTGATAGTAGATTTATAGACGAGTGGTATGAAAGGGGATATACTACGACCAGCCTTAACTCTTCGGAAAGGAGAGGATGCTGGCGAGGACAGCCATTCTGCAATTTCCTGATGGCATGCCTCGTCATAGCTTTTGTACTTCCATGGTTCTTCCGTGTAAATATGTTCTAGCAAGAATCACACGAGTCCTAAGGATTCTTTCTATGCTCTTCATTGGTCAATTCCCACAGATACTTTTGTGTTTTCCACGATGATTCTGGGAACACCGCAGCAATCTGCATGCCGGACAATCCTCTCTGATTGTTTTGGCATAGTCTTCCTTAGTATTCATCCAGAGTGCTCCAATTTAGAGGGGTTTAGCTCAAAGATGCTGTGGCTTGAGCGTATGGTACGAAATGCCACTTTGGTCAGACTGCTTGGGTTTTCTTATACTATACACATGTTCAAAGTTCAAATTTGTGACCTCGGAAGATCATTAGAAATATTTATTGATTCAATTCTAGCTTTATTTATTTATTTATTTTTATTTAGACGACTTGCTTTGTTGCGGAGTTGCTAGTTTCCATACCTTGGCTGTTTATCTCTGGATTTGCTGCACGACATGAATTATAAATTTATACGATCTTAGCCGAGTCATTTGTTTTTAGCCTTCTGTTGCCTTTGTATCCATATGATCATTGTTGGATTATAGTTTTGAAGTTATAGAAGGGTTTTCTTATCAAACGGAAGATGGGCAAAGTCCTTTGCATTTATTTTTACATATACTTTCCATTAATACAGCAATATATAGAATTTTGAAGAAGTACATTTAAAATGAGCCCGCATATGGATCTCTATTATCATTATTATTATTATTTTGGGATCGACTCTTTTTTCCCCACATTTTCCTTTTTTTTTTTTTTTTTTTCCCTTCCCAATCATTAATGTTGCTTTGCAGTAGACTTGTTGGCAGCTAGTGAAATTATGATAACGTTTACAAAAGTATGTTGATATGCTGTTGTGCATGATGGAGATTGGTGCCAACAAACAAAATGCTGTAATCTATTGAAGTTTTATTTCTCTCTTTTTTTTTTTCTTTTTTTTTTTTCTATCCAATATGCACAAATATCCGGTCGTCCCCTTCAACGAGTGTTATCCTGTGCTTGAAGGATGACTAACGGAGATATTGTTTGATGCGTTAGGTGTACAGAACATGGCAAACAGTTGGATTAAGCTCTATATTAGATTACCCGATGCCAAACATCTTGATACATCGAAATTGCTTAAAGGTTAGATATAAAATAATCACATAACTTGATTAAATACTACGATTATATAAATAATATAAATTTTGTGAGCGTGACACTTAGGTGCGAAGGTGAAATGATGGAAGGGAGTGGTTGCCTATTGGAGCTTCTCTTAACCACCACCAATCAATTCCCACCTTGGGGCCACCCATGCCAGTGACCTGTTGTTGGAAAATGCGTAATAGCTATAGAGTCAATCCTATATTTGCTTTGCTTTATTGAAAATTTTGATTTAAAAAAAAAAAAAAAAATCTAACTGCACGTTAAACTTCCCACTACTCTTGTAACGAGCTCCTTCTTTTTTTATATATATTCCAGAACTTAAAAATTATATGTAGTTGTATATTATGTAGTATTTGATTTAATAATATGATCAGCAGTATATAAATATAGTAATGGAATCAAAGGCATAAAACTTTCACCAATTCACAATTGTGGTTCTTTCTTTTTTTCTGAAGAGCAACGAGAAGTACCACGACACAACTTCACGAATTAGGTAACGAATTAATAAAATATTAATAAATTAACATTGAAAAAGCACATTTACATTGTTGATTAAACACGCGGGTGGGCCCCCAGGGGGAGGGTGGTGTTGTGGAGGTTGGTGGGGTTGTGCACGGTAAAATCAAGTTCACTTTTGTTATAACCTAAGCACAGTTTCAAACCGATACAGGGAATTGGACCAAGACTTGCACCCATGGGACCGGTTTATTAGTTGGTTCCTTATACTTCTCGGTACAACCAGTAGTTCAAAGAATGGTGAATTAATTTTAAAAAATAAATTAAATTTTATACTTTAAATTAAAATTATTTGAATATAAGATAAATGTTATTTTTAATCCATTTTACAAAATAGTCATTTAAGATATGCACTTATTTATATATAATCATATTTAACTCAATTATTATATTAGTAATGTGAGACAAAAGATATAAATGCTAAAAAAAGAAAAGCTTAAAAAACAAAAGTTAACCTCACATTGCTAAGAATAAGATTTACATTTTAATAAAGGTTTATATATATCAAATCACACAAGTTTTTTAAAATTATATTTATCGCGTTTTTATAAATAGTAACGTATTAAATATTATTAATAGGAAATGATTGTTTTCTTATTTTTATGAAATTAGTTAAAATTTTTAATTTTCATTATTATTTATTTTTAAAATTATTTCAGTTCACTATTTTTTATTCTTTTCTTTTTTTTATCATTTTGTTTTTTTTTTTAATTAGTGATTCAAGAATTGCTAGATCTACAAGTCTAAAAGGTTGACCTGACTTGGACCCATTAAACAAGTGAATTAGCCGTACGGGTTCAACTTGTATGGGCAAGTCTAAACCGGATCTTAAACCCAAATCGAATTATGATTTGAACTTAGCCTGTGCTTAAGTTTATTTTTATATATTCTAGGAAAGCATTTCCTTTTCTTACATACTCTTATAAATGAGTTTTGACAACAATTTATATATACATTTTAGAAATTACAGGAAGATGCAATCTTTTGGCACATCATCAATAGTTTTTCTAGGCTTATTTGCAATTTTTGAGATTGTGATGTGAAATAAAAATATTTCGATGTAATCTCAAGCTCCGTTGTAGTCTAGTCGGTTAGGATATTCGGCTCTCACCCGAAAGACCCGGGTTCGATTCCCGGCAACGGAATCAATTGTTTTTCTTTAACCAAGAAATGCAATATCCAGATTATCCAAGGGGGGGAAAAGAAGTTATGATGGATTAAATATAGAATTGTGATACCCTTGAGGTCTTTATTTTTTTAATAATTATGTCAAAATGCAGACCTACAAATTCCAATGTGTTAATGAAAGATGCACAACGATTAAAAAAAATGTGCAACTCTCCAATCTAGGACATAAGAAGCTCCACAAGCTCTTTCTTCCTTAGCTTTGAATACCCTCTACGCCCTTGCCATTTCGCGATTTCCTTCAGCTCAGAGAGTTTCATTTTGTTCAGTTTTTCCAACTCCAGCTCACTTCTGTCAGGAATTCCCATCTCTTCATTCCCTGAATTCACTAAATGGTCCAGTCCTCTTGGAGCCAACGGAGTTGGGATTGGAGATCGCTTGATAAAATTGGATGGCGGCCGAGTTAATTTGAAATTTGGTGTTGGCCGTGAAGTAGCCTCTACTTCCTCTTTCTCCTCCATTGGCAAGCTTTCTATAGTTGTCCTTGTTTGATTTCTTCTCTCAACCGGACTGCTGTCTGGGCACATTGATGAAGTAGCAAATCAAAACTTAGTAATAGAATGTGCATAAATCATAACAATGTTCATTATTTGTATGCATATTTACCTCTTTCTTGCTTTTGCGAATGGTGAAGAATCTCCAAAATTGACTCGGCCGTCGGCTTTTGTTTTATCTTCTTGGCTCTCGTGGATTCTCCCTTAGCGATTGAAGCTTGTATCCTTCTGAACAGAGACAATATCTCTTCCTTATTCGGTGTCTTCCGCTTACCCTTAAAAGATTGATGTGTCTTGCTTGTATTTTCCTCTAAATTTTTCAAGGAAGATCTACTTAGCCCAGTTTCATCAGAACCACTGCTGTAAACTACGAATCGAGAGGCCTCTTTCAAGCCAAAATGTGAGTGTCCATGTATGGTCTCTGCCAAATTTAAGAAGCTGCATCAAGAAATAATCCCCAGTTTTTAAGGTAAGGGCTCAGTCCAGCAAGCATCAATCTACAGCTGCTTTGCAAATAGAGAAAATCGAGCACAAAAATATAGTAACGGAATGGATGAAGTAACATTATCCTCCCCTCCCTTCATGGGATGGATTATAGCAAATGACGTACAAAAATCTTGAATTGCATTAAAATACGGAGAAGCTCGTAATTTATCACATTTCTAAGGCAATTCGCAATATCTACCTCGAAATTAAGGATCAAGTGCATAGGCCTTCTAAACCCTAAAGCCTGTTTTTATCTTCCAAAAACTTTGAAAAAGCTGCATTTCTCTCTTCAATTACGGTGTGTTTGTCCCCCAGAAACCATTTTCTACAGTTTTTTTTTTTTTTTCCCGTTTGCTATAATCACAGTCTTAGAATCGTCAAATATAATAGTAATAATCTGAAGAAGTTGTGGTCACTACTAATTTATCAGTAACTAATACGGAAACGATTGTGTCAATTAATGAGCAAATTGTTAACCCTAGCCATTACTTGGAAAAATATCAATAGATAATGAGAAAAATGATATCGACAATGAAAAACAGAAAATTAATTCTTCCATTTTCCATTAGGATTTTCCGTGATTATCAATCGATCATCTAGTTGGTGACTACCATTGCGTTCCTCAATTACTTTCGGCTAAAAGTAATTAAGCACCACATAATAAGTAGTAAACCCAGACACTAACAAAGTAAGGACCAACCTCTGAATTCACTAGTCAAAGAAAGAACACAAGGTTTAATTGTTCTGATCCTCAGTGGCTTCGGCGTGCATGAATTAATGGAAGTGAAAGCATGAAATCCACCCATGGTGTGAGAAGAATATACGAGAGTTTTGCTCATATTGCTAAAGGAACAAAGTTTGCCCAGACAGAGAAATGAGAAGGATACGGTCAATTGTAAAATGTAACATAGGAATAGATGCGTGTTGAATTCACTCTAAGTGCTGGGATCCGACATGGTTTTACTCGTCGGGAAATAATCTCGTCCACATGTTTCGTGTTTTCGTATGCAGCACATGCTTCTTCATTCATTTGCGTTTTAGAACCAAGGTGGCCCGTCGCGTGCCCACAAATATATGTCATATAGATCCTATGTAACGCAACATGTAATTAGAGGGAAAAAAAAAAAAAAATCTATTAACCCCACTTCTTTCCGACTGATAACGGTTTTTTTGTTTTTTTAATAGAACTTAATTAGAATGCAATCAACTAAATTCAACTGTAAATTACGGTTTGTATATTTCGATTTCAGTCCACGTTTTGGTTTATGAAGCCATATTGAATCCAACCCTTTTCCATTTAAAAAGGAAAAAAGAGTATATTTTGATTTTTGAATGCTGATGAGCAAGCCAATCTAATAACCTTAATCACTAAAATGAATAAAGAAACTCAAGCCTTGACCCTTAGTAATAGAACAGAAAACAATAGCTGAAACCCAATAATACTAAGAAATAAGTCTAGAGGAAGACTCATCCCGTTGAAAAAAACTAAATTATAAGGTAAAAAGTATTTATTACATGTGATTTTGAGATCAAGCATCCTAAGAACCTTGGTATGAATTAATGGAATGATATCGATTTGACGGTTATAAGGACGCATCTTTTATAATTGTGTTAACTAGAACCTCAGTATAACAAATAAATATTATAAGAATAAAAACTCATATATTTGAAAATTCTTCTAGAAAAACAAAAGAGAAAGCTTAATCTCTTGAAACGAATTCAATTGGTATTAAAAGTTGTTCATGATATAAAATAAACTGCCTATTTATAAGCTCACACAAACTACGATAAATTGCATTAATTTGGAAACTAAACATTCATAAAATAAAACCAAACTAAATCAAATTAGTAAAGAAATTGAGCTCAAGCTTATCCAAAGACCATTGAAGTTGTGAATGAGTTGTAAGAACACATCCCAAATGTTCAATAATATTCCGTTAGGTCTCTTATTAGTAAACCAAAATATTATTAAAATAAGCCACAATAAATTTTTCAAGTAAGGGATCCATCACATGATTCGCTAAATTAATACATGAAACTATTAGGTGCATTAATTAACCCAAAAAATATAAACTATTATTTTTATTTATTTATTTATTTATTTTGCCAATAGAAATTCATTAACACATAAATAACAAACAATTCTCACACATTAAGAGGTCTAGACATATAATAATAAAAAAAAAAACAGAAATGATAATTCAAATGGTGGTTTATCGATGGAAAAACTATAAGACATCCTAAGCTTAGCCTAGGTAACCACTCAGTGATCAAATGCATTTGCTTCTCCCTTATCCTAGTGAAAAGAACAGTTATTAAGTGAAGATTTCAGTAGATATATATCTCTAATCAAAGCAAAGAGCTCCCAACTTACTAAAGTGAGATGTAGAATCGCTTGGACTACAGGTTTGCAATCTGTTTTTTACCATAACGTCTGACCATCCTCGAGTGTGTGTAATTTGCAATCCCTCTCGAATGGTACATGCTTCAAAAAGTGTTACATTAACTACATGGGTTTCCATTGCTATGGCTTGAAGTAAATTTCCTAATGCATCTCAACATACGACTCCTATCTTACCAACTTGCCTGTCAATATTCAATGAAGCATCATAGTTTATTTTAATGATTGATCCTGAAAGAGGTTGCCAACGTAAAGTGTCGTTGTAGTGTTTAAGAGCTACAATACGAGAATTTAAAGGCTTCTCAATCATTGGAGCTATATCAATGTGTTTTTGCTATTGCATTAATGGCATCTATGCAATCAAAATGTCGATTGCATCCAACCTATGTCCAAGCTATCACTGAAGGACAACCACTATTTCTTTAGGATTCAACCTCTTTTTGTTGAAAACGCAAGAACTTCTATGCTTCCAAATTTCCCATAACACTGCAATCGCCTTTGATAGGATTTGGACAACTTGTTCTTTTGAACGGTAAGGATCCACATGATATTATTTATCCATAAATGAACATGAGAAGTATTAAAGAGATTAATCCTCATACCCATTATTGAAAACTAAACATTATGCACTTAAGGGCATCGAAATGACATGTGTTCAGGAGTCTCCAATTGATCATAGAAATTACATAAAGGATTGTCAATAATTTTCTTGCAAAATAAATTTTGGTTAGTAGTTAAAGAATTTGTATTAAGAAACCATAAGTAGTGATTTTCCTTTGGTTGATAATGCAATCCCCAAATAGTTCTTCAATCAACTGATATTCCATTATTCATGTCATGAAAAGTACTAAGCTTCCTAGACATAATTTCATGGTGGTTGCTCTTTATAGTGTAAGAACTAGATCGTTCTTTAGCCCAAACTAAATGATTGATCACTTGTGAACATGAAAGAAAGATTCTTAAGATTGTAGTTTTCTCTTCAATAGTTAATAGATGATTCACCGAATTTAAATCCCAATAAGAGTTAGGTCTATCAATAACATTAGCTATTGTCATGTTTTGCAACATCTCATCTACATGCCTTAGTGGAAGGACAAAGCCATTTATTGAAGGAATCCAATATTCATGCTAGAAATTAATTGAGGAACCATCCCTAATCTGCTAAATCAAGCCTTTACCATCTCATCTCTACCTAAAAGTATACTATTCCAACCCTAAAAGCTATATTGCCTCTCCTAGCTTCCATAAAGCTATGATCTAGAAAATATACACTCTTTAACAATCTCACCCATAAAGTACTTGGATTTTGGTTTACTCTCCAAGTAAGTTTGCCCAATGTAGACAAATTGAAAGATTCCAAATCCCTAAATCATAAACCCCCATGATCTTTAGCCTTAGAAAGATGCAACTAGCTTCTCTAATGAATTCTATTGCTATTCTTGTTTTCACCCTACCAAAAGTTAGAAATAATGCTATTAACTTTGGAGCACTACTTTTTAAGGAAACTAAACAAACTCATAAGATAAGTTGGAATAGAAAAGGTAACTGACTTGATTATAACTTCTCTTCCTCTAGGGGACAATAATTTCCTTTTCCAACCTTATAATCTATGGACTATTCTCTCCTTTACATAAGAAAGAGCTTGACTTTTAGAATGCTTCCAAGTGAGAGGAAGCCCCAGGTATCTCCCAAGACAATTTTGTAGATTAATCCCAATAACTCTATTGTACACCCTCTTTAGCTCTTCTAAACAAGAGCTACTAAAGACAATGGAGCTCTTTTGGAAATTTATTAATTAACGTGACACTTCACTATGCTTATCGTGACTCGAAGCGGTAGAGTTATAATAATTCCACCATACAAACCATTCTAGAATAGAAGCTGCTGCGAACCATGACCAAGAACAGATAAGGCTATCGCTGAATGGGTCCAAGCTTGCAGAAAGCTTGAAAGGGATTAATGGGTAGAAGTGCGAAAGAGTGAAATTGAAGAGTAAAAACAATAAGCAAAACCTACGAATAGCTCCAAAGGATATGATGCACCAATGAAACTTCTGAAGATTTGCAGCACAATTTGATATGACATACGAATTGATCCAATGAAGTTATTTGCTACCTAACCTTACTTAAGGGAAAAGATAAGAGTGATACCAAGAGTAAACAATAATATTTATGCAAGGAAGAAAGTACTCAAAAGTGTATTGAATATAATTTGATCACTTATAGCTATAAGTACAAGAGTATTTATACCCGTAAGTTAGTGCAATTTGCCCAAAAAGGAAAAGACAAAAAGGACATTTCCTAAAAAAGTAATGTACAAGATATAAAAGGGTAAAAATAAATATATAAGGAAAACAATCATTAGTACTACAGATTTTACATATGATACTATATAAGTGGTGATGTTATATTGGCGAGTTTGTTAGAAGATGTGGATAAAAAAGTATAAATAGATAGGTTTATCCGAGCAGGGATGGCTTAGTCAAGTCAGACTCCATTTCTCGACTTCTCGACAAGAAAGATGCTAAGTAATTGGTCAGCTTGTCGCTAAAAAGTAATCATTAACTCAGTATACTATAGAAAAATGGGTGGTCATATAGCATGGAATTAAAGGTGACTCGACAAGGAAGTACTCGGCTTCGGTTGGGGTTGATTAGAACAAAAGGATTTATCATGCCAGCCCCTTTAATTCTCGAGCTCGGCTGAGGGTCAGACGTCTAGTAGCTTGATTCCCATCATTCCCTCCAAGTTGTTTTAGATTTGGGATCAAATCTGAATGGTGTTTGCTCAGTTCTCCATCAAGGTAATATGGACTAAGGTCGACAATATTGAAGGCATCAGAAACCCTATAATCCTTAGGTAATTCCAACCTGTAGGCATTGTTATTGATTTTTTGGAAGATTCTGAAAGGTCCTTCCGCTCTTGCAAATAATTTGTTTTTCCTATTGTT
Organism: Lumnitzera racemosa; assembly: GCA_024138005.1. NCBI lineage: Eukaryota > Viridiplantae > Streptophyta > Magnoliopsida > Myrtales > Combretaceae > Lumnitzera > Lumnitzera racemosa. The sequence goes on from JAMXBC010000011.1 coordinate 87,043,834, forward strand.
CGAAAACCATTTCTTGCTAAAGTGTAGCCATACCAAGTATCCTGACTGAAATTGTTTTGGCTGACCTACCCTTAGTCTTTTCTTACATTCTTTTAGCAGCTTGGTTAATATACCGAGTGACTTTATGATAGATGTGCTGAAGAGATTGTACTCTGACTGAGGCATCAGGGTCTTCATATGCGAGTACTGGTATAGGGGCGTAGTTGAAAAGTAACTTAAGATTGAATCCATAGACCACCTCGAAGGGGGTCTACTTAGTGGTGTCATGTATAGTTCGGTTATAGGCGAACTCCATCATTGGCAAGCAGATATCCCAATCAACCAAGTTCTTATCTATTGCAGCTTGGAGTAGTAACCCCAAAGTACTATTAACCATCTCTGTTTGGTCGTCAGTTTGGGGGTGACATGAGATATCAATGAGTAATTTGATTCCTAACCAACACCATAAGGTTCTCCAAAAATGGCTCAAGAACTTCGAGTTTTTGTCAGAGATTACACTTTGCGATATGTCGTATATTCACACAATCTATTGTAAGAAAAGAGAAGCAATAGCCGGAGTGTTATTAGTTTTGGTGCAAGGTACGAAGTGTGCTATCTTACTGAACCAATCTACGATAACCATTACAGAATCTTTGCTTCAGGAAGTTTGCGTCATTTCAAGAACAAAGTTCGTGCTTAGTTTAGTCTACGGCCTCATTGGGACAAGTAGGGGCATTTCTTTCCCTTGCTTGGCTCGGCTTTTGGCCTTTTTGCATATGGCATGGCTTTCGATAACTCAATACACATCTCGCCACATTCTCGGCCCCAAGAATTGACCATTCAATAGTTCATAAGTCCTCCTCTCCTTAAAGTGTCCGGAAAGTCCTCCATTGTGGGCTTTTCTGATTAATAATTCCCCTAGAGAACAAGTTGGTACGCACAATTTCCCCCCTTGGAATAGTTAGCCATCCTCTACATAATACTCGTTTACTATCCTTCCATCTACGCATTGTGAAATTACAGATCCAAATTGTGGCTCTTCATAATACTATTTTTTCATATTCGTAAACCCAAATAGCCTAGTCTATAGTTCTAACAAAAGCGCATGTCTTCTCGAAAAAGCATCTGCAACTATGTTGCTCTTTCCCTACTTATATTTAATTACAAAATTGAATCCCTCAAAGAATTCAACCCATCTTGCTTGTCGTTTCAACAACTTGGTCTAGCTTCGAAAGTACCTTAACGATTTATGGTTAGTATATATGACAAATTCTCTCTGCAATAAATAATTTTTCCATACTTGCATCACTCGGATCAATGCCAAAAATCCCTTGTCATGTACAGAGTAGTACAACTATAGTCCTCAGAGTTTCTCTCTGTAGAAGGTAATTAGTCGGCTTTCCTTCATCAGGACAACACCTATTCTAATGTCCGATGCATCACATTCCAACTCAAAAATTTTGTCATAGTTAGGTAATACTAACACCGAGGCGGAGGTCAACCTTTCTTTTACCTCGGCAAACCTTCTCTCCTCCATTTCTCCCCATAAAAAATCGGTATTTTTTTTTTTTTGTTAATTTAGTAAGTAGCACAGTAAGAGTACTGAAATTCTTGATGAATCTTCTGTAAAATGAAGCTGGTCTGTGGAAACTTCTCACATTGGTACAAGTAATAGGAGTATGGCAATCAACAATTGCTCGGATCTTCTCATCATCGACTCGCAAGCCTCCTTTACTAACTACATAGCCCAAGAATACCACTTCCTCCTAGCAAAAGCAATATTTCTTTAAATTGCCGAATAGTCTCTCGACACTAAGGATATCCAGGACTACTGTGAGATGTTCATAGTGACTCGGTATGTCGGTATTATAAACTAAGATATGGTCAAAGTACACCACGATACACTTCCCGATGAGATGTCTTAGTACATGGTTCATTAATCTCATGAAAGTGCTCGAGCCATATGACAAACTGAAGGGCATGACCATTCACCCGTAAAGTCAATGTTGAGTCTTAGACACAGTCTTCCATTTATCGCCTAATCTCATGCAGATTTTATGGTAGCTAGATTTAAGATCAATCTTACAGAAAATCTTGCTTCCACTTAGTTCATCTAACATGTCTTCTAGCTTCAGGATCGGATACTTGTATTTAATTGTGATTTTGTTCACAACTTAGCTATCTACACACATTCGCTAGGTTCCGTCCTTCTTCGGCACTAGAAGTGCAGGCACAATACAAGAGTTGAGACTCTCTCTTACATAGCCTCTCTTCAGCAACTCATTGACTTGATGTTGAAGCTTAGAAGCCTACTCGGGATTCATCCGATAAGCTAGCTTATTCAGCAGTACAGCGTTAGGTATTAAGTCAATGCAGTACTTTATGCCTCAAGTTGGGGGCAACCTCTTAGGTAATTCTTCTAAATACAGGTCAGTATATTCATCTAGTAACTCCTTAATTTCTTGGGGAAGCTCACCTCGCTCTTTCATTTCCAATAGTCGCCTGACTAACAATAGGGTTGGCTTATCAACATTGATGGCCTATCGGAGCTCAGCTCTACTCATCACCAGAGCTTTCTTCGATCTGCAAGCAAGTTTTATTTATAGCTTATGAACTTCTCCTAACAGCATTGGATTTAGCTTGATCTTCTGGTCATCCTTCTCAAACATATACGTATTTCTGTAACCGTCATGTATAACTCTCTTCTCAAATAAATACGGCATACCCAACAATACTTGAGAAGTGCACATAAGTAGTACGTCATAAAGGATTTAGTTAGAGTAATCTATAGTGATTGACAATAGTATTTGCCGAGTAAAATGTAATGCTCCTTTCTCACTCTACCAGTGTAACTTGTACGGCCTGGGATATGCAACAGTCGGTAGCTTTAATTTTGAAACAAAATCGACTGATGCCACATTAGTGCAGCTTCCACTATTCACAATGAGGGTACACATCTGATCATTCACCTTGTAAGTGGTATAAAACAAATCTTCTCTCTACTCCTCCTCTCGTGAGGGTTCCATGCCCATAGTATGCTGGATAACCATAAGTAACTGGTTTAAGTCCTCAGAAAACACGTTTTCTTCAATTAGTTCTTTCTTGGGAGGAACCTCCTCCTCCTCGGGTTCCTCATTCGTACCCATTACTTCTAACTCCGAGATGTTTCTCTTAATGACCATTATCCTTCGATTTGGGTATTGAGCAACCATCTATCCAAACCCTTGACATTTGAAGCACTTGATTTGGCTCATCTTTTTGCCAAACCCTTGCCCCTTCTCATAAGTTCAGGTAGGTACTTCACCATCCAGTCGGCCTTTCTGCTCGGCTCTAACATCAGCATTTCTGCTTGACTCGGTACTAGATTGAGCTTGGTGACTTGCTTGTCTTGTTTTGCTAGTTGACGCTCTAGTCATTAATTAACTCCTTCTTTACTTCTTTACTCGTTGGGTAATCCTAACAGCTTCATCTATTGTATCAAACTGTTAGAGTTTCACAATATCTGGTGTCACGCCCTGAAGCGGCAGAGTCGTAACAGCCCCGTCGTGTAAACCATTCTAAGATAGAAGTTGGCCTTACAACTGCTATTTTAGACCTGATCTACACAAGGCATCCATGACTAACCCGCTTTGAAGTAAACAGTTTGTAATTTAGATAAAGCATTTATCTAAGAAAGTGAGAAAATTTATATATATATATATATATATATACTATAATTCAGTTATTACATTATTCAAAAATGAAAACTAATAACATATGTGTTGATTCTTCAATGTTTTTCCTCACTCCCCAGGATCCAGCAATTGCTAGCTTCAGAGTAGTTGTTGCCGCTTCTTAGCCAGTACCTGTACAACGTCTATAGGGATGTGAGCAACCATAGCTCAGTAAGTTAGGACAGAGGACTTAAAACTATACCAGAAACACAACAAGGTTTTCAATCACTTATTAGATGCAATGCATGTACAAGCAAATCCCATCGCACGACGTTATCCAGCCCGTCGTGAGATTAAAGAAATTGCGCCCGCTCTAATCCAAGTTGAGGAGTTGCCGTTAATGCAACAACTCATGACAAAACCCAGGCTTGTGTAATGGAGACCTTACTCCTCCCGCGACTACCTTCGAACCACTGTCTTCACCCTCACCGCGACCTCCTCTCCTGTCACTTAGTTCGACTGAGGATGAAGAAGAGACCATTTTGCAATCCTGCGTTATCCCTTCCGAAGGGGTTGGTGTTTGGCCGGAGAGTCCTAAGTTCCCCTAACGGGTTGCCATGCATGTCTGATTATGATTACTGGTCATATATTTGGTTAAGTCCAGTTTAGGGTGATCAATCATTTCATACAATTCATACAATATATGCCAGAACAACAAACAGAAACATAGCATCACCTATAATCAAGCACATGCATACATTCAACTATTTAACAAGCACAACCAAGCACAACAAAGCACAACCAAGCATAATCTTAAGCCTCCAAAATACAACACCGTATTAATCCCAACTTACCTCGACTCCTCGCTCACTCACTCGAGGTCCGATTTGCTCAGGCCATCGCTGATCATCCCTATAACATAAACGTGGTTTTAGTTTTTCATATAACTATTATAGGTTCGTTTTATCCTATAATGCTTATTGTTATGTTTTATTTAGGGTTTAAGATACCTAATTATCTAGGTCTTAAGTCTTTTACAATTATTCTAGGTTTAGGATTAGGTTCGGGTTTGGTTTTGGTTTTTACATCGATTTCTAAATTAGGTTCTAGTTCGATTTTCTAAGTAACGTTTTATATTCTAACCCAGAAATTCGTTTCAACCCATAATGTGAAATTAATCACATTATTTCCCGATCTCCTAAATACCATCATTACCCCTAGTTAGTATTTTATTTCACCCAGTACACTTATATCCTTATTAGTATATCGAATTCACTCCTAATGTGGGAAATTTTTACATTTTTCATATAATTACATAAATTCAAATTTCCTATCAGATTTATTGTACATTTTTATTATTATCACAATATCAATTTTTATTATAATATTTTTCTATTTATTATATTTCCAATAATTACCTATTATGTATTATTATCTTTTATGTATATATTACACTTCTAATATTTATATCACTCTAATAATCATCTCTAAACATCAATTATCATTTCAAAATGTCTAAATTCATCCTAAATCAGATTTTACTCCTAATTACCCTAATTTACAAAATTAACCTAAAATGTACTATTTTTCCATATTACTTATTTACTACATAATTAACCTAATAATTACATCTAATACCCTAAATGTTACAAGTATCATTCTCCATCAGATTTCAACATCCTAAAACATCTACTTATTCACTAAGTCAGTAATAATAATTTAATTACTTAATTAACCTTAAATTACCCTTTTAATGCCTAAAAATTATCTAAAAATTTCAAAAATTAATTTTTGAAAACGGGTTTCATAGCACTGTTCTATATCATTTAAGTAATCTACAAAAAAATTTTGAGCTTGAAACTATACTCCTAAGGTCATTTATTTCTAAACCGAAACATGCTCGGTTTTGCATGATTTCTTAGGGACCATATATTATGGGGAATTTTTTCATAAAAATAATATTTTCCCTACAAACTACATACAAAAATATCTCAGAATGACAAAATTCATAATTTTATAATAATATTTACTATTTTTACAAAATTACACAAGAATGAGGCTGGAAATCAGATTCACCGATCTAGGTGGCTCCGGCCACCGTCGGCCGCATTGGCGGCTTGGGCGCTGCCACCACTGTGTGGTGGTGGTGGCCGTCCACTTCCAGCTGCTCGTCTAGTGGGCGTCTGGCCAAAATGAGCTTCTGAATTTTTGCCTCTCTCTAATTTTCTCTGATTTGTATCTGGCCAAAATGAGCTTTTGAATTTTTCTTGCTATTTATAGACAATTTTTGTAATTATTATGCATTAATTTAATAAGACTTTACCCATTATCCTTGATTTTTGGCTTTTATATTGTCAAATTTTTATTGGTTTATTTTTCTTTTGCAGATTTGGATCTGCTACGACTTGATCTTGATTCATCTTATCCTATTTTGATTTTTTCTGATTTTTCCATAATTAATTTATAATTTTCTTTAATTATTTACTTAGTTTTTGGCCAATTTAGGTAATTTCGTGTATTTTTATCTACACGTAAATACATGTGGGGTATACGTGAACATTCCTAATTATTATTTTAGTCATTCTAAAATTTTTAGTATACATATAATCTATCTTTAGTAATTTATTAGTTATTTGATTACACTTTTCGCATTTTCAGTAATTAGTATTTATTATGCTTAAAATTTGAAAATTTTATAGTCTCCTATTTTATTACCTATTTTATTACTTTTTTTCTTAAATTCAAGTTTACGGGGTCAGTTTTACTAATATTTCTCTCGTTAGTTTCTAATTTGGGGTTTGATCGGATTCCTTAATCGATCGTCCAAAACCTTATATTTTAAGTTTAATCCTATGGTCAATTGGCTTAACTTTGAGGCTTACATCTGGAATGTCTCATCTTCACCCAGTAACAAATCTTAAGACTGTTCAAGTTAGTGGTTTCTCCACTTTACAACGTATCATAAGCATTTGAAAATCCTAAACATACTTATCAACAGTTCAACCTCCTTACTTCAGCCTCTGAAGCCAAGTGAAAGTATCATAAAGGTATGTTTCCAACACAAATCTGTTTTTGAGTACTCTCTTTATTTTGGGCCAAGTGTTAATCTCTCGATACCCCTATTGTTTTCTCATAACCTGAAAATTCTTTCATCACATGGCGATATATTCGAAGAATCCAACAACAGCAGTTCTTACCTTCTCACAATCTTCATACTGATAATAATTAAATACATGCTCCACCTCTCTTCCCACTCCAAATACTCATCAGTATTCATAGATCCGTTGAAACTTAGAATTCGAAGCTTCACATGGTCAAATGCTTTGGAGACTCGTACATGCTCCTCTTCAAAATACTCTTCTTCCTCTTTGTCAAGCTCTCCCAAGTCTATTCTTTGCCTTTCTCGTTCGTTAACTCCTCTATCTTGAATTGGTCGAGCTAGGTTCTGACCTCTAACAGGTTGAGCAGCTTATGGTGTATTTTGTACGGCCTCAATGGATCAACAAGACAACACATGAACAACATGGGTTAGATCTACCGAGAGGTTAGCTACCTCATTAAGCCTCTCATTAGTGCTTCTGGGAGTTCCTTGAGACTATTGTCCATGGTAGATAACTCTACTGTCATCATTAATACCAACATTTATATTTGGGTTGTCATTTTTTCTTCATAGACTCAAAGCTCAACAAGTACTTTGGAAAGCAAGTAGCTAATAACATAACAGTCAAATAAACACTATAACTTACTTTGTTTCATACACGTAAAACAAAGTATAACAGAACTTCAAGAAGAACTACTATAGTTCACACAAAACCTTCGCTCTAATACTAAGATGTTCCAAACTGGAACCAAGAATAAGTAAAGCCGATCGTTAGATGTGTCTAAACTCGCAGAAAGCTCGAAAGGGATTAATGGAGAGAAGTGCAAAAGAGTGAAATTAAAAAATGAAAACAATAAGCAAAACCCACAAATAGTTCCAGAATATATAACACACCAATGGAACTTCTGAAGACTAATAGCACAATTCGATATGACGCGCAAATTGGTCCAATGATATTACTCACTACCTAACCTTACTTAAGGGAAAAAATAAAAGTGATGCTGAAAGTAAACAACAATGTTTACGTAAGGAAGAAAGTACTCAAAAGTATATTGAAGATAATTTGATTTCTCACAGCTACAAGTACAAGGGTATTTATACTTGTAAGCTAGGGTAACTTACCCAAAAGGGAAAAGACAAAAAGGAAATTCCTTAAAGAAGTAATGTATATGATACAAAAGGATAAAAATAAATATATAAGGAAAACAATCATTGGTGTTACAGATTCTACATATGATACTGTATAAGAGGTGATATTGCATTAGTAAGGTTGTTAGGAGATGCAGATAAAAAATTACAGATAGATGAGTTTGTCTGAGCAGGGATGACTTAGTTAGTTTGGACTCTATCTCTCGACTTCTTGGCAAGGAAGATGTCTAATAATTGGTCGGCTTGGCTTTAGAGAGTAATTATTAACTCAGCATACTATAGAAAAATAAGCGGTTATATAGTACGGTATCAAAGGTGATTGGGCAAGGAAGTACTTGGCCTCGACAAGGAAGTACTTGGCCTTGGCAGGGGTTGGTTAGGACAAAAGGATTTATCACGTCAACCCCTCTAGTCTTCAGGCTCAGCTGTGAGTCAGAGTCTAATAGCCTGAAGTTGACTTTATAATTGCTATCTTAGACTTGATTTACATAAAACATCAATAATTAACCCTGTTTGAAATAAATGGTTCATAAATTAAATATGTTATTTAACTATATAATTATGAAAAATACATATTTACACTAAATAATCCGAATATGTTTACAAGATTTAGTAGCCTCATCATAATTTACTTGAGTAATACATAAATTAATATTAAAAATTTTAAAGACAGAATCCAAACTTTAAAGTATAATTGCTTCTTAAGTTATTATCCTTACTTTACTAAGATCCAATACTTACTAGCTTCAGGGTAATTATAAGCTGCTTCCTAGTTTGCTCTTGCAACAACATTTATAGGGATATGAGCAATCAACAGTTTAATAACTTGGAATGGAGACTTAAAATTATACCTCAAATACAAACAGGGTTATCAATCAAAGTAGTTATATGCAATGTATATTTAAGCAAATACCATCGCACAATGTTGTCTGGCCTGTCATGATATTAGAGAAATTACACTTACTCTAATTCAGGTTGAGGGGTTTCCATTAATACAATAGCTTATGACTAAACCTAAGCTTGTGTAGTGAAGATACCACTCCTCCCATGACTACCTTTAAACCATTGACTTCATCATTGTCGTGACCTTTTCACTTGTTACTTAGTTTGACTAAGGATGAAGAAAAGATTAATTATGTTCTCTAGCACTATCCCTTTCAAATGAGTTAGTATTTAGTTAGAAAACCTTAAGTTTCCCTCAGTAAGTTGCGATGCAAGTTTGATTTAGAATTTTAAGTTATATATTTAATTAAATCCAATTTAAGGTGTTCAATCATTTCAAACAAATCATATAAATATAAGCCAAACAGTAAATTAGAATCACATGATCAAGCTAAAAAACAAGTACATACAGGCATATGTATAGTCAACCATCTAACAATTACATCCAAGTATAATCCTAAACCTTCAAGTATTACGAATTTGTATTTCAAAATACAGTAATGTATTAATCCCAATTTACTTGCACTCCTCACTTGCTAACTCAAGATGCAACTTGCACAGGCCATTGTTGTTAGTCTTTATAATGCAAATGTTGTTTCAATTTTCACATAACTATCATAAATAAGTTTTGTCTAAAATTCTTATTATTACCTTCAGTTTAAGGTTTTATTCTACCTAATTGTCTAGGTTTTTAAGTCTTGTATAATTATTTTTTATTTAGACTAAGCTTTGATTTAATTTTTGAATCGATTTTTAATTTAGATTCTAATGCAGTTTCTGAATATCATTTTATATGCAAATCCTAGGAATTCATTTTGACCCATAATGTGAAATTAATTATATTATTTTTTATTATCCTAAATATCATATTTAATCTCTAACCAATATTTTAGTTCATACGGTATACCTTATATCTTAACTTAATTACCGAGTTTACTCTCGATGTAAGAAAATTTTACATCTTTTATATGACTGCCTAAATTTATGTTTTCTACTAGATTTTTTAGATATTAATATTATTGTGATATTATTTGATTTAACATAATATTTCATATTTACGGTAATGGTGTAATTCTAATTTCACATATTATTAAAATTACATGTTTTACTACATAATACTCATAATAATTACATCTAACATCCTGAATACCACATGTATCATACTACATTAGATATTAACATTCTTAAACACCTAATTACATATTTAATCAATAATTATCCATTTAATTATCTAATTAGCCCCAAATAATCTATTTTATCCATTATTTTAAGGCTTAAAAGTCATCTAAATTTTTCAAAAACTCATTTCTAAAAATAAGCTTCATAGCACTATTTTACATCATCTAAATAGCCTACATAAAAATTTTGAGTCAAAAACTACACTCTTAAGGTTATTTATTTCTAAATCAAATAAAGCTCGGGTTTACGAGATTTTTTAATAACAGTATATTTTCATGTATCAATTCATAAAAATAAAAATTTTTTTTGCTAAGTTTACATATTTAAAAACCCCAAAATATCAAATTTCATAATTTTCTACAACTATTTAATATTTTTAATAAAATAACTAAAATCAAAAGAAAAATTGGACTCATTAGTATTAGTGGCTCTAGCCACCGTGGGCTTGTTGGTTAGTCTGAGTGCTACCATCATCGTATGGTGATAGTAGCTATCCACTCCTAGGTTGCCATCAGGTGGTGGTTACCTTCTAAGACCCTAATTGCATACTAATATTTTAATTTTTGTAAAATTATTCTCTCATCTGTTCTTGCTCTCTCCCTAATTTTTCTGAATCCTAAACTGATCAAATGAGGTTTTGATGGTGAGTTTCTAAATTTATAGGGTTGGTTTAAGGTTTTCTTTAATTTCTCTCTTGACAAGTGGTCTTTATTTTCTTCTAATTTTACTTTTTGTTTGGCTAATTATTATTGGTTAATTTCTTTCTTTAATTTTCAAGTTGCCATGCCCCACTTCTGGATATTTCCTCTTTTTTTTATATTTTTCTTGATTTTTATTTAATTATTTATAAATTTCCTTTAATTATTTACTAATGTTTTAGTATATTTTAGATATTTTAGATAATTTTGTATATTTTAACATACATATAAATACATATATAGTATAAATAAATATTTCTAAATATTATTTATATTATTTTATGATTTTTAAAGTTCATATAATTTATTTATATCGATTTGTTATTTACTAGAACTCGTTTTATTCGTTTCCGATAAATAACGAAAAATTTATATATAATTCAATATTATAATAATTAATTATTTTATTATTATTTTTCTAAATCTAAACTCATGAGATCACTTTCACTAGTACTTCTAATTTCATCGAAAAATTTATACCAAATCGAATAATTTGCTAAATTATTTTAAATTTTATGAACTAAACTTTGATTAGTTGATTACAGAGCTTACAGTACTCATATTGAATATTATTTAATATGAGAAAATTTCTTCTAAAGGCCTCTCAAAAGAAAAAGGAATCATTGTCAACGAACAAATGGGTAAATAAGGGACTTGAGTTTCTAAATCTAATTCCTTTTAGTAAACCACGATTAGTAGGGTAGGTTTAAAATAAACTAGAATTAAAGAAAAAATTTTAAATTTTAAGCTTAACACATTATATAATCAAATTTATTTGATAATATTATTTATTAAATTAATCATTATGAACTAATAAGGAGTGAAGATGTGCGAGATATGCATGGAAATTATGAAGAAACTAAGGAAAAGCAAAATTTTAAAATGTTGATAATTTAGATAAAAAGAAAAAACAAGGAGTAGATAGACATTATGAACTAAAAGTATATACTTTATAATATGCATCTTGGAGATGTTTTCTAAGATGAAAAAACACCGGTACATTGTACACCAAGTGTAACTAAAAACTAAATCATAAGTGCTTAAGTATGGAATGATAACTAAAAACTAAATCATAAGTGCGTGGGCCACAAATGAGCTTTTCTTTCCTCCATGTCCAAGCCCACCTAGAAATTTTAATTGGACTTGATTTCTTGCCGACATAAAATTGTTGTTGAATTTGGCCATTTATTAGACCATGTACAATGGAGCTCCTTAGTGCGTTGATAATTGAATGAAGGAACGTCACCCTGTTTCTTGTCCATTGTATGGCGTTCCTCTCTTTCTAGTTTTCACCCTTTTTTTTTTCTTTTAGTTTTCATTTGTTGTTTATTTTTGTGAAACTGTTAATCAAATTCTGCAAAAAAAAATCACTAATAAAATGATGAGTTTTTTAAAAAGAGAACTGATGTGAAATTTAAAAATACTAAGGGGATTTTTAACTATTGTACATGCTCTTACTTAAAATTCAAAATATCTACATGGAAAATCCTATTAAGGAAAGAAAAAATAGTAAATTGTATCATAACTTTCTATATTTTAGCTTTCCGATATAATTAATCATAAGAATATCATGTTATTATTAAACAGTAGAAAACTCGAATTTCCCAAGCTTTCCCAACCGTCCCACACATGGACTAAGCCGGTAAGCCCACAAAACCATTCTACCCGGTCCATTTTTACGGGCTTTATCTGTGCTTTCAATCAAAATTCTCCCTCTCCCGCTCTTCTTCTTCTTCTTCTTCTTCTTCTTCTTCTTCTTCCTCCTCCTCTCTGTCTCTGTCTCTCTCTGTGTTGCATTTGAAATGGTTCGAGAAGCCGGGCAAAAATGTTCATCAGAAGACGGTAAGCTTCTTGCCTCTAATGACGTTGACTTGTAATTTCTGTTCCTTTTGGCTTCGAAGCTGTCTATTACTAGCCCCAGAGATTGTTAATTTCGATCTCACCTACGCAACTTAGTCACCTGACTTGCATGCATAACATATATGGTAGGTGTTTGTCAAAATTCTACAGCCATAAGATCTAATCTTAAAGACCGCTCCTTTTTTTTTTTTCCATTCTTTTTGTTTTTGTATTTGAAGATTGGATTAGAATTTGGTGCCTGCAATCGCTGTTTTCTGGATGGTATGCGGACCCGTTATTGGGTCACGCATTGATGGGTGGTGCTGGGACTATGCAGCTTTTGCTCGGTTTTTTAAACTTCCGGAACTTTTATGTTGTTCGATATAATGAAAATGTTATGGCTAGCAGAAGATATTACATGTCAAATAGAGAAAGAATTTTCTTTTCTTTTATTTTTTTAAAGAAAAATAGAGGAAATCATGTTTTAATACCCTTTAGAAATAAGTGAAGAGTCTATTCGACGCCTAGCACTAAGCACTGGACCTGTTAGGCTTCGATCAAATAAATTTGTTGCCCTTATTTTTTTTGGGAGTAATTTAATGTGAATGAGAAGGAAACAAGTTGTCAAAAGAGGAACGGAAGTGGAAAATGTTGAATCTTTTTCAAAAGTTTAGAGATCTGTAGTTATGTGATTTTTTGTTTTCCTCTCTGTATTTCGTAAGGAATAAAACTCTATGACAACATGAAATAGAATGATATCCTGCTGATTCCTTTGGTTTCGATACAATTTAATTGAATACAAAAATTATGGTAAGGTCCAAATGGAAGCTTTTTCCATGCCTTAGCTGGATTTCATTCTATACAATTTATACTTGCTCAAAATGCACCAACAATACTGCTGGTTCTTCCAATCATCCACACGAAGTGATTCCAGGAACAATTTGCCAGTCTATGTTATCATCTATTTAACTAGTCATCACTAGATAGAAGATAGAACAGCCCCCTTCATTCAGTCTTCATTTGTTTTATACCTACTAAATAAATGAACAGCTGTAAGTTCCTAGCTATGTGGAGTATTGATGCTGCTGTTTGTTTTCAGTTAGTTGTATTTCTGTTACTTGTATTGAGTTAGTTATGTTTCTGCTCCTTATTATATTTATTGCACCACATCAGCATATGACCTGGCATTGTGTATAAATATGTACACAAACCATTGTATAGATTAGTTGATTGAAAGAAAAAATTGAAGAAGTTTTGCATCACTTAATGCTTCTCTATTGTTCTCATTTCCTCTTGTATCTCCATTGCTGATTGAAATCCAATGATGAATCTTTGCATGTGGTTTACTAATTGAAATTCAACATGGTATCAAAGCGGCGTTGACATCTGTAAGTCCTTTTCTTGAAATTTTTTTGTTCCTTTAGTTGTTTTTGGAAGATGAACAATTAGTTAGGGTTAGTACAAGGTCTGCAGTTAGATCACATGAATGAGGATCTGTTATTCTTGTCTAGCTTCAATCATCTTGGAATAGTGATTTGGAATATCTTTAATGGTATCAATTTTCTTGCATGGAGTAGATCTATTACATTGGGACTTGGAGCTAAAATCAAAATAGGTTTTATAGATAGCCATATGTTGAAACCTGAGCCTAATTCTCTTGATGTGAGTAAATGGATTAGGAATGATTATATGATTCACTGTTGGATTTTGAATTCGATGACTTTAGAATTAGCACAGAAGTATCTTTATGCATATTCAGCTTGAGATTTGTGGCTTGAAATTGTTAAACAATATGGCTAGAGCAATGCTTCACTTGTTTTCTAAATTCAGTATGAACTGAGTAACATTAAACAAGCAAACCAATTTGTTGCCATATACTATAATAGGTTGAAAAGAAGCTGGGATGAATTGAGTGCTCTCTATAGTTATCCTATTTGTGATTGTGGAGTATTAGTTAATTGTACTTGTCACATAAGGGAAAGAATTCAAGAATATGAGTCATATGGTCGTTTGATATAGTTTTTGATGGGTTTGAATGAGGGCTGTGAATCTGTACGGAATCACATTCTTTTGATGGAACCCTTGCCTTCAATCCATAGAGCATTTTATCTTGTTCAGCAAGTAGAGAAGCAAAAATTATCGACTGTGCCTTTATCTAATAGTGATGCTTCGGTTTTTATGACGAAGTGTTTTGAGTTTTCTAAGAATTTTAATAATAAGCAAAGAGGGAAATTAGGCTTAGTCACTTTATTTCTACTCTACGTTAGCCTCATATGCAAGCTGCAACTCATTTACTCAAATATCTCAAAGTCAGCTTTAGGCTTGGTCTTTATTATCCTAAGGGTAATTCTCTTACTTTACAATGCTATATTGATGTTGATTGGGCATCCTCTTCCTTTGATCGCAAATCCATTTTTGGAGACTGCATCATGTTGGGTAGTGCACTGGTTCTTTGGAAATCAAAGAAACAGTCTATGGTTAGTATTTCTTCTACTGAGGCGGAATATTGAAGCATGGCTGCTGCTGTGAAAGATCTTCTTTGGACTTTTTATATTTTACGGGATCTTCATGTTTCTGTTCCTCGTCCTATTAGCATCTTTTATGACGACAGGTCTAAAAATTTGATTGCCAAGAATTCTTGTTTGCATAGTAGGACGAAACATATTGATGTTGACGTTCACTTCATCGGAGATTATGTTGCTAGTGGTTTTATTTTACCAGTTCATATTAGTTCCTCTTATCAATTAGCTAATTCATTCACCAAGCTCACTTTAGTTGTTGAACTTTCTGATGCTGTCTTCAAGTTAAGGCTTCGTACAGCTCCTACTTGAGGAGGGGCAGGGTGGGGGTGTGGAAGAATTGATATTGCCGTTTGTTTTTGGTTATTTGTATTTCTATTATTTGCATCGAGTCATATTTCTGCTGCTTGTTATATTTATTGCACCACATCAACATATGACCTGGCATTGTGTATAAATATGTACACAAACCATTGTACAGATTTGTTGATTAAAAAAAAAAAATTGAAGAAGTTTTGCATCACTTAATGCTTCTCTCTTGTTCTCATTTCCTCTTGTATCTCCATTGCTGACTTAAATCCAATGATGAATCTTTGCATGTGATTTACTGATTGAAATTCAACAAGCTATAGTAACACAACCCATTGCTTCTTTGTAAGATAGACACTGTAAATCATAAGAGTCTGCATGGTTTGAAACCAGATGAGATGGCCATGGGTAGGACAGTTGTATGTGGCTTAAAATCTACTGGGTCTGCTTCCATTTCTCATCCCACTCCAGCTGCTTGTCCTGGCACTACAATTTCTACAAATTCTCCAGGACGCAAATTGGTATGCATTGTTATGTGATACGTTTTCTCCTCTGGTGATTGGCTGTCATTTGTTTCTTCACATGATACATTGGGTGTTACTTGCAGGTGTTTCTGCATGATTGGTGGTTAGTCAAGTCTAATGGAAAGGGTATAGCAGTTCAAGGTTTTGCTCATAAAGAGTATTCATGCTTTCCCTCATTTTCTATCTTTACATATTTATCTGTATATATATGCTTCTAAAATAATGCATTTAGATTTTTGAATCTGCTAAATTTAATTATCTAATTGAATTCATAGTTAACTAATTGAATTTAGTAGATTTTAGATTTTGTGACACTTTAGATGTGGCTAACATAAAAATAACGTGGGGAGACCAAATAAGTGATGGAGGGGAGTAATATCATTAGGTATTAATGAGTGTATGGACTAGGATAGAGTGCAATGGAGAAAGATGATCCGTATAGTTGACCTTATTTAGTGGGAACAAGTGTTAGGCATTGTGATGCTATATACAATTTTTTTAATTAGATATACATTAGATTTTGTTGGATAGCAACAATGGTGGCAATATTTGAGCGATATATGAAGGCAGAGCAACTAAACTATTATTATTATTGGTAAAATCTCAACGTTGTTGATCATTTGGTTTCAATTATGTTGCCTTATTATATTACTTTATCATTACTATATGTAGATTAGATTGATGGGAATATTCATGAATAGACTAAGTTTAAAGAATGAATAGATTCATAAACAGATAATTCATGAATAGGTCAGCTCATGCATTTAAACTGGTCTCATCTCCTCACTCAAAGATAAATAAGCGTTAATAGTTTCTCTCATGACAAACCTTCAAGAGATTGAAGTGTTCTATCAAATGAGCATTGGAAACACCAAATTGCTATGGATTCCAACATTAAAGGAAGGAAACTACAAGTTAAAACAAATTGCAGATACTGATTTTACATTAAACTGTCCAATAGTCAGATTCAATGGCAGTGCACATAACAATTTGTTATCAAACAGCATAGACCACGGTTCTGGCACTTGCCAAGTCCTCTTTTGACCAATCAAGCCATGGGAAATAGAATAAAAGCCATGTGGCAAAGTCATTGCTTCCCTCACAGAAAAAAGCTCCTCCAGTGAAATATCATTCTCCAAATTTAAATGGCAGCTGGATCTCCGATGGGGTACTGCTCGGTCATGGCAATCGGTTAGGTGAGCTGATGGAGACGCATTTTTGGAAATTGAGTCTCTTTGCTTGCCTTGATCATAGGATTTTTGCAGCAGTGATGTTGAAGTTTGTCTTCTTGGAAGTGCTGCACCCTGTGTGCTATTTGGAAGTAATGCTAAAAGATTTCCTTCTGCTTGTGGGACCTTTGCAAGTCATGGCTTGTCTTACTTTGCTATTTACCTTATGGGACATGCACTTTTCTGGGAACTTCCTTGCAGCTTGTTTTTCCTATCATCTCTGTACAACTAATTGTAAAAAATTCAATCTATACAGAAGCTGTGAGGCACTTCACAGATGCAGATCATGTGGAGGTTGTGGGTATGTTGAGGACAATGGTTTAGCACTTGTTTGGTGTGAGCTTGGGAACAAGCTCACTGTCTAGGATGACAATGTGGGTTTCAATTATGTTTCCTTGTTTTTTCATTTTTATTTTTATTATTATTATTATATCTTAGATTAAATGAATGGAAACATTTGTGAATAGTTTAAGTTTAAAGAATGAATAGATGAATGAATTGATAAATTCATGAATAGGTTAATTCATGCATGGTAAATTTAATGTACATTAGATGGAGAGTTTTTCACAAATCCTATGTAAATAGGTCTTATCTGCTCATTTGAAAATAAGTAAGAGTTATTATCAGAAATATATTTGCAAAGATATTAGTAGGCTCTCTCCTAATAAGTCTTCAAGAGATCAGAGTGTTCTCTTTAACAAGCACTAAAGGCACCAAATTGCCATAGGTTCCATCCAAAAAGGAAGGAATTCTAACATACTAAAACAAATTGTAAACTCTCATTTCACAGTAAATTACTCATTGACTAGATCCTTAACTAATGCACATAAAACATTATTTAAAATCCAATCTGCCTGGTGATAATTGTACTGGATAGGACAACATGAAATTAAAAGGAAAAAGGAAATTAATATTGCAGATATTTATATCAGAAAATCAATGCCATTCATAAGATGTAATTCCTGTATCATATCATGGATCAATTGTAATAGAAGTCTAATGGTCTGTTCTTTGCTTATTGTACTCTTGACTGTCAAACCAAAGATACAGTTATCTTGGAATGACTATTTACAGCAGAGTGAGGTTATCTTGATTCCTTGTGCTTATATATATGTATATGTATGTACATTTATATGTGTGTGTGTGTGGAAGATCCAAGACATAGGTTATCTAACAAGAGTATGATAGAAAGCAGAATTATTTTTCCAGAATACAATAACTTTCTCAGTTCTCAACAATAATTTGCTTGTGAGCATTGTGTGTTTGCATTTGAATTTGGATCAAGTAACACTCTCTATCGTTACTTTTCTCATCAGTTCAAAAGGTCCCTGCTAAACAAACTTTTTTGGTTGTACTTTACAGTGACCAAAGGGTAAGCCTGTTTTGCTCGGCAGCAGTTGTCAAAAGGCATGACGCCACCACCATTGAGGTGGCAGATGGCATAATAATAAAATTGGTTACTGGTCGGATCAATATGGTACAGGCACATGCAAAAGGATTTCCATCCGAGGTACTTTACCATTGACATTGGTGTTGTGACACTTTTTTTATTCCCTCCAACATCGAAGTCAGTTTTATTGTTTTAAAAGAATAAAAGAAGCAATCATGCCTAAGAAGCCTAACTTACCCATGAAAAAACAGAAATCTCCACCAATCAATGAACTGATGACGTCTAACAAAGGTCACCCAGTTGAATGAGAAGATTGGATATAGCAAAAGATATACGTGCAGGGCATGCAACAGAGCTAGTTTCTGCAGATTTGAACCATCAAACAATGCAAGTAATATTGAATATGATCATCTGAAAGTGTCAAGTGTCTCATAGCAACAATTGTGTTGGATTTATCTAACAAAGATCTGCACTTGGTGAATTCAACATCGGAAGAAATCAAATAATTCTATCTTCTCCTTTAATTCCTTTTCTTACCACAATATATAGCTTGAAGTCCACACATATACTTCTGCTCTGATTTGCAAAGCTGCTAAGTCTGATAATTCAGTCAATCATAAGAAAAGGGCTTCATGATAATATCTGTGATTACTCAGATTATAGATTTTATTCAGGCTATTCAAGAATTTGAAAATGTAATTTTTCTGTTTAATTTCAGCATAATAGTGTAAATAGACTCAATTCTTCAGTTTCCGCATTTGTGAGGAAGTTGGCTGAAATATCTTGATTACTTCCATGCTCCACTAAACTTTGTAATGTATGAACCACTGATCTCTTTGCTTGAGTAATCATTCACAACTGCTGTTGCAATCGATCATTCTGTCATGACCCGGCTGAGCAAAAATTTCTTAATTTTTATAAATTATTTATTTATGAATTCCTGCATCTGCACTTGTTCTAATGGTGGAAGTTGGTTTTGACCCGCCCATCATAGCTTGTAGTGATAAGGATGAAATAGTTATCTGTAAATAGTTAATCCATCTTTAGAAATGTTCAAATCATGAAAAAGATTTCATTCATAGATACACAACTATATGTGGATAATGTGCATGCCTTGGGATTTTGATATAATATATTCTTCGATTGTTCAAACAGGTAATCAAAAAATTCCTCCTTGGATTTCCTTATGATTGGGAAGAATACGTTATGTATTACTCCCATGAGAGCTCCAGTCAAAATAAGTTGCTGGGAACTTCCTTAGAGGGTTGTCGTGTTAGAAGGGTGCTGGATCTTTTGATTGCATCAGGTAGTGATGGTAATAATTTGCACATGAGGAACATCTGCGATGAGGTACTGAGAAAGAGTGGAAACAGTGCTTCCAATCAAAATGGATCCTTCTACTTCCCTGATATATTGTACAGTAGCCTAGAAGCAGTTACTAATAGATCATGTGAGGTCCTACTAGAACACGATGACATCAAGAATAACGGCAACGATAAAGAAGATACTAGTTGTTTGACCGAAGAAAGGATAATGGCTAAAGATGTCTTTACTCCATGGAGAGGTGTGCTAACAAGAAGTATGAGAAGAAAAAGACTAAGATGTGGGGAGAGAGAGAATCATGTTTTTCAAGCTCTACCATGAATTGTAAAACCAGGGACTTCTGGAAACAGGAGAATCAGTTGGCGTACAAGAGGTGATTAGAAGAAGATTGGATTGGAGTAGGGAAAATTGAGTCAAATTGAGCAATTAGTTTTTAGTTTTATGGGAGGTTTTCCAAATGTATTTGTATGGTTGCTGAAAGTTGCTTGGAGCACAAAAGCTCACAGGATCTGAAGGCTACTCTCTTTAAAGCAATGGAGATTTGCTGACACTAAAGGTTATCCTTTCCTAGTTTTTTAGGTTTATCCAACATTGTCTTAATTGTCTAAATATCTTTGTACACTCTCTCAAATTTTCCTAATGTAGACTGTGAAATCTTCTCCCGCAAAAATGGATTTATCAATTGTTAATTTGCATCAAAGATAGTGCCATGTGCCATCTACACATGGAGGAAAATGTCGGACTGCATAATTGCATTGTTCTATTTATTTCAAGCAGAAATTGGTTATGCAGTTCTTAAACCGTGCTGAAGTAAGTCATTAGCCTATTTTTACATAGAATGTTTGTCTTATAGCTTTATAGCTTTGCCGTTCATAGTTGTATTGTTCAATTGTAGTAATTATGTTGTTCAATTACAGGAACTAAATTGTAGTGGTCAAAAGGAGTTGAATTTGATGTTTAAAATTCTTATACCCTCTTGGGTTTGCCTCACATCTTGTTCTTCTCATCAGCTCTTATATGTATTTGCTGCTAATAATTCTTATACGTATCAGAAGTGACTTGACTGAGGCTTTTCAGATAGGACTCACTGTTTTTCATCAAGAAGCGAGCTTTGTTATTCTTGGCTTTAATGGTTTTGTTTTCATCAACAAGAATGGGATTCACATGTCCTTGGAGTCATTCTTGAAACAAAATAACTATGGTTTAAAGAAACAACATATTCTTAGTTTTTTATGTCATCAAAGTGTTAGATAGAGAGGAAACCCCACCTCAAGAAATGGAAAGTGAGGTGCCAACAAGAGAGGAACATGTATGAACAAACTCGTTTGAACTGAAAGACTCAGTTTGACAACAAACTGAATTTTAGTTTGGCTTGGTTGTTGTGGCTTTAAGAATTGTAATTTCAATTTTATTCAAACTGAAATCTCAACAATAAGTTGAGTTTTTGTTGGAATGAAAATCTCTAGATAATTATTCACAATAACAAACCTTAACAAAATACTGGTGCATATAGGATAAACAAATGAATTGGACATAACCCAACAAACTTTATCATCAAACTATTTAATTAAATATCGTATAGGAACATAACAAAATAAATAAGGACACGAGCAACAATTGCTAGACAAAAAAGGGAATTGAATGATTGAAGAGAGCTTTCATCACTCGCTCAGGTAAGCCACTGCTTATCTCAATCGTGGCATGTTGAGCGCTTTTCATTGCAGCATATATCACATTATCCAAATACAAAGGGAACTTGAAATCCAGCATAATTGTGCTAATACCAAACATATTAAGAATAAATATTTTTACAGAAATCCATGTTTACTCAGAGCTAGCAACTTTCTTTACCGGAAAAAAAGTGTTGTCAACATGTATCACCCAATGTTCCACCTCCCAGGTGCCTAGAGCATCCCACACCACTACATTGGCCCTATCGAACCTACCCAAGAACAAGAAAAGACTTAAACTAGATAATATAGGAGATCATATAGCAGAGGATCAAATCAATCAAGATGGTCCATTATTACTGGGATAGCATAACAGCACCAAGCATGACCAAAAAGAAAATACAAATCACAAACATAATCTTATTGAGTTGCTTTCCGTAAATCAATGGTGATTCTAAATGCTTATGAATAGTGTTTTTTTTGAAGCACAATTAACATGGACCAAGACACAAGAAGAACAAGAGAAAGACAAAGAGTCTTGCTTACCAATAAAGATTATATATTTTACTATCATGGAAAAAGGAAAGCTTTATGAACCATAGAGGCTATCACTTATTATAAAAATACATGGTCATTCATTAGGCTATCAAATACTTTATCAAAAACTCAATTATCTATGGAATTTTGCATAAGGCTTCGTGATGATTAGCAATGATTATGGTTACTACACTATTTAGTTCTAAAAAAGAGGATGGCCTTAAGTGAGTGATTATAGAAGGTACATGGTTTATCAATGGACGCTTTACAAAGTGTGGAGGCTATCTCCAATTATAAAAATACATGGTCATTTATTAAGATATCAAAAACTTAGTTTTCTATGGAATTTTGCGCAAGGCTTTGTGATGATTAGCAATGGTTATGGTTACTATACTATTTAGTTTTAAAAAAAAGGATGACCTTAAGCGAGTGATTAGAGAAGGTACATGGTTTATTGATGGATACTTTTTAGCCATTTGAAAATGGGAATAAAACTTTAAGGCATCAAATGCAGATTTTGATCCAATAGAAGTATGGGTTCGAATAAACAAGTTACCCCCATAATTTTATTAACTAAATGCCCTATAGAATTGATGCATTGACTATCAATAAAGAAAGAGGTCGCTTTTTAAAGAGAGACTAGGGTTTTTATCTCAATTACTTCTACAATTTCAATAAAAAAGTACCTTTGTTTTGTTAATCCATCTAACCATAGGTTCATAACAAAAATTGAGAGAATAAAATATAGGATCCAATTTATGTTAATCATTACAACCAAGCATGTCACATAAGCAATGATATAGAAGTTAATGTAAAGAATCAAAAGTAGGATAAAAAAGATCTTGGTGAGAGTAGCACATTTAATGGAAACATGAGTGAAGCTAATACCAAGAAGGACAGGCCAAATTGCACGACAGATGAGAAGAATGACCCTACTTAGGGTGAGTAGATAATGGTGTAGCTACGAAGTAGGAGGATAAACAAAAACAGGACGTCACAAATCTTGAAGTTCAAAATGATGAAACACAGTAGGGATGGAAATCTTGAGCTTGGATTAACACTTCAAGAAAGGCTACCCTCATCAAGAAAGGAAAATAAAGAAAATATAACATTGAATTAATGACAAAAGAGGAAAGAATGAAAATAGATACCAGTCATTCAACTACAATATTTGGAATAAATTCAATGCAATCCTCTTAAGAACATTCCTTAGATTCAAGCATGAGATTGAAACATTCACAGCTAATGCTACTACCTTTGCATACTAAAGATTATCCCACTTCAATCGAATACCTTCATGCTATTCAAAATCAAGGTGATCTATCCATAATTCGAACTACCATTGATGACCCCAAGATTCAAACTATACAAGATACCATTTAATCACACATGGATAGGGTAGTAGTAAGCTTAAGTAGAATAGTAATTGCAGACAACAAACTATTACCAATCAACCAAGCTCCAACAATTCGCTTGGAGCTCACAGAACCAAATGAAGTTGTTACTATCAATAGAGTGAGTATTTGAGCGGAAATTGTGAATACAACATGTTAATAACAACGACAGCCGGAGTAAGAGGCTACAACTTAAACTATCTAATGAAAATGTAGGAAGCAACTAGTTATATCGTAGCAACAATGGTAGCTAGGCAACTACAACTAGCCATCCCACTTCCACTTATAACTCTTTAAGCCAGAGAACAATGGAAGCTAAACGACCGGCTTATAAGATTAACACCCTTTATTACTGCTTGACAATCATGGAAATAGACCTTAACATTGCACAATTCCAAATGATCAGGCCATCTAAGATACTTGTCTAAACTATATGAGGGGCTAATGCCCAAAGATGATTTGAAGCAATTTGAAGCATGATCATAGAATATCAACTTGACCTCTTGTTATTGCTGGAAACAAAGATAGACTCATTGGCTACTTATATTCTCTAATATTAGCTACCCTCTCAGGGGTTTATGTATGTGGATGCTAAAGGATAGAGATGTAGAATGGCAATGTTTTAGAGCACTAACATGCTATTTGTGACAATCATTAGGCAAATTAACTAGGAAACGCATTCAATGATCCAACTAACTCTAACATAAGTTAGTACTTTACTAGCATTTATGTATGTTCAAACCTAAACATAATGATTGTAGGACTCATTATGAAACTATGGTGCATATTAGGATACTTTGATGAAATTTTATGCAAAGCTAAGAAGAAATAGGGAAGGCTAAGACTAGATTAGCACTAATCATTACTATTTGCCAATGTATAACGGACTTTGGCCTTCAAAACATGAAATTCTTAAGACCCAAATATTCATGGTCTAATCACAAAAGCTACCAAGACATCCAAACAAGAATTGATAAAGCATTGTGTAACTACCGGTGGAAAGCAATCTTCCCAACGGCCACTATGTACCACTTGTAAAAATGGACTTCTAATCACATACCCTTACTTTTATCGACTCATGTGAATGTCCCTAGAGAAGTAAATAAAAAGCATTTTAGATTCTAGCTTATGTAGCTTACACACTCTTCTTTTCAATCAATTGTAGAGAAAACATGGAGTGAAGCAAACCATGACTTCCTAAAAGCTACCAAAACTTTTGAAGAAAATGTCAAATCATGAAATAAATCTATGTTTGGAATGCATAAAGGGAGAAGAACAGGGTTTTAGCACATTTGAGAGGCATTGAAATAGTCTTAAGCTAAAACCTAAGTACTTTTTGAATCAAACTTAAAAAAGAACTTAGGGAACAACTTGCACTCCTACTGCATAGGGAAAGTATTCTATAGAGAATGAAAGCAAGGAACAAATGGTTAAAAGAGGAGGACCAAAACACAAAATTTTTTTAAGTATCTATCCTGAAAATAAGTAAAAACAAAATAATAGCTTTAAGGGATTCAATGGGAAATTGAGTCCATGATGGTGACAACCTTAAAAAACTCATGAACACTCACTTCCCATAAATTGTTTCTAACACATAAGACAAGTGTAAGAAGGTTACTAGAGATTCCTACAAGCAAACTTGCTAATAAAACCAATCTCAAAAGAGGAAGCACCAGCTGTACTTTACTCCATGGGTGCTTTGAAAGCAATAAGCAAGGATGGGATACATTGCTAATTCCTTAAAACCTTCTAGGGTATAATTGGTGACTCTGTGATGAAAATAGTACAAGAAGCCTTTGATCAAGCAATAATCCCTAGAAGCCTTTAATATCACCCTTCTTGTGTTGATTGTAGAAAAACTAAAGCAAGTGAACTAAGTCAATTAGGCCCATTAAGTTAGGTAACATTGTTTATAAGATAATAACTAAAATCACTATTTAGAGACTAAGGCCAATAATGGAAACATCCATTCATCCATGTCAAACCATCTTTTTGAGAAATAGAAAAGCAATTGACAACATAATACTGCTAAATGAAATTTTACATCGTGGTTCAAGGAAAAAAGGAAATCAAGGTTAGATGTACATAAAGGTAAACAAAGAAAAAGCTTTTGATAAATTGGAATGAGACTTCATCTACTAGAGTCTTAGGGCTTTACATTTATTAGAATAAACAAGAAGTCTCATAATGAAATGTGTGTCTAGTTTTACAATAGAAGTTCTTATCATGGTTTGGTCTCAACTGCATAATCCTAAAAGGGAAAACAAAATTATATTTTCAAAAAATACTTGTGTGAATAAAAAAGGTAAGATATTGTAAACTTGAAAATAAAGGAAATCAACTCATTCAGGAAGTACTTAGGTTTCCCACTTAACAAAGGAAATAAACCAAAGGCAAGTCAAGTTAACCGCCTCATTAACAAATGCGATCTAAGTTTGGTAGGTAGAAGGTAAAATTCTTAGCATGCAGAATGAATAAATTTAGGAAAGTTTATATTGTGAACAATTCCCATGTACCATTCGCAAATAACATCCTGCCAATAAAGACTTTGCAAGACATGGACATCATGATAAGAAGATTCATAAGGGGAGATAAGGAAAACAAATGGATTATTCACTGGACTAATTGGAATACTATGCCGACCCCTAAAAACAAAGGTGGTCTTAGTTAGACAACCTTACTCTAAGGGACATGGTATGACAACTAAGCTGGCTCTGGGAATTCAAAATGTAATCCACATTTTAGGTTAGATTATGTAAGCAAAAGTATAGAAGGAAGATGAGAGGTGAACAATTCCTCGCAACAAGATAGGAATCACATTTATGGAAAGAATTGTAAAAAAATCAACAATGGACATTTGAGGATGGGGATTATGTGATTGGAGATGGAAAGTATATAAAATTTTGGTGTAACTAATGGTCAACTTGGGGAACTACCAAATGTGTTTTATGGGCCATACAAGGAACAAGCACTGAAGGTGACCATCTAATAATAGAGACAAGATAAAATAACATGGAACAAAAACACTATCAAGTACCCAATATAAGATTGGCTATAGTCAAACATTGATCTTATATTTTTATCAACACCATGAAGGTTGACCATTGTTTCTCATTGAATGGTAAACAACAGCCTCTCCTTAAGGAAATCTTTACAAAATTAGTGAATAGGTAGCTTATTGATAACTCTGATTTTAAACATATTTCACATGGTGATTTTATAGTATTTTCCTTACATTTTTTGGTTTTCTTTAAAGAAATTAATACTTAATTGAGTAAAATTTTGATTTCAAGGTTTGAACGGATTCTTGGATCGAAAACGAAGAAAAGTAATCAAGTTTCACTCAATTCGGAGTTCAAATGAAAAAGTTATGAAGTTACATAGTTTGGGACATGACCATGTCCCAAGCTGTGTCTATGGAGGGAAATTGGCTAGGGGCAGAAAGTTACACGACCTAGGGATACGGTCATGTCCCAGGTCGTGTTTGGTAAAGAAAACGAAAACCTTTTGATACACTATAAAAGGACATATTAGGGTTTCAAAAGAAAACAAGAGACATTAGAGAAGAGAAGAGACTTGAGGAGAAGGAGAAGAAAAAGGTGAAAGCAACAATGACTTCAAGATCGGAGAGATTTTTCATCAATCAAAGGGGTTTTTCATGTTTTATTTTATGTTT
This sequence comes from Lumnitzera racemosa, assembly GCA_024138005.1. Taxonomy (NCBI): domain Eukaryota; kingdom Viridiplantae; phylum Streptophyta; class Magnoliopsida; order Myrtales; family Combretaceae; genus Lumnitzera; species Lumnitzera racemosa. The sequence goes on from JAMXBC010000011.1 coordinate 87,070,944, forward strand.
TTGATGGAACTCATTTTTTAGATTCATTATGATAGTTTAGAATTCGTGTATTTAGGATTATGGAACGTAGGGTTTCATGTAACTCTTGGGTTGATTTAGAATTCTCAATAAAGTTTCTATCTTTGCTTGATTCAATTATGTCGTTTAATTATTAATTGATATTTCTAGAATATCAATATATAATATTTCTAGAATATCAATATATGATATTATGCATGTTGATTGAGAAATTACATATATAATTAGATTTTTACATAATTGGAAAGAATTACATGTATACTTAGAGATAAGATACATGTTTCTTCTGGAAAGTTAATTATTTGTGTGGGAATTCATTATACATTAATGCAATTCTAAATTATATTACTAAGTGAAGAGATTTCGGTAATTAATTTAGGATTATGGTTAATATACTTGAGAAAGGTATTAACTTTAATTGTGAATCCCTCCGGTCAAGAATAATAGAAATTGAATTGAATATATTTTAAGCGGTCACATGTTAAACACTAGGAGAAATAATTCCTAAATACGTTATTTCATACTTGAAGTCGTTCTCAATTTTATTACTTTTTAAATTGCTTAATCAAGTCCCATAATTAGTTTAGTTTAGTTTGTTAATTTCAGTATTTTTAATTCATTTAACTCATCATAATTTTTCGAAAGCTAAGGTCAATATTAGTATTCGAAGTTTCCGAGGGATCGACTCGGACTTACATCCACTATATTAAAACCGATAGGTGCACTTGTCTGATATCACTTATAACTTATGATGACACAAATTGGATTTGGAAACTAGAGTGAAATTGTTCCTTTGGAGAGCTTGTAGAGATGAACTATGATGGGAGATAATTTGCATAGAATCTTAACCTTAAGCTCATACAAGTGCCTAAGATGCAACACCCAAATGAAAACTTGGAACTTTGTCGTCATGCCCTAATTTAGCCAACTAATAAAGATAAATTATACAACATGCCCCTTAATAATTGGCTTAAAGCAAACAGTAGATGTTCAAAAAGAGAAAACCAACAATTTAGGTCTGGAGTAAAGTTCACATTTACAACTTAGTTTATCTAGAAACATAGGAATAAAACTACTTTTCATTGCGACCAACCATCCCAATGGCTAATACAAGGCTGGAGATGTAAGGCGGATGGATACTAGGCAACAATGAAAGTAAAAACCAAACTTGTACACAAGCATTCATTCTTGTCAGCAAGGATTCATCCTATTTGTCTATACTACTGGCAAAGGAAAGATAAAATCAAAACATGTACATTTTTGAGAATGTCTCCATCTTTGTGTTCATAAATTCAATTGTAAACTTAAAGCAAGAATAATTGGTAACATTAATATGCAAGGTTTTGCTCATACCCAGTTGAGAGAAGGAGTATGAATGATTGATCCACTCCAACGAAGTAGCCCTTGTTCAACCAAAATATTCTTGAGTTCATCACATCTTGAGTCAAAAGTATATATAAGGGCTCCATCTTTAAAACCAATATTTCTTGTCAAGAGTAGTACCCCATCTTTTACAGACCCCAACACATTAAAATTAAAATTTTTGAAATCATTTTGTAGGAGATGTCTATCTATTTCCTTTACCCAAGATGCTTCAATCCCATATTCCTTCATGATCCAAATTTGTAAGATTAGTGTTTGCAAAGCTTGAGTATGAATGACGCAATGACACCTTCCAAACTCAGTTAGATGCAATTTTCCTTTATTACCTAGACAAGGAGGTGTTGATATTGGTATGAGCTTCTCATCACCTAAGTCAAACGAGATTATACCAAAAGATGATAAGTCCAATGGAGTCTTCCTTTGACAAAGAGTGCAGGTCTATCAATCAAAGGAAAAGCTGCCACCCCTATACTCCTCCAATTTGTGCTTCCGTTGCTACCACAATCACATACTCTGACCTCTAAACTATCATCTTCAACCACGACCACTTTAAATAATTTAGTAATTTCATCGAATCCGAAACCTCACATCAGGTCACTGAAGTTTAGGCGCATGGAGAAAAGCATATGTTGACAAGTCGATGGGTTCATCACGAAAATCTTGGAGCGCCTTCTATTGACTAGACATAGTAGGCCATTACAAGAACCGATGAAAACTAAGGTATCAAGACTAGGGACGTGTGGCCACTCGGTCGTGATCACCCGATGGCTTGTTTGGTCGGCTAAGTCCATCACGTACAACGTGGATCCCATTTTCAGTACGAGTACACGGTTTTCATGAGGTCTGGACATGGAATTAGAGTTATGCAGTCGACGGAATAATGGGTCCTTAAGGATGTTATACCATCTTTTGCAAACGTATCTTAGTTTTGGCAAATCAATGGTTGGAACTCTAGATAGGATGTCCATGATCAATTCAGCTTGAAGAGAGTCCATCCTGCGGTCGAACGTTTTTCTCAGCATGTAAAAGAAAAATGAAATGCTAAATGAGTGAGAAGAGAAGAGAAAGCGTTCTGGAACCGGAAGAAAATGCTTGTTCAGATTTTGGAACGAGAGAGAGGGGCGGATAAAGTTCACCTATAAGCGATGTACATTCATGCGCCCAAGATGGGACGTCGAAGCAAGAGCACTCGGTTTCTACATTGCATATGGGAAGAAATAACGTCTTATATTCTAATTAGTAGACTGTTCACCCGTAACGTCTATGTTGAAAATTAAAAGAAAAACAAATATGCATATATTATGAGTGTTTTAAAATTTTTAGATTAAAGTATAAGTTTTTCAATTTAAATAATTTATTTCTAGAATTTTTTTGACAACTTTTAATCGAATAAAACTTTTTAACAATTTCTAATATAATTATTAAGCAAATAAATAAGTAAGGGACTGAAATGTATCTATATGAAATGAACAAAATATTAAAATTATGAATAAAAATTATATTTATAATAGTGAGATATATATATATATATATGTATGTGTGTGTGGAAGAGGTGAGTTTAAGAAGTGAGAGATGGAGAGAAATAAAATGGATAGTTAGGATAATAGAAAGAGAGTAAGAGAAATATAATAAAATTTTATACTAAAATTTGTGGAATTAAATAGTAATTATATAATAGTTATTTTCTTCTTTTCTTTTAAATAATATAGATATCCCATATAATTATTTTTATAATATGTACAACATAAATTTTTCAGGGATATTTTCATTAAAAAAAGGCGATGTAATTATACAAACTCTCATGGTTAAATAATATATATAAACTAACTTTATATAGAAACAAATATCAAACATTTTATGTGAAATTACATTGAGGGATTCAATTATTAATTTTCCAATGATGTCTAGATTATATAGTTTGTAGAGTAATATCTAAATTATTTAAATATATGTATATGAATATAGTTGATGATAAATATGATGAACGAGTATTAATGACACACGTTAATGCCGCCATAATATTAATTAGACTACAACTAGGCAATACGTTAAACTACAACTGGCGTGATGCCGAATCCCCATAAAAAAGCTGCTTTTCAGAATTTTACTCTCCAAATAGCATGACAATTAATGCCTTGAATTTGAAATAAGGTTAATGATCACTGACGAAAATAGCAATAATAATTATAATAAATATAGCAATTAATAAGCAAGCATATTATTGGCATTTTTATTTGTATATATCCATTAGCTTTACGAAGAAAACTCTAAGAAGGGCCATACACTTTTTTCCAATTATTTGTGAATGTTTAGTTTCTTGAACCTTGTATTTTACTAAGTAAAAAACTTGAATAAAAATATGTTTCGTTATATTTGTAAACACCTAATTTTTGCCATTCTATAGTCTTAGTTTTTAGTTTTACAAAAATGGTCTTAATTTAAAAAAATAAAAAAAATAAAAAATAACAAATAATGAAAATACAAAAAAAAAATAAATAAGAAAAGGAAAAATTATAAAGATTTCGTAGATTTTAAGTATTAGCCAGCTCATGGAGCGCTTCGACCGTCTTGGTGAGTCAGCTCAATAAGGGCACGATGCAAGTTTTCCTTCAATTTTTTAGGTTTTAGCCAGCTCATGGGGCGCTTTGACCATTTTGGAAAGTCAGCTCATTAAGGGCACGATCCAAGTTTTCGTTCAAATTTTTTTAAGTCTTAGCCAGCTCATGGGGCGCTTTGACCGCCTTGGAGAGTCATCTCATTACAGGCACGATCCAAGTTTTCCTTTAAATTTTTTTTTAGGTCTTAGCCAGCTCATGGGGTGCTTTGACCGCCTTGGAGAGTCAGCTCATTAAGGGCACGATTCAAGTTTTCCTTTAATTTTTTTTTAAGTCTTAGCCAGCTCATGGGGAGCTTTGACCACCTTGGAGAGTCAGCCCATTAAGGGCACGATCTAAGTTTTCCTTCATATTTTTAGGTCTTAGCTAGCTCATGGGGCGCTTTGACCGTCTTGGTGAGTCAGCTCATTAAGGGCACGATCCAAGTTTTCTTTCAAATCTTTAGGTCTTAGCCAGCTCATGGGGCGCTTTGACCGCCTTGGAGAGTCAGCTCATTAAGGGCATGATCCAAGTTTTCCTTCAAATCTTTAGGTCTTAATAAGCTCATAGGGCGCTTTGACCACCTTGGAGAGTCAGCTCATTAAGGGCACGATCCAAGTTTTCCTTATTATTTTTTAGGACTTAGCCAGCTCATGGGGCGCTTTGACCGCCTTGGAGAGTCAGCTCATTAAGGGCACGATTCAAGTTTTCCTTTAAATCTTTAGGTCTTAGCCAGCTCATGGGACGCTTTGACCGCCTTGGAGAGTCAACTCATTAAGGGCACGATCCATGTTTTCCTTCATAATTTTTAGGTCTTAGCTAACTAATGGGGTGCTTTGACCGCCTAGGAGAGTCAGCTCATTAAAGGCACAATTCAAGTTTTCCTTTAAATCTTTAGGTCTTAGCCAGCTCGTGGGGAGCTTTGACCGCCTTGGAGAATCAGCTCATTAAAGGCACGATCCAAGTTTTCCTTCAAATCTTTAGGTCTTAGCCAGCTCGTGGGGCGCTTTGACCGCTTTGGAGAGTCAGCTTATTAAGAGTACGATTTAAGTTTTCCATCAAATCTTTAGGTCTTAGCCAGCTCATGGGGCGCTTTGACCGCCTTGGAGAGTCAGCTCATTAAGGGCACGGTCCAAGTTTTCCTTTAATTTTTTTTTTAGGTCTTAGTCAGCTCATGGGGCGCTTTGACCACCTTGGAGAGTCAGCTCATTAAGGGCACGCTCCAAGTTTTCCTTCAAAATTTTTTTAGGTCTTAGCCAGCTCATGGGACGCTTTGACCGCCTTGGAGAGTCAGCTCAATAAGGGCACGATCCAAGTTTTCCTTTAAAATTTTTTTTAGGTCTTAGCCAGCTCATGGGGCGCTTTGACCACCTTGGAGAGTCAGCTCATTAAGGGCACGATCCAAGTTTTCCATTAAAATTTTTTTAGGTCTTAGCCAGCTCATGGGGCGCTTTGACCGCCTTGGAGAGTCAACTCATTAAGGGCACGATCCAAGTTTTCCTTCATGTTTTTTAGGTCTTGGCCAGTTCATGGGGCTCTTTGACCACCTTGCAGAGTCAGCTCATTAAGGGCACGATCCAAGTTTTCCTTCATGTTTTTTAGGTCTTAGCCAGCTCATGGGGCGCTTTGACCGCCTTGGAGAGTCAGCTCATTAAGGGCACATTCTAAGTTTTCCTTCAAATCTTTAGGTTTTGGCTAGCTCGTGGGGCACTTTGACCGCCTTGGAGAGTCAGGTCATTAAAGGCACGATCCAAGTTTTCCTTCATGTTTTTTAGGTCTTAGCCAGCTCAAGGGGTGCTTTGACCGCCTTAAAGAGTCAGCTCATTAAGGGCACGATCCAAGTTTTCCTTCAAATCTTTAGGTCTTAGCCAGCTCATGGGGCGCTTTGACCGCCTTGGAGAGTCAGCTCATTAAGAGCACGATCCAAGTTTTCCGTCAAATCTTTAGGTCTTAGCCACCTCATGGGGCGCTTTGACCGCCTTAGAGAGTCAGCTCATTAAGGGCACGATCCGAGTTTTCCTTTAAATTTTTTTTAGGTCTTAGCCAGCTCATGGGGTGCTTTGACCGCCTTGGAGAGTCAGCTCATTAAGGGCACGATCCAAGTTTTCCTTCAAAATTTTTTTAGGTCTTAGCCAGCTCATAGGGCGCTTTGACCGCCTTGGAGAGTCAGCTCATTAAGGGCACGATCCAAGTTTTCCTTCATGTTTTTTAGGTCTTAGCCAGCTCATGGGGCGCTTTGACCGCCTTGGAGAGTCAGCTCATTAAGGGCACGATCCATGTTTTCCTTCATGTTTTTTAGGTCTTAGCCAGCTCATGGGGCGCTTTGACCGCCTTGGAGAGTCAGCTCATTAAGGGCACGATCCAAGTTTTCCTTTATGTTTTTTAGGTCTTAGCCAGCTCAAGGGGCGCTTTGACCGCCTTGGTGAGTCAGCTCATGAAGAGCACGATCCAAGTTTTCTTCATTATCTTTAGGTCTTAGACAGCTTATGGGCCGCTTTGACCACCTTGGTTAGTCAGCTCATCAAGGGCACGACCAAGTTTCTCGTTATTCTTTCACAAAGGCACTTCCCATTGTAGTTCTAACCTTCATCAAGTGACTTAACGTTCCTTAGGATAAAGTCATCTTGAGGCAAAAGCGGTGTCTCTTTTATCTTTGTGGCAAAGTTTTGCTCAAACTTCACCACAAAGAGGGGCAGCTGTAGATACCTAATTTTTGCCATTCCATAGTCTTTGTTTTTATTTTTACAAAAAGGGTCCTAATTCAAAAAAATAAGAAAAAATAAAAATTAAAAAATAATGAAAATACAAAAAAAAATTAGAAAAGGAAAAATTATAAATATTTCGTAGATTTTTAGAAAAGTAATTTATATTAGGAATAATTAGTTTAATGTTGGTGTTAATTTTAGCTTAGTTAAAAATTTTTAGTTTAGGGATTTAGATAATTTAAATATAATTTAATGAATGTTAAGAAACAGGTCAACGGCCTAACGGATAAATAGCGGAGCGCTTGGGTGGATTTAGTTGGAGTCACAGGTTCGAGCCTCTACAGGTACTAATGTCTTTATTTTTCTATCTTTGCAAAAGAATCATATCTAATTAAATCATATGGGTTTAGCTAAATCAAATTTGAATTTAGTTTAATCTAAAAAGAGAACCATAACGAAAAGGCAAGGGATCAGCATCAAAAATCGAAAAATCTGCTTCATCATTAACGTGCAGCAAGAAAGCAACGGTCCCCTGGATGTATTCCCGACAGCTGCTATAGCCTGATCAATTGGAGAAATCCGCGACAGCATCCCCTGCGCCTGGAGAAATCCCAACTTCGCCTGGAGAAATCCTAACTTCGCCTGGAGAAATCCCTGACAGCTGCTATAGGCGACAGCATCCCCTAGACGACACGGATTGAAAAATTTACGTAGCAGCTACGATAGCGCCCCCTCTCTCTCTTCCGCACACACGACAGTCATTAGCCCATCCTCTACCATGCCTGCTGCACGTCTGAGTTCCAGTTTACGGAGCAGCAGATCCTCAACGCCCCACGGCCAACAGCAACAGCAGTAGATCCACGCCTGCTGTACGTCTGAGTTCCACTCCAGACAGCAGCAGATCCTTGACGCCCCACGGCCAACAGCAACAATAGCAGATTGGTCTACACAGTAGGCCATTCCACGCAGCAGACCCAACGCTACAGCTAAAACATCAACTTAGGTTCGGTTGCTTAATTTTTACTTTATTTCATTACTGTTGATTGATTGATTGATTTATTTATTATTATTATTATTACCGTATGATTATTATTTTATTAGATCCTTATTTATTTATGTTAATATATAAGTAGTTATGTATATAATGGCTTAGTAGATTCTTTTAAGTATTAGTTTTATAGGTTAAATGTATTATATTCCACTGTAGCTAGTTGTTTGCTAATAACAATATAGATATATATATTAACTTAGGTTTTTTTTTAAGTTTTTTATGATTTCCTCACTTAGAAAATTGATTTATTTTGAAAAAAAAAATAATCATATTTTTTTTTAAATAGGATTTTTGGAGAGTTTTTTTTTATAAAACAATAACATTTAAGAGTTAGGACCCCATTAATTTTTTTTAAATAAACCGAAATAAATTAAAACGTAAACTCAGTCAGTTTTCAAAATTAAAATCAACCAACAAATTAAAGTTTTTTTAGAACTACAATCGTCTGATTCCGATTAGCGGGTACGTACGCACCTTCGGGGCGACGATAAAATATGTAATTTTTCTAAATTAGAAAATCATTTTGACGTTGATAAAATAAAAAAAAATCTTTAATTGACTTCTTTTCTATGGTTAGACATCTTTTTCATAGTTTAGGTATCTTTTTCATAGTTTAGGTATCTTTTTCATAGTTTAGGTATCTTTTTCATAGTTTAGATATCTTTTCTATAGTTTAGATGTCTTTTCCATAGTTTAGATTTCTTTTTTATGATTCAGACATCTTTTCTATGATTCAGATATTTTTTCTATGATTCAGACATCTTTTCTATGATTCAGACATCTTTTCTATGATTAGGAAATTTTTTCTTTCTTTCTTTCTTTTTTTTTTTAATTTTTAAGCATCTTTTTTATATAAAAGTTTTATCGTGTAGAACATTGCATATTTCATAAAATCTTTAGGGCTTTTCTTGAAAATAAAAAAATTTATCACTTAGTTATTTTAAATAAAAATTTTAATTTGGTGCTTTTCAAAAATTAGGTTTTTAGTGTTTTTTTTTAATTAGGAATAAAAATTAGGCTTCTAAGGATTTTTCTTAATAAAAATAAAATGGTTAATAAAGACGTAAATTCAACCAATCATTTTTTATAAAAAGAATCAACACATTAAAGTTTTCGAAAAGAACTACGATCATCTGATCCCGGCTAGCAGGTACGTAGGTACCCTCGGGGCGACGATAAAATACGTAAAAACTTTGTTTTCTTTTTCCTTTTTATTTTATTTATTTATTTTAAATATTATAGTTAGAAAAATAATCCTAATTTCAGTAAATAAATAGTGGTACCCGTTAGGGTTTAATAGGTTAGCCCTTGAATTTAGAACCTTCTGGTTCTTCATTGAATTTGAAATCAAAGGCTGGTAACCAAATCGTGATCAATCCACCTAATTGGTTACGATTTCTTTTTCTTTTCCCGACTTTAGTCGGGTGGCGATTCCAAAAATTATTTTTAATAAAAAAACCGGAATTTCTCAATTTCTTTAGTCGAGGATTAATATTAAATGGGTTAGGGTTTAGTATTAATCAAGAAATGAGAAATTAATTTTAAACAAGAACTGAAAAATCAGACTCGACAGTTTGGTGACTCCACTGGGGACCGCTAGAGGGCTAGCCATTAGAAGTTACCGAAAATAGGATTATTTAAAAAAATGAAATAATAAAAAATAAAAAAGAACTTAGGTATGTTATTTGATGTATTTGTTTATTTTATTTACTAACATTTTCTTGTTGTGGCATTTTATTTAAGGGGGAATTTTGGGGGGTTTTACTTTTACTTTGTTTTTTGCATCATAAATGCATAGTAGACACGGTCAGAACCAGGCCGTCTTAGGATCTTAAGAGGGGAGCCATTGTGTAAGTTTCATATGTTATGGGGCAACTACCTTCCGGGGCCGATCAGGCTACCCCACTCAAGTTCAGATGCGACTACAGAAACGTTGCTTTGAAAAAAAACAGTGGTTGCAGAACTTGAGAACCTTTAGCACCTACCCTTTTGCATTACACAAAACTTTTTTTCAAAAATAACAAGTACTTTTGATGTGGCAAACCTAAATGGATAAGGGCAGTTGTGAAGTTGTAGTTGTAATATTTCCTTGTGCATAATTTGTAATAATTTTATGTAAAGTTTAGATTACATTGTAATTGTAATTTTAATTTTGATTTTTATCAGTCATGGCTATATCGAGTCAAAGGGCTTCCAAACAAATCCACATCTACCCACTTCATTGGCCTTAAAAGATACTCTAGATATGGATATAACTTTTTAGCCTAAATAAGTAAGAATTCATTAGGAACAAGATTGGGCTCATCTTGCCCCTATAGAAGAGCCCTATAAATATTACTATAGTAAGGGCTTTAGTACATCTATTAGGGCTCGAATCTATCACTTTGGGCCTACATCAGCTAAGCCCAACCCTCACAGAGTAAATAAAAAACAAAACATAAAAATAAAAAAAGAAGCCAAACGAAAAGAATCCAACTTGTAAAATAATAGTACCTAGTATTCTACCCACCTGAAATATTCATTCTTTTAGGTAAATTCAACATTTTGCAAATAGCCTTCTCCATTTGGCATAAATAAGATTTAGATATTTTTTTTGTTTAGTCTTTTATTCTTCAGAATTCCTCATTTGTAAATAGACTCTCAGTAATGTTGTTCTCGGCTTGTATATTTTTCCATGAAACCAATCTTCCGTAATCATCTATTCACAATTCCATCACTCGGTCTTTGTAACACAAAAGCCCTAACTTTTCCTCTCTCTCTTTAAAAAAAAATAAAAAAACAAAGAAGATTAGAGAAAAGAAAGAAAAAAGAAGGAAAGAAATAGAAAGAAAGTTGCTAACGGTTACAAATCCTTATAGGGTTCGGGATAAACACAATCACTTGACCCATTAAGGCAACTAACCTAAACAGATATACTTGGCTTGAGAAAATAACCAACTAAACCCGAACCCTAGCCCATCAAGATGATTTAACCAACTCAATGCCCTTGAGCCATCAAGTCCAACCAGGAACCGAGTCAAAACGCAAAGCCATGAAACATTATCCTAAGCTTGATCCTCGGTACAAACAAAAAGGGCAATTCATTAGTCTCTTCTATTTCAAAGTTGTCAGTTCTAGCCCATTCAAACTCTAAAGAACCTAACCCAAAGTCACATATGAAAGCCTAAGGGCGTTAAGACCTATAAGTCTGGGGCATGGGGCATTTAGTCGTTGAAATTTCACAACTGGGGCATGTTTTAAGGAATTGGGGAGTAAGGTCCGTCATCACCTTAAGGTCAATCCATCCTTATGTAAGGAATTGGTAACTTACTTTTAAAAGGTTTTGAATGAAAAGAGGCGAGCTATATCCTATATACTAACCCTTAAACACTTTGAGAGTTAAGTGACATCATTGTGAGGATATTTTGGACTCATTCCTTAAAGGAGGTCCATTTTGAATTTGATACGCAGATCGAAATGAAGTTAGGCGTTCATTTTCAAATCCCAAATACAGTTATCTTTTGATAACCCTGTTAGACTGATCTGAAGACATTTCAAATGTAAACCCTATCAAGAACCACCCTACAATAGGGCAATTCGAAGGTTAGGATCATTAATTAGGAGATAAGGATAAAAATGATTTGTGCTTACCCTAGTAATAACAATTCAAGGATAATTTTTGTTTTCGATAAATTGTTTTCTTTGAAGAAGAGTTAACATTTTTTCCAAATACCCCAAAGGCCACATATACCTTACCTAAGCCAATGCACTTTGAACCTATACCTATGGATTTAGGGCTTTGATTCATCCAAAGACAAAAACTTGACAAAAGAGACAGTTATTTTTTGGGAGACAAAAGAAGGAAATGAAATGAAATTTAAAAAAAAAAGAAAAAATAAAGAAAAGAAAAAAAAGAAGAAAAAAAAAAGAAAAAAGAAAAGAAAAAAAAGAAAAAGAAAAAAAAATAGGATAAAGGAAAATGAAGAAATACCCAAATATTGGGCTTGAGAAAATCTCTAATCAAAGAAGGCTTAAGTTGCTCAAAATATACAAGGCCTTGATCGCATTCCCAACCAAAACCACAAAACCTCATATTCATTCAAAATCATGTTCTCAACCACAAACCAAAGACTCCATATTCAGTTCAAAATCACACTCTAAATCATAAACATAAACCCTTTCTATCTACTCAATTCTCAAACACAAGACCTTCCCACCCACGATACCTCCCTACTCAAAGCTTTTCCAATTTTGAAGAATAATTTATCTAAGATAAAAATTATTTTTGAAACTAGGGCAAGCGCACATCTAGTTCATTCCTAAGGGTTCTTGACTTGTACCTCCGGGTTGGACGAAAGCACTTCTTTCAAAATAGGCCCTCTTAATTAACTTCTTTTAAAACCATTTGACCAAAGCCCAATTTACAATACTGAACCCAAAAAGACCTAACAGATCAATAAGAGTGTATCACTTACAAACTGGATTATAATTTCTAGAATAGTAATCAAGAGTGAAATCCGGACTGAGAGTGTGTAAGGAAGTCCTCTTTGACTAAACTAATCGTGAGTTACCTTTTCCTTACGAAATGAATATTTAAGGCTTATCCAAGAAGCTCATTGTTACAAACTAGGGTGGATATGTGATAACCTACATGATTATAGCGTTTGCCTTTTAAATAGGAATTTGTATCCGTTAGAAAACTTTCATGGAAAAAGAGAAAAAAAGAAAATGAAAAGACATGAAAAGGAGAGAGAGAAAGCGGAGGCTTGTTACAAGTTTTTCCATTCATTTTCCAGTTTATAGTGGCTAAATTTTCAATTCATGTTATAAACAGTGTTCACCAAATTCCTCGTTTGTAAATTTCTCAAATCAAGAGTTTTTTTTTTTCCTTTCAAGTTGGCTATGTTCCTCAGTTTGCTTTCAACTCTCAGTAGAGCTTAAACGAATCCGAAGGGTGCTTACCCTTTATCCGTTTTCTTAAGGATATAGCCAGCTCATAGTGCACTGTTCCTATCCATATCTTCTTTAGCGCTTCAGTCAGCTTATGGAGCGCTATCCAGGTTCAATGGTTCATTTAAGGATCTAACCAGTTCATAGAGCGTAATCCCAATCCTAATCTAAAGTTTCTTAAGCTTCCGGCTGGCTCCCAAAACACAGTCCCAACTTGTAATCTCCTAGGGAACAAGCCAACTCGTAGAGCGTAATACTAATCCAGAGTTTCTTAAACTCCCAGTAGTATGATTCATAGAACGTTACCCGACTCAAAATTTCATCAAGGGATTTAGTAAGCTCAAGAAGTGCTATCCCAATTCAAGTTTTCCTTCAATTTTTCTAGGTCTTAGCCAGCTCAAGGGGTGCTTTGACCGCCTTAGAGAGTCAGCTTATTAAGGGCATGATCCAAGCTTTCCTTCAAATTTTTTTAGGTCATAGCCAACTCATAGGGTGGTTTGATCGCGTTAGAGAGTCAGCTTATTAAGGGCACGATCCAAGTTTTCCTTCAAATTTTTTAGGTTTTAGCCAGCTCATGGGGCACTTTGACAGCCTTGGAGAGTCAGTTAATTAAGGGCACGATGCAAGTTTTCCTTCAAATTTTTTTAGGTCTTAGCCAGCTTAAGTAGTGCTTTGACTGCCTTGGGGAGTCAGCTTATCAAGGGCATGATCCAAGTTTTCCATCAAATTTTTTTAGGTCATAGCCAGCTCATGGGACGCTTTGACCGGCTTGGAGAGTCAGCTCATTAAGGGCAAGATCCAAGTTTTCCTTCAAATTTTTTAGGTCTTACCCAGCTCATGGAGCGCTTTGACAGCCTTGGAGAGTCAGCTCATTAAGGGCACGATCCAAGTTTTCCTTAAAATTTTTTTAGGTCTTAGCCAGCTCATGGGGCGCTTTGACCGCCTTGGAGAGTCATCTCATTAAGTGCACGATCCAAGTTTTCCTTTAAATTTTTTTTAGGACTTAGCCAGCTCATGGGGCGCTTTGACCGCCTTGGAGAGTCAGCTCATTAAGGGCACGATCTAAGTTTTCCTGAATATTTTTAGGTCTTAGCCAGCTCATGGGGCGCTTTGACCGCCTTGGAGATTCATCTCATTAAGGGCATAATCTAAGTTTTCCTCAATATTTTTAGGTCTTATCCAGCTCATGGGGCGCTTTGACCGCCTTGGACAGTCAGCTCATTAAGGGCACAATCCAAGTTTTCCTTTAAATCTTTAGGTCTTAGCCAACTCATGGGGCGCTTTGACCGCCTTGGAGAGTTAGCTCATTAAGGGTATAATCCAAGTTTTCCTTTACATCTTTAAGTCTTAGCCAGCTCATGGGGCACTTTGACCGCCTTGGAGAGTCAGCTCATTAAGGGCACGATCAAAGTTTTCCTTCATGTTTTTTAGGTCTTAGACAGCTCATGGGGCGCTTTGACAGCCTTGGAGAGTCAGCTCATCAAGGGCACGATCAAAGTTTTCCTTTAAATCTTTAGGTATTAGCCAGCTCATGGGGCGCTTTGATCGCCTTGGAGAGTCAGCTCATTAAGGGCACGATCCAAGTTTTCCTTTAAATCTTTAGGTCTTAGCCAGCTCATGGGGCGCTTCGACCGCCGTGGAGAGTCAGCTTATTAAAGGCACGATCCAGGTTTTCCTTTAAATTTTTTTAGGTCTTAGCCAGCTCATGGGGCGCTTTGACCGCCTTAGGGAGTCATCTCATTAAGGGCACGATCCAAGTTTTCCTTTAAATCTTTTTTAGGACTTAGCCAACTCATGGGGCGCTTTGACCGCCTTGGAGAGTCTGCTCATTAAGGGCACGATCTAAGTTTTCCTCAATATTTTTAGGTCTTAGCCAGCTCATGGGGCGCTTTGACCGCTTTGGAGATTCAACTCATTAAGGGCACGATCTAAGTTTTCCTCAATATTTTTAGGTCTTAGCCAGCTCATGGGGCGCTTTGACTGCCTTGGAGATTCAGCTCATTAAGGGCACAATCCAAGTTTTCCTTTAAATCTTTAGGTCTTAGCCAGCTCATGGAGCGCTTTGACCGCCTTGGAGAGTCAGCTCATTAAGGGCACGATCCAAGTTTTCCTTCATGTTTTTTAGGTCTTTGCCAGCTCATGAGGCGCTTTGACTGCCTTGGAGAGTCAACTCATTAAGGGCACGATCCAAGTTTTTCTTCTTGTATCTTTAGGTCTTAGCCAGCTCATGGGGTGCTTTGACCGTCTTGGAGAGTCATTGCATTAAGGGCATGATCCAAGTTTTCCTTCAAATCTTTAGGTCTTAGCCAGCTCATGAGGCGCTTTGACCGCGTTGGAGAGTCAGCTCATTAAGGGCACGATCCAAGTTTTCCATCATGTTTTTTATGTTTTAGCTAGCTCATGGGGCGCTTTGACCGTCTTGGAGAGTCAGCTCATTAAGGGCACGATCCAAGTTTTCCTCTATATTTTTAGGTCTTAGCCAGCTCTTGGGGCGCTTTGACCGCCTTGGAGATGCAGCTCATTAAGGGCACGATCCAAGTTTTCCTTTAAATCTTTAGGTCTTAGCCAGCTCATGGGGCGCTTTGACTGCTTTGGAGAGTCAGCTCATTAAGGGCACGATCCAAGTTTTCCTTTAAATCTTTAGGTCTTAGGCAGCTCATGAGGCGCTTTGACCGCCTTGGAGAGTCAGCTCATTAGGGGCGCGATCCCTGTTTTCCTTCATAATTTTTAGGTCTTAGCTAGCTCATTGGGCGCTTTGACCACCTTGGAGAGTCAGCTCATTAAGGGTACGATCCAGGTTTTCCTTCATGTTTTTTATGTCTTAGCCAGCTCATGGGGCGTTTTGACCGCCTTGGAGAGTCATCTCATTAAGGGCACAATCCAAGTTTTCCTTTAAATCTTTAGGTCTTAGCTAGCTCATGGGCCGCTTTGACCGCGTTGGAGAGTCAGCTCATCA
The DNA here is from genome assembly GCA_024138005.1 of Lumnitzera racemosa. NCBI lineage: Eukaryota > Viridiplantae > Streptophyta > Magnoliopsida > Myrtales > Combretaceae > Lumnitzera > Lumnitzera racemosa. Next base: position 87,086,580 of record JAMXBC010000011.1, read on the forward strand.
GGGCACGATCCAAGTTTTCCTTTAAATCTTTAGGTCTTAGCCAGCTCATGGGGCGCTTTGACCGCCTTGGAGAGTCAACTCATTAAAGGCACGATCCAAGTTTTCGTTCAAATTTTTTTAGGTCTTTGCCAGCTCATTGGGTGCTTTGACCGCTTTGGAGAGTCATCTCATTACGGGCACGATCTAAGTTTTCCTTTAAATTTTTTTTAGGTCTTAGCCAGCTCATGGGGCGCTTTGACGGCCTTGTGGAGTTAGCTCATTAAGGGCACGATCTAAGTTTTCCTTTAAATCTTTAGATCTTAGCCAGCTCATGGGGCGCTTTGACCGCCTTGGAGAGTCAGCTCATTAAGGGCACGATCTAAGTTTTCCTTCATGTTTTTTAGGTCTTTGCCAGCTCATGGGGCGCTTTGACCGCCTTGGAGAGTTAACTCATTAAGGGCACGATCTAAGTTTTTCTTCTTGTATCTTTAGGTCTTAGCTAGCTCGTGGGGTGCTTTGACCGCCTTGGAGAGCGCATTAAGGGCATAATCCAAGTTTTCCTTTAAATCTTTACGTCTTAGCCAGCTCATGGGGTGCTTTGACCTCCTTGGAGAGTCAGCTCATTAAGGGCACGATCCAAGTTTTCCTTCATGTTTTTTATGTTTTAGCCAGCTCATGGGGCGCTTTAACCGTCTTGGAGAGTCAGCTCATTAAGGGCACGATCCAAGTTTTCCTTCATGTTTTTTAGGTCTTAGCCAGCTCAGGGGGCGCTTCGATCGCCTTGGAGTGTCATCTTATTAATGGCACGATCTAAGTTTTCCTTGATGTTTTTTAGGTCTTAGCTAGCTCAAGGGGCGCTTTGACCGCCTTGGTGAGTCAGCTCATTAAGGGTACGATCCAAGTTTTCTTCATTATCTGTAGGTCTTAGACAGCTTATGGGCCGCTTTGACCACCTTGGTTAGTCAGCTCATCAAGGGCACGACCAAGTTTCTCGTTATTCTTTCACAAAGGGATTTCCCATTGTAGTTCTAACCCTCATCAATTGACTTAACGTTCCTTAGGATAGAGTCATCTTGAGGCAAAAACGGTGTCTCTTTTGTCTTTATGGTATAGTTTTGCTCAAACTTCACCACAAAGAGGGGCAGCTGTAGACACCTAATTTTTGCCCTTCCATAGTCTTAGTTTTTATTTTTACAAAAAGGGTCCTAATTCAAAAAAATAAAAAAAATAAAAATTAACAAATAATGAAAATACAAAAAAAAAAAATAAGAAAAGGAAAAATTATAAAGATTTCGTAGATTTTTAGAAAAGTAATTTATATTAGGAATAGTTAGTTTAATGTTGGTGTTAATTTTGGCTTAGTTAAAAATTTTTAGTTTAGGGATTTAGATAGTTTAATATAATTTAATGAATGTTAAGAAACAGGTCAACGGCCTAACGGATAAGTAGCGGAGCGCTTAGGTGGATTTAGTTGGAGGTCACAAGTTCGAGTCTCTACAGGTACTAATGTCTTTATTTTTCTATCTTTGCAAAAGAATCATATCTAATTAAATCATATGGGTTTAGCTAAATCAGATTTGAATCTAGTTTAATCTAAAAAGAGATATAGCCTGATCAATTGGAGAAATCCGCGACAGCATCCCGTGCGCTTGGAGAAATCCATGACAGCTGCTATAAGCGACAGCATCCCCTGGACGACACGGATTGAAAAATTCACGTAGCAGCTATGACAGCGCCCCCTCTCTCTCTTCCGCACACGCGACAGTCATCAGCCCATCTTCTACTATGCTTGCTGCACGTCTGAGTTCCAGTCTACGGAGTAGCAGATCCTCGATGCTCCACGGCCAACAGCAACAATAGCAGATTGGTCTACACAGCAGGCCATTCCACGCAGCAGACCCAACGCTATTTGTTAAGGGGGAAAAAGATGTAATTACTAAAAGATAGTTAAAGAAAATTTTTAAATAGTTTTCTCTCCATCTTTTTGTAATCATTTACTATTATTTTCAAGATTGGGAAATTTTGTGAATTTAATTTTATAAATTATTGTATCTTTTTTTTTCTTTTTTTTTACCATGGTAAGTATTTCTTCTTATTCATGCATAACAAATGATCTTAATCAAGATAGGTGTAATATTTTAAACATGGTGATCTAGATTTATCACCTTAACAAACAATATTTAATTTGAATTATATTATCAAATAATAGTATCACATTTTATTTATTTAAAGTTTGGTTTTATAGAACTTAAAGTGGGATAACTATACAAAGAGTCTTCTATATGTTAGGGTCCTCTATATATATGTTAAAATTCATTGCTATAAGCAAGCCATTTAAGCCTTTCATGTTGATGTAAAAATTCAATTAGTTTCTATTTATTTAAAAGAATCATTTAATTTATCGATATTGTGTTGTTATACAACAATTTCATACACAAATTTTTTATTATTTTATACGTTAATTATTAATTTTCCATTCATTAGATTAATATATGTTGAATGCCTTACCAACTATATCTAATTTAATTAACATTTTTATATAACTTTATTAACACGATGCACCTTTTCCTTATTAGGATAGCTTGAGGAGAGGATAAAACATCCATAAATTCAAAATTTCCAAAGATTACTCTAAATAATTAATTAGTTGGAGATAAATGGGCAATCTTATCATCTCAAGCTTCCTAAAGATAATGCAAGAGATAAAGAGACTTCCTCAAAGAATTACCAAAGAAATCTTTGCAAAAGGGTCCTAAAAATACTCAAAGAGGTTATATTCTTTTTTCCTCAACTTAAGATATTATTCTTTGAGGTATGCTTTTTATTTTTCCATGTTCATTGTGTTTTAACATGGTAAGTTCTACAATGAAGCAAATAAATTATATAAGATTATCTACATTATTATTTCACAATCAATATTTTTGGATAAAGTTATAATTTTTTTTTTTTTGATAAAGTTTCACAATTAATATTCCATGCATTTGGTATATTTGTTTGCATACAGGATATTGGATGTAGCATCTGCTAATATTATTATTGTATATATTTATGTATCCATATATGTATATATGATGTGCGAAATTTAATTGATTATTATGCATTTGCAAACTCTTCTTAAATTTTTGAATTTGAAGTTATAAACCTGAAAATGAGAGAGGAAAAATGAAAAATATTTGAAGATATAAACCGATCGTGTAGATTTTGTCAGAAAGATAAATTGACATTATTTGGATAAAGATAAGGAGCAATTGGTTGTGCTGCAGAATTATGCATCATGGAGCAATCGATGGTACTCAAATCTGTGGAGAGATACAATGATCAGCTTGAGTTTTACAACCGAGAGATCTCATGCCTAAAAAGGGAATATGACAATGAAGGTTTCATTAGTTGCTCCAAATTTAAAGATTCTTGTACAATTAACACAGTTGTAGCACCTGCAACATTAACAATAATAAATACCAGCATATGTTGTGGGGTAAACAAATGAAGTTGACATAACCCAGTTATTGTGCCAATTCCAAGCATGTTAAGAATGCAGAGAATAAATCTAACTACATAAATCCATGTTTACTTAGATCCAGCAACTTTCTTTGCCGGAAAAAAAGTGTTGTTAACAGTCTCACCCAATGTTCCACTCCGAAGTATAGAGCATCCCACACCACCACGTAGAGTACTATTGAACCTACCCAAGAACAAGAAAGGACTTAAACCAGACAATATAGAAGATAAAAAAGCGGAGGATTAAATTAATGAAGATGGTCCACTATAATTGGGATGGCACAACGGCGCCAAGTGTGACCAAAAAGCAAATACACATCACACGCATAATGAAGGAGTAAATGCCCGCCCAACCTATCTTACAGAGCTGCTTTGTGTAAATCAATGCAGTGATTTTTTGAAGCACATATCCATGTGGACCAAGACACAGAAGAAGAACAAGATAAACACGAAACAGGTGAGTCTTGCTTTACCAGTAAAGACTATATCTTTTACTACCATGGAAAAAAGAAAGCTCTACGAAGCATGGAGGCTATCACCTATCATAAAAATATATGGTTGTTCATTAAGATATCAAGTACTAGATCAAATACTCAGTTTCCTACGAAATTTTGCGCAAGGCTTCATGATGATTAGCAGTGGTTATGGCCACTACACTTATTAGTTCTAAAAATGAGGGTGACCTTATGCGAATGATTAGAGAAGATACATGGTTTATCAATGGATACTTTTTAACCATTTGATAATGGTAACCAAACTTTAAGGCATCAAATGCGGATTCTGATTCAGTGGCAGTATGGGTTCGAATAAATGAGTTACCCCTAGAATTTTATGAACTAAATGCCCTACAGAAAATTGAAGAATTTTATGAACTAAAGGCCAACCCCTAGAATCAGTTGGCATACAAGAAGGTGATTAGAAGAAGATTAAATAGGAATAGAGAAAATTTAGTCCAATTGAGCCACGGGCTTTTAGTTTTGTGGGAGATTTTGCAAATGTACTTGTATTGTTGCTGAAAGGTGGTTGGGGCACAAAAGCTCACAGGACCTGAGGTCAACTCTCTTTAAAGCAATGGAGATTTGGCGACTCTAATGTTACCCTTTCTTAGTTGTTTAGGTTGATGTAACATCATCTTAATTGTGTAAATATTTTTGTACACTCTCCTATTTTCCTAATGTTATGTTCATAATGTAGGCTGTGAAATCTTTTCCCACTAAAAGGGCTTTGTCGCTTATTAATTTGCATCAAAGATGGTGCCATCCATGAGACCATTCAAGTTCTATTTCAACTTTTTATTACGATATTCTACATGCTTCTCATTGTCAAACCCACCCATGTATGCCATGATGATGCAATCTAGCCTCTTAGGAAGTATCGTGAGAACCTTCCAGCTAAGAAATTTCAATTTCCTATTAAGCCGAAGAGATGGGACATAGTTGCATTAGAAGATATGAGAAACAAGGAACTTTTCAGTTTTCTTCTTAACTTTCCTTCATAAATAGTCACAAGTTTATTTACCAGTAAATAACCAATAACTTTAATTGCCAACACTCGATTGCCACTCTTCAAAGCTTCAAAATTTACGTTTAAAAGGAAAATCGACCACAATTTCCTTCATCCAAAGAACTTCAGATCCAAGGTACTCATTGACATCATCTAACAATCCATAGGAACACATGTTGGAGCGGCAGGAGGGGCATTAGGATTTTTGACGAATGGATCTACCTTTACCCACACAAGAGAGACAGCAGATGCCAGAAGCACTGACCACAAAACAACGATTGTTGGAGTCTTGTTTTGCCTTCCTATCAGTCCTTTAAGGAAAGGATAGAGATGCATGATAACCCAAAATGCAAAGAAGATCTTGCCAAAGAGTGTTCCCCAGGCTTCATAACCTTTGTTAAGTGCATCAGAGAATCCAGCAACTACTCCTATTATGTTCAAGACAAGGATGGTCGTTGGAGGTATCAAAATTGTTGTCCACTTGACAACATAGAGCTCTCTGAGCTGTGTGTGGTCTGCAGCTTTAGCAATGACATTGAAGCTGGTGTCTAACCCAGCCACTAGCTTTACAAACCCTTGAAAAAGAGCAAATAGATGTGCTGAAACACCACTAATCACCCAGAACTGCTCGTTACGCCACCAGTCTTGGATTCCAATGCCACTCCATTGCATCTCCAGAATGTTGGTGACAATTATACATATAAATAGTCCAAGAAATACGGTATTCCCCAAAACTGATAGCTGAAAGAAAGAGTCATGTTCCTATTAAGCGTTATAGAACTAATGTAGTAAAAGTAGTAGAAGTTGGTACACTGAAAGGGATGAGGGAAACAATTTACCGTTGGAACGATAAACTTTCCAGTGAGAAGGCAAAATGCTGGAAGAGAGCAGTAAGCAATAAGAGGGATCGATGTAAATGGATAGACTACGGAATGAGTATATGCCATTCTTTGAAGCCATTTGAGTCGGCCTCCACTATATCCGAACCAAAGCGGATTGTGTCTACTAAGAAAAATCTCCATAGAGCCAATTGCCCATTGCAGAACCTGGTGAAGCCTTTCAGACAGGTTTATGGGTACCGAACCTTTAAATGCAGGTCTCAATGGCATACAATATATAGACCTCCATCCCCTACAGTGCATCTTGAAACCTGTTAAGATACTCCCTGCAACAGAGCCATAGATCCAGCCAATCTAGAAAGAGATCATACGTGTAATTTCAGTATGAATGCAGTAAATATTTTATACAAAGGTAGTTGAATGAACATTGAAAATTAGAAAAATTGCAATGATAGAAAGTGCAAGAGAAAAGGCATCACCTCTTTTCCCCATGTAGTTTTCTCTTCATAACCACAACTGATGACATGAATAGCTTCTTTTATTAGTGTGGATGGACTGGCAGATTCGGGAGCACCTCCGTTTTCCATAAGTGTTGACTCAATGAATACTGAAGATAAGCCAAAAGCTTTCTCAAAGCTGATCTGAGAGATCAAGATTGATCTCTCATGCTCGTCATAATCTAGACAAGAAGCACGAGTAAGTGTCAATAAATACAGTCTAAAAACTCATTTTCACCAACTGTGCTCTCAATAGCATGTTTGACGTACTTGCAAGCTCCCTTAGGTTGAAGATAGCAGCATTCAGATCATCTCTTTTCGTATCTCTGTTAATCTCTAACGGATCTTTATCTGCCTTTTTTGGAGGGCATAAAGAAGTAAAGCATTTGTACCATGGTTGTGACGTTGAATTGGGCATTGAAGGGGGTGCATATCCATAAAGTGCTTGTCTATTGAAAACACATCCAGTACCGACACAGATTGGTCCTTGGATCCCATCTAGTGCTTTCATTGTCGCCTGATCAGAATTCATAGCATTCAGATGGCCTGCGCCTCTTATATTATAGTCACGTTCTTTTCCTATTCCATGTATATATAGGATCGGAGACCAGACCAATAATATCATGAACTAACTATTAAATCTCCACACAAAAAGAAGACATGACAGGAGACATCTTATGTGGATGATTGGTTTGAAAATAATGTTAACCAAGAGACAAGGTCACTTCATGTACATATAATATTTTAACACCCTTCATAGTAAAAATGTATTTCTGTAACAATGTTGTTAAGTCATTTTAGGCGCTTCTTAAGAAAACAATTAAACCAAACCTATTTCAGCTTACATTGAAGAAAGCTGAGTTGCGATTGGCATATCTGTCACTGCGGTCAATTCCTTCATACTTCAAAGGGAACTGCACGTAGGATACATCTGGACCAACTTTTGGATCCATCAGGAAGCACATTGCCTCACGAACTGCTTTGCAGTTGTTGATATAATGATCACAATTGAGGGTTAGGATGTAGGGAGCATTTGTCAGGACTGCGGACACTCTCACCTGTGTATGAAGCAATGGTTATGGATTAGCACATGACTTAGAGTGGAACTGTTACCGCAGAAAGTTCAACATACCAGAGCATTTTCTGCTCCAGCTTTCTTGTGATGCTTGTATGGAGGCCTCTTCTCTCTGGAAACGTACGCAAGTCGGGGGAGTTCATTGCCCTCGATGTCATGGGCTCCGCTTTGTCCCAGGAATACCTTAAGAAAGCTTAAAAGAACGTGTCAGGATGTAGTACCTCCACTACCGCTTGATGCAACATGACGAAATTAAATAGAACTGCAATGTCATTTCCTTTAAATTTACCATTGATGAAATCAACAACACCAAGCATTTGGCAGAATCAGATCTTGTTTCAACTTTACAAGAATGCAGACAAATTGAAAGGATAAACTGGGCCCTGAATTGATAGATAAAGATGATTTTCATTTTTAAATATTTAGGAATCTAGGTGTGCAGACATCCTTAGGGATCCTTATTCCTTAGATCAAATTCTTGAATCTGTGGCTATATCGACTCTGTGCATACACCAGTTTTAAGTATAGTAAGTGACTTGCTAATGGTGGTTTGTTCTGTGAAATTTCTATCATGTGCTTCAAAGTTTTCTATGTTATTAAATCTGTTCATCTCTTATAACTGTAATATGTTGCATATATTGTTTGTGCTTCATGTTTGAAGGAACATTATGGAAATCCCAGCTAGCGAATTTTGCTATACATTGTGTATCTGATTCAGAAAGCTTAAAAAGAACATCATTTGCCAACTCTTTAAAAGTAGGTGTGAGAAAGTTGATGAATAATTGAACGAATAACTTCTATTGGGTAGACAATTTACCTGGATCATGCTAGGATGGTCACAAGGGTCATTTCCAGGCCAGGATGCTCCATCTCTCATTTTCCATCCTTCGTCTGGTGCTTTTTGAGATTTTGCAACCAAAGAATTGATACGAACTTTGAACTCTTCGTAGGCTCTCTGTCACCAAATGAAAGTTATAGTAAGGTTGATTTTCTGAAAAACGAATAAAATCAGCTCTTCTTAAAGCAAACTTGAAAACAATTTCCTAAGTAGTCATTACTCCAAGTTTCTCGGTTGATTAGCAGTTCTGAGAGATTAGGAAACTAGGGCTAGCTAGGTAGCTAGATAGTTGGCACTTACTTTCATCGCTCTACGTTCCTTGACAAAATCTGGTTGAACCTTGTCCTTCAAGTAATCGAACTTCAGAGAGAAGTAAAACTCAGGTGCACGGGGTTCGATCAGAAACTTTTTGCAGAATGGCACCCACTTCCTTGCAAAGTCAGCCGTTTCAACAAGAGATTCAAATGTAAGAATTGATGCACCATCATCTGATAGATAACAGGAGACTTTGTCCACTGGATAGTCTACAGCAAGGATGGAGAGAATTGTATTGGCAGTGATCAATGGTGGTTCTCTAACAGTATCAACAGTAGTCAAAAAGAAGTCCACAGCTGCTAGCTCTGAAGGTTCGCCTTCTTTTTCATATCTAACATGAAATGCATATAAGATAATAGACGTCAACATCCATAATGAGATGGGAATTTCAATGATGACTTACAGGTTAGAATCCTTCCTGCACGCATGCTTCCGTGTCCATGCAGTTGAAATATTCACAATAATTTCAAAGAACATGCCTCTTTTGCATTTCTAACTTTTCATGCCATTCACAAAGAAGAATGAGTGGAGCTTTATTTTGATACATTAACTTTAATAGTTAGCTGCATATCGTGGAACAAACATGGAGAAAATGGAAACCTTCTCGTGCATAATCAGATTTAATAGTTTGTATGAAACGAGGTGCCTACCTTGAAGATAGCCTATCGATGAAAGTAATCCTATTGATTGGACTCCATTTGGGAAATTGGTCCAATATCCAGGAGAGTGCAAACCATATTTCACATATAACCGCGGTAAACCATAAAGCATAGGCACCATCAACTGGATTTGTCACTCGGTAATAGAAGAAAAAGATTAGAATGATTGACCGGAGAACTACGACCCCTCTGTAAGGCTTGATCTTGTTTGGGGCTATCGGAACAGTGCATGAAAGTGGCTCTTCAGTCGCATCAGACCTAACAGAAAAGACAAGCATGTCATAATACTTCAATGATTCCAGAAACTATGTCCTTAGAGGATACTTATACATTAATATTTATGCAAATGTAGTACTTGGAGCTAATCAGATATCAGTTGTGCAGTTATAGCATGAGCATACTGCCATTCGCCCCATGTTAATGCTAATGGAGGATTTGGTCTTGTATAATATATTCAGATTACGTAAGCATGTATTCTTTAGAGTTGTTACCATTTTTTAAGTTTTGCATGAATAAAGTACCAAAACCTAGAGAGTTTATATCCGAGTGATATCTTTTGAGTAGGTTTATTGTACTACTCAAAGCAGGACATTCTTGTTTTGATATCAAAACATGAAGATCAGCAGAAACATGTGAACAACCTATACTTTATGAGCACCAAACAATAGATTCCAACTCTGGTGCATCCTTGCAAATGTAAGCTAAAAAAGATGGCTATTCTGACTAAGTCTGAAAACCTAAATGATTATAATCTTTAGGCCCATGAACAATGTCAAATCAAAATATTTTAGATTAAGGACACCGGTCTTTGTTTTTTCTTTTTTAAGTCTAAGATTTTCAAGAAATCTATATCAAGGTAGATATTAAATCTATAAGTTTAAATTTTTAGATCAGTTGTTATTGTGTTTAAGACAATATGGTAGCATAGCAAAAGGTCATGAGTTCAAATCCCTAGGCAAGTAGTTCACCTCCATTCAATTAAGTCGTTTACTTGATGGGTTTTAGTTTAAGTTTCAACCTGCAAGTGAGGGCAATATTCAAGTCATGAACAAAAAAGAGGACCAAATTAAATAGGGGTAATATGAGTGTATAGAGCTTGAGCATTATACGTCCTACTTTGAGATCAAGATAAATTTTAGATCAACAATTGGTTGATCTAAAAGTTTAAATTCATTAGATCTAGTTCGGCTTTTACATTGTATAAATAATAGCAACTTTTAATAGTAAGGTTATGTTCATTGATTGGTAAGGAGATCAGAGATACTTACTCTCCTTCTTCCATATGCTGCTCTGCTGGTATTTCTGCTTCTTTCTCAGCTTTTTTTGGTATATTTTTCTTTGTATCCTTCTTATCCTTCCAACTCTCGAGCCGATTCTTCCAGACTGGGTTCCCATACCTGTTTTCTGGTAGAAAATGAAAAATCCAGTAATATCATATGCATATATACCAGAATAGTCTGCAATCGCATTCATTGAATAAAACTAGAAGTTTTTGTAGTATTAAAAACACACCATCGTTGCCAGTACTCTCATTATGAACATCTGTGGCATCCTGTAGAAGTAGAATAGGCGACAAAAAATTATTAATCACCAATACAATATTATGTGGCAAAAATAGTCTCTTTGTTTAAACTTGAGTAAAAACCATTTTACTCCTGTCTGCAGCGCCAGTAAGAGATAAGAATGTCTATCATTGTACCTGAGGATTATTCATGTTTGATTCCAATGTTGACTCACTTTTGGATGCCTTTATGTTATCAGTAGCTAATGAGGTTCCTGAGGGATATAGACAAGACTGGATCAACACAAGACGATAGAATCTTGTAAATTAACAACTGTTTTAAGTGAATAATAGCTTTTAAAATCTTGATGCTATTCAGAACTAAGAATTATTCTTGGATGCAGAGATGCCAAGCATCTTTCTTTATGTTCCATCCAAATCTTTTTGTCTATGGTAAAAATCTGCAGAACAAAGGCAACTTCATTGGATACAGTATTTTAAGAGTAAACTCCAATTGAACATACATAAAAGTATTCTACTAGACAGGCAGAATACATGAGAACTCTCTGGTTTATAAGAGCTACTTTAGGCAGTACTTTAGTGTGAAACCACCACGCTGGTGGTTTAAAGGGCACATGATCAGGATAAATCGATGTTGGAATAGTTACTGTAAATATAAATGGAGTGCAAACAGCAGATACGAAAATGCAGAACAAGTTATATATAATTTGTTATTGTGAGTTGTAGAAGGATTCCATGTAAACAAACTAGAGATGTTCCCTGGTCTGCTAAGTGTGCAAATGCCTACATTTATTTATATTTCATTGATCGTTTGGAAAATATAATAATAAATTGAATATGAGGTTATTACCATCAAATGGAGTTTCACAGTGGAGACAGACTTTGTGCCCCTCCTTGATCTCATGATCAATACAAGCCTTGCATATGGGGAAATTGCACTCACGGCAAGCCACAAACACTTCCCCATTCCCATTTAATCCGACCTGTTCACCACAGATATTGCACATCGGTATTCCAGATTCCATCATCTTTGTTAGGAGACTAATGTTGTACACTCAGAGAATTTTCTCTGCTTCTGAACCTATGTTTGTCTCCCTAGCTATTTTCATTTTATAGGAAACCCCCACTATATCTGATTGGTTCTATGATGGACAGTGCAGTTTAGTGGATGCAAGTTTGGTGGCTGGAAAGGTAGAAGGTTGTGAAGTTGGTGTCACTTTATAACAGTTACACTGTGTGTGTTACAGAAATTTGATAAGAAGTTCTTGTGTTTTCAGTTTAAACATAAGATAGTAAACTTTCGTGAAAGCGAAAGGAATATATCCCCAAAGGCACAGGTTATATCCTTCACAACCAAATTCATCATTCTTGCACTGTGCAGTTTTTACCCCCGAAAATGCAGATGTTGAAAAAGACTTGCAATCAGGAGGCCCTTGTGAATTTCCAGCCATAGAGAAGATAAAAATTTTTAACCAAGAGGGTTGATATTTCAAAGGTGACAGCCCAACTAGTTAAGTCTCATGTCATTGTGAACCTTAACTTGGTGGCTAATCATGCTATTTGGTTTCTTTGTCTGTTTTCAGTTTTAACCACAACAGAGGTACATTGTCTAGCAAACCCGTATGCTTTCTCTGCACAAGTCGACTAATTTCGAGGAGTAGATTGAAAATATCTTATTTTTCGTTTCCTTTTCTTTTCTTTTTTTTTTTTTAGTGGATTTTGTCTTTGATATAGAAATTTTGCAGAAATACAGTTGTGTACGTATCTGGAATTAATGTTAGATAGGAAATGAAAAAAAAAAAAAAGAAAAGATAAAAAGGAAAATCGAGCGAACTACATTGGGAAAAATGAACAATAGGACAGTCTCATTTAATGACTTTCATCAAGTGGCAAAAAAAATTATGAGATAAGGTTCGAGGAGACAAAGAAATGAAAATAGTACAATTGTCCTATAATTTTAGTTTATGACAATTACAGCATATACACTGCTGATATTTAAAGAAATACTGGACGTTGCCGACTGAATGTACAATTATACCAGCAGAAGTATGCAAAATTTCAAACCAACTGGCTTGTGACAGCAAAAGGCAATTTCCTCCTCAACTATGGAGTATAAACTTCAGCTTGCCAAGCTTCGGTAGAATAGCTTAACAATCAATGGAGATGCACGTCTGAGATTCATCTGAGGCATCGCTGTGTCCAATAAAAGGATTGATCTTCACCCAAACAAGAGAGAAGACGGAGGCCAGGAGGATTGACCATAAGACAACAATGGTCGGAGTCCGGTTTTGCCTTCCCATGAGACCTTTGAGGAAAGGATAGAGATGAAGAATCACCCAAAATGCAAAGAACACTTTGCCAAAGAGAGGTCCCCATGAATCATAACCTTTATTTAGTGCATCAGAAAACCCAGCAACGACACCGACCAAGTTGAGAATAAGGAGCGTCGTTGGGGGTATTAAAACTGTTGTCCATTTGATCATATAGAGTTCACCAAACTCTGTGTCATCTGCAGCCTTAGCAGTGACGGTGAAGTTGGTATCCAACCCCGCGAACATCTTTAGTAATCCTTGGAAGACAGCAAATAAATGTGCTGATACACCTCCAATCACCCAGAACTGCTCGTTACGCCACCATTCCTCGATGCTGATACCGCTCCATCGCAGCTCAAGTACACTGGTCACAATAATGGATAGGAAAAGTCCAAGAAATAGGGCACTAGCCAGGTTTGAAAGCTGAAAACATAAAGAGATACCCCAAGTTATCATGTAGTTTATCACTTTTAACCGAGAATAGATAGATTTATTTCTTAGAGATCAAATGAAGAGTGAATTATAATTACCGTTGGGATAATAAATTTTCCTGTGAGAAGGCATATTGCTGGAATTGTGCAATAAGCAATGAGAGGTAAGGATGTAAACGGGTAAACAATGGTGTTAATGTATGCTAATCTTTGGAGCCATTTGAGGCGGCCTCCACCATATCCATACCAAAGGGGACAATGTCTACTTAGGAAAATTTCAACTGATCCAAGCGCCCATCGGAGAACTTGGTGCAGCCTATCTGACAAGTTAATGGGTGCTGAACCTTTGAATGCAGGCCTCAATGGCATGCAGTAGATTGACCTCCACCCTCTGCAGTGCATTTTGAAACCTGTTAAGATATCCTCAGTTACTGAGCCGTAGATCCAGCCAATCTGCAAAGGGAGAATATGCAATGAGTCTATAGAAAGACAGAACAATCAAGCTTCTAGGACTAGAAGAACTAAGAGGACTTGCTCGAATTTCAGAATGTAAAGCCTGAGAGAAAAAGAAAGAGTGGAACTTTGAATTTGAAATATTTCTCTCAAACTCAGCGTGCTTTGATTAATGAAGAAAAATAAGATTGGAGGGGCAAAAAAGAAACGGGCAGCCACCTCTTTCCCCCACGCTGTCTTCTCTTCATAACTGCAGCTGATAACATGGATGGCTTCATTGATCAATGTAGAGGGATTGGCAGAATCCGGTACTCCACCATTTTCCATAAGTGTTGACTCGATAAATACCGATGACAAGCCAAAAGTTTTCTCAAAGCTCATTTGGGAAATCAGCATTGATCTCTCATACTCATCATAATCTGGTTGAAAATAAAAGGAAAACGTTGATACAAGATATTAAACGATAGTTGTCTAAGGGGAACTATTAAATGAACTTACTCTCTATCTCGCTAAGGTTAAAGATAGCAGCATTTAGGTCTTCCCTCTTTGCATCTCTATAAACTTCTGAGAGATCCTTATCCACCTTCTTTGAAGGGCAGCAACAAGAACAGCATCCACACCAGGAACAAGATGATGATTTCTTTGGCAAACTAGGCATGGAAGGAGGTCCATATCCGTAGAGTGCCTGCCTATTGAAAACGCATCCTGTTCCTACATATACTGGTCCTTGAATGCCATCCAAACCTTTCATGTTAACCTGATCAATATTCATAAATGTTGAGAATTGATATATGAGGTAATTGCAAATACACCCAATACTATCGTTAGGTGCAGGATAGACCCTTTTAAGTCTTGAAACTCTTATTTTTTTCGTAGATTTTAAAAATATGCACTTACCTTCGTAACCGTTGCTAATGATCCTAAAACCATTTCTACAAGTTCCATAGGGACAGTTATGGAGTTTAGCGATGGTTGGGGAGGCAAGTGCATATTTTTCCAAGTAATTGGAGAGGTGAAGACATGTTTCAGGAGATTAAGATGTTTATACTCACTTAATCGATTGTTTTAGGGGTGCCTTGATATAATTTTAAAATTCATTGTCTTTAACCTCGACTTCTTGATTAAGAAGAAATTTAGAAAGGGCAAAGCAGTAACATGTACAGAACTTGGCAGTTAAATAAAATTTAACTTAAGAAAATGGGGATTGTTAAAGAAAAAAGATCCTAAGCTTCTGTAACCTATGATTTGATCAAGTAGTTAAAGCAGCATGAAGAACCAACAGGAACTGCTATATCCATTTATACTTACATCAAAGAAAACTGTATTTCTATTGGCATATCGGTCACTTCGATCAATGCCATCAAATCTCTGAGGGAACTGCACATAGCATACATCTCTACCAACTTGTGGATCCATCATAAAGCACATGGCTTCACGAATTGCCTTGCTATTATTCACATAGTGATCACAGTCAAGGTTGAGGATGTAGGGAGCATTTGTAAGGACTGCAGAGACTCTCACCTACGGATACAGACAATTAGGTATTAGATGCAATGCTACCAACCGAAGGGCCAATTGCTTAGGATGATGAAACATACCAAAGCGTTTTCAGCTCCAGCCTTCTTGTGATGCTGATACCCGGGCCTCTTTTCTCTAGAAACATACACGAGCCTTGGCAGTTCATTGCCCTCAATATCTTGGGCTCCATTGTGTCCAAGGAAAACCTTCAATGGAGGAAAAAGCATGTCAAGAGTATAGTTTTGTACAGCTTGGAGCAATTTCCTTAGTAATCAACAATAACGGTTATTGCTCAAGTGTTGCCTAGGTTACACCGTTTGAGTTTCATAGTAGAAGTGATCAGCGTAGACAGTGAAAAAGGAACTATAGAAGGTCTTTTCTTATTGTACACCAGATTTCATGAGATAATGAATTTAATTGCAGAAACGATGTGCCCCATGATGATTAAATTATGCAAAACTAATTGCCTTGAATTGTTGAAATGATGTTCCTCATGAATGATTAAAGGATGCAAAATTAAACACCTTGAATGGAGCGACTTAAAACACTAATTTGGTAGCCTGTAATTGGATCGTTTTAACCTTCATGTAGCAAATAATGGCGAAGTACAGCATGCCATTAATTTATATCAAGGATAGTTTTTAGATCCATAACTGACTGATCCAAAATTCTAAGCCTATTAGGTTTGGCGTGGTTTTCTTTTATATTCAAATGTTTGCTTGGGCAGTCTGGTTTTTGCGATGGAAACTTGACAAAAATGAAAATGAAAAACATCGATTGGCTGCCAATGATAGAAATGAGGTGAGATGGCTTTCGATAGATGATTTCACCTGAATCATCCCAGGATGATCACGTGTATTGTTTCCAGGCCACGGTGTCCCATCTTGCATTGTCCATCCTTCTTCTGGCGTCTTCTGAGCTTTCGCAACCAAGGCATTAATGCGGATTTTGAACTCCTCATAGTCTCTCTGTCACCAAATATGCAGTTACAATTAGATCTGAGTCATGATTACTGATCATCACAGTTGAGAATTTTCAAGCTTTCTCATCATAAAATTGAAGTTAGTCAAAGTAGTCATGGCCTTTAGAGAAGCCTGAACTTACTTTGATTGCTCTCCGTTCCTTCACAAAGGATGGTTGAATCTTATCCTTCAGATAGTCAATCTTTTGGGAGAAGTAAAATTCAGGTGCACGTGGTTCGATTGAAAATTTCTTGCAGAAGGGAACCCATTTCCTTGCAAAGTCAGCAGTTTCAACAAGGGATTCGAAGGTCAACATCGCTGCACCATCATCAGAAACATAACAGGAGACTTTGTCCACAGGATAGTCCACAGCAAGGATGGATAGAACAGTGTTGGCAGTGATCAGTGGTGGTTCTTTCAGTGGATCAACAGTACTCACGAAAAAATCAACAGCAGCAAGTTCTGAAGGTTCTCCTTCTCTTTCATATCTGTTATGAAAATGGTAACAAGACATCCCGTATTAATTACAATGAAATTAAAATGCAATAATTTAAACACACGACCTCTTACTTTTATATCCTCTTATGTTTGGATGCACAACCTACAGATATATGGATGCACTTATGATGATTCATGGATGGATTTCTATATTATTTGCAACTAGCTCATCTAAAAGCTTAAGCCTATTGGATCTGGTGTGATTATTATTGGTTAACAATTCCTCACATTTGTGGGCTGCGATTTATTGAATGAAGCTAAAGTCTATAACTTAATTAAATAGGAGTAAACGAGTGCAGAGGGATTGAACTTAGGGCTTCCTGCACTGAAACCACAATGGATTTTAGCTCCACGATAGGTTGTTGGATCGATTGTAAGTTTATATATACTGGTTAATAGGGAAATCCTGGAAAAGGATAGGTTAAGATATACAGTTTTTGTTTTACTGTACCAATATGTTTTTTTTGTCACAGAGTAACCAAATAGTCCCATGCACTTTCAAACATGTACCTTGCAGATAATCTGTCGATGAAAGTCTGCCTGTTGATTGGGCTCCATTTTGGAAACTGATCCAACACCCAAGAATATGCAAACCAAATTTCACATACGACAGAGGTAAGCCACAAACCATAGGCGCTGTCAACAGGGTGCGTCACTCGGTAATGAAAGAACAGAACCAAAATGATCAATCGCATGATTATAACGGCTCTATAGGGCGTGAGCTTGTTGCGGGAAATTAAAATGATCTCGGAGAGTGGTTCTGCAGCATCGGCAGGTCTGCATTTGGAGCAAGAAGGCAATCGGTTTAAACATTCATCAGTCAAGCAATGAGTTTCATCTGAAAGTCGGGATTCCTAGGCTGTTTATCTAAAAATTTACAAAAACAAACTAAAAATAAGGAACTAACAATATCATTTTCTTATGCAACTTTGACTTTCCAATTTGCAGGCATTCAAGAATTTCATAATTAATTTCCTAGAAGTGACCTACTTTGATAATTCATTTCGGAGCGGATAACTCCATCTCTGACAATATGAATATACTTACGGTTTTTCTTCCATCTGCTGCTCTGTTGGAACTTGAGCGTCCCCTTTCTCAGTCTTTTTCGGAGCCTTTTTCTTCTTGTTCTTTTTATCCTTCCAGCTCTCCACTCTGTTCTTCCATATTGGATTCCCATATTCATCATTATACTCTAGAGAAAAGGACCAAGATACAATCGTTTTAGGTATGGAATTGGCAAAGCAATTTGCAAACTAGCAACAAGTTTTCGGAATATTATCGCATCAAGTGCATACCACTATCCACTGTAGACACACTGCTGATATGCCTGGCATGAAGACCACTTTCCTGCGAGAACACAACCCAGATAACAGGAAGCGGTCAAAAGTGAGAAGGAAGACACAGATTTTCTAGTAGCTAACTAGCAGTAGTGGATCAGGGAGTGGAAACACAAAACACTGAAACAGGTGCTAATGCTGTACCTGGGAATTGTTCAGGTGAGATGCCATTGTCGACCGACTTTCCGTTGTCTTTGAATCCCCATTAGCAACAGCTTTGCCTGAGAGAATCGACGAATGCACTTCAGTTTTGAAGTTGGCCTTTCCATATGGATTCCATCCCTCAGATAATCATATATGCTAGAAGCTCATCAAACAGCAACAGTACAAAATCCCACAAGGATGGAACAATATTTTAAGCTACCAAGATCATACCAAAATATCTAGATTTACACGCTTGCTTAACTGTTACTACTCCATTTATTGTTTATCATATGACTGAAGTCCGCGCGAAGTAACACAAATGATTTATTTTACAAACATTAGTAATTTTCATAACCTTCTAAAGCTTGATTCCACTACTTGCAAGAGTGAATTCTATTGACATTTCCAATAAGTAATTCCTTTTCCCATTGTAAAACGCGGAATTTAGCTCCATAACTAACATATCTAAACTTTACTTGTTGCCAGAGTGTGACAGCCTTGAGTTCAGCTCCCTCTCTTATCATTTGACTCTCCGTTATTTCTAATTGACGAGTTCCAATTACGAGGTTGCAGCTCATAAGTAAAGGGGAGTATTAACAATAAAAACGAAAATAAGTCAACACCAATTTATAACTTCAACTTTTTTGTCAGGTGATTTTAGGGCTAAATTCAACGGAAAAAAATTTACATGTTTAAGGTAAAGTTCAAATAGACGATGAAACTTTTAAGTGATAGAAGTAAATAATGAAACTTTTTAATGATTTAGGTAGAAGGTGAGTGCTATATGAAATTAAGCAAATGTAGGATGTTGTCACATATCTAGTGTAATAACATCAAATCTTAGTGGCATGGCATATTGAAAATACAGAAAATTTATCTTTTTATGTAAAAATTCCCTTTTCTACTTAAACATGACGTTACCTTTATTTGCAACACTAACTTAATGACGTTTATCCTTTATTTCAAATATTCGAACTTGATATCAAATATTCATCATTTGGCTTGTAATTTTTTTCTATATTCAACTCATTGTTGACATATGTTCGAGAACGTTAAAAGCCTTAGGTACATATTCTTATACTTGAAACCAGAAATGGTACTTTCACAATAAACTAAATCATCTAGGACAATGAGAGCATGTTTATCCGTTAGGTTTATAAAGGACTGCTTTATCAAAGTTATTTACCAAATTTTTAAACTTTTAATCAGTTCGATAATATCACTACATTGCATACAATACCTAAATATTTTTTAAAGTATAAAAATTTATTTTATTATTTTTATATATTGCAACAATAATTATTTATTTATTTATTAATAAAAAAGGGAAATAAAAAATTAAGAAGAGGAAAAGGAAGTGCCATTGTAAAGCAACAACCATCCTGACATGATGTCAAGCAAAACAGGAGAGAGGAAGGTTGCTTAAATAAGCACCTCAGTACTTAAAAGTACTCCTTGGTGCTTGATGAATATAAGGACATGAGAGGTGCTTACTATGTAAATTTATATTAAGCATCCCTTATAAACTTATCCTAAGAACTGCAATTCCCACAATATGAAATGTATAGTGACAGTCAAAAAGTATAAAATATGAAAATCACATACACAATTCACCATTCCCTAGTCCACGCATACCAAAAACCACCTTTCTTGTAGTTAATTCATTTTCAGGGTGTTGTTTGTGGAAAATGTTTTTCAAATTTTCTTCGAATTTTTAAAAATCTATAGTTTTCAAACATTATCTTACTAGTCCCAAGAGATTAACTTTGAGAGATAAAAAGTGATAGCCAATAACCAAGATTAGCGATTAATTATCATAAAAAACATATATTGAAGAATATAAAAGAAATAATTTCCATTTTTCTAAAGAGAAAATCAATTCCTATTTTTTCCTCCAATATTTCTTGTAATTATTAATCGCCACAAGTCCACAACCATCGGAAACCAGCCATTACCATAGCCTTCTATCATGACTTTTTTTTACTAAAACAAACTAATATCTACAGATTTCTTGAGATTGATAAGATAATATATGACCATTGAAAATTCCGAAAAACCATTTTTAGTGAAATAAACACACAATATACAATGAGAATGACAGCAAACTAAGTAATAGATGTGAGGTCATTACCATCAAA
Organism: Lumnitzera racemosa; assembly: GCA_024138005.1. NCBI lineage: Eukaryota > Viridiplantae > Streptophyta > Magnoliopsida > Myrtales > Combretaceae > Lumnitzera > Lumnitzera racemosa. Next base: position 87,107,098 of record JAMXBC010000011.1, read on the forward strand.
AGGAGTCCCACACCGCAAACAACCTTTACGACCCTCTTTGATCTCATACTCCACACAGGGCTTGCAAATTGGGAAGTTGCACTCATGACAAGCCACAAAAACCTCTCCATTCTCATTCAAACCAACCTGTTCTCCACAGGTGGTGCAAACCACCACTGCTGACTCCATCATATTGTTTTGACACACACAAGAACCGGCCTCTAGACCTTGACTGTCATACCCAAGTTTGAAAAAAACATGTTTTATATGAAAAACACCCTCCTAACTAAACACACAGTAGGGTTTGGTCATATGAAATATAGTAATGACCAAGGGAAAAAGATGTTGCAGCTGTACCTATTGGTGGTTGGGAAGGTATGGAGGTTGTGATGTTGGTGTCAATTTTAAGCACTCAGAAAATGAGAGCGTGTGTTGGTGTTGGGTTTTTGTTCAAAGGGAAGCTTTTGAAATTTTGCGGGAAAGTGAAGGAAGCTTTCGGTTGAGACATATCTTTTAACTGACCAAACTTACGTGGCACATTTATTTTATGCGTAAATTATAGATCCACTTTTTATATTTGCTACGTATCACGTATGTATTTAGGCATTTTATTTTTCGAACTGAGTGCCTGGAGGTTTGATCTTTAAAAATATACCTTTTAAAAAAAAATGTTAACTTATATAGTCGAGTAACGAAATGGATAAAGTTTTAATACTTTCTGTTCCGAATTGTAATGCAATTGGTAAAAGAAAAAAAAAAAAAAACGTAATATGATAGGTTAGAGAGAAGTTATGTTTTTTTATCTTTTCTTTCCTTAATTTTCAAACATTTAGTTATACTTAATTTTATTTTTTATTTTTTAATTATGCATTATTTTAAACGAACACAAAAATTTCCTTGTAGGAGTTTGAAATTATATTTTCAAATGTTTGAGAATCTAATATTTCATTTAAAAAAATAAGAACTAAATGTATGTAAAGCGAATACGAAGGTAAGAAGGCATATAATTCCTTTCCTTTTTCGTTTAATATTACTATGATTTAAGTGCTTTGAATGATTTTTTTTTTTGAAAGAATCACAAAACACTATTTTCGGTGAGCTGGAAGTAACGAAATAATTAGATATGATGTTAACGAAATACTGGCTTTGAATTAGGGCCCCCATGGAAGTGATACATTGAAGGTTAACCTAAAGTTGTTATTTTGTGGAAGTTTGAACGGAGGTGATGGATATTTTTGGAAAGTGACCATTCAACTCTCGTAAGTCTATTGCTTAAAGCACAATTCATACCAATGTGACAAAAATAGCCATTTATCCCTACCAATTATACTACAATGTTTAAGCAAATTAAGGGATTGCGATTTATTGTAAATGTTGAGACATCATAACTAAGATAGGAAATATAAATATATATTCTTCTAATTTTATTTATAATGTTGGGGTAAAATGCGGCCTACTGTCTCATTTTCTAAAATCAAACCGTTTTATTTGTTTTCAGTGCTTAGTTTTTCATAGTGTAATTAACATCCTTTTTTTTTTTTAATTCAACATTGTATATCTACACATGTTTGTGGTTTTATTTCAATATATTTTATCGTTATCTATATTTAAATTGAGTTTTGACTTTTCAATTTTATTTGTTATCCTCTATTATAAACAAATATATATTTTTAATTCATGTAGAATCAAAATTTTACACCATAAGGCATAAATGTTAAAGTTATTAGAATTCTAATAGTTTAAATTCAATGGAAATAAATGTAAAATAAATGATTCTATATAAAATCAAGACATCAAAAGGTGATCATGATGCCATCGTGAAAAGGGAAAAAAATGAAAAAAAATTACACAAATACCACTCTTTGGAAAATATTTTCAAAAATATGGCACGCGAAATTATCTTTTGGAAAAGCGATTTTAGAATGAATTGAAATTATTTCTTTAAGATGCAATTTCACCTTATTAAGATGCAATTTTATTCTGAATCAAGTGAAATCGTCTCTTTAAGAGGAGATTTTAAGTATTGTATTTTTGGAAATATTTTCTCAAAAACGGTATTTTCAAGATTTTTTTTTTTTTTTTTTTACATTTTGTTTCCTTTTTCTGATTTCATTAAGGAACCACATTGTGAGTTGAGCCGATAAAGCAATTAGCTTGGCTATCAAAAGGAGCAAGAAATTAAGGAGCTATTACACATAGATGGATGGTAAGTAGTCATCATCTAAATAGTAGACACAAGAAAAGCAAACTATAGGAAGTTGTAAGGGGGGACTGATAAAAGTATTGACAATATAAATCTAAACCATCTATAATTACAAACTCCTATTGATTTGTTGCTTATATTCATCATGCATACATAGATCTCCTATTGTGCCAGTGTCATAACCTTAAAGGAATCCTAGTAAAATTGTTTAAAATTTTCATATCGTTAATGCACCTATGATATGAAAATCGCCTTATAAATTAGAGATTGCAAAACTCTAAACGATTAATCACTAAAGTTTCGATTTTTAATTTAATTAACTTACTATAAAATATAAATAACTATGGATATTTGATATTCCAAAGTCCATAAAAAACGTAAAGAATTAGTATCCCTTACCAAATAATAAAATAAAGTAATTCGATTTGATAAATTATAAGAAATACCATATTATTCATAATTCTATTATTTACATAAATTGTTTTTGTACTAACTACACGTTGTACCATTAACCTTAACATTGTTGAACTTATCTTCAATTTGCACTTAACACTTGTAAGCCCTAAAGCTAAGCCAATTGACCATAGGATTGAACTTAGAATATAAGTTTTGGACGATTGGTTAAGGAATCCGATTAAACCCCAAATTATAAACTATTGAGAGAAATATTAGTAAAAATGACCCCGTAAACTTGAATTTAAGAAAATAAGTAAGAAAATAAGACACTATAAAATTTTGAAATTTTAAGCATAATAATTACTAATTACTAAAAAGGCAAAAAGTGTAATCTAATAACTAATAAATTACTAAAGATAGATTATATGTATACTAAAAATAATAGAATGACTTAAATAATATTTAAGAATATTTATTTGTACTATATATGAATTTACATGCATGTATAAATACGTGTAATTACTTAAAATACGCGAAATGTGCTAAAATAATACTAAATGCTTAAAGAAAATTCATAATTAATTAAGAAAAATCAAGAAAAATCAGGAAAAATCATGAATCATCCAGAATTGGGTCGTGGCAGCTGGAAAAAATAAGAAAAAATTCGGCCAATTAGAATAAGCCAACATAAAAGCCAAAAATCAAAGGATAAGGCAATTGTCTTGTCCCATTTAATGCACAATAAATCCCCTAAAGCCCTATAAATAGCAGGAAAAATTAAGAAACTCATTTGGATAGTTAGAAATCAGAAAAAATTAGGGAGAGATGAAAATTGAGAGAAAAATTTGGTTTAAAAAAAATTAGAAAAACTGTGCAATTAGGGCTTTCAAAGGGAACCCATACCAGACGAGGAGCTGGGAGTGGACGGCTACCACCACCATATGGTGGTGGCAGTGCCCAGGCCAGATGACAAGGCCACAGCGGCCGGCGGTGGCCGGATCCACCCAGATCGATGAGTCCGAATTCCAGCCCGATTTTGTGTAATTTTATAAAAATAGTAAATATTATTATAAAATTATGAATTTTGTTATTCTAGTATATTTTTGTATTTAGTTTGCAGGAAAAATATTAGTTTGATGAAAACATACCCCGTAATATATGGTCCTTAAGAAATCATGCAAAACCGAGCACATTTCGGTTTAGAAATAAATGACCTTAGGAGTGTAGTTTGGAGCTCAATTTTTTTCTGTAGGATGCTCGTGTGATATAGAATAGTGCTACGAAACCATTTTTTTAAAATTAATTTTCAAAATTTTTAAGTTAATTTTTAGCCCTAAAATGATGGAAAAATTGGGTAATTTGGAGTTAATTAAGTAATTAAATTATTAATTACTGACTTAGTGAATAAGTAGATGTTTAGGGATGTTGAAATCTGATGGAGAATGATACTTGTAGCATTTAGGGTGTTAGATGTAATTATTAGGTTAATTATGTAGTACATAAGTAATATGGAAAAATAGTACATTTTAAGTTAATTTTGTAAATTAGGGTACTTAGGAGTAAAATCTGATTTAGGATGAATTTAGGCATTTTGAAATGATAATTGATGTTTAGAGATGATAATTAGAGTGTTATAAATATTAGAAGTGTAATATATATATATAAAAGGTAATAATACATAATAGGTAATTATTGGAAATATAATAAATAGGAAATATTATAATAAAAATTGATATTGTGATAATAATAAAAATGTACAATAAATCTTATAGGAAATTTGAATTTATGTAATTATATGAAAAATGTAAAAACTTCTCACATTAGGAGTGAATTCAATACACTAATAAGGACATAAGTGTACCGGGTGAAAGAAAATACTGACTAGAGGTAATGATGGTATTTAGGAGATCGGGAAATAATGTGATTAATTTCACATTATGGGTTGAAACAAATTTCTAGGGTGAAAGTATAAAACACTACTTAGAAATCGAACTAGAACCTAATTTAGAAATTGATGCGAAAACCGAACCCGAACCTAACCCTAAACCTAAATAATTGTAAAAGACACAAGACCTAGATAATTAGGCATATTAAACCCTAAACAAAAAGTAACAATAAGTGTTATAGGATAAAATGAACCTATAATAGTTATATGAAAAGCTGAAACCACGTTTGTATTATAGGGATGATTGGCGGTAGCCTGATCAAATTGGACCTCGAGTGAATGAGCGAGGAGTCGAGGTAAGTTGGGATTAATACAATGCTGTATTTTGGGAGGCTTGAGATTATGCTTGGTTGTGCTTGTTAGATAGTTGGATGTGCGCATGTGCTTGATTATGGGTGATGCTATGATTCTGTTTGTTGCTCTAGCATGTATTGTATGATTTGCATGAAATGATTGATCACCCTAAATTGGACTTAATCAAATATATGACCAGTAATCATAATCGGACATGCATGGCAACCCGTTAGGGGAACTTAGGACTCTCCGGCCAAATGTCGACCCCTTCGAAAGGGATAGCGCAGGATTGCAAAACGGTCCTTTCTTTATCCTCAGTCGAACTAAGTGACAAGAGAGGAGGTCGCGGCGAGGGTGAAGACAATGGTTCGAAGGTAGTCGCGGGAGGAGCAAGGTCTCCATTACAGAAGCCTGGATTTGGTCGTGAGCTGTTGCATTAACGGCAACTCCTCAACCCGGATTAGAGCGGGCGCAATTTCTCTAATCTCACGACGGGCCGGACAACGTCGTGTGGTGGCATTTACTTGCACATGCATTGCACTTAAAAACCTTGTTGTGTGTATGGTATAGTTTTAAGTCCTTCGTCCTAACTTACTGAGCTATGGTTGTTCACATCTCTATAGACATCGTGCAAGTACTGGCTAAGAAGCGGCCACAACTACTCTAAAGCTAGCAACTGCTGGATCCTGGGGAGTGAGGAAAAATATTGAAGAACGAACATATATTTTTAAGGTTTAAGCTTTTACTTTAGAACTTCTCATTTTTTTTAATAATGTAATAACTAAGAAATATATTTTGGAGAAACATTGCAAATGATAATTGTAATCACTAAATTATAGTGAATATATGTATTTCCTCACTTTCTTAGAGGAATGATTTATTTAAATTACAAACTGTTTACTTCAAAGCGGGTTAGTCGTTGACGCCTTGTATAGATCAGGTCTAAGATAGCGGTTGTAAGGCCAACTTCTATCTTAGGGTAGTTTACACGGCGAGGCTGTTACGACTCTGCCGCTTCGGGGCGTGACAGTTCTAAATTGGTATCAGAGCGTAGTTTTACTGAACTCGCTTTGAAATAAATAATTAAAAAAGTTAGACATCTTAGGTATACATTAAGAGTGGGTAGAAACAAATAGATATTAAAGTAACGAACTACAAATTATAAGATAAGTAGTGACTATAGTGCTAAACTGAGATAGGCGTTAATCGAATGTAACTTTAGTGATAGGATCATATGGAGAAATTGGTTAGTTAGGATATATTAATAGTATAGACGGAATTACTGAAGAGGTTGTTAATAGAGTTGTATGGAAATTAATGAGAAGTAATGAGATTTATGGACAATAAGGGAGACCAATCTAAGTTTTGGCGTAATAGGGATCATATGATATGACTTGTTGAATAAGGACGATTTGGAAGTGAAAGATTGTAATTCAGGCGATGCTAGTAAGATATGTGTAGTAACGATAGAAGAGAGATACCCCAGTCTGCTAATATGACTTGTGTTGCAACTAGCATATCATATATCTTTAGAGGATTAACCCCAAAGATTTATTGAATGGCTTTCGCATTTTCTTGGATCAGTTAAAGTAGAATAAAATTATATACAGTATGAGAATACAGTATATGAGGTGATAGTAGATAATAGTATTGAGGAGTTTAGTAATGATAAGATATATGGAATGATTACTATTTTTGATTTTCTTATATGATTACTATTTCTGATTTTCTTATTGAAGTACAATGTCCTGAATCACCAAATAGAAATGATACTCAATGAATAAGAAGATGAATGTGACAGAAATTTGAATGATGAATACAATGTACTAGTTAGTTATATATTTTGTCAGGAGTTAGAATTGATCATATGATTAGCTATTTATATAAGTTATGATCCTATTGATCTTTTAATAGATATAGTAGTGCTCATTGATGGATTTGTATTCTTTGGATATATACATCTGTCATAATGTATTATACCCTTGTGAGTAAAATATAAAAAAGGGATTGGATACGTCTTAGGTGACCGATTTTGGAAGTACTTTGTATATGCAAGAATTGGTGGTTTATCGAAGTGATTTAGGTTGAATAAAGAAGAATCTTTGAGTTACTATAAAGTTGAGGTGTAAAGAATATTGATAGAACTAATTAGTAGGATATGTTAATATTGTGGATGAAATTCTTAAAAAGTTTGTTGATGAATTTATGTTGTAATCGGTGTGATGTGATGAAGTGCTGAGATTCATGAACAATAATGGAAATCAATTTAAGTATGGAACGAGAGAGATATGGCGATATGTACAGAAAATTAAGGTGAATCCAAAACTTATAGGATTTCTGAGATAATCTCAGCTTTGGTGCTTAGTATAAATACGAGGTAGTATGATCTGAAGTGAAATAAAGTATGGTATGGAAACGAATTTTAAGAAGACAAAACATTGAGAGGGAAAAGTTAGAAACTGATTCAGAAATGAATCAAAACCTATACTAGAGATATAATCAAAACCTAATTTAGGATGTAAATCTTGTATAGAATGAGAATGCGATATAAGAGATGATAAATGATGATGATAATAAGGAGTCTGATAATGATAAGGTATATGAAATGATCATTATTTTTTATTTTCCTACGGAAGTATAAGGTACTAAATCAACAAGTGGAAATAATATTGAATTAATTAGAAGACAAATGTGGTGGAATTCTTTTGAATGAATAGTTGTTATAAGTAATTTAAATTAATAATTGTTATAAGTAATTTGAATTTTGGATATGGTATGATAGTTGATCATGTGTTCTTAAGAATTGGAATGGATCCTGCATTAGTTATTCATATATATGGATATACTAACGATCTCTTAATGGATGTATAACTTTTTGTTTTAATTTCGATTTTTATGAATTTATAGTCAATTTTTGTTATTTTCAAACATATTTTTACGTAGCGGGGTCCATTTTGGACATTATGACTTCCACTTTTTATTATGGTATAAAAATATTATAAATTTTATTATTTTGACTTAAATAATTATAATTTATTATTTTAAGATTTTCTTTATATATTTATGGTTTAATAAATATATAAATTTTATATTTTTGTAATTTTATTATTTTTAAGTCTATTTTGTAATAATTTATTTATTTTTCTATTTTTAAGGTTAAATACTTCTTTAATTCACTTTTTATTACTTTAATAATTTCTTAATGAATTAATTATTTTATTATTATTAATAATTACGAATTTTAATTAAAAATCTTGAATGATGACGTGGCAACCTATAATTGCTCCATGTGTCATTTTTATAAATTTTTCATATCTTTAGATTTTTCCTATTTTATAACTTTACTTGATATATATATATATGTCTATTATTATATTTTATTAAGTTTTATAAATTAACCTTAATCTTTTTCTTAAACTCACGGCATACATATATATATTATATTACTTTATTTAATAAATTAATATTATAGTATATTACACATATACTATTTAAGCATACTTATATACTTATACATAATATACTACTAATATACGTAGTTTTATATGTATATGTATACTTATATACTTAGGTTCCCTTATTTTATTTATACATGTGTACATAGTTAATTTTACAATATAACCCTAAATACAATATATGTATCACATGTATATACATATACTATACTTATACGTATACCATACTTATATTTTTATACTCTATACATACATATATAATCGAATGCATATACATATATATAATGAAAATAAATAATATACATATTATATACGTATATATATACATATATCTCTTTATACCTTACACTTATTCAATTATAACATATATGTACATATGAGTATATACCTAAATATTTATATACATATATGAACATATATATATATATATATATATATAAGAAATATGAACTTTTTATATAATGAATCATTTTATGTACAAATAACTTTAATACAAAGGAAAGAATTACAAAACTAACTATATTACATATTCCCTAAATACATATATTTCTACAAAATATACATATATAAAAAAAGTACATATAAATCAATAAGATAAATATATTAGAGTGCTACTTGATTACTCCTTTTGATGTCATGAAATATTGTTGATCCAAGTGCTTTCCTCCTCTTTCTTATAATTATTGAGAAACAAGAAGAAAATGGAAAATTAAGGTGAATAGAAGAGGGAAAAGAAAGAGGAGTTTTTTCAAGGGAAATGAAGGCCAATTTGTGTATCTTAAGTTTGTGTTTTGAAAATAAAACAACGATATGTGAAGATGGATTGCAATTAATGCAGGAGAAGGAGAAAATAACAAAAGAAGCAATAAAAGAAAACATGAAAAGAGAAGGATAAAGTATAATTAAGAGATAGCCATTTAGCTTATCATTGCTTTTGGTTTTGTCCACATAATGAGGACATGTAGAAAGTAAATCAAGGAAGAGATCACCTCCACAATATTCTAGAAACTAATGTGAAAGTAAGAAAAGAAAAAAATGAAAGAAGAAAAAGGAAAAAGGGAAAAGGAAAAAAAAAGAAAAAAAATAAGTTAACTTTCCTAAAAGTGAAATTATAAAATTAATAAAATTTAGGAAATAGCATTCATAATTTTATAAATTTTATTAATTTAATTTTTACCCACTACATTTATAATATTTAGAAGTTATCTCTACGCATTCGTAAATAATTTCATGCAATTACATGTAGTGGTCGAAAATCGTATTTATTTAGAGTTTTATTATTATCGGGGTAAATTTATTCATTTTATAAGCTTAAAGTTGTAGTTTTAGGGTTTTTATCAAGTTTGAGTCCAATCTCGGGTATTTATGCTTACATAAGCTTTAGGGTTTTCATATACGATTTAGGTTTTGATTAAAATTTTAGGATTTTTATTACTTATAATATATTCAAATTTATAATTTAATAAATTTTTTATCTTATTCAAATTTATCGACTCATAAAGTTATCTACAATACTAGAGTTCAATTCTATTTTTAAATAGTTAAATTTATAAGGTTTACAGCTAGTCAAGGCTTCATAATTTACTTGAGTATAGTAATGAGAGACAAAATCACAAAATTATAGTTTTGTTTATCTTCTAATAGTCTTTCTTGCACATATTATAAGGTTGGAAATGGACTTAGACTGGAGCAAAGTACATTTTAGAGCTCAAGTCTCAAAGGAGAGGTGCAGGATTAGGATTTGCCTGATTTAAACCAAGAGTATGAGATGAAACCTCAAACTTGTATCTACTTTTAAACCAAAATTTCTATCATTCTCAAATTTCATTTGAACTTTTGACTTTTAAGATGTGATTACCCAATTTTATGATTTAGATAAGTAATTCCAACTCTTTTTTATTTTAGTAAACTATGGGATATCGATTTCGATAGTTATTTTCTTATAACACCCTAGGCTGAAAATAGCTAACCGTTATGCCAATGAATATTAAATGTTTTTTTTTTTAAAACCATTAGGCTCAAAATTTTCAAACTAGTATTGACATGATATTCATTAGTTTACTCTTATTAACTAATACAAATTCTCTCTTTTAATCGATATAGGACCACACATAGAGCCCTTTTTATAAACATGTGAAGTCCCTATCACAAAACTTTACAATTGAACCTAGATCTTCTTCCTTTTTCATTCCTATTACCCTAAACTTATAAATTATCCTATAAGTATTGAAGAAGTCACATATGATGACATTTCGTACTTATGAATTATATGTATTATGATTGAATCAAATGAGTAAATATTTAACTAAAATCTCAAAACCTTTGACTTACAACTTGGTTTTCATATTGCAAGTACATGTTGTATAACGACTTTAAAACAATCCTAGTAGGTCCTCTTTCCAAGTGTAACATTCCTTATGTTAGTGATTAATAAGATAGAGTAGTAAAGACTATAGTTAACACTTACTAGAATTCTACATCCAACTATATATGGTAGATTCTATGGTCTTGTCCTTTATTTTGATAGAATTGATCCTGTATATTATCTCACAATTTATTTATATATTTTGAATCTAAACCATTAAATTCATAGATTGTTCAATAGCTTAGATTTAATGATAATCAAATAAACAATAATAAGGATGGCAGTACCAATCCCATAAAAAAAAAAAGACGAGACTATAGAAAAATCTTCTATATATATTATTATCATTAAATCATATTGTTAGATGTTAAATATGTTTTATAAACCATTTTTATATACTTTTATATTTATATATGGTATTAAGAGAACATATTTTTTAAAGCAAAAAGACCCTTAAGTAACTATCATTTCCCAAAATTACTATTTATCCATTCTCAATCTCAAAATATATAATAAAAATATCAATTCTTATATTAAATATCAATTAATTTAATAAGGATATATTTATTAATTACTTCATGTATACAGTTTTTTTCAACTACTTTCTCTGTCCACATTATTTCTCTCTTATAATCGTATTGTACACATCTTTTCCATATTATTTCTCTCTCTCATATTGTTAATCGTATTATACATATCTTTTTTCCATGTATTTCTCAGCTCTCACTTTCCTACTTAGATCACAACTTCCCTTTCCTAGAAGGTAGAACCGTTTCCCTAATATAGCAAAATAATCACTACAATTATTTAAATAAAATTAATTACAATTTTATTTCTTACGCTAATGAATTTATTTCATTGCATATGTAATATGGGTGTGCATTTGCTAATATATATATATATATATATATAAAGTTGTTGGGTATATAGAAATGAACTACTGATATATGTTTATTGCTTGAATTCTTGTAATAGTTAATTTGTTATAGTTCGAGTTACATTAATAATATGTAAATAAATAAAGTCCCTTAGAACTGGAAAAAGATATTGGAACTTAATTGAAGTGATTGACAATTTTTGGCCAATGATCATTATCCTTGATAGAAGTTATTTGGTCCCATCCTGTAAATCACCCTTGATTTATATTTTTTAAATATAAACCATTTAATAAATTTTAAATTCAACAATTCAAATTTAAAATAATGTAAATAAATTGTAAGATAGAGAGTTAATCAATCCCATCAAAATGGAAGACAAAATCATATTGTTTTTTTAAAGGGATGAATATAAATATGTGGATTTTTCTACATCACGTCCATGTTTTTTAAGGAATCAAATTTCCATTCCATTTCGCTCTAGATTTGTACCTTTTTAAATTTGAACAATTGAATAAACTATAAATTTAATTATTTAGATTTAAAAAAATAAAAATAAATGGTAGGATGAATGGCGGGATTGATCTCGTTAAAATAGAGAAGGAGACCTTAAAATAAAAGTGCTCGTGAGCCTTGGTATAATAAGTTAACCGTATGAAAGAAATACCGCAAAAATAGTTCCATAAGCAAGCAATTTTAGTTATCTGAAAATGGGGATGCGCCATCGTGCCACTTGAAGTTTAAATTTAGCTATTTATCATCTAGATTTTTTTTATGATCCCTTTCATATTTTTTACTAAACGGTACCGCCATTGATCTAATTTTTAATTTTATATTTAATAATCTCAACCATTTAAACTGAATATGTTTTCAATAGTTTAAATTAAATTGATAGTAAATCAATAGTTAAATGATAGATGGGACCTTAGTTTGCTGTAGCGGCATTAAAATGTGTCAATAATACTTATTCATTATAATTATCATTAATTATTTTTATATATTTTCAATTAAGGATGAAATTTAATATTAAATCTCCTATTAAGTGATATTAATAAGTAATTTTAAGGGTGATAAGCAAATGACCATATTGATGATGCAATATCTTACTTGATTATTGCATCATCTAAAGAGGTATTTAAGGTCACGGAGTAAGTAATGGATACAGTCTCTTGGTATCCCATATAATATTGAACTTGTACTCTATAGAGTATAGGATTTTTAGACCATTACAAAACCTATACAAAAATTATTAAATAATAATGAATGTAAAGCAATTTTATATTTCTACTTTCTATATTCAACCCCCATTGTCATATGAAACCTTAAAAAATTTACTTTATTTGATTTCTTCCACAATTCTCTTATCTCATCTCTACATTTCTATATATATATATATATATATTTGGCCTCTCTTGTCTCATTCCTTCCTCGTTACTAATTTGACCTTATTATTATGTTTTTTTATTGAATATTATGCTTATAAGCTTGTTGTAATGGATTTAATATAATACATTATGGAGCCTTGTGTCAATAGCAGCAAATAACTAAGTTAACAAATAGGAGACGTGAGAGTGAGTATTATATGTTATTATATAAATAATTGTAATATACAATCTATGTGATTTTAATTTTCACAAAAAGATAAATAAAAAGCCATCTTATATAGTTTATAAATTATAATTAAGGAAAAGTACAAAAAAAGTCCCTAATGTCTCATTTTTTTACGAATTAGTTATTAACTTTTCATTTAGTCAATTTTAATCCTCAACATTTTCAAATTGTATCAAATAAGTTTTTCCGTTAAACTTTGCTAGACTTTTCATTACTATTAACACATGTCAACATATAATTGGTTCACGTAAATACAAAAAAGCCCTTGACATTTACCTGTATATACAAATCAGTCCTTAATATTTTCATTTAGTCCATTTTATTTTTCAACGTGTCCACACATAACCAAAAAACTAACGGGTAAACTTTTTTGTATATTTATTAAAATGTTAAAAGATAAAATAAACTAAATGAAATATTAAAGACTGATTTTTATACATAGGTAAACGTTGAAGACTTTTTTATACTTATCTCTTATAATTATTAAGATGTTGCACATAAGCATTCTAATGGGGGCCTTATTCCCATCACTTTCCTTACCATTGGTGTAATATAGCTTTGTTCTTCTTCTTTTTGTTTTTTCTTTTTCTTTCAAATTTTCTATTTTCATGATATGGCATATTTTCACTCGTTGATGTTAAAAAGGAAAAATGAAATAAAATGTATAACAGCATTAATAAAAAAGTTTAGAGCTAGAGAGAAGAAGCACCTTACTGATATATTAATAAAATCTCTCAAAGTATTTCATTTGGGAGAACAATGAACATTATGAGCACGATTCAGGATACCAACTTATATTTTTATCCCTTTTTCCTTAGTTTTTACACATTCGGTTATGCGTAACTTTATTTTTCACTTTTTAATTATGCGTTATATTAAACAAACACTAAATTGGCAAGTAGGAGTTTGAAATTATGTTTTCAACCGTTCAAGAATCTAATCCTTCGTTTCCAAAACAAGGACTAAATGCATGTAAAGCAAGTAAGAAGGGATATATGTTTTTCATTTACCATTACTATGATTTAAAGCCTTTGAATGTTTTCATATTTATTCGGAAAGAATAAGACAAAACAATTTTGGGTGAACTAGAAGTAACGAAATGATAAGATATGATGTTAACGAAAAACTGATTTCGAATTAAGGCCTCCATGGAAGTAATACATTGAAGGTTAAGTTAAAGTTGCTATTGTGCGGAAATTTGAATGGAGATGATGGATATTTTTGGAAGGTGACAGTTCAACTAGTCAAGTCTCATATCTACTGCTTAAAGCACCATTCATGCCAATGTGATGAAAATAGCCCATTTATTGGATTGGATATTATTTAGTTTATTGTTGCGAGATACCTCTCTCAATACTATCCTTGCCAATTATAGTGCAATATTTAAACAAATTAAAGCAATGTGATTTGTTGTAATTTTGGAGACATCATCATTATAACTAAGATAGGGATAGTGTTGAGCAAAGCATGTTCACTCGCAACTTCTTGTAAAATCAATAGCGATTTACACCATTAACATCTATTTTCTTTTTTAACCTTTGTGCATTGGCACATGTTTATGTTTTATTTTGATATATTTTATCGTTGAATTTTGCTTATCATCCCCTAGTATAATTATATATGTATTTTTAATTCATATAGAAGCAAAATTACACACCACAAGCTGTAAAGTAAAATAAGTGAGTTGAAAGACGATGATGCAATTAAGGAACCATTTTATCAACTAAAGAGTTGAGGGGTGAGTTGAGCCTTTGAAGCCATTAGTTGGGCTATCAAGAGGAGCTAAGAGATCAGGGAGCTACTACACAAAATGCACTATTTAGATGACAAGTAGTCACCATCCTAATAGTGGGCACAAGAAGAGTAGCCCCTAAATAAGGCGAGGTGCCTGCGTAGGTAAGTATGGAGAACTAATTAATGAGTAGATGTTGCAAATTACTTTATATATGGTTATTGTCGATAAGCTATTTTGGATAAGGGATTTCAAGTTCAGGTTGACCTCCTTAGAGCATGGTTCAAGACTGTTAATCCTATACCAACTTCATTAGAGCTCAGGCTGGGCTTCTAAAGTTCAACTAATCTTGCTAAAGCTCAAATAAGCTCCTAACATCAAGGATGATTTAACTAGAACCTAGATTGAACTCCCAAAAGCAAGTTTAACCTTATTAGAAGGCATTTACCAAACTCCCACCTCTATCCAAGTCCTTAGTACCTAAGCCTTAGAGCCCATATTACTCCAGCTAGGCCTATAAGTTCAAAATAAGACTAGGTGAGAACATAAAGCTATCTTAAGATCCTGATATGCCTCAAAGATCACAAGCAAGGATATCAATCAAACAGACACATGCACATGATGAGACCTTCTAACCATATAAGAAATCGAAGTAAGGGTTGTAAGTAGGTTTAGCAAATGCAAGAGACTTGTATGGATATTACGCACCATATAAGTACAACATGGCTTAGATTACTACTTGATATTACATACAAGTAATAAAATAGGGCATTTGCTACTGCTTTTTACTAAAAGGAATGAATAAGAGTAAAGTTAAACTTAACTCGCAAGCACAAGAAAATGAGTATAAGAGTGATTCATTAGATGATTTTGGCTATTACAAGAAGGAGACTATTTATAGTAAGTCTCTTTAGGGTAAATTAAAATTACATAGACGAAAAGACAAAATAATATATTAAAAAAAAGATATAAAAAATACGTTCCTAAACTATGCTAAGAAGGGATAAAATGAAAAAAAGAAGAAGACAAAAGTGAATATCTTCTACCATACATCTACTGAAACGATGTCAAAAGATACGTGTTGAATGGGCATTGAATGCTTTTCAAGCTAGTCAAGACAAATTTGTATAGTATTAAGGTAGTACGGATGTCTTCCAAATTAGTTGGGGAGCTCGATGGTAATTCAAATAAGCTTGAGGAGGTCCTGGTACAACAACTTCTTAATTTTTATAACACGAGTAAATGAGGCAGCTTCTTAATTTTTCCTCCTTAGTAAACTTAATAACCGTCCTTTTGAAAACTACCTATTTAGCCCAATCTAATATTCTTTAATATAAATACTAACACTAATGTTAAATTTTAAAATGATTAAGAGTTTATAATATAGATAAATGTGGCAACTTCTTAATTTTTCTCCCCTAATAATCGCTTTCTCCTCTTTCCTCTTTTCTCAGACAAGTTCATTAATCTCTCCTCCTTATGTTATTCTCTCTTTCCCATCTCCTTTATCTTTTATCACCTCATGTGAGTCTCTCTCTCTCTCTTCTTTTTTTTTTTTTTCATAAATTTACTTGTTTAGTGTTTCTGTAATTGCTTTTTTCATCATCCATTTCATTGGTGCAATAAATTTTACACTAATATTAATATTTTGTTTTCATTATATAAATATCAAAATCTCAAACTAATCCACAATATTTGATTTGAGTACATTTTATATCGACAACATTTTATATTTAGGCAAGTGTATCATCCATTAGTGTATATTATGCAATCAAACTATAACATGTCTATGATTTATCAAATATCTATCTTTTTCGCTCTATCATTTACAAGCTTATAATTTCAAATTAAAATATTTAAAAAGAATTTGCAAATGCATAATAAACAATTAAATTCTACACATCATATATACACATATGGATACATAAATAAATATTACAATAATACTAGCAGATGTTACATGTGCTTTGCATATGCAAATATATGTACCAAATGCATAGAATATTGATTGTGAAATAATAATGTAAATAATCATATATAATTTATTTGCTTCATTGTAGAAGTTAACATGTTAAAACACAATGATTATTTAAAAATAAAATGAATACCTCAAAGAATAATATCTAAGTTGAGGGAAAAAAGATACCTTTGTAAAGATACCTTTGTAAAGATTTCTTTTGGCAATTCTTTGAGGAAGTCCCTTTATATTTGGCATTATCTTTAAGAAGCTTAAGATGATATGATAGCCCATTTATCTCCAACTAATTAAATATTTGTGGTAATTTTTGAAATTTTTGGACTTATAGATGTTTTATCCTCTCCTTAAGCTATCATATTAAGGAAAAGGTGCATCATGTTGACAAAGTTATATTAGCATGTTAATAAAATAAGGTATGGTTGGTAAGGCATTTAACATGTAATCAATCCAATGAATGACAAAATAATAATTAACGTATAAAATGATATAAAAAAAATTTGTATGAAATTATTGGATAGCACCAAAATATAGAGAAATTAAATGATTTTTTAAATAAATAGAAACTAATTGAATTTTTCCATCGACATGAAAGGATTAAATGGCTTGCTCATAGCATACAAAATTGAAATGAATCTTAACATAATTATGAAGGACTCTTTGTAACTTATGCCACTTTATGTCTATAAAACCAAACTATAAATAAAGAAAATGTCGTAAGATTATTTGATAATATAATTAAAAATAAAATAAAATTAAGTATTGTTTGTTGAAGTGATGAATATGGATTACCATGTTTAAAATATTACACCCATCTTGATTTATGTCATTTATTATACATGAATAAGAAGAAATGCATACCATGAAAAAAGATATAGCAGTTTATAAAATTAAATGTCACATAATTTTCCAATCTTAAACATAGGAGTGAAAAAAAAAAAATACAAAAAAGACTAAGACAAAATTATTTAAAAAATTTCCTCAACCATCTTTTTTCCCCTTAACATATATAAAAAAATTTCCCTACATTGTCTCAAATATTTGAAAGTAGTGGCAATATTGCTCTATTGCATTTACTATTCTATTGCCTTTGAATCTCAACCACTTCATCGAAAAGCCCCATAAGCATTTCATAACAATTGATCTCCCAATATGGGTTAGTTATAAGGGATAACATGGTAAAGTAAGGATTAAGTTTTGTAGCCTAGTGCCCTTTTTGCAATGAAGAAATAGAAACTATTCCATACGTATTCATTAATTATAATTGAAGTAGAAGTTTTTCGCAAAGATTAAATATCTAAATTCCATCTGCAAATAAAAGCTTTGAAAATCTCCTAAGCTAGATCAATACATGTACAAGAAGCAGAGGTTCAATTGAGGAATGGTTAACCTACTTATGGTCGTGGTAGTACCAATAACCTTAGGAGATATCTGGCATGAGAGGAACAAGAGAATTTTTAGACCAAGAAAAAGCCCGGGTGACTTAGTAGAAATGATATACAAGGAAGTAAGTGAATATTGAGCAACCACTAGGAAAGAAAAGTTGCAACATAAGCATCTCTCTCTATAGGAAGAAGGACAACCTCCACTGATTGATTAGTTAAAGATTAAGAGTGATGGAGTAGTAATTGAAGGAGGGATTAAGGATGCTATTGGAGCTCTTTGCCTGGATTGTGATAACACTATCCTTTGGGCTGTTCATAAGCAGGTTTCTAATTCTTCCTATTTGGAAACTAAACTTTTTGCTATAAAGAAAAGTTTTGTCCTTGCTCAAAAATATGAAGCAAAAAATATTATATGTAAAATAGACTCTCAACAAGTTGTGGTCTAACTTCTAAGTTCAAGTGTGGATTCAAATAAGTGTTGTAAGCCCTAAAGCTAAGCCAAGTAACCGTAGGCTTGAACTTGGAACCCAAGATTTAGGGCGATCGGTTAATGAATCCAATCAAACCTAAATTATAAACTAATGAGAGAAATATTAGTAAAACCGACCCTGTAAACTTGAATTTAAGAAAATAAGTAATAAAATAGGAGACTATAAAATTTTTAAATTTTAAGCATAATAAGTACTAATTACCGAAAATGCGAAAAGTATAATCAAATAACTAATAAATTACTAAAGATAGATTATATGTATACTAAAAATTTTAGAATAACCAAAATAATAATTAGGAATATTCACATGTACCTCACATGTATTTACGTGTAGATAAAAATACGTGAAATTATCTAAATTGGCCAAAAACTAAGTAAATAATTAAGAAAAATTATAAATTAATTATAAAAATATAAGAAAAAATTAGAGGAGCCTAGAATAATCCAAATAAGGTCATGGAAAGTCAAAATCTGTAAAAGAAAAATCAACCAATTAAAATTAGATAACATAAAAGCTAAAAATCAAGAAAATTGGGTAAAGTCTTGTCTAATTAATACATAATAATTACAAAAAATCATCTATAAATAGGGAAAAATTTTCAGAAGTCATTTGTGACAGTTTGGCATTTGGGAAAAATAGGAAAACTAAAAAATCAAGAGAAAATCTAGAAAAAAAGAAAAAAAAGGAAACTATGCAAATTCGTGTAGGGAGGAAAACCCATACCTCACTACCACTTGGGATCGAGCCGCCGCCACCACACCACTCTAGTCCCACCATCTATGCCGGCCGACAGCCTTGGACCGGGTTTGGACGGCCATAAAGCTTTGGACCGGTTAGTCTCTTAAATTTCTCGATTTTGGATAATTATGTAAAATTACTTATTTTGCCAAAAAATTATGAAACTTGTTATTCTGAGGTTTTATTGTATGTAGATTTAGGGAAAAATATTGATTTAGTTTAATTACGTCTGCAATTATAAGGTTCTTAACAAATTGCTCAAAACCGAACATGATTAGAACGGAAAATAAATAGGCTTAGGAGTGTAGTTTGGAGCTCAATTTTTTTTTCTGTAGGATGCTCATATGATATAGAACAATGCTATGAAGCCATTTTTTTAAAATTAATTTTCGAAATTTTTAAGTTAATTTTTAGCCCTAAAATGATGGAAAAATTGGGTAATTTGGGGTTAATTAGGTGATTAAGATGTTAATTACTGATTTAGATATTAATTTGATGTTTAGGGATGTTAATCTCTGATGTGGAACCCTAGTCCTAGCCTTTGGAGTATTAAGTATGGTTAATTTAGGAAATTAGGTAATTAATATAAGAATTTAGTAATATGTGAAATTGTAAATTAATAAATCTGAAAAAATAGGGTTATTTAGATAATATTATAATAGAAATAAAAATAATAATAAATCTAAAAATAACATTTAATCTTAAGTAAAAGTCTCAAAATGTAAGATTTTCACACATCGAGAATAAATCCAACACCGCAATTAGGATTAGCGTGTACCGAATAGTTTAGAATACCAAATTACGATCCAATAGGATATTTAGACACTCGAGCTTAATGTAATTAATTTTACATTAGGATTCGAGCATATTTAAGACTTAGAAATGAAAGTTTAAAATCTCATTCAAGATTCGAACACCGAAATGGAATACAACGAATCATTAGGACGTAATGGGTATACACGGAAAAAAATGAATTAAAATATAACTTAGAATATGAAACCATAAATTCTAAATACTAAAAAGACCTATTTGTATTATAGGATACCCAGAGACAAATCATTTTGCAATTAAGGGATCAAGCGATCAAGCAAATCCATATAAGTTAGGTTATTACTTATTGTAATAGAGTACTAGTTTTGTAGTACTCGGAGACTTAGGCTTGTCTATGATTGTGATTGTAAGTAGTTTATGCATGTGTTTGATGTATCTGAATTCGTGCTGAATTTGTATTGTGAGTGATTTTGTGACTGATTGAATTGGTATGAAATTGTTTGAACACCCTAAACGGAATTTAATCTTAGTCGACCCTAATAACCAAAAATGTCATGCACTGCAACCCGTTAGAGGATCATAGGATTCTCTAACCAAATATTGACCCCTTCGAAAGGGATAGCGCAGGATTGCAAAATGGTCCCTTCTTCATCCTTAGTCAAACTAAATGACAGGAGAGGAGGTCGCGGCAAGGGTGAAGTCAATGGTTTGAAGGTAGTCGCGGGAAGAGCGAGGTCTCCATTACACAAGCCTGAGTTTGATTGTGAGCTGCTGCATAACATGGAAACTCCTCAACCCGGATTGGAGCAAGTGAAATTTCTTTGATTTCACAACGGGCCGGACTACGTTGTGCGATAACACTTGATTGTTGCATTGCATGAAAATAAATGTTTGATAACCCTGTTTGTGCTTGTATGCATTCATGAGTCTCCAATTCAAATTACTGACCTGTAGTTGCTCATACTTTTATAGATCCTTTTGCAGGTTCTAATTTCTGAACACTTCAAGTATTATGCCGCCCTACAATTACCCAGAAGTTAGTCCGTTGGAAGCCAGGGGTTTGAGAATCAAGTTACTTAGTATAATGTGTAACTAGAGTGACCATGTAATTAGGGATGAAAGACTGATAGTTATTATGTAATCTAGTGAACTGTTATGTTTATGTAAAACTTCCTGGGAAGCTCTGTGGACTTATATATATAATATTGTACATGTTATTAGAAATTTGCACTATTTATCATAATTATAGTTTAATTGTTAATCGGACTGTTTACTTCAAAGCGAGGAGTCATCGACGCCGTGTGTAGGTCATATCTATGGTAGGCACTGTGAGGCCAGTAACTATCATAGAATGGTTTACACGGCGGGACTGTTGCGACTCTGCGACTTCGGGGCGTAACAGGTGTCACCAAATCCTTAAGAGTTGTAAAAGTTTACTTGATCACTTTAATAAGGTTTGTATTTGAAGGGTTTCCCTTCTAAAGGTTAAAGCTGCTGATTTTTTTTGGCTAAAAGAGGCTTAGAAGACCCAAATTATATGTACTTTGTAGATTTTCTTCCTTTTTTTTTTTGGCTGATTTCATCTTAATAACAAATGATGGTGCAGGTGAAGATTTGCTAATTTTGCACTTCGATTAGTCTTGATGTTAGTTGGGTATCTTTTGTTGAGTTTATGTTTGGAAAAAAATAAAAACAATTGATATCCTGATGAAAGTCGAATAAAATTAGCGAATGGAGAAAAGAGCGAGGCCATTCATAAAGTTTCCTTCATAGGCTTTTATCTTTTACTTTGCATGGTCTATGTATTTGAAGGCATTAGTTGTGGTAAATGCTTATATAAGATTTGTTTCTTCCTTATTTTTTATTTTTCTTTTGATTTAGAATGTAATTGAGTATGTAGATTACACTAATATATAAGCTATAATATATAACATATAAATATTGCCATCTCAAAATATTTGCCTATAGTGATTGGGTTTTGCACGTAGTAGGCCTACAAAATAGAATACTGTAAGGGGATGCTCAAGTGCTGTTTGGCATAGCTATTCTGATACTTAAGTCTGTAATAAACTCTTGGAGAGTAGAGAATACTTTGGAATAATTGAGTAAGTTTGATGCGTAGAGTATAAAGAGATTTATTGCTAAATAGTAAGCAAATATTTATAGTGAAGTGGCGTTGACAGTTGGAAAATGGTTAGTAAGGAGAGATCTTCTCTCGTAAGTATAGGAGAGTGGGGTCATGATGTTTGACATATACTACTTATTTCGGATGTATCTGTTGACTTTATATTTTATTCTTATCTTATGTATTCTAACCGTTGCAGAGCTTTTTGGGCTTAGTCAATCCAGGCCTAGGGAACCCATGAGGGCTGGCCTCAACGATAAGGCGTATTAGATCTGAATGGGACTGAAGGGCCTATATCTAAAGAGCTTTATCAACAAATATGACTAAGAATAATTGCTATTTAATTAGAAATAGAATTTGATAATTAAAATAGTTATATAAAAAATAAATTCTTAAAAAAAAATAGTCATTATTACTTGGCCTTAATAAGTGCCAATCAATAGAAATGAAAATGAGTTAATCAATATAATGTAAGTGGAAAAAGAAAAAAAAAATTTGAGGAAGTTATCGTTTTACCCTTGAAATTTTTAAGTTAAATTACAATAGCATATATTTTAAAAGGTTTTCCAAATATTTTTTAGGGATAGTTTAAGGAAGTAAAAAAAGATACCACAATTTCCCTTACTTCGCTTTGATATTATAGAAGAAATCTATTATAAAACATATGCAATATTATATCGAACTATACATATTATATTCCATTCCAGATATACTCAAACTAAATAAATCACTAGAATTGAATTAGGATACCAAATGAAGGATTAAATTTTATTTAAATAATTTAAGTTTCTAGAAATGAATGATAATATTATTACATGACAAAATAAATCTATATTAGACTTTTATCATTTTTTTTTAAATTTAGTTATCTTCCTAGTAATTTAGTCAACAAATAAATTCATATCTAACTAATATAAACTTCTATGATTCACTTTGAAAATATGCTATTTATAAACTATATATTTTGGGATTCCACCCCTTGATTTGCCAAAACCTAAGTATGTTTACAAAGATGCTATAACATCCTTAAGGACCCATTATTTCGTTGACTACAAAACTCTTATTCCATGTCTAGACCTCATGATAACCATGTACTCATACTGAAAATGAGATCCACGTTATGCATGGTGGACTTAGCTGATCAAACAAGCCCTAGGGAGATCGCTATCGACTGACCACACGTCCCTAATCTTAATACTTTTGATTTCATTAGTTCTTTTGCAATGGCCTATTATGTCTAGTGAGTACAATGTTCTTTAGGATTCTCGTCTTGAACCCACTGGCCTATCAACATATGCTTAAACTTCATTGACCGAGCATGAGGTTTAGGGTTCGATGAAATTAATAAATTATTTAAAGTGGTCATGGTTGACCTCAACAATTTAAAGGTCAAAGTATGCTATTGTGATAGTGGCGGAAGCACAAATTAGAGAGCATAAGGGTAACAACTTTTCCTCTAAGTCATAGTAGTCCTGCACCCTTCTACAGTGCAAGACTCCATTAGACCTATCAGACAGATTATGCCTTTTGTATACTCTCATTTGAGTTAGGTGATGAGAAGCTTAAACTACCGCCAACACCTCATTGTTTGGGTAACAAAGGAAATTTTTATCTAACTATATTTGGAGGGTGTCTTTACATCTTTCATACTCAAGCTTTGCAAACACTGAATTTACAAATTTGGGTCATGAAAGAGTATGGATAGAAGCATCTTAGGCAAAGGAAAGCAATAGACCTGCAATAGACCTCTCCTATAACAAAATTTAAGTTTGAATTTTTTTAACGAGAGACATTTTAAAGTGTTAGGGTTTGTAAGGGACGGTGTATTGATCTTGTTTAGAAATTATGGATTTAAAAATGGATCCGTTGTGTTTACTTTTGACTCAAGATGTGCTGAAATCAAGCATATTAGGTATATTTGTAGTAATTCGTTCATTTATACCGCTTCTCTTAATTAGGTATGAGCAAAACCTTGCATATTAATGTTATCAATTACTCTTGATTTGTTATGCATAAGTTTACGATTGAATTTATGAACAGCAAGAAGAAGACATACTCAAAGATGTACATGTTTTTATTTTACCTTTCCTTTGCTAGCAATATAGATAGATAGGATGAATCCTTGATGATAAGAATGAATGTCTATGTAAAAGTTTTCTTCCTATGTTTCCAAATAAGCTAAGATGCAAATAGGAACTTTACTCCACAGGGGCTCTGAATTGTTAGATTTCTCTTTTTATACATTTGCTATTTGCTTTGAGCAAGTTATTAAGGGACATGCTATATGATATGTCTTTATTAGTTGACCAAATTGGGGCATGATCACAAAGTGTGTTCCTTGGGTGGTTGCGTCTTGGGCACTTATATGAGTTTAGGGTTAAGATTTTGTTCAAATTCTCTCCCATCATAGTCATCCCTATAAGCTCTCCAAAGGAACAATTTCACTCTTGGTGGAATAAGTAGTTTCTAAGTCCGATTTTTGTCATCACGAGTTATAAGCTACCTGTTCACTAATTTTGTACAAATTGCCTTAAAGAGAGCTTATTGTTTAGCAGTCAATGAGAAATAATATTTATCCTTCTTGGTTGTTGATAAGAATGTAGGATTATTGTTCCACTATAGCTAATCTTGTATAGGTATTCCATTGTATTTTTCATTCCATGTTTCATCTTATCCATATTCTTGGATGGTCACCCCTAGTACTTGTTCATTGCATAGCCTATGAATTTTATAGTTACCTTTAAGCTAACAATTAGTGACACCAAAATTTTATATGCTTCCATGTCCATTCACATGGTCCCTATGCTTAAATGTCCATTGTTGATTTTTTAGCAATTCTTTACATAAATGTGATTCCTATCTTGTTGTGAGGAATTGTTCACCTCATTTTTCTTTTATGCTTTTGCTTAGACAATCTAGCCTAAAGGGTAGATTGCATTTTGAGTTCCCATAGTCGCCTTAGTTGCCATACCCAGTCCTTTAGAGTAAGGTTATCTAACTCAAGACCACCTTTGTTTTTAGGGATTGTCAAAGTATTACGATTGGTCTAGTAAATTACCCTTTTGTTTTCCTTCTCTCTCTACAGGAGTCTTCTTATCATGATGATCATGTCTTGCAAAGTCTTTATTGGAAGGGATGTTATTTGCAAATGGTACATGGGAATTGTTTACATTATAAACTTTGCTATAGTTATTCTTCCTATCATGCTGGGAATTTTACCCTTCCATCTACCAAGCTTGGATCGCATTTTGTTAATAAGGTGATTGAATTGACTTGCCCTTAGTTTATTTACTTTGTTAAGTGGGAGACCCATGTATTTTCTAAATGAGTTGGTTTCCCTTATTTCCAAAGTTTGCAATATCTTACCCTTTATATTCATACAAGTATTTTTTGAAAATATAATTTTTATCTTTTGAGGATTATATTTGAGACCAAACCATGATTCAAAAGTATTTAAGAGGCCTTTCACAACTATAGTAGACTTTAGCCACCAACACTTTGTCGTCGGTAAATAAATTTGAAAAATTCATTTTTGTTCCTCTTATTTAAATAGGCTCTCAGTTCCCAATCCTAACTTCCTCTTTTATCCCCTCTACTCAACATTTCTAATGCAACGATGAAGATATACAGAGACATCCTTAATGTATTCCTCTAAAGGGTTTAAAGTGGAGTGAGAATTCTTGTTTATTCTGGTATATGTAAAGCCTCGAGACTCTATTAGATGAAGCCCCATTCCAATTTATCAAAAACCTTTTCTATGTCTACCTTTATGAACATCTAGCCTACATTTTCATTTTTCCTTGATTCGCAGTGTAAGAGTTCATTTAAGAATATTATATTGTCAACTGCTTTTCTATTTCTCAAGAAGTTAGTTTGATATGGATGAATCATTGTTTCCAATATTGGCATCAATCTATAAACAATGATCTTAGTTATTATCTTGTAAACAATGTTACATAAATTGATGACCTAAATTGACTTAATTCAGTTGCCCTTAGTTTTTCTAGAGTAAGTAAAAGAAGGGTAGTATTAAGGGCTTTTGAATTATTACTTGATCAAAGGCTTCTTGTACTATTTTCATCATAAAGTCACCAATTATCCCCCTAAAGGTTGTAAAAAATTAGCAATGTAGCCCATCCTTGCTTAGTGCTTTTGAAGCACCCATGGAGTGAAGTATAGTTGGTGTTTCCCCTTTTGAGATTGGTTTTGTTAGCAAGTTTGCTTGTCTCAACTCTATGTAAGATTGGAAACATGTTGGAATCTCTAATCACCTTTTTGTACTTGTCTTTTGTGTTTAGGACAATTCATTAAAGTAGGTGTTGATGAGTTGTTTAAGGGTACCACCATCATAGACCTAATTTCCCATTTAATCCTTTAAGGCTACTATTCTATTTTTACTTCTTCTTTTGAGGATAGATACTTAGAATTTTGTGTTTTGGTCCCCTCTTTAACCATTTGTTTCTTGCTTTCATTCTCCATAGAATACTCTCCCTATGCAGTAGGAGTGCAAGTTGTTCCCTAAGTCCTTTCTCAAGTTTTATTAGGAAAGTAGTTTGGTTTTGGCTTAAGGCTCTTTCAATGCCTCTTAGATGTGCTAAAACCCTTTTCTTCTCCCTTTCCACATTCCCAAACACAAATTTATTCCATGATTTGGTATTTTCTTCCAAAGTTGTGCTAGGTTTTAGGGACTCGTGATTTCCTTCACTTTATGATTTCTCCATAATTGATTGAAAGGAAGAGTGTATAAGCCACATAGGTTGGAATCTAAAAGGCTTCTTATTTATTTCTATTCGAGATCTTGGGGTCCGGTTGAGGAAGCTTTCTTGAGATTTAGTTGCCATCAGTTTCAGACTTAACATGCCCTCTTCTTCTTCTTCTTCTTCTTCTTCTTCTTCTTCTTCTTTTGCATTAAGTTCTTTCATTAGCTAATAGAAATATCTCTAGGGACATTCATATGGGTCAATAAATGTAAAGGTCTATAATTAGAAGTCCATTTTTACAAGTAGTATAGTATCTATGGGGACGAGTAGTTTCTACTTGTGGTTACATAATGCTCGATCTACTATTGTTTGGATGAGTCTCAGTAGTTCTCTGTGATTAGTCCATATATACTTAGGTCCTATGAATCCTATGTTTAGAAGGTTACAATAAGTTATAAATTGGGTAAATAGTAATGATCTGTGCTCATCTAGTCTAGTCCTCTACATTTCTCATTTTCACAGAGAATTTCATGAAAGTCTCTTAACATGCACCATGGTTCATCACTTATCTCTTGTGTATGGTTTCATAGCGAGTCTTACAGTTGTAGCCATATGTTTAGATTTGAACATGCATAGATGCCAGTAAAATGCCAACTTATGTTAGAGTTACTTAGATCATTTAATGTATTTCCTAGATGGTTTGCATAATGATTTCAAGTGATACTATAGGCTACTAGTCTCATTGGTTAGTGATTTGGCTTCCATTGTTCTTTGGCTTAGAGAGTTGTAAGCTACAAACATGGCTAAGGTCTCTTCTCTATTGTGGATCAATGAGGGAATCATCTTATTCCTTTTTAATACATATGTTGCAGGGTTAGGTTACAATAAGATGGCTACTTATGGTTGCTTAGCTACAGCTGTTGCTATGACATAATGGGTTGATTCCCACATTTTCATTAGATAGTTTGGGTTGTAACCTCTTACTCTAACTGTTGTTGCTATTGACATGTACTCTCTCATCGATTTCTGTTTAAACACCTACTCTGTTGATGGTAATGACTCCATTTGGTTCAGTAAATTCCTAAGCTATTGTTAAAGATTAGTTTTTTTGGTGGTAGTTTGTTGTTAATCACTATTCTGCTTATGCTTACTACTATCTTCATGCATGTGTGTTCAAATGGGATGTTAAATAGTCTAAATCTTAGGGTCATCCATGGTAGTTCAAATTCTAGGTGGATCACCTTGATTTTGAATAGCATGAGAAGTTTATAGTCCATCTGATCTTTGTTTGAAGTAGGATAATCTTTGGTTTGTAAAGGTAGTAGCATTAGCTGTAAATAGTATAATCTCATCCTTGGAGCTATTTAAGGATGGTTCTTGAGAGGATTGCCTTGAATTTACTTCATTTACTGTAGCTAAATAATTGGTATTTTGTTTTCATTCTCTCCCCCTTTTTCCTTAATTCAAGATTATCTTTTCCTTTACTTTCCTTTCTCGATGAGGGAAGCTTTTCTTGAAGTGTTAATGTAGGCTCATGATTGCCATCCCTATTATGTTTCATCATTTCAGACTTCGAGTTTGTGGTATCCTATCCTTCTTTATCTTCTTGCTTCGTAGCTACACCATTATCCACTCACCATAAGCAAGGTCATTATTCTCATCTATGGTATGACTTGGCCTATACATATTTGGATTAGCTTCACTTACATTTCCATTAAATGTGCTGCTCTCACCAAGATCATTTTGATCCTGCTTTTGATTCTCCACATAAAGTTTTGTATCATTGCTTATGTGGCATGCTTAGTTGTAATGATAAATACAATCATGCTTAAAGCAGATATTTCTAAGCCCCTCATATTGGATTTCACAGTTCATTCCCTCAATTTTGAACATATCAATCAATGGCTTTTTTAAAATTTACTTGTATACACAATCTTGCAAAGCTACCTCTTCTATATTGATAGTTAATGCATAAATTTTGAGGACTAGATCAATTTCTTTTCCAATTTTCTATAGGGCATTTAATTCATAAAATTCTAAGGGTAACTCATTTATTCAAACCCATATTGCTATTGAATCAAAATCTGCATTTGATGCCCTAAAGTTCGGTTCCCATTTTCAAATGGCTAAAAAACGACCATTGATAAATTGATCATATACCTTCTCTAATCACTTGCTTAAGCTCATCCTCATTTTTCAAACTGTAACCATAAACATTTCTAATCATCGTAAAGCCTTGTACACAATTCCATAGAAAATTGACATTTTGATAAAGTACATGATATCCTAATGAATGACCATGTATTTTTATGATAAGTGATAGCCTCCATGCTTTGTAGTGTTTTCTTTTTACCATGGCAGTAAAAGATGTAGTCTTTACTGGCAAGCAAGACTTACTCCTTTCTTCTTACTCTAGTTTAATCTCTTATTCTTCTTCTATGTCTTGGTCCATGTTGACATGTGCTTCAAAAAAAAAAAAAAAAAAACCACTCATAAGCATTTGGAATTGCCATTGGTATACTCAAAGTACCTTTGTAAGATAGGTTGGGTGGGGTATTTACTTCTTCTTCATTATGCCTATGATTTGTATTTGCTTTTTAGTCATGATTAATGTTGTTGTGCCATTCCAATAATAATGGACCATCTTGATTGATTTGATCCTTTACTTTTTGAACTTCTGTATTATCTTGTTTAAGTCTTTTCTTTCTCTTAGGTAGGTTCACTAAGGCTCTATGTGGTACTATGGGATGCTTTGTACTCAGGAGGTGGAACATTGGGTGAGACATGTTGACAACACTTTTTTCCAACAAAGAAAGTTGCTAGCTCTAAGTAAACATGGAGTTCTATAATTAGATTTATTGTTTGCATTCTTAATATGCTTGGTATTGGCACAATTATGTAGGATTTCACATTTCCTTTCTATTCGAATAATGTGATATATGCTGCAATAAAAAGCGCTCGATGTGCCACAATTTAGACAAGCACTAACTTACTTAAACAAGTCATGACAACTCTCTTCAAGCATTTGGTTCCCTTTTTCATCTTGCAATTGTTGTTTAAGTCCTTATTTATTTTGTCGTGTTTCTATGCGATATTATGCATTTGTATTCATTGAATAGTTAATCATGAAATTTGCTAGGTTATGTCAACTTCATTTGTCTATCTTACGACATGCACTAGTATTTTGTTAAGGTCTATTATTATTAATGTTGTAGGTGCTACAACTGTGTTAATTGTACAAGAATCTTTAAACCTAAAGTAACTAATTAAACTTTCATTATCATGTTCCCTTTTTAGGTGTAAGAACTCTCAGGTATAAAACTTAAGTTGATAATTCTATCTCCCTATGTTTTCAATTGTATAAAGAAAAAGAAAAGAAAAGAAAAGAATGTTAGTTCATTTCTTATACATTTTGCACAATCTAAAGCTTATACTAATCCAAAGAATAGAGCACAATCAATTGCTCCATGATGCATAATTCTACAGCACAATCAATTCTTTTTATCTTTATCCAAATAATGTTAGTTTATTTTTCTTTAACAAAACTGCACTATCTATTTATTATATTATATGGAGATTTTCATTCCAAGCAAACTTAGTTTATTACAAAGTTTTCAATTTGAATAAAATTAAAATGGCCATTCTTAAAGTAAAAACAACTAAGGCAAATTAATGTTTGTTGTCGGATCGATTCTTTCGGTTTTGATGAGTTTGTCCATACATATTTCTCTTTAATTGGACCTCACTTTCCATTTCTTATAGTAGGGCTTACTCCTTATTAAACATTACAATGACATATACAAAACTAAGAATGAGTTGTTTCTTAAACCATAGTTGTTTTTTTTTTTTTTTTTTGTTTAAAGAATAACTTCAAAGATATGTGACTCTCATTCTTGTTGATGAAAACAAAAATATTAAAGCCAAGAATATCAAAGCTGGCTTATTGATGAAATATAATGAGTCATATCTGAAGAGTCTCTGTTAACTCACATTTGATCCGTAAAGAATTACTAATAGCTAATACATATAAGAGTTGATGAGAAGATTGGAGCTGTGAAGCAAATGTAAGGGGGTTGTTTCAAATTCAATTCCTTCTAACCCTTACAATTTAGTTCCTAAATTGTATATTTTTATAATGGAGGAGCTCGATTGTATTATGACTGATTAGCTTTAGGTAATAGTTTGCACTATTTAGGTAACCCTAAGAAATGTTCATAGTAAGATTTAAACTCAATATCTCATGTAAGTTATCATGAGAATGTTTTAGGGGATAGCTACTAGGCTAACCCCCTGGAGGTTTAGTTCTTGTCATTCAACAACATAATTATTACAATTTATCAACACAACTATAAACAGCGATGCTGTTAAGCAAGTACAACTTAAATAGTTGTAGCACAACTCAATCACATCACATACATTAGAACACTCTCCAACAACTCTAGAAAATTAAATTACATGCTTCTAGTAAAAACAAAGAAACAAAAACCTTACACAACCCTTTGCTACATTTGAAATACATATAATGACCAAATACTTCATAATTTAGTATCTACTTGATAAAATAAACATGCATTTTAATTTTCCTTTATTTCTATTCTCCATATATTCTCCTTGGATAATTTGAAATACATCTACAGATGTAATTACCAAATACTTCAAAATTTAGTATCTACTTGATGAAATAAACATGCATTTTAATGTTCTTTATTTCTATTCTCCACATATTCTACTTAGATAATTTGCACGAAATGTCTCTCCTCCTCCTCCTTCATGTTTATAGTTAGTGCACCGTTTTTTTTTTTTATGTGTAATGTTACTTTAATGGATTATAATTTTTTTTAATAAAACTTTTAGATTGCTGTTAAAATAAAAACATGGATTAAATGAAAAAAGATGTGGGTATAATTAATTAATTATGGAGAATTTTGTTTATGGAAGATATTGGTTGAGTAATTAAATTTGTGAAACAATCGTTATGAATGAAATAATTATATAGTACCAATGCTTATTATGAAAATAATAAAATCGTAAGAAACGTCTTATATAATTATTTTAGTTTTACGTTGAAAGAAAATTGTTGCTGCTTTAATAATTATAAGATATACAAGATGTCTTTCTATTCATCTCAATGCAAGAATAAAATCACATATGGATTGTATATATAATTATTTATATATAAGACACGCATAACATATACAAAATGCCTTTCTATTTATCTCGTTGCAAGAATCAAAATCACATTTGGATTGTCTATATAATTATTTATATTTATGAGACAATGCAATTGTCCTGTTCCCATTACTTTTCTTACAATTGGTTTAATATTGTCATTCTTTTTTAAAATAAAAAAATTCAACTCACCATATTAGTATATCTAAGACTATGCTTGAACCGACCTGGAACCACTAAGTCATGGTTTAACAATTCGTTGAACCATGATTGATCTGCCTAGAGTCGGTCTTAAGCCAGTTTATGAGGCTTGCTGATTCATAAGTCGATTTTTAGACTCGTGAATCGGATCTTTAATAATTTTTTTTTATGGTTTACAATATATATATGTAAAATATGTATATTATATTATAGGCATATATTATATTACATATATTAATATGTATACTATATATATTAGTATTTAGAATATTAAATAATATGTATAAATATATATATGTTGACATAATATATATAATATCTATGATATGTATAAATATATATATGTAAATTGACAAAAAAAAAAATCCGATCAGATTGGTCAAGGGGCTTGAATAGCCTAAATCCACATAAACCAATGGGTCTTTGATCGGTTCAAGTATGCTGTTGTAGTTCATTGAATCAACATGCTAGTTCTGTGTTAGTTTGTGGTTTGAAATTAGGCTTTCTCCATATCTACGTATTAATATGTGTATACATGATAATTTGCTGCTCGTAATAAATCATGATAGTCAATGCTAAAATGAGAAAAAAGAAATAAAATGAATAAAAACAATAAATAAAAGGTTTTGCACCTTACTTATATTAATAAAATATCTCAAATTATTTCAGTATGGAGAGTTGATGAACATTATGAGCAATTTTCAGGATACCAACTCAATCGATGGTTACGATTATCATAAACAAACCCATGGTATATAGCTCCTAGTAAGCATGGAGGATCATTATTATCAAAAGGCACTATGGTACTGGACAAGAAGTTAGTGGCAACAATTTGAAACACGTTTGAAATTTCTATAAAACTTTAATAGCATTGCTACTATTCTCTTATCGAGATAGATCTCGATTCAAGTCTCCTCTTCCTCACTTTGTACTATAGTTAGACAAAAAAAAAAAAAAAATCCACACCATTTTGAAAATAATATGTCACCATCGGATATACAAAATCGGGCGACAATGAGTTTCTGTAATATAGTTCATATGGATTATCTTTTATCGGTACATCATTTGGATCAACTCATCCGATCTTATAGGATTCAAAATGTCTGGCAAATGTAGTTTCTACAAGAGGATATGCATCCTTAATTATGTGTGTGAATGTAGTATCCATATCAATGACGAATCCACCAATGCTCATGCCGTCCGGGCCTTGGCGTAAATGAAAAACTTCAGATTCCAAAATAAGCCTTTTATTATTAACACTGGTGCCTTCCAATGCCAAATGATACCTATTGGTTAATAGTAGGGTGGAGTTCACATTTCGCAAGTATCTTGGGGGAGGTGTTGGCATGCCATCACTAATGAATAATGTACTTCCGATGGGCAATAGGAGAACTTACAATACCTGGGCTTAGGTACTTGATTAAGTATACCCTTTTTACCCAATGCCAATCCCATCAATCCACCTATGTTTGTGTTTTGTTGAAAATCCAAGTTTTGTTACTGTATTTTAGTTGCACAACCAAATGCTACATCATCAAATGTTTTAGTTCGTCCAACTCTACTAGATGGAAATCTCAAGGAATCCGATCCTAGGATTCCCTTCACACCAGACTTAAGATATACTACCTTATATTCACAGTAAATTCTTGAACTTTTTTCTTGATTTACATAGTCGATGGTTCACAGGCAGTAGCCAGTACGTGTTGGACTGTGTATTCCCGAAAGGACCACCATCTATTGCAAAGCGATTAGTACATCCCTCGCATTGCACCCATATATATCTACTCTGTGTGTCCTTGGCTAAAAATGTGTTGTATGAGTTGCTACTAATGGACACACAGACAGCAAAACGTGCATTTAAAGCCGACCAGAACGTAAGGCGCAGGATGTAAAAATGGTTTAAGGATGGAAAAATTTCCTTGGAAGCAATTGAATTTCTAGTAAGGTTTTTGAGATGGGTAGCTCGAGAGAGGGACAGATTAGAAAATCGCTTGTTCTTTTCTTTCTTTCATCTAGGGTAAGATTTTTTGGGAAAAGTTTGAAGTTGATCTCATCTATACGATGCATTTCCAGGACTAAGCTATGCATTTGAGGGATGATGGAAATAACGAAAATAGTTCTGAATCCACATAGCTTGAGGATGCCCATGAAAGCCATTCCTTTATGAAAAAGATTGGTTTTGCTGATTTATTATATAAAAATTCACATCATTGATACTTTTGGTCAGTTCTAAACAAAAAGAAAGTCGATTAATATAATGTCACCATTAATAGTCAAAATTTACCATTTTTTACAATTTTACACATGTAGCTTCGACTTGTCAAATTGTTAGAATTTTATTGTTCATAAAGAAAATTCTACATCAAGAAAATTGAAAATAAACAAATAATCAAAGTTGCAAGAGATTGCATGGGTTTTCCAAAAGGTACACAACCTATTAACATAGTCTTGTCAAGATCATGTCCTCTATAAGGCATACGAAATTAATTTTCGAAAGATACATAACCTAGCGATACAGTTGTGTTAGGCTTGTGTCATCTGTGAGAATTAGGAAATTAATTTCTAAAAAATACATGACCTATTGACATGATTGTGCTAGGTTCGTGTCATCTATGAGAGGTAGAAATTAGTCTCTAAAAGATACATAACCTTTAGACACGGTTATGTCACCTTTGTAATTCTTCTATCTTCTGTTGCTTTTGTTACTTGTAAACATTTCACTTCAAAAACTTTTCCAATATTAAAGTAAAGTGTTTTCCAACCTTTTTATCAAGTTTAAATTTGTATTAATGCATTTTATTGTTACAACTTGTTTTGGGTGCCTTATGGTGTGGTAATGGTGTTGTATAAGACTTGTTTTGGGTACCCTTGATGAGCAATAGGGTATGGTATAAGAAGAAGTAGTGGTGAAGTAAAGAAAAGGGTGCGTAGTTACAAAAGAAGTTAGAATGAGCTTAGTTAAGTTATTTATCAAATGATAGGTTCTAGTAGAGGAGATCTTCTAAATTCTTTTGAATTATTGAATTAAGGTATAAGATACATGATTGTTGGCCACATGTGTTAAGATAGTTGATTGAATCGGACAAAATGTAGACTTGGCTTCTAATAATGATTGATTTATGTGTATGCTTGGCTTTAACCTCCATATTGGCAAGGTCTAATGTGGCTGGCAAGACATTTAGTGATCTTTGCATGATGCTAAAGCCTTATACTGAGATGATGCAACTAGATTATAGGAGGGTTGCTTAGGTGTTGAGAAGTATCCAATACCAATATCTATATGGTATTATATATTGCTTATTTGTAGGGGTCATAAGTTAACCCAATCTTACGACACCTAGACTATAATGCTTGATGGACTTGATTAATAAAGATAATAATCGGTACTTGTTGCATATTGTTATTGATACTTTTTTATATATGTATGAGGTTATGGTTGCTTGATCATGCACATATGTTCGGTATTTAATATTTGGTATTGCTTACCTTACATTGGTTTTTGTTTTTTAGTTGAAGGTTTAAGTAATATGATGATGGTCTTGAATTCTATGATGCAAGATATGATTACTATCATTATAATAAGGATAAGGATTGTTATTACTTTGATGACTAGTCGAGATATACATAGGTGGTAAGCTGGAATATTTATGGAGTTGAGACTTGTTTCTATTTACTAATTATTTTAAAGTTATAAGACTCCTCAATCAATGTTGTTGATCAAGTGGTTTGAGTTGAACTAGAAGCTCCTTTACTTTATTTTCACAGTTTATGTCAAATACCCGTTGTATTTAGAGGTTTGAGTGGAGGTTGTGCCACTCTCTTATTTGATGATTGTGGAGATTATTTAATGCGAGATTTGGTAGACTTTGCATTTATATGTCGAAATGTATACAAATTGCAAGTTCCTATAAGCCTTAATATGTCTACCACTCAGGTTGAAATGTCATAGGGCTATGATCCTTAAGTTCAAGGGCATTACAAAATGATTCACCAATATTTTTGGTATGATATTGCATACCATAAACTTTATGTAATCTTTATTTAGATTATCCTAACCTATCGAGAATCATCTATGTTTATATATGTAAGTATAAAAGTATGAAACAAACCAAATAAATTCACTTGGAAAATCCAATCTTTCTTAAGAAATCTCTATAATGAGAAGCATTGAATTGCCTAGGTGAGCTATGCTTTTCCTCTTTTTCTCACTATATTGCTATCATTTTGTACTTTATGCTTAGTTTGGTGCCAATCGGAATCAAGTTAAGTTTATTTTCAAGACATTGTAATTTCTAGCATAATCGACGGTTGTATGGTGGTAGTGGGTCGACGGTGGTGGTATAGTAGTAGTGTGTTTCTTAAGAAGAAAAGAAGAAAGGTAGGGTAGGTTTTTTTAATATGGAATTAGGATTCCCAACTTTCATTAAAGAATCCCTATTACTCGATTTAAGTAATAGGGTAAGTAATGGAATTTCCTATCGAAATACAATTTTAAAACAAAAAGCATAATAAACGGTGTACTAAGGAATAAGTGGAGGAATGATTTCTATCCTCAAGTGAAGTAAGGGGTAAGAATTTTGAACATCGAATTCAACTCTACCGAGCCCCTATGATTTAGTTCCTATAATTGAACAACATAATTACTACAATAGAACAACACAACTATGAGCATCGGAGCTGTTAAAAGATGCAATTTCAACAGCTGCAATCCAATCACATCATACACAAATTAGAATACAGTACAATACAACAATCCTTTACTGCATTCTGAAATACAACTTCACATATAATCACCAAATACTTCAAAATTAGCATCTACTTGACAAAATAATCATAAACATCCCGTAAATACAAGAAACTTGCCAAGAATTGACTATCTAGATATGGGTGTCATTATAGTGAATTTGGCTGAGGAAGATATTGTTTCTTAGTTAATTTTGTGAAAGAATGAATGAAATAATTATATAGTACCAACGCTTATTAAGAAAACAAAAGTGATAATGATGCCGATAAAGTATGACGAAAGTGAAAGCCGAAATAAGTATATGTGTTGTACTCGCCCATGTGGTTTTGGATGACTTGGTTTATAAAACCAAGAACAAATCATTTGCTCCTGATGGATCGTGAAAGAATTTCGGCTGTATTTCATGGACATGTGTATCATAGCTCTTAAGGAAATAATACGGGAACCTAAAATTGTAAGAAGTGTCGTCTATAATTTATTGTAGTATTAAGATAAAAAGAGAATCGGCCATCTCTTAATAATTATAACTATACAAGATGGTTTTCTATTCGTCTCGTTTGCAAGAAGCAAAAATCATATAGACTGTTCGTATAATTATTTATATACAAGACACCATGCAATTGCCTTATTCCCATTACTTTCCTTACACAATTGATGTCATATTTGTCAATTGTTTTGTTTTGTTTTTTTTTTTTTTTAAAGAAAAAATTTCTATTCACCATATCAGGTAGCGTATATATCATAATTTGCTGCTCGTGATGAATCGTGATAGATCATATATCCTATTGAGTCGATGTTAAAACCAAAAAAAAAGAAAAAGAATGTATAAAACACCTTACTTATATTAATAAAAAATATCTCAAAATATTTTATTTGGAAGAACTAATGAACATTATGAGCAGTTTTCAGGATACCAACTCAACCGACGGGCACGATTGTCATAAACAAAGCGATAGTTAGCTTGTTGTACAGCTCCTAGTAAGGATGGACCATCATTATCCGTAGACGTTACGATACAGCACAAGAAGTTGGTGGCAACAGTCTGAAAAATGTTGGAAAATTCCACTTCCAAATCCGCACCATCTTCAAAATGATATGTCATTGTTGGATATACAAAACCGGGCGGCATTGGCAATCTGTAACATAGTTCAAATGGATGATCTTCTATTGGGACGTCATCTGGGTCGATCGGTTCGATATTATAGGATGCGAAATGTCTATCAAATGCAGCTAGTATAGCAACACACGGATCATCAGCAATTTTTGTGAATGCAGAACCCGTGTCGATCACAAATCCACCTTTGATCCTACCGTCTGCGGTTTGACGTACCTCGAAATCTTCAACATCCAAATGAAGCCTTTCATTATTGACACTGATGTCTTCTAATGCCACATCGTACCTATTGGATATCAATGGGGTTGATCTTACATTTCGTGCCTGTGATCGAGGAGGTGGTGGAATGTCATCACCAAAGTACATTGTACTTTGGCGTCCGGCGGGCCGAACCCATGTCGGTAGGCAATAGGAGAACATACCATCCCTGGGGGAAAGCACTTGATCAAGCAAACCCTGTCTACCCGGTGCCAACCCCATCAATCCACCTATGTTGGTGTTTTCCTCAAAGTCCACTGCTGCTGCAAAAGTTACGCAACCAAATGCTACGTTGTTGAAAGTTTCGAATTGTCCTTGACCTCTACTAGATGGAAATCTGAAGGAATCCGATCCAAGGACTCCATCTACACCCCAATTAATATACCCTACTATAAATCGACAGTAATTATTGAACGTCTCTTCTCCTGATGTACAAAGTGGATGGTCCCGAGGTAGCGACCTATATGTGTTGGACTCGGTATTTCTGAAAGGACCACCATCTATTTCAAAGCAATTGATGCATCCCTCGCACTGTACCCATGTACTTATACTCCCTGTGTCTATGCCTAAAAATGTGTTATATGAGTTGCTACCGATGGTCACGGAGACCACGAAATTTGCATTTAAAGCCGATCGTAACGTGAGGCGCGGGATATAAGATTGGTTTAAGGATGGAAATTCACCCTTCGAAGCAATCACATTTGAGGCATGGTTTCTGAGATAGGTAGCCCGAGCGAGGGAGAGATCAGCAAATCGCTTGTATTTTTCATCTAGGGTAAGATTTTTCGGGAAAAGTTTGAAATTGATATCATCTATACGATGCATTTTCATTACTAAGCTATGCATTTGAGGGATGATGGAAAGAAGGAAAATACAAGTTGCTCCTATGAATCCACATAGCTTAAGGATGCCCATGGAAGCCATTTCTATGTTGAAAAAATTGGTTCTACTGGTTTATTATATAAAAACTTAGATCACTCGATACTTTTGGTAAGTTCTATAAAAAAATCTTACAATTTGGGAATCGATTAATTTTCTTATTATGAACATTGGTTAAATATATATTTACTTGTGCATGCAATTGATTTTTTGTCAACAAAATTTGTGCAATTGAGGATGTAGCTCTCATAAGTCATAAAAGCGAAATTTCTAATTAGAATTCTATATTATTGCTATTTAATATTGATAACCATTTCGTTGTTGTTGACTAAATATGTATCTACTTCTGCAACTGATTTTTTTTTTTTTTTAAACCAAAATTTGTGCAATGGAATGGAATTTTGTTTAATTGTCATGTTGTTTGACAATGCTGCATCTGCAATTGTGTCCAAATTTAAGAATATCAAATGTGTAAATGAATATTGATTGCGAGACAATTATGTAGTTAATTACATGCAAAGGTAAGGAATAGAAATATGGAAAAAAAAAAAACAAAAAGGTTGAACATAGAGGTTGTCGAAAAATATTAACAACAAAATGATTGCATATATCTTTTTCCTTCTTAGAATAGTATGAGAATCATAATTTATTTACTTCATTATGAAACTTGCCATACACCCACAAAAGTAATGAAAAACTTACTGATCAATTACGTTATTATGTGATGGTATAAAAATTTCATATATGAACAAAAATAACCGATTGGAAAAGTGATAAAACTCACAATCTATTAGCATACACATGAGTTTTGAGCTTTGACCATCCTTGCATGGAGAAAATTTCGTAAGGACCTAAAAAAGCAGAGCAATATGTAATTAACGGAAACTTCGACATGGCAAACATAAAGGGATATGTCGGTGTTAACTCTCTAAAATACGAATAACAAAATAAATTGTTTTTTTATTCTTGAAAATTCCAAATATGTCATGTCCTTTATAGAATAGGTAGAGAAAAAGGTAAATTACAAATACCTAATATGCATTATTGAACTTTTGTAAAGAGTTGATCTGAGTTTTCATTTTCTACCAATACATGACTTGAGTTTATTAAATTTTTGTTAGTTACTTATAAGAGACGCATGGCAATTTTCTATTGGTTGGTATAATTATTAAATAAAACAACTTAATAATATTAATATATATATGTGAAACCCAATGTAAAAAAAAAAAAAAAAAAAGCAAAAAGGAAAAAACATGGAAAGCTAAAAAAGATGTGGGTCCGTCTTCCTCCTGCTGCTCATTAAACAGTGTAGACGAGCAGATGAGTTCGTCAAGGGATTCAAATATATATATATATATATATATATATATTAATATTATTAAGTTGTATATAGAACCTCTCTATATATTTTACACATATCACACCAAGCACATTGTATTGCATTTACTTTATTGTCATAAAGGGAAATGAAAGATTCTATATACAGAGAGTAGACAATTAACAGAAGGGATTCGGTTTGTATATAAGTAAGAAATATCAACTATTCAATGTTAAGACATAATTAACTTTCTAATTTTCAAAATGTCAAAATAGCAAACGATTCTATTTTCTTGTTTGACATAGATATGTTGCTAAATTATTATGCAATGGTGTAGCAGTTTTTATACAATTAGCTATTGAATTTCAGATTATGATCAAATTTAAATTCTTAATAACTTCATATAGAAAGTGTTCAAAAATTTTTTCATAAGAGACAAATACAATTGACCAAAATCTTTATGAGGTGACTGCAGATGGCGATGTAAGCATTTATCTATTAAATACAATTAAACAATGAGTTGTTCTTTAAATTATATAGGTAGAATATAATGCTCTAGAACATAAGGTCATTATAATCAGTCATGTGTCTTTAGTTTTTTAGTTACATTTTAAGATTCTAAAACACCATTATTGTCTCCAAATCTCAAAAAAAAAAAAAAATTGCCGG
Source organism: Lumnitzera racemosa (assembly GCA_024138005.1). Lineage (NCBI taxonomy): Eukaryota > Viridiplantae > Streptophyta > Magnoliopsida > Myrtales > Combretaceae > Lumnitzera > Lumnitzera racemosa. Next base: position 87,148,490 of record JAMXBC010000011.1, read on the forward strand.
GAATACAATAAGAAAAATTATTTGAAAACAAACTATTTAGATGATTCACAAGCAAGTGATACCAGAAACAATTATAACTATTAATAAAATCTCCAATTTTACAACATCAAATCATAATAGAAATTCTACTCAGCATCAATACTCAATCTTCACAAATCGTTTACATCCTCAATGCAACATGACTATTTATCTCTCTTCACCCATCTGAAGGTAGCAAAAACCCTAACTTATGATAAACAACTATCATATCAAGAAGATTTACAGTTGTAAAAATAAGAGAATGAGCCGAAACCTAGTACATAATGCACATGCACATACGAACACCAAACTAGTCATTCACATGTGTTTAATGTTAGAACAAAAACAAACAACAAGTTAATTATCTTGAATTTAAGCCTGAGTACAAGAAGGAGGGTACTCATGATCCCGCCGTACCATGATTTCTTATATAAATAGATAGATAAAATAAAATATAAGTTTTGTTTTTTTAATTTAATACCAGATACTATGATAAAGGCCATATAACCAATATCGAAGAACCGAAAAACACTAAATCTAGATGTGTCGTCTTATATACGATTTCATTAGAGAATCCTCATATATGATCAATAGTTGCCCTTTATACTGAAGGATGGGCCATGGCAAGACAATCTGTAAGCAAAATTTAAGTCGGATATAGATTAGTCCGGTTTATATCTCGTTTTAGTTTTGTCGCTTTACACAATTGCATGTTTACTTGGGTAGTAGATACGGAGGCAATGGACCATATGACACCACATTTTCACCTTCTACATAATGTTACACTTCTAAACACTCCAGTTATTATTTACCAGATGGTAGCACTTTACACTTAGACTAAGTTGGAGATGTTCACTTGACACCTAACCTTACTACTCATAATGTGTTGTATATGCTAGAATTTAAACATTACCTTTTGTTTGTACATAAACTAGTTGATATGCAATCTCTCTAAGCAATTTTTGATGAAACTCATGCTACTTACAAGACCTGGTGTTTAAGAGGGTTGTAGAGTCCGAAGTTCCTACTATGTCTGATGTTAATTCCTCTTTTTGTCATAACAATGATGCCTTGCTTCTTCATAGTCGTTTAGGGCATACATCTTTGCTAAGTTGAAACATCTTATTGATTGTAGAAACTTAGAATTAAATGATTTCCTTTATACTATTGACAAAGTAACACATGTACTTCTTTTGCTTTTGAGATAGTTCATGTTGATGTCCAACACATGATATTTCCTCACAATAGTAGAAATAGTAAACGATTACTTTTGTTCCACATGGACCTATTTGCTATAATACAAGAGCCAAGCTTGTATAATCTTACACCAATTCTTTACTGTGGTTGTTAACCAATTTCGTTTCATACCTAAAGTCATTAGAATTGAAAATGGAGGAGAATTTATTCTTCACAAAGCATAATTCATTAAAAGTCTACACCTAGTAGAGATCAACCTTGTGTAACTTATCCAGAGTTAGTCACTTTTGGTCCACTTACACCACAGAACATTTCTTTTGACGATTCTCTTGATACTGTCCTTATTTCTCTTGAAGTCTTACTAAATCAAACACAATTCCTCTTGATGGTTCAAAATTTTTATGGCCTTTTTCTTCTAGTCTTTCTTTAAGGAGGTCTGTAAGTGTCAAAAAATCCCTAACTTGGTTATTCAATTTTGTACACATAGTTTCTTCCAGTCTAAATGTTGTTGCAAGCTCGCCTTTGTCAATTTTGCCTATCCAGTGTCCCTTGTTTATCAAGTTCATGTACAATCACTATCCATAAGAATATGTTGTTTTGTTCCATATTCTTTTTGTCTAAGAACCACACACTTGTTCACAAATTATAAAGCATAAACAGTGGATTGATGGGATGGAAAAAGAATTGATAGCCTCAAAGAGTAGTCATACTTGGGAGCTTACACATTTACCTTTGGGGAAAAAGGCCATAGGGGACAGATGGGTGTATATAAACTAAAATTTAAGCTGGATGGTGGTATTGAAAGATATAAAGCTAAGATAGTTGCTAAAGGATACACTCAAGTTGAAGGACAAGACTATAATGAAACTTTTTCACCTGTAGCAATGTTGAACGCAATCCATATCCTTCTAGTTATAGCGGTTTCTTCATCTTGGTTTATTCATCAAATTGACATAAACAATGCGTTTTTACATGATGACTTATATGAAGAAATATAAATGATACCCTCGAAAGAATATTTTAAGGCTAAACCCAATCAAGTTTGTCTTCTTTAAAGGGCTTTATATGGCCTTAAGCAAGCTTTAAGACAATGAAATCTTAAGATATCTCAATTCTTAATTTCTATTGGATTTACACAATCATCACATGATGTTACACTCTTCACTAGAAAAAATCAAGAGGGTTTCTTGGTAATATTGTTGTATATCAATGATATGTTACTTGCTAACTTAAATGAGTCTCTCATTATTGAATTAAAGGAGCAATTACATGCTGCCTTTACCATTAAGGACTTAGGGCTAGCTCATTATTCTTTGGGCTTAGAGCTTTGCTACACTACTTTAGGTTATAGGCTTAATCAACACAAATTTATCATTAACGTGTTGGTTAAAACAGGTTTAACTGGTTGTAAGCCTATCAATACTCCTTTTCCTAGTAGTTTTAAATTGGACAATGATAGTGGTGATTTGTTGGAGGATGCTACTTATTTTAGGCATCTAGTAGGTCGATTATCATATGTAAATTTAACTCACTTTGATGTTAGTTTTATTATCCATGCTCTCAGCCAATACATGCCCAAGCCATTTACATCTCATCTTCAAGCTCTCTTTCACATCTTGAAATATTTGAAAGGCACTATTTCTCTTGGATTGTTTTTTTCTGCACCAAATCCTTTTAGTTTGTATGCATTTTCAAATTCAGATTGGGTAACAAATTCCTCTTATTGGAGGTCCATTAATAGTTATTATTTGATTAAGAATGCCTTAGTTTCTTGGAAAACTAAGAAACGACCAACTATCTCAATGTCCTCTACAAAGCTGAGTATCAAAGCCTTACTACAGCTACTAAAGAGGTTTGTGGACGTCCTATATTTTCTAAACTTAAGGATTGATATTTCTTTACCTGTTCATATTTTCTGTGACAATAAATCTACTTTGTTGATTACAACTAATCCTTGTTTACATACACGTACCTAATACATTGACGTGGATGTGCATTTTGTATGTGATCATGTCACTTTAGGGTTCTTGCATGTCACTCATGTTTCTTCTAAGCTTCAAATTGTAGATGTTCTTACAACATTGTTTCCTATACAATAGTTCTCTTTTCTTTGGTCTAAGTTGTTGTTGCTAGAACCTACAACTCAAATGTAAGGACTCAAAGCAGCTTGTTTATTGTAGTATTTGGTATGGTGAAGCATTTCTTCGTTACTTTTATTTATCTATGTATATGTTTTCTATTGGTCATATTTTGTACAATTAATTAGACTAATATAGCTGGAAGTATAAGTAAAAACTTTACCCTTTATTACTTGATACAAAAAATATACAGATATACTTTCGATAACCTTAAGAGTCTGATGCTTTCATTCTAACAAGATTTTTAATGAATTGAACAAATTTGACAACTTCACCCTTAATATCGTCCCAATTCCTTTTTATATCCAAGAGAATCTAATATCTTATTATATTCTAATGAAATACTGCATTTTTTTTTCCTTCATGACTGTTTATGCATTATTTTACTTTTCAAATGTTGCTTATGTATTAGAAAAGGTAAAGCACATCGTTTTTAAGGTTAAATCTATTAGAGTTCTTTACATTGGATTCCTGCACTTATAACATATGTCTAGTACTCTTAATTATTATAAATTTATCATCGCAAATTTGTAGGTAGATAAATCATCATAACCAATTATGGTTTCACGCATTTGATGTTTTCATATATATGTACATGCAATATTATGTGAGTATGTCGTTTGTTAGTAATATAGAATAATATGGATATGTGGTAGTTAAGTTGTCTTATATATTACTATGGGTATAATTGTATTATATTAGTTTTGGAAAATTTTATGGTCCCACCATTTTTTTTAATGGGATCGGTATAATTTATGATCTGATAATTGAATATCTTACTATGTTAATTCCCATAATCATATTAATGGTTAGATCATGGGCTAAATGGAGCATATAAGTTCCCAATTAATCTATAAGATTTTAATTCTCGTGGTGAGATCAATAAAAAGCGAACACCTTGTCCATTTATAATTATTAGGAAGCTTATCACTCTTAGGCCTTGTTACCCTTGTTCTCCTTACAATAATGGCTGCATCAATCATCTTTATATTATTATGTAAATATTGTAATATGCTGCCGATGAACCATGATAGATAGAATATCCTTTCACTCTATGATGTGAAAAAAAAAAAAAAAAAAAAGAGCATAAAAAATGAAAACCATTGAACAAAAGCTTGAGCTAGAGAAAACAAGCAAATTACTTTTATCAATAAAATCTCAATGATTACCATATAGGAACAAGAGTATTAGCAGTCCTCAAAATCAGGATACCAACTCAATAGACGGGCACGATTATCATAAACAAATCGATAGTTGGCTTGTTGTATCGCTCCTAATAAGGTCGGACCATCGTTAGGGATTGGAAAGATGGAAAGGCATATGTGATTTGCTATAATTGAAAAGGTGTTTAAAAAGTTAATATCCAGATCTCCACCTTGAAAATGATATGTCATCATCGGGCCGACAAAATGGTCCGGCAACACATCTTTATAACATAGATCAAACCGATTATCTGGTATAGGTACTTCTTCCCGTGGCACTGGATACATATTGTAGGACGTGAAGTACTCATAAAACGCAGCTAGTACACGAGCATATGCATAATCAACAAGGCGAGTGACTGCAGTGCCCGAATCAATCAGGAATCCACCAACGATCTGACCATGCGAACCCGGTCGTAATTGGAAATATCGTGGATCCAGATTAAGTCTTTGATTATTGACACTAACGTCTAGCAACGCAATATCATAGCGATCACCCGGCAATAATGGGGTTGATCCCCCATATGCCGATTGATGTGGAGCAGGTGGTGGTATGTCTCGACCAAAGAACACTGTACTTTGATGTCCTACCAGAGTCCATGGCGGTAGGCAATAGGAGAACTTACCATCTATTGGGTCAAATACTTGCTGGAGAAAACCGTCGATACCCAGTCCCAACCCCATTATTCCAGCTATGTTAACATTATCGTCAAAATGTGACCCCTGCACCTGATTTATGCAACCAAATGCTACCTGATGAAAAGTTTCGTATCCTCCGAAACCAGATGGAAACTTGAAGGAATCCGATCCTAGTGTTCCACTTACAGCACTGGTGAGGTACGCTTCTCTATATTCACAATGATGATTCACATCCGCTCTTCCAGATTTACAGAGTGGGTGATCGATAGGTAGTGGCGTATATGTGTTGGATTGGGTATATCTGAAAGGACCGCCTTGTATCTCAAAGCAATTTATGCATCCCTCGCATTGCACCCATGCACTTACACTCCCTGTGTCAAAGAGTAAAAAGGTGTCGTATGAGTTGCTACCAATGGTCACAGAAGTCGCAAAAATGCCATTAAAACCTGTCACTATCTTAGGACGAGGGATGCCGGAATGGTTTAAGGATGGAAAATCTTTTTTCTCTGAATTAGCGATGGAATTCGCTGCTCTTTCTCTAAGATAGGTGACTCGAGCGAGGGAGAGATCAACAAATATGTTGTATTTTTCATCTAAGGTAAGATTTTTTGGGAAAAGGTTGGAATCGAGCTCGTCGATGCGGTGCATTTTCAGAGTTAAGCTCTGAGTTTGAGGGACGATGGAAAGAAAGAACATACAAATAGCTCCTATAAGTCTATTCAGCTTAATGATGCAAATGAACGCCATTTTTAAAAGTCTAGTGTATGCTTGATTCAAAAAAGGTGGTCTTATTGGTCATTATATAAAGGATTCGGATCACTTGATGCTTGCTTTTGGTAAGTTCAATATTAAAAATTGATTAAAGGTTTTATAATAATTTGTTGAATGGATTAATATTCTTATTATAAATGTTGACTATGTATTTACTTTTGCAATTAATTTTTTTTTTCCTTACCAAAATCCGTGCAATTAACAATTGGGTTCTCATAGAAATGGAGGTTATTGCTTTATAATAATATTTATTACCTTGTTGTGAATGTTGACTAAGTATGTATTTAGTATTTACTTCTGCAGCTAATTTGTTGGTTTTTTTTCCTTTTTTTTTTTACCAAAATTCGTGCAATGGAAATGAAATTTTATTTGACTATCACCTTAAAAATATATGACATAACTTTTGACTAAATTGACCGCTTCTTTTTGTTATGTTATAAGTTTTGTCTTAAGGGATTCTTACGATGACTCTGTATATACAAAATAATTGGGATTTGAATATCGGTTTCCTAACTGAATAAACTAGTTTCAATTTTCACTCCCTCTAAAGTTGCAAGACATGTAATAGTTGGCCCAAAAAAAGAAAAAAAAAAAAGAGAGAGTAGGGTTTGATGTAATACTAATAGACTACACACTCGTTATATGTAAATGATAATAACAATTCAAAAGAAATCGATATAATAAATTCATTAGCATGCTCTCCATTCAATTTCCTACTGTTAAGGCACCCAAGTTTCTTTTTTTTTTTCTTTTTAATCCCTCAATATTACAATTTTTTGTTTTTTTTTTTTAGGGAGGGGTGTGTGTGTGGGAAGGTGGTATTGTATTTGGTAAATTATGTTGGGAGATCAATTTTTCTATCACTCGCTTATAACAATCTTGACATCGCTTGATAACTTAATTTAATGAATATCCAATATGTATTATCTTTGCTTTTCCATTAAAAAAGAAAAAGGTTTTTAGAATTCATTATAACATAATTTCTTAAAGACTTAAAAATTAAAACAAAAAAATGTTATTTATAAAATATAAAGCATCGAAAAACCTGAAGCCACAAATTTTAATTTAAAAAGGTAAACTTAAATTGATATGAAAACTTTAATCCTAATTATTATACATAAATAATATAGATGAATAAAATCATGGAATCACATTTTAAAGTATTTTCTCTTAAAAAAAATGCTCAATTATCACTTTTGTAGTGCAAATTATACGCTTATCTCTATACCAATAAACTAGTTATAACAACCTAAGATTTTGTTTCCAATTAAGCAGTCCATAAAATTGTGCCTTGAAATATTATGCAAGCAACATTTACTTTACTCAAACATCAAACCAATATCCTTTTAGTTGCCTATATTAGGTTTAATCGTTGGCCATTGAAAATGCATTGTCACCACCTCCCCCTCTGTTGGCCTCTAATGGCGCACATGGGCCAGTGCCATGCGTGTGTTGGATAATAAATTGAAAACCAAGCTGGCAAGCATTGTATTGCTCGGTGGTTTGGGCTTTGTTTTACGATGGTCCCGGGTCCGAGCGATATCAGCTATCGCACGCCAGTTGAAACATCCAGCGAGTTCAAAAATGAGGGAGAGTACTAGCAATTCGTAGTGTTTGGATGCTAATTTCACTCCTTTTAAGCTATTTAAGAAGCTGAAATATATGCGTTTTTTCTAAAATCAAATAGTACATCAAAACTATAAAAAAAAAAAAAAAAAAATTCAATTTTAATGAGAGTGAATAAGACTACAAATAAGTCATACTGAACCGAGTTTTTAAAATTCAGATTCGACTAATTTAAAAATTATAAAGTTTAAGTTTGAGTTTGAATCAAGATTTTTATTAAGTCTGTAATTGAGCTCAAGCTCGTTTAAATAAATAAGTTTTGTCTAAAATTTAAGCTTGGCTCTTTTATTAATCGAGCTTAAATTGAGTCGAATTTAAAATGAGTTTGAGCTTAAATAGCTTACGGTTAACTCAACTTATTTACAATCTTAAATATGATCATTGACATCTCGAACTCTTCAATGTATAATCTTTGCTCCATTATAAATAAGAAGTCTTTGTATTTTGATTGGATCTACGATCCACTCTCCATTCCAACAAATCGGGCTTATATCTAAGCTCTCTCTCTCATAGGTCCTCTATCACACCAATTTTTTCAATTAATTTTTCAATTAATGTAACTAAGCACTGTAAATCATTAACTAAGCAGGCTAAAGAAATCAAATTGCAATTCAAATCTGATAGAAACAAAATATAGTTCAGTTTCAAGTTTCCTCCTGACACATAACTATACCTTCGAGTTGGGCATATGTACACATCTAGTTTGGGAGACCAATAGGCATTAAGGGAATGGAATGTAATTCAATTAGCAATTATTTACTCCCCATCATATGACATGAAGCCCCCATATCAAGAATCCAATTGCTAGAGCTTTTTCTTTCGAACCTTCTTTGTTCTAAGAGTTAATCATGTTCATGATTGTTGCCTACAGTTCATCAAAAAGAGTAGTAGCAAGTGACCACCCTATCTTACCTTATGAATAAGGGACTTGACCCAAGTTTCCCATAATGTTTACAATTTGGCTTCTCACTAGATGATGAAGATCTAGCAACAACTTTTTGAGGTTTCGGCACTTAAAAAGCAAAACTTACACCCTTGCTTCTTACAGCATGCATACGGATCATATACTAATGACCCCCTTCTTGTACAATCAAAGCATATACATGATCAAATGAAGGGAGCGGATCTCGAGTAATGTCCTAGATAAGTTTGAGCTGTCCATAACATATGCTGCCACACTCACTATCTTGTTTGCATTTAGCAAGCTTTGAACGAAGTTGCTGGACGCACGAACCATTACCAATGGAAAATCGCTATTTCAGTTCATCCTGCAATTCTTTCACACCATCACAGCACGTAATGGTCGAACAAAGGTTCGGTTCAATAGATTGAAAAATCCAAGCCATGAGCGTCAAATTGACGCTCCACCATTTTTCAATTTCTTCTGCATCATCACCAGGTTTCTTGATCATACCATTAAGAAAACACATCTTCATTTCACTTAAAAGGAATTACGCATACTTTGAGCCCATTCTTTGTGGTTGTCACCTTTTAGCACCATAGGAGATATATTCACCTCGAGATGATTTGAAGGACAAAGATAATGAGGGGACAATGGGTTGAGAACTCCATCTTTATTTTCTCCATCTCCTTTGCCATTGTTTTTTGTTATCATCGTTTCTTGCCATAGTGATAAGCTTCATCGCCCAATGGCCAGGTGCTATGGCTCTGATACCATAAAGGAATCAATGTGAATAAAATGATTATATGTTTGTCTTTGATAATCTGACATGGAATCATATATATATATATATACCCAAGTGCCGGTTCCGAACCCTCCTCCAACACCCTCCCGAAGTTGGACTTCGTACAAATCCTAACTTGGAATGAAAAAAATTTTAAAAAATGACAATTACTTTTCAATAACTATTTTAGTCATGAAATCTGCAAGTTGAAGATTGGATGGGACTTACGAAATATGAAGAAATCGAGGGTCATGTGTACAATGAAGACCAACTTCAACTTCTCAATCCTCCCATGGAAATAAGGATTTTCTAAAATGAGTTTAGTTGAACAGCTAAAAGAGTCATATAGGTGCACAAACATCAACATGTATATTGTTTTCTCTTCTTTTTTTTTTCACATCTTTTTGGTAATGTTTTTTTGGGACCGTCTATCAAAGGTCTGTTTGTTTAAGAAAAATAAAAAATATACGTACATTAGTGTATATATACCCCTTTAATAAAATTAAATACCTAACTAATAAATCTCTATAAAATTGAGCTAATTTACCCTTTACTTTATTTAGCATTTTTTATAAAAAAAATAATGCAAGCAATATTTTCTTTTTCCAATTTATAAAATATGTTTTCGATACATTTTTCTTAAAAATATTTGAATTTTCACTTTCTAGTTTTCACTTAGCAATCACCACCTTTACTGTAATTATAAATCACGAGTAGATGATATTAGTTAATAAGTAAAAATGGGAAGAAAAAAAAAAGGAAATTCCTATTCAAATACTAATGAATAAATTTTATAATAACTAACTAGGGAAAAAAGAAAGAGAAGTACATGCTCTAAAATATTTTTTTCTAAAGTTTTCTATAATTATCCTTTTAAGATATTTTATCGTGTAATTAGGGTAAAAATTTCTTGTTGATGACATTTTACAAATGCTAAAATTTCATGCAACCAGAGTGCGTTATATGTGATATAATAAGAGATAGAGAGAACACGCTGCACAGTTGAATTGCCGGGCAAATCTCCTTTGGCAGTAAGCTATTCATAAATCGCATGTAACGAGTAGATTTGCCAACTGCCAAGGGAGTAATTGCCCAGTAATTCAACTCCACTTCTTTTATTATTATTATTATTTTTTTTTTCCTCCTCTCCATCTGCTTTTAAACTAAACACACTGCTATTCTTTTCCTGTTTGTATATTAGGTGTTCTCGATGAACGGTTTTGAGTCTCAATGTCCCTTTATAGGATTACCCAAAGTAACACGTAAAAACAGCACATTCCCAGAACATTCCAATTCACTTTTAGGAACCGTTTACATAAAGCATATTATATAGATAATCGCCTTAATGTTTTGTAATAAATTATCAATTTTCTAAAAGTAAATTACAATATTTGGTTTGATACCTAGGAAAAGATTCGAAATGAAATTGCAACTGGCGTTTCTATTTTCTTTCTCCTATATGAAAGTGCTTTTAAAAGAAGGAACCATGATTCTAATTTTATGGTGGAATTTGATTCCATTGTCTCGGAGAATTCTACTATATCCATATTGATTATTATTAATTAAAATTATTTATTTAGTTTTTAATTTAATTATAATATCTAATGATTAAAGATATTTTTTATAAACGCTATTCACGGTCATGTTGCATTCTACGGCTATTTTCTATCTAATCTGTTATTTCAAACCCTTTTTTATAACGTAAAAGAATATCACAAGACAATGTATTATCGGGGGAGGGGGAGAGGAGTGGGGGTAGGGGGAGGAGGGGTGGAAAAAAACAGAAGAAAGAAAAGCGTGTTATTTGATGTGATGTTCGGTACTGATGTTAAAAATATACAGACGTAAAATACTTATTCCTCCTGAAATTTTGTTCTTCTTATTACCGGAGCATATTCCTTTTCTTATGTACACAAAGATCCGTGAGAGAATCGGATCTAAACCATGAATATGCTTGAAATTGGTGTTGAGGGCTTTTAAATTGTCCCCACTTAGATGGGATGAGTTTGAATTAATCAATGAACCATCAAACCCTAAGGTTTTAGGTAGTTTGTTCTTTAAGAACTGTCGACTTAATAGGTTCTTAAATCGACAAATTGATCTGTCAATTAAATGAGTGATTAGGCCGCCTATTTTAATCTACTTAAACTTCAATTTTCTTTTTGAAAAAAAAAGATAAAATAAGACAAGACAAAATAATATTATCATTCTCATGCAGTCCAAATCAATTATTTTAAAACAAAAAAAATTTAACTAAAAATAAAAGAAAACCATTCACGCATCATTATATATCCACATAAAATATTAAAATTATTTGAAAAAAAAATAAAAATATACAAATAGATAACAAATTATTATTAGTAGTAATCGATAGAAATATAGAAAACTAAATTAAAAAAAAAATGATTTAAGGACTTTTGAACCAATTTTAAACTGTCAGCTTAATTATCGGACCTGAGCCCACAGTTGAAGGCTAGTTTTACGTGGATTTCGCCAAATGGCACTGAAATTCTGTTATCTCTTCCGATGCCAAATTTTCATAAAAATGATCAATGACACAATGCATGCAAGCTGGCGTAGATGTATGTATATTGTGCATTTTTGCTTACTAATCCATACTTATGATATCACTGCGATAACTTTAATGTATGAGCTATTTTTGCAATAAAAGTTATTATGATATTAGAAAAGTTTTTAAAATAGAATTCATTTTCGCGTAGAATGACATATCCACACAGATTTTCTTTTTTGATCTAACTGTTATTTTACGATTATTGAAAAAAGAGAATCAGATTTAATTCATTCCATTAACTTTTTAGTTACAATAATTTTAGCATATGCATACGGTTTTTCATGATTGCATATAAAGCATATTTTGACCATTTTTTTTTTTTTTTTAGTGATGAAACATAACTAACAAAATAACCATCATTTCAAACACATCAACCTCTACGGTTTATGCATGGTGGAATATTTTGACCAATATTTAATTGATTTGTATTGTCTCATATGTATAATTATGTGCATATATATTCTCTATATTCAATCAATTCGAGCGTGAAATTTTTCTTAAAAGGTCAATTGGTATGTGTTTAGTTTAATTATGCAAAAGTTGGCTTAATGGTGAAGAATAATAAAGCAAATAATAGCATTTTTTTTTAATTTTACACTATGTTTAGGAAGAGAGAAGGAGTTAGTTGAGAAGGAAAGTGGGATCAAAATATCAATTTGTTTTTTTATTTGGATTGAGGGAAAGGGAAAGGAATGAATATGGGAGTAATGCTTTTTAAAATAATATTTAAAAATATTTTAAACTATATAATTACTATATTTGTCTAGAAAAGGTGAAAAGAATTTGAAATGTAAGGATATAATTAGAGTTTTAATAACTTTTAATCCTAAATCAATCCAATTTTGAAAAAAAAAATATTTAATTATATTAATACATCACGTAAATAAACAAATAGCATGCAAGTACCGTACCTAATTTAAAAAAAAAAAAAAAAACTACCTTTCATGTTTTCACATATTTGAATTTCATTAGTGTTTGCATGTCATTTGCCCATTCACCTTCTTACGTATTAATATTATCAAATCTTTTTTTTTTGAAAAAAATACAAAAAAGTGCATAAAATTTACCTGTATATACAAATCAATCATTAACCTTTCATTTAGTCTATTTTAGTTCTCAATATTTTAGTAAATTTATAAAAAAATCCATGTATTATATGTAAACATGTTAGAAACTAAAATGAACTAAATAAAAAGATTAAATAATAATTTGTATATATAGGTAAATGTTAGAGTCTTTTTATATTTATATAAATATGCTGATACATATTCATAATAATGAAAAATTTAACGAAATGACTTATTTGATATGAGTTGAAAAGATTGATGATTAAAATAGACTAAATGAAAAGTTAATAATTAATTTGTAAAAACGTGAAACTTAAAGAACCTTTTTATACTTTTTTTTTTTAAAAGATAAAAGCTTAAGTGTTATGGAACTTAAGGAAACCTCTCCCTTCTAATCTGCTAGGTCTCATTTTCATTCCTTCTATTTACAAATAAGGAAAAGTTTTTGTAAGTTCCTTCACTTCTTAATTCTTCCTTTACTCCTGACACATCAAATCTTGTGCTATTGCTTTTGATATTAATAGTAAATTAAATGCCAACCACCCAATATGACGTCCTTATTTTCATATCCGATTGACAAGCTGCAAGACTCTAATATGCTTTTCCTTATTATGTTTTATGGTTGTCATTATCCATCAATCTCTTATAAAATCTTTTATTTTCACCATGACTGAAATATTCAATGTTTTTTCACCACCTCAACCAGCTAACTATTTATTTTAAAAATCCAATATGTAATCTTTACTCACTTTTTTCAACTTTAATACTTTATTGGACCCCAATTACATAACAAGAAATTCAACTTTAACAATCAAATATTATAGTAAAAAACCTTTTTGAGGTAATTTCGTTTTTTTAATGTAACAAATTTATCACTTTACATCTTTTTTTTTTTCATTGCAACGACATCTTGTTGCCTTGTTTTCCATAGTAATACATTTTACCAATTTATAATTATTTATTTATCATATATACTAATTTGTTATTAATACTTTCTAGTTATGGAATATGCTTTCTTTTATTTTATATTAAGTAACAAAATACACAAAATCTATACATTTTTATGCCATGTCATTATAATAATATAAAAAAAATTACATACTTTTCACAATAACTAGCTTGTTGCATTTGGAAAAAATAAATTGCTACAAAAAAGGTCTTTTGTTATAATATTTCCTTACCATAATTTAAATTTCTTATAGTGCTCGTTGGTTAGTTTCAACTTTCAATTATCTTTAAATCTTTTGTGTATATGTATAAATATATATATGCACAGAGTCATAGATAATAGGTTTTTAGATTATAATTTTTTGTTTTTGTTACTTATTACGTATTGGTTTCTAATTAATTTCTTTTAGTTTCTTTTAATTATTTTATCACTTACAACATAGATTTGTACATACTAATAAGTCATGTGTTTTGATGAGTAGTAGATATATACTAATAATATTTAGACACATACTAAAAATAGTAGATTCATCTTGCAATTACTATTTCATACCATTACGTGTCATAAAATATTAGATGTGTCTTTTATCCAAAGCATGCTATTTATATGGGACTTGCAATTTTGCATAGCATATTGTAAAATGACATCATGTTAATATCTAATGTTGCACTTTCAAAATCTAAAATGTTGTAATCCTATGATATATCGTTTCATACTATCGAAATAAGGTCCACGCATCAAGCGGGAATATAATATAAACACTTTATGATAATCTGACACTGGAAAAAAATAAAGTGACATGCCTTTTTGCTAGCTTAGAAACTTTTTGAGCTTGGAATGATATATATTTAAGGTGTGGGAATTTTTTTTGGGGAATGGACCATTTACATGAATCGTTTCCAAGAATTGTACTGGCATATCCAGATATATGATGCGAATAATGTTTGTATATATAGTTGGCTCGAGCTTGGTAACCCTAGAATGAACTCGAGCAAACATAGAGAAAAATTAGAGCCAACGGGAGGAGGGGTGTGTGTGTGTGTGCATAGAGAATAACAGTGCAATTCTCCTTTGGCAGAAGAAAATAAAATTGTACTTGTACGTTATGTAATAATCCCATATGCATGCATTATCATATATATATATATATATATATATTGTACATGCAATGTCTATTATTTTTGTTTTGCCAAAGGAGGATTGCCCTGCCATTCTGTTGCACAAAAATAATCGATGGGTATTGGTTGATTTTTCATTTTGTTTTACATATTGAAAATATATTTTGAGAAAAAATAGTTTTCGGTAAAAGCCCTAATTAGTTTTATTATTTTTTTGTATACACATATAATTTAATTATGCACCTATGCTTAGTACGGAAGTACTTTAACTTGTGTTTTTTTTCTTCCCTATAGATTTCTATCTTAAGCGTTGGCAATATAGAGGTATGGCCATCCAATTTATTTCTATCATATATATATATATATATATATATGTTGTTATATATGTGATGAATAAGAATATACAAGTACGTGGACAGCAAGTAGAAATAAGAATCCTTTATCGAATTTCACCATAGCCTAAATTTTTGTTATTGTTGTATAATGAATTGACTACACAGGATGTCGTGTTTGTAATGATGTGATCATAAGCTAACATAATAACATTATATTCTCGAAACAATCCGTTGAAGGAGTTACTTGAACAGTTCACATTTAAATGCAATAGCCAGTAATTATGGTTTCTGGACTTCATGTAGCCACCCATAGTTAGTCCACCATCTTGTATCATACTCCATGTTAAGCGGTTAGCAGTTAATTAAAAACACCATTTCTCATAGAGTTAAATTTGTAATAACAGTCAATAGCTGGTTCTGACCCACCTATCTCATGGGAACCTCAACACTGAATTCCTAGTCCCGATATTGCTTCTTCCCAACTTCCTAGTACATTTAAATACTCATCATCTGTTGGTCTACAAACTTCTGCGATCTATCATCTTGCCCTACATGATAGCTTCCTTCTAACGATCTAGCCCATTTAAGGACCTTCATATTAGGCTAGTCCATCGTTCTCATATTCTTTCAAATAGAAGTAGCGGACTTTCTATGTGCAGGCCATGCCCATGCCAAATCTCTTTTCGAAATGTTTGAAAAATAAAATAGAAATTTGCTTTGGTTACACAAATGAGAATCCAAACGTTATTATTGAAGCTTCGCCATAAAGGAATCTTAACGAGAACTAATTTGCAAAGGAGGGTGATTGAAGTGGAATTGAAATGTCGTTTACGCAAATAGGAGGAAGAAACCATCGAACATCTTTTCAAAAACTACAATTTTACCGAGGAGAAATGGTTTTCCTTCAATAGTTCTAAGGAATTCGTGGATTCATTTTACCTATCCTTCTGTTATTGGCTTGTGTCAAATTGCCATATAAACAGAAATTGAGGCGTCAAACGAAGAGACTTGTGCATATTCTTTTCCTTTTGTTATATATGGTAATTTAGAAGGAGCGAAACATGAGAAATTTTAAACTAACAACTCAAAACACAGAATGGTTGAATCAATGCCTCATTCGTATCGGAGCCATCATGGGTTTGGTTAAGTGCTGTGGAAGAGTACTAGTATAGTTTAGAAAATAGGCATTTTTTATATATGGGTTCTTTATATTAAAATGGCCTAAGCCAACAATATTATTGAACTTTTAGCTTGTGCTGAAATAAACAGGGTTAAAAACTTAGTAATTTTCTTTTTCCAACCTGCATAACTATGGTTTTTATTTTTATTTTTATTTTTTTTTTGGGATTTGAGGTACATTGGGCCATCCTCTACCTATAGTAACCTATTTCGTATCCTTAGTACCACAACTTCTTAAGAAACTTCCAAATAAGTTTGCTAATTTATCTTTAAGTTCCTTCATAAAAATTGTTTAACATTTTTTAAATGTTTTTATTCGTATATTGCTATTTTCTATGTTGAGGTGCCATAGAATACGAGCGAATACAATTCAGTTTTAATATGATTTACCCTTATTTATCGAACTAAACCTAATATAACAATTTAATTATTTTATTAATCGAATCTAGTCATACGGTTTAAAATTTTGTTACTTAAAATAATCGGTTCGATCTATGATTCGAATTGTTTAGGTAAATTTCCACAAGATGTTTTTATCTCCTAAAACATATTTACCTAATCTATTAAAAAAAAAGCCAGCAAAAATTACAGCCTGAGCATTATTGAATAAAATGAGAGGAATAAAGTAATTCCATAGTAAAGACTCACTCAAGATTGTCTTCAGATGTGAGTACTTAATAATATTCTCATAATTATGAGAAAACGCTGGAATTTCTCTTGATCATCGTCATAAGAACTGTTCGCCGAAGTCTCTCCGATCCAATGTCCAGAGGTGGAAGAAATACAAGGAAAAGTGGATGATTCTACTGCTAAGGAACTTGCAACCGCCATCAATTATAAAAAAGCATCATATCACATCACACAAGTTGCCAAACAAGTATATGTTAGTTACTATTGAAACGTGGCACTGATACAGAGCAAGGACCCAGACACTTTCTCCAAAGCTTTTTTTTTTTTTTTAATCTTTTTTCCCTTAAAGCATACGGGTTTGGTTGGATTTGCCTAGTAGAATAAAAATAACAAAAAAAAATTTCAATTTGATTCCATATTCGATTTATGCTTGGAATTTGTTCACTCAGTCCTAAGGCTCTATTTTTGTGACCTAGTGCTCGGCTTGCATTTTCTTTATTATTTTGCTTTTTAAATCAATAGGCCTTCTAAATGTCGTGTATAGAGCCACGTATACAATCAATAATAAATCCTTATATAATATTATTACTTGTCGGAGTATGTTGGAAATTTCATATCGGCGGCTTCGTCATTTCTATTTTCTGTTCAGGAAATAGCCTCCTGGGTGATAGTCGTCTAGAAAATTTAGCACAAAAATTGTTATGGAACTGATAAAAGAAATATACAAATTAGAATATAATTACCCATATTAGTTTTTGGTTTGCCTAAGACTTGGCTGAACAAGGATACTTATATTCTAGTTTGCATATATTTTTATTGATAGCTATTGTTGAATTCTTTTCATGATCTGATGTGTATTTTTTAGTCTTTTATGGAAGTTTCTTTGATTATTATTTTTTTTTACATATTTTATGGGATCGACAGCTGAAAAGTTAAATTAAAAAGGAAGAAAAACCATAACATGTCTAACAAACTTTTAATAGAAATGAATATAATATATGTATGTATGTACGTATATATACAGTTCCGGCCCTTAGCAAAGGACCAACCTTATAGAAGAAATTTATAAATTTGTACAAGAATCCGTAAAAAGAGTCAGTTATTCTTAAAAGTTGGCCAAAGACCGAATGTTAGGGATAGTTTACAAAAAGCTTCTTCGAATACCTAATTTTCAAATGCGGCACTTGTTTTATTGCATTTGACGCAATCAAGGAAGATGTAACCTTTTCAATCTTTCCCAAATATGAGAATTTTGATTGTCTCATCCAATTGTGATCTTTGGAGTTAAATATTTCTCAAGCAAAATTTCCCTTCCCCAAAATCAAAAAATTAAAAATAAAAGTATTTGGAAGAGTTGGATTTTGAAGAGTAAGAGAATATAAATGGCAACGTACTGGATTGGATTTAATTGAGCTCTACACTTTCATCTAATTGCTTGGATGAGCTGCTTCTAATTTCCTCATCCTGGCTAAGTTGCAGTGGGCCAAAGAGAATAGAATTTCCTTGTGTAGATTGTCCCGATATCCAACAAAGAGATGCATAGTATTTGACAACATGCTCTCGCCACATTATGTCTCCATCCCCATCTTAACCATATGACAGCATCGGACCGGTTCTAATCCTCAGATAAGATAGATTGCATTTAAAATTAGGTAAATCTTTCACTAATTTTATGATTTTGAGGAAAATAGATCCCATATGTTGTCCATTTTGTCTATATACATACCTCAAAATTCTATGTAGTAATAAATCAATTGAAGATGCATTTACCCGTGGAATTTGCATTCTTCTTCGTGACAAAAGCTTGATTGCACGGTCCAATTCTTTAGGGTATGTAAGCCCTAAAACTAGCCACTCGAGATTTCAATCGGTGGAAAGACTCGATCGAACCTATATTATAAAATAAAGTTAGAAATATTAGTAAAATGATCCCATAAATTTGAATTTAAGAAAATAAGTAATAAAATAAAAGAATATAAAAATTCCAAATTTTAAGTGTATAACTCATTATTTATCGAAAATACGTAAAATGCATTCCGCTAAATTAACGAATCGCTAGAGATAAATTATATGCAAACTAAAAATCATAAAATAACCTAAATAATATTTAGGAATATCTAGTTGTACTATATATGAATTTATATGTACGTAGAAATACGCGTAATTACTTAAAATACGCGTAATGTGCTAAAATCATACTAAATAATTAAAAAAAATTCATAATTAATTAAGAAAAAATAAAGAAAAATAAGGAATGATCCACCTATAGGTCATGGAAGCTGGGAAAAATAAGAAAAAAATCGGCCAATTAAATTAAGACAATACAAAAACAAAACATTAAGGGATAAAGCAATTGTCTTGTCCAATTTAATGCACAATAATTACACTAAAGCTCTATAAATAGCAAGAAAAATTCAGAAGCTCATTTGAATAGTTAGAAATCAGAGAAAATTAGGAAGAGTCGAAAATTGAGAGAAAAATTCAAAAAAAAAAAAGAAAAGGAAAACTGTGCAGTTAGGGCCACAAAGGAGAACCTAGACCCGACGGGCAGCTGGTAGTGGACGACTACCATCACCACCACCACACGGTGGTGGCAACGCCAAAATGGGCCTACACACCCATGGCCAGTGACAGTGGCCAGAGCCATCTAAATCGGTGAGTTTGATTTCCATCCCGATTTTGTGTAATTTTGTAAAAATAGTAAATATTATTATAAAATCATGAATTTTGTTATTCTGGAATATTTTTGTATTTAGTTTTTAGGGAAAATATTATTTTGATGAAAATATGTCTCGTGATATAGGGTCCTTTAGAAATAAATGACTTTAGGAGTGTAGTTTTGAACCAAAAATTTTTGTGTAGACCACTTAGATGATATAGAACAGTGTTATGAAGCCCGTTTTCAAAAATTAATTTTCTAAAATTTTAGATAATTTTTAGGTCTTAAAATGAGGCATAAATTGGATAATTTTGGGTTAATTAGGTGATTAAGATATTAATTACTGATTTAGTTAGTAATTAGATGTTTAAAGATGTTAATATCTAATGTGGAACCTTAATCTTAGCCTTTAGAGTATTAAGTATAGTTAATTTGGGAAATTAGGTAGTTATTGTAAGAAATTAGTAATATGTGGAATTGAAAATTAATAAATCTAAAAAAATTAGGGTTATTTAAATAATATTAGAATAAAAATTAGAATAATACTAAATCTGAATTAAGATTGAATTTTAGGTAATTATATAAAAAAATAAGATTTTCTCACATCGGGGATAAATCCGATACCCTAATTAGGATTGGCGTGTACCGAATAGCTTAGAATACTAAATTAAGACCCAATAGGATATTTGAATACTCAAGCTTAATGTGATTAATTTCACATTAGGATTCAAACATATTTAGGACTTAGAAATCGAACTAGAACCTAATTTAAAAAAAATTGAGGCGGAAACCGAACCCGAACCTAACCCTAAACCTAAAATAATTATAAAAGACTTAAGATCTAGATAATTAAGTATATTAAACCCTAAATAAAACATAACAATAAGCGTTATAGGAAAAAATGAACCTATAATCATTATATGAAAACTGAAATCACGTTTGTGTTATAGGGATGATCGGCGATGGCCTGAGTAAGTCGATCCTCGAATGAGTGAGCGAGGAGTTGAGGTAAGTTGGGATTAATACAATGCTGTATTTTGGAGGCTTAAGATTATGCTTGGTTGTGCTTGTTAGATAGTTGGATGTGTGCATGTGCTTGATTATGGGTGATGCTATGATTCTGCTTGTTGCTTTGGCATGTATTGTATGATATATATGAAATGATTGATCACCCTAAACTGGACTTAATCAAATATACGACCAGTAATCATAATCGGACATGCATGGCAACCCGTTAGGGGAACTTAGGACTCTCCAGCCAAATACCGACCCCTTCAAAAGGGATAATGCAGGATTGCAATTGGTCCCTTCTTCATCCTTAGCCAAACTAAGTGACAGGAGAAGAGGTTGCGGCGAGGGTGAAGTCAGTGGTTCGAAGGTAGTCACTGGAGGAGCGAGGTCTCCATTGCATAAGCTTGGGTTTAGTCTTAAGCTGTTGCATTAACGGCAACTCCTCAACCTGGAATAGAGCGGGCGCAATTTCTCTAATCTCACGACAGGCCGGACAACATCGTGCGATGGCATTTTCTTGTACATGCATTGCACCTAATAAGTTGATTGAGAACCTTGTTGTATTTATGGTATAGTTTTAAATCTTCCATCCTAACTTACTGAGCTGTGGTTGCTCACATCCCTATAGACGTCGTGCAGGTGCTGGCTGAGAAGCGGCAAACAACTACTCTGAAGCTAGCAAATGCTGGATCTTGGGGAGTGAGGCAAAACATTGAAGAATCCACACATGTTTTATTACTTTTCATTTTTTATTAATGTAATAACTGAATTATAGTGATTATATATAACTTTTCTCACTTTTTTAGGTAAATCAATTATTTAAATTACAGATTGTTTACTTCAAAGCGGGTTAGTTGTGGACGCCTTGTGTAGATCAAGTCCAAGATAGCGGTTGTAAGGTCAACTTCTATCTTAAGATGTTTTACATGGCGGGGCTGTTACGACTATACCGCTTCTGGGCGTGACAAGGTATACTTCTATAAAAATTGCTTTTAACATATATAAATATTTCCATTATATTAGCTGTCATCTTTAGGTTTTAACCGGTAGAGATTGGAAGTAATTTGGGCTTTACACTACTAAATAAGCCTACAGAACAAGAATCAGTAAGGGGCCTTGGGAGGTTGTCGGACTTGACTACTCTAATGTTTAAGTTAGTAGTGTGAAGAGAGAGGTAGCACGTATGCTACATATTATAGTAAAGCTCAAATACACAAAGTGTTAAGTAGTTTACCATTAGATAATAGTTTGATATTTATATAAGAGTAGAGCTAACAGTTAAAGAGCTATTAGTGAGTAGAGAACACGTGTATAAGTCATGGGTAGTGAAGACGTATAAGCCGATGTAACCCTAAATTGTAAGAGGTGGTTACTGATGAAGTCTTCAAGTCTTCTTCTTGCCATTCAGCCATTGGAGTTTGTAATGTGTAGGCAGATTATCCTTATCTTTAAGCTGTAGAACAACCTGGTGATGAAGGCAACTAAATGCAAATCTATCAAAAACACTTCACTAGAGCTGGTCGATCGAAAGGTAGAGCTGAAGTAGAGGATTAAGGAGCCCCTCAAAGAAGCTAAGGATATGAAGGAGCTCATCACCAATCTAGAAAGTGGCAAGGCCTTTAGTGAAGCTACCAAGGATAAGGTTGTGAAGAAATTCTTTGAGTCATGGTGGTGGGTTGAGGAATGTCAAGATATAGCCATTGAATGTGGTTGAGAGATTCGCTAGATTGTGTTGGAGCATTATCTTAACCTTAATTTAAATTTTCTAGATTGGTTAGATGAGCTCACACATAAGGAGAAGGTGGCCAAAGAGAGGGAAAGGATGGCTACTCCACCAACTAAAGCTACTCTAAGTACCCCTCCTGTTATTAGGGTTGCTCAAGAAACTCCTTTATCCTCTTCTGCCGCTAAAGCTCAGTAAGGGGGGCATCTCCAAAAGCATTTTAGAGACCGAACAAAGTTAAGGTGACCTCACTGTTGATCAAATCTAGTAGAACCTTCCTCTTCCTTCTTCGACCCTAGCCCAGCCAACTCAAGACCCAGCAACTCGAACAGATCGATCCTTTAAGCAGATAGGTCGGTTGGACTTCTCAAACTTACCGGAGTTAACTAATCCAAAGCAATAACGTTGTTGTTATGCCCCAAAGTCGTGGAGTTGCAACAGTCTCGCCGTATAAATCATTCTATGATACTAACTGGTCTTACAATGCCTATCATAGGCATGATCTACATAAGGCGTCAACGACTCCTCACTTTAAAGTAAACAGTTCGATTAAAAGTTTAACTATAATTATGATAAATATTACAAATTTCTAATAAACATGTATAATTATATGTAAGTCCACAGAACTTCCCAAGAAATTCTACATATTCACAACTATTCACTAATTTACATAATAACTATTAGTCTTTCATCCTTAACTACAAAGGACACTCTAGCTATACATCATTACTAAGTAAATTGATCCTCACACCCCTGGCTTCAAAAAGACTAATCTCTAGGTAATTGTAGGGCGGCATAATCTTTGAAGTGCTCAAAAATCAGGACCTGTGAAAGGATCTATAAGGGTATGAGCAACTACAGCTCAGTAAGTTGAATTAGAGACTCATGAATGCATATAAGCACAAGCAAGATTATCAAGCAATTATTTTCATTCAATACAACAATCAAGTGTCATCGCACAACATAGTCTGGTCCGTTGTGAAATCAGAGAAATTTTACCCGCTCCAATCTGGGTTGAGAAGTTTCCAGCAGCAGCTCACAACCAAACCCAAGCTTATGCAATGAAGACCTTACTCCTCCCGTGACTACCTTCGAACCATTGACTTCACCCTCGCCGCGACCTCCTTTCCTATCACTTAGTTCGACTAAGGATGAAGAAGGGACCATTTTGTAATTCTGCGCTATCCCTTTTGAAGGGATCGATATTTGGTTGAAGAATCCTATGATCCCCTAACGGGTTGCAATGCATGACATTTTTTGTTATTAGAGTCAAATAAGATTAAATTTCATTTAGGGTGTTCAAACAATTTCACACCAATTTAATCAATCACAAAATCACTCATATCACAAAATCACTCATATTACAAATTTAGCACGCATTCAGATACATCAAACACATGCGTAAACTACTTACAATCACAACCATATACAAGCCTAAGTTTCCGAGTACCATAAAAGTAGTACTCTATTATAATAAGTAATAACCCAACTTACTTGGAATTTCTCAATCACCCGATCACTTAGTTGCAAGCCGATTCGTCTCTAGGTGTCCTATAATACAAATAGGTCTTTTTAGTACTTATACTTTAAGGATTCATATTCTAAGTTATAATTTAACTCTTTTTTCTATGTATACTTATTATATACTAATAATTCTTTCTACTCTATTTCGAGATTCAGACCCTAAATTAAATTCTAGTTTTGATTCCTAAGTTCTAAATATGCTCGAATCTTAATGTGAAATTAATCACATTAAGCTCGAGTATTCAAATATCCTATTGGGTCTTAATTTAGTATTCTAAACTATTTGGTACACGCTATTCCTAATTGGGGTATTGGATTTATCCCCAATATGAGAAAATCTTACATTTTTATACAATTACTTAAAATTAAATCTTATTTCAGATTTAGTATTATTCTGATTTTTATTCTAATATTATCTAAATAACCCTAATTTTTTAGATTTATTAATTTTCAATTCCACATATTACTAATTTCTTACAATAACTACCTAATTTCTTAAATTAACTATACTTAATACTCCAAAGGCTAGGATTAGGTTTCTACATAAGAGATTAACATCCCTACACGTCTAATTACCATCTAAATCAGTAATTAGTATCTTAATCACCTAATTAACCCAAAATTATCTAATTTTTCCATCATTTTAGGGCTAAAAATTAACTTAAAATTTTCGAAAATTAATTTTAGAAAAATGGCTTCACAACACTGTTCTATATCACATAAGCATTCTACAGAAAAAAAATTGAGCTACAAACCACACTCCTAAGCCTATTTATTTCTCGTTCTAATAATACTCGATTTTGCTCAATTTATTAATAACCCTATATTTTTAGATGTGATTAAACTAAATCACTATTTTTTCCTAAATCGACATACAATAAAACCTCAGAATAACAAGTTTCATAATTTTCTGGGTAAAATAACTAATTTTACGAAATTATTCAAAATCAGGACAAATAAAGGACTCACCGATTCGATGCTTTTTGGCCATCCAACTCCGGTCCAAGTGTGTCGACCGGCCTAGACAGTGGGGCTAGAGTGGGGTGGTGGTGGTGGCTCGGTCCCAAGTGGTGGTGAGGTATGGGTTTAGCTCACTAGCCCTATCTACACAATTTCCTTTCCTTTTTTTTTTGGATTTTCTCTCGAATTTTTTAATTTCCCTATTTTTCTCTAATTCTAAATTGTCCAAAGGAGTTCTCTAAAATTTTTCCTTATTTATAAACGTTTTGGGTAATTAATATGCATTAATTAGACATGACATTATCTCATTTCCTTGATTTTTGGCTTTTGTGTTGCTTAATTCTAATTGGATAATTTTTCTTTTTCAAATCCTAACCTGCCACAACTAGATTTGCATCATTCCACACCCTTCTAATTTTTTTTTTTATTTTTCTGAATTATTTACTAAGTTGTTGGCCAATTTAAGTAATTTCGCGTATTTTTATCTACACGTAAATACATGTGGGGTACATGTGAACATTCCTAATTATTATTTAGGTAATTCTATGATTTTTAGTATACATATAATCTATCTCTAGTAATTTATTAGGTATTAAATTACACTTTTCGCTTTTTTGATGATTAACAAATATTATACTTAAAATTTAAAAATTTTGTAGTATCCTATTTTATTATTTATTTTCTTAAATTCAAGTTTACGGGATCATTTTTACTAATATTTTTCTTCATAGTTTATAATTTGGGTTTGATCGGATCCTTTAACCGATTGTCCTAAATCTTGTGTTCTAAGTTCAATCCTACTGTCTCTTAGCTTAACTTTAGGGCTTACAGTTGTTTTCTCTTTTCTATTTTTCCTATGTACTTACCTTGCTTTTGATATATTAGGCTGGTATACTGGTTCTAAATATGTGTAACTATGGTTTGATTAGTGACTAATTTTTTATCTTGCTTCTTTCTACTTCTCAATGCTTCTATCATATTGATATGTAATTTATCGCTTAGGATTTATCTGCCTAGGCTTGGTTGTAGTTTGCTTTCCCTTATTGAGGTTATCTAAGGAGTGTCAGGTCAATGGCATTTCGACCTACTTAGGTATGAGAGTTCCTTAATTATGCAAGGAGTGTTTCTGTAAGCCCCGCAAATTTAGCATTTTAGATAACGAATCAATTTAAATATTATAGGTACCGACCCTAACTCAACAGAGTCAATAAATTTCAAACTAATTAAAATTTTAAACTCGAACATAATACGAAAGATAAAAACCCTAAAATTTTACTCAAAACCTAAACGCGTACAAAAACCCTAAACTCTAAGTATACCTAAATACTCGAAATTAAACTCAAACTTAACAAAAAACCTACAAACTATAACTTCAAGTTTATAACATTAAATAAATTTACTCAATAGTAATAAACTCCAATCAAATATTATAATCGACCACTACGCATAATTATAAAAAATCGTTAACAAACAAGTTGAGATAACTCTGAAATATTATAAATATAAAAAGATAACAATTTAATTAATAAAATTTATAAAATTATGAACACTATTTCGTAATTATTATTAATTCTATAACTCTACATTTAGGAAAAATCAATTTATTACTTTTTGTTTTTCTTTCTTGCCTTTTCGTTTTTCCTTCTTTCATTTTTTTCCTTCTTCCACGTTGGCTTTCCAAAAGCATGTTTTTGGCTACACTTGTTTCATTCTCTTTTTCCCACATATGATAAATATGTTGTCTAAAATTAAGATAAGGGGGAGGTCAAATCCAATTATCCTCAAATCTTATCAGTCATTTTCTTTATTTATTTTTCTTTTCTTCTTCTTTTGACATTAGTTGCAATCTCCATCACCTATCAATTGTGCCATTTTCTTTTTTTTAAAAAAAAAACAAACCTAAGAAAGCACAAATATAACTTCCACTTCAACCGAAGCTTTTCTCCTCTACTATTCACACTTTTCTTTGATCTTTGTTTTTTTCTTTTTTCTTTTTTTTATGATTCTAATAACTCGAAGAGGAGAAGGAAGAAATTTTTATCCTACAACTTTTCAAGTCATCAAGAAAGTAGTTGAGAAGTATGTATTATGTAATTAATTTATTTTGTAATATAAGTATGCTTATAATTTTTGCCATAGATATGTCTTCTAGAAATTCTTATATTTTAAAGATAAGTATTATGATATGATGTAAAAAATATCACTTGTGTCTCACTATTTTATATTGTAATTCCATGTACATATGTTGATTTATATATATAGTGGTTTTTTTTTTTCTTTTATGTATATGTATATACATATATGTAACTATCTAAATATATAACCAGATAAAAATATATATTATGGTGGATTGTGTAAAACATTTGGTATGAAGAGATATAAGTATATATATATGTCTATATGTATGTATAAAGTATAAAATACTAGTATAGTATAGTTTATGTAAAACATATTATATGTTCGGTATATATATGTATGTATGTATATAATAGTACTTTATTATGTATTTTCAAAATATATATATATACATCTATGGCCATGGTAGTATATGCTTATGTATTTATGTATAATATTATGCATATTAAGTATTTTCAATATATATATATAATTATGGTCGTATATATACATATGTATAAAATACAAAAATACCGTTACGTATATATATACTCTTACATATAGCATATGAAGTATATTTATAATTATATGATCATATTACATAAGTATACATATACATATAAAATACGTATATTAATAGTATAGTATAAATCAATATATAGGTATATTTAGATAATACATGTATAATATACTATAATAACAAATTAATAAATAAAGTAAAGTACTATAAATATATAAACATAAGCCATGAATAATAAAGAGGATAGAATACTTAATAAAATATATTAATAAATATAATTATATGCATATTACATAAAAATACAAAATATAAGAAATATTAGAAATATATGCAAATTTCGAAAATGACACATGGCGCTTATCTATGCTGCCACATCAACATATAATTAATTTTTACATAAAAATATTAATTAAAATTAATAATAAAGTAATTAATTAATTATAAAATTATTAAAGTAGCAAAAATGAAATAAAAAGTTATAAACCTTAAAAATAGCAAAATAAGTAAATTATAATTAAATAAACTCATAAATAAGAAAATTTCAAAATACAAGCCTCAAATATTTATTAATTTATAAATAGGTGAAGAAAAGCTTAAAATAGTAAATTATAATTATTTAGGTCAAAATAATAAAATTTGTAATATTATTACATTATAATAGAAAAGGCAGGCTATAAGAAAATACATTTGAAAACAATAAAAATCAACTATAAGTTCATAAAAATAAGGTTAAAATGAAAAAGAAATTGTACACGATTGAAAATTTAAAATTAATCGAGAAAAATAAGTAAAAAATTTAAGTTAAATTATGTTTATACCATACTTGGGTGTTAAATTATGTTTATACCATACTTAGATTATAGTGGGAGACTAGGCGAATAATGATAGATATTTAGTTAATCAATTAACTTAGCTTTTGAAAGTACTTGTAGATTTACTTATCTTTTAGGTACCTAATTATAAAAAACTGAAAATCCCAAAGAACTAGAGAGTGAGTATTAACCTAAATGAGGAAGTTCTTATGATCTGCTATTTGCTTACTATTTGTTATTTGTATGCTACTTGTTGGTTAATACTAATTGTTACTAAATAACTGATTTCTCTATGTACTATCATTGTATGGTTACTTTCTTAAAATGGTAAATATAATTATTCAACTAAAGTAACCAATTATATTTGTCGCATGTCTACTATCCAACTAGTACATTGATGGAAAGTGTTAGCTTTGCAAATTTTTTAGAAAAGTATTTTGGTAAATATTTTTCCAATATAAAATATATTTTTGAATGATTCTTGAAAGGGCTCATAGTAATCGTAAATAATGTCTTTATTGTTAAGGCAAAAGCTAATATAGTATCTCCAATTGATTACGAGAAAATTTGCGTATTTGTACCTATGGGGCCTTGGATATATGTTGATTGCTAGATAGACTCGCTTTGTATGCTCGAAAGGTTTTTGATATGTTTGGTAGGCAACCTTAGTTAGGGTCTACCTATATTCATTGTTGTTTCTTGGACTGGAGTAATAATCGAGTATCTTATGGTAGGATCATACCTCTAAGTAGCCTCATGTAATTAAGGTGAGGTATTTCGTACAAGTAAGTACAGAGGAAAAATCGATGTGTAGACGACGTAAATCTACACCTTCCATAGTTCCTGACTCTTATAGATGTATTGCTTACATTCACTACACTTGCATTCCTTTCATATGTAGATAGCTTATATGTGTGTTAATAATATTTGATAACTTGCTTGAAAAGTAGTAGTAAGGAACAAATTCACTGAACTGTGTTTGCTCATTCTCTTATAATTTCTATTGCAGGTTCCTTTAAGCGAGGATCAGGGAAAATCTTGATAACAGAGAATAAACTAGAAATTGGTTTGATAATGTTAGAGTTTATTGAAATGTGTATAATTAGTACAAAAACAATTTTTGTAGAGAATATTTATATGATAGGACTATGTATAATATTGTATTTTTTTGTAAATTATTAAGTTGTTTTACCTTATCTCACTATTTGGTATAGGATACTAATTTTCTATAGTTCTGGTGGACTGTGAAATATCATATATCCATAGTCGTTTGTATTTCATAGTGAGTTAATTAAATTAATAATAAAAAACTTTAGTGACTAATCATTTAGAATCTTGCGATCTCTAACTTACAAGGCGGTTTTTATATCATAGGTATATACGTGATATGAAAATTTTAAGCAATCCTACTAGGCCCCTTTCGAGTCATGACAGTTTTCTCCTATTGAGGCTACCCGAGACCGAGAGGGTAGTGGTGGTGTTAAGTCAGTGGTGTTCTAACTTACAAAGGTATAGGAGTTCTTCGATTGTACATGGGGTGTTTCCCCTATTGAGGTTATCCAAGAGAGGGTCAAGTTAGTGGTAATCTAACTTGCCAAGGTATGGGAGTTTTTTGGTTATGCAAGGAGTGTTTCACTTTACTAAGGATACCCAAAGAGGGTCAAGTGTATGCCTTAAATATAAACTAAATAACCGTAAAATCAAACTCAGTATACAAAGTTTAGGACGATCGATTTAATGATCTAATTAAAACGAAATTATAAATTAAAGGTAAAAATATTAGTAAAAGTGATCCCATAAGTTTGTATTTAAAAAAATAATTAATAAAATAAGAGAATATAAAATTTTCAAATTTTAAGTATATTACTTGTTATTTATCGAAAGTACGTAAAATACATTTTAATAACTAATAAATCGCTAGAAATAGATTATACCTATACTAAAAATCATAGAATGACCTAAATAATATTTATGAATATTTACTTATACCCCACATGTATTTACTTGTAAGTAAAAATACACGAAATTACCTAAATTACCCAAAATTAGCTAAAAATTTGCTAAATAATAAAGAAAATTATAAAAAAAAAAATCAAAGAAAAATCAGAAAGGTTGAGAACAATTCAAAATTTGGTTGTGGCAAGTCAAGAATCAAGAAACAAATTTTGGCTAATTAGAATCACGCAATAAAAAAGGAAAATAGGAAGAGATATGAGCCTTGTCTCGTCCAAATTAATGCACTATAATTGCTTTAAGGCTTTATAAATAGCAAAAAAAATCCAGAAGACTCATTGAACAGTTAGAAGATTAGGAAATTTAGAGAGCACCAAAATTGGAGAGAAATTAGAGTTTTAGAATTTTTTTTCCTAAATCTCTGCAATTAGGGTAAGTAGACCGAGCTCACACATCACCACCCCACTCCAAATCTAGTGTCTAGATCGACTGACTACCCCTAAGCCGTCGCTAGTGGTCGGAAACCCAAGAGTCAGGTGATTCTGACTTTTGAATCGATTTTGTAAAATTTCTTAAAATTATTAATTTTTCCTAGAAAATTATGAAATATGTTATTATGATGTATTATTGTACGTAGATTTAGGAAAAAATAGTGATTAATTTTAATCATACCTATAAATTTAGGATTCTTAAGAAATTGGACAAAACCGAGCATATTTAGATTTAGAAATAAATAAGCTTAAAAGTATCATTTGTAGCTTAATTTTTTTCTGTAAAATACTAGAGTAATGTAGAACAATGCTATGAAACCATTTTTTTTAATTAATTTTAGAAAAATTTAAGTAAGTTTTTAGCCTTAAAATGATAAGAAAAATAGGTAATTTTGGCTTAATTAAGTGATTAAATGATTAATTTTCGATTTAAAAGGTAATTAGATGTTTAAGGATATTAATCTCTAATTTGAAAACATAATCCTAACATTTGGAGTGTTAATTGTAATTAATATGGGAATTATGTAGTAATTGTGAGTAATTTAGCAATATGAGAAATTAGAATTTTAATAAATATGAAACAATAGGTTAAATTGGATAATATAATAATAATATCAATACTTATTAAATTTGGTACAAAAATTAATTCTAGATAATTGGAACAAAATTATAAAATTCTCTTATATCGAGAGTAAATTCGGTATATTAATTAGGATTAGAATATATCAAGGAGGCTAAAATACTGAATTAAAACTTAGTATAATATTAGGATACTCGAGCTTGATATGATTACTTTCACATCAGGGTTCGAAGCGTTTTTTAGGATTACTCATAATTGAAATCGAATTAGAACCTGAATTGGAATTGGATTCAAAAACCGAACCCCGAATTAACGTAAGATGAATTGTTAGTAAATGATAGGTAGATAAAGAGAATTGAGTTAAATCCTAACTTAAAATATGTATCATCTAAGTATAAATACTAAAAAGAGCATATTTATATTATAGGACACACAGTGACAAGTCATCTTGCAACAAGTGGTTGAGCGACTTAGGATTCCAAGTAAGTTGGATTTAATGCTTCATTGTATTCTAGAGTACTATTTTAGAGTACTCAAAGACTTAGGTATATGTATGATTGCGATTGTAAGTAGTCTTATGCATGTGCTTATGTATCTGATTCCATACTGAAATCTGTGTTATGTTTGATAACTGTTGTGATTGGAGTAGTGTGGAATTGTCTGGTCACCCTAAACCGAATATAATCTTAATCGACCTAAATACCCTAAAAAGACACGCATTGCAACCCCGTAAGGGATAATTAAGATTCTCCAACCAAACACCAACACCTTCGAAAAAGATAGAATTGGATAACAAATGAGTCTTTTCCTCATCCTTAGCCAAACCAAGTAACAGGAGAGGATGTCACAATGAGGATGAGGGCATTAATTTGAAGGATAGTCTTAGGAAGAGCAGTAACTTCATTGCACAAACTTAGATTTGGTTGTAAGCTGTTGCATAACATGAAAACTCCTCAATTCGGATTAGAGTGGGTGAAATTACTTTTATTTCACAACGAACCTGACTACATTGTGTGATAGCACTTATTTGTTGCATTTCATGAAAATCATTACTTGATTGTGCTTGTATACATTTGCAAGTCTCCAATTCAACTTACTAAGCTATAGTTACTCATACCCGCATAGATTCTTTTGCAGGTCCTGACTTATAATTTGTGATGCCATGATACAATTATCCAGAGATTAGATTTTTTTTGAAGCTATAGGGAGTGAAGATCCATTAGTGAAAGATCATGTCTTATTTAGAGTCTTGCTAGTATCCTTAGGATAAAGAACTGATATATGATATGTACATTAGTTAATTGCTGTATTATGTAGGATCTCTTAGGAATCCTACGATAATGTGAATGTAATTATATATATAGAGACTTAAGATTTTAATCATTGCAATAAATTTTAGTTAAAATCTTAGTCAAACTGTTTACTTCAAAGCGAAGAGTTATCGACGCCTTGTGTAGATCGTATTTATGATAGGCACTGTAAGGTCAGTTCCTGATATAGGTTAGTTTACACAGTGAGACTGTTACGACTTTAGGACTTCGGGACATAACATCAAGTTAATGGCATTCCAACTTACCTAGGTATGGGAGTTCCTCAATTATGTAAAAGGTATTTTTTCCCTTACTAAAGTTACTTAAGAGGGATTAGGTCGATGGTGTTCCGACCTACCCAAATATGGATCTGTCACCCTTGGGGGACTAGGACTTGGTACAGTGGTAAGAGAAGGAGATAAAGAAAATTGAAAATACATAGCATTCATGAGGAATAGAACTTTCATTGATTATGATAAATTTTACAAAAAGTCTATACATTAATCAAACTATGGCCTAAGGTTATTGGCGTTCCAAGTGCATAGGATGAGTTGCCATTCAATCTCTCCAATCTGTATGCTCCATTCCCCAAGCTCTCTCTTACCTTAACCAGGTCTTCTTAATTAAGGGCTAACTTGTCCTGTCCTTCACATGTGCCTATGGCTTCTAGCTTCCAGCAAAGTAGGTCACCAACCTTAAACTCTTTATGTCTAACCTTCTTATTATAGTATATGGTTGCTCAGTGTTGATAAGTAATTACCTGAGTTGCGGCGAGGTCACTAATTTCTTTTATAGTATTAACGTTAGCCTGTAGTATGGACTCATTTAAGATAGCATTAAAACTTTGAATCTAGATGTTAAGAAGCTATAAGTCGATGGGGAGGATTGCCTCTGACCCAAATGTCAAGCAAAAAGGGGTTTTACCTATAGAGATGCAATAGGTGGTCTTGTATTCCCACAAAATATTGAGCAGCTCGTCTACCCAGGCATGTTGAGCGCTATTTCATTTTTCTTTAACTTAACTTATACTAAGTCCAGTCCGCTTAACATGAGTTACATGACATAAAATTAAGGAAAAAAATATTTTGAAAAATAATTTGAAGTTGCCAACCAATTAAACAGGTAAAAAGTCTAAGGTTTTCAGGTAAGAAAACCCTAATTTCAACACTAGTCCATGAATTTTTTAAAAAATTAATTATTCCCAAAATTTAAGTAGAAAATCCAAATTCGAGGGTTAACCTATTAAGACCAAATTATCATAAAAAATTAAAAAAAAAAACAACTAATGGGCCTTTTTTTATAATTTTTTAGAAAAATGAAAAAGCATGAAAAGGAAGTTAAAAAGCATAAAAATGAATTTTTAATTATTTTTTATTACAAAAATTCCCTAAAAATGAAAAAAAAAATTATAAATTTTATAGTTGCCCTAAAGATGCCTACATACCTCCTAATTGAGATCAAATTGATTGTAGTACTCATTTTTAGAAAAGCTTTAGTGGGTTAACAAATTTTAGTTTTGAAAATGAGCTAGGTTTATATTTTTTAATTAATTTATTTTTATTAAGAAAAATCCTTTTAAAAAGACCTAATTTTTATTCCCAATTAAAAAAAAAAACTAAAGACTTAATTAAAAAAAAGGACTCTAAGTTATTTTTTTTTATTTTATGAAAAACTACTACGCGACAAAACTTTTTAAAAATATCCTAAAACACCTAAATGGGAAAAATAAATAAATAAATAAAAGATGTAAGTTTTATGAAAATATGCTAGTATGCAAATTATCATGGAAAATGTGCCGTTTTATGGAAAACAATACAATTATTATTAACAATATAGCTAACCATGGAAAAGATGTTTGAATTATTGAAAATATATTTAACTATGGAAAAAATGTCTAAACTATGAACAATATGACTAAACAATAGATAAGATGTTTAACTATAGAAAGATGCTTAAACAATGAAAAAGAGTCTAAATTATGGAAAATATGCCTAAACTATGAAAAAAAATGTTAATTAAAGATTTTTTTTTATTTTATGAAAAACTAAATAAGTGGTAAAATGATTTTTTTTTTTTTAGAAAATCCCTAAATGCCTAAAAATGAAATTTTTATGACAACTTCCTAAAATATGTAATTTTCATGCAAATGTAAAATTTTTAAAAATGTGATATCTATGCAAAAATATAATTTTTCTTATTTTGAGAAAAAAATATGATGACATGCCAAGAAAAAAATCAATAAATAAGAATTAACACTAAGACCTGCAAAAGATAAACCATGTTAATACTTCTTTGATGTGAATAAACTATCCTAATCATGTAACTTTATAAAAAACTAATACTACATGTTAAAAAACAAAATATTAACAAAATTGATAATAATTATGAAACTAAAATTAAGTACCTAACTAGCTAAGTCAGATCAAGCAAAATGGGCACTTGCTAGTTAGGTCACGTTGTCCAATCAAGCCCTTCGATGGCAATAGCAACCAACGCCACATGGAAGCATCTAAGCACCAAATCGGGTGGGACTTTTCACTTTGGTGAGGAAGTGATTAGTAAAAAAGGATTTGGCACCAATGCCTTTTTGTACAACGATCACTTGATGGTGGTTATACAAGGAACAGTGGCAATGGAAGTGAATGGATAAAGATGTGTTCAATGGTTTTAATATTTGTGTAATGTAGTGGTAATAGTGAGTTGGTGTTTGAAAGTAGTAGTAGTAGTTTCCAAAGAAAGGGACCAATAGTAGATTTGACGGGTATTCGTTCAAGGTGCGAAGTTGAGATAAAGGTAGTCAGGGTTGTTTGTACGATGGCATGAGGAGTAGGGGTCAAATGTAGAGTGTAACTACTGTAGCGTGTATGAGAGAGAGAGCTAGTCGACTACCACAAGGACTAGTTGAGGACGTCAAGTTCGATCGGGGTATGTTCTGCAATAAGTTAGCATCGATAGTGGTCGAGGATGTTAGCTGTAGTTACATGTGATTGGGCATCAGTAGGGGTTAGAGAAGAAACTAAGCACATAATATAAGAGTTGTGGGGGTCTTAGTTGTCATGTTTGCCGCAATTGGAGATTGAAGAAGGAGGCAAGATAGTTAAGGACTATCAAAGGTGAGAGTGAGGTTAAAGATGATAGAAGGACGATGAGTGGATCCTTTTTATCGAAGATGGGATCCCCTAATTGAGTACGAACTCCCCCTTTTCTAAATCACATTCTTCTAACTCTGTTTGAATCTTTGCGATTATCGCAAATTTACTATAGGTGAAGTTCAAATCAAATTCAAATTTTAACAAATCTCTTGTTAATGGATTTTATCACTAATCTATTAAATATTCGGATCTTTGAGGTTTTCTACTTTCATAAAAATCCAAAGATTTGTAAAAATCAAGTGGTTGCATTAGGTTCTAGAGGCTTGGTCAATTTTACTTTGGTTTCTATCACTTTCTCTGCTAAGAAAGACCTGGGGACCTAAAAAAACATAATTGAATTAGCTTAAAGCAAGATACTTATAATCTAAGTTCTTGCAATGTGTTTGAGGCTATGTACCAAGCCACTACACTAGTGACTTTTTCTCATAAACTTAGGAACATCAAATCTATTTACGTTATTTTTGTTAGGCCCAACTTTATTTTTCACTTTCAAGCCTAAGCCCAATATGACCCAATTTATCAAAATAGCAAAATATACATGCTTAAAGATCTTTTTAACACCATTATTAAATTTAATAAATCCTAAGTTGTT
This sequence comes from Lumnitzera racemosa, assembly GCA_024138005.1. NCBI lineage: Eukaryota > Viridiplantae > Streptophyta > Magnoliopsida > Myrtales > Combretaceae > Lumnitzera > Lumnitzera racemosa. The sequence goes on from JAMXBC010000011.1 coordinate 87,185,018, forward strand.
TTAATTAGTCCAATTAAAATATTTTCAAATTAGATAAAAGTCCACTTGATATTTTATTAGACTATTTAAAATATATATTTTTCTAATAAAGTTCAATTATTTAGAGACTCAGAATTTATTAAATTACATATATATGTTTAACTATTACTTGATCCGGACCTAAATGATTAATTGTCTTAGACTTTGACGTTTTTGACACTTTTTAATTTTTCAATTTTTTATATTTTTTTAAGTCTTTCCATTTTTCAATTTTTTGTATTTTTTCAAAATTTCAATTATTTATATATTTATTTATTTGTAAACTTAGCCCAAAACTAAAATTAAAATAAAGAGTGGCAAAAATGGAGTCTCTATAAGGCACCCTAAGCTTGATCCACCCTTTTCTTTAAGCTCTCGAGAATGATCTGATTAGCGACTTCAACTTGACCATTCAATTAAGGGTAGACGACCAACGTGAAGTAAGATGTGATGTGGTGCTTGATGTGATATCATAAAAATTAGCAATCAAAACATGAACATCTGAATATTAGAACAAAGCCCTGTCCTTATACAATAAGGGTCAATAGCCAATTTAAAGCATTCGAAAAAGTAAATCGATTAAGATAAAAACTTACGAAAAATGTGATAACTCTAATTGATGAATTCCCATATGCTTGGAAGTAGAAAATATAATAAAATACCAAGAATACAATCAAAATAGTAAGGATGTACTTTGTATGAGCCTCTTAAATCGTATTTAAGACAACTGTACCTTGATTTAGGGCTTTTAAGAAAAAATTAATTAATTTAAGCCCAAACTTTATTATTATGATAGAAAAGTTAGTTAAAGTGATCCAGTGAAGCTATATTTAAAAAATAATAGTCCAAAATCCCAATTTTAGCTTTAAAAGTATGATTATTCAATAAGTATAAAAATAATCGAAATCTCTAAAACCGAATTCAGAGTACGATGAGGACTTAGAGATAAGTTAATTAGGTTATAAAAAGAAATAATGTAACATAATAAACTATATGAGTATACACATATTTTTATGAGTATACCTAATATATATAAAGTTATATGCATAAATTAACTTGAAATTATATAATTATGCATAAAAAGCAATAAATTCAAAAAATTAAATGGGAAAAAATATTTTAAAAATAAAAGACATGCTAGAAACATGATTACATATATATAATTACTTATTACATGTAGGATACATATAGGTTATATGCCTGTATAGTAACAAAATTATTAAATACTAAGATAAAATACCAAAATACCCTAAAATATAATCTAAAAATTATATATATATATATAAAGAAACAACCTGGAATATGATTAGATTAAATGTGAAGAAGCTTAAAAAGGATAAGCAACTGCATCAAAAGTAAATTTATGAAAATTTGACACCTGATACTTGATTTTTACACTTGTAATTTAAAAAAAGAATTACTTAATAATTAAAAAAAATCCTAGCCAACCTATAACACTATAAATAAGACACTATGACTTAGATTTCACATTTTGGCAACCAAGAACACTGGAAAATTCAGAAAAATTGTAGAAAATTTTGATAAAATAAGAAAAATAGAACAAAAACTGAGGTAGATTAGTTCTCAAGCCAAACCTTGATTTGCAATTGGACCCCTCCACCACTGTATAAAGCCACCACCGCTTAGTTGTTTGAACAACCACCTACCACCTCACAACCGCCAAAGCTCCGATGAACAAGCGACTCAAACTTCTACCTTGTTTTTGCTCAATTTTCTAAAAATGTTATATTAATTCAAAAAATTATGGAAAAATTTAGATTTAGGTTATTTTAGATATGATTTCATGTGATATTTTTATTTTTGTAAAATTTAGAATTTTTTATGTACTTGTTTAAGAAAGTCACAATTTATCTGAATTTTGACTTTCAAAATAAATACAATAAATGATGTAGTTTTTAACTCAAATGGTTATATTTTAAATTTATTTATTTTTAATATTTAATGTAATTTTTATCCCTAAAAATAACTAGAAATAGGGTGAAATGATGAAATAATAGGTTTTTAAGAAATTAATTGATAGAAATGATAGATACTGACTTCTAGTGATCTGTAATGATGTTAGGATATATTGGAAATAAGTTTGTATAAAAAGAATAATATTTAATTAATTAAATGCAATTTAAGGGTAAAATTGTAATTATGAGCATTTAGGCAATGAACTCAATAGCATGAAACCATATACTGACTAATTCCCTCATATTTTTAAGAGTCTACAAAAATTTTCGAAGAATTATTTGGTAACCCAAGTCATTTATTATGAATTTTTTAATAAAATAGCTTAAATTACGAAAGAAGGTACGTTTTCAATAATAATAGGCTATCATATGATAAATATTAAAGTAAAACTTATACATGTACATGCTCATCAGGTTTGGTGAAAATGGATTTTAAACCTATTAGTGATAGTTTTACGATCAAATTAAAATATTTACATATTAGAGTTAGATAATATATATATATATTAATTTATAGTAGCAAATTATATAAAATATAATCCAAATACATAAAATGAGTAATATATAATAAAACTTATTATATGCATGTGTGGGTATATCAAAAACTCGAAATATCCTTTAGAAGTCATCTCTCGAAATAGAACCTATAATATGCATTGTTGAGTATGTATGAACCCAACAACACTATTTTTACTAAAATAAGATAATCTTAGGTAATATAACCTATATCTCTATACTATTACAAGAGTTTATGAATTATGATAACCTTACCGTAATTGAACTATAATTTAACTGATTAAAGTATGTTTTGATGCAATCGAAACGATATATTATACATAATAGTATAATTGCGTATATTATTGATACTTAATAACTTAACTTATATAATAAAACTATATTTCATTATATAAAGAAAATAATAATATACTTTAGATATATATATTTGTATATATAACTATTTAGCAAAATACAAATAGATAAAAACCTAATGTTTTGGTAACTCTTACGAAACCTAAATCTGGACTTTGTATATATATAAGGTCTCCCAATGAATAAGGTGTTAACGATATGACTTTTCTACAGTAAACATCATGACAGGCAAGTAAGATCGATACTTCACAGCATTTTAGGATATTATTCTAAAATATATAGAGATTTTGGTATGTATTTGCTTATGCTATAGTTAACTACTTATACATGTGTGATGCTTGTATCTGAATTCGATTTGTCGTGAAAGGAGTTGAGCTCCATGTTATGATTGCTTTATAAACATTATTAGTCTTGAATTATCTAAACTTAGTTAATCACCGTAAAAATGACCTAACTTAAACTCAACTTCGCATCTAACCTGACCTACATCACAACCTACTAGGGGTAATAGTTAGGATTCTCAGGCCATACACGAACTCTTTTCAATGAGGATAGCTAAAATAGTCCTTTCCCCACCCTTAGTCGAACTAAGTACCATAAGAGAAGGTTACAACAAGATTGGGGGTCATGGTTCGAAGGTGGTCATGGGAGGAGAGTCTTCTCTATTGCACAAGCCCTTGTTTAGTTTCGATTCACGAGTGTGTGATGTCAGTCTCCTTAACTCAAATTAAAGCGGATGCAATTTCTTTGATTTCACAACGGACCAGATAATATTGTGTGATGGAATTTTCTTGTATATACATTGCATCTAATCAACTTGGTTGAAAACCTTGCGTTTAATGCGTCGAATACGTACTTTTATCTTTGCTTTGCTTTACTTACTAAGCAAATTGTCGCTCATTCCTTTATAGTTTGTTTTGCAGGTTCCAAATGGACTATAAGCTTCTACCCAAAACTAGAGCACTAGTAAACTGGGATGGGGAGTGAGGTGTAATAATAAATGGTTGGCTATTATCCTTAGTATTAACTTTCTTAACTTTTAAAGAAAACTACACAAAATTCTGTAAGAGACTTGCTAGTTTTTAGTATTCTAGTTTATATATGAAATGACAGGTACCTGTAAGATTTACTAGTACTTTTTGTAAAGTCAAATTACAAGTTTACTTTAAAGGATTATTCCACTGATTTGTAACAAACAAGTATCGAATTGGATGCCTCAAAAAAGTAGAGTTGAGTACACCTAGTGTGAACTAGGTCTAAGATAGCAACTATAATGATAATTTCTATCTTATGATGGCTTACATGGCGAGACTGTTATGACTCTAACTTTTCAGGGCATGACTCTTGGCGCAAAATTATTTGAAATTGGGGTTGTTAAACTGACATCTGTCATCCATAATGAGGGTGTAAGGGAACGCAAATCTAGATAAGATATTGTTTCGAATGAACAACTCAATACTCCACTTGTTAATTTTAGCTACAACTTTAGCCTCGACCTACTTGGTAAAGTAGTCAACAGCTATGGTGGTGTACTGCCAACCTCTCGAGGCCTTGAGGAAGACGCCAAGAATGTCAATGCCCCATTAAACAAATAGCTAAGGCCTGATTAAGGAGCTAAAGATTGGTGTCAAGGTCGTGAGTAATTGTTGCATACTTCTGGTACTACGGGCACTTTTAAGCTACGACCTTGGCATCCTGCCTCATAGTAAGCCAATAATATTTGAGTTGAAGGGCCCAAATATAGAGGAGTTGTGATTGTATGTGGTTGTTACACACTTTAGTGTGCAGCTCTTCCATAACGCATAACCCCTTGTATGCTCGGAGGCATTTAAGCAGGTAAAGATGGACTACCTTACTGTTGAACCTATTTTTTCGATTTTTTATTTAAAAATTGATTTCTCATTTTCTGATTAATAGTAAACCCTAACCCATTTAATATTGATCTTCCACTAAAGAAATTAAGAAATTTTGGTTTTTTATTAAAAATAATTTTTGGAGTCGCCACCTGACTGAAGTTAGGAAAAGAAAAAGCCGTAATCAATTTGGTGGATTAATTGCGATTTTGGTTACTGGTCTTTAATTTTAATTTTAAATGAAGAATCAGAAGGTTTTAAGTTCGGGGGCTAACCTATCAAACCCTTAACGGGTACCACTATTTATTTATCGAAATTAGGATTGTTCTTCTAATTATAATATTTAAAAATAAATAAATAAATAAATAAAATCAAAAGAAAAAAGAACCTAAATTTTTACATATTTTATCGTCGCCTCGAAGGTACCAACGTACTCGCTAGCTAAGATCAGATGATCGTAGTTCTTTCAGAAAATTTTAGTGTGTTGATTGATTTTAATTTTTGAAAATCGGCCTAGTTTACGTTTTAGTTGATTCGGTTTAAAAAAAATCTAAACGGTCCTAACTCTTAAGTGTTTTTTTTTTAAAAAAAAAAATATACTCTAACAATCCTATTTTTTTTTTTTTAAAAAGGGTGTTTTATTAATTTTTATTTAAAGAAAAACAACTTTCTATGTGATAAACCAAATCTTAAGATATGACCAATCCAAACAATCCCTAAACTAATATATATGACTATCTATTAAAATAAATTAATTCCATATGATATACTGGTATAAGAGCTAATACTAAAACTCCTAAATTAACATATACATATATCATATATTATGTTAACTAATAAAGTATAATTAATATAATAACATATATATGTAATAAAAAACCAATCTTAATGGTTCTGAATCTACTGTTTATGTCCACTTGTTGAATAAATATTCACTTAAATTAATATAATGTACCTAATATATATTACAAAGAAAACTAAAACTAAAAAAATACCTTAAATTAATATACACACATATATATATACCATATTAAACTATTAAAGTCCTAACAAAATAAAAATATAATAAATCATAAAAAATTTGGATAGAAACCGCACCTGATTGCGGGGCTACTGTCTCCAACGTGTGTAGCTACTGCGAAGCGCTATCGTGCAGATTTTGTTAGTGATCAATGGTTCGTATAGTTGCAGCGATCAGTACGTAGACTATGTTAGTGTAGGGAGCAACATACGTGTTTGATGTGTGCTACTGTTGACTAATGGGGCTAGCTACAATTGGAATGTGTACTGGAGTCGCTGTCCATAGCGTTGGGACGATCCTGGATGTCGCCGTTGTCCGCCTTGCTGCTGTCGTCCGCCTTGCTGCTGTCCTGCTCGCTGCTGTTTGCCTTGCTGCTGTCCTGCTCGCTGCTGTTTGCCGTACTGTTATCCTGTTCTCTGTTGTCCGCCTTACTACTGTCCTATTCGCTGCTGTCTGTTGTGTTGCTATCCTGTTCGCTGTTGTCCGCCTTACTGTTGTCCACCTTACTGCCGTCTTGTTCGCTGCTGTCTGCTATACCGTTGTTCGCCTGGTGTTGCTGCTGTTTGCCTGGTGTTCGCCCGGTTGTGCTGAAGAATTGCAGCAGTAGTCATTAGACATACGCAGTCTTGAAGGGTATTATAATAGTGGGCTGTTTGTGGGACTGTATTTAGTCGCTGAATTATTGCTGTGTCAAGGTAATCTTTTTTTGTTGTGTCTCCTCTTTTTTCTTTTCTTTATGCACGTGTATATGTGTTTTTAAGGTCCAAATAAAATCATATATAATTATATTTATTATATTTAATTTGATAATGATCAAACTAGATCCAAATTAATTTAAATTCGATTTAATAAAATCAAATTAGATTCAAATGTTTTTAATTAGATATGAATCCCATTTATTTCTCTCGCTCTTGTAAAATATAGAAAAACAAAAGACATAAGTGCCTGGCGAGACTCGAACCTAAAACCTCAAACTACATCCATTCTAAATACTCCAATACTTATCCGTTAGGTCGTTGGTTTACGTCTTGACATTCGGTATAATTAAATTATACTTAAACTACCCGATTCCCTAAAATAAAAAATTTTAAATAAACTAAAACTAAAACTATTTGTTCCTAATAAATCTACAAAACTCTTTATAATACTTTTTTTATGAGCTCCGCATGATTGAAGTATCAAGACAAGGGGCACGGGGTCACTCGAACAACCTAAGCAGCAGATTAGAACATTTGGGCTTGGATATGAACCCACTGAATAGGAAATCTAAGAAATGAAGGCCAAAACTAAAAGCAAAAGAGGAAATCACTTATACCATGCTCACATGGACTTTCCAGACATCCGTCAGACATTCCCAATACCAGCTTGTGTTCAAGAACTCGAAGTAACCAGTTTATCTAAGGCCTTAGCTTAGTAATGCAGCATCAGTCCAAACTAAAAGAGAGATATTGGCATCCCAGTTTCCTTATGCAACTAGTTTTTTATTCCCATTAATAAGTCTCTTTCAAAAAGCAATATTAGATCAATTAAAAGCATTCGATTTCAATAATTAGTCCAATTAGTTAAGTCATTTTCTTTCAAACAATTTGAATTCGTTCAATAAAATTAGTTCATTTCTTTCTATCAATTCTTCTTTGTTATTTATTCGTTATCCCTTTGCTTTTTCCTTTACTCTTCAAATCTAATAAAAACGATTAACATAATGGATATCTTGCACATGTAAACGATGAAAGTACTAATATCACCTTCGACCTTGTTACGTCAAATGTTGAAGATGATATTGAGACTCCAAGTGAAATACAAGGGAGTTGGTGTCGATTTAAATATGGTAAAGTGATTATTGATGAACCAATAGTTGTGATTAATTTGGGGATAGAAGAGAATTCACGAAACTTAAAAATTTTAATAATTTAGCGAATAATCAGAAACAGGAGTTGTCGCAATTATTATCAAAATACTGTAACATAACCGCTTGGTCCTATAAGGACATGCTTGGCTTGGATTCATCAATTATAGTTCATAAGTTGCTAACTAGAGAAGATATTAAACTAAAAAGACAAAAGCTTAGGTGATTTAAGCCAAGTATGCTTCTTAAGATAAAAGAAGAAGTGAAGAAATTACTAGAAGTTGGGTTCATAGAAGTATCGAATTACCCTAAATGGTAGCCTATGTAGTGCCAATGCTAAAGAAAAATGGGAAAGTTTTAAGGTATATGTAGACTTCCGTAGTTTAAATCAAGCGACACCTAAGGATAACTTCCCTTTACTACACATCGACGTATTGGTTGACAACACAATCAGAAATCATCTTTTCTTGTTCATGGATGGTTTCTCATAATACAATTAGATCAAGATGGCAAAAGAAGATAAAATCAAAACCACCTTCGTTACCACTTAGGGATCGTTTTATCATCGAATGATGCCATTCCGGTTGAAGAATGCTAGGGCAACTTATTAGAGTGCTATGGTAGCCTTATTTCACGACATGTTGCATCAATAAATTGAAGTTTATGTAGATGATATGATTACCAAATCCAAGAACAGTGAGAATCCTGTTGATTTTTTGCGTAAGCTACATGAGCGGCTAAGAAAGTTTCAACTGAAGTTAAATCAGAAAAGTGCACCTTTAGAGTAATCTCAGGCAAATTGTTGGGTTTTGTAGTCAGTAGAAAAAGGGATCGAGGTAGACCCAGACAAAGTCAAAACAATCGTAAACATGCCTATACCAAAGAGCGTAAAAGAAGTATGGGGACTATCGGGAAGGTTGAATAACATTGCTTAATTTATATCACAACTAACTAATAAATGCAAGTTGTCATTCAGACTTTTTAAGAAGAACGCAACGATAGAATGGGATGAAGAGTGTGAACAAGCATTTGTTGAAATTAAGAAGCATCTCATGAATCTGCCAATATTGGTCACTCTTACACTGGGAAGGCCATTGATTCTCTACTTGACAATTCTTTCTAAATCAATGGGATGTATGCTGGGGTAGAAAGATGAAACAAGTAGAAAAGAACATCTTATATACTATTTAAGTAAGAAATTTACTAAAGGCGAACAAAAATACTCAGAGGTGGAAAGAACATGTTGTGCTTTAGTATAGGTGATGCATAGGCTCAGGTAGTATACTCTCTATTACTTAGTAGAGTTATTGACAAAATATGACCCATTAAGGTATTTAGCAGAAAAGCCGACATTGATCGAGAGAATATCGAAGTGGCAAATGCTACTCTCTAAGTTTGATATTAAATACGTAAGTCAAAGGGTAGGCAATGGCAAATCAATTAGCAAAATACCTACTAGAAGATAAAGATGATGGTTTGGAAGATCAATTTCCTAATGAAAATGTGAAGGTGGTGAATGAATTGAACAGTGAAAAATCGGAATGGAGGATGTATTTTAATAGAGCAACCAATGTGTTTGGATGTGGGATAGGAGCAGTATTGGTATCACTTAAGGGTAATCATTTCCCTATGGCAGCAAGGTTAGCATTTACATATACAAACAATATAGTAGAATATGAGGCCTGCATTTTGGAGCTCAAAATGGCGCTAGACATGGGAATATAAAGGCTTGAAGTATATGGAGATTCTTCTCTTATAATTCTCCAAGTCTTGTGAGAATATAAGATAAAAGACGAGAAATTGATAACTTATCACGAGCATTTGAGCAAGTTGATTGAAAGATTCCAAGAAATATCATTCATTTATATTCCAGGAACCTAAAATCAATTTGCTAACACATTAGCCATGTTAGCATCAATGGTGAAAGTTACGGAAGGGATAGAAATTCAACCCCTGAAAATTGAGATAGAAAAAAGACTAGCTTTTTGTTTGACCATTGAAGAGAAACAACAACAAAAGCCCTGGTATTATGATATCAAAAGATTACTTCAAATGGGTGAGTTCCCTGATGAAACTAATAGAAAAGACAGAAAAGCTTTAAGGAGATTGGCTGCTCAATTTCTTTTAAGTGGAGCATCATTGTACAAAAGATCATTAGATGCAACACTACTAATGTATGTAAATGAAGAAAAAGCCGAGAAATTGACGAAAGAGGTACATGAAGGAGTCTGTGGTCTTCACATGAATGGATACATGTTAGCCAAGAAAATTATGGGAATGGGATATTTTTGGATGACAATGGGATATTTTTGGATGATAATGGAATTAGACTATATCAAGCATGTGAGACACTATCACTTGTGTCAGGTATGTGCTAATAAAATCAACGCTCCTTCCTAAGAATTACATGTGTTGTCAGCTCCTTGACCTTTCTTGATGTGGGGGATGAATATGATCGATCCAATTTCACTAATGGCTTTAAATGGACGTAGATTCATTCTAGTCACAATCAATTATTTTTGAAAAGAGACATCATTGTAAGATATGGTGTACCCGAGTCTATTATTACGTATAACGGGCCAAATTTGAACGATAAGTTGATGATTGAAGTATACAACCAATTCAAGATCAATCATAGAAACTCAACTCCATATTAACCTCAAATGAACGGGGTAGTTGAAGCCGATAAAGAGAATATTAAGAGAATCATTGAGAAGATGGCGATCGCTCATAAAGATTGGCATGAGATGCTTCTCTTTGCTCTCATGGCTTACAGAACCTCAGTTAGAATGTCTACAGGTGCAACACCTTATTCATTGGTGTATGGAACTAAAGCAGTGCTACCGGTGAAAGTAGAAATACCTTCATTCTAAGTATTGGTAGAAATTCAGCTCAATGAAGTAGAGTGGGTGAAAAAACAAATGGAGAATTTAAACCTCTTAGATGAAAGGAGGCTTATAGCGATATATCATGGTTAGTGCTACCAATAAAGAATGATCTGAGCTTTTAACAAGAAAGTGTGCCCGAGGTACTTCAAGGAAGGAGATTTGGTGTTAAAAAAAGTATTGCCAAATGCAAAAGACCCTAAGGGCAAATTTGCTCCAAATTACAAAGGTCCTTATATGGTAAAAAGTGTATTATCAAGAGGTGCATTAGTGTTGACAAAAATGGATGGCCCAAAGTTAAGGCAACTTGTAAATTCAAATGTAATCAAGTTGTATTATCTATGAAAGCTGACTTCAATAAAGATTTTTATTTTTTATTTTTAGAATTGTTTGCGATTAATCTTCCATCATTTACAAGTTGATAACCATGAATGTTCTCAAATTCAAATAGTCATCAATCGATAAACACTTCATCAATAAATACTTATATATCATATCTCTTAGTCTCATACACTTAAACACCAAACACTTACCAATGAATTTGAGTCACCAAATAAATTAAAATTGAATGTTCTTAATGATTTAATCTAGTTTTTCAAAAAGAGATTCATTTTTTAGGAATCATAGAGAGGTGGAAATTAAGACTTAGCGATGATAAAAGAAAAATCAAGGCATGAGCATGGTATATTAAAGCAAAAGATTTCAATCATAAAGAAGACCTTATTCCAAGAAGAAAGAAAAAAAAAAAAAGAGGAAAAGAAAAAAAGAAAGAAAAGGAAAGAAAGAAAGCAAGTATAATTTTAAGGAAATGCTTTGGTGATATTCTACCAATTGAATGAGTAAATATCGAAAGTCAACATGAGGTATGCCGATTGGTTGCCATCTGGAAAATTCTCCATTCCCAGGTAAAATAATCCTAAAAGTCCTTAAAAAAGATATTTAAGAGAATTAAAATTTTTTTTTTAAATCTCAAAAAGTTCTATCTCTTTTGGATCATCTAGCAAACCAAAACAAATTAATTTGACTCCTAGTAGTTTTTGCCCTATCTTTCTAAGATAGGCACCTTAAAACTTTTGCCCTATCCGTCCAAGATAAGCACTCTTAATCCTTTTGCCTTATCTATCTAAGATAGGCACTTCGATTTTTTTGTCTTATCCTTCTAAGATAGGCACCCTTAATCATTTTTCCCTATCCTTTCAAGATAAGTACCCTTCATCTTTTAGCTCTATCTGTCCAAGATAAGCACCTAAATCTTTAGCCCTATTTTGCAAAATAGGCACCCTTAAGCCCTATACTTTTAAAATAGGCACTCTTAAGTCTTATCTTTTCAAGATATGTCCGTTAACATTTTTGCCTTATTCTTCGAAAAAAGGCTCTTTTTTGCCCTATCTCTTCAAGATGGGCTTCTTAATCACCCTAAATCCTTAGCCCTATTCCTTTGGAGATAGGCTCCTAATTTTTTTTACCTCGACATTTCGAGATGGGTTTCTTAATCATTTGCGTTGTCCTTTCAAGACAAACTTGCTAATCCTTTATGTTATCCTTGTAAGACGGACCTCCTATTCCTTTACTTCAACCTTTCAAAATGGGTTGTTTATTCTTCCCGTTAACATTTCAAGTCGATATCCTTCATCAAGATAAGACACAGCTTAGTTAACCATTCCAATCAATGATCCTTGTTCTATTAATTTAAAGTAGAGTTTGGCAAGAATGAGTATCTCTTTTATCTTTGTAGCAAGGTTCTAATCAAACTTCACTATAAAAGGGGGTAACTGTAGACATCTTATTTTCTCATTTTATTTTAGTAGTTTTATTGAGCCAGAGATATAAAAAAATAATAATAATCATAAAAATTAAAAATATATAACAAAAAATTAAAAAATTAATAATAAAGAAAATAATAAATGTAAAATAAAATAATAAATAAATAAAAATAAAAATAAAGTGTCAACTCATATCAAGTCAAGACGTATTGAGTCTAGTCGTATTGAGTTGAGTTGTATCGTATTAAATCGAATCAAGTCATATCGTATCACATCGAGTCCGATCATTTGGGATCGAATCGAATAATGGTAAGGTCCAATTTAATAAATTCTAAAGTCATTAAATGATTGGGCTTCATTAAAATATTTTAGTCTAGTTCAATATAAAGTGAATTTTTTATCTAATTTATATTGGAATAAAATAGATTTATGATTTATTAAGTGGATTGTTGAGCTAAATCAAATCGAACTGAATTGGGCTCAGAAAATAGAAAGCTCAAATTGAGATAAGGTTTCTAGAAACTAGGTTAAATCTTCAAAGAATCCAAAATGAATCTTTCATATCTAGGATTTGTTATCGCATCTAGGGTTTATTGAGATCAAATTCATAACTAAAAGATACAAAAGATTCGATAGTAGGCATTATAGATAAGAATTCGACGATGGATTTCAGGACCTTTTTTCTAGAATCCCTAATATACATACTTACAATCCCACAATATACTCACTCAATTCTACAACACGCTCGCCAAAGTTGACATACTAACCACAAGACCTTCCTGAACAAAACACACGACAGCATCCCTTGAACACGACAACGTCTCACACATACTCTCAAGAAGATACCTAATTGACCGCACGTCCCACACCGAGTATTGTCGACAATACACATCCATGCCACAAGCTGCTGACAACTCACCATCCACACACTAAGCTCTGTCGAACATTAGCCTCACTTTACCCGGCCTACACAAAATTCACACCAATACTGTTGATAGTCCACTGATCACTCACAGCATAAAGGCAGCACACTGTCCCATGCCACTGATTTCACACAAGAACACACAACACTCACCAATGTCATCACTCGCTGCACGAACACACATCACTCACTGATTGCATGACTACAATCACAACTACACACCATATACTGTTGACATACACAGATCATAACACATCTAATCAATCAACAATTCAAGCAACGAACACAATCACAACGCTATCAACACGAATACGCCAATCACATGACTCGACTCATGAGTAAAAAAAAAAAATGATTTTGTTATTTTCTTTTATTTTATTAGTTAATTTACTTATGTTTACTAATTAATTTTTTTTATGTGCAATTTTTTTTTGTCTTATTTTTTAATCATCATATCATTTGCTACATTTTTAGATAATATGAATTTTTTGATACTGTAGTTAAATTGCATCTTTTAGTTGATCGCATTTTTTGAAAAAATCGCATATCTTTTCCCCAAAATATGTATTGTCGAAGAAGTTACATATCTAAATCGTATCTTAGGGTATCTTACATGTAGGATTTATGAAAGATATTTTTTACATGTAGTGATTTTTTTTAAATAATAATTAAAAATCTTATCAAAGATTTTCAAAAAGATTTAGTTTAGTTAGGTTTTTTTTTTAAATAGATTCGTGAAATTAGATTTTTTTTTAAAAAAATAATCAATGGTTAAATAAACGTAAATTTAGCTTGATTTTCAAAAATAAAAAATCCGCCCACTAAATATTTTATAAAAAAACAACTACATTAGTTCAATCTCGATAGCGAGTACGTACGTACCTTTGAGGTAACCATCTAAAAATAATTTTTTTTTCTTGAAATATTTGTAATGAGAAAATAATAAAAAAATTATTTTAGATATATTTTGTACATCTTTACAAATCTTAATATTTTTTAGAAAAATATAAAAATAAAGCACATTAATTGATTTTATTTTTTACATGGTGATTTAGTCTTTATAGGTTAGCCCGCAAATTTAGTTTTTCTTGTTATTTTTCTAAAAAATATTTTCTTACAAAATAAGTAGATCATTGACCAAATTAGGATTTTCCTACCCAAAATCCTTAATTTCATTTTTTACCAGTTTAATTGGTTGGTGACTCTAATTTTAAAAAATAATCTCTCTTTTTTTCAAAATATTTTTTTTAATAAAAATGTTTCATTAATTTAATATTAAGTAATTTATATTAAGCGGGTTGGGCTTAATATAAATTAAATTAAGGAAAACAAAATAGGGTTCAACACGCCTCTCAACGTCCTCAAGGCAAGGGCAGAGCAACCCATTTTATGCAGTGAATTCCTTAAGCAGTCACTCCGCACAGTCCAAACATTAATCAAGCATCTCCCTAGTTGGGGGCTGGTTGTTCAGAGGTTGGTTGTTCACCAACTGGTTGTTCTAAAGGTTGTTAACACGAGACATATTAGCAATCGAAGGTGGTGCTTAGGTAAGTTTTTAGTGTGTATTCAAGCAGGGGATTGGATTTTTTTCCCATAAACGGCGCCTAATGTCGTTTTTAGATTTTAGCTAGTAGAAATATGAAGTGATTTAGTCTTTGTACTACTAAATGAGCCTGCAAAACAAGTATAATAGAGACTATAGTAAAGCTTAAGTATGTAAGTCCTAAAGTTAAGCCAAGTGACCGTAGAATTGAACTTAGTACACAAATTTTGGGGCGATCGGCTAAAGGATCCAATCAAACTTAAATCATAAACTATAGATATAAATATTAGTAAAAACGATCCCGTAAACTTGAATTTAAGAAAATAAGTAATAAAATAAGAGACTATAAAATTTTTAAATTTTCAGTATAATACTTGTTAATTATCGAAAAGGCAAAAAGTGTAATTTAATAACTAATAAATTGTAAGGGATAGATTATATGCATACTAAAAATTATAGAATAACCTAAATAATAATTAGGAATGTTTACTTGTACCCCACATGTATTTACGGATAGATAAAAATACGTAAAATTACTTAAATTCCCTGAAATTAGCTAGAAACTTATTAAATAATTAAAGAAAATTATTAAATAATTAAGAAAAATCAGAAAAAAAATCAGAAGAATAAGGAATGACTTAGATTTGGTCATGGTAGGTCAGGAATTAAAGAAGAAAAATTAACCAATCAAAAACAAAAAAAAAAATTAACTAATAAAAAACAAGTAACACAAAAGGCAAAATTGAAGAAATTTGAGTAATATCTTATCTAATTAATACATAATAATTACTATAAGGCTCTATAAATAGCAATAAAAATTACAAAACTCATTTAGATAGTTAGAAGCTTAGAAAAATTAGGAAGAGTAAAAAACAAGAAGGAAAATTAGGGTTTAGAAAATTTTTTAGCAAATTTGTGCAGTAGGAGCTTGTAAACCGAACCCATAAATCACCATCACCTGGAACCGAACCACCACCACCATCCCACTCCAAACCCACCGCCTGTTATGCCCCGAAGTCGCAGAGTCACAACAGTCCCGCCGTATAAACCATTCTATGATAGTAACTGGTCTCATAGTGCTTACCATAGACATGACCTACACAAGGCGTCAACGACTCCTCGCTTTGAAGTAAACAGTCCGATTAACAATTAAACTACAATTATGATAAATAGTGCAAATTTCTAATAACATGTACAATATTATATGTATAAGTCTACAGAGCTTCCCAGAAAGTTTTACATAAACATAACAATTCACTAGATTACATAATAACTATCAGTCTTTCATCCCTAATTACATGGTCACTCTAGTTACACATTATACTAAGTAACTTGATCCTTACACCCTTGGCTTCCAACGGACTAACCTCTGGGTAATTGTAGGGCGGCATAGTACTTGAAGTGTTCAGAAATCAGAACCTGCAAAAGGATCTATAAGGGTATGAGCAACTACAGCTCAGCAAGTTAAATTGGAGACTCATGAATGCATTCAAGCACAAATAAGGTTATCAAACAATTATTTTCATGCAATGCAACAATCAAGTGTCATCGCATAATGTAGTCCGGTTCGTTATGAAATCAGAGAAATTTCACCCGCTCCAATCCGGGTTGAGGAGTTTCCAAATTATGCAGCAGCTCACAACCAAACCCAGGCTTGTGCAATGGAGACCTCGCTCCTCCCGTAACTACCTTCGAACCATTGACTTCACCCTCACCGTGACCTCCTTTCTTATCACTTATTTCGACTAAGGATGAAGAAGGGACCATTTTTCAATCCTACGCTATCCCTTTCGAAGGGGTAGGTTTTTGGTTGGAGAATCCTATGATCCCCTAACAGGTTGCAATGCATGATATTTTTAGTTATTTGGGTCGACTAAGATTAAATTCTATTTAGGGTGTTCAAACAATTTCATACCAATTCAATCAGTCACAAAATCACTCACAATACAAATTCAGCACGAATTCAGATACATCAAACACATGCGTAAACTACTTACAATCACAATCATATACAAGCCTAAGTCTTCGAGTACTACAAAACTAGTACTCTATTACAATAAGCAATAACCCAACTTACTTGGATTTGCTTGATCGCTCGATCCCTTAATTACAAGATGATTTGTCTCTAGGTGTCCTATAATACAAATAGGCATTTTTAGTACTTATAATTTATGGTTTCATATTCTAAGTTATATTTTAACTCATTTTTTTCTGTGTATACCCATTACGTCCTAATGATTCGTTGTACTCTATTTCGGTGTTCGAATCCTAAATGAGATTTTAAACTTTGATTCTAAGTCTTAAATATGCTCAAATCCTAATGTGAAATTAATTACATTAAGCTGGAGTGTCCAATTATCCTATTGGGTAGTAATTTGGTATTCTAAACTATTCGGTACACGCTAACCCCAATTACGATATCGGATTTATTCCCGATGTGTGAAAATGCTACATTTTGAGACTTTTACTTAAGATTAAATGTTATTTTCAGATTTATTATTTTTCTGATTTCTATTATAATATTATCTAAATAACCCTATTTTTTTAGATTTATTAATTTACAATTTTACATATTACTAAATTCTTATATTAATTACCTAATTTCCTAAATTAACCATACTTACTACTCCAAAGGCTAGGATTAGGGTTCCACATCAGAGATTAACATCCCTAAACATCTAATTAATATCTAAATCAGTAATTAACATCTTAATCACCTAATTAACCCCAAATCACCCAATTTTTCCATCATTTTAGGGCTAAAAATTAACTTAAAATTTTCAAAAATTAATTTTAAAAAATGGCTTCATAGCACTGTTCTATGTCATAGGAGCATCCTACAGAAAAAAATTGAGCTCCAAACTACATTCCTAAGTCTATTTATTTTCCGTTCTAATCATGCTCTATTTTGAGCAATTTGTTAAGAACCCTATAATTGCAGATGTAATTAAACTAAATCAATATTTTTCCCTAAATCTACATACAATAAAACCTCAAAATAACAAGTTTCATAATTTTCTGGGCAAAATAACTAATTTTACAAAATTATTCAAAATCGGGAAATTTAAGAGACTAACCAGTCCAAAGCTTTCTGGCCGTCCAAACCCGATCCAAGGCTATCGGCCGGCCTAGACGGTGGGGCTAAAGTGGCGTGGTGGTGGTGGCTCGGTCTCAGGTGGTGGTGAGGTATGGGTTTTTCTCCTTACACAAATTTGCACAGTTTTCTTTTCTTTTTCTTTTTTTTTTTCTGGATTTTCTCTCAATTTTTCAGTTTTCCTATTTTTTTCCCAAATGCTAAACTGTCCAAATGACTTCTGGAAAATTTTCTCCTATTTATAGACGTTTGTTGTAATTAATATGCATTAATTTGACAAGACTTTGCTCATTTTCCTTGATTTTTGGCTTTTATGTTGTCTAATTTTTATTGGTTGATTTTTCTTTTGCACATCCTGACATGCCATGACCTGATTTAGATCATCTTATCCTCTTCTAATTTTTCCATAATTAATTTATAATTTTCTTTAATTATTTACTTAGTTTTTGGCCAATTTAGGTAATTTCGCGTATTTTTATCTACACGTAAATACATGTGGGGTACATGTGAACATTCCTAATTATTATTTTGGTTATTCTAAAATTTTTTGTATACATATAATCTATCTTTAGTAATTTAATAGTTATTAGATTACACTTTTCGTATTTTCGGTAATTAGCAATTATTATGCTTAAAATTTGAAAATTTTATAGTCTGCTATTTTACTACTTGTTTTCTTAAATTTAAGTTTACGGGGTCATTTTTACTAATATTCCTCTCAATAGTTTATATTTTGGGTTTCAGATCCTTTAACCGATCTCTCTAAACCTTGGGTTCTAAGTTCAATCCTACGGTTACTTGGCTTGGCTTTAGGGCTTATACTAGCTACTAAGGTAAGAAGGCCGAGTCCAAAAAAGTGTAACCTAAGCTACGAGCCCAATCAGGTCAGTACAAGCTTAAGGAGTCCAAGTCCAAAACGCCCTATCAACATTAGTGAACTTCCACTTTATCATATGGAACCAATTGGTTTAATATATATATTATCATGGTGGTGATCGTATTCTCATGTAATTAAGGGTTTGCCTTTTATCTTAGAATCTAGATAATAAGAAGCAAGCAAAATAAAGCTATATGGAGAGCCATCATTCATACACGGACAACTAACTAAGGCATTGTTCCATGGGATATGCCACTGCAATAAGGGTATAAACAACATGTTCTTACTTAAGGTTTAGCGTCGTCAATAAGATCAAAGATAGAGTAAGTTGATGGGGTAGCAGATTACAAGGCAAGTACCTCTATTGGTAGGCATCAGCTTAGATTAAGCACCTCAATAATCAATATCCGAGTGTGTGCTTCCTACCAAAGGAGATATGCTGGGCAATTCTTCCGCATTAGTAATAATTATTCTTTAATATTCGAGCAATTGTCTATTGATTCATTCTTCTATTTAGTTAAGGAATGTAATATGTCAGAGTAATTCATTACATGTTCTAACATAAATTGTCCGAATTCTTCTATTTAATTAAGAAAGGATAAACTATCAACATGTGATTTCACCTACATCTATATAACTTTTGAAAGTATACAAATAACTCCCAAAACTGTTGTTAAAATCCAAAAGCATTGCTAAATGGACCACATATAGCAACCATTTCTTTTAGAAATGGTCTAAATTGTATATTATAGTTTGAAAAGTTCTTGATAAGTGAAAAAAGTCACATTTTAAAAGTTTAGGAGATCTACAACACTTATTTAAGAGGTGTATTTATACTTTACTCTAGTTAACATTTAAGCATCTAGGTTCTATGTTTGTTTGGTGAAAATCATTCTCCAAGCTTTCTTAGATATATATTTGTTATAGCCAATGTCTTATGGCTTTTAGTAGTAAATAGTAACTAAAGATGATGGTAGCCGACGGTCTTATGGTTTTTAAAAGTTTAGCAACCTTTTGCCACTCTCACCATCATTTATTACCTCCTAACATATATAGTTGCAACTTTTATATGAGATTACTTTAATATAAAATCTCATTGAAAAAAAAAATTGAGAATATTTTCTTGACAAACAACAAATTACGCTAAACATTGATAACGTGTACTATATTAGAAAAAAAAAATACAAAATTTGAAAACTAAATGATAACCACATCATTATAACTCCAAAAATTTGAGTTGTGGAAACTGATGATGGAGCATTCCTATAAACCTTAAATATAAGCCCTGTAATTATAGAATCAGATTTAAGGCGTAAAATTTAGGACGATCATTTAAAAGATTCGATCGAACCTAAATTAGAAAAAAAAAAGCTGAAAATATTAGTAAAAATAACCCTGTAAGTTTAAATTTAAGAAAATAAGTAATAAAATTATAAAATATTATAATATCAAATTTTAAGTATATTACTCGTTATTTATCGGAAATGCGTAAATTAAATTCTGATAACTAATTAGTCGCTAAAGATAAATTATATGTACACTAAAAATTATAGAATAACATAAATAATATTTAGAAGTATTTACTTGTACTCCATATGTATTTATGTGTAGGTGAAATATGCAAAATTACCTAAAATGCTTGGAAAATGCTAAAAAATACTAAATAATTAAAGAAAATTATAAAAAAAAATGAAAGAAAAATTAGAGAAGTGAGGAATTGTCCAGAAGTGAGTCGTAGTAGGTCAAGGAAGAGGGGAAAAAATTGGACCAATTAAATTCACACACTTAAAAAGTCAATTTAGAAAAAATAAAGCAATTGTCAAGTCTAATTAATGTACCAAAAATTCCTAAGAGCCTTATAAATAGCCAAACTCCACCAAAAGTTCATTTGGTCTGTTTAGAAAGAATTGGAGAGAACTCAAAATTAGAAAGAATTAGGGTTTTTCAAAAAACTACAAAAATTATGTGTAATAAAGGTAATTAAATCGAACTCAGGAACCACCACCACCACTTGGAACCAAACCGCCGCCGCTGTCGCCACCACCATACTTGACACCCAATGCTTGGACCAACCGACACACCCTAGATCGTCGTTGGTAGTCAGAAGTTCAAAAGTTCGTTGAGTTTTAAATTTAGCTCGATTTTGTATAAATTATTAAAATTATTAATTTTATCTAGAATATTATGAATTTTATTATTATAATGTTTTATTGTATGTAGATTTAGGAAAAAATATTGATTAGGTTTGATTACATTTAGAAATATAGGGTGCTTAAGAAATCATATAAAATCGAGCAAGTTTCAAATTAGAAATAAATAGGCTTAAAAGTGTAGTTTTGAACTCAAAATTTTTTTGTAGACTACTTACATAATATAAAACAATGCTACAAAGCCCTTTTTTAGAAATTAATATTTGAAAATTTTAAGTGATTCTTAAGCCCTTAAAATATGTATATAATTAGGGATTTTGGGGATTAATTAAATAATTACTAATTTGATTTAGTATATAATTATGGATTTTAAGATGTTCATATTTGAAGTGGTATGATAATTGTGATATTTAAGGTGTTAAATGGGATTTTTAGGGATATTATGTAGTAAATATAAGTAATTTTGATAATATGTGACATTGAAATTTTGGTAAATATAAAATATCAAGTTAAAATGGATAATATAGTAAAAATATTAATACGTATTAAATCTGATACAAAATGTAAATTTAGGGAATTATAGGAAAAATATAAAATTTTCTTATATCAAGAGTAAATTCGATACACCAATAAAGATTAAAAGTATACTAGGTAGAATAGATTACTGATTTAGAACCAAAAGTAATAATTAGGATACTCAAACCTAATGTGATTAATTTCACTTTAGTGTTCGATCGCATTTTAGAATTTATGCATAATACTGGTAAGTAAAACTAATTTAAAACCTGAATCGAAATCAAATTCGGAACTCCTACCCTAAACTAACCTAAGATGAATCAATAATAACTAATATATATATAGGAAGAATTGAACTAAATCATAACCTAGAATATATATATATATATATATATATCATCAAGAGATAAATACTAAAGAGCATATTTATATTATAGGACACATGTAGATGAGTCGACCTGTGACTGTTAAGTAAGCAACCAAAAATTTCAAGTAAGTTGGATTTAATACTTTGCCGTATTTTGGTACTATTTTACAATACTCGGAGACTTAGTATTGTATTTGATTGTGTTTGTAAATAGTTATGTACATATGTGCTTGTGCATCTGATTTCATGTTGAATCCTATATTGTATTTGGCTCTTGATATATATGGACTAGTGTGAAATTATTTGATCACCCTAAACCATACCTAACCATAGCCGATCTAAATACCCTAATTTAACATGCATTGTAACATTTTAGAAGATCATTAAAATTCTCTAACTAAACATCGATACCTTAAAAAAGGATAATGTTAGATAATATGATAATCTTTTCCTCATCCTTAACCAAACTAAGTGACATGAGAGGAGGTCGTGGTAAGGATGAGAGAATTAGTTCGAAGGATAGTCTTGAGGGAAGCAATGTCTCCATTGCACAAACCTGAGTTTGGTTGTGAGCTATTGCATTAACAAAAACTCCTCAACCAGGATTACTACGGATGAAATTACTATGATTTTACAAGGAACCGAACCACGTTATGTAATGACACTTACTTGTTGCATTGCATATAATTAATTATTTAATAAC
The DNA here is from genome assembly GCA_024138005.1 of Lumnitzera racemosa. Classification (NCBI taxonomy): domain Eukaryota; kingdom Viridiplantae; phylum Streptophyta; class Magnoliopsida; order Myrtales; family Combretaceae; genus Lumnitzera; species Lumnitzera racemosa. Next base: position 87,207,422 of record JAMXBC010000011.1, read on the forward strand.
CTTGTTTGTGTTTGTTATACTTTTATAAGTCTCCAACTTAAATTACTGAGCTGTGGTTGCTCATACCCATATAGATTCTCTTGCAAGTTTTGACTTCTGATTACTATGCTACAATACAATTATCCTAAGGTTAGTTCTCTTTTAAAGTTATGGGAAGTAAGGATCAACTGGCTAAATAATTAAGTTCATAAGGTTTTGTTAATATCTCTGAAATTATAAACTGATATATAATATGTAATGTAGCAAACTATTATAATATGTAGAATCTCCTAGGAAATTCTATGATAATGTGAATGCAAATATGTATATATGAATGATGGTTCTAACTTTTTATGTAAATTCTAGCTTACACTTTAATTGAACTGTTTACTTTAAAGTAAAAAACCATATACATCTTGTGTAAATTAAATATATGGTAGAGAATGTGAGGTCAATTATTATTTTAAGTTAGTTTACATGACGGAACAGTTGCAACTCTACAGTTTCGGGGCATAACAATTCCCTTATGAAAATATCAACGCCTCATTTCTTGTACATAAGTTATACCAAATAACACTTGTAATAAATACTTAAAATGTTTAAAACACTTGCACTTTTCAACTTCATATCGATAATATAAATGAAGGAAAAAAAAATTTTCCTAAATATTATTCTAATAGTTATGAGGAGGGAAAATAAAACCAAATCCATCCCCTTGAAAAACCAATATTCATACCTCTTAATTATAAATACCTTAGTCAATATTAAGGAAAAAATCACATAAATATATAATAAGAAAATCATACTAACCAAACAAAACTCTTAAGCTAATGTCTTACCATAAAAATAATTTTTTCTTTCGAAAATGATAATTTTCTTGGTGGTATTTTCAAAGAAATTTTCAATTCAAACCTTATGTCTAAGATAAAAACCATTATAAGAAATTAATGATCATTACAAAACAAAAGGAAAATGATAGACTGACCATAAAAACATATAAATAAATGTTAAGGTAAATATACAATAACAAACGAAATAAGTAGTGGACATTCATATCTTATGATGAACGGGAGTGATTGGGGAATAAGAAATTGAGGCCCTTTTACTAATCTAATATTATAATCACTGTAAGAAATTCAAATGACGATAGCGAAATATTGTAGCAAAATACTTTTTTGCACTGATTTATTTATTTTTTTTAATGCAACAAGTTAATCATTGCAAAAAGTATGTAATTTTTTATAATATTATAATGACATAACATAAAAATGCACAAATTCTATGCATTTTGTTGCTTAATATAAAATTAAAAGAAAGTATATTCCACAACTAAAAAGTATTAACAAAAAGATTAGTATATATGATAAATAAATAATTATAAATTGTAAAAATGTATTGCTAGGGAAAAGAAGGCAACAAGATAGCATTGCAATAGAAAAAAGAACAATGTGGAACCTTTTTAAAATGATTAACTCGTTACATTAGAAAAACGTAATCATCGCCAAAAGGTTTTTTTTTTTATTTTTACCATTATATGTCATTGCCAAAGTTCAAATTTCTTGTGGTATATGTTGGCACCACTAAATTAAAAAGTTATCAGTAAATTCTAAATGTAAACAATATCATTATAATTATAAATGTAGACAATATCATTAACTATCCTTTTCATTTTAAAGCAAATAGATGATACACTCTTGAAGAATAATAATATATAGCTAAGTACCCCAAGTCGTTTGCAAAAATCCAATGCTCTCATTGATGAGAAATGATTTAGTGAGTGATATACGTGTATTATGCACATATAACATGTTGATACTAGTAAGATGTTAACATATATTTCATATATATATATACATATATTATACGTGATAATTAATTTGAAAATTATTGTTGTTATTAATATTTATGTTAACATTATATCAATATTTAGATGGCATGTAATATATATTGAATCTTTTTTGCCTACTAGTCGTAGGACTAGTGTCTCAATCAAACATGTGGCGAATCCTCCGTTCATAAATGAATGAGCAAGATTCCTCTAAATCATTACATCTTTAAGGGTCTTTAACATCATCACAACTATAGTATTCTATAAGGTGTAACATTAAATGTTGAAAAGGTTAAAGTGGGAAACTTATTTTTGTTCAAATTTACTAAGAAAAAGAAGGACCCTTACCAACAACAATTTTTGGTGGTGGATAAAAAACCTTTATACTTGTTTTTAATTTTCTAACCATGAAAATTCTTTATCTCATACATATGAAAAAAAAGATTTACTAAATAATATACAAATATGCTCCTTGTAGGTAAGCAAAATCAAGTTTGAACTAGTGGTAGTGCTTATGGGCAATTTCTAAAAAAAAAAAAAAAAATTAAGGATCCATGTTTTGCAAATTATGTCACCTATTAAAATCTTGTTAATATTTACCCATCACGTGTCTTCATACACATAGCATGTATCACTTAGTAAATATAGACATTCTTATTTGCTTATAAGATACCCTATATTTTTTTTCAAATGAGAGAAAAACAAGCGAGCTTCTAATTTAGCGTCCATATTTTCTTTATCTCACTTTTAATTTATATCAATTAAATCTAAATTATTGAAAACATAATTAGTTCAACAGTTCAGATCTAATTGATATAAAATTGAATGTGAGATAGTGGACTAAAGAGGTATTATTAAAAACATAATCTGAACCGTAGAAAAATCCAGAAAATAAATTAGCAAAAGCAATTAGATCAAAAGGTAAAAATGCTGCTCGTTGAAAACAAAGCATGACATGTATTTTATATTTTATTTTCCTCAACATCAATAACGTGTTTCCCCATCCAATGTCTTTTCATATAATAAGCTATAAAAGGGAACAATTAAGTACATTTTATATCATTCAACCATTGTAAAAATATCTTAGAGACAATAAAATACCCTATGAAGCATGTAATATATATATATATATATATATATATAACATGTATACTGGCTCTACCAAACATGTTAAGAGTAAAAATGTGCTAATCCTCTTGATTGAACTGCTTAATTTAATCATCTCACGGTCGAAATATTACTGCATTAACTTATATATTTATCTCAATAGTCAAAAGATATACTCAACACTTGCGTTAATGGGACCATAGAACTTTCCATGCTAAAGAAAATAAAAAGGGAAAAAAAAAATGACTTAAAATTGTGTGTTATGTGTTGATTGTTTTAATTACAGATTTTGAGTACAAAAACAGGGCCAAACATGCCCAATGAGTGACCATAATTATATTTATAATGCAAAATATAATCAACAGATAGCTCATTTTGCTGCTCGTGCATCAGCTGTTGAACCAATCCCAACTTGTAACCATGAAGAAGAAGCTCCTGTCAAGTTTATGTCCTTGAGTTCACTTAACTTTGCTAACTTCACCTTACAGTCTGCTTCATCATCCACTACATGATGAGGAGCTGTCATGTTACTGTCGTTGTTATAGTTGTCATTATCAATACGTTTATTATCGTTGTGACCGCCATAGTCATTGTCCATCTGGTGGTTGAGCTTGCAACTAGTATTATTATTATTATTATTATTATGTTCTCTATCTTTTGCATCAAGCCCTAACCATGTCTGTAAGTAGATATCAGGGGAGATGCTGATCCCAGGTGGGTTCGATATGTTTCGCTCAACTCCTCCTCCTCTGCTGTGTTCGTCAATCGTCGAGGGGGGAGGAGCAGGGAGGTTGAGATCGAGCTTCAGCGTAAGGGGTTCCGATGATTCGATTAATTTGTTTGGCTGCTGTTGAATCTGCTCCAAATGTTCGTGAAAATGTTGCAACTTTACTAATGAAGTGGATGCATCTGGTGAATTCGAGGTGATCCAGTGACATCTCTTATGACCACCTAGGGCTTGACCAGATGAGAAAACCCTATGGCAGATTGAGCATTCATGGACTTTTGATTTCCTCTTCGAATAAGACGATGTCGGTGCACTACTGCCATGACCGGCATCGAATCCCAAACTATAACCGCCTGTGGCGGCGGTCGGCTTCGTTGGAAAAAACTCCTCGTGAGTAATTACATCCTCTTCGGGCACATAGTCGTCGACGTTATCCAGCCTCGCCGCGAAACACCCCTTCACTTTCTTATGGCTTGCCCTATGTCCTCCAAGGGCTTGGTGTGAATTGAACACCTTCTTGCATGCTTTGCATTCAAACAACCCTCTGGCAACACCTTTTGCCTTGTCCAATGCTGGTGGTCTACATGAAAGTGGTGCTATGAAATTGATCGGCCTCCGCCGCTCCTCCTCTTTGCTCGCCGATGCACACGACTCCTCTGGCTCCGCCATCGAGGGCTCAGCCGTCGCCCTAGCGTTTGACAACATCATTAGGCAATTGGCTAAGTCTTCTTCTTCACTTGACGGACAATTGGAAGCAAAGTTGTTATTGTTGTTATTGTTATTATCTACCTTAACCCTGAGTGATCTCTTCCTTTTAGACCACCCACACCCTTTACGCCCTCCCATGCCGTCCTCATCTTCGGATTCCGGCGACGACAAGTACGATTCCACGTCATCAGAACCGCACTTCCCGTGCTCTAGGAAGGACTTCCATGAAGAGAATTCCTTGCCACAGTTTTCGCAAATCCGGCAACTCTTTAGCCTGTTGGGATTGGTTCTCAAAGCATACATGCGCTTGTTACCACCGGGTGGCACGCTATCCCCATTCTTGTCCTCCCAGTCGCTTGCCGGGTCGTCTTCGTCAAGGTGGCCGGATTCGTCTCCGATGCCATGAGCCCTCATGTGCCCTCCCAATGCTCTTCCACACATAAAACCCTTCTTGCAAATCTTGCAAAAATGCTTAAAGTTTGGTTGTTGATCAACAATAAGAGCCATCCCCAACCCTAGCTAATTGATGAGGAGAAGATAATATATGGACACAATTAGGAACGATACGAATGAACACGGGGTGAAGTGAAAATTATACAAGTGAGAGATCTAGCTTGGAGAGAGAAGAAGGGGAAGTTAAAAAGACAGAGAAACATGGGAAGTAAGACATGTTAAGATTAGATAAAATGGGCTGGAGTTTGTTCTTGTAGTAAAAGTAGTTGAAAGGTTGTATGGTGAAGAGTGGTGCTAGTCCTGGTTTTTAGTTGGAGTATTGGTTGGTTTTAAGAGAGAGATGAAAGTTGTAATAAGGAGTGAGTGGTGACAAGTGGAGGGTGAGAGAGAGAGAGGTGGAGATTTTTTCTCTCTCTCAATATGACTCCTTTTGCTGTATTAGTTTTTTTGTACTGTTAAAGGACAAATCAATCATCCCTTGTGGTCAAAATGTCCAACCTTTGGAGGGTCGATATTTAGAATTGAGATTTTTCCGGTTGACCGTACATATTAAGTCCCAACTTAGTACTTACTCATATAGTGTGTGTCAGAGAATCAGTAGGGTTCACGAAGCGTAAGTTATAAAATTAAGTGTTTGTTTATGCTAATGCTTGTTTAATGGTGGCAAATCGTGATTTGGAGCATTGGAATATTTATATCAATGCTAAAAACATATGAAATTATAAATAAGTAGTTTATATTATAATTATTTACATCAGTTTCGTAATTAAATCTTTCATATCGTATATTATGTTAATTTTTATATATAGTAAATTTAAGCATGTTTTAAATAGTTTAAAAATTGTGTTAGTATAATTTTATTGTGTCAAAAACTACGAAACCTATTTAGTGTGACAATAGAGAGAAAAAAACAAAGAGTTTACAATCTGTCATACTTATTCATGTACCTTCTATTCTAAGCTAAGAAAGCTATACTATTAATTCATGCTTCTCCTTCTCTCTTGGTTGGTTTGATATGCTTTTCCACACGTTATTATGAATTCTACTTATGTTATATGTTTACACTCCCATCTATTCCTAGTTTGAATATTTGGTAGTATTAGCCATGATGTTGTTGACTATACAATATCCAGTTCTACAATGCAAATCATACCATGTTATACCGATTCTACTGAATCAGTCAAAGTACCCTACCAAGGGAATGAAGTTGGGTGCTTATATAATCAATATATTTTTTAGCATTCTCCAAAGGAACATAGTAATTGAGTCTATTATTTTCCTTATTCTAATTGCAAGAAGTTATTTATTATTTAAACTTCAATTATTGCACCAAAGTCATTTATATAAAATTATATTAATACATCTCATTAACTTCATAAAGGTAGATGAAAATATAATTATTTCTTCCCTAAAAAATGTATTCCTCTATCTGGTTGGCATAATAATTATACCAATTAAAGAATTGTTGTTACTATGAAATAAGGAATTAAAAACTATAAGAAATAATTATTACTTCTCTACATTCTGTATTGAATGGCCTATTTACTTAGAGATAGTAAAAAACAATATTATGTCTCAAAAAAAAATCAATATACATATATTATGTTCATTAGCACACACATTGTTGTAATAAATATATATATATATTAACATACTTACATGTAGATTATGAATACATAATATATATTTATATATAACTTGTATGAAAACATACATAATATATGTATATACAGATTATATAACTATCACATATAGCATATATATTATATAAAAATGTAAACATATGTCGTATGTGTCAGCGCTTGCATAAAAACAGCATGTATATACCATACTTACATATAGATTACAAATACGATATATATATATATATTTTGATATGATATACAAATGAAGATATATAAACATATACAACAAGCAATATATATAACAAATATATAATAAGCTATGTACATAATTATATCAAAAATTAATATATATATATATATACTATACTTACATATAGTTTATATGTAATATAAAACACATATATTTATATATAACACTTAGATAAAAAAAAATAGATAATATATATAGATATGTTATATGTATAAATGCATACATTACAATAATATAAATACATACACATGTTGTATTTACATATATTATATATGTATAACTTATATATTTATATATAAATACATAAAACTTATATGTAGATTATATAACAATATTGCATATATTTAGTGTATATAATAAATGCAATATGTATTTATTTACATGATCTATATATAACATGTTAATTATACATATAACGAGTATAGCAAATATACATGCAATATATATACATATACAAAAAAGTATATAACAAATATATATGTATGTATATAGTATATGTATATTGATTATAATATATATATATATATATTTATATATAAAATGCATAACAAATTTGTAATACTTAAATATTGATTATATAACCATATAACATGTATAGTGTATATAATAATTATAATATATATATTTACATGATCGATATATAACATGTTAATTTTACATAATAAATATAGATAATATACATGCAACGTATATAAATATACAAATAAAACATATATAACATACAAATATATATGTATGTATTAGCATATGGATTATATAACTATAAAGCACGTCTTTATATATGCGTATATATATAACATAAATAAATACCACATATGTCTATATAACACACATATGTATATACCATAACTTATATATTACAATTATATCATCTATATGCATACGCATAAATGCATGCATGTGTGTATGTGTGTTTATTTGTGTACATATCTATATATGTTGTAAGCCTTACAACCAGTCACTTAAAGTTTCAATCAGTTGAAAGATCCGATCGAGTATAAATTATAAGTAAAGTTAGAAACATTAGTAAAATGATCCCATAAGTTTGAATTTAAAAAAATAAGCAATAAAATAAAAAAATATAAAATTCTAAATTTTAAGTATATAACTTGTTATTTATTGAAAATGTGTAAAATGCATTCCAATAATTAACGAATCGCTAGAGATAAATTATATGTATACTAAAAACCATAAAATAACCTAAATAATATTTGGAAATACTTATTTGTACTATATATGAATTTACATATAGGTAGAAATACGCGTAATTACTTAAAATACGCAAAATGTGCTAAAATAATATTAAATAATTAAAGAAAACTCATAATTAATTAAGGAAAAATAAATAAAAATCATAAAAAATAAGGAATGATTCGGATTTGGGTTAGGACAGTTGGGGAAAATAAGAAAAAAATTAGCCAATTAAATTTGAATAACACAAAAGGCAAATTGAAAGAAGATAAGACAATTATCTAATAAAATTAATGCACAATAATTTTCCTAAATCTCTATAAATACTCCAAATTTTTTAGAAGCTCATTTTGGATGTCAGGAAATTAAGAAAATTAAAGAGAGGCAAAATTGAGAGCATATTAGGGTTTTAAAAAAAATTACAAAAAATCTGCGCAATTAGGGCTTCTAAGGAGAACTAGACCCGACGAACAGCTGGAAGTAGACGGCCGCCACCACCACCACACAATGGTGGCAGCGCCTAGATGGGACGACACACTCATGGCCACCGATAGTGGCCAGAGCTACCCAAATCGATGAGTTCAATTTCTAGACCGATTTCGTTTAGTTTTTTTTTTAAATATTAAATATTCATAGAAAATTATGAAACTTGTTATTATGGAATATTGTTATATTTAGTTTTTATAAAAAACATTATTTTGATGAAAATATGTCCCGTGATATATGGTTCTTAAGAAATTATGCAAAACTGAGTATGTTTTGGTTTAGAAATAAATGACCTTAGAAGTATAGTTTTGAATGCAAAATTTTTGTGCAAACTACTTAGATAATATAGAATAGTGCTATGAAACCCATTTTCACAAATTAATTTTCAAAATTTTTAGATAATTTTTAGGGCTTAAAATGAGGCATAAAATGGGTAATTTAGTGTTAATTAAGTAATTAAATAGTTAATTACTGATTTAATGAATAATTATATGTTTTAGGATATTGAAATCTGATAAAGTATGATACTTATGGCATTTAGGATGTTAGATGTAATTATTAGGTTAATTATGTAGTAAATAAGTAATAGGGAAAAATAGTAAATTTTAAATTAATTTTGTAAATTAGGGTAATTAGGTGTAAAATCTAATTTAAGATGAATTTAGACATTTTGAAATGATAATTGATGTTGGGAGATGGTAATTAGAGTGATAAAAATATTAGATGTGTATTACGTACATGATAGGTGATAGTACATAATATGCAATTATTAGAAATATTATAAATAGAACATATTAAGATAAAAATTGATATTATATAAATAATAGGGATATATAATAAATCTGATAGAAAACTTAAATTTATGTAATTATATGAAAAATGTAAAAATTTCTCATAGTAAGAGAAATTCGGTACACTAACAAGGATTTAAGTGTATTGGGTGGAATAAAATACTAACTAGGGGTAATGATGGTATTTAGGATATCGAAAAGTAATGTGATTAATTTCACATTATGAGTTAAAATGAATTTCTAAGGTTTGAATATAAAACAGTACTTAAAAATTGAACTAGAACTTAAACTTAATTTAGAAATCGATGCAGAAACTAAACCCGAACCTAACCCTAAATCTAGAAAAATTGTAAAAGATTTGAGAACCTAGATAACTGGATATGATAAACACTAAACAAAATATAACAACAAGCGTTAAAGGATAAAACCAACTTATAATAGTTATATGAAAAACTGAAACCACGTTTGTGTTATAGGGATGATCAACGATGGCCTAAGCGAGTTGGACCTCGAGTGAGTAAGCAAGGAGTCCAAGTAAGTTAGAATTAATACGATGTTATATTTTGGAGGCTTGAGATTATATTTGGTTGTGCTTGTTAGATAGTTAGTTGTGTGCATGTGCTTAATTATAAGTGATGCTATGATTCTGTTTGTTATTCTGGCTTATATTGTATAATTTGTATGAAATGATTGATCACCCTAAACTGAATCTAATCAAATATAGGACTTGTAATCATAATCGAACCTGCATGGCAACTCATTAGGGGAAACCTAGGATTCTCCGGCCAAATACCAACCCCTTCGAAAGGGATAGCGCAGGATTGCATAATGGTCCCTTCTTCATACTTATTTGAACTAAGTGACAGAAGAGGAGGTCCCTACGAGGGTGAAGTCAATTGTTTAAAGGTAATCGCAGGAGGAACAGTGTCTCCATTACACAAGCCTGGGTTTGGTCATGAGCTGTTGCATTAACAGTAAGTCCTTAACCCGGATATGAGTAGGCACAATTTCTCTAATCTCACTACGAGTCGGACAACGTCGTGCAATAGCATTTGCTTGAACATGCATTGCACCTAATAAGTTGGTTGATAACCTTGTTATGTTTATGGTATAGTTTTAAGTCCTCTATCCTAACTTATTGAGCTATGGTTGCTCACATCCCTATAGATGTCGTATAGGTACTAGCTAAAAAGTGGCTTATAACTACTCTAAAACTAGCAACTACTGGATCCTAGGGAGTGAGGAAAAAAATTTGAAGAACAAACATATATTTTTAAGGTTTAAGCTTTTATTTTAGAATTTTTTCATTTTTGAATAATGTTATAACTAGGAAATATATTACGATAAAACATTGTAAATGTTAATTATAATAACTGAATTACAATGTATATACATATTTTCTCACTTTCTTAAGTAAATGATTTATTTAAATTACAAACTGTTTACTTCAAAGCAGTTTAGTCGTAGACGCCTTGTGTAGATCAGGTCTAAGATAGCAATTAAAAAGTCAACTTCTATCTTAGAATAGTTTATACGGTGGGGTTGTTACGACTTTACCACTTCGTGGCATGACACATGTATGTATATCTTGTATGAGTGTTTGTATGCATATGTGTATGCAGACTGCATGCATGCATGTATGGTATGCATGCTTGTGTGTATGTAAGCGTACTTGCATGCATATGTATACATGTGTATTACTTTAGATTCTAATTGAGGTTCTTCCACTTTGAATTGCAAGTCTTTGTCAAGTTATGCAATTTTTCTTAGCAATGCTCTTATTTCTTAGAAAACTAAGAAGCAGACTACTTTTGCAACTTCTACAATAGAGGAGTATACTGTAGTTTAACTTACACAACTAAAGACCTCTTGTGGGTATCTTACATACTTAAGGATTTAAAGATTGAAGTTGCTTTGCTTGTTCTACTATGCTGTGACAATAAATCAACCCTTCAAATTGCCTGTAATGCTTACATAGGAGAATAAAACATTTAGATATTCATGTTCACTTTACAAGAGACCAAGTTTTTGCAAGATTTCCTAAGCTTCTCCATATTCCATCTCAACAGCATGTCATAGACATTTTTACTAAGTCCTTATCTACTGCTTCTTTGTCCTTCATTCGATCTAAATTAGACCTTTAAGGTGCACCAACTTGAAGGAGGGATGTAAAGATTGTTATTTGCCAATTATTTATTCTTGTTTTACATGTGTATTTTTAGCTTTGTACAATTCAATTTAGTTTTTGTTTGTTACGTGTAGGACTCTTCTTTATATTGAAGAATATAAATAATAGTAGGGAAAGTTCTATAAATAATAACAAACAATAACGGAATTAGTTTTGGTTCACTTTCTTCTTATTCTCTTACGTCTCAATCTAATTCATCAATGGCAAAATTACAAACTATTTAAGGATTTCCTTAATTTTCATACACTCGATAAGTTGATAGTTAAATAAAAATTAGGTTACTTATCTAATGTTATGGCCATATCCAATAAGTAAGAATAACTTATATCTTAGGATACTGCTCATCAATATGAAATATGATTGAATCCGTTATAAATCCTATAGTTATCCACTATATAATCAATCAACAAATTACTTATACTATAGGATCACATTCTCATCCCTAGAACCTCATTTTTCACTCTATTACGTCAAGCAAAGTGCAAAATAATTTGGAAAGATCTTGTCAAGGAGAAAGTTAATTAGCTTAATTCTCAATTCGATCAAACTATTTCTTACTCAACCAAATTTGGTGGACCTACTTCCTAACTTAGTTGACTGACTTCATATTTACAATAACATGTTCAGCTTACTTAGTATTATGGTCTGCCAAATTTTCCTAATTGATTAGTCGGTTTCATTTAGTTCTTAATCTTTCAAATTCTAACTTACAAATATGGCCTAAGGTTTCCCAAGTCATATTTCTAACCATAAGATCCCTTCCCACAGGACTTAAATCCAAAATCCTCAAATTTATTCTTCAATTCACTACATATCATACTTTGCATAATTCTATATAATTTACCACTTTTAGCTTAAATTTCTAAATTCTCATTTAAATTTGTCATTGGGTTCATAAATCTATTAATATTCATGCCTAAATTCCTTATTTGTAATTTTATTCCTCTAATTATATAATATCATATGCCTAAAGTTTATTTTTGTTGTTTTCCTTAAGATTTAGTCTAGACAAGTTTTGATCACTTATCTAAGTATGTTACAAACCTTAAACTAACAGGTATCTATGTAATGATTACAACTGCTTTTGGTAATCACATTACTTTTGTCTTTTAACTTCTCCTTTAGTGACATCTAAAATGAGTTAGGAACAAATCACAAAAATTCAACATAATTATCCTAAAATTTCCATTTAAAAATTGTAATTTTCCTTACCATTTTACAATTGCCGCAAAGCAAAGTCTCTTTTAGATAAAGCTCTTAGTTCCCTAAAATTAATTAGCATAAAACCTTCTTAGAAATCCTACCATGACATGAAGTGCATAGGAAAATTATTATTCTTAAATTATTGACTAGAAATCTTGCACAATAACTAGGTAAAAGAGAAAGAGGGGCTGCTAGAATTGACATGAATGAAAGAAATTCGCTTTAGCTTTTTGGGGTTTCTATATGAAGAATGAGAATGGTGGTTTATTCGTAGAAAGATTTAAGGACTGTGATTGTGATTACTTCATAACAATTGATTTTGATTTATTTTCTAAGGTTTTTCATTTATATAATCAATTAGAACCATTCCACATTTTTTTTTTTATAAAAGCTTGCATATAAATGATATACTTTATTGATAGAAGTTTGTAGATGACTAAATTTGATTCTTGGGATTTGAGCTTAGTAATGAATTAAGAGTAACTCTTCAGGTTGAAGTGGAAAGGCTTAGAAAAGTTAAGTTTATTGATTTTAGGGTGATCAAGAGAGATTTTGCATTATGGGCTTCAAATAGAGATCATTAGATCGGCTCATCTGTTTCTATCACTTCTCAAGGATGCTTGTACACATAAACACGCTTTTGCTAGGATTGAATCCATAAGGAGCTTATGAAAGGATCCATTAGTAAGAGAACTCATCTCAGCTATCGATCATCAAAGTGATCCGACAAATGACATTGACAATTAAACTCTGTAATCACCTAGAATCACTTCTCATTTGAGATATTAAGAACATAGGAAAAAGGATGTGATGATGCTAGATTACCATCTTAAACAATGAAACAAGTGTTTATTGTAAAAAACACAATATCTCTCATTAATAAAAGTAGAGTTTTATATACCCTTGAGTTTCTCCACCTATCATATTATGATAATATATGAAGGATATATTTAATTTCAAATATAACCTAAGTATAATGATTTCTAGTTACAATAATTATTGACCTTTATATATATGTATGGATATTGATATGCACCAAATTAATAATAGCATAATAGTTCCAACAGATAAGAAATCTATACTAAACATTGAAAACTACTAAATGACCCTTTATGTAAGTAACATAGATGCTTTAATTAACTACGAGGCTAAACTTAAAATTACTAGTAAGAGTACAGATCGTTTAGAACATGTAAACCGTAACATGTGTCTAAACAAATTTACCAAAAATAGATTAATGCTATCTAATTTATTATTATCGTTTGTCTATGAAAAAGAAAAATCAATATTTAATTTACAATATTATACTATTCCTTTTTAGTTACTAGTGTAAAACGTAAGTACCATTAAGATGATAAAAGAGAATAAGCACATTTACACCAAATATGTCATCTAAAATATTCCTAGACTATGTTACTATAAATATAATTTTCTATCTCTCTTGTTAAGACATGGGAGTTGAATAATTTTGATTTCAATATCTCAACTTTGTAAGCCCTAAAACTAGCAATTTAAAGTTTCGATTAGTTTAAAGACCCGATCGAGCCTAAATTATAAAGTAAAGCTAGAAATATTAGGAAAATGATCCCGTAAGTTTAAATTTAAGAAAATAAACAATAAAATAAAAGAATATAAAAATTTCAAATTTTAAATATATAACTCGTTATTTATCGAAAATGCGTAAAATGTATTTTGATAATTAACAAATCGCTCGAGATAAATTATATGTATACTAAAAATCATAAAATAATCTAAATAATATTTAGGAATATTTATTTGTACTATATATGAATTTATATGTATGTAGAAATACGCGTAATTACTTAAAATACGCGTAATGTGCTAAAATCATACTAAATAATTAAAAAAATTCATAATTAATTAAGGAAAAATAAAGAAAAATCAGCAAAAATAAGGAATGATCTAGATACAGGTCGTAGCAGCTGGGAAAAATAAGAAAAAAAAAATCGGCCAATTAAATTAAGATAATACAAAAGCAAAAAATTAACGGATAAGGCAATTGTCTTATCTAATTTAATGCACAATAAATTCCATAAAACTCTATAAATAGGGGAAAAAATTCAGAAGCTCATTTGGACAGTTAGAAATCAGAGAAAATTAGGGAGATGCGAAAATTGAGAGAAAAATTCAAGTTTGAAAAAAAATAAGAAAAACTGTGCAATTAAGGTCTTTAAAGGGAACTTACACCAGACAAGCAGCTGCGGTGAACGGCTACCACCACCACACGGTGGTGGCAGCATTAGACCAGCCGAGGCCACGGCGGCCGGTGGTGGCCAAAGCTACCCAAATCGGTGAGTTCGATTTACAGCCTGATTTTATGTAATTTTGTTAAAAATAGTAAATATTCTTAGAAAATTATGAAACTTGTTATTCTGAGGTTTTATTATATGTAGATTTAGGAAAAAATAGTGATTTAGTTTAATCACGTCTGGAAATATAGAGTTCTTAACAAATTAAGTAAAACCAAGCATGATTAAAACGAGAAATAAATAGATTTAGGAGTGTAGTCTGGAGCTCAATTTTTTTTGTAGAATGCTTATGTGATATAGAACAGTGTTATGAAGCCATTTTTCTAAAATTCATTTTTGAAAATTTTAAGTTAATTTTTAGCCCTAAAATGATGGAAAATTTGGGTAATTTTAGGTCAATTAGGTGATTAAGATACTAATTTCTGATTTAGATAGTAATTAGATGTTTAGGGATGTTAATGACTGATGTGGAAACCTAATACAAGCCTTTGAAGTATTAAGTATGGTTAATTTAGGAAATTAGATAGTTATTGTAAGAAATTAGTAATATGTGGAATTGAAAATTAATAAATCTAAATTATTAGAGTTATTTAAATAATATTAGAATAAAAACCAAAATAATACCAAATCTGAATTAAGATTTAATTTTAGGTAATTGTATAAAAATGTAAGATTTTCTCATATCGGGGATAAATCCGATACCCCAATTAGAACTAACGTGTACCGAATAGTTTAGAATACTAAATTA
Organism: Lumnitzera racemosa; assembly: GCA_024138005.1. Lineage (NCBI taxonomy): Eukaryota > Viridiplantae > Streptophyta > Magnoliopsida > Myrtales > Combretaceae > Lumnitzera > Lumnitzera racemosa. The sequence continues at coordinate 87,222,976 of JAMXBC010000011.1, forward strand.
AGACCCAATAGGATATTTGAATACTCGAGCTTAATGTGATTAATTTCATAACTTGAGCATATTTAGGACTTAGAAATCGAACTAAACCCTAATTTAAAAAAAAATTGATGTGGAAACCGAACCCGAACCTAACCCTAAACCTAGAATAATTGTAGAAGACTTAAGACCTAGATAATTAAGTATATTAAACCCTAAATAAAACATAACAATAAGCGTTATAGGAGAAAATGAACCTATAATCATTATATGAAAACTGAAACCACGTTTGTGTTATAGGGATAATCGCGATGGTCTGAGCAAGTCGGACCCCAAGTGAGTGAGCGAGAAGTCGAGGTAAGTTAGGATTAATACAATGTTGTATTTTGGAGGCTTAAGATTATGCTTAGTTGTGCTTGTTAGATAGTTGGATGTGTGCATGTGCTTGATTATGAATGATGCTATAATTCTGTCTGTTGTCCTAGCTTGTATTGTATAGTTTATATGAAATGATTGATCACCCTAAACTGGACCTGATCAAATATGACTTATAATCATAATCGGACCTACATGGTAACCCATTAGGGGAACTTAGGACTCTTCGGCCAAATACCGACCCCTTCGAAAGGAATAGCATAAGATTGCAATTGGTTCCTTCTTCATCCTTAGTCGAACTAAATGACAAAAGAGGAGGTCGTAGCGAGGGTGAAGTCAATGGTTCGAAGGTAGTCGCAAGAGGAGCGAGGTCTCTATTGCATAAGCCTGGGTTTAGTCGTGAGCTGTTGCATTAATGGCAACTCCTTAACCCGGATTAGAGCTGGTGTAATTTCTCTAATCTCATGACGAGCTGGACAACGTCATGCGATGGCATTTGCTTGAACATGCATTGCACCTAATAAGTTAATTGATAACCTTGTTGTGTTTATGGTATAATTTTAATTCTGCCATCCTAACTTACTGAGCTGTGGTTGCTTATATCCCTATAGACATCGTGCAGGTGCTGGCTAAGAAGCGGCAAATAACTACTCTGAAGCTAGCAACTACTGGATCTTGGGGAGTAAGGAAAAATATTTGAAAAATAAACACATATTTTTAAGGTTTAAGCTTTTACTTTAGAATTTTTCATTTCTGAATAATGTAATGATTAGGAAATATATTATGGAGAAATATTGTAAATGATATTTGTAATAACTAAATTATAGTGTATATATGTATTTCCTCACTTTCTTAGGTAAATGATTTATTTAAATTACAAACTGTTTACTTCAAAGCGGGTTAGTCGTGGACACCTTGTATAGATCAGGTCTAAGATAGCGGTTGTAAGGCCAACTTTTATCTTAGCATGGTTTACACGGCGGGGCTGTTATAACTCTGCCGCTTTGGAGCGTGACAGTTATAAATTAGTATTAGAGCAAAGTTCTAGCGAACTCACTTTGAAATGAACAATTAAAAGAATTAGATATTTTAGAAGTACATTGAGAGTAGATAGAAACAAATGGATATCAAAGTAACGTACTACAAATTATAAGATAAGTAGTAACTATAACATTACATTGAGATAGGCGTTAATCAAATTTAACTTTAGTGGTGGGATCATATGGAGAAATCGGTGATTAGTTAAGGTGATTCAAGTGGAATGAAGGAGAACCCCTGATTTATAAGAAATGAATGATAATATAAATTGCAAGCTGGCCTACTTAACTTGTCAACTTACAATAGGGCAGGTTAGGTTGGAAAATTCTTGCCTACATTTGCATAAGAGCGAGCCAACCCGCTTAACTTATAAGCCAATGTAAGTTGGGGCAAGTTGGCTCACTTAGCTAGCTTGCACAACTCTAATACTAACATTGAAGAGGATATTACAAGAATGCAATGTGTTAGTTGTACGTAATGTTTTAAATCATGTTAGTTAGTTGTAGGTAGTGTTTTAAATCATGTTAGTTAGAGGAAGAAGTTACCAATTTGGAAAATCAAAATTGAAAAAACGTGAGCTTCATGAATCTTAGAGTGCTGCACTTGTAATGCTACCTTCTTCTAAAGAAGGAAAAAAGGTCCAATGGGTAACGAACTCTACATATATATACACATGACAAAATTGATAGTAGATTTTTTTTAGGAGACTATCCACTACCAGTACCTCATCTTTTACTCTAATTGATAGCCACATGTCATGTATATGTATAGGTAATATGTATTATACAATGAATCCTTTTTCTCAAAGAAGAGGCTTTCGAGCCGATCACTTGAAGCTCGAGCTAGAATCAATACAATATTAAGCTTAAGCTTAGCTCAAGTTTAACTAAGCTTTAAATTTTAAGCTGTAGCTCGACTTAAAGATATATATAGCAAGCTCAAGTTCAGTTCGATTAACTCAATTCAACTCAAATTTATTATAAACTTTTCCTAAATAAGCTCAAATTCACTTATATTTAAAAAATAAAAATAAATGGAATATTATATTAAACTAATTTAAGCTCGATTAAGCTCATAAGTTTGACTCTCTTAATATTTTAAAACCTAAGTTTGACTTGATTTATTATTCAAGTAGCTCGAGCTTGGATCAACTTGATTGACATCGAATTAAATTTGAGTAAAACTCGAGTAATTGAAAACCAACTTGGTTTACGTACACCCTTAGCAAGGATTGGTGGTTTGTTAAGGATAGATATTAATGGCTTGTCTTTCTTATTTAGGAAGGTAGTAAAATCTAAGTTTTATTGAACTTGATGGAATTGGCTATGGAATATGGTCTTGATCTATGTGTGGTGCTCGATTTCTCTAATATTGATGTTGAGGTTGACTCCAATTTAGTTGTTCAATGGATCATTGGTAAAATTAGCATGTCTATTAACTTTATTAAAATCTAATGATATAAATACTGATCTCTTAAAAGAATGAATTAAGTTTTATTCCCTCATCACTAAAGTTAATACTATATTTAATATCTCGTTCTTTTAGATAGAAAGTCTTTATCTTATGTAAGACTATCGCACCTTTTTACTTTGGGTATCATTAAAGTTTCTTATCAAGAGAGGAGAAAAAAAGGGTAAAAGGAGCGCGACCTCATTTTACTAAATATTTTGCGTAAGTGTTAGAATGCTTTCTTTGATGGGAAAACAAAGCACCATTTAATGAAAGTTGAAGCAATTTTTAATTGCAAAATTTAAGACACCAGAAAATATGTGCACGTGATGGAATTAGAGGACTTAGATACCCCATTAAAATTTGCTCCCTCACAAAATCGAGAGAAATTGTACGGAATTAAAGAAAAATAATTCGTTTTTTTTTTTTTTATTTTACCCCGTATAATTGATTAAATCATTAACTTATAAATATTTTAGTGATTTCATACTACATCATATTTTGTCCTTATTTAAAATAAATTTTTCTTCCTGTTATTTCCCTCCTATACACAAACATGCAAAAATGAATTTATGTACTACAATCTTATGTCTTCTCTTGATTGGTTCATCTTAAATTCCATCTTTTCTAACTTCTTCCCTCTTCCCAAACCGAGGTTTTTTTTTTCTTTGGGTGAATTACAGCGTAGAAGTTGTTTCTTTAGGTTCTAAAACTTTCTCTTAGTCTTATTATATTTCCTTACAAAGCAGTAAAAATTAGAGATCCATTGAAAGCAAAGTAACAAATGTAGAGAAAATTAATACCTAAAAGCTAGTAAACCCTGTATGTGAGGAAAAAAATATTAAAAAAAAAAAAGTTGTATTATGTGTTGAAAGCATAAACCACTCCCGAATTCCAATTTGAGTGTAGGTATAAAATTATTATTCTCCTCGAAATGGTAAGGACTTTGGTGCAAGAAAGAAGGGTTGATCGGTATTTAGGTTGGGTGGTCAGCCAACTTGTAGTGGTGTGAATACGTTGCCTTTGCCATCAGCCATGATGAACACTCGATTGCAGCAAAAATCACCCGGTCCTACCCTTCCAGGGTCCAGGATTATAACATTCACGTAGGGGTTGTCCCTCACATTTTTGTTTTTCCCAACCGACTCAGGCCATCTCCCCTAAAACACAGTTAAGTATGAATGAGCATATCATGAAAAGTTTAACCCAATGTTATTAGATCCAATCCGTTTGATTGATTGGGACATATGAGGGGTCAATGGTTCTTTAAGTCCTTTAAAATTTATTTAATATTTAATTTTTTTTATTTACAATATCGTATAATATTTTACAGATATTTAATTTTGTAAACACCTATGTCATTTTTATGGTTAATTGCAACGTCAAATGTAAGTAATGGCTTGATGATTTACTTTTAATTAATCAGTAATTATAAACCATAAAATCATATTAAATATTCTGCATTCTCCATTTTCCTTTTAGCCATACTACCCTCAATTCTTACATGTGCGGTTACAACACATGGCGACTCTCATTAAACAAGACAATTAAACCCATCGTAACGGATAATCATATCCATGGATACCTGCACCCATGTTATAAATGCCCAAAATGGTTAACAATTAAATAAATAAATTATATATATACATATATATGATTGTTTTAAAAAATTAGCCTTTAACATATGGCGGTTATCATTCAAAAATATGGCATGTGTATCTATATATTATCTCAAATCACTTATCTTTAAGTAACTACCCCAAATAACTTTTCTACGCTAATAGCGATATTTATTTTTGCCAATAAGGGTGAGTAGATAATAGATAAAGTATATAACCTTACCAAATTTGATAGCTTAGGTTTTGAGTAATTAAATTATACAAAACTTCATGATATGGTCAAAAAAATTAGTTAAAGAAACCCTATGGAGTTCGTTTTATGAAATATAACATATGAATGAATTAATGTTACTATTATTATAACATTTGGATTGTTATTTATCGAAAACGTAAATATCAAATTCTTATATATAACGAGATATTAAAGATAGTCTACTTAGCTTATTAAAATAATATTTAACCATGAGTAACAGCATTGAAACATTATAGTGAGGTTAGGTATGTAATATAAATAATATAATTACATGTACATGTATAAATTTCCATTAACTAATTAAAAACAATAGCAATGACAATGACAATTTCATGATTAAATTTAAATTATCTATACGTTGCATAACTATTATTAGTATGAAAATAGGCTACCTTCTAGTTCTAGCTAATTAATCGACTTGTTTTGAATTACTTGTGCACATTCCAACAAGGTATCTAAAAGAAGAATTGTTATGTCATCCTTAAGATAAAGATAAGAATAGCTAAATACACCGATTTGAACTTGTTTAGGAGGTGATCAATAATATCTCCATTCACAAGAACTTATATATTATCACTCATACCTAGGGTGTTTATAAAGCACTTTATTTGTAACCTAATGTTCTTATACTGTTCGCCCAAAGGACATTAACACCTATTGTTCAAGATTTAATTAACTTATATTGCTTAGATTAATGAACTCCCCAAAATTCTTCATTATCTAATCAAGTGTAAGGCTTCATAAGCTATTAAGTCCCTACCATTCAAGCTTAGGTACATATCATATCACACTAAATGATATACTTACAACCTGTCATGACTCTAAAAGGTATTTAATAGAATGGTCTAAAATTTTCATATTACATGTGTACTCATGGTATGAAAATTGTTTTACAAGTCAGAAATTGCAAAATTCTAAATAATTAATCACAAAGATTTTTTATTTTTACTTTATTAACTTATTATAAAATATAAATGACTATAGATATTCGATATGTCACAGTCTACTAGAACTGCAGAGAATCAGTATCCCCTACTAAACAATAAGATTATGTAGTAAAGTTCTAAAACTTAAACTTACAAAAGCTATAAAATCTAAATATAGTATTAATAATTATATATAATAATTCAAACCAACTATACAATATATCTTAGGATTCTAACTTTTAATCACCTTGACACCAGTACCTAACACTTAACTCTTAACCCATGCCTAATTATTTAATAACCTGCAAGAGAAAACTATTAGGGAGCTTAGTAAGATATCCTTCATACCATACCAACAAGCAAATTACCAAACAATTTATTACCTAACATATGAATATATAAACAAATAATATGTAGAATAATATATGCCATTGACCGGTGCTGCATATAACATCAGATTTAATGCCTTCTAAAGTAAGGGTTTAAGATACATCAACACCAATCACAACTGGATTCTAACGCTTGAGGTTTTTAAACCATAAATTTAAATTCTATATTTCAAAAAATATATTTTCATTTCAAAGAAATCTAATAATATACAGAATCTTAGGTTTAGCAGTAAGATGGCCCCTACAATCTACTCTCACGCTGCACAACAGCGGTCTCTAAATTCGACTCTCAACCACCTATAATTAGTGTATCTAGTACTAGGTAAACCCACGAGCCAAGTGTAGTGTCTTATTATATCAATGCTATTACATTGTACTAATCAAATCATGTCGGAATTCATCCCTCCAATACCCTTCATTACTAATCGTGTGAGGAGACAATCGAAACATTATATGCGAACATTATATACAATGTTAGTGCTTATACATGATCCATTTAATTTTAGTTAAGTCAAATATGATTAAATCCATTTAAGAGGTGATCAACCAATATCAACAAATCATTCAATTATGCAGTAATAAATCATATAGTCAATTATTTAGCTATTATGTTTTACTACATTTTACACAATATACAACTAATATTTAGGCACATGCATAACCCGAACTCTTATACATCAAGTTATTAATATTTACTTTAAGTGTATTAATTATAAGCACACGATAATTATAAAGTCACTGAGAGTACTCACTTGGTCATTGAATTTATCAATAGTCGTAATAGTCCACTTAGTAAGTTGGTATCCGTATCGGGATTACCTGATATTTAGGGAATATGAAAAATAACAAGTATCTAAGTAAAATAACTAAATTATTCATATATTTGGTACTAACCACTTAAATTAGTTATTTATTTTTATGAAATACTTGGTTCAAGCTTTTTCATTAATCGTGTATAACTTTTTCGATTTGACTCTTATTTTTATAAACTTATAGTCCATTTTTATAGTTTTCAAATGTACTTTCTCATAACGAAATGCGTTTTGGACGTTATAACTCACAGTTCTGAGTATGATGTAAAAATATTATGAGTTTTATTATTTCAACTTAAATAATTATGAAATATTATTTTAAGCTTTTCTTTGCATATTTTCGATTTAATAAATATCCAATTCTTATATTTTACAATTTCCTTAGTTTTGAGTTTATTTAATTATAATTTATGTATTTTGCCATTTTTAACGTTTAATACTTATTTATTTCATTTTTGATTATTTGAATAATTTTCTAATTAATTAATTACTTTATTATTTTTTAAATATGATTTTAATTAAAATTACTTATATACTGATGCGGTAGCATGGATTAGTGCCACGTATCATTTCCAAAATTTGTATATGTTCAACCTTTTTCCTATTTTGTATTTTTACGTAATATGTATATAGTTATATTTATTATTATATTTTATTAAATTTTACAAATTAATTATTTTCTAATTCTTTTAAACTCATGGCACATATGTTTATATATATATATATATATTTATATATATTCTACCTTACTTTATTTATTAATTTATTATTATTATGTATCATACATATACTAATTAAGTGTACCCATATACTTATATATATATATTATACTCCTAACATACGCATTTTATATGTATACATATACTTATATAATTAATTTTCCTCAACTTATTTATACATCTATACTTATGTAATTAAATAATATACCTTAAATATACTATGTGTTCTATACGCATATACATACATAGACGATATCCATATATATATTATACTAATATCATATATATTTGTACTTTGTACATACACGTATATATATATATATATATATATATATATATATATATACTAGCAAACAATGCATCCGCAATACGGGTGTAAAATAATTATAATATTTTAATTCAAAATTACAATAAGGAGAAATTATAAATACTTATTCATTAGTATATGGAATTAAAATAATTTAATGTAATGATAAAATAAAATATATTTATAACATTATTAAATTAATTATTATAAATCATCAGTTGATAAATGTTAAAAGTGACTAAAAAAATAATAAAGTTAATAAAAATCATAATTTTTTTCTTTTTATAAATGTTAGAACATGTTGAGAATAAAAGGTTAATTTTTCAATAAGACGTTAATACTCCTATGTAACCTCATTATGAATCCAAATAAAACCAACCAACCAACTGACGGGGAGTAAGAGAGTTCTAACTTATGGAAAGATGTGTGAGTGTAAGAAAGAGAGAGAGAGATAGTGGGAAGTAAATGGTGAGATTAGTAGATACATGCAGAGAGAAAAAAGGAAAGTAATGGAGAGATAAGTTAATAGAAAGAGAAAATTTAGATATTTTGGAAAGAGAAGAATTTGGTAAATTGTCAAAATTGTCCATTGTTCATAATTTTATAAAAATAATTTTACTATTAGTTTTTTAGTTATATAATATTATATTAAAGGTTTAAATAGTGAATTGTCAAGAAACGATTACTTAAGACCTAATTTGCTTTAATAATATAGATATATACATATTTGATCACATTTTTTCAATATATATAATGAAAATACGTAGTATACATACTATATCACACGCCTATATATACATACATATATATAAACATACATATAGCCAATCCATTATACTAAATATTGTATAATCAAGAATAATATATACATACACATATTTATATCTAAATAGTTATACATATGTGAACTCATGGACATAGTATAATACCAACTTTTTATAAACTTCAATACGTATACCACGAATCCTCAATACAAGAAAAGAATTACAAAATCAATTATATTTATAAAATCCCTAAATATATATTTTTACAAAATACATGATATATAAAGTACATATAATTTAATGAAGTAAATATACTAAAGGGGCTACTTAACTACTTCCTTGGTATCTTGATATATAGATACTTCAAATGCTTGATCTCCTTCTTCATATAATTGTTGAGAAAAGAAAAATTTAGAGAGAAAGTGAATAAAAGAGGAAAAGTAAGAGGACTTTTTGATGGAGTTTGGTTTGTTCTAAAAAACAATAACACAATTAAGGGGGTGAAGGAGTAGAAGAAAGAAAGATAAGGAGTGTATTAATGTGATTTGATTGGTTGCCTATCTAATGTCTTGTTCTTATCCCTTTAATTAGATATATGGAGAAAACAAAAAAAAAAAACACACACACACAATTCTGTCAAACAAGTTTGAGAATGCAATGTGGAAGGAGAAGAAATAAAGGAAGAAAGAGAAAAAAGAAAAAAAAAAGTAAAGAAGGAAAAAAAATTAATAGTATTAGGTTAACTTTCCTGAATTTAAAATTAAAGAGTTAATAATTATTATGAATTAATATTCATAATTTTATAAAATTTATTGATTAAATTGTTACTTGTTATGTTTATAATATTTAAGAATTATTTCAACGTGTTCGTTAACAATTTTATACGATTATACATATTAATTGATAATTATCTTTGATTAGGGTTTTATTACTATTAAGTTATATTTATTCAATTTATAAGTTTAAAATTATAATTTTAGAATTTTTGTCAAGTTCAAGTTCAATTTCATGTATTTACGCGTACATAGGATTTAGGATTTTTATACGCAATTAAGATTTCGATCAAAATTTTAAGATTTTTATTACTTATAATATATTCACATTTATAATTTAATAAAATTTCTATCTTACTCAGTCTTATCAATTGATGAAATTATCTACAATATTATAATTTAATTATATTCTAAAATAACGAAATTCGCGAGGTTTACACAACCTAAACATAACATTATGTTTTCCAAAAGCTAACTAAACACTCTTAAAAAGTCTCACCTCACCTCTTAAGCCGTGTTCGATATTAGTACTTTGAGATACTTGAAACTAGCAAACACCAATCTCTAAATTCCTTACAAAACGAAGTGAGGATTACAAGAATAAACACTAAGGAATGGAAAAATAACATCAAATGAAATTAATGTTTAGAGATAAATTCAAATAAAAGATAAATGTTTAAAAAATTTTATATAAGAGATCAATATTTTATAAGCTAATTCAAATAAAAGATCTGTTAACTGACCATTATAAATCCATCAGTGCATGTTGATGTGTCACGTTATCAAACACGTGGCACTAACGGAGCACTATTATGATACTTCTATTATAAATAAAATAGAAAAAAAAAAACAAGAATGAAGGAAATAAAATTGTAGAAAACTTGAAAAAAAATCTGGAAATGAGGGGGGTGGGGGGTGGAAGAAAAGCACGAAAATTTAATAAAATTATGAATAATTAAAGAATCTACCAAATAAAAGTAAGAAACAAAAATAATAAAACGAAGAGACAACTCTGATTCCAGTATTGGACTGAATAAAAGAGAAATAAACGGAATTCTAGTTCAATGATTCATCTCCTCTCTCTCTTTTTTTTTTTTTTTCTTTCTTTTTCCTTCTCTAACCTCGTTTAATTCACCCCTTTTTACAAACGCAAAATCATTGTTCACTGATCAAATAAATAAATAGGAACATATAACTCTATTCAATATTAACCAAATATAACCAGAAAGTTTCGGTCTGATTTAAAGTCGAAGGATTTCAATGATTCATGTTTGCCAAGTTGCCGGCCCTGTTGGGAAGAGAATTTGATTCCGATCCGTACGTTGGATTTTGGTTTGTCATGTAAACTTGAAAAGTTCAGAATTTCATCTGTTTTCTAAACACTCCGGAGAAGCATGTTGCTCGCAAGCTATTTTGACGATGTGCTAGTGAAGAATTGTGTATTGTATTGGTTCATGTGCTGTAATTCAATAAGTAATACACTATATATATATATATATGTAAACATATATAATTGTAACTATCAATTATATTTAGATATTTGATAACATGAACGATAAAATTTTAGATAACTACTCATTACTATTCAAATTTAATTAATAGTTATACCAGGTATATTTTTATAGGGCGTATAAATCCATTTTCCTTTTGAAGGGTAAGCCTAATATGATAAGATGGCTATCATATGTTTCCTTATTTATCTCTTTTATGTCTTTTATTTTTATTTTTTAGATTTTTTAATTGTTTTTAGTTTTTTATTTAAATTTTTCTATTTTTTTTTCTTATTTTCAATTATATATATAATTTTAACTTTTATTTGAACTTATTCTTAAATATTGATAATTTCTTATATGATTTTCACAACAAGAAAACAAACACCATAGCATATCATCAAACTATAGGCAACAAAGTACAAATGATAATGCAAAGTATGTAAAATGCATCAGAACTTCATACCTGCCATTTTTAACTAAGGATACTCTTTTCATACCTCTCGTCATACAGTCTGCCTCAATATCCATCCATTCTGATTTTGAATTTTCACTTGGATAACACAATAACCTCAACATATGTATACCAAGCTTTCCCCTCATCTTAACATCATCACGAGCCAATACTTAACTCTGACTTTACCTTACACCGGCCAAAAGCAAATCTACAAGATTAATCCCACTAGGTCGCTCGTTAACGGGCCGATTCAAGGATTGAGCCACAAATATAATGGGTCAACTTGAAGGTTGGACTATAAACTTATCAGGTCAATTCAAGAAGAATTAGACTGTAAATTTACTGGGTTAATTCAATGATCAAACTACAAATTTATTGTATGATGAAGAAAATCTAAATTACTTAGCTAATCTTTTGTAGCACTCAACCTGTCACAATTAATATGCAAATAAATGGTTAAGCAAATCAATTCAATCATCATCACAACACATTCATCAAGCTATCCATAGATAAACATTTACCTATACTCACTCCACACACCAGTTCTATGGAAGGTTGATACATAACTAATGGAATACTTAGGGTATTTTCATTGCTCGAGTGGTATTTCATCTCTAATCACAACTCATCCGCTAATTCTTTAACATCAGTCAATTAATGAATTGAGTTAAACGATTTGTCCAAATTATGAGATATAAAAATACATCGGTATACTTTGCTAACTTAGTAACCAAACTTCAATCAGCAATCAAATATTGCAATCGCAACTATAGCAACTCCACACTTCATCAGTAGATTCTAAATATTATTGTCAATCCTCATGTAATTGTTACAATAAGTGATTATACAAGGTTTTAAAAGTCAATTAGCGTAGGGACTACATTACCGGTCACAACGTAATACAAGAGTCAAGTCTGAAAGAATATTCATTTGTACAAGTAGCACTTTACCAACAAAATAGTTAATGATCCCCAACGATCAGTCCTTGTGTTCAAGGTTGCCTAGTAAGAGTACATATATCAAGAATTGGCCAAAAACTACGTTGATAAAGCATCATTGCTCGAGTTCAAAACGCACTCCAAACGGGGGATTTCTTTGATGCGTACTATAGGCATAAGTTCGTCACGTACCCCCATTCTTCAACCTCTGAAATGGCTCCACAAAAGGTCACTCTTGATTCCTTCTATGTATCTTGCTAATTCTGCATTTCTGGTATTTGCATGTTTGATTTTTCCTTGGAAAATCTAGTAGATTCGAGGTTGGTGGCAAATATGAAGTTGAGAGAGGGTATGCTGTTGTTTCTTAAAATAGTACTTCTAGGTATATCCTTATGTTTTAGTATATTATGTTTCCTCCCGCTGGTGTAAGAATCCAAGTACCATCCGTAGATTTAATCAATTATGTAGTTCATTTTCTAAAATGTGATCTTTGAAGGTCATCACTTCTGTGTAATAGCACGGAAAGATCAAATTTTCTGCTCCAACACTTGCAAACTAAGTGACATGGGAATATTGTGCATTAAATGTGGATCTAGGGGGAACTTGCAGGTAGCTTAAATGCGTTCACTCAAAGACTTAATTTTATGGTCAACTTGAAAATTGACTAAAGCATGCTTAATAAAGCATTATGGCTCGGTTTGATTCATCTATTTTTCATCTTGTAGATGTTTACTTGAATCTTGCATATGGCAAAAATAGGACACCAAAAAAGTACAAAATATAATTACATATATATATATATATATCTTCTTTAAAATTAATTATCCAATTAAAATAATCATGTTCAATGCATAAAATATTTTTTTTTTCAAATGTTTTAGTTTAAAAGTATGTGAAATTTCATTTGCCAATTATGATACTCTGATCATCACTTTTGTCATAATTATGAAATAGAAATAAATAAGATATAGATAAAATAATTTGTAAATACCAGATTTTCAAATAAATATAAATCAGACACGGAACAAATAAAAATAAGATACAAATAAAAAATAAACCATTCAAACAGGACCTATATCGTTAACTTCATATTGATCATTGGAAGACCAATGTTAGATGATTGCATTCATATAGTTATCCATGCATGGAACAAATTTTGTTTTTCAATTTGCCTGCTATCTATATATTTATAATAAGAAGAATTTCTATTTCATTGAATGTGTAGGTTTACTCACTTTTTATAAAAAAATTTATCTTTTAAGTCCAATTTACATGCTACAATATGATAAGAGAGTGAGAGTTAGAGAGAGGGAGACTAATGGTGGGTCCATCTAGCAAAAAACATTTTTTTTATGGGTTAGCTCGTGAGAGTAGGGAATAAAAATATCAATCTAATTATAATTTTATTCTTTGTAGGGATTTATTTGGATGCTTGAAATTGAGTATGGTATATTATAAGTAGATTTAGTGAACAACTGAGTGGATACAATTGTAGCTTGAATTCTAAGTCACTCAAACATAAGTGTTGGTCTCATAAATATCAGTCTTTTTCTTTTCTTTCTATATATATATATATATATATAACTTATGCAAATTTCCATTCACTGCAAACCTAGAAAACTACGTGATGTTGGAATTTATCATTTTTTATTACCAAACTATATTTATTAAGATTAAATATAATAAATTAGATACTTAAATAGAGATTTTGTGATCTCTAACTCATTAGACAATTCTCATATAATAGGTGTGTACGAGACGTGACCTCTTTGAGCATGCAACAAGGCTCCTTTACTGGGCATTACATTTTCATTACTGGCAATGGCACCTTTTTGACAATCAAACCATTATCCTTTTTCCATTTATAGAGCTTTTTGTAGGGAAGGCTCACTACAACTCTTTTATTCGACTTTTGCTGCAAGAACCTTGGGGCAGTATAACTATGTGGAGTTAAATCATCCTACCTATCATTTTGCCCTCTACCGTGTAATAGGGAGTGTAATCTAATCGAACCAATATAGTATTGTGATTAAAAATATGAAATTCAAGTTCAATTCAAAGATATATAGTTTTCGAGCTTGATTTTTTCTCCGTTCTATTAATTTTTTTTAATCTAATTAATATTAAATCATATTCGTTTAATATTAACCCTCGACTAAAAATTTAAAAAAAAAAACAACATTTTAAACATATTTTGAAAAATACCTAGAATTGCCACCCAATCAGGGTTGAAAAAAAATAGGTTAAGTTAAAACCAATTGGGTGAATTGATTTTATTGTGGACACTAGATTGCATGAAAACCGATTTAAAAATGGTTTATTGAAAATTAGATATTTGAGTTCGGGGAATAATTTATTAAACCCTTAATAGATACTACTTTCAACTTTCTGAATTTAAATTTACTTTTCAATATGTCCTTATAATTTACAATTTACAAATAAGAAAACAATAAACCATGTCTATTTATAAAAAGGATAAACAAAAGAATTAATTATTTACAAAGGGGAAAAAAATAAGTTTTTCCATATTTTAAGTTACCACGTAATTACATATGAGCATGTACATATAAGCTATTCAAGATCAAATTTTCGTAATTCCTTTCCGAAAACATTAACGGATTGGTTCTTTTTAATTTTTAAAAAGTAGTCGAATTTACTTTTTAATTTGGTTCAAATTTATTTAAGGAAAATTCTAAAGGGTTCTAAATTGATTTATTTTTATTTTTGAAAATTCTAAAAAAGTCCTAAATTTGAAAAACTTTATTTTTCTTTAAAAAATAATTTTTTAAGTGATATAATAATTTTCACCCTTTTATTATATTTTATTTATTTTAATTAATTAATTAAGTATTTATTTATTTATTTTACTAAAGCATAAAAGTAAATAAATAAGACAAAACTAGCCTTTCCCCTTCTTTTCTTTTTCTCCTTTTTTTTTTAGTTCTTTTCTTCTTTTCTTTTTGAACTTTTTTTTAATTTATGAATTACATTTTGCTCAAAATAATAAATAAATAACAACAATAGAATGATAAGAAGGGCCGAACCAATTGGAGTAAGACCAAGGGCACGGGGGTCGAATCGGTTTTGGACCAAGTTTTCAGGTTAAACTCGGGTTAGTGGTTAGATTAGGTCTGGGCACAAATCCGTGTTAAAGAGAGGAAAGAGCAGTGTAAGCCCTAAAGTCAAGTCAAGTAACCGTAGGATTGAACTTAGAACCCAAGGTTTAGGGCGATCGGATAAAGGATCCGATCAAACCCAAATTATTAACTATTGAAAGGAATATTAGTAAAAATGACCCCGTAAACTTAAATTTAAGAAAATAAGTAGTAAAATAGGAGATTATAAAATTTTCAAATTTTAAACATAATAATTGCTAATTACCGAAAAGGCAAAAAGTGTAATCTAATAACTAATAAATTACTAGAGATAGATTATATGTATACTAAAAATTTTAGAATGACCAAAATAATAATTAAAAATGTTCACGTGTATTCCACATGTATTTACGTGTAGATAAAAATACGCGAAATTACATAAATTGGCCAAAAACTAAGTAAATAATTAAAGAAAATTATAAAATAATTTATGGAAAAATCAGAAAAAATCAAAAGAGGATAAGATGAATCAAGATCAGGTCGTAGCAGGTCTAAAGCTGCAAAAAAAAAAAGAAAAAAAAAAAGAAATTAGCCAATAAAAATTAGACAACCTAAAAGCAAAAAATTAAGGAGATTGGGCAAAGTCTTGTCAAATTAATGCATATTAATTACAAAAAATGTCTATAAATAGGGAAAAAATTTTCAGAAGTCATTTGGTCAGTTTAGCATTTGGAAAAAATAAGAACACCGAAAAAATCGAGAGAAAATCCAGAAAATAAAATAAAAAAAGGGAAAACTGTGCAAATTGGGCAAGTGAGCTAAACCCACCACTCACCACCACCTGGGACCGAACCACCACTACCACCCTACACAAAACCCACCATCTGGACCGGCCGACCACCTTGGACAGGGCTTGGACAGCCAGAAAGCTTCGAACCGATTAGCCATTTATTTACCCCGATTTTGAATAAATTTGTAAAATTAGTTATTTTGCCCAGAAAATTATGAAACTTGTTATTCTGAGGTTTTATTGTATGTAAATTTAGGAAAAAATATTGATTTAGTTTAATTATATCTACAATTATAGGGTTCTTAACAAATTGCTCAAAACCGAGCATGACTAAACCGAAAAATAAATAGGCTTAGGAGTATAGTTTGGAGCTCAATTTTTTTTTTTTTTTTTGTAGGATACTCATATGATGTAGAACAGTGCTATGAAGCCATTTTTTTAGAATTAATTTTTGAAAAATTTAAGTTAATTTTTAGCCCTAAAATGATAGAAAAATTGGGTGATTTGGGGTTAATTAAGTGATTAAGATGTTAATTACTGATTTAGATATTTACGGATGCTAATCTCTGAAGTGGAACCCTAATCCTAGCCTTTAAAGTATTAAGTATGGTTAATTAGGTAAATAATATAAGAAATTAGTAATATGTGAAATGATAAATTAATAAATCTAACAAAATAGGGTTATTTAGATAATATTATAATAGAAATTAGAAAAATAATAAATTTGAAATAACATTTAATTTTAAGTAAATATCTCAAAAATGTAAGATTTTCATACATCGGGAATAAATCCGATACCTCAATTAGGGTTAGCGTGTACCGAATAGTTTAAAATACCAAATTACGACCTAATAGGATATTTGAATACCCGAGCGTAATATGATTAATGTCACACTGGGATTCGAGCCTATTTAAGACTTAGGGATTAAAACTAGAATCTAGTTTAAGATTCGAACCCCGAAATAGAGTACAACGAATTATTAGTACATTATAGGTATACACAGGGAAAATGAGTTACATTATGAACTAGAATAAGAATCCATAAAATATAAGTACTAAAAAGACCTATTTGTATTATAGGACACCTAGAGACAAATCAGCTCGCGACTAAGGAATCGAGCGATCGAGCAATTTCAAGTAAGTTGGATTATTGCTTATTGTAATAGAGTACTAGTATTGTAGTACTCGTAAACTTAGGCTTGTATATGATTGTGATTGTAAGTAGTTTACGCATGTGTTTAATGTATCTAAATTCGTACTGAATTTGTATTGTGAGTGATTTTGTGACTGATTGAATTGGTATGAAATTGTTTAATAACCCTAAACGGAATTAAATCTTAGTCGACCCAAATAATTAATAATGTCATGCATTGCAACCGGGGATCATAGGATTCTCCAACTAAATACCGACCCCTTCGAAAGGGATAGCGCAGGATTGCAAAATGGTCCCTTCTTCATCCTTAGTCGAACTAAGTGACAGGAGAAGAGGTCGCGGCGAAGGTGAAGTCAATAGTTCGACGGTAGTCGCGGGAGGAGCAAGGTCTCCATTGCACAAGCCTGGGTTTGATTGTGAGCTGTTGCATAACATGGAAACTCCTCAACCCGGATTGGAGAGGAAAAAATTGCTCTGATTTCACAATGGACCAGACTATGTTATGCGATGACACTCGATTGTTGCATTGCATGAAAATAATTGTTTGATAACCCTGTTTGTGCTTGTATGCATTCATGAGTCTTCAATTCAACTTACTGAGCTGTAGTTGCTCATACCCTTATAGATCCTTTTGCAGGTTCTAATTTTTGAACATTTCAAGTACTATGCCGCCCTACAACTACCTAGAGGTTAGTCCATTGGAAGCCAGGGGTGTGAGGATCAAGTACTTAGTATAATGTGTAATTAGAGTGACCATGTAATTAGGGGTGAAAGACTGATAGTTATTATGTAATCTAATGAACTGCTATGTTTATGTAAAACTTTCTAGGAAACTCTGTGGACTTATATATATAATATTGTACATGCTATTAGAAATTTGCATAATTTATCATAATTGTAGTTTAATTGTTAATCGGACTGTTTACTTCAAAGCGAGAAGTCTTCAATGCCTTGTGTAGGTCATGTCTACGGTAGACACCGTGAGGCCAGTTGCTATCATAGAATGGTTTACACAGTGCACGGTGGGACTGTTGCGACTCTACGACTTCGGGGCGTAACAAGCAGTGCACACGAAGGTTGTGTTCTAAGGCAATGCAATGGTTAAAACTTGAAGGAAAGCTTAGTTTCATGTGTTTCGTATTGGAGATTAAGGATTTCGTAAAGTGGCAATGGTGTTTTAGGGTGGTTTGGTGGTAGTTGCAAATTGGTTGGATTGCAGTATTAGTGTCTAAAGCAGCCAAGAGTAGCAAGGGGAGAACTAATGATTGGGTTGGGGATTTTTGGGTACAGTAAATCCAATGATGGTGGTGATTTCATATAGGATTGAATGGTGGTGGGTGTTTGAAGTGGTGGTTACTATTGCTAGGGGTTTGGAGAGTGGTGATTTAGGGATGTAGTTAGGGTCCACAATTGCGCATGAAGGTGGTCGAGATAGGGAGTTGCTATGTTAGGGAGTCTCCTGGTAGTAATATTCACCTTCGATAATGACTACAAAGCTCGTAATCTTAGAGAGAGAAAGAGAAGTTGCGCTAGAGAGAGAAAGAGAGTGATGACTAAAATTGAGTGGATTTGACAAACAATTTCTACTGAAAATGGAGCTTAAGGACTTTATTTATACTAAATGAAGCTTGGTTCAACATAAAAAGGACAGTCGAATCGACTATGAATGGTAACATCAAATTTTGAGTTTTTTGCACTTTTTAGAGTCAATTTAATCTTTGATTTTGATTGAATTTGAACGAATTTTGAGTTTAATTCAAAAATAGGCCACATAATCTACATGATTTCACCAAATAACCTAAAATTGAGCACATGAAGAGGGAAAAAGAGCTAGGAATAGAGGGAAGAAAGGGAGGAGGGGGATTACGTAGGGGGTTTGCATACGTAAACGCACCCCTTACTACACTTGAATCACACATACATGATTCAAAAATAAAGCAGTACCTACTTAGTCTCGAGGTCGCACATGCGGGCTTTTTAGCCCTATTTGGTTTTCGCTTGGTCCAACATCATCCCTTTTTTTCCCTTTTTTATAGATAGAAACGAAATAAATAAATAAATAAAAACACTACACTAAAACTATTTTTAATTCAAAATTAAACACTAATTAAAATGAAATAATAAATTACAAATGAAGCCAAATTTTAGTGGTTGTGTACACTTATTCAACTCTAAAAATGAATTACTTAGTTTATGTAACCCAACAATCCTATAATTCAAAAAATCTATCTTTCCGAAAAATTCTATCTTTCTATATTTTCAATTTTTTAAAAATATCTTGTATATTTCAATATTTTCTAATTTTTCTATCTTTTTATCTTTCTAAATTAAGACCCTGTTTTCTAATCTAAAGAAAAAAAAAAACCAAAATTATCAAGGGACAAAAATGGGTATCTATGATATTAGACTCAAGTTCAATTCGATTAGCTTGATTAAGTTTAAATTTTTTATGAATTTTTTACCTTAAACTAACTTATATTTTAAAAAAAATAAAAATTATACCAAACTTAATTAAGATCACAAATCTAATGAGCTTAATACTCTAAAGCTCATACTTGCCTCAATTTCTTACTTGAGTAACTAGAGCTCGAACGAGACTTGATAGTCATTAAGTTAAATTTAAGTAAAACTCAAACTAAATTCGAATAGTTTGCGAATCAATTTGGTTCATTTATACCTTGTCAAGCTTGATTTTTTCCTCTTAGTTTTTATAAATTAGTCTTCTTTAAACCAATTAGTATTAAATCCTACCTGTTTAATACTGAACCTCAACAAGGGTTTAAAGAAAAACCAATTTTTTATATTTTGAAAATGTTTTTGGAATTACAACTTGACCGAAGTTGGAAAAAAGAGTTAAATTATAACTAATTGGATTGACTTGTTATAATTTAGTTACTAGTATTTTGATAAAACTGATTTTCAAAACAGTTTTAAAACTAAAGATTTGGATCTAAGGATTCTCCTATTAAATCCTAAACGGATATCACTTTTTAACTTCCAAATTTAATTTTACTTTTCAATAATACCCTTTTTAAATTCCTAAACAACAAATCATATCAAATGCGACTAAATTAATTAATTTGAACAAATATTTATAAAGATGGAAAAAAAGAAAACTTTCCATATTTTAAGTCATCCCAAACATACGGATGCTTACATATCCACTATTTGGGATCAAACTTCCATAGTTCATTCAACAAAAACTTTAACAGGTTAAGTTGATTTTAATTTTGAAAAAAGGTTAGGTTTACATTTTTACCCGTTTTAAGTTTATTTAAGAAATTTTTTTTAAGGGTTCTAATTAGGGTTTCATTTTTTTTTTTGGAAATCCTAAAGAGCCCTAGTTTGGAAAACGATTTACTTATTTTTTATTTTATTGGAAAATTGGTTTTTCTAAGTGGTAAGATGATTTTTTTCTTTCATTAACCTAATTATTTATTTTTATTTTTATTAATTTTTTTTTTACATTATCTTATTTATTTATTATTTATTTATTTTATTTTATCTATTTCTATTAAAAATAAAAAATAAAAATAGACTTATTCTTTTCTTTTTTCCTCTTTTTTGTGGTTTTTCTTTTTTTTTTCTTTTTCTTATATATATATATATATATATATTTGTTTACATTTCCATTCAAAATAGCTAAAAAACAAAAAAAAAAAAAAAAGAAGAAGAAGAAGGACCAAAACTAAAAACAAGGTCGGATTAAAGTGCTCAGGGAGGCATAAGTCGGTTATGGTAAACTAGGCTTAGGGTCGAATCTTTGGATCTGGGTTAAGTCTCGGATTAGCACATAACTTACACGTGTGTACAAGAGAGAGTAGCAACAATAGACGACAGGAGCGGCTTCCATATTGGTTTAGGGCAATTTTTTTGTAGGAAAACGTGATTTCATGTGTTTCCCATTAGGGATTATGGGGCTAGGACGAACGCCGCAAGGGTTGTTTAAGTGGTGGTCAGAACGTAGGTAATGGCAGTAGTGGAGTTCCACATCATTTGGAGGTTGCTGGAGTCGAGAGAGGTGTAGGTTTGGTGGCTGGGAGTTCAGCCATAGGGTTGGCTTAAGCTGAAGGTTGTGTCTCGCAGTGGTTTATGAGTGGGGGATCACAGTTAAGGTTTGGTGGTAGCTAAGTTGCTCTTTATGTTATAGGGCACGACCACCTACAAGGGGGGTTGGGATCGAACAACAGCGACCTAAGGAGCTTACCTATAGTACGAACCTGGCTCAAAGTGGGTAGTATTGATGGCAAAGTTAGAGAAAGAGAGAGGCGGACTGAGTATAGAGAGAGAAAGTGATCGAGAATGAGAAAGAGGGTACTCGTGAGTGATTCTAATGATTGTGTGTGTCCAAATAGTCCTAGAGCCCCCTTTTATACTTAAAATCAACTTAGTAAGCAAGGAAAGTTGAAATCGAATTGAACGAGAATTTCTAAATTTTCAACATCGATTTAAATGCACAAATGCATGAATCTGTACGTGTTCTTAGCTTTTACTTGAAGTATGTCATATGTAGAACAAGGCTAAAAAAAAAAAAGTGTGCTTGTGTGTGGAATTTATGCAAAAAATGGATCCAAAGTGAGGGGTATGGGTTGTTTTCATGTTGAGAAAGTTAGGGAAAAAGAGGGAAAGGTAGAGAAAGAGAAAGGGGTTGACGTGGCACTATGTCAGCTCGCATCATCCAATCCTGGCATGCTACGTGTCCTATAATAACACGTGCGAGTTGGCGTAGCACTGAAAGGCCCTGATATGGCATGCCACATGGTGCTACGTCAGCATTGTCCAATCTAAAGGTGCCACGTATCAAGATACATGGTACAATGAAACCCTGATATAGGGTAGTATAGTGTGTGTTGTGGAAAAAAAAAAGACAGTTTTTATCTCTAACAAGATCTAAACCCCTAACCTTAAGTTTAAACCCAATATTATGTCCATAAACCTATCTGTTAGGTTATTAGATCATTGGTCTTTACCTTATTTATATATATAATTAAATTGTATATATGAACAACATCAACCTAGATTACATTCAAATCTAAGCTTAAGACTAATGACTCTCTTTTTATTTTATCAAATTAAAAATTATATTTTATTAAATTAAGAAATTATTATTTTCTTAACTTTCTAAATCTTCTATTTTTTTTCTTTTTTTCGTAATTTTTATATTTTTGTAATTTTTTTGGATTTTTTAAATTTTCTATTTTTTGTATTTTACTAATTTTTTTTCTTAATTTTCTATTTTTTTATATTATTTCTAATTTAAGACCCTTTAATCTATTCTAAATTTTTTTTAAAAATAAAGAGTAAAAATAGAGTGTCTACATAAAAACCAATTATAACAATCAACACGATGCACTTATACTAATTGCAGCCAGAAACTCATTGTAAGTTGCTGTACTATATATATATATATATATATAGATATTTTACTAAATTTATACAACCAAAAACTTGCATAGTTATTCTAGAGAATGCTCAACCCTACCACAATACCATAACGCAAAACTGTGATGCAATAAAGGAATTTAAATGATTTATCATTAACAAAATCCACCCAAATAAACTTTGTGGCAATTACTGGAAAAAGCAATCTCTCGACTATCGGAATTTTGTCACGAGAGCACAATCTGAATGCTTTCTCAGTTTATTTGACGTTTTCTGTTTGATTTGTCCCGTTGAGACAGAAAGCATCCCCTAGATATTAACCTTTGGAGACCAAATCAAACCAAGCATCTAGCAAATAATAATAATAATAATAAATACAACCAATGAAAATGAAAAGCAGAACGATATTCTATTTGAATTTTTATTTTCTCAAATTGGCTTCGGACCTATAGATTTTGGACGATAAAACTGCTAAAGTACTTTCTCTACATAGTTATTACAAGCATGTACACTGGAAGAGTTTTCTTTTTTTTTTCTTAACCGTATTGCAATTTGGGGAAGAGGGATTCAAACTTGATATACTATTTGGAGATTAATATTTATGTTACTATGATACAACAGTCTTACTCATATCTAAATAATTTCTACTAAGAAAAAAAAAAGTACAAGACCTATAGATTTGAGTTTTAAGTTTTAATTTTTAATTTATACAATACAACAGTCTTCCTTATAACTGAAGAGTTTTGATTAAGGAAAAAAAAATATTAGTACAAGACTATAGATTTGAGTTTTAAGTTTTTAATTTAATGCGTTTACCACAGAGATGAAAAAAAAAAATGGTGCCTTTATTTAGAATTTTTTTTATTCCCTTACACGTTACAAGGAGGAGGTTAATCGCTTTCTACCTCAATAAAAAAGCAGATCATAGCAAAAATCATGATTCATGAGGATTTTAGTGATAATTTTTTGGTTTGAATTGAAACTAAAATTCATCTATCATCATCCTAATTTATACTCTTCTTCAGTTTCAAACGTTAAGGGTTTATTCCTCTATATATAAGTTTTCTTCTTTTTAAATTTCATTAAGATCAATATGGTCAGTAAGCGATTATTAACGGCTGAAAGAAGAATAATTTTTTTTTTTAAACATTAGTTGACAATTATACCAAAAAAACGAAGTACGCAGTAAGATAAAAAAAATTCTTTTTATTGATCACCCCATGTTTCTATTCCTACTAAGAAATGTTAACCTTGTGTTTTTAGTTTTTTTTTTTTTTTTTTATTTCTTCTTCGCAACCTCGTACATGAGCTTCAAATCCGTGTTCGAATATACGGTTAAAAACAACTAGGGTTTAGAAAAAAATTTAAAATGGCTCTAGGAATTTTCCTTTTGCCAATGCTCATGTGAACCGATTAAATTAAATTAATTAGTACAGATATGGCAACTAATTAACATGAGCTAACGGACACATGAATTAGATGAAAAGTTGAGCCTCCATCCACTGAAACGGATACGTTGATGATAAAAGGGAGGACTAAAATATGAAAAATAAAGAGGATCCATAAACTTTCACTGAAAGGGTACTTCAATGATAAAAGGGAGGAATAAAATAAGAAAAATAAACAGCATCCATAAACGTTCAAATTATTATTTTTATTTAAGTTTAATTCTACCTATATAAAAGCGTAATAAATTAACAAAATCGTTATAATTTAATAATATAAATATTAATTTTTTTTATAGGATAGACTAATTTTGATATTTTCATCTCCAAAGTTATATAATAGTTATTAAAATAAAGTGTAAAAAATTGATTTTTAATATTAAACAAGTTGCAAAAATTAATTTTTATTAATCAATCCCTTCAATTGCTCTTTTATTATTTTGATACATCATATTCTTCAGCTTAGGTTAAGAGACTAATTTTGTGCAAGCCGTGACATGGTAATTTACTATAATCTTGTGATAATTTTTAATTTGCAATATATTTTTATATTTTTCATTTTAAATACAGGTATTGCGAGTACACATTACTCTCGGTTATTACTAAAATCCATAATGGATTATACATGGGAACTAGTAATGTATGGCCTCAAAATAATTAAATTTTATGCCTTTTGCCTTTTGTAGTGGTTCCTGCAGGGGAAAAATGAGGAGATCAGAAGTCGATTTGTCTTGTCAATCATCTTATCAGCAAAGCAATATGCCGTGACCGTGATATGGGCTTGTCATTTTGTACTAGACGACGGAATTTTATTGAACCTCTGGATTTAATTCTTTTGAGCGACTGTATTTCCTCTAGAATTTACACAATATGTGCTTACGTTTTTAAAAGTCATATGTATTTCCCTCACAAGTATATAGAGAATACGTGGCTGCAGACAAACTAACTTAACCAAATATTATTGTGAGCACAAAAAGTATAATCACATTTTGGGTGTAACAATATAGTATTCAACTCAATATGAAATGCCAAAATTCGAACCCAACTACAAATAGTACTCAACAAGGACAAATGCAATTTAATTATGTTCATTTGAATTCACTCTATTGTTGAAAGATACTTTCTTCTAAATAAAATAACAATATTATTCAAATTGGACTTTAATTTTATTAGTATTCATTAAGCTTAACTTGACTCTAATTAAGTTTATAAACTAGTTATACTAAATATTATAAAACTCAAGCTCAATTTGATAAACTATTTATATAGCTTAAACTTACACTTAACTTGATAGTTGTAAAATCGATTTTAAACAATTAAATTTAAGTAACTTATAAGTAAACTCGGTTCATTTTTACACTCCCATCGAAAACTAACTAAACTACTTGTGAATACGTAGAAGATCAATAATAATTTGTGTCACCAACCTAATGGAAAACAAATAACAAAACAAGCAAAACGAAAAGGTAATGTTTATACATTTTTGCAACTAAATCCTATAACTTTAAAAGGTAGCTTCAATTGTTATTTTATTAAATCGAAGTCTATGGAATTATACATACATATATTATTATATATAGTGAGAACTTAATCATTATTGTGAGATGATAACAATAGATCAAAATGATATGTCTTCATCCCTCTTAGTTGTAAATTCATGGCAATTTCAACAACCAATACAAGAATAAAGAATGCTAAAGACGATACATTGGTGTTGGCCATTTGTGAAAACCAATATTGATCCTCTAAAGTAAATTTAGATAAAATTATAAATTAATAATTAAAATTATTTAGATTTTTTATATATATTTTTTATTTTGTCATAATATCAATTTTTTTATATAATTTTAATCATTAATTATATACGATGACGTCCATCGGGAATAATTTTAGAAAATAAGTTTTAGAAAGATCGGTTTAAAGAAACTAAATTCACCTGCTGGGCATTGCAATAACAAATTTTAAAGCTAGTGAGGTAATCCTCACGCGATGAATGATGAGAACGGTGATGATGACCATGGTGACCAGTGAATATGTATATGTAGTACACGGGTGGTAGGATGATTTTGTATCCAAGTGAAATGATGGTTTTTGAAACTGAATTTTTGGGGGACCCCATAAGTAGAAAGAACGATAAATTAAAAAACAGAAAAGAGGAGGACGGTATTATGTCTATGTCTACACATGGTGTCAGAGCATGTGACCTACCTACGGCCACTAGTAGGAGAGGATAACAGACCAAAGAGCAACAAAGCGAGAAAATAAGAGTGTCCCGTGAACGATGAACTGGAATCCCTGTTGTACTGTCTCTTCTTTTTTGCATATATATAGGATTAGCATTACCAGCATTTGCCTCACGAAAAAAAGATTGGATGGTATTAATATAATACATATTTAGATAAATATTGTTAATATTATATATTTTTTTAAATATTGTTATTTATATTTTTATATATTAAAATTTTATTATTAATCCTACGATACTAGCCTATTCTTATAGGGTGTCTATACCTTTTAAACTAGTCAATGTCATGGGTTACTGCTGGCCTTATGGCCGTCTCATTCAATCACTTCCTACATCCTTTCCCATGCAATTTGAGGACAGATCGGTGAATGTGACAGTTCCATATAACTTCATTTATTCCCATTGGGTGTTTCACCCTTTTGTTTTTGGCTCTTTCCGATAGTCAAATATCCAAAGTTTTGATTTGCATGGTTAATGAGATTAGCTATGTATGGGTCCTTCGTATTCCCTTAATGTGTTTGAATGTAAAAAACAAAACAAGGAGAATGTTATTGGAATGCTAATTAAAGGCTAGTGTCCAAGGGCAGCAAATTGCCATGATAAAAGCATAACAACTACTTCAAATAATTATTGAACTAGTTAATTTATAATAATAATTTTATTTTTAGTATATGTACAATATAATATTATATTTAGTTTGTAGAAATAATTTGAAATAAAATAGATTAAAATAGAATGGAATCAATAAAATACGGACTGAAATAATAAATCTCATCATGTACTTAAAAATACCCATGAGATGGAATAAAATAGAATTGGATACACATACTATGATATTTATAAAAAAATATCCTTAATTATTGTATATCATAATTTAATTAAAAATAAAAAAACCTAATTTTATATTACTATTAGTAAATAACAATAAACTCAAAATTGAATGATGATACTCCGTTTCCTTCTCTTTCTCCAGTTATATGAAGTGTTTTCATATGGCGAAAATATAATTCCTTAAAATCAATGATTTTAGGTCTAATAAGGAATTCATTTCTACCTTTTGATTTGTACATTTGAGAGGGTGAAATTGTAATTTCATTTAACTCTTATCAATTAGATTAATTGAAAATGACTATTTAACCTTCAAGAAATAATGAGATATAATAATTAAAAATATTTTCGACAAATGCTATTTTTATGTATTGAATTCCATTCCATTTAGTAGACACTTGGATACATAAAAAAATATTATATTTTGGTCTTCATTCTATTCTATTTTATTCCAATTTATTACATTCAATTTTATTTCAGTCTTTTTTTTTTTTCCTATGAGAACCGTAACTTTCGCAATATAAAAAATCAGTACACTACAAATATAGGTTGCTATGTGTCCAATGCTTTTAAACTGTATG
Source organism: Lumnitzera racemosa (assembly GCA_024138005.1). Taxonomy (NCBI): domain Eukaryota; kingdom Viridiplantae; phylum Streptophyta; class Magnoliopsida; order Myrtales; family Combretaceae; genus Lumnitzera; species Lumnitzera racemosa. The sequence goes on from JAMXBC010000011.1 coordinate 87,250,780, forward strand.
CGATGCTGGGCATATGGTAGCAAAGTACATCTTATCTTATGGTAATTTTTTTATTACAAATTTTGAGAAGTGCAGTGTGCATAATTGTAGTTACGATAAGAAAAAAATTACTGCAGTATACATTTTTTCAGAAAAAGAAAATTATCATCATAAATTGAAAACTGTAGTAATTACTCTTAAATTATAAGACTAATGGCTTCATCTAGGAGTCGGTGAAACAAAGCATTTGAATCAGAGCATTATGTTTATAGAGATATACATATATATATATATATATATATATTCTTTTTCTGATTCTTTTGCCAATATGTTTGTAAGCAATTATTAGCACAGTTTTAAGTTGTTGCTCGAATATATGTAAATATATAGAGATGCTACACATCAAAACAAGAAAAGTGTTTCTCTTTATATTGTAGAGATAGAACGTTTTCTTGAGCTAAAACGTATGACATAAAATAGTGAAGGAAAAAAGCAAGAAAACTATTGCATAAGATATGGAGGCCGTTGATGGACAAAGAGTTTCAACATTGAAAAGGTGCCATCTGCGTGCCAAAAGGAATAACATTAAACCTAAAGAAGAGGAAATTTTCATATAGCCAAAAGAATTTGGAAAGTTCTAGAAACACAAACGAGAAGTTCTAGATATGAAAATGGGTAAATTCTAAGGTATGATAACTTAAAAATAACTATATAATATAGGGGTGATTTACGGTTGAAAAGAGGAAAATATTGAAAATTTCACAATCGCTATTGATGACTTCTATAAAATTTCTTTTATTATTAATAAGTCTTATTATTATTATAATTCGGGACATTTTACTGAGGTTAAATTAACCGATAAATATATTCTAGAGTTCCGCTTAAGTAATTGTAGGAAAACATGTACGATCTCCATCAAGAATAATTTCTGTTCTTGAACATAACGACTGATTACTTGATCGAATTACATCTTAAAGAGTTTATTTGAGCCTCGGAAGGAAAAAGTATCGCGTGGAGTATGGTTATCAATATCTCATTTTAGGGTTTCATCACTATATGTAACTATTTGTTAAGGATAAATATAACTGTTAAAGAATTACAAAGTTTGAAATCACAAAATGAAATAACATACTGCAAAATACTGCCAGCTCAAGTATATACAACAAACATGAAAACATAATCAACAATGTACAACAACAAGATCATACAACATACTAATGTCCATCAACAAAATAAAAGAGTATATAATAATATGATCATAAATTAAAATTATTATTGAAGATAACTAGAATAAAAATATTTATCTAGATGATCGGAATGTACAATCTAATACTGGCTTTGAAGATGCCACATGATCTCCACCTTGATTCCTATTATTGCTCTAGGTGGATTGGGGCTTTTGTGGGTAAGTAAAAATTAGTCCATCAAATATTAAAATTTTCACTTACTTTAAATACGAATTTACTACCTAACTTTCGCTAAACTTCCCCATACACCCAATTCCACGCCCCAAAACCAATAAAAGAAAAATCAAATATTTCAAGTCGCTCTCTAAAGTGTGATAATTGAAATCATAAAGGACACTTCCATTTTTTCTTTTTTTAAAGAAAAAGTTACACGGTAGCTAATATACCCTAATAAGTTTAGTGAATTTTTTCATCGTTGTTTGCAATTTACGAGAGTTAAAATTTAAGTTGGTAATTTATAACATTTAAAATTTCATTGAGTAAATTTACACATAGATGAAAGTTTAGTGGGTTATTTGTATTTTTTTTTCCTTTTTAATCTATTAATATATTGGAAGAATTGAAAATAAAAAATTTTAAAAAATTAAGTTTTCCGTTATTATTCAAATTGCCATATATTACTAATTTCCTATATTGCAAAACATTATGTTTTCCATAAAAAAAAAATAATAATAATTCATTTCGATACTTGTTAAAATAACTAGAGGGTTGATCGGAAACACAACACAAGAATCTATCTTGTTCACGGAAAGCATGGAAATTTACCTTCACATATAACTATTTACCTTTGGCCAAATATCTATCCTAAGACAAATTAATGAATCATGCAACACACTGGTCACCCATAATCGTAATCCTTTGACACGTCTTTTGGATTTTTCTCTGTTTGTTCCTTCTATTGTCAACTTTACAGCGGGAAGCTAGTCTAAGCGTTTAAATTTAAAAACTTTTTTACTTTTACCATTTTGCGTTTTATATTGTTCACTTTGCAAGCAAGTTATTGTACTTTTTTTTAAGCTTTATGAGAAGTAGTGCCTCCTCAGTGTTTGAAACGTAACCATTTGAAAGCACACACGGTTTTCGAAATTTCAAATACCAAATTGCAAAACAAAAAGGTTTAGGTTTTATATGTAAAAGGTAAGATGCTAATTTAAATTGTAAGCATAGAAGTTTAGTTTTTCCTATGTTAAGATTGGAAATGGATCATATCTAAAGTATTTTAAATAAAATTACAAATTTAATACTTAAAATTATTTAGATTTTTTAAATACTTTATAATTATGTTTTTTAATCTCAATTATTTATTATGCCTACCAATATTCTAAAAGGAAAATTTTAAGAAATTTTTTATAAAATAGCTTTAAAGAACCCAAATCCATTGAAATAAAGAGTAATTTATCTTCATTATCGTTTTCGTATGTTGCTACATTAGTCTTTAAGCAGGTTGTGCCCCAAGTAGGGTGTATTTATTTTATAAATTAGTAGTCATGTTATATAAATCAAATTGACTACTACATAGTACGGAGAATATTTTTCTTTTGTTTGTAGTTACACCAGTTGGTTAAATTAATGTCAGTAGTAAATTCCATCGTAGTTTCTACTTTCATATGGGACAACAATAGTAGCTTTACTTTACTATGCAACTTCCAAGGTATATCCAATGAGGCTTTCCTTGCTATATAAAGCAATGCTTCCATGTCCAAGAACCTCGCACATGCCCTCCCAAATATATAATCACAAAGATAGAAAAAAAAAAAGGATGGTTTATGGAATGAAGAATAGGATAGCTTTAAGAAGAAAGCTTCAAATTTTGCGAATACTGGCCAAATCAAAATCTGTGAGGCAAAAAGATTATATGGATTCTTTTTCTTTTTTTTTCTTATTTCTTATTTCTTTGTTATAGTTAAACTAGAAGATTCGTTATTTTTAAGGTTTTATGGAGTGGTTCTTTGACGTTGTCTTAGGTGAAGATGAGCTCCATAGTTATGGAGACTTTATTCTACGTATTCAAGCTTAAGCTAAAGTTGGAGGCAGCTAGAAGAGAATACATAACTCTAAGGGCTCTCAAGAGAGAATACTTGCAACAGCTAAATAATTTGAGAAAACCCAAGGTCATCTCTCTCTCTCTCTCTTTCTTCCTATCCTCATCATATAAATGTTAGTATAAATGTTAAAATCTTGTACGATGTTATAGGGATATATTACATATGTAATTTTTCTTTTTTAAACAACTACATATATATTCCATTAGCTGTGATAGCTGCTTTATTTTAGGGTTTTGATTGATTGTCAAAATCTAAGTTTCAATTTTAAGACATGGGGTGATATCCAGGTGGAGGTGAAGAAATTTGGCGAAGTATTCAAAATCAAAGTAACGTCCAGTAGGACAGAAAATTGTTTAGTTTCCATCTTGGAAGCTTTTGACAAGATGGGTGTCAATGTAATGCAAGCACGGGTTTCAAGCAATCAATATTTCGATATGGAAGCAATAGCGACACAGGAGAAGGAAGTGATGGACGAGAGAGTCATGACAGAAGCTCTTCTACAAGCGATTAAATATTAGAAATTACACCCTATGCATCGAACATAAAATGTTTTGAAATAATTTGTAGATACATCCCGTACTTGTTGGTTAGGTCGTGTGGAAAGATTCTTCTTATTTTCATTATGTGATTTTACCTCATCACAAATTTTGAATATATGCAAGTAACCTCAAGCTAAAGAACCATAAACTGCAATTGCTTTAGGATTTTGACGTTGGTTTGGATCGTAAGATAGATTTTCAAAATTTTTATAGTAATATAACATTTTGAAAGTTTTATAAATCTATCTGTAATTGACCGATAGTTAAAAAAGGTGTATTTTGCAATTTCTGCTAATTTTTTTACAAATTGTTGTAGCAAAGTAACATTGATGGTGAAACCTTAAAAAGTTCAATTTTGTGTCATTGCCATATCACTTTATAAATAAAGAATTCTACGAAGTTTTCACTCCACGTATGTATCCCATGCTTGTTAACCACTCACACGTGAGTGATAAGACAAAGTTTATTTTTCTATCATATGCTGGAGCACTATGATACTCCAAAACTGCTCTATCAACTTTTCTTTTTTTATTATTTTTCCTTCAACAATATATTACAACTTTAAGTTTAATTTATTATATTAAAAGATTAGTATTCATATTAATATTAATAGACTACAATAGTTTTAATTTAATATTTTTTTCTTTTGAAAATATATATTTTACTCTTTTCTTTTTTTTCTAAAAGAAAAGTTAAACCTCAAATTTATTTTATAAATAAAAATTAACAAATAATAAAAAAGAAATTAATACTATGTAAATACGTTTGTCTACACTTAGATTGAATTTTGGTACAATCCCCGATATTTTTATTGGATTTATTGAATAGATAAAACATTTGGTTGAAATTTCGTACATATAATTTAATTATTCCTTTTTTTAATAGTGTCTTAACAAATGCATAAGGGCAATTGTTAAAGAAAAATTCCTATTAATAATAAATAACAACCAGAGAAATTGTCGAGCAAATCTTTCTTCAATCTTATTTTGCATATTTTGTCAATGCAAGGTTAACATGTTATATTATGTTTAAAGATAGAATATAGGAAGAAAATTTTTACACATCATTGTCACAGCATCTCAATTTTGGGTCAACTCACTACATACAACATGAATTTGTAATCAATAGCTGAGAGCGAAAAAAAGAAAACAAGCACATTTCAAAATTCTAAATAGTGCTGGTTAAATTTTGTAACTTATTCTAAAATATTTTAAATCATTCATTTCCAATTTCAATTGCTAACATTACCTTGTGCTAGGATTTGTAGCCCATATTTATGAGAAACGTGTTAATATTACTGAAAAAGAACCGTAAGTACAAGATGATTTCCAAAGACCATATTTAATGCTAAGGGTTTAAAGTTTTGAGATGTAATGTCGTTATTTTAAAAAAAAAAATTCCTTAAACACTTTTTTACTTTATTTCTAAAATTCAATATTATGGAAAGTTTTAGGGTTTTGTCTATATTTTTTATAAGATCGAGCTTACTTATCATTTAATTATTAAATTATTATTAATTTAATCTAAATTATTGAAAATATAATTAATTTAATGATTATAATTTAATAAATATAAAATTAAAAGTTGAATCAATGACTACATTAATTCTATAAAAAACCATAAATGACCGTAAAAAAAATCTCATTATTATATGTTAATCATTAAAAATTAAGAAAGAAAAAGCACGCAACCTATTGCCTAGGAATCGTGTGAAGGAACCCATTGTGAATGGATAAGCAACTTTACAAAGGGATGCTTGGCATTGGAAGAAGGAACCCACGTAATTCATGGTCTGACTAGGCAAAATATTTTCAGTGATAATGTAAAGGAAGGAAGTCAGAAATTAAGTGCATGTTTAGTGTATTAAATTCGATCTCTATTCTCATCCTATTTCGTCGTCATCATTTTTACTTAAATTTTTTTAATCATGAAATCGTAATTCTACAAATAAAAATTCTTGTTACTTAAAATTAAATAATAAAAAATTATGATTTATCATTACTATTATTGCTATTACCACTATTATAGCTATCTTTACCACTATTGTCATTATTATAGTTGTCAACTACTATCATCTATTATTTAAAATTAATTGATAAAAAAAAATTAATCAAAAATAATTAAATTACTAAAATTATATTATATATTTATTTTTAAATTACTTATAAATTTAATTAAATAAAATAATATATATTATATCCTTAATTTACTCCATATAAAATTTTAATTCCATTCCCTCTCCATTCTATTCCGTAAATTAAATGTGATGTAAAAGAACAAAAAACTAGAAGAAATGGCATGGGTTAGCTATCGACCATGAATACCCTCTGTAGCCCGATGCCACTTTTGTCGCCAGTGCAACAATTTGAAGAGAGAAATAATTCTGTAACCACTAACTGCTAGTGCCAATAGATAGGTCGATAATTATGAGTCTATTTAATAAGAAGAGATTAAGTGAGAAATACATATTATTTGAGAAAAAAGTTTCAATAATATTAATATATTATGTAAATCAATAAATGATATATAAATATCAGTAAAATTTTATATTGAAAATATAATTAGTTATCTTTCAAAAAATATATTTATTTATTATCACACATTAAAATTTTATTAATATTTATATACCACTTATTGATTTATGTGACGTGTTAGTATTATTAAATCTTTTTTAGTTATGTGAACATATACATGGTTTATGACCCTCGATAACATTCAAACACATGGTAGTAATAGTAAAAGATAGTATCTAAAAAAGTTACCACTCATTGGGTTATATGTTCAAAGTTTCAAATGACATTACTAGTTACCCACCATGTATACATACATGTGGTAAGGAATACCTATTAAATATTTTTCCTTATCTAACTTCAGCGATATTTTCTATTAAAAGTGTGATGCATAAGAAACTAAATCAACATGTGGTGTTGCTTTCTCATGTGCACAATTTCAACAAAGTGTCTTGGTAAAATATGTAAATCTCCTTCCTACCAACTTTTTTGTCAACTATCTATAGGTATGGGAGTGAATAGAGCAAGTCTAGGACAGGCCATAAAAATCTAGGACTTATTTTGCTATCCTAATAGGGTTGCCAAACTCATCCCAATATCTTATAGGTTTTTAGTTTTATACTTAAATTCCGTCTCGTTACCCTAATGGTGTACTTATTTTTTTAACTCGTGAAACTAGTTTTTTTTTTTTCAAAAAACTATTTTTTACTTTATTATTCATTACATAGGATATTGAATTGTATTATTGATATTTATAAAAATATAGGCAATACAATAAAGACATATTAGAGAAAAAGTTATAAAAACATGTCATACTTTATTTATATTATATTATATATATATATAATAGAATATCAAAACACCAAGGAGAAGAGAATAGATATGTAGAGACAAAAGAGGCAAGTAGAGATTGGAAAAGGAACTAGGATTAGTTACTTTTCATTTGCTTTTTATTTCGTTAATATTATATCATTATTATGTTATTTTTATCGAGTAACGGATCTCTCAACGAGTTTTTCTTAAATCCCAAAGCCAGTCCTATAACCCTAACGAGTTTGTAACCATACCCCATAATCAGTTCCATAATCCTATCGAATAGTACCTTATAGGGTTTTTAATTGGTAAAAAAGGTTAGGTACCTTATTATGACCCATCCGTTTACATCCCTATCAACGAGTTACCACTTGCTAGCCTAGGATAGCTTTCTTTTTAAGAAATGTAATAAATTTTGGTGGTTTGCTTAGTCAACACACCCTCTAATTTCCATTTTTGGGAAAAAAAAAATGGCAACTCATATGTTTGGTGTTGGAAAAATTTCAATTTCCAGTTAATATGTCATGTATAAGGAGAATTCTTAGCTGGATTAGAAATAGCATATGCTAAGCCTTTATTTGTTTACGGGAAGGCAAGGATACAATCAAACAAGTCCAAGACTAACTTTAAAACCCGAAGTTGACCCAATACCTTATGGTGATTCCCAATAGCCAAAATAAAAATAAAATAAAAAATATAAATGAAACTTGCTCTGTAAGGACCACGAGGAACTTAAACCTTGACCCAACACAACACGAGAAAAATCTTATAAGTAAATGGTAACCATATCCAAATTCACAGATACAATGATCATAAGCATTAATACAAAGATTGTACGCATTATTATAAGCTTTTTTTCTACTAAATTGGTGTTTCTTATTTTCATTCTAGCAACAATTAAAAACAAAGAAGAAGAGAATGATTCCTAATTTTCCTCTCTTTTGGATGCCAAAAGGTTGGCTATTGTAGATCAGAATGCCTTTATGTTAACATGACTTTGTATATATTTTATATTATTTTTGTACTCTTAATTGTTCTCACATGTACAATTCTTTACACATTTTTCTCTTATATAAATATGCATGTACAGTAGCTTGATTAGTTAATTCAGTTACAACAAATTTTCATAACTCTACTTCTTCATTCCTCTGTCTTTTCCTCTTGGTTAGGGCAAGTACACTGTCAATGGCAGTGAAGTAAGTCTACTTAAATCTACTCATACTTCAAATTTACATAGTATCAAAGCGTTAAATAATACAATTTTGATCTATTATTTGTTCGACCATTCATTTTCTTTTCACAATTGGAAATGTCAAATAATCAATTGACTGCGATAAATACAAATCTAGACATTGCTTTGAATGATCAGCTTTTCCTTGCTGGTTCTAATAATCTTGGAACGATTATTATAATGTTGTCTTCAATGGATCAAATTTTATTAGCTGGAGTAGATCAATTCGTTTGGCTCTAGGAGCTAAGGCTAAGTTAGGGTTCCTAGATGGATCTTCTATAAAACTAGAGGATTTGATTGGTGAAAGTAAGTGAATGCGGTGCAATTTTATAGTCAGATGCTAGATCCTAAATTCTATGAACGGGGAACTATTCGAGTGTTTCATATATGCTCAATCTTCTAACGATTTATGGGAAGACATATCTAAACATTTTGGTATTTTAAATGGTTTGTTGTTTTTCCAATTGCATAATGAACTCATTAATTTTAAATAAGGAAATTGTAGTGTTACGATGCATTTTAACAAGCTTAAACACTTGTAGGGCGAGCTTAATAATTTCAACGTGTTGCCTGAGTGTATGTATGGAGTAATGCAACAATGCAGTTGTGAGATATTTGATAAATACCTTGAGAAGAATAATAAGAATAAGTCAGTTCAGTTTTTGATGGGATTGAATGAGTTTTTTAAGCATACTAGAAGTCAAATTCTTTCTATAGATCATCTTCCCACCGTCAATAAAGCTTATTACTTCATTTATCAAGCAAAAAAGCAGAAACAAATTACACATGGAAGTTTTGTTGGAGATGATAGTGTAGCCTTTGTGGTTAGAAATCAAAAAAGGGTAAATTTTGATGAGAAAAGAGACAAGAAGAAGTTAACTCTTAATAAAGTTACTTGTGTTCACTACAAAAAGCTAGGGCATTCAATGGAGCACTATTTTGGAATAATAGGATTCCTTAATTGGTATAAAGGAAGCAGGGAGAAGAAAGGCACCAAAGGAAGAACACGAGTGGTAGCTCAAGTGTTTGAATCCAATTCTAATGTTGTTGCTGATTCTTCATTAGATTATAAACTCAAAATTACTTCTAATGGTACTAAGTTTATATCTAAAATTTACAGTGAGGTAGTGAGAGTTTTGCGGACTCAAGCTAAAATAGATGGTATTGCTAACATTGCTGATACAGAGTAGCCTACATCATCCTTGTTCATGGCTTTTGCAAGTATGAACTTGCACACTTTTACTTCTCATAATAGTAATGAGTGTTTTTGGATAGTAGATACAAAAGCTACAAATCATATTACTCCATATTCCCATCTTTTACACAACAAATAGACACTTACCCATCCGATTCAAATCCATCATCCTGATGGTACCAGAAAATCTGTATGCACATTAGGTAATATGAGGCTTAATCGACACATTATTCTGCATAGAGTTTTTTAGTGCTTGACTTCCATTTCAATCTTTTATCTGTGAGAAAAATACTTGAATATGCAAATTTAGTTGCAATCTTTGACAATAAAAAATGCTTATTACTGGACCCAACTAAAAAGAGAAATTTGTCCCATGCTGATGTGCATTGTGGAGTATAAGTTCTGAAGTCAGGTTCATTTCTTTCAAAGTTTTCTTTTGAGAATAAAGGACTAGCTTGTAGTTCTAGTCCCATTTTTTCTTCAAAAAGATGTCTCCTGATTTGTTTCACACTAAACTTAAACATGCTTTTCTATCAAAATTAATTTACGTTCCTTTGTGTAAAGATTCAAGTGTATCTGAGTTTCATTGTGACACTTGTGCTTATGCAAAATTTCATAAGTTACCATTTTCTCTTAGTACTTAAAAAACTTTGTTACCTTTTGACTTGGTACACTTAGATATTTAGGGGCCTTATAGTACAATATCTACTTCTAGTGCTAAATTTTTCTTAATCATAGTAGATGATATGACAAGGTGTATTTGGAGATTTCTCATCGCTCGCAAATCACAAGTCTTCTCAATCTTTATAAGTTTTGTTTCCTATACCAAAACACAATTTCATACTACACCAAAAATGATCAGAATAGATAATGCCAGTGAGTTCTTGTCTGCTAAATTTCAAGCCTTTTTGTCTCAAAATGGCATTATACACTAAAAGTCAGTTCTATATACACCACAACAAAATGGCATAGTAGAAAGAAAACACTGATACCTCTTGAACACTGCTAGAGCACTTAAAATTCATACAAATCTTCCTAAGAAGTTTTCGGGAAAATGCCTTTTAACCGCTACATACCTAATTAATAAGATGCTTATTCAAAAGCTCAATTGAAAATCACCGTTTGAATTACTTTAACGTAAACCACCCACTTATGACAATTTGAAAACTTTTGGTTGCCTTTGTTATGCAGTTATTAGTCCTAAATCAAAAGATAAATTTGATGCTAGAAGTTATAAATGTGTATTTGTAGGCTACCCACCTTATCAAAAGGGTTACAAATTTTATGATTTGGAAACACATCGCATATTTGTGAGTCGTGACGTAAATTTTGTTAAACACATATTTCCTTTTAAAGTTAACCCTAAAGATGTTGATATAATGATTTCTTTGCATGATTGTAGTCACATGTTTTCTTCTGGTCCAGTTTCTTTTGATTCAGGTTGTGATTATGAATCTAGTTCTAATCATACACACGAGTCTATACCAATTATGATCACAACAAAATAGAACAGTCCTTCTTCTAGTTTAAACAATTTGTCCTCGTCTGTTCCTAACTCCAAAAACTCTGTTCTTATTCAGTCCACTTCTTCAGTGCCTTTGGTTCGCAAGTCACAAAGAGACAAACAAATTCCTAATTGGCTTCTAGATTATATTCATAATGTACATCATGTCTCTTTAGCCCCTTTTAACCATTCACAGCCACTTTCTATTTCATGACTGTGATTTCTTTAGCTAATGTGTTAACTACTAAAGAACCTCAAAACTATTAAGAAGTGAAAAGTGATCCTAATTAGATAAAAGCTATGAATAAAGAATTATTAGCTTTGGAGTCGAATCATACATGGGAGTTTACGGTACTTCTAAAGGGAAAGAAAGCTATTAGATCTGAGTGGGTTTATAAGATCAAATACAAGCCAGATGGGTCAATTGAGTGGTATGAAGCAAGCTTGGTTACTAAAGGTTTTACCTAAGTTGAAGGGGTGGATTATATACACACTTTTACTTCTATAGCCAAGCTTAGTTCAATACGAGTTTTATTAGTTGTTGCTTCTATGAAACATTGGCATGTTCATCAACTAGACGTTAATAATGCCTTTCTTTATGGCTTTAGTGATGAGGATATTTACATGAAACCACCAACAAGTCATCCTTTGGGAAACTCAAGCAAAGTTTGCAAGCTTGTTAAGTCTTTATATTGGCTTAAACAAGCTTCTCGACAGTAGAATAAAGAATTTTCCAAGTTTATTGCTGTATTGGGGTATGAGCAATACAAATCTGATTATTCTTTGTTTGTTAAATAGACATTGTTCTTTTACAATAATTTTAGTCTATATTGATGATTTTTTTTTGTTGGTGATTCATTAGATGAAATTTAAGCTGTTAAAGATGCTTTAAATAAGGCATTTACTATTAAAGATCTTGGCAAGATGCGTTTCTTTCTTGGTATAGAAATTTACAAGACCAAAGCAAGCTTCTTTTTGAACTAGTGAAAATTCATGTTTAGATCTTCTTATTGATATGGGGTTAATAGGTGTCGAATAAAACACCTTTTCCATTGAGTGTTCATCTTGACAATTGTTTTGGTGATTTGAAGAAAGAACCATCTTCTTACAGGAGAGTTGTTAGATGGCTGATTTTCTTGACTATTACTCGGCCTAATATCTCATTTTTTATGCAACAATTGAGTCAATTTGTTACACAACCATGGACATCACATTTCAATGCTACTGTTCATGTTTTAAAGTATGTCAAAGGAACTATAGATTCTGGTTTGTTCTTTTCCTCTTATGGCATACTTAATCTAGTCGGATTTAGTGATGCTGATTGGGGCACTTCACAAGTTGATCGAAAGTCCATCACAAGTTTTGGTATTTTTGTTAGTGATTTGCTTGTTCTTGGAAGATAAAAAAATAAGCTACGATTTCCACCTCTTTTGTAGAAGTTGAATATCAAAGCATGGCTTCTACTACAAAAGAGTTGTTGTAGGTTTCCTATCTGCTTCAAGATCTAGCTATTGATGTTCATTTGCCAGTTACGCTACACATTGATAGCAAATCTGCTAAACTTATCACTAAAAACTCGTGTTTACATGGTCATACGAAGCATATTGAGTTAAATATACATTTCACACACGATCATGTCTCTTCTGGTTTTTTCGCAAATTTGTCACATACCAACACATTTGCATATTGCAAACATCTTCACCAAAGTTCTTAGAAAGCCTCATTTAAAGCAGTTCTTGTCTAAGTTGGGCCTCATACGGTAGCCAACTTTATGGGGGGTTGGTACTCTTAGTTGTTCTCATGTGTACAATTCTTTATACGTTTTCCTCTTATATAAATATGCATGTACAGTAGCTTGAATAGTTAGTTCAATTACGATAAATTTCCAGAACTCTACTTCTTCATTCCTTTGTCTTTTCCTCTCGACTAGGGAAAGTACATTATCAATGGCGATGAAGTAAGTTTACTTAAATCTACTCAAACTTAAAATTTATAGAACTTAACAAAGAAAAATTGACTCGTCTCTTACATGATGAACTAAGGACTAGGTAATTCATGAAGCTTTTGAAGACTATTTTGTCATTGGAGTATTTTTCATTATTATTGTTGGTATATGAGACAATGCACTTACCTATCATCTAATAATATAATAATATTATTTTTTATTGAGTTTAGGTTTCCTATTGAATACCATTTTAATACCTAAACCCAATTTGAAACCTTATAGGGCTTTGAAATAAAACCTAAAACCCTATAGGGTTATTGTCAAATTGGATTAATCAAGTACCATATAAGAACCTATCCGTTTGCATCCCTATGCATGTGTAACATTTGCAAAAGCGCTATTACTAAAGGTAAGTTAGCTGTAGAAACCTGAGTTAGTAATAAATATGCAAGAAATAAGTTGGGATGCTTGATTGAAATCAAACCTAACGAAGATATCAAGTGTAGCACTATCTATATTGAACAAACTTGATAAGAAATGTGAATTATGTTTGATTCAACTTTTACTCAAAAAGATGTATAGTTTCTTACTCTCCCTAAGTTAATTTCATATTCAAGGCACCTAATCTAAGACTTAAATATATATGATGCAACAACTACTACGTGTGAAAGAAGGGAGAAAAAACTTATCTGTGTGCTTGAATCATAGAGGCTTAGCTTCATATTAATTTTGAACTTTTTACAAAAAAAAAAAACAATAGTATGTATATATATACACATATATATAATATGTGTACTAGAAAGAAAAAGAATATATATATATATATTTATATAAACATAAAAAATATAGAGCATCCTCGTACATAAGTATATATAAAATACAAGTGTTTAGAAAGAAAAAGAATATGTATCTAAATTTAGGATGTATAGAGGAATTCGTTATATTTAGATAAGACAAGAATTGCAGATCTATAACTAAATTTATGCAGAATATCTTATACTTTTGTCATAGTTATGTATCTTACTATTATTATTGAAGGATGCCAATAAGATCAAAACTTATCACATGCTTCAACTACGCTAACATACAAAAGCCTATGCAGTAATGAGCCAAAAGACAACGAGCTTAGTAAGTGGTAAAACATAAACTCTATGCATACCATAATATCAATCAAGGTTATGGACCAATTATTAGATGTAATGAGTAAACAAACAAATAACATTCCATATCATTATCCAATCCAATGTGAGATTAGAGAAAACAATCTCTTTATCTCTAAAATAGGTTCTTTATGCTTGGTTCCAACATTTTATAAGCTTTCTTATCTATGTAAGCTTCATTAAAAGCAAAATTGATGCATCCATGTTAATCTACCCTTTTGATTTTAATACTCTTGCCCTCCTTTATGTTTATGACAACATTCTCACTAGCAACAATTTTACTCTCTTGTTCCCTACTATATCTTTATACTTACCAATCATTTTCTATAAAAGATCTTGGTGAGTCCACCCCTTTCTTGATATCTCTATCAACCACACTTCCTAATTCAATTACTTTTTTCATTTCCAATTTACCTATGAACTCCTAAAGTGACATAACACACATGCCTTCAAAAACATTTATCTCTTTAAAGTCAACCTACTATTGTTGGCTTTCCCTTATTTCCTAGCCTATAATCTATAATAACATTGTAGGTACAGTATAGTCTCTCAGTAGCTATCATAGCAACCTAACCTAACATAAAAAACATTACAAAAACTAGAGTAAATTAATTTTGTTCTCAATCGATTGAGTTAGTACACTATATTATCAACGCTAATCACATGCAACTGGCTAAATAATTCATCCATTATCTTGACTATACTCTTTCCTTAGGCTTTCACATTGAATGCACATTATTATCTCCTTATCTACCTTTGTTGATGTGCATTAATTGGATGTTCAAATACTCACTAATCCACCACAAGGTATGCCATTTTCTTCCATATGACCTCATCTCTAGTACCCTAAGAGAAAACTTACTCTATTAAGATCAAATCTACAATGTTCAAACGCTAAGCATTAACCTATGTATCAACGAGTCTAATTAGATTTGTCATCATGCTCATGTAGTAAGGCTTCATTCAACATCCCATCATCTTGTACTCTGATAAACTATATATCTATGCAGCTTCCCTGTTATACATGGTCACACCAAATGTTATGGTATTGACTACTACTTTATATATATAACAATTGCCACTAATAAAGTTTTAGTTCACTATTTCCCTAAATGCCATCAAAGTGTGGATATCCATACTAATAACTAGTTTTACAGCATTTCTTAACAACTACATGGATATTCATACCAATAACCGTTAATATTTCTTAGCCATTGATCTAACCTCATGCTACCCATTGCACCTTCACCAATTGCACCTTGAAATTGAGAAAACGCACTGTTATATTCAAATTTTATTGTGTTAAGTTTAAGATAACCATTTCCCACAACACTAGAGTTACACTACCTAATCATCTTGAGTGAATATCCATTGTAGACTAATTTACAATAAAGCTTATATGTAATCAATTACACAATTGCTAAAAGGTAACTAACCGATTATAAACCTCAAAGAAAGATCAAAGGAAGATTGCATTAACAAAGCAAGCTAAAAGACCTATCTATTAGTATGAATATAGATCCAATGAGAAATTGCTTTAAAGGGTGGAATATTAAAATTTATTTTGCCTTATTGTTTAGACAAAAGATAACAATGCTATCAGGCAAGTTATTATACAATTTCCAATTCACCTAACTCATTAAAAATTCTATATTGTTTTGGAATGAGTTTTAAAAGTAGTTTTCAATCCCTATAAAATTTCAAGTCAAGTTTTGAAATTTAAAAAAATCTTAAAGTAAAACCTAAAACTGGTTAAAAAATAATAATATATACAAATATAAGATTAATAATCTAATATTAATTGTAACTAATAAAACATATTTTTGTTTGGCAAACAAAATAATAAAACATATTTATTAATAAAATATGTCATCTCTTTCATATTTTATCTTTTCAAAAAAGACCCTTCACCAAATCTCTCTCCCTCCCCCTCACAATCTTACACTCTTTGTGACTCTCCTCTTACACATTTCCTCTCTCTAAACTAGTCAGCCACATTTCCCAATCCCTAACCATTATTTTTCCATTGATCATATATTAATTTAAAATAAAAAGAAATTAATTTGATCTTAAATAATCATATACCATTTGCTTTATTATTAAGAATAAACCACACACCATTTACTCTATTTTTTTTATTTTTTATGTACACCGATAAATCATTTTATCTTTTTTATATTAACAGTTTAAATTGAGATTTAGCGAGGTCCTCGAAGCCCTATAAAAGCAAGTTCCTAAAATAAAATAAAAACCCTATAAAGCACCATATAAAGGTTTTGAAAAGTCTCACTCACAAGATACTAGTTGAGGTCTAGATTTTACAAAACCCATTTTGAACCTACCCCGATTGCATCCCTAACAAAAGATTTTGAAACCCCTGCACCATAATGCATCTCTTGCATGAGCAAAGAAGTATATCTGAACTAACAGCAAAACAGGTCCCTATAAATAAGTAGAACAAATCAACTTCCAGTCAAAGCATAAGAAAAAACCTTTACCGGTTCCTCTTCATGCTAGTTGGTTCCAAATCAGCAACTAAAACTCTACACATCCTACAAAACTCCCCACAAGAAAATAATAGGAATCTTTGCCTCTCACCTACGAAAACATATTCAATGAGAAAAGAACAAAGAATTACTCGACCATTGGTGGTACCTGTAAAGATGGATGCATAAAAGAAAACAACATCCAAGAATATAAATTTGAATCATAACATGTTCTAGCTTGAGCAGCATCCGCCTTTCTTGACAGCGGAAACATCTTTACCGATATCGATTTTCTCTCCAGCAGGAACAGCTGAATTAGCAGCATCATCGCTGCTCTCCAATGCCTTCTTGCTCACAATATGATAAATCTGTGTCAGTACTTCTGAAAAGGCATTGTCAACATTAGTTGCTTCAAGAGCGGAAGTTTCCATGAAAAAGAGCGATTCTTTTTCAGCAAATGATTTCCCATCCTCAGTTGAGACTGCCACAAGATGTCGGAGATCAGATTTGTTACCGACCAGCATGACCACAATATTAGGATCTGTGTGATCCCTTAGCTCCCTCAGCCATCTTTCAACATTCTCAAATGTGGAGGATCGAGTGACATCATATACCAGTAGTGCACCCACAGCCCCTCGATAATAAGCACTTGTTATGGCTCGATACCTGTATGAGTCAAACACCATCACTACAGGAAAGAAAGATAAAAGTAACAAGTTTTCAATGGTTATGGCTCAGATTACAATCCTATGACTTCATTTTCATGTTAAAGTGCACAAATTTACATATATTTTGATAGAAGTATTAGCATTACTTTGATAAATGCACAAGCTAAAGAAATTTCTATGCCCAGAAGAAACAAAGCAGTATCAAGTGCATAGATCCATATGGGAAAACAGCTCATATACTCAGGTAAGTTAAATTATAGGAGTTGATGACGACAATATGAGAATCATGAGCTTCAACATTTCCCTAAGTATACAATAAAATCTGCAGACTAGTGCAGGCTTAGGAACCTCAAATTAAGTTCTTGTCAGATTCCAGAAGAATTCAGCTCCTAATTACCAAAGAGTATATCAACAGCACCAGAAAGAAGAGCCTTTCAGGACAGCAAAAAAGTATTATCACTTTTCATAAGGAAGGTGATAAAGTATTAAAATAACTCTGCAAATATGGGAAGGAGACATGTATACTAATGGCAGAAATCGATTAGCAAGGTGGGTCGAGCTTTCCATACTGAGGAACTTTGGACCGTAATTTAGAATCTTTTTCACTGGCTGATGGGAGCAAGACCTGCAACTCTTGATCACAGCACGTATTTTAGAATACATACACACTTATGGAGTCTCCATTTGAGAAAGGAGGCATGGTGGTTCTCTACCATATTTGGAAACATAGGAATCAACAACGAACAGGGAAGCATCCTAGTAATCCTAATCAAATCACTAGAAGAGTAATGTGGTGCATCAAGTCTCTTTCCTAGGGTCCCTAGTTAGTTCAGTTGGTCCTCAGTAGCCCTAGATGTTCAGAAACTTTGTTGCTTTATTTAGTTTATGGAGCTTAACCTTTGCACAGGGATAGCCAGTGTTTTGTACAGGGCAAATTCCCCTCTTTCTTCATTATCAATGAAAATCCAAAAAATATCTGAATTTTACCCAGAAAAAGCTTTCCATACAGTTTAGTCAAGACATAATGACAAGGATTACCATCTCCAAAATGAAGAGTTTTGATTTAAACAAAGAAGTTGCTTTAAAGTTTAATTTTTTATAGGCAAAAAAAGGAAGGTGACAAAGTCTAAATTGGTATTGGTAAGCTTTCAATTAAAACAAATTTGCAAATATGGGAAGGAGATATGTGATACCGATGGCAGAAAGTTTATTGGGAAGCACGACCTTGCCATACAGTTTAGTCATGACATGATGACAACAATTGGCATCTCCAAGGTGACAAGTTTTGATTCAAAGAAAGAAGTTCCTTCGAAGTCCAATTTTGTAAAGGAAAAGCAGAATAAAGAGCCTCTAATGAAATAATGGAATCTCCAATTCTTAATATAAGAGAAATCTATTGATGAAAAATGTACACCACATAGATACCAACTAATACTGATTGCAGCTGTCTTAAAATTTGCAACCTTGCCCCAAGAAGTTAGAAACATTTGGGACATAATAGCTCTACAAATAAAACAAAAGAGCGAGCTGAGAGATTCTCATCATCTTTATTTACTATTTAACAGTACATAATAGAGCAGCTTGAGAAAATTATCGAGGCTCCGCTGGTCTGAAAAAACTGCACCATCTTCATGAAGATGGCACCATGGATTGCATCCTATTCCACGTTTCCAACCTATAGAAAACAGACAGGATATGATGGATTTGCACAATTTCTGCAATGCAATTGAACCTAGCCCTCAAGACCTGCCCTTACTAGGTAGAAAAGAGAAAGATCTTCATCCTGCCATAAAGAGCAGTTTTGTTATGTCGATCTTTTACCTTCATCCACATGTATAAGAGCACAGAAGACAACTAGGTGAAGGTCTCAGCCGATGGATATCTTTGCAAAGCAATGGATTGATTAGAGTCTTGCTCTTTCCCTAGGCTATGTTATGTTTCTTAAATAGCTTTCAATTATGGGAACGTTTGATATACAATTTGAGGTTCATCATGTATTTAGAAAAGAGTAGAAAGAACATTTTGGATAAAGTTTTCCACATTTAACGAAATATGAATGGAAAACACACCCAATAATTACCTAACATTTGGCATTAGTTTTCTGGTTTTAGAAGAGTTTCAAGATGTTTTAGAAATTGTGAAGGACAAAGTGAAAGGTTTGGTATAAAAGACCGCTTTCTGACACTTAATGCTATCCTCATCTGACAGGTCACATTTTTGTCATGGGATGGACTTTGTCAGGACCACATTAACAACTTGCCCCAAACACCTTAAGTTTTAAACAACAACAAGCTATGACAACAATTTGGAGGGATAAGTGGAACTGAGCCAGAATTTCAAGAGAAAACAGATGGAAAGAAGAAAGGCAGGTTAAAGATTGGGGTGCAATATGGAAGCATGGGAGAAGAAGTGGACAATCCTATAAGCAGTTGAACTGGTAATCATGTCTTAGCAGTCCTTGTAGGATTAGCCAATTGGGCTCACTTACAGGCTTCTTCATATGACACCTCCACACAGGTTGTCCAATATACTCCATATACTGACCTATTCTTTTCCACCCTCAATTCAAGGTAAATGTGCCAAAAGCTACCAACTCTGGAAACAAATTACAGACTATCAATGTACTACTCAAAGGTCCAAATAGAAACATAAAAACCTCTTCTTGAATGTCAAGTGCATAGCAAATCCCCCCTAAAATGTAGTGCCACATTTCTGTAATTATCAGTTCGTCGTTCCTGTCAAAACCCACTACTACCTACTTATTACATAATCAAGCACTAGACAGCACTGTACTAACTCAACTCAGGCATCCAACTACATTATCTATACTAAATATAAACAACTGGATAGATTTAACACATGCCATGAACAACCGCGGGATCTAGCACTATGTACAATCTTTGAGGAATTACCAGGACTTGCTTTGATTCTTCTAATCAATTCTAGCAAAACTAAACAAGTAAACCTTCAAACCTAAATGCGAACAGATCTACATAATTAGATCGCAAAAAAATATCCATACACCCAGATGGACAACAACCTCAAAGCACATACCTTTACAAACACAGATTACTTTTAGCCTCAAAATGCAAGAGATCTGATCCATTTAAACCAATAACGAAACACCCATAAAATGAAACCAATCAAAATTACTAAAACAAGCCTCAAATATCAAAACTTGAATCCATCAAACTAAGATCAATGAAGACCCATTTGAATTTAGGAAGCAAACAAACCCACAATTTCAAAACAACCAAAGATCAGTAAAACAAGCCTCAAGATCAAAACTGTTAAACATAAGAATTGAGGAAAACTAAGATCAATGAAGACCCATTTGCAGTAAGATAACAAACCAACCTTTCTTGACCAGCAGTGTCCCAAATCTGAGCCTTGATGACTTTTCCATCAACGTTGAGACTTCGAGTTGCGAACTCAACACCAATGGTGGACTTTGACTCGAGGCTGAACTCATTCCTAGTGAATCTAGACAGCAAGTTGGACTTCCCTACGCCTGAATCACCGATCAAAACGATCTTAAAGAGGTAGTCATAGTCGTCTTCAGCTCTGTAACCTGCCATTTTCTTTTCCCTTTCTCAAAGTACAAGTTTACAGAGTGCGTTAAAGTCGTATGCTTTATTTTTCACTAAATAGAGAGAGAGAGATTAGTTCACCGTCTGGGTTTTTTTTTTTTTTTTTACTTTTTAATTTTGGGATGGATATTTTTTGGTTCTTGACGGTTTGATGTTTGGAGTGTGAAAAGGCAAAGACCGTGTGGTCTTTCGCTAGTTACGAATCCAGTGGAAAAAAAAAAAAAAAAAAAACAGCAATGGTTCTTAAACGGATGATAATAAAGCCCGAGCACAAAAAGCCCAAACCCTAATGGTCCTGCTACCCAATGCTTTTAGAATCCATAAGCTTACTGCACACTTGGGGGAAGAATTGTAAATGAATCCCAAGTCCCATTTGTTTCAAAAATATATATATATATATATATTCTATTTTTTCTTATTTGTTTTGCTAGACAACATGTTTTAAGTAAAAAAATTTTTCCCTTATTAGAAGCAAATTTCTCCTCTTTTTCCATAAAACAACTTATTCTTTTCAAAACGGGATATCATTTTCTAATTTAATATTTACAAACCTTTTAACTCTAAAAAAATGATTTTTTTTTATTTTTATTGTAACTTATCTATAAATTATATTTAAAAGATGAAAAAATTATATTTGGTAAAAAAAATATAAACCTATTAAAATATTATCAAAATTAACTAAAGCAGTTATAATAATATATATTGAAAAATTCAGTTACATTTATGCTTTTACTTTTAAATAAAATATTTGACATATTATATTTACAGTAACATATAAATATTAATGTATTTTAGTATAGTTATAAGTTATACAGTATTCACTAATTAAATACCGAAAAATATTTTTAATGCATTTTTATAAAAATATCCAAACATATGAAAACATATTATTTTCATAAACATATTTCTAAGAGAAAATATTTTCATCTAACATATGGTTTTCCTTAAAACAAACAAGGCCTAAAATTCAACTTGAATTTTAAAAACTCTAGCATGTTTATATGGTTAGAATTTTGAACTCTAAATTCCATTAGAAGTAACATCCAATATGCTTGAACTTAATTTAAGTAAGTTCATCTGGACGTCGTATTTCATAAAAAAAAATATTCTTTTTTTCAATTAAAATAGCATTGAAATTCAAATTTAAGTCGTTAGACTTATGAGTTAGTTGAGCTTTATATCATCAAATTTGAATTTGAATTTGAAACGATAAACTATTGAATAGTTTGAGCTCGTACTCGACTCAATAATCAAGTAACTCAATAAGTAAATTTGACTCATTTATAGCCAAATAATATATTTTAAAGTAAATTGTACCTTAAAATTAATAAAAATTCCATAAGGAAAGAAACTGCTAAGCTACAAATGAAATCACAAAGTGAAATACAATGTCAATGTTTCGATAGAGTGTTTAAAAGCAAGACTCATTTCTAAAGATTTTCGTATATGTTGATGATGTTTGCTAAGGTTGCATGTTAATTTTAGCTATAGAGATTAGATTGTCCAAACTCAATTTGTTATAATTTATCACTTAATTTTGCAAAAACAAATACGAATACATTTTCTACTCTATTTTTTTTTTCTATATTACATCAAATATAGATTATAATTTTACAATATCAAAATTGAATGATACCGAATATTTTCTATTAATTAACTTGTTAGCATGCATGATATGGTTATCAAACTAGCATGCTATATTCAAATTAATACATTTCGATGACTAGCTAACTCATTACTCGATCTTCTTCCTTATACGGTGTTCTTTATCCATTTTCATTTGTTAAGTGTATCCCTAATATAACAATAGATGTAAGAAAGGTAATTAGTAAGGGAAGTGAAATGACCAAAAATAAAAATCTCAAAAGAAAAATCATTTTGAAAAATAAGGGCATTATTATAATTTCAAGAAGACCTTATATACATCTCATCTAGAATCTTAACCATTTATGTTAAACCTTCATTTTCTCTAATCTCTTTCTATTTTCAGACTCCTTAACCTCATCCACTCAAGCTTGAGCACAAAGAATGCCTATAGTAAGAAGTATTAAGGTAAGAAGGTGAAGGAAGCACCTTTTATAATTCGTTCTTAGCGGGTTTTTATGATTTTATCGATGTTTTCTTGGGTTTAGGGGCTAAAATGAATTTGAAATTCATTGTTGGCAACTAATTTCATTTAGGTTAGTTAGCATGTCGGATTTAAGGAGCTTTCTCATCCATTTCAAATAAGTGTTCCTCGTCTTTTTCCTTATTCTTTATATTAAAGTTGGTTCTTGAAGTTTGTTGGTAGAAATGGGGTAATGAGTAGGTGTTTAATTTGAAATTTGTAGTTTAGATGGTGGAAAAATGTGTTCTATTGATGGTTTGATGAGTAATCAAAGTGTAATTGAAGCAAGATTGAAGAAAAAAAATTAGTTTTTAGTTGGTTTGAGAAGTCTTTGTTGTTGCTGTTTTGGTTTAAACTATGAGGCTAGTTATACCTTACAAGAAGGTTCGTAAGGACCAACCAACCAGTTCCTTTTAAATTGTGCAGTTGGTTCACTCCCAAATGCTAAAATCATATTTTCTTCCATTCATATTTCTTCAATCAATATCCTTATGTCTTAACCTATTTCTAAAAGTATATTTTATACTCTAAAACCATTTTTGAGCATCTTAAGTATTATAACTTATTTACAAACTTATTTTACAAAGAATTATACTTTATTTTGAAACTTTCTCTATCAAACCTCTAAATCCTCATTCTATGTGTTTTAATTGTTCTCTCCTAAATTAAGGTTTGATCTTTACCCCCTTATTTACCCATAGTTACTCTTAGAATCATCGAATAAGATAGGAATTTAAGGAGCTTTTAGGGAGTGTAATCCAAAGAAGTGTTAGTCTACTTAAGATATTTGAATTGGATTGATTAGAATGGAAGATTAAGATAAGTTTATTATTCTAACTGTTAGGTTGTTGGATTTAGGTTTCTTGGTTGATCAGCTTTGTAATTGGTTTAGATGTGACTTTCTAAGTACATGATGCATATGCGATGGTTATGCTTATTAGGATAGTACCAAATAAACTAGATTAATCTATATTCAACCTAAAACTTATTGATTGGTGATTATGCTTGTATAACTTGTCTTAAAATAATATATCCCTAGAAGGCAAATGTTGATCACATATAGGGTTCCCCTAATGGATTTATGACTAAGACAACATAGTTATAACTTGGTTCAAAGACTTTAGACTCTGGGAATAGATGACTCTAAATGAAAACTTATACATACATACATACATATATATATATATATATATATGATGCGTCTCCAGAGTTGGACACATGGAGAAGTACCATAACAAAGCAAACTGAAAAGAAACAAAGAAAAAGTTAGCAAAGTCCAGGCAGTTACCGAATGGATATGATACACTGCTAGATCCTACTCGGCCAACAATCCACCGGATATGATATACCGATCCGAATTGAAGGATCACTATTTGCTACTCCTTACTAAAGGGAATAGATAAAAGTTTAATGATAACGAAAACATTAAGGTTACTTAAGGTAAATAATTCTATGTTGAAAGTTGAACGATGCTCGTATACAAGAAAGTAAAGGTTTGTATACTCGTTTACTAAGATTGCTTTACATATATGAAAAGAGAAAAGGGTATTCTAAACTAGATTATATAAGGCATACTAAAATGGGTAAAAGAAATAAAGAATATTTAGTATAGAAAAAAAAATTTATTCTAGAATATTGAGTCAGAAGACACATGTTGCTTAGTGGTTGGACATCAAGGATATAAGACAACATAGGCGGAAGCAAGATTGTGTTACAGTGAGGAGCTAACTTGATCTAGATCAAGTTAGGAACTAATCAGCTTAACAAAAAAGTCAACTATCTTGAAGTCAGATGCCAATAGATCAGGTTAGGAGCTCGACTCAGCTAATTCTAGGCTGTCTTCTAAATTAGGACTTTGCTGTTGGGTAGAAGCATGTCTAATACATGTGAAGATATGATAGATAGGTCAGCAAGAGGTCAGCTTGAGATAGGAATCTCCATCTCGGCTATGGCTTAAACTAGTAATCTTCGTGCGAGCCCTCGGAGTCCTCTAACTCGATTTTGGGTGATTGATTCAGGGAGTTGATTCTTATCAATATATATACACATACATACACCCCTATTTATGTATAAAATCATCATGTAGTGAGATAATGAGTAGCCTTCTGTTACTTATTGGACTAAATTTAAGATAATAAACTATTGAATGCCTTATTCACATTACATGCATCTGTATATTCTACTTGGCGTATGTATATGTTTGTGCATTGCATACCGGGTTTCACCTCATCCTTTTATTTTTATAACTATAAGTATTCTTATTAAGTTAGCTACTTAAGTTAAGCATGGCAATTGTTATCATTATGTTGGGAAAGAGAGGTGACGAATTTTGTATTATATTGAGGAGGTTGCTCAATTATGGAATTGTGGAATTGGTGTTGAGTAGAATTATTAAGAAGTTTTGTTGTTGTAGAGTTAGGAATATTGTAATGTATAATTGTTATTGGAATGACCACCTATAAGTCATTTTCAATTGTTGTAATTGGAAAATTGTTCTTAATATAAGTGATTTTAGAGACCACACTAGTATTTTAAAGTCTTAACATGCCTTAGAAACTACGAACACATGGCGGGTCATGGTATCCTTAGGTTCTAAAGTGTTACAATTTAAATGGTATCAAAACTTAGGTTATATGATCTCTAAGGAGCTTAATTGTATGAATAAAATATGAGGCTTCGGTTGATGAGTCTTAAGAGAGTTTTGGGCTTATGGATCGTAAAAGGGATTAATTTGAAGGATCCTAGTTAAGTCTTGGGTTGATGGATCATGGAATAAGTAGTAGGGGGTTAAAGAGAGGTTTAAGCTAATTGATCATAGAATTACCTAAGTTGGTTAATCATAGAAGTTTAGGATTGTTGATTATGGAAGTACTCAAGTTGATTAATCATAAACAAGTTTAGGCTAATTGATCTTAGAAAAGAGTAGGCAATGGATCAACTAGGCAATAACCAATTAAGACTAAGGAATATATGTAAGCCCCATAACCAGTCACTCAGGGTTTCAATCGGCTGAAAGATCTAATCAAGCCTAAATTATAAGTAAAACTAGAAATATTAGTAAAATAATCCCGTAAGTTTGAATTTAAGAAAATAAGCAATAAAATAAAAAAATATAAAAATTTCAAATTTTAAGTATATAACTTGTTATTTATCGAAAATGCATAAAATACATTTCGATAATTAACGAATCGCTAGAGATAAATTATATATATACTAAAAAATATAAAATAACCTAAATAATATTTAAGAATATTTATTTGTACTATATATGAATTTACATGTATGTAGAAATACAAGTAATTACTTAAAATATGCGAAATGTGCTAAAATAATAATAAATAATTAAATAAAATTCATAATTAATTAAGGAAAAATCAAGAAAAATATAGAAAAATGAGGAAAATTCTAGAAGTAGGGCGTGATAATCTGATATTGAAGAAAAAAAATCAACCAATTAAAATGCAACAAATAGAAAATGGAAAAAAGAAGAAATAAGGCAATTACCTTGTCTCATTAATGCACAATAATTTTTCTAAAGTTCTATAAATACTTCAAATTTTTCAGAAGCTCATTTGGTCAGTTTGGAGAGTGACAAAAATGGAGAGGGGTGAAATTGAGAGAAAAATTAGGGTTAGAAAAAAAAAATAAGAACACTGTGCAATTAGGGCTTGTAAGGAAAACCCAGACCCAAAAAGCAGTTGGGAGTGGACGGCCACCGCCACCATACGGTGGTGGCAGTGCCCAGGTGGGTCGATACATCCATGGCCACCAATAATGGCCAGAGCCACCCAAATTAGTAAGTTTGATTTCCAGCCCGATTTTGTGTAATTTTGTAAAAAATAATAGATGTTCTTAAAAAATTATAAATTTTGTTATTCTGGAATATTTTTGTATGTATTTTTAGGAAAAATGTTATTTTGATGAAAATATGTCCCGTGATATATGATTCTTAAGAAATTATGCAAAACCGAGCATGTTTCGGTTTAGAAATAAATAACCTTGGGAGTGTAGTTTTGAACCTAAAATTTTTATGTAGACTACTTAGATGATATAGAATAGTGCTATGAAGCCTGTTTTCAAAAATTAATTTTTGAAATTTTTAGATAAATTTTAGGCCTTAAAATGAGGTATAAATGGGTAATTTAGAGTTAATTAAGTAATTAAATAGTTAATTACTGATTAGGTAAATAATTATATGTTTTATGATGTTGAAATCTAATAAGGTATGATACTTGTAGTATTTAAGGTGTTAGATGTAATTATTAGGCTAATTATGTAGTAAATAAGTAATAGGGAAAATAGTAAATTTAAAGTTAATTTTGTAAATTAAGGTAATTAGGTGTAAAATCTAATTTAGGATAAATTTATACATTTTGAAATGATAATTGATGTTGGGAGATGGTAATTAGAATATTAGAAATATTATATGTATATTATATGCATAATAAGTGATAATACATAATATGTAATTATTGGAAATATAATAAATAGAAGATATTAGAATAAAAATTGATATTATATAAATAATAGGATATATAATGAATCTGATAAAAAGCTTGAATTTATATAATTATATGAAAAATGTAAAAATTTCTCACATCAGAAATAAATTCGGTACTCTATTATGGATTTAAGTATACCAGGTATAATAAAATACTGACTAAGGGTAATTATGGTATTTAGGATATCTGAAAATAATGTGATTAATTTCACATTATGAGTTTAAACGAATTTCTAAGGTTCGGATATAAAACAGTACTTAGAAAATCAAACTAGAACCTAATTTAGAAATCGATATGGAAACCGAACCTGAACTTAACCCCAAACCTAGAATAATTGTAAAAGATTTGAGAACGTCGTGCGATGACATTTGCTTGAACATGCATTACACCTAATAAGTTGATTGATAATCTTGTTATGTTTATGGTATAGTTTTAAGTTCTCCATCCTAACTTACTGAGCTGTGGTTTCTCACATCCCTATAAACGTTGTGCAAATATTGGCTAAGAAGTGGTATATAACTACTCTAAAACTAGCAACTGCTAGATCTTGGGGAATGAAGAAAAACATTTGAAGAACAAACATATATTTTTAAGGTATAAACTTTTATTTTAGAATTTTTCATTTCTGAATAATATAATAACTAAGAAATAGATTACGATGAAATATTGTAAACACTAATTATAAACACCGAATTATAGTATATATATATATTTTATCACTTTCTTAGGTAAATGACTTATTTAAATTACAAACTGTTTACTTCAAAGCAGGTTAGTCATGGACGCCTTATGTAGATCAGGTCTAGGATAGCAATTGTAAGGCCAACTTCTATCTTAGAATGATTGACACGGCGGAACTGTTACGACTTTACCGCTTCGAGGCGGGACAGTAAAGTAGGGGTTCAAACAAAGTGTTTGAAAGAAGTTACCTTAACTCTTATCTTCATAGATTTGATTTCCATCTTCTAATCTTAAATCATATTTGATTTGTCTTATTGCTTTTACCCATTCCCTTTTTACTTATTTCCTTCGAATCCCGTTTTATCCCGTTGAGTAATAATATGCCTAAGGGTCAATTTATAAAGTTGGGAGGTAATAGGATGGAGGATGAAGGAGGAATTATTGAGCTTGTTCCCTTAAACCGCTAAAAATAAATTTATAAAATCCGGAATAGATATAAAATACTAAAGGAAAACTTAATTAAAAAAAAAAAATCTATTCCCTAATAGAGAAGATACAAACTCAAGAAACAAATCCCGATTTATATCTTTATGCTTATCTAACCTTTAAACAAATAGACATAAAAATTGGACTGATAAACCTAATGCTTACACATGAATTAACTAAACACAAGATTATTCACTAGACCTCGTACAATGAGCAACAACATACAAGAAATGGAATGTGACATAAAAGGATAATTTAAGAAACAAGATTAAAAGACTTAAGGAAGCTTAACACTTGTATACTTATAGCAAGACTGATGAATGAGTTTTTTTCCTTGTGCCATGGCATATCAAGTCAATTTCATTTGAGTAGTGTAGAGGTCATATCAAGTTTACTAGTTTAAGGTAAGTCAAGTTGTTAGTCAAGTCAGTTTTGTGTTAAGATCTATCAGCCCTGTTATATGTGTACTTATGTTAGGTTGTCAAGTGTATAAATATTCCCATAATAATAAAAGACGGAAGTAATAAGATGAATAATGAGATTGAGAATGACAAGATCATACGAAACTAACAAGGTTAGCTAAACTTCACTAAATGAAATAAGAAATACGTGAGCTATTAATAAGAACTAGAATATCAACAACAATATTAATAGCGACAACTTAACTAATAAGCACAATAATTAAAGTACCATATCACTACCAAAACTTATGAATTTAAGGGTAAAATATTAACATTAGCAATCACTTCTTTAATAATATTAACTTGGAGACAAGCAAAGTAAGATGTACTAAGTGATCTAAAGGTAGAGTACTTAAAAGTAAAAGAGTAGAACTTAAGGACCTTTTAAGTCAGGTGTTGTTACACATGGTTAATGAGTAAAACTTGAGGTAAGCTTTAATGAGTAATTTAGACACCTAATTTTTGCCCTTCTGTATTCCTAATTTTTATTTTTACAAAAAAAGGGTCCTAATTCAAAAAATAAAAATAATAAAAATTGAAAAAAAATGAGAAAAGAAAAAAGAAAAAAATGAGAAAAATGAAAAATAAAAAAAAAAGATTTTTTAAAATTTTTTTAGGAAGTAACTCATATTAGAGTCATTTGTTTTAGTTTTAGCTTAATTCAAAAATTATTTTAGGGAGTCACGTGGTTTAAATGTAATTTAATTGTATTAAATGTCAAGGCGTAGGCCAACGGCCTAACAGATAAGTATTGGAGTAGTTTGAGGTATTAGGTTCGAGTCTCGCTAGGTATTTATGTTTTTTGTTTTTCTATATTTTATAAGAGCGAGAGAAATAAATGGGATTCATATATAATTAAAAACATTTGAATCTAATTTGATTTTATTAAATCGGATTTGAGTTAATTTGGATTTAGTTTTTATCGAATAAGATACAATAGATTTAACTAGATATGATTTGATTTGGACCTTAAAACACACATACACGTGCATAAAAAAGAGGAGACACAGCAGAAAAAGACCACCTTAACATAGTAATAATTCAACGACTCAACACAGTCCCACAAACAACCCACTGTTATAATACCCTTCAAGACTGTGTACGTCCAACGACCATTGCTGCAAAATTCTTTAGTACGACCAGGCGAACAACAGCAACACCAAGCGAACAGCAGTACGGTAGATAGTAGTGAACAAGACAGTAGCGAATAGGACAGCAGCACGGCGGATAGCAGCAAGGTGGACAGTAGAGAACAAGACAGCAGCAAGGCGGATAGCAGCGACATCTAGCATTGTCTCAATGCTACGAACAACGACTCCAGTACACATTCCAATTACAGCTAGCCCCATCGGTCAACAGCAGCACACATCAAACACGTACGTTGCTTCCCACATTGACGTAGTCTACGAATTGATCATCCGTACTGATCGCTGCAACTGCATGAACCACCGAGCACCAACAAAATCTGCACAATAGTACTTTGTAGCAGCTACGCACGTTGGAGACAGTAGCCCAGCAATCAGGTTCGGTTTCTATCCAAATTTTTTCTGATTTATTATATTATTATTTTATTAGGATTTTAATGGTTTAATATGGTATATATATGTATATATATTAGTTTAAGTTATTTTTTTCGTATTAGTTTTCTTTGTAATATATGTTACGCCCCGAAGTCGCGAGGTCGCAACAGTCCCGCCGTGTAAACCACTCTATGATAGAAACTGGCCTCACAGTTCCTACTATAGAGATAATCTACACAAGGCGTCGACGACCACTCGCTTTGAAGTAAACAGTTCGATTAATGATTATACTACAAATATGATGAGTAACTCAAATTACT
Organism: Lumnitzera racemosa; assembly: GCA_024138005.1. Classification (NCBI taxonomy): domain Eukaryota; kingdom Viridiplantae; phylum Streptophyta; class Magnoliopsida; order Myrtales; family Combretaceae; genus Lumnitzera; species Lumnitzera racemosa. The sequence continues at coordinate 87,281,769 of JAMXBC010000011.1, forward strand.
ATTAAACATAGATAATCATATAAGTAAGTCCACAGAGCTTCCCAGGAAGATTTACATAAGAACTACAGTTTACTAATTTACAGAATAACTAACAGTCTTCATCCTTTAACTACAAGGTCAGTCTGGTTACACATTAAGCTAAATAACTTGATCCTCACACCCCTGGCGTCAAAAGACTAACCTCTGGATAATTGTAGGGCGGCATGGTACTCGAAGAGATTACAAATCAGAACCTGCAAAAGGATCTATAAGGGTATGAGCAACTACAGCTCAGTAAGTTGAATTGGAGACTCATGAATGCATACAAGCACAAACAGGATTATCAAACAATTATTTTCATGCAATGCAACAATCAAGTGTCATCGCACAACGTAGTCCGGTCCGTTGTGAAATCAGAGAAATTTCACCCGCTCCGATCCGGGTTGAGGAGTTCCATGTTATGCAGCAGCTCACAACCAAACCCAGGCTTGTGCAATGGAGACCTCGCTCCTCCCGCGACTACCTTCGAACCATTGACTTCACCCCCGCCGCGACCTCCTCTCCTGTCACTTAGTTCGACTGAGGATGAAGAAGGGACCATTTTGCAATCCTGCGCTATCCCTTTCGAAGGGGTCGGTATTTGGTTAGAGAGTCCTATGATCCCCTAACGGGTTGCAATGCATGACGTTTTCGGTTATTACGGTCGACTAAGATTAAATTCCGGTTAGGGTGTTCAAACAAGACCACAACAATTCAATCAGTCACAAAATCACCCACAGCACAAATTCCAGCACGAATTCAGATACATCACACATGCGCAAACTACTTACAATCACAAGCATATACAAGCCTAAGTCTCCGAGCACTACAAAACTAGTACTCTATTACAATAAGCAATAACCCAACTTACATGAATTTGCTCGGTCGCTCGATCCTCAAATTGCGAGCTGATTTGTTTCTGAGTGTCCTATAATTCAAAGAGGTCCTATAATTCAAAGAGGTCCTTTTAGTACTTATTTTTATGGATTCTTATTCTAATTTATAATGTAACTCATTTTCCTCATGTATACCTACAACGTACTAATAATTCGTTGTATTTTATTTCGGGGTTCGGTTCCTAAACTAGATTCTAGTTTTAATTCCTAGGTCGTAATTAGGCTCGAATCCCAATGTGACATTAATCACCTTATGCTCGGGTATTCAAATATCCTATTGGGTCGTAATTTTGGTATTCTAACTATTCGGTACACAATAACCCTAATTGGGATATCGGATTTATTCCCGAGGTGTAAAAATCTTACATTTTAAGATATTTACTTAAAATTAAATATTAATTCCGATTTATTATTTTTCTGATTTCAATTATAATATTATCTAAATAACTTTATTTTTTTAAATTTAGTAATTTATATTTTCACATATTCCTAATTTCTCATATTCTTTACCTAATTTCCCTAATTAACCATAATTAGTACCTAAAAGCTAGGATTAGGGTTCCACTGCAGAGATTAACTTCCTTAATCATCTAATCAAGATCCAAATCAGTAATTAATATTCTAATTACCTAATTAATCCCAAATCACTCAATTTTACCATCATTTTAGGGCTAAAAATTAACTTAAAATTTTCGAAAATTAATTTTAAAAAAAAGGCTTCATAGCACTGTTCTAAATCATATGAGAGTTCTACAGAAAAATTTTGAGCCCCAAACTACATCCCTAAGCCAATTTAATTTCCGGTTTAATCATGCTCGGTTTTTAACAATTTCTTAAGAACCCTATATTTCCAGACATAATTAAACTAAATCAATATTTTTCCCTAAATCTACATACAATAAAACCTCAGAATAACAAGTTTCATAATTTTCTAGGCAAAATAACTAATTTTACAAAATTATATAAAAATCGGGATGAGTAAATGACTAACCGGTTCAAGGATTTCTGGCCGTCCAAAACCGGTCCAAGGCTGTCGGCCGGTCCAGACGCTGGTCCTAGGGTAGGGTGGTGGTGGTGGTTCGGTCCCAGGTGGTGGTGGGTGGTGGTTCCCGTTCACCTTGCTAATCTGCACAGTTTTCTTTTTTTTTTTTTTTTCTGGAATTTCTCTCGATTTTTCTTGTGTTTCTATTTTTCTCAGATTACAAATTGTCCAAATGTCTTCTGTGAATTTTTTCCTTATTTATAGACAAACATAGTAATTAATGTGCATTAATTTGATGTGATTTTTGCCCATTTCCTTGATTTTAGGCTTTTAGTTTGGCACATTTTTATTGGCCAATTTTTTTTTCTTTTCAGTCACGACTTGATCCAGTTGCAGACCTCTCCTTCTGATTTTTTTTTTTATTTTTTTATAATTATTTTGTATTTTTCTTTAATTATTTACTTAATTTTCGGTCTATTTTAGCAATTACGCGTATTTTTATCTACACGTAAATACATGTAGGGTACACGTGAACATTCCTAAATATTAATTTGGTCATTCTAAAATTTTTAGTACACATATAATTTATCTCTAGTAATTTCTTAGTTATTTCATGACACTTTTCGCCTTTTCGATAATTAGCAGTTATTATGCTTAAAATTTGAAAATTTTATAGTCTCCTATTTTACTACTTACTTTCTTAAATTTAAGTTTACAGGGTCATTTTTACTAATATTCCTATCAATAGTTTCTAATTTGGGTTTGATCGGATCCTTTAACCGATCGCCCTAAACCTTGGGTTCTAAGTTCAATCCTACGGTTACTTGACTTGGCTTTAGGGCTTACAATTCCACTCCCCTTCAAAAAAGTTTTATCCTCAAAACTTCTGTACATCTAATTTACACTTAATTGACTAAATACAGTAACTTGTATACTTTTACTAACCTGGAAATCAGAAAAGCCATGGATACTGCTCCATCATCGCAGCTTTTGGTTCCCAAGTCATCTCCAAGTCTGGACCTTCATTCCATTGAATCTTTACGTACTCCATATCTCTGTTCCTTAACTTCTGAACCCGGCTATCCAAGATCTTTATGGGTTGTCTCACCAGTTGAAAATTCCTCATTAACTCCACTGGCTCTATTTCCACTATTGCATTCGGGTTCTTAATGAATTTTCTTAACATGGATACATGGAATACATTATGATAGCCTGATAGACTTGGAGGTAAAGCTACTCGGTACGATACATTGCCAACCTTCTCTAACACTTCAAATGGACCAATGTATCGTGGGCTCAGTTTTCCCTTTGAACCAAACCGTCTAAGTCCTTTGAATGGGCTTATTTTAATGTAAACATGATCACCCATTTCAAATTCCAAGGGTCTTCTCTTCAAATCAGCCCAACTTTTATAACGGTCCTGAGCTTCCTTCATCCGTTGTCGTACAATCTTAATCTTCTCACTCGTTTGATTGATCATGTCTGGTCCAATCATGGCATATTCTTCATGATCCCAATACAGTGGCGATCTGCATTTCCTCCCATATAGTGCTTCATACGGCGCCATCTGTATCGTTGCATGATAACTATTATTGTAGGCAAATTCTATCAACGGTAAGTATTTATCCCAATCACCTCCAAAATCCAACGCACAAGCTCGTAGCATATCTTCTAAAGTTTGAATCGTTCGCTCAGATTGCCCGTCTGTTTGTGGGTGATAGGCTGTACCAAACTGCAACTTTGTACCCAAAGCTCTATGTAAGCTTTCCCAGAATTTGGATACAAACCGACTATCTCGGTCAGAAACAATACTCTCAGGAACACCATGTAGTCTTATTATTTCTCGAACATACAGTCTAGCCAACTTTTCCATTGAATCACCAGTCCGATAAGGTAAGAAATGTGCACTCTTTGTTAATCTATCCACGACTACCCAAATAGAATCGTATCCAACTTGAGTCCTTGGTAAGGCTACTACAAAATCCATGGTAATATGATCCCATTTCCATCGTGGTATTTCTAAAGGTTGCAATAATCCACCCGGTCTTTGGTGTTCTGCTTTGACTTGTTGGCATGTAAGGCATTCCGATACATACTGTGCCACTTCTCTCTTCATCCCATTCCACCAATACATGAGTTTTAGATCTTGGTACATTTTATTTCCTCCCGGGTGCACAGTATAACCTGTAATGTGTGCTTCATCCAAAATTTGCTTCTTTAAGTCTACATCTTGTGGTACACATATTCTTCCTCTAAACTTTATTAGACCTTTATCATCCACCTTAAAGTCAGGGTCCTGTCCGTTACTTAATTTCTCTTTTATCTCCATCAGACCCTTGTCCTCCTCTTGCTTTTGCTTGATTCTCTCTAATAAAGTAGGTTGCAATTCCCAGTTCATTAACTGGCTATTAGGTTCACACCAATCAAACCCAATTTGCATCCTTTCAAATTCATGCACTAATTCATATTGAGGTGTTAACAGTAAAGCAACCTGTTCATAACTCTTTCGACTTAATGCATCTGCCACCAAATTGGCCTTTCCAGGGTGATAATTTATATTCAGATCATAATCCTTAATCAGTTCTAACCACCTTCTTTGCCTTAAATTCAACTCCTTCTGAGTAAAGAAGTATTTTAGACTCTTATGATCAGTGTACATCTCGCACCATTGCCCATAAAGATAATGTCTCCAAATTTTCAAGGCAAACACTACAGCTGCTAACTCTAAATCATGAGTCGGGTAATTCCTCTCATGTGACCTCAATTGTCTTGATGCATATGCAACAACTTTTCTATCCTGCATCAATACACAACCTAATCCATTTCGTGAAGCATCACTGTACACATTATAAGGTTTATTCGGATCAGGTAATGTTAACACTGGTGCTGTAACCAGTCGTTTCTTCAACTCCTGAAAACTCATTTCACACTCTTCACTCCATTTAAACTTTACATCCTTCTGGGTTAATCGAGTCAATGGTTTAGCGATTTTTGAAAAATCCTTTATGAACCGTCGATAGTATCCAGCCATACCCAGAAAACTCCTTATCTCAGTCACTGTGGTTGGTTGCTTCCAGTCCATTACTGCTTTCACTTTATCAGGGTCTACAGAGATTCCTTCACCAGATATAATATGACCTAGAAAAGCAATCCTATCCAACCAAAACTCACATTTACTTAACTTGGCATACAATTGATTCTCTCTCAACTTCTGCAATGCCAATCGTAAATGTTCCGCATGATCCTCCTTGGTTTTTGAGTAAATCAAGATATCATCAATAAACACCACAACAAACTTATCCAAATATGGTTGATATATACGATTCATCAAGTCCATAAATACAGCCGGAGCATTCGTTAAGCCAAATGGCATCACAAAAAATTCATAATGTCCATATCGAGTTCTAAATGCAGTCTTATGCACATCTTCCGGCTTAACTCGTAACTGATGATATCCTGATTTCAAATCTATTCTAGAAAACACAGTTGCACCTTGGAGTTGATCAAACAAATCATTAATGCGAGGTAGCGGATACCTATTCTTAATGGTAACTTTATTTAACTCCCGATAGTCTATATACAATCTCATAGTACCATCCTTCTTTTTCACAAATAATACCGGTGCTCCCCACGGTGAGACTCTTGGTCTAATAAACTTTTTATCCAATAGCTCCTGAAGTTGTTTCTTTAGTTCCTGAAGTTCTATGGGTGACATCCGATATGGGGCTTTCGAAATAGGTTCAGTTCCAGGAACTAATTCTACATTGAAATCCAACTCTCGGGGTGGAGCTAACCCTGGTAAATCCTCCGGAAATACATCTGGAAACTCATTCACTACCTGTATGTCTGCTACCTTGGGTATTTCCTTCTCTGCGTCCACAGCAAACACCCAACAAAATGTCCAATCATCCTCCTTTACTCTTGTCTCAAATTGTTCATCACATATCTCCATCACTGATATATTCAACCTACTTCCACCGGCTTTTCCTTGAAATATCGTTTCTCCATCATTAAGATCGACAATTTTTTTCCTACACTCCATAATGGCTTTATTCTTAGACAACCAATCTATTCCCACTATTACATCGTAACCTTGTAAAGGTAATATCACAAGACTTATAGGATACTCTTTCTCTTGGATTTTTATTCTACCATCTGCTACTACTTCTCGGGTTGTTACCTTCTCCCCAGTCGGAGTTCTAACTTTATAAGTTACATTAACAGTAACCACACTAATTTCTTGTTCATGTACAAATTTCTGGCTTGCAAAGGAATGTGATGCACCGGTATCAAACAGCACAAAAGCAGGTTGTCCATTTATCAGCACATGTCCTGGAATGTACTATTACTATGGTTACCAACTACACTAACATTCATAAATCTTAAAATGCAAAGATTTCAATTTAATTCACACTTAGAATTATTCTTAAAATAAATAGTCTAAGTACATACCAGTTACAAGTCCTTCATCATTTTCTTCTTCCACTCCCATGAGCTCCTCAACATCGTCATGGTAGTACTCTTCCATAAAATCCGAAAAATCCTCATTTTCCTCAATTTCCATATCCTCCAAAGCAAAGATACGAGCAGGTGCAGTGGTGTTATCAAAACCTTCTGTTCGCTTAGCTCCTTGTACAAACTGTGGACAGTATCTGGAGAAATGACCCTTTCTACCGCACTTACTACACTTCACCAATTTCATCTTAGGGCATGCCTTCAGCACATGGTTCGGATCTCCACATATAAAACATTTCCCTTTTAGCTGAGTACAATTTCTTGGAAAATGATTTGCACCACACTTCCAGCATTTGACATTACCATCCTTGTCATAAAAACTCACACTCGGTAGTGACTGCGCTGGGTTACTAACCAGAGTTACTGGTCTCCTTCTCTTCAGTCCAGAATTGCTACTAGAGGCACCAGGATATGATCTCTTAAATGATGGTCCTGGTCGATAACCTCTATTAATCTTTTGACTCCACATTGCTTGCATCCTCACACGATTATCTTCCAATTGCCTTGCTTTATCTACCACTTCATTGTAAGTGGTAAAACCATAATCCAGCAGCTTGCAACACATTGTGGGGTCAAATCCAGTAAGGAATAAATCTTTCTTCAACTCTATATTGTCTCGGTATGAACCAGGTACATATTGTAACAATCTGTTGAACTCAGTCTCATACTGGGTTACACTCATACCTCCCTTCTTTAGTTCAAATAGGTCTCGCACCATTCTATTTTGGACACTATGAGGGAAATACTCCTTCCTGAATTCCTCCTTAAATTGTTGCCAATCAATGTTATTTCCAAGTTGTCTTGCTCTCGAGTCCCACCATACTCTTGCATCTAACTTTAGCATGAATGTACCATAAGATAACTTTTGGGATTCAGGGACTCTAAAAGCCTCAAAACTCCGTTCAACTTGGGCTAACCAATCATCAGCCACATCTGGCCTACCCATCTCCCCCTCAAAATAACAGTTGGCTTTTATAAACTCAGGAAGTTTATTAACCTCTTGAGGTCGCTCTATTCGTTGTTCAACTTCTTGGGGTCTTCTGTTTCCCACATTACCACCAGTCATAAGATGTTGAATCAACATTCCTTGCTGTCTCATCATCGTATGCATACTGGCAAGTATTTGCCCAATAGGCATATTTTCTTGTGGAGGCGGTGGAGGTAAATCTTGTCTATGTTGTTCTCTTGGTGGTGATGGTGCTCGTGGTGGAGGGTTTTGATTCCCTTCAGTTCCTCCTTGATTACTTCCGTTTCCAGCTTCAGCCATAATCACTTACTAGTTTAACTTATAGTCCTACATTCATATCTATCTATAAGTTATCCCTACTTTTGTTTAGAGAATATTTATAAATAAATAAATGCTTGCAATATGTACTCATATCAAATAGTAATGACAATAGTATTAGAGTCAACGTACTTAGAAATCTAACTTTCACTGTATATTTCATTCAACCTTACATCATCACTATTACAACTTTAAAACAAAAGATACAACTCGATAATCTTTCAAATACATACATCGAATTTACAACTCGATTACATCATTACTTACATCATCTACTACAGACTCGATCTTTACAACTGTACAAGACAAAAGGTTACATCAAACTTAATTACAACATACACCTAACTTGATCCAGAAGCTAAAAAGTACATCAAAAGTCAAAAAGATACATCAAAAGTCGAAATACATCAAAAGGTCCTAAAATACATCAGTATCCATCAAAATTGCTACTGGATCATATCCAAAAATCTACCTAACTAAACATGTCAGTCATCCAACTAAACTAGTCCTCCTCTGAATCCGTAGCAGCTACCTCATCAAAGGGATCATAATCCATATGGCCTCTAACTGAATGGTCCTCATGCTCACTCTCTGATGCAGAGTCTATATATATTATCTCTGGAGTCTCAGGAATCACAATCACCTCCTGTACTTCATCATCGTCCGACTCAACTGGATTACCAGTTCCTACACCAACTATCCCAGTGTCTGCAATCACCTGCATGAGCAAAGCATGTAGGTCTACACCAGGTTCACCCTCGTTTTCCTGCTCCTCTTCAGGGTCTTCTTCTAGATCTTCTTCTTCTTCTGGGTCCTCCTCAGGGTCTTCCTCTATATGAACTTCATCCTCTTGGGGTTCAACTGGAGGTGGGTTTTCTGGTGGTGGTCCTGGTATTTCAGGTTCAGGTTCAGGACTAAAGTTTAATGGTATCTCTATACCATCCCCAGCAGGCTCGGGAAACTGTGGAAACCAATCAATGATCCCTGGTGGGTACTGTCTAGGAATGTATGGGATATCAGCAGGGATGTGTGCAATACTGGCAGGGTATGGTCTCCCATCCTCTAACCTAGCAGGAAAATACCGTAAGGGCATCATCAGGGTTATAATTCCCTCTTTCTCCAACCATCTCTGCTCAAAAGCGGCTATAGCAGTGTATCTATTATACTGGGGGCCTAAGCCCATTTCCATCCATGCCCACTCATCCTTCCAACTATAGCACATCCGATCATGGAACTTATTGATGATCTCATCAACCGTCCTAAATATATTCCAATCAGCTAGTTCCATCAATAGCCATTGTAATTTCACCCTATAATCAATGGGAGATACTTCTCCATTCCATCCAAACCGTATCCAACTATGAACTAATTCTCCCCTTCGACCCTGTAATTATAATTAAACCAAGTCATATTTCCTATGTTAAAGATTAAGGTTATTTATGTTATACAATCTTTTATCGTCCACCTAATATTACCCACTCTCAACATTCCTATAATGTCTATTTCTTTTAAGGTATGACGCTTCAAAGCGAGTTTACTAAAACTTCGCTCTGATACCAACCGAGAACTGTTACGCCCCGAAGTCGCGAGGTCGCAACAGTCCCGCCGTGTAAACCACTCTATGATAGAAACTGGCCTCACAGTTCCTACTATAGAGATAATCTACACAAGGCGTCGACGACCACTCGCTTTGAAGTAAACAGTTCGATTAATGATTATACTACAAATATGATGAGTAACTCAAATTACTATTAAACATAGATAATCATATATGTAAGTCCACAGAGCTTCCCAGGAAGATTTACATAAGAACTACAGTTTACTAATTTACAGAATAACTAACAGTCTTCATCCTTTAACTACAAGGTCAGTCTGGTTACACATTAAGCTAAATAACTTGATCCTCACACCCCTGGCGTCAAAAGACTAACCTCTGAATAATTGTAGGGCGGCATGGTACTCGAAGAGATTACAAATCAGAACCTGCAAAAGGATCTATAAGGGTATGAGCAACTACAGCTCAGTAAGTTGAATTGGAGACTCATGAATGCATACAAGCACAAACAGGATTATCAAACAATTATTTTCATGCAATGCAACAATCAAGTGTCATCGCACAACGTAGTCCGGTCCGTTGTGAAATCAGAGAAATTTCACCCGCTCCGATCCGGGTTGAGGAGTTCCATGTTATGCAGCAGCTCACAACCAAACCCAGGCTTGTGCAATGGAGACCTCGCTCCTCCCGCGACTACCTTCGAACCATTGACTTCACCCCCGCCGCGACCTCCTCTCCTGTCACTTAGTTCGACTGAGGATGAAGAAGGGACCATTTTGCAATCCTGCGCTATCCCTTTCGAAGGGGTCGGTATTTGGTTAGAGAGTCCTATGATCCCCTAACGGGTTGCAATGCATGACGTTTTCGGTTATTACGGTCGACTAAGATTAAATTCCGGTTAGGGTGTTCAAACAAGACCACAACAATTCAATCAGTCACAAAATCACCCACAGCACAAATTCCAGCACGAATTCAGATACATCACACATGCGCAAACTACTTACAATCACAAGCATATACAAGCCTAAGTCTCCGAGCACTACAAAACTAGTACTCTATTACAATAAGCAATAACCCAACTTACATGAATTTGCTCGGTCGCTCGATCCTCAAATTGCGAGCTGATTTGTTTCTGGGTGTCCTATAATTCAAAGAGGTCCTATAATTCAAAGAGGTCCTTTTAGTACTTATTTTTATGGATTCTTATTCTAATTTATAATGTAACTCATTTTCCTCATGTATACCTACAACGTACTAATAATTCGTTGTATTTTATTTCGGGGTTCGGTTCCTAAACTAGATTCTAGTTTTAATTCCTAGGTCGTAATTAGGCTCGAATCCCAATGTGATATTAATCACCTTATGCTCGGGTATTCAAATATCCTATTGGGTCGTAATTTTGGTATTCTAACTATTCGGTACACACTAACCCTAATTGGGATATCGGATTTATTCCCGAGGTGTAAAAATCTTACATTTTAAGATATTTACTTAAAATTAAATATTAATTCCGATTTATTATTTTTCTGATTTCAATTATAATATTATCTAAATAACTTTATTTTTTTAAATTTAGTAATTTATATTTTCACATATTCCTAATTTCTCATATTCTTTACCTAATTTCCCTAATTAACCATAATTAGTACCTAAAAGCTAGGATTAGGGTTCCACTGCAGAGATTAACTTCCTTAATCATCTAATCAAGATCCAAATCAGTAATTAACATTCTAATTACCTAATTAATCCCAAATCACTCAATTTTACCATCATTTTAGGGCTAAAAATTAACTTAAAATTTTCGAAAATTAATTTAAAAAAAAGGCTTCATAGCACTGTTCTAAATCATATGAGAGTTCTACAGAAAAATTTTGAGCCCCAAACTACATCCCTAAGCCTATTTAATTTGCGGTTTAATCATGCTCGGTTTTTAACAATTTCTTAAGAACCCTATATTTCCAGACATAATTAAACTAAATCAATATTTTTCCCTAAATCTACATACAATAAAACCTCAGAATAACAAGTTTCATAATTTTCTGAGCAAAATAACTAATTTTACAAAATTATATAAAAATCGGGATGAGTAAATGACTAACCGGTTCAAGGATTTCTGGCCGTCCAAAACCGGTCCAAGGCTGTCGGCCGGTCCAGACGCTGGTCCTAGGGTAGGGTGGTGGTGGTGGTTCGGTCCCAGGTGGTGGTGGGTGGTGGTTCCCGTTCACCTTGCTAATCTGCACAGTTTTCTTTTTTTTTTTATTTTCTGGAATTTCTCTCGATTTTTCTTGTGTTTCTATTTTTCTCAGATTACAAATTGTCCAAATGTCTTCTGTGAATTTTTTCCTTATTTATAGACAAACATAGTAATTAATGTGCATTAATTTGATGTGATTTTTGCCCATTTCCTTGATTTTAGGCTTTTAGTTTGGCACATTTTTATTGGCCAATTTTTTTTTCTTTTCAGTCACGACTTGATCCAGTTGCAGACCTCTCCTTCTGATTTTTTTTTTATTTTTTTATAATTATTTTGTATTTTTCTTTAATTATTTACTTAATTTTCGGTCTATTTTAGCAATTACGCGTATTTTTATCTACACGTAAATACATGTAGGGTACACGTGAACATTCCTAAATATTAATTTGGTCATTCTAAAATTTTTAGTACACATATAATTTATCTCTAGTAATTTCTTAGTTATTTCATGACACTTTTCGCCTTTTCGATAATTAGCAGTTATTATGCTTAAAATTTGAAAATTTTATAGTCTCCTATTTTACTACTTACTTTCTTAAATTTAAGTTTACAGGGTCATTTTTACTAATATTCCTATCAATAGTTTCTAATTTGGGTTTGATCGGATCCTTTAACCGATCGCCCTAAACCTTGGGTTCTAAGTTCAATCCTACGGTTACTTGACTTGGCTTTAGGGCTTACAATATATATATTAGGTACATTATAATAATTTAAGTTAATATTTATTTAATAGGTGAACATAAACATTAGATTAGGAACTATTAAGATTAATTTTTTATTACATATATATGTTATTATATTAATTATACTTTATTAGTCAACATAATATATGATATATGTATATGTTAGTTTAGGAGTTTTAGTATTAGTTCTTATACTAGTGTATTATATGGAATTAATTTATTTTAATAGATAGTCGTATATATTAGTTTAAAGATTGTTAGGATTGATCATATCTTAAGATTTGGTTTATTACGTAGAAAGTTATTTTTCTTTAACTAAAAATTAATAAAAGATCCTTTTTTTTTAAATAGGATTGTTAGAGTATTTTTTTAAAAAAAAAACATTCAAGAGTTAAGACCATTTAGATTTTTTTTTTTTAAACCAAATCAACTAACATAAACTCGACTGGTTTTTAAAAATTAAAATCAATCAATACACTAAGATTTTCTAAAAGAACTACAATCGTCTAATCCCGATTAACAAGTACGTAGGCACCTTCAGGGCGACGATAAAATATGTAGAAACTTAGTTTTTTTTTCTTTTGATTTATTTATTTATTTTTAAATATTATAATTAGAAGAATAATCCTAATTTCGATAAATAGATAGTGGAACCTGTTAGGGTTTAATAAGTTAGCCCCTGAATTCGGAACCCTCTGGTTCTTCATTTAAAATTAAAATCAAAGACCGGTAGCCAAAATCGTAATCAATCTACCCAATTGATTACGGTTTCTTTTTCTTTTCCCGACTTCGGTAGGTGACAACTCAAAAAATAATTTTCAATAAAAAACCGGAATTTCTTAATTTCTTTAGTCGAAAATTAATATTAAATGGGTTAGGGTTTAGTATTAATCAGGAAATGAGAAATCAATTTTTAAATAAGAAATCGAAAAATCAGGCTCGACAAGTAACAATTTGGTAATGTATTGTGTACTAATAAGATAACTAGCTGGAATTCCTTTTAGATGAAGTGAGTGGAAGTTATTAACGTTGGAGATACAAGATTTAATGAACATGTCCTCTATAAGGAGACATTGCGAATGTGAATTAGGAGAAGGATAAAGTGGACTATCAATACAATTATATTGATTAGGATTTAACCTATTTTTAGAGTTGTTATGCGGATCGTACCTATTTATTGATATTGCTAATGATGGTTGATGATTCTTCGCTACATTATGACATGTGATTCTTTTTCAAGTTCTAAAAGATATTTTTATGGAGTTGTGTAGAGATTGACTCTAAGAGACCATCTGATTAAATTGATGTCTTTTATTGAGAAGACAGGCTACTTTAAGGCATGTAAATGGTGTAACAATGTTTATGACATTCCCTTGTTGTAGTATAATGGATTGAAATGGCGTGTTAGGACAACTGTGTAGATGATTTGATTACTATGGCAAAGGTTAAGGGTACCATAATTGGGTTGTAAGTAAATGCCAAGTGAAGTGATGAAAAAGGAAATAACTTGATGTTTTAGAGATAAGAGTTGAAGTATAAGGATTAAAAGAACGATGAGATGAAGATAATAATAGCAATGGGAAGTTAAGAAAACTAAAGAGTAATAGAGACGCATATCAAGAGTGTGATTATTGAAGAATGGATCTTTAAGAGGTGAATTAAGGGATATATATATATATAATGTATAGTCACAAGAGAAAACTTAAAGGGAAATAATCTAAGAGCTTAAGAAAGAAATGAGGAGCAAGTAATCGGAGTAATTTCAAAAATCAAGCAACTCTCGAGGATAAAAGTTTTTTAAAGGGTAGAACAATAGAATGCTAAAAACAAAAAAAATCCTAAAAGAAAATCATTTTGAAAAAAGAAAGGCATTATTGTAATTTCGAAAAGGTCTTATATACCTTTCATCTAAAACCTTATCCCTTTTTGTTTAAAAGTCTAGCCATTTACATTAAACCTTCATTTTTTGGCTAATCCCTTTCTATTTTTAAACTCCTTAACCTCAACTACTTAAGCTTAAGCTCAAGAAATACCTACATTAACAAGTATTAAGGTAGGAAGGTGAAGGAAACACGTTCTAATTTATTCTTGGTGGGTTTTCATTGTTTTACTAAGGTTTTCTCAGATTTTGCGGCTAAAACAAATTTGAAACTCCTCAATGTCAACTTATTTCATGTAAGTCATGCATCAGTTGAATTTAAGGAGCTTTCTCATTCATTTCAAGTAATTACTCTTCATCTTTTCCCTTATTCTTCAAATTATAGTTGGTTTCTTAAAGTTTGTTGGTAGAAATGAGGTTTTAAGTAGGTATTTGATATGAAATTTGTAGTTTAGATGGTATAAAAATATATTATGTTGATGGGTTGGTGAGTATTCAAAGTGCACTTGAAGTAGGATTGAAGAAAAAATTAGATTCGAGTTGGTTTAAAAAGTGAATTCGAAGCTTTATTGTTATTGTGGTTTGAACTATAGTGATGGGTTCTAGTGAAATCATGGGGTTGGTTTACCCTATTAGAAGGTTGGTAAGAGATAGTCAGCTAGTTCCCCTTTAACCGTATAGTTAGTTCACTTCAAAAGGTTGAATCAAGTCTTAACCTGTTTCTTAAAGCGTATTTTATACTCTAAAACCATTTCTAAGCATCTTAAGTATTATAACTTATTTGCAAACATGTTTTTATAAAAAATCAAACTCCATTTTAAAACTTTCTTTCCTAAGCCTCTAAATCCCCTTTCCATGTATTTTAATCATTTCCTTCTTAAGCCTAGGTTTGATTTTTTTTCCCCTTTATTTAGTTATAGTTACTCTCAGAATCTTAGAATAAGATAAGAGTTTAGGAAGTCTTTAAGAAGCGTTATCCATAGACAAGTCAAGTTACTTAAGATATTTGAATTAGATTGATTAGAATGGAAGATTAAGATAAATTTATTGTTCTAACAAAGAAGTTGTTAGATTTGGGTTTCATGGTTGATTTAGGCTTTGTAATTGGTTCGGATTCAACTTTCTAAGAACGTGATGTATATATGATGGTTGTGCTTGTTAAGACAATACCAAATTAACTAAAATAATCTATATTCAACCTAAAAGTTGTTGATTGTTGATTGTTGATTGTCAATTGTCGATTGTCCTTATCTAGCTCATCTTAGGGGTTTATAGTGGCAAATCTTTAGGAGGCAAATACCGATCATATGTAAGGCTTCCCTAATAGACTTTTATGTGGACGATGCGACTAGAATTAGGTTCAAGGACTCTAGACTTTAAGCCTAAAAGATTATAGTGGAAAACTTGTATAATTATATATATACCTACATATGTATAAGATCATCGTAAGGAGAGATTATGGGCACTCCTTTTGTTGCTTGATAAAACTTTATTGTACCTATTTTCTAGGCATATTTTATATTATTTTTTATAGACTTTTAGAGCATTTTTAGTAAACTCAATGCTTAATTTGTTGATATTTTATCTAACTTTATATCACACTAATGTGTATTTTTTTTATCTTTTAATAGGAAAAATGTGTAGATTTAGAAAATATACATAAGTTAATCTAAAAAATCATTTGAAAAGCAAATAAAAGCCATGGGATGAAAAATATAAAAGATATAGTGAATTTTTCGAGCACATGTTTGGTATTCATATAGTCCACATTCCAAATCCATCATGCATGGAAGCAAATTCACCATGGTTAAAACTTAAGATCCATTTGTTTGCTATACATTCTAAGGCTAACATATGTCTAATAAGTTGAAGGTCAATTAGATGGCTCATGTTCAACAACAAATTTCAATTTGTCTAAGTCTTTTTAACATGAAGTCAATATCTTATGCTTCAATTGAAGTCAACATCCGTGTAAATTGGAGACCAGCTCATGTCACAAAGAATTGGAAATTGAAAATTGATGCTATGTTATATAGTTGAATTGAAAGATAGTTGCTACACCATAACTAAGTGCAAAGAATCAACCAAACCATTATTTTATTATAGAAAGTGAAGTAGTGTTGTCTTTTATGGGTAAGTACACGATATGCTTAGATGATTTAGGAGAATTGAAGATTCAATGATAGAAAGTTAGATGAGCCAAATTCCAAACCATGTCATCATTAAAACCCTAAACAATAATTCATGTACTATACATAGAAAAGGCCATGTAAAAACATTCAACTCCACATGTTCTACTAATTATTTATTCTTAGAAGATTAAAACTAGGGTTTTCAGACTTCTCTTGTTATTCCTTATTTCTTTATTTTCTTGATGTTTTAAATTAGTTCTTTTTAGTATTTAATGTAAGCCTTACAACTAACCATTCGAGATTTCGACCAGTTGAAAGACTTGATTGAACCTAAATTATAAAGTAAAATTAGAAATATTAGTAAAAATGACCCCGTAAACTTGAATTTAAGAAAATAAGCAATAAAATAAAAGACTATAAAAATTCCAAATTTTAAGTATATAACTCGTCATTTATCGAAAATGCGTAAAATGCATTTCAATAATTAACGAATCGCTAGAAATAAATTATATGTATACTAAAAATTATAAAATGACCTAAATAATATTTATGAATACTTATTTGTACTATATATGAATTTACATGTATGTAGAAATATGCGTAATTACTTAAAATATGTATAATGTGCTAAAGTTATACTAAATAATTAAAGAAAATTCATAATTAATTAAGGAAAAATAAAGAAAAATGAAGAAAATAAGGAATGATCCAGATATAGGTCATGGCAGCTGGGAAAAATAAGAAAAAAATGGGCTAATTAAATTAAGACAACACAAAAGTCAAAAATTAAGAGATAAGGTAATTGTCTTGTCCAATTATTGTGCATTAAATTGAGAGAAAAACCAAAGAAAAAAAAAAGAAAAGGAAAACTGTGCAGTTAGGGCCACAAAAGAGAACCCAGATCTGACTGGTAGCTGGAAGTGGATGACCACCACTACCACATGGTGGTGGCAATGCCCAGGTGGGCCGATACACCCATGGCCACCGACGGTGGCCGGAGCTACCCAAATCGGTGAGTTCGATTTCTAGCCCAATTTTGTGTAATTTTAAAAAAATAGTAAATATTCTTAGAAAATTATGAAACTTGTTATTCTGGAATATTTTTATATGTAGTTTTTAAGAAAAATATTATTTTGATGAAAATATGTCTCGTGATATGGGTTTCCTAAGAAATCATGCAAAACCGAGTATGTTTCGGTTTTGAAATAAATTACCTTAGGAGTGTAGTTTTGAACCCCAAATTTTTGTGTAGATTACTTAGATGATATAGAACAGTGCTATGAAGCCTGTTTTCAAAAATTAATTTTCAAAATTTTTAGATAATTTTTAGGCCCTAACATGAGGTATAAAATAGGTAATTTAGGGTTAATTACTGATTTAGTGAATAAATATGTGTTTTAGGATGTTGAAATCTGATGGAGTATTATACTTGTAACATTATACTTGTAGCATTTAGGGTGTTAGATGTTATTATTAGGTTAATTATGTAGTAAATAAGTAATATGGAAAAATAATACATTTTAAGTTAATTTTGTAAATTAGGGTAATTAGGTGAAAAATCTGACTTAGGATGAATTTAGACATTTTGAAATGATAATTGATGTTGGGAGATAGTAATTAGAGTAATAAAAATATTAGATGTGTATTATGTACATAATAGGTGATAATACATAATTATTCGAAATATAATAAATAGAAAATATTAGCATAAAAATTGATATTATGATAAAAATAAAAATATACAATAAATCTGATAGGAAACTCGCATTTATGTAATTATATGAAAAATGTAAAAAATTTCTCACATCAAGAGTGAATTCGGTACACTAATATGAATTTAAGTGTACCGAGTGAAATAAAATACTGACTAGGGGTAATGATAATATTTAGGAGATCGTGAAGTAATGTGATTAATTTCACATTATGAGTTGAAACGAATTTCTAGGATTCGAGTATAAAACAATACTGAGAAATCGAATTAGAATCTAATTTAGAAATTGATGCGGAAACCGAAACCGAACCCGAACCTAACCCTAAACCTATAATAATTGTAAAAGACTTAAGACCTAGATAATTAGGCATATTAAACTCTAAACAACACATAACAATAAGCGTTATAGGATAAAATGAACTTGTAATAGTAATATGAAAAACTGAAACCATGTTTGTGTTATAGAGATGATCAGCGATGGCTTGAGCAAGTCGGACCTCGAGTGAATGAGCAAAGAGTCGAGATAAGTTGGGATTAATACGATGCTGTATTTTGGAGCCTTAAGATTATACTTGGTTGTGCTTGGTTGTGCTTGTTAGATAGTTGGATGTGTGCATGTGCTTGATTATGGGTGATGCTATGATTCTGTTTATTGCTCTGGCATGTATTGTATAATTTGTATGAAATGATTGATCACCCTAAACTGGACTTAATCAAATATACGACCAGTAATTATAATCGGACATGCATGGCAACCCATTAGGAGAACTTACGACTCTCCGGCCAAATATCGACCCCTTCAAAAGGGATAGCACAAGATTGCATTTGGTCCCTTCTTCATCCTTAACTGAACTAAGTGACAGGAGAGGAGGTCGCGGCGAGGGTGAAGTCAATGGTTCAAAGGTAGTCGTGGGAGGAGCGAGGTCTCCATTGCACAAGCCCGGGTTTGGTCGTGAGCTGTTGCATTAATGGCACTCCTCAACCCGGATTAGAGCGGGCACAATTTCTTTAATCTCACGACGGACCGAACAACGTCGTGCGATGGCATTTGCTTGCACATGCATTACACCTAATAAGTTGATTGAAAACCTTATTGTGTTTATGGTATAGTTTTAAATTCTCCATCCTAACTTACTGAACTGTGGTTGCTCACATCCTTATAGACGTCGTGCAGGTGCTGGCTAAGAAGCGGCAAACAACTACTCTAAAGCTAGCAACTGCTGGATCCTATGGAATAAGGAAAAATACTAGAAAATCAACACATATGTTATTACTTTTCATTTCTAATTAATGTAATAACTGAATTATAGTGATTATATATAACTTTTCTCACTTTCTTAGATAAATGAATTATTTTAATTACAAACTATTTACTTCAAAACGGGTTAGTCATAGACACTTTGTGTAGATCAGGTCTAAGATAGCAGTTGTAAGGCTAACTTCTATCTTAGGATGGTTTACACGGCGGGACTGTTACGACTCTACCGCTTCGGGACGTGACATTTAATTATTGTAAAATCTAGTTTCCTATGTAATTAATTAATTTTCTTTTCTTTCCAACCTATGATTTCTCATTGACCACAATCTAATTGTGTGTTCTTATAGGGTTTCAATTGATAATTGTTGGCTTATTAATTCAATTTATCTTATTTCGCATATAGAGATTGGGAAATCCTAATGTGAATAGATATAGCATAATTAGAAAGAGTTAGTATAGATCTAAAAATAAGTTGTATGATTTCTCTAGATTATGGTGAAATCTATTAATGAAATTTATAAAGTATAACACGATCTTGATATATGCTATCAAGGAAAGAATTCTGGTAGGTATATGTGAGATTAAGAGGTAGTAGTCTCGAGAGAAATATTAACTTAATCAAGGAATTTTTATGATCCAATTAACTAGGATGAGATTGAAAGATTGCGTGGTCATTTTACGGGGATCAATGGTTAAATACTAGATGATGCATTCATAGTTAATTTTAATTATATTTTATTTTATTACTTATTGTTTGTTTATTTTAATTAGGTTAATGTAGATTAGTTGCTTTTAAATGAATCGAATCGAATTTATTAGGTTAGATATTATAAAAAGGATGAAGTACTAGTAATCACATTAGTCTTTAAAGGATCAACACTTGGACTCAAATTTGCTACACTATAAAATTGATAAGTACAATTGCCTATACCATTGCTTGCAAGCCTAAATCTAAGATAATCAACTGTTGAATGCCTAATTGGCATTACATGCATGTTTTTGATCTGTTTGAGATCCATGTGTACGTATGCTTTACATACTGAATTTTAGCTCTTTCTTTTATTTTTAAAGCTATAAGTATTCTTGTTAAGTTAGCTGCTTAAGTCAAGCATGAGAATAGTTATCACAAGGTTAGAAAAAACAGGCACCTACTTTTGTATTATGCTAAATTATGGAATTGATGTTGAGTGAAATTATTAAAAGGTTTTGTTGTTGTCGAGTTAAAAATCTTGTAATGTATAATCGTGGTTAGAAAAACCCGTGAATCATTTTGAATTATTACAATTGGAGAATGGTTCTTAACACAGGTAATTTTGGATATTGTTCTAATGTTTTAGAGCCTTATTATGCCATTAAAAACTAAAGTCACATAACGATTTATAAAACCTTTAGTTTTTAAGGCATTACAAAAATTGCTTTAGAATTGGATAAAGGAAATATAGGATTTTTCCTTATTCATCTTTTTTAGATCGTATCATCTGCGATCATAAGCTTAAAAAAAAAAAAAAAAAAAGGTTGACTCCAAGCATTACGTAAGTATATTTGAAATGAGGAATTATGTATACTAACGTATGTCTTGCAACTAAAGTAAAATAAGGTACTACATATAAGATAAGTGGTTGAGCACATGTTTTGTAAATTAGAGGATATAGATTTAATTTCCATAATAGCTATTTTACATCTTCTATAATGCATTTAAATTTATATTGCTTGAACGTCAATTTATTTTAATTTTTCTTTACTTTTTTTTTTTATAGTAATCAATAACATTAATTAATTAATTATATTTTTTTCGGTTTTTTTTTTATTTATTGATAGTATATCTTTAGATTTTTGTAAAATACATGACTTTATAGTGATGTCATAAAATATTTCAAAAATATAAATAACGCCTTATTTTTATAATTTTAGGAAAAGGAACTCAAGAAAAAACATTTCCTCCTAATCATGTAGCGATGCATCTCAATTCTGCTGAACCGGTACCAAAATTTCTCCATCATATAAACTACTATATACAGCAAGCTAAAATGTCCTTTTCAGAGTTAGGAGGGAAATTTAATAACTAGTCAATAGCAACCAAAGTCCAAACACCTTCAAGAACCCTAGTCATGCCACCGACGATCTCTAAATAATATTCCATCGTGGAGCCACAACGACTTTGTCATTTTAATCCTAATAATGAGAAATTATTGACTCCAAGCTTCACATTTCGTTAGAAACGCTATAGAAACAATGAAATTCTGTTCTGAAAACCAGTTTTTTAAGCAAGGAAGGAAATGTATCGTGAAATATTGATTCTGGAAAATCTAGTTTCGATTATTTGACGGATTTTCATATACTTAGCAATGTCGTCTGTTGTGCAACTCCCTGGTTCATCTTCGTTGCAAGAGAAACCTTCACCCAGAATCCAAATCGTATCAGAAACGGTGTCACGCCAACTACTTAAGAAATTTTGCGATGTGCCGGAGTACGGTTTTGATTACGAGCAAAGCGGCCTGTGGTCGTCGTTGACACAAAATACGATCGATGCTAGAAGCCAGAGAAAACGCACTTCTTCTTGTCTTAGAGTACGTACTGCAGCTGCGTTTCTTTAGCATTCTCTTGCATACATTTACATGTGACCAGCCTCTTCTTTTTAGGTCGTTCTAACTAGTTTTAATTTTGTTGTAGATATTGTGTTGCATGTAAAAGTTGGTCAAGGAATGTCGAAGTTGTTGCCAATCTCATCTACATGTCTATCTAGAAAGATGGTTATATGGATGAAGTAAAAAACTAATAATTCATGCAGTGCCTCCAATCGATGCGACAATTAGGGTTTAGAAAAAAATTTTCAAGAGGCAATAATAATGTTAGTTTCATCTCTCGCCCCATGGTTCACTATATATATTTTCTTTTTATAAATATAACAGTGTATTTTTACTATTTTAGTGTGTTATTTAGAGTTCAGCATAAAGTTTTCTTGCTGATGATGTATAAAGTTCTTAATATTGTTTAACAATTTCAATTTTTTTCAATTAGAAAATGATGTTATGTTGCACCATGATATACCAATAGAGTACCATAAATATGTGCGAAAAATATAATAAATAACTTTTTACTATCATGGAATAATAATAACGATACTGTATAAATCAATTCTGATCCGTTCTATGACTATCCATATGTATACTTTTTCCTAAATCCTCAAATTTACGATATTTGTTAGATTAACATATTTAAATGTTATATCTGGAAGGTAATGACCAGCAAGCACATTATTCGTATTTTTTCCATGTGATTTACTTTATTACGTTCTTGTAAAGTGTACTATATATAGATATATCTAGAGGGAAAAAAGATAAATAAAGCTTGGGAATTGGGAAAACCCGATTGGATAAATAATAAGTCATTGAATTTTTTTCATTTTTATTTCCTCATCAGTTAATAAAGTACATCAAAAAATACAAATACATAGATATATATTACCCGTATAATAAGCCAATAGACTGGGGGTCAAAAAATTACTACTAGAAAACGAACACATCTTTCATATAAAAATAATTGATAGGATAAAATCGAAAGACATCGGGGGCGGGGAAAAAGAAAAGGAACGGATGCCAAGAACTACACGGTTTGGGCTTGGCCTTGGGCTTGGGTTTGATGGGTGAAATAGAAAAGCTTCATTTTGCATTCGTGATGATGGATCCAAAGCTTGATACGTGGAGGAGAATTATTGACTTTTTGACAACTTAACATCACCCTGTAGGTCCGAATAGTACCTATGATTTGGATATAATTATATTATTTTAACAGGGAATACAATTATATTATTACTAACAAGTAATAATTACTAATAATAATTTCAATATAATTTTAAAAAAGAAGAAAAAGAAAGACTCTAGTATAGATAAGTTAATCATCATAATCCAACTAAATGTTGTCTCCATGCAATTAAAAGGTCTTGGAGATCAATAATCAACTAATGTAATAATTATAAGTTCTTATAAGTAAATTGAGTCCCTTATCAAGCTATTGGCTTGCTCCTTTCCATGATAGAAAAAAAAAAGTTTTAATATTACTAACACATTACATAAGTGAATTATTGGTATAAAAGTACCAATAAGATTCCAATATATAAATACACAAAATAATAGGCTTTTAAAATTTATACAATATCATTGATACTAGAACACCGTTTATCTAAAGACATAGCATACTAATACTAATGAATCATTTCTCCCTCCCATGACATTCATCCTACACTCTTTAGGATTACAACCATACTATTCTTCCGGATAAAAATCAAAGCACAAGATGTTAAAAGTCCAACAAGATAGCAATAAAGCCTAGTTAATAAGCTTCTCATCATATCATCATATAATGTAGTGTTACATTCCTTGCCCTTAGAAGTGTGGCCCTACATTGATAGTTAGTCCATATGTGCAACCCTTTTTTGGCTAAATATGTATACAACCCTTCATTAAGTGAATTGTACCCAATAACCATCTCCTTACAATTACCCAATCAGATGCAGTTATATCAATACCCAACTTGCCTATTTAGAGCCTCTAATAAGCAAGTGAATCTCAATGCAAATGTTGAGAGACATTTTGTCCCAATATTCAATCCCTATAAAGCCATTGGTAGCCAAAGTATCCAAACCCTAATTGGGCAATTGGTAGTAACTCTTCCATTTTTTTACTTAGACCTTCTTCAACACTCAATTTGCAGAGGCTATAAGCAGGTTAAGTAGGCATGATATAAAGTAAAGTTTAAGTTCGAGTTCGAGTTTGAACTTAACTTCAAGTTTGAGTTCAAATCAAAATTTTAAAATGCAAATTCAACTTTAAGTTTGAGCTCAATTTAAAATTTCAAAATGCGAACCCAATTCCAATTTGATTGAGTATGGAATTTGAGTTGAAACTTGATTTGAAGTGGTGCTCACAAGCTCAAACTCATCTTGTTTAAGCTTGTTGAAACTTAATTTATTTAAAAATATATTTCTTATTTTAATCTTAATAATTATTAATATTCGAACTCAAATTATATTTCGTTTGAACTCAATTGAACTTGTAAATTAGTTAAGTTTAACATTATGATGCACAAGCTCAACCCAATTGATTACTCAAGTTAGTCAAGCTCGAACTTAATTCATCTCTTCTTACGTTAAAGTCGAGTAAGTATCAAACCAACCTTAAATAATTTATGAGTAGTTTAACTCATTTATAACCTCACTTTGAACGGTAACCAAAAACTGCCTCATCATAACACCTTGATCTAAAGTAGCATATCTGCTTTTGCATTCGTTCTTAACAAATATATTACTTATCAAACTCTATTACTTAAACTTTCTTTATTAAACTAATTTGGTCCCTAAATCAAACCATTCCTCAATTAACTATACAAATCATTACTATTATTATTATTTTTGGCCAACAAACTCAAATTATTGAACTTACCTCTTTGATCAATCAATTCCAAAAGAAAACACGAGTTTAGATATTAACACTCAGCTATATTCGCAAAGGGCAAAGTGGATTTGGGATGTTCTTATGCCATCACATAACATCTACGGAAATCTATGTGACAAGTTTCTTTGAATTTTCAAAATCAAATTCTCGACCTTACACACTGATGTGATCAAACCCGCGTTTAAGACCCAAAGTTAATGACTTACGAAAATGAGAACTTAGGAATGAGCCAAGAAAAACTAAATCCAACAAGCGATTCGAGCTAAAAAGGCTTGATTTCAGCCTTACCAACTGAAGGATAGCCCAGCTACCATCCAAACAGTAACCCCAAGCACCTTATTAACTAAATGTACCATGCTACCCATTCGAACTATAGCTATGCTACCATCCAAGCAATAGACCCTGGTAGACGAATTACGGAGCAAACATTACTTATTTTCATTTTATAAACCTTGCACTTATTTATCGTTATACGGTTGAACCGTGTGATGACTTTAAGTACGGTTTATTTTCATGAAACTTTTTATCATGTATTCTCTCGAAGTTCAAAAATCATCTTGAGTCTGATTACTGAGTGTTTAAGGACCTCTTTCCTTAGTTCATATCAATCTTTTATTAATTATGACGAACCCATTATTTAAGAATCAAAAGTAATATTGAACCATATTGCATTCACTAGTATAAAAGAAACATCGATTGTTTATGAAAGAGACTTTGCCATCTTTTGTCCTTAATAGAAATTCTTATTTGCGGACATAATTGCAATATGTACCTACTTTAAGTAACTGGTTCACTTTGTTTAATAAGGATATCCCTGTAAAGCAGAAATGGTGGCAAGCTAGGCTAATTGATTTTTGCATAAAATTTCGTATACATGACCTGTACATGTTCCATTCCATGTGGATTCGTTCTTCTATCTTTAAAATTTAACATTTAAACCTCAAAATCTTCAAAAGAAAAATGCTACATAACCATTTTACCTCTAAAAATAATCAAAAATGAAAAAAAAAAATAAACATTAGGAGCAACAAAATATTCAAAATCTAAAAAACATTAAAAAAAAAGGATTTTTTTTTATCATATGTAATTTTTTACTTTAATAGTTTTTTGTTATTATATCTAATATCAAAATATTAAAATAAGATTTGAAAGTAAGTTTAATAAAGATTTAAAGATCTAAAGGTTCGGTTTCAAAAACAATAGAATTAAGCGAATATAGAACAAATATAACAAAATTGTATCTACATTAATTATATGGACACTTGCAAAGTTTACTCAATAAGAGAGAATAAATAATATTTGAAACACAAGAGACAGGCCTATGTATTAAAACAGTATAAAGGTTTTATTTAACACCTTAACAATATCCATTTGCGCATTTGTACAAAGAGTCGGTGAAGGAGGGAAATCAAAGGTCACATTCACCAAGTTGACATTAATATAAAATTGTCGTTTAAAATCGAAACCACGTCCGGAAGAGCCATAGTTGTACGATGTTTCTTATTACAAGGATTTGGTAGCCATAACATATCTTATTATATTGTTGTCGGGACGTGACTTCAACACTACTAAACTTCGATGAAATCAGAAATGGGTTACACACACACACACTAGAAGCTTGTTTTAATTAAACCTATAAACTAGATTTAAATAAGTGAATGATTTAAAAGTAGACTTGCTCGTTTGTCTTGCCCGTTGGAAGTAAAGTAGCGCGAGAACTCAACATCAATTGACGTAATAATGACTCCTCTGCGCTAAGTCTGGAAATTTGCTAAATCGGAATGGAAAGAGATTGGCTTGAGAATCTTCCTAGCTCAATCCGAGCACCGATCCAAAGAGAGAATTATAAGGAAGAGAAGGCGTGATTGTTTGTATGTGAAAATAGGGAATAGATATTTCAAATGCTACAAATTTGGAATTCACATTTTTTTTTTCGATGGTTGGATTCCAATTCAAATGTTGGTGGTTGGAGATAACCTACATAAGTAACAAACACAAGCTAAGAATAGGTACAAGAGGTGATTCCAACGTAACCACTACTATACTCAAGTCGATAAAGGTTTTCAAGAGGGATAATGTGTAAAGAATATCAAAGAGTATAAATTTACTCAATATCAAACTCATAACCTTAGTATTTATGGTCGTATGAGTGTGCTACATAAGAAAGGTGAATCACGATCCAAGATACGTTGTTAATTTGTTGAAAGATATGCTAGAGAGAATATTAAGAGTTTTCATTAACTACCTATAAGCATGTGCAAACTTCTCAAGAGGTCAGCTGAGTTATGGGAGTGCAGATGGAAGCCCAACAAGTTCATTCATCATAAGAAAGACTTGCCATAGGTAGTAGTCAAAGTTAACCAAACTAGATAAGGCTTGGCTTGGCTCATGTGGGATTGGTTTGGCATGAGAAGCCCGGTCAAAGGTCTAGAAAAGTGGAACTAGGCTTAAGGTCTATATCCGAAATAGTCTATCAATAATTACATCATAGTTTGCATTTAAATGTAGGATAAATGTTACAACACATAATTCATATATCAATGTGTGTGTATGTACACGCACGTGTAACGGTCCGTGTTTTGGAGTGACGAGGGGTGTTCAAGTTAGGGCGTTCAACTTAGGGCTTAATGTGAAGAGAGTAGCGTCAGTTAACCGTTTGTTCGTAGGATTGAATAGTCTCTCGAGGCAGGGTTGGCTACCTGTGAGCAAACTGGTCAAGAGTTGATACCGTTCTCCTGATAATGGCCATGGTAGGCCAAAACCAGTTGAGAAGTTGGACATCCACTGTTATAAGGAGGACGATGACAATGCCAGTCAGCACTCCTAAAGCTGGAGGGTCTTGGAACAGTCTTGAGAAGACAGGAAGGGAAAGGCTGGCTTGCCCTTCATAATCAAAGATAATACATGAGGCAAAGGAGGATCAAGTGCCGCACGAGCACTTATGGAGGGAGTTAACCTCCCATCATGTAACAAGTAATATCGGAGTTAAAAGTTCTAGCCTAATGGAAACACCTAAATGCTACCCAGTATGCTATATGGAAAAGGGTAGTTTTTGTTGACAACTTGGCTCATGTGAATGAAGCTAAAAAAGAAGAGCGACCATTAAGTGGAGAGCATCGTTGCTAAAAGGGGCAGCTGTGCCATGAGCAGTATTATAATAAGAATCTACCCGAATCATAAGAAATGAAAATGTGAACTTCAAAGGATAGACCTTACCATTGGACTACTTAACAAGAGGCGATCTCAGAGAATGAGAGAAGAGGGCAAAGGAATACCTTTGGAAAATGATGGGAATCAACCCGTAACTATCTCCTAGCCAAGGCTGACCTATCCCAAGCGGACGCTGACCCTCCAGAAGAAGACGCCGATCTGTTCTAACCCAAAGCCAAACAGCTTTTGCTAAGGCCAAGCAAATGATAAAAGACCAAAGGGAAGAAAGGAAGCCACTTGACATCAAGTATGTTGTCTGTTGAGAAGCTGAGAGATTACACAGCTGAGGACTCGGGACCAAAGAACCACTCGGCACAATCTTAAGAGATTAGTGCAAACTAATTCTAACACTTGACAGTTATGAGTTGACATTTCTGGTGTCTCGGCCAAGCATTGTGAGACTTCAGGAGCTTTTCCTCGAACACGGACATCCAACTGTCAACTACATCCAGTTTGGATCCTATTCATTCCAAGACAGGTTGAGTGACTGCATGTCGACCTTTATTAAACGCATGGTTTTATATTGTTGTGTATGTTTTTCTTTATTTTATGTATGGGCCCAATTCTTTAAAGTTTAAGGCCTTATACATTATTTCTAGTTTTTTCACTAAGGTTTAGGACTTGCTATAAGTAGCAACATCTGTAAACATTAAAAATAGATGAAAATAGATAGAAAAGTATATTTTTGCATTTTAGAATCTAAGTAAGGCTACTCTTGAGCTAACATTTGTCAGATTATCAAATGTAGATCAAACTCTTTAATCTCTCACACATTCTTATCGATCTTGTTCTTAAGATTGTGGTAAACCCCTTCATTTGAGCCGGTTAGTGAGTTGTATCTAACCTTCATTTGAGTCCTGAGCTACATTTAGCGTTCATGAGTTGTATCGAATCTTATCTTGAGCTCATACCCCAGATACTGTCTATGTCCTAGTAAGTTATATCTATTCACATTCACCATCAAACCCACCTGTTCTTCGTACTTATTTTGAATCCCGAGTACCCATTTCAGGTTTTCGAGATCCACTACCATTGATCCTTATCATCTTTAGTATTAGAGCTTTAGGGAGACGTGTCGTAGTGTTCTTCAAAGTTTGTTTAGCCACTAGAACATCTATTCATCATCATTCTATAATATAGTATATTGTTCGTATTTCTAATAGTCCTAGTATTATGCTGTAGTTGAGTCTAATAACATTAATTTTAGTAGTTGATTATAGTTGTTGTGGAAGTGTTTGTTAGTAGTGGTAGCTACAAAAGCCAAGTAGTAGTAGCTACAAAAGCCAAGTAGTGGTTGTTTTTGGGTTACTATAATTGTGTTTTGTTGTTTGTTCAACTTTTTGGAAAATTACTATATGAACAAGAATATTGGAGAATAGTGTCAACAACAAAGGTGACAGTCCTCGCGGAAGTTTGAGACGACATATCGATAACTTGGAATATCATATTCAAAATCTCATTAACTCTATCCAAAAACTCACTGGACTAGTCAGAGGCTGCAGACGTGATGGCTAAGAAGAGAAAAAGGAGCAAACACCTACCAGTAGAAGTGGTTCAAATGAACTTGACAACGATGAGCAACAACTGACAAGAGCTATCAAGTTGAAAGGAAGAGAAAACCAACCAATGTTGAGAAGAGGTAATGATAGGAGTATTGACTCCAAGTTGAACGAAAGAGCTAGAAGAAGAAAGCCAATGTCGATAAGGGACATAGTCGAGTAGAGCTCTAATAAGAGTGGTTGATCCGAAGTGAACCAACCAACTCAGAATGCAAGGGATGAACCCCGAACACCCGGTCGAAGACTTAATAATATAAAGCTTAAGTTGCCAACCTTTAGTAGAAGTAGCCGACCTAAAAAGTTCCTTGACTAGGTTCCCTGAGTTGAGAAGTTGTTTAAGTGCTACAAGTGTAATGATCGAACAAAGGTTAAGTAGGCTTCATTATCCCTTGTTGAATATGTAAGCCTTTGGTGGGATAAGTTAGTTGCCAAGCGAGATGCTGAAGAAGAGGAGCCGATCAAAACTTAGAGGCTTATGAAATGATTGATGAATTAGCACTTTGTGTCAACCTACTTCGAGTAACAGATGCTCCATGCATTCCAGCACCTAAGATAAGGTCAAAATGCTATTAAAGAGTATTTACAAGAGCTTAAAACCTTGATGACAAAATGTAAGATTGCCGAGCTACAAGACTGCACCATTGCTAGGTTCTTAAGTGGACTCTGAGATGATATTGCAGACATAGTTAAATTGTAACCATTCAACTCTCTAGACGAGCTAATCTATTTAGCATTAAGAGTAGAAAGACAGAGGAGGAGGAGGAGGCATCTGAGGCCAAGTAGCCAACCTCAACAAGGTAGCCTCGAGCATGAAAGGAATGCCAAGAGAAAAGGGTTAGAGAAGAAGATGGAGAGAGGCGAGCTTAACCAACCTATCCATTCTGAGAAC
Organism: Lumnitzera racemosa; assembly: GCA_024138005.1. Taxonomy (NCBI): domain Eukaryota; kingdom Viridiplantae; phylum Streptophyta; class Magnoliopsida; order Myrtales; family Combretaceae; genus Lumnitzera; species Lumnitzera racemosa. The sequence goes on from JAMXBC010000011.1 coordinate 87,312,045, forward strand.
AAGATTGTCGAGAAAAAAAAGGCACTCGACAACAAAGCCCAAGATGTAAAATGCTTCAAATACTTAAGCTACCGACACATTGCGTCCCAATGCCTAAATAAGAGGGCTATGGTCTTAAAGGGCAAAGGCTCGAGGCTTAAATCGAGAGTCAAAGTAACAAAAGTTCAGAAGACTAATTGATAGAAGAAGATATGTATGTTGAAGACCTAAATAAACTCTTAGCTATAGTAACACGAGTTGACCTAAATACAGATCCTAAACAAAGGGAAAAGTTATTTCATATGCGGTGCCTAGTGAATGGGAAGACTTGTTCCCCAGTTACCGACGGAGGTAGCTACACCAATAACGTCTTTAGCAAGTTAATTGAAAAAATAAAATTCCCGACCTACCCGCACACCTAACCTTGTGGATTGAAGTGGTTTAATAACAAAGGTATGGTCCATGTACATAAGCGAGCTCGAATTACATTCAAAGCAAGACAATACGAGGACGAGATTGACTTCGATGTGGTCCCAATAAATGCCACAAATTTACTTCTTGGCTGAGCATGGGAGTATGATCGAAAAGTAATCCATGACGGCTTCCTCAACACTTACACTTTTCGAAAAGATAGGAAGAGCTATTGCTTAACCCCTATGAGCGTTGAGAAACTCCAAAGACATTCGGCACCCATGGTAAAGTGAAGAAGGAAGAGGATTTTATTCGGCATCCTAACCTATGCTCAACGCTTAACGTCGAAGATGACTTCCTTTCAGATCCGCGGTAATAATGAGAATCAACCCATGACTATCTCCTAGCCGAGGCCGACCTATCCTAATCCAACACCGACCCTCCAAAAGAAGAAGCTGATTTGTTCTAACCCAAGGCTGAACAACTTTTGCTAAGGCCAAGCAAATGACTAAAGACCGAGGGGAAGAAATGAAGCCACTTGGCATCAAGTTTGTCATCTTTCAAGAAGCCGAGAGATCACATAGCCGAGGACTCAAGACCAAAGAACCACTCAACACGGCCTTGAAAGACTAATGTTAATTAATTTTAGCACTCGGCAATTATGGGCCAACCTTTCTAATGTCTTAGCTAAGCAATGCGAGACTTCTGGAGCTCCTCCTCGAACTCAGACAGCCAACTGTCGACTACGCCCAATTCGGATCCTACTCCTTCTAAGACAAGCTTAGTGATTGCATGCCGACCTCAATTAAACGTACAATTTTGTATTCTTATATATGTTTTTATTTATTTTATTTATGGGCTCAATTCTTTAGAATTTAAGACCTTCTACATTATTTACAGTTTTATAATTAGGATTTAAAACTTGTCATAAATAGTAATATCTGTAAACATCATAGATAAACGAAAATAGACAGAAAAGTATATTCCTGCGTTTTGGAATCTTTCCCCTTTTAAGCAAGGCTACTCTTGAGCTAGTATTTATCGGATTATTAAGTGTAGATCAAACTCTTTAATCTCTCCCATGTTCTTATAGATCTTGTCCTCAAGATTATGGCGAACCCTTTCATTTGAGCCTGGTTAATGAGTTACATCTAACCCTTTTTTAAGTCCTGAGCAACATTTAGTGATTGTGAGTTGTATTGAACCCTATTTCGAGCTCATACCCCTAATAATGTTTGTGTCTTGGTGAGTTATATCTATTCACATTCACCATCAAACCCTCCCGTTCTTTGCACACATTTTGAATCCCGAGTACCCATTCCGCGTTTTCGAGATCCACTGCCGTTAGTCCTTATCAGAAGCCCTAAAGTCTTAGTAGAGGTGATCTTAGCATGGAGTTGGGCAATGGAAGAATAGGGTTAATGATCTCAAGGGGAAGAGTAATGGCAAAGAGTTGGCCCCACAAGGAGGGCATTGTGGATTAAGGTAGGGAAGAATGTCACAGTCCGCGTTTTAGAGTGACGAAGGGGTATTCAACTTGGGGCTTAATATGAAGCGAGTGGTGTTAGCCGACGGTTTGTTCGTAAGGTTGGGTAGTCTCTCAAAGTGAGGTTGGCTACCCGTAAGCAAACTGGTCGGGAGTTAATGTCGCTTTCCTGATGATGGCAATGGCAGGTCGAAACCAGTTAGGAAGTTGGATGTCCCTTATCATATGAAGGACGATGATAATGCCAATTGGCACTCCTAAAGCTAAAGGGTCTTGGAATAGTCCAGAAAAGACAAGAAGGAAAAGTCCAGCTTGCCCTCCATAATTAAAGAAGATACATGAAGCAAAGAAGGGTCAAGCGCCATACAAGCACTTGTGGAGGGGTTAAACCTCCCATCCTGTGACAAGTGGTATCAAAGCTAAAAGTTCTGGCCCAATAAAGCTACCTAAATGCTACCTAGTGTGCTATATGGGAAAGGGTAGTCCTTATTAACAACTGAACTCATGTAGATGAAGCTCAAGAGGGAGCGTCCACCAAGTAGAGAGCATCATTGCTAGAAAGAGTAGCTGTATCATGAGCAGCATTGTAACAAGAGTCTGCCTAAAAGTTAAGGAAAAGTAAAAATGTACTTCAAAGGGTAAACCCTACCATTGAGCCACTCAACAAGAGAGGATCTTAGAGGAAAAGAAGAGAAGGTAAAGGAAAGGGAATGCTTGTGGAAGCCTTGGTGTCCTAGTGATGATGATCTTGGCATAGAGTTGGGCAATAGAGGAATAGGGTCGATGATCTCAAAGGGAAGGGAAATGGCAAAAAGTTAGCCCCATGACGAGGACGTCGTGGATTTAGGTAGGGGAGAATGTTATGTCTGTGTTTTGGAGTAATGAAGGGGCGTTCAACTTAAGGCTTAATGTGAAGCAAGTGGCATTAGTTAGCGATTTGTTCGGAGGGTTAGGTAGTCTTTCAAGATAGGGTTAGCCACCTGTAAGCAAATTGGTCGGGAACTAATATCGCTCTCCTGATGATGCCCATGGTAAGTCGAAACCAATTAAGAAGTTAGATGTCCCCTATCGTAAGGAGGACAGTGACAATGCCATTCGACACTCCTAAAGTTAGAGGGTCTTAGAACAGTCCTAAGGAGACAGAAAGGAAAAGGCTGACTCGCCCTCTATAATTAAAGAAAATACATGAAGTAAAGGAGGGTTGAGCGCCACACGAACACTTGTAGAAGGGTTAAACCTTCCGTCCCGTAACAAGTGGTATTAGAGCTAAAATTTTTAGCCTAGTAGAGCTACCTAAATGTTATCCAGTGTGTTATATGGGAAAGGGTAGTCCTTGTTAACAATTAAGCTCATAAAGATGAAGCTAAAGAGGGAGCGGCCACTAGGTGGAGGGCATCGTTACCAGAAGTTGTTATATTGTGATCAACATTGTAACAAAAGTTTACCCAAAAGTTAAAGAAAAGTAAAAAATGTAGTTTAAAGAGTAAACCCTACCATTGGGCTACTCAACAAGAGACAATCTCAAAGGATAAGAAGAGAGGGTAAGGGAAAGGGAAAGGGAATGCCTGTGGAAGCGCTGGTGTCCTAGCGATGATGATCTTGGCATAGAGTTGGGCAATAGAGGAATAGGGTTGGTGATCTCAAGGGAAAGGGTAATGGCGAAGAGTTAGCCCCACGATGAGGGCGTCGTTGATTTAGGTGGAGGAGAATATCATGGTCTGTGTTTTGGAGTAATAAGGGGGTGTTCAACATGGGGCTTAATGTGAAGCAAGTGGCATTAGTTGATGGTTTATTCGTAGGGTTAGGTAGTCTTTCAAGACGGGGTTAGCCACCTATAAGCAAATTAGTTGGGAGCTAATGCCGCTCTCCTAATGATGCCCATGGCAAGCCAAAACTAATTGAGAAGTTAGACATCCCCTATCGTAAGGAGAACGGTGACAATGCCAATCGATACTCCTAAAGCTAGAGGGTCTTAGAACAGTTCTGGGGAGATGGAAAGGAAACGGCTGGCTCGCCCTCCATAATCAAAGATAATACATTAAGTAAAAAAGGGTCGAGTGCTACACGGGCACTTATGGAGGAGGGTAACCTCCCATACCATGACATACGCACATGTGTATATATGTATGTGCCAGTATATCTGTATATGTTATATATGTATGTGTGTGTATGCACCACAACTGGAAATACAAGATGTTCTTGTGACTAAGCTAATACATTTATAATTTGTTGAGTTAAGATTACCTTAGTTGCACCATATCTTATAAGTATAATTTATTCTTAATTTGCACCACTTAATAATATGTATCCTTTATAACTAGAAGCTTAAATCTGTCATCTCTATTATAATTATCCATATGAAAAAAAATAAAATGGAGGATGAACATAATTATAAGTAAAATATACTATAAAGTTAGAAATAATATACTTTTCCATGCTCATGTCTGCTTCTAATCTTGTTAAATTTAAGTTTGGGTCCATTATGCTCTTGCTATGGTTTTAGTTTATTTAAGATCTCTTAAAAGGACAAAACCTACCCAACTGATGAGTATAGTAAATCTCTTAAAAAGAATAAAAAAAATTCATGTAAAGGATGAAAATAAGAATAAAAGAAAATAGCAAATACAACAAAAGTTGATATTGGTAATACATATTTAAGTCTAAATATTTTCCAATCATTTCTAATTTTACAAGTACTTTATATTGTCAATATAGAAATCAATCCTAAATTAAAGTTAATATCATCTCCATCTTTGTTTGATTCTTCACATCTATATTGCATTTCGCTCCAATCACATGTTTGAACTTCTATATTATTCAAAAAAATCTTTAGTATGATAGAATTGCTATCATATAAATATCAAGAATTGAATAAAAACAAATAAATTATTACTTTAACCTAACATGTATGAGTAGCATCAAATAAACTGACACTAATATGATTGAAATGCAAATCCTACAGGTACTTATATAATTTTATTTGTATGTACAAAATATTTAAATTATGAAATGGAAATAACCTCTAAACTTAGTTAGTTTGTTGTTTTTCTTTCTTATTATTTCATATAAGATGGTAATAATGCCTTATTTATATTTTATTCTTTCCTAATAAAATAACGAAAATGACTATTACTCCACTTAAACAAGAGAATACTAACTCAACAATAATTAATATATATTAATTACTTAATTGTAAATATGACAAGAAAAAGGTGAAAAGTTAGCAAAAAAAATAAAATAATAAGAAAAGAATAGAGTCCGGTAAGTCTAAGATCTAACATGGGTCGTCAGTAAACCCTTTTTCTTGAGATTTGAGCATACCTAATTAGTAGTTTTAAGTAATGTTATTAGACCCAGATTGAAACGTTGACTCAAAAATGAGAATGAGTCTAGTGTTAAGAGGATCAAATTAGGATCAAAAACAAGATCAAACGGGAAAAATATTATAACATAATTCATATTCATTTATAAAATAATAAAATTATCCACGTTCTTGAGATTTAAAAGTTCTAAACTTTTATATTTGTTTTTCTTATATCTATATTTATTTTCTTTTTAGTAAATGGACGCATTTTCTAAAGAAGAACAGAAGAAAATAATATATTCTAACCTTGTAAACCTAGTTGAGTCCTATAACAATTAGGTTGGATCAAGCGTGTTAACTAAGTTTGATCATGTCTTAGAATCACTGTCAATAAAGATCAAAAGAGTTATTTGGACCGATTTTATGGTTGAATCAAGTTGGATGATGTTGTTATCAAACTAGGTTGGACCAAATAGATCAACCCAATCAAAACCCCAATTTTAAGATGTACTTACAATTATTGCATGGAAGAAGATCAAAGGACTTCCACAAACGAAATTACTCCATACTTTAAGGCGAGGTCAATGCGGTATTATGATAACATGATGCTGATGAAATGAAAGGGGACATGTAAGCCCTTCTATGCATAGTCAACGGCGGCTAATCAAATATAAAAATCGCATATTAGTGTAGGAAATCGCCATTAGGATCAATGTATGATCATCATGTGTTAAGAACAAAAATCGTGCATGGCCACTTGTATGATGATGACCACGTCCTACTAACTTAATCGATGTGAAAGTGAGTCGAAGGATCTCGTCAAATAAAATGCCAAACGATGTGTTTGTGGGTTTTCTTTTTTTTTTTTGGGGGTCTCGATAGATCATGCATGACGCAGTACGTAGAGATAGTTCGAAGAACCATAAAAGAGAGAATCACACATTCTTTGTCTTTGTCCGTTTTGTCTTCACGGAAATCGAAAACCTCGATGTCCCTCTGAAGTAATGAGACAGTAATGCTTAGAATTTAGAATGCCAAACAATGCCTTACCACATCTACGGCTAATAGCGCTTTTATTTAGCAGCCAGGGAAATGGTTTCTCTTTTCAGCCGAGATGAGTGATTTTTGTCACATGTAGTTCATATTTCGCATGATTGTGGATGGAGTAGTCTTCTAAGATCACTTAATGCAAGTGTTATCAAACTCAAGTTAATCCTTACAGTTCAATCCTATTTGATATAATTTGTTTATAAAACCGGTTCAATCCAACTTAAATAAACTTTAATTAAATGGCGGTTGAATTCGATTTTACCTCTTCAATCTTTGACATTCTCATATATTTAAATTAACTATATTGACATAGATTTGATAGCATTATTTAATGCACAATTGCTTGAGATTATTTTAGTAATATTTGATTATACTGGACTATACCCAATATCAAAAAGATGGGGAAAACACGATTTTTTGTGTAGCAATCACATATGCTTTTCACGTTCTAGTAAAGTATTTGCAATCCATATTGTTCTATGGTTATATCATACCCAAGCACGATTTACAATAAAACCAAATAAATTAAAAAGAGGAATAGAATATGTGAAATTAGATGAGAAATAAACAAATTAAGAGTAGACAAGAATAAGACGATAAGTTTTTAAACAAATTTAAAAGGAGATAAAAATATATATCAAATTATGGGTTTCAACTTTCTGGCAAAATGTCAATTAAATAGTGCTTAGGGTTGAGTAGGTAATTTTATCATAGAAGATAATTACTCAAACTCTACTCGATCGGGTAGATTTTAAGTGGGTATTTAAGGTCATAGGATATGTTTTAGGTAGTAATTTTTTAAAACTTATACTTACAAAATAGGATACGGATATGAGGTCAAGACATTTTATATTCACCCTAGAATCAATATTGTGAAATATATAAAATATAGGTTCAAAGGTATCTTATAGTTGTCATGTAATAATAATTAAATAAAATTAATAAATAAATAAAATGCTATTTCATTTTTATGGGCTTAAAAAAATAACAAAATACAATCCATGAGAGATCCTAAACTAAACCTAATATCTTCTTGTTAGTCTTTTCTGCTTTGATCTAATAAAATGTTGCATTCTCTAAAAAATTAAAATTAAAATTAAAATTAAATTAAAACAGCATATTCTGATCTGAAAAACCCCATTAGTTCTATAGAAACCAATGATCGAGGTATATTAGATCAAGCTAGAATCATTGTCAATAAGAATTAATGAGTGATTCAAATAATTTTATGAATAAGTCAAGTTAAATCAGGTCGGACAGATAAATGAATCCAAGTTTAACAATATTGTTTTTTAATATCTATGTTTCTAATAAAAATCTGAATACAATTGCTTCTGATGAGTGCGTGATTTCATTTTGATGGCTAGCGTCGAGGATTAGACTTGAATAAGAAAATATTCCTTTAATTAAGAAAGTTACACTTATAAAAAACCAGGTCGGCTGAATTTATAATTCCACCTAAACTATTTTAGAGAAAAACATAAATATGAAAAAATATTTGTCTATTTCACGGCAATTTCAACTTTAGATGATTAACCAGGTGAGAGCCCGTACAATGCTGGACATAATAGTGCTAAAGCACATATAGCTTATTAAGAACCGTTGACAATTATATCATCAACGTTGTTGAATATATTGTACTAGTTGACATATTACAGACGAATATATCTAGTATGTATGGACATACTTTGTCATATGTAAGTGTGTATATCCATATATTTATAATATATGGAAAAGTTAACGATTATAGTAAAACAACATTATTATAAATATTATCTTGTAGTAATTTGACTTACTACAAATGAATGAATATGTATTCGACGATGTATATGGACATATTTTATTATAGATACGTTATATAAGTATATATAAATTACTAAGAAAAGTTCCCAATTATAGCAACAACATTATTTAATATATTGTAGTAATTGACGTATTACAAATTAATGTATACACAATGGTATTGGTATAGAGAGACATTTTGTTGTAAATATGTTATATAAATAAGCTTTATGACTTTTCAATATATATATATGGCAAAAATTTAAATACTTATTTGGATGACCGCCCCAATTAAAACTGATTTCCGAACAATTTTTCAACTTTTCAAAATGGGGACTATAATTATGGTATTCCGTACTTCGTTGGATATTTTGTTGCATCATTAAATAATTTCCCAATTGTAAATCTTATGTTCCTATATAAATACTCAAGACGTAGTACTGCATAACCCCATCAAAGAACCTTTCATAAGCACCAAACTTGCTCTTCCATAGTCCTTCTCTCTCTCTCTCTCTCTCTCTCTCTCTCTCTCTCTCTCTCTCTCTCTCTCTCTCTCTCTCTCTCTCTCTCCCTCTCTCCTCTCTTCATGGCTCCATCGTGTGCTACCAAGCTGCTCTTAATAAGCATGGTAGTGTTTACCTTATTCACATCTTCCATAGAGGGAAGGAAGGTTCTGGAAGTGAAAAGTGAGACAAAGGAAGTGAGATTGCTTGACCCTAGTTTGATACTAAGTGCTCTTCCTAAGGGCAATGTGCCGCCTTCCAGTCCTAGCAAGAGGGGCAACGCCGTGGTGGTCGAGCAAAGGCTTTTTGCCGTGCGCCGTTTCAGCCGAGTTCTACTGTCTGTTCCGAGCCCCGGTGCTGGACATTAATGTGTGCTTTATATATCTGTTAGTTTAAGCTTGTGGGTGATTATTGTTTTAATTTTGTGTTATCTTTCCCCAACTTTTTACATTCTCTTGAAAATAGTTTCCTAGAAAAGTTATAGATTTTTTGTAATAATAGAGGGATAGTATATATTGTAAATGGTATACATAAATAATGTAGCCTTCTTCTTGAGTTACTACTTTTTTTGCTTTCTTTTCCATGTAATATAAAAATGGCAAAATAATTTACAAACTAATCTAGCTATTTATGGAACTGACAAATGGAAGTTTTTACCAATGATTAGAACAGCCACCATAGAGAAGTGATAGATATATTGAATAAATCCATCAAAAACACATTTCAATAGATGTAAACCTGAGGTATAACATTTTGACTTTTTGTGGTGTTTTTATTTCAAAGCCACATCTTTTTCTTCTCTCAATAATATCTTTCATCAATTAGAAGCGTCGACCCATCAATCTTTTTCCATTATCATCTCTATTTTTTCTTTTTCTCTCTTTTTTTTTTTTTCCAAATTTAATCTATTCCCATTGCACTTACATGCATAAAAGATAGAGTAAAGTATAAATGTAATACTTCATGATCAATACAAGTAAATAAAAATTTAATATTTTACTCACTACATCAAAATAATTAGTATTATAAGTGCTCGTATATCAAATCCTTATTTATGTATATCTATCACCGCAAAACACAAATTTCTCGCGTGGAAAAACTGGCTTGTACAGTAATAATCTCATCCTCCAAGGGCACGCTTTTCCCATACGTTTCTGACCAAGTTGGTCATGACTTCGGCGGGACTATGGACTCCAAATCTTGTGACTGAACTGCGGAAAGTGGAAACAATCTAAGAGAAGTCAAATCACAGTAGTGATGGGGATTTGTTAAGCCTAGCCAATCAACGCCTTCCACTCACGAAGTGCACCACATAGATGTCAATGTCGTACCTAAACTTCCACGAAGTTATCAGAAGTCTCTGAGTTTGTTCCATCCACGTTTTCTATAGCAATTGGCTGGTGGCTACACTTCCATTGGATTCCAGGTATTTTCCACAAAAAGACAAAAATTTCACTTCTACCAATACATAAAAAATAATAATAACAAAAATAATATTTAAAGAATAAAAAACACGATCATATTATAAAAGAAGCATAAAATTTAATAATTGCACTTTAATATTGTGACATACTTAAATGGTGCAGACCAAGTCATATGTTCATGCACTTATTTATGAATGGGGATATATAAGCTCACATTTAAAAATCACCTAATAATTTATTCATTTAATGATTTGTTCGTATCTCCTCTTATTGTAAAACTCTAATGAAATATTCTAGATTGAATTCCCTCCCCTCCTCATTAGTTATAATACATAGTAGTTAGCAAAGAAAAACAAAATCATAATGTAACATCCTCAACCTCTCATTTTCATTCCAATCAATGCCAAAACTAGCTGAATTCAATTGAAAGTTCACACCGAATGGGAAAAATCTCAAGTTTGTTTGAAACTTCTTCAATAGCATGTCCCAAGCACTATCGCCAATCCAAAGCACTAAACTCGAAATCACCATCAAATACTTTTGTGTTTTGTCATAATAGATCAAAATTCAAGTTTTCGTGTCAAAACCCGAAAAAAACTTCAACAGTATTAATGTGTCATGTAAATAAACAAATAATATCTAAATATCAATAAAATTTTAATATATAAAAATATAATTGATTAGTTTTCAAAAATATATGTTTTATTATCATATATTCGAATATCACTCATACATGCATACCATGTTCACCTCCTTCTAAGTACGTAATATATTAGTACTATTAAAATTTTTTTGAGTCAAAACCCTCTACTAAAGCTCACTAAATTTTTCTCCTAGCTTCAAACTTCCACCACCACAATCAATGCAAACCACCACTGACTTAACTACCTCCACCACCTCCACATCCACCTCCACCTAGGCAGTTTGCAGCAACTATCTTTTAGCCAAATCCACTTGCTTCGATCAAAGCTCTTGAAGATTGGATGTCTCTGGGTGCTACGAGCCACTGCCATTGCCACTAGCTGGATGCGGACCAAAACTACCACTATGTTCACCACCCTTTGAAGCCCCAGTCCGTTGCTACTCCCATCACTACTGACTACTAAGACAGGTGGAACGATGCCAAAACCAATAAACCTCTCCTCCACAAACTCGACTCGTTCTAAATCCGACCCAGAAGCCCGACACACATCAATCCTCCGCAAACCCGACTCGTTCCTTTATCTCGTAAATGGCTAGCGGTCGAGCAGCTCTTCTTTCTTTCCTGAGTTCATGCATTGCATGCGATATTCTAGTATCGAATCGTATGACTTAGTGTTTGTTTTTTTTTTTTTTTTTTCTATATGCATTATAATCAAAAACTTAAATTCCGTTCGATATTATCTTAATAATCTCAAGAGATTATAACTATTAATAGTGTTTAAGGATTCACAATAACAGGAAGGGAACCGATGGCTTGCTGCCAAGAAGTCTACTTTGACGGACTAAAAACGAGGGAACATGAGTTGTTTTCTATTGTTATTAACTACCAGCACTGAAGGTTGGCCATTAACATTATTATCTCTAATATCATAACGGTATAAATCATTAGTATCTGCAGCGACTCGAGATTAGTTCGTAAGATTCCACAATTATTTATCATAGATATCTGAAAAAGACCACAAAGTACATTCCAGGAAAAGCACACACCCTAAAAATTGCTTTTCAAATAAAAAGGAGAAGAAATGAAGAAACCTGAGCTAAGAGTATTTTTTGGCACCAGTTAGAAAATGCAAGAACAAAAGGTTGCAAAAGCCTTAGCAGACCGGCATCCGCTTGTATGTCTCCATCCATTTCCCTAGGTGGAGGTAACTCTACAGGAACATCACCAAGGATGGGCACTGAATCATGTAACTGGAGAACTAGATTTATCTTTTTCGAGATAATCATCTTCAGTTATCTCCTCTATTAATCAACATCAAAATTAAGACCATAGTCATGTGAGTCTATAGTTGGCATTAGAATCTGGAAGCCAAGTAATACTGCTTGATGGAACTGACATTTTGGCACTCGGCAGGACCCAAAAACCACATCATACCATATCATTTAACATACAAGTCTGAAAAAGGGCTGACAGGGAGGGAGCAATAATGTCAACCCTTCCGGTTCTACAGCACCAAAAGCTGCTGTTTTCTTTATTCCTCCATCTTCTTCTTTCGACCATTAGATCCATCGGTAAGCCAACCTACCTGAACACTTGTTTTTGGTTTTTTTTTTTTTTTTTTTTCGAATAAACTTTATAGGCATATACTTACTGCTAAGAACATCAGATGTGCAAATGATTATAACTAGCATTATAAAAAAAAAAAAAAAGAATTGAAAACGCTCAGCATTCATCAGTAAACGTGGACATTCTGCAAATTAATTTGAGACAGCTATGTTAACCACAGCAGCCAAAAAGAGTTGCAATTTCGATGTAAAAATATACATGACAAGGAAAAACAAAATCACCCAGAATGGAAAAAGAAAGGAAAAAAGAAAAGAGAATAAAAAAGAAAGAAAGTTTCATCCAGCAATACTTCTTCAAGAGTAGCAAGAGTACCTGTTCCCAATCCCACCAAAGAATTGAACGTTCCCTTTATCAAACTTAACCACCAGTGCAAAATGTAATGGTAATGCACACTCTGCATGGTGTGCACGTATAACGCTCAAGGCAAATTGGTGCCTTCTACAACTGATCAATCCTCACTCGCTAGCCAGTCATTTATCCTAGAAGACACTCTCAAGTATTAAACCTTCAGGATGATTGTCAGCAGTTCTCATGTTCCAGGTAAATGGAGACTTTTTTGGTTCTGAAATGAGATATTTTTTTAAGCCGCTTATATCTGTACCGATCCTGGGGTGATGTTACCTTGTAACAGAACCTGAAAGCTTCTTACATCAATCTGATTTTCTTGAGAATCTTGAAATCTAAGAGTCGCTAAGGCGAGCTACTCTCTGGAGAATCAGGTGGAGAATCTGAAGCTTCTGCAAGAGCTTCAAGCATCAAAACTACTTCAGTTGTGTCATCCAAATAATATCTGGCTTTGCTTGGTTTCTGGCCAACAGTACAAGCATATAAAGCTGTATTAGAGGAGAGCACTCCACTGGATATTGCTCCACCAGTAATTTCAAACATGTCCTCATCAGATCTGTCATCCCCAATACATAATACAAAATCAGCTCGTCTCCCTCGATCAGCCATTGATGCAAAGATCTTCTCTGCAACCACTCCTTTGCTTACTCCCTGAATACCAAAAAGAAATGATGTTTTGAGATGACATTTTTCTAGTTAAGTTATGAAACAATAGGACCTATAAAGGAAAGGACCAAATGTATTCTTATGGAGGGAATGGTATAAGCACACAACACAAACAGTATGGGGAAGGTGGATTTTCATGTCCATATAATCTTTTATTATTAACACAAACAATAAAGGAAAGGTGACTTTGGACCATACTATTAAGTAAGCTCTGATGATTGTAGTCTTCCTATCTCAACCAAACAAGACAATTATGGAGGAACTTAAATTGTTTTGGAACTCCAGGATACTGCCAGGGTGAACTTGCCTTACAAAAAGTAGATTGACATCTCAATGCATCATAGCTCTTCTTTATGGTTTAGATAATTGGTAATTTATCCAGGATCATAAGCCATTCTGCCTTGAAATCACATGGAATTGACAAACACTTGCAGTTTCCAATAAATACTTTCCTGGACTAAATATTTTATTGAAATGGGCTTCCAAAAAGCTAAATCTTAGATTCATAGACCACTCCAATATCATTAATTTTTGCTTTCTTTCAAAGTTTGACTGAATAAATCAACCAGGAATTTGCAGTACAATATAGAATTCTAAATGAAACAACAACCAAGCAACACTTGAGCCTTGTTCCCACAAGGTAGGTCAGCTAAGTCTTCTCAAAGAAACAGGATGAAAATTATATCTTCAATCTACATAATAGTGTGGAAGGAAACTTTGAACAGTGAATGGGATCAGCAGAGAACCTGAACCTGCCAGACATTATGTACCTGTGGTTTTACTTCAACAATAAATTGACCACTTTTCACCACAACAGGCTCATTAGCAAGCACACTCTCGAGATGGTCCAACATCTCCTTAGCTTGGCTTGATCCAAAACCGGGGTCTGCATCTCGATGATGCCACACCAAAGCACTCTCTTTCTTTTCAATAGATGACCCATCAGTGGCTTCTGTATATAACTGCATTACAGGTTCAGCCATTTGAATCCACGCAAAATCACTACTCTGCCCACACACTTCCCATTCTTCATTTCCAGACCACCTAAAGTGACATTACAAATTTTTCTGGTAATTGAGTGACCTTAATCATGGCAATCAGATGGAGCATAGAAATAGAAAATAGAAACAGAACAGTTGAAAACGACATACCTCATGAAATATCCATGTTCAGCAGCAATACCAAGTTTTCTACACGGAGAAAACCACTCTCCCAAGCTTTCTTTTCCTCTTCCACTGACAAGAAATACAGTATTTTTGGGATCGCCACAAAGTGTATTGATTATCGAGATTACCTGCGCACTTGGTTGCTTGTTCATAGATGTTTGGGGCATGACAGTACCGTCATAATCCAGCAATATAGCCCTACTTTTTGACCTCAAGTATGAAGATTCAATTGTGTCAACGGAGAGCTTTCTGAAATTGGGATCAAGTGCTACAACTCTGAAACCAAAACTCAAACCAATACCCCAACAGCGTCTTCTAAAATGGTCTTTACATGTCCTCTCTAAATCTTGGAAAAAGCTCCTCGACCAGTAAGCCACATCATGCAAGCTTACATAATTGTAATGCTTCTCATGGCGCAAGTGCTTTTCAGGATCCGACATTGAGATTGCCTCGTTCATTGCTTCAGCAGTTGCTTCAATGTTCCAGGGATTGACCCGAATGGCACCACTAAGTGAAGGAGAGCAACCGATAAATTCAGAGACAACTAGCATGCTCTTCTTGGGTCCACTTAATTCAGAACTTGACTCCAAAGCAGGAGCTCCTTCCCGGCACACAATGTACTCGTATGGAGTGAGATTCATTCCATCTCTCACTGCTGTGACTACAAGACACTCAGTGATGGTGTAATATGCAGCTCTTTCACTAAGGGAGAGTGGTTTATCTATGAAGACGACTGGTTCATAGCCTGGCCGGCCAAAAGTCTCATTAATTCTTTTGCAGCTTGCCTGTATTTCAGCCTGTATTTCCTCTAGATCTTTACCCTTTCCCCTA
The DNA here is from genome assembly GCA_024138005.1 of Lumnitzera racemosa. Taxonomy (NCBI): domain Eukaryota; kingdom Viridiplantae; phylum Streptophyta; class Magnoliopsida; order Myrtales; family Combretaceae; genus Lumnitzera; species Lumnitzera racemosa. The sequence goes on from JAMXBC010000011.1 coordinate 87,327,261, forward strand.
GCAGGATTTGCAATCTGAACCAATACAGCCCTTCCCTGCCACTTTGGATGTTGCTTTAACATATGCTCCATAGCCAGCAACTTCAAGTTGACACCTTTAAATATGTCCATATCGTCAACCCCAATTAAAACTGTCTTCCCTTCGAACTGCTGTTTTAGTTCCTCTACTCTCCACTCCTTGTCAGCCAATTTCAGCACATTTTCTATCTGACCCATATGGATCCCAACAGGCATTATCTTTACCCCAATGGTCCTTCCATAATATTCCAGCCCAATATAACCTCTTTTTGACTGATATTCCACTCCTAAAATCCTGCTGCAACAAGATAGAAAATGTCGAGCATAATCAAATGTGTGGAAACCGATAAGGTCTGCATTTAAAAGTGCTTTAAGAATCTCCTCCCTAACTGGGAGGGTCCGGTATATCTCTGATGATGGGAAAGGGCTATGAAGAAAGAAGCCCATTCTAAGTTTGATAAACCTTCTCCTTAAGAATGTAGGCAGTACCATCAAATGATAATCGTGAATCCACACATAGTCATCCTCCGGATTTATAACTTCAATTACTCTCTGGGAGAATATCTTATTTGCAGCTACATAAGCTTCCCATAATGACCTATCAAACCTTCCCCCATGGTTGGCTGCAAATGGGAGCATGTAATGGAAAAGTGGCCACAAATGTTGCTTACAAAATCCGTGGTAATACTTTGACAAGATGTCTGGAGGTAAAAAAGCCGGAACACACTTAAATCTCTCCAACAAAAGCTGTGAAACATCATCTTGTTCACTCATGTCAACATCAACACTCAGAGACCCGACATATAGAACCTCCATATCTTCAGGCAATCCATCTTTAAGCTGCAACAACAGCGAATCCTCGTCCCAACTAAAACTCCATCCTTTATTATCAGGCCTACGCTTTGCTTTAACAGGAAGCTGATTAGCTACAATAATTATCCTGTCCTGAATGATTGAAGACGGAACATCTGAAGTCACACTATTAGCTTGATCATCATCAAGCTCTGATATATCAACCGGCACAGTCATCACACGAGGAAGCCGCCTTTTTTCGCGAGCCATCACAGGGAAATTCCCGGAAGCTAGATCTAAAAGATTGGTATACGATTTTGACAGCATTTCTCCTCAACCAAACCAAACCCTGAAGATCACAAAATTCTAAACCAAACCCAAAATTTCTCTCCCCTTAAAATGAACTATATGACTTTGAGGATCTGTAACGAGCATCAAATAAACACAATCAATCCACACACACTACAAATAACCATCAAACTAACCTAAATCCATCTAAAATCCAATAAATACTTAATCATGAGTGGTCTTTCAGTTAAAAACACACATGCCCAGATGACAAACTTGAAACTTTAACCTGAGTACACTACAAATTTAAACCAAACAAATCAAATGAAGCTCAAATGAGCTTATAAAATTAGATAAAACAGAGATAGCTTGAAACTTACAGTGCAAACCTGAGCTTTGATATGAACCAAAAGTCCTTACTACTCAGTTTGTATCACTAAAAGATGGGGCTCTTGATCTGGAAATGGAATAAAAGAATATGGGTATTAACTAATTTTGAGAATATAATAAAGAAAATCTAGGGTTTTTGATATCAGGTTTGGTCTCTCAGGATCTCCAGAGGACAAATTTTCATACACACACACTCTCTCTCTCTCTCTCTCCCCGCCTTTCCTCTAGCTTTCTCTGTCGTTCTCTCTCTATCCAAGGACAGATTGGAAAAAAAATGAAAATAATATATACGATTATTTTATCTATATATGAATCCAATTCCCATTATTTTAATAGTATATAATTTAAAAATTTTAACGTAACTCAAATTGTAAGTCATTAGTAATTATAAATTTAATGAATAGTATTTGTAACCAATTTGAATTGTCAATTGAAATATCTTAACAGTAAAATAAAATAGAAAAATAATTGTTATTGTAAAATTTTTTAGCAAGTATTTACCTTCGATTGAAATGTGTAAATGTAAAAAGGGAATAATTATTAACTAATCTAACTTTCTTTTTTTTTAATTATAACACGAAAGAAGATATTGGAACTTGAAAAGTGGCTTAACATCTAATTTGCAGTATATTTTTTTTTTAAAATTAAGATAAAAAAGAATATAGAAAACTGAAAATTTATAAAAAGAAGAAGAGGATAAGGTCGGCCAGTACATTACCCAGTAATGCCAACTGGCAATTTTTGAATCTTTTTTTCTTATTTTGTTTTTTGTAATTTTTTTTGTGCTCACGCGGACCAGCGGTGTAAAGTAAAACGTGTCGAAAGATGGTTGAACGGAACTTGTGGTTGCAGCCGTTGGATCCGAATTGGGACCGATTGTCGTGGGACCCTGACAAGCGACATCAGTGGACCCCACACGGTCTTTGCTTATCTACTCAAAGAGCAATCATCACGTGTTTCATTCAGCCTTGTTAGCATGTTGGGAGAAAATTAAGTCGGTCTTGGACACGTCAACTTGCAGTCAACGGTTATAAATTGTGAGAGATGATTTTCCTTTTTTTACTAATATGATTCATGTCTATTTTGTTCGAGTTTTTATTATTCCATCTTCAATTTTCAATTTTGATGAATCAATCTTACCCTCTATTATATTAAAGATTTGATGTCAATTGAATCTAAACAATAGAAAACACAATCAGTTAAATAATTAAAATCTAATAAATATTAAATTAAAAGTAAAATAAAAAACAAGACTGATTCTATAAAAGATATAAACAAAACTATAAAAAAATCTTTATTTTATATTTATTTTTAAACTAATCCAACTAGTCCGACCTAATCCTTGATAAACCAATTTGATGACCTCTTTAACCTTTATTAATAGTTATCCTTATTTAATCCTATTGATTAATTAGTTCAATCTAGTTTTTATAAAATTCAGTTAATTTTTTATATTAAAATATATTATTTTTCTTATTCTAAATATACTAATTTATTGAAAAAATAAATGTAGATTGAAGAAAAAAATAAATTATAAATAATTTTTAACTTTCAAATCTCAATAATGTAGATAATTTTATTACTTATAAATAATTATAAATTAGATTATGATATTTTTATTGATCTCAATTTAATGCCTCAATTTGATCCTATTTAACTCTCTCAATCCTTAATCCTTTTTAATTTTCGAGTTAACTTCATATTTTAGATATGACAATAAAGATGTCTATTCACATTATAGTATCAAGACGATGCTAAAATGGTAAGTTGATATTTTATATTACTTTTTTCAACTTGTACATCATAAATGTTAAAGTTAAGATTATTATAATTTTTTTTCCCACCAAAGTATTGTAATCTTCACTTGAATACTAGTTTTCAAGTGGACTAGGCTGGTCCAACAGTCCTCCCAAAATTGTATTTTGATAGGTAAAAAAGAAAAAAATAACTAAAACTAGTGTAATTAGACTATTGTAATTAGAGTCAAAACTTGTGTAAAATTTATTTTGATTTATTTACATATGTCAATAACGTTAAAACAATATGGTATATAAGTTCCATTGAATCATTTTCTTTACATATTAACGGGTGCTCTCGGTTATCGATTAAAATTACTTCTAAAAACTCAATAAAGTATGTGATTATCGGAAATTTGATGGCTATGTATATTATATATACATATATGTTGTCATACAGAGTAGAGGCAGACACGTAATGCAGTCAGATCCACGACAACTACACTTAGTTTGCATTCAGAGAAACAGCGAGGACAAATGTGTACATGGGATGAGATGCACCTGAATGTTTTCTCCAGTTGTGGGGTACCATTTTTCTGTTCAACGTGATTACCACGTGGCAGATGTGAAAGTTTGTGGATATGGTGAAGCAGGCGTGACATGGCAAGTCAATTGACGTCATCCGTGGCGTCATGGATCCGACGTGGCTATACCCAATTGGTTGGTCAGGTGTGGTCTGGTTGGTGGAGTGTGAGTATCTAATGCTTTCTGGTTAGGGAGGGGAGTTCAGAATTGAGACGTGAAATGTCGCTTTCATCCTTGCTGCCTTTGAACTCTGTCAGCATGACATGGAAAAAGGGAAAGGGCATTTTGGGGAAATAGAGCTAGGTGGTGGATTTTTCCAATTGAATGATGATTGAAATCTTTTTTTTTTTTTTTTTTTAAATTATGCTGTTTTGTTGGGTTTTGACCAAATGGGTGTCTTGTACCTAATTTTGTATTTGGTCAAGTTTGGTGTAAGATCGTGGAGGCAAATTAATGACAAATCTGTGTTAGCAATTGATGCTATTTTATTTTGTTTTTTATTTATAATATCACCTTTTTATCTTATGCCAGAAATATATTTATGTGTATAAAAGTTGCTGGAATCGACCCTCTGGTCTATTCTTCAAAAAGACATATTCCAACAAATCGGCTCAAGATGGGGTCGCATTTATATGGCTTCTAGAGCTTGCAACTCGATAGATGACATGGAGGTGGTCCCTAACTCCCAATTTTAATCCGGGTCTTGTAAACGTCTAAGGCTTGAAAGTGAAATCTTTTATAATTTTTAATATCAATATAACACTTTATAGAAACACGAACGTATTAAAAAGTAAAAAAGAAAAATTCTTTATGCTTTTTAATAAATGTCTCAAAGATATCCAATTATTTGGAGACACTTGTCAGCATAATCGGCTTTTTTTTTTTCTATTTCTTTACATGTATATAAAAAAGTTATCTTTTACCAGTAACTACTTTATGATATCAATTTGAGAAAAAAAAAATCATTCCCTTCTATTATGTTAGTGTTACTTACCAGAAAATATATATATATATATATATATCTGTTAGAGTTTGTTTGGAGAACAATGACGAGGAATGATGAAAAAATTGAAACCAAAGCAAATGAAAGAAAGAAATTGATGGAGCATAATTAGTGTTTTTGTTTGAAATGGGAGTAGTAGAAAATAGAGATAGAGTTCGATGATAACATAACATTGTTATGTTTTTATAAGATATTAAGGGCAACGATTTTAATGTGATTCAATGATACAAACACAATATGATTAAAAATAGAATGCAACAACTCAAATTCCCACCTTATGAAAATACCAAAAGCGTCGGAAAAAAAAAAAAGGGTTCTAAATAAATAAGGGACAATTGATGAAGTAAAAACTTGGGTCAAATTATGCAGCTTGTATGGTCAAACAATGCGACTGGATAATAATATAATTTCATGACTTTCCTTGAGGGATTAGTTTTTGGCGGGCCAGTACAGAAAATAAGCACCTCCAATTTCATCCATCAACAATGTTTGTTCAATCCCAAACATAGGATAATTAACATTTTCCACTACTGTTACCGAAGGAAAAAAAAAAAAAAAAAAAGCATTTTCCATACCCTCGATATGATCCTTTGGGATTCTCAGCTTCTAAACATAAGCTTTAGATTATGTAGGGAATGCTTATTTTCTCTCTTTGTTTTTCATAGGAAAGCGTTCGGAAGAGTTCTTAATTTCAGAAAGCGCTAATGACGGCAGTAAATCCATTATACACTACCATAGACATGTATACATACCATCAATCATCTTTAGAACATGATAATATTCATTAGCAATTTTTTAAAAAAATTACTATCCACATTTCATAAATATTACAATAAATTGAAACTTTATTAGTAGTTGCACGTGGTCTGTATACATAGCTTATGGTATTTAATAAAGGGAAAGTTGTGAATCTTATGGTAGCAACAATCGACTAGTAACTAGTAAGGATAAACCGGCAAGATCATCTCTCTAGCATACATGTAACAAATGAATTTATGTATTTGTAAAATAATCAACTTTATATGGATGGTTTTCCTTCCTTCGTTATAAAGCTATCACCATACATGGTTTGTGAAATAACCATTCTAGAGAACTTCCATTGTTATTAAATGAGGAACAATAATTTTTTTCTTAAGATCAAAGAAATATATTTTTTTTCTCGGTCTTTTCTTGCATATTTTTATATTCTACCATAAGACCCTAACTAGTAGTTAACTCATGGATTGAGATAAGGGAATATTAATATTTTGATAAATATTTCTAATATATTACTAATAATCTAATGTCAACATTAAGTGCAATTAATAAAGAATTACAAAGGTATGACCTATATTTTGTATGATAACTCAACCTTAATTCATTACACCGAAGTATTATCCACTTCAGGGTAGCATGCCCATTAGGATTAGCTATTTCCTAACATTTTAGCAAAAGAATCGTTACTTATGATTGGATTCGCAAGAATTAATCACTTCATCTTCCTGCCTTAACTTTCTTTAAAAATAACTGCACCAAATTTGAAAGTTTTAACACATACAGCATTAAGGACATTAAGAAATGTAAAAGAAGAAAAATTGATATAAATAAAAGATTGGCAATTTTACTTTATGATGTGGAAAAGACTTAGGTGGAGTAAACTTTAGAGATTTAGGTCGGTTATTTTGATAGTTAGTTTTCATCACCAAGAAAAAAAAAAAAAAGAAAAAAAAGAGTTTGCATAGTTTCCAAAAGAAGAATGGGTATGAAATGTACATAAGGTTTAGACAAAAAAGGACTTTTCTAATTAATAAGGGTGGAAAAAACCATAATATTTATGTAATTTATTTTGATTAAAAACATAGGGTATTTTAAGTACTTTGATGACAAGATAAAAGATCAGAATTGTTCATATTGTTTATAGATGTGTAGAATCGTCGTAATGAATTGCCATAAGAGTTCATCTATATATTAATATAACACTTAAAGTGTAATTTGTGATTATTTGATAAATTTGTGGATATTAATACACATTATAAGCTTTTGCATACACTTAGCGAGGCATGTATATATGGGGGGTCATCATGTCTTAATTATGGGCGCATGACAATAAGTATAATACTGTGATACAAAACAAACTGAAATTTTAAGTTTAGGGTTTAGGGCGAAAAACTCCCCCTGACCCATGGACTCGCTAGGTCCATAGATGAGTCGTGAACCGCCACGTGACATGGGATTCAATTTTTTGACCTGTCATGATAGATGGGTTCAACCCATGCCCATGTTTAATACTATTACCTTTATGTGAATAATAAGAAAGGAAAATGACAAATCCACTAAAATGTAGACAATACTACATTTTTGAAATATTAATATTTTTTACACATCATGAAATCTTACAAGTATCGCTACAACTGGAATTGCAATAACCATTAATGTCTTATTGAGCGGCACTATTTATACGTGTTATATTAAAGTAATTATTATATCATCTCTTATGAAATTATGAGAAATTGAAATAAAATATTAAAACCAAGCACAACATAGATATCAAGAATTAGAGATAGATTAAGATGAGTATTACTTTGATAACCATTGATTTTAATTAGAGTGTCATAAAGTATTTAAAATGATAGAGAATTGCATGAAAAATATTCAAAGTTGGATATGCCTTGCAATCAATATCACCATCTCTCTTTATGAACCTATCTATATCGATTAGATGTGAGTTTCCCACCACTGCATTTTCCACCAATTTTTTCTTCCCTACAAAATTTGCTTATCTTCAACCCTTTACTTGAACTTCAGCGCATTCAAATCTTTCTTAGATGGTACGAATATTTAAATAAGTGACTGAAGTAAAACAGGTTGAAGGGAATAAAATTCATGAAAGATGAAGACGACAAGCACTTACTTTAAATCAATACAAGTGAGCGCCACAAAAAAGATATAACATTTATGATTGGATACATACTTGACGATAAATATTTTCCGTGTGTTCCTCTATACAAGTACCCTACAGCATGGGAAGTAAAATTAATATTTCATCAGAGTATCTTCATCTCCTTCTTTTTAAAATCCTCGATATCTACGTTATGATTTGATGCCAACTAGCTATTTGAATATCTTAAGATTTAAAGGATGACCATACAAGTAGCACTACATAAGAGGATACTAATATCTATTGCAATACCTAATTGTAGATTAATCGTAATATTTAAGAATGTATAAGAAATATTAATATATGAAACATTTTGAAGGAGAAGGGGAAAAATATCCACAAACTCTTTAGAGGAGAGTTTTGTTTGTGTGAATATGATGAAGGTAGCCCATTTATATCTAAAGTTGTTTGAATGCGTACACAAAGTTAAACTTGAAAATTCTAAAGTTGGATTTTTTTTTTAATTATTTTGTAATTATAGCCGATGTGAAGGTTGTTATATGCAACTTGAAATTTCATTTGGTTAAGGCTACCATTTTGTGGTTTTCTTTTCATTGTTTTATTGGTAAACTTATATGAGACAGGTAAGTTAGGACTTAACTGGGTAAGTCGTAGTTAAAGCATGAGGCCAACTCATTCCATACTTATGTCTAAGCTTATTGACCTATTTAATTCTTATTTGTAGATGAGACTATTATTTTTTTTTTCTATATGTAATATATTTATAATAAACAATAAGCTCATACATGGATCCTGCGTATTTTCTTATATGTTAAAAAGTTAGTGAAAGTTACATATACTCTTAGAGAAATTCATGCAAGTAAAATAAAATAATTTAAAATTATTTGAATGTGAAAAAGTCAAGATAAAAAGATTATTCACTAAATTTATAACTTTCTTTAGTGGATTCAAATTCAAAGTCTACCATGAAAACATAAAGTTAAATACGATACTTAAACTTAATAATTTAGATAAATGTACACCAATAACTTTGTAACTTAGTGGCATGGATAATAATCTCTTGATGAGATAAATTGGGTTTAAATTTCTCTTTTCTTATTGTAATTACCAATATATATATATATATATATATTTTGTCTTCTCTTTAAAAGAAACCTCCACATGGGGCGAGACTCAACTTGTAGTGGACTGTATACAACGCACAAAGTTGTCTATGGAAAGTTTCCACTAATCTTTCATTAAAGAAAGGTGAGAATGACTCGTTGGATTAGTCAATATATATAAAAAAAAAAAAAAAAAAAAACAGTTGAAAGGATCATAAATTATTTTCTTTACAACTTGTTAAGCAAAAATTTCTATTTTAACCCTTATCCATGAATTTTCCATGGTACACGACCATCCTTTAAATTTATAGAGCTTATTACATGCTTTATCACACCATTCTTCCTCAAAAGCCGAAAATCCCAAGTTCAGTAGCCTTTTCCTTTTCAAATATATCAAAATAGTGACATAAGTTATTAACAGCAACCAGGATTCCTGTTCCTGATCCAATAGCTCCCATAAAATCTGCAAGTACTGTTAGTGCACCAATGCAAATTCCTCCAAAGCCAGCTGCGGTTGGGATGTACCTATTGAGCTCTTTCTGTAGGTTGGAGTCACGGTGGCCGGGCATCACCATTTGTTGCTCCTGGAGGACCAACATAGAAGTGTTGGACAACGAAACAAATAACAACATTCAAGCTTTTCTTAGCCATGAGGGATTAACCATATATTTTCTATTTTCTTATTATACATTGAACCACATCTTCATGAATATATAAAAATATCATATTATTTTTTATTGTGTTTGATGATAATCAAAACAATTTGCTAAATGTGTTTTCTTCAAAGTCTTACACAATGGGCAAATTATGAATACATTGGGGACAAGCTCTCTTTATGTAGACTTAAACAAAAGAAGGTACATAAAAAGAGTATGAAATTTCCCTAGTGTACCCACCAATTATATCTTGCTACATGGGAGAAAATTTTTTAGTGTATCCCATTTTTTGTTTTTCTTTTTTCTTTTTAAACACATGGTCATTAGTGAACATTTCACGACTAAGGACATGATAAGTCAAACTTATTATTAAGCTACTCAAGTTGTTCATTAAGTTTGGCTTAAAGTTTATGATATTTGACTTGATGGGCTTTTAAGTCTTATTAAACTTGAGTCAAGCTTCTTATATAAGTTGGCCTTAAATTGAGTTTAGTATTTATATCTATTTTTACTCAAAGAAACTTTTTAAATAAAACAAATCTAAAAATGAGCTTGACCGAGTAGTACCCCAAGTTGAGCTTTAGCTATTGTCCTATATTAACTTGCTTGAAATCTTTTTAGTAACCATTCCTAGTTTCGAAATTCTATCTTAGAAATTTAAATTTTTCTAGAAAAATGAAATCGTTGATTTCGTATTGTATGATACAAACATTTGAAATTTGCAACTTGCTCTCACTCGAGTCTACTCCTTGGTTCATCATTTACATGGTTGCATATGATTGGAGGGACAGAGATTGAGATATTGTTTAGAGGGCAAAAAACTCATCCTATAAATGACTAATAAGTGAAGGAAGAAAAGGGGGGAGGGGGGTGGTGGTGGGAAGGGGAGAATTATCAAACCTTGAGTTGTTTAGCAACATCTTTGGCAGATGATCCAGAAACTTCAACCCAAGCATAGGAGAAAAATCCACAACCTAGAAGCGTAAATGCAACATAGAACAGAGCATGGAAGGGATCTTCTAACACATCTTCCAAGCTACAATGTATCACATTCAAAAAAGAAAAAAAAATTGAAGAAGAAGAAGAAGTAGTAGGCGTTAGCATAATTACTAGTCATTTTCAGAATCCTTTTTAATATTTTTTTATTAAATTTAATTAATGTGGTATGCGGATAAAACAAGCTATGAAAGTATCACATATCAAACTAAAAAGAAAAAAGAAATATACTAATAAGACACTGAGGACATAAAGATAGAAAAACTCATCAAAGTGAACTGAAAGAAACTCCATGGCTTCACCTTGATGGTGCAGTGACACCATAAGCAAGACCTGAGATGGGGATAAAATGACCACTTGGAAATTCGGATTGCTCCCAAACACCCAATAGATTCACAAAGAAATTCCCACCAAATCTTCTATAAAACAACTGCGAAAGAATTTAATAAGATTCCATCAATGATACACCATAACGGAAGGAAAAATAAAAAATAAAAAAATAAAAAAAAAGCTATAAATTCATGTGAAAAAAGTACATTGGTAAGTACCTGAGAGATGAAATAAAGATTTGCGACTAATGCAGATAGGAGAATGATAGGCATGTTGGAGGTATAGAATAACTTGATTGGATAAGATGCTTGGTGGCCTCGTGCATTCTTTGATCTCATTTGCAAAACCACACGGAATGCTTGTAAATAAATGACAAGGAGAAATATAAAAATGGTAGCTAGTAGATTAGTCATGTTAGGAAGATTTTGGCGGAAGAAAGCTTCACGTAGTGCACGGACTTTATCTGTCCTCATAATCAACAAATGGATCAAGGCAATGACGGCGCCTTCAAATTCAGCCCCACGACCAGTGTTAATTGTCGTGGGGCTAAAAGCACTCCAAATAATACTCTCACTGCACAATGAATACCAAGATAAAGAATATTAATATCTAAAAACTTAAACCTATAAAATTTGGTGTAAATCGTTATCGGTGATATATCTTGTATATCTTACCATATATTGGTAGCAACAAAAAGGGAAATTCCTGATCCGAGACCATGACCCTTCTGGAGGAGTTCATCTAAGCACAGTACAATGATTGAGGCGAAAATAAGCTGAAGAATTATGAGTATAGCATTGCCAACACCAAGTTGATCAACATTCCCGTACATCCCAGACACAACATATGAAACTGCCTCACCAATGGCAATTATGATACCTAGCAACTTTTCAGCACCATTCCTGCATAAAAATGCAATTTATAGAATACAAATGTATATATGTATATGCTTCAAAAGCAATTGATCGATTGAATATCATCTAGAAGCCATGCAAGATATTGTATATTATATACAAGTGTATGACTTAGTAAGGACATTTATTCTGGAGTATAAAACATTAGTTTGTTTGCTCCACGGGATATGATGACTTCATGGAATCGGATTCGTTATTATTTTTAGTAACACCGTGCTCAGATTCTAAATGTAGCGATCGAAAAACACGAGTTTATTACTTCTAATTCCTTAATTAGTAGCAGAATGAATAAAAAATGATGCTTAAATGGGATTCTTTTTTTCTTTTTTTGTTGCCAAAGCTTAAATAGGAATATAAATTTAACTAAGAGAGCAAGAAATTTCAATAATGGTTACTCAAATAATAGTCCAAGTCTACTGCAGAATAAAGACTAATAAGCTATTGAATAGAATCTTGAAAAATAATATGGAAAAATTACAATGCATGGAAAAACCGATCGTTCTCCAATAAATTAATTTAAAGCCTTGAGTCATGACAACGGCAAAAACCGAAAGATTATATACAATTAGTTTAGTCCAGTAACTAAGTAGATAGGGAAAAAAAAAAAATCCATAAGATGGAAACAAAAAATCATGAAATTTGTTATTCCTATTAAGTATAATACATAATATCCTCGTATTGACTTTTAAATTAGCTAGTTGTGGAGTTTAAAATTTATCTAAAATTAAACAACTCAAAATAAGGCAAGTTTTTTGCTCTAAAACATAATGTATCTTGAAGAAACAAAGTATTTAAGCATGGTAACCTTGAGCATTACAAGATAAACATGGCATAACTTGTGCACGTGAAAACACAAGAACGAAATACTTACAAAAGTGCACGATCTTCACGAATATTTTCATCAGCCTCAATGATTTCTGACCCCGTCAATAGTTGCATGACCATTCCTGACGTAACAATTGGAGTAATTCCAAGCTCCATCACGGTTCCTCGTTTTGATGCAAGCATCATTCGTGTCCAATAGAAAGGATCGGCACCAGTTGTGGAGTGGATGCCATAAAGAGCAAGTTGGCTCATTATTAAGAATATAAAGAGGCAAATTACAGTAGTAATAGTTCTGTTTTTTAATGAAACTTTCCTATCGGCAGCTTGAACTTCCGGCAGAAAGGGAAGAAATGGTCTTACTAGATACAGAACCTTAAAATCTCCTTTCATTTTTCTCAAATCAAAACCTATATAAGAAAGAATTGTTTTCAGCGGTTGAATAGATCATTAAACAACCAGAATAAACCTATGCAACACCCAAGACCTTATTCTCGACATATGATGTCATAATCAAGTCAAACTATTGAATGCTAATTTTCAAAAGGTTAAATTTACCTTCATATACCCGCATTATAGAACAATAAATCAAGAATTAATTTTTACATACACATCAACATAACTCAATTCTTTTTTAATATAATAACAGCAATACGTTCATGAACAAAAATAACATCCTCTGACTATCAAACTAGTGATATCATCGAGATCGAATATCATACTTACAAAATCATATAACAACATCAGAATGGGAAATGTAAAAGAAGAAAAAAAAAAAAATTAGACTAAGTAACGGGGATCGGTTTTTCGTGTTCACATCTATATATCCTCTACGTCCCACTTCTGTTTTCTCAAACAAAAGTGACGCCATTTAGAATGGGAAAGGGCACATATCTTACAATTTTCATCTGCTGAACTATTAAAACAACAATTACATTAACATTGGCATTAAAAATAAAAAATAAAAAAAAAGGCTAAAAGATGGAAGTGTGATTGATCTTGACATTGTGCTTACCTTGAAATTACTCTGATTGTGTGGTGTAGGAACTCACAAACTAAAGAGAGAAACGTTAAAAAGGAAGAAGGGTGTCTAATTATATAATTAAATCTGTCTTAACGAATGCCATGCAATTTACAATTAATTCAGTTGTAAGAAAAACTGCCCATTTATTAATGAAGTCGAAAATGGTAATTTAAGGATGGAATGTTTTATAGGTTCTATTTGGGCAAAAATTCAAAGGAAGCCCAATGAACTTTTAGAAGATGCTTCTCAGATGCAGGACAACATAACTTATTGTGCAGACTCCAGCGGAAATAATTCATGCAAATAAATATGTAAGATTGTGAAAGTCAAATTGAATTTTAAAAAGCATTTATGATAAAAATGTTAAGATGTGTATTACAAAGTTTTAAAGGAATTTTGCTCCTCAATCAAGTCCTAATGCCCTGCACAGAGGTATAGTTTATCTTCGATGGCTCGAAACAAATGGCACAAACTTGACATATATAATTCTTTAAAAGAAATTCCAAATAACTCTTAGAAACTTTGATTTAGGTGTCGATATACCCCTTAAACTTTTAAGTATTATAAATTATTCTCTAAGTTTTGATAAGCTGGTAATATAAAGGACATTTATTTTTATTTTAAAAAAAATAGTATGATAAAAATTTATAAAGTACTAAAGTATATTTTGATAAGTTTAAAGGCTTACTTCTGCACCAAGATCAAAGTTCAGGGATTATTCAATTTTGGAGTGTCATTTATGAATTTATGAAAAATTATGTGAGACCGTTTGCAACTTTTGAAAATTTAGAGGTGTATCTAGACTAAGATCAAAGTTTAGACTTCTTAAGAATAAGATACCGGTATAATAAGAACAAGTTATGAAAATATGACTTATGTTTTTAGGTTTTCACAAAATTCATGATTTATGTTTTGTTTTTAATAAACGCATAACCTATATCATCATAAGTCAATGTTAGTTTAAAGACACTCGCTAGCTTCTGATTAGTACATAATAAATGATTCAGTAAAATAATATTATTAAATATATTTGATTAAATAATTTAGTGAAAGGAACAAATATAGAAAATAAAAAAGGAAGGACTAATGTTGAAATTAAAGAAAAAATCCTTCAAACCGTTGAACCATCCTTAAGGCATGGTTGTTGACTACCCCAATAAGCCCTAATAGGAGTGACAATAGCCACCATGGATAATTGGTCTTAACCTATCTATGGTGATAGGTGGCTACCCACATTAACCCCCTAAGGTGATGTGTATGATTGCTTACTTTTCACAAAATAAAAGAAAGAAAAACAACTCTGAACACATTAGTAATATTATATCATACAACCTAATGGGTTTTAAGCAGCATTTATAGTTATGATTGCATAAGCAATCATATAGAATTCTATCATAATATGAGTTTTGGGGAATGGTGTAATATCACGCATTTCTAAAAATATAATCCAATCATAACTATAGAAATTATGGGATAAGTTTCAATTGCATAATCAATATATATAAGAGATAAGATGTTGACGAATTTTTAACAATACTATCATTAGTAGTAAAGTGCTAAATACAATAAGAGTCCAAATTTATTGAAAACCTAAATTAAATAAATTTTAATTTTCAATAGTTAAGATATGGAGAATTAGTTTTCACAATTTAAGAAAACATTTAGGCTTAAGAATGGAGCTAAGCACCATTCATATTCTAAGATTTCAATTTGTGCTTGTCTTACCTTTCATCTCCATAAGTCCAACCTAAATCCAATGGAATGAAATATCAATCAAATTAGTTGGGAAACCAAGCCTCAAGACATCCCATTAACTCAAACAACTTAGTCACAAGTAAATATCTTAAAAACCTAGTCATGAAGCAAAAATATCTTAAAATATCTTACAGTATCTTCCTTAAGTACGTGGATAATTTAACTGTAAACTCCACAACTAATCATTCAGGGTTTCGATCGACTGAAAGATCCGATGAAGCTTAAATTATAAGTAAAATCAGAAATATTAATAAAAATGATCCCGTAAGTTCGAATTTAAGAAAATAAGCAATAAAATAAAAGAATATAAAATTTTCAAATTTTAAGTATATAATTCGTTATTTATCGAAAATGCGTAAAATGCATTTCGATAATGAATAGCTAGAGATAAACTATATGTATACTAAAAATCATAGAATGACCTAAATAATATTTAGGAATATTTATTTGTATTATATATGAATTTACATGTAGGTAGAAATACGTATAATTATTTAAAATACGCGAAATATGCTAAAATAATACTACATAATTAAAAAAATTATAATTAATTAATAAAAGATAAAGAAAAATAAATAAATAAATGATCCAGATTTGGGTTGTGGAAATTGGGTAAAATAAGAAAAAAATTAGCCAATTAAATTAGAACAACACAAAAGTCAAATTAGAAGAAGATAAGGAAATTGCTTAATCAAATTAATGTACAATAATTTTCCTAAAACTCTATAAATACTCCAAATTTTTTAGAAACTCATTTTGGATGTCAAGAAGTTTAGAAAAAATAGAGAGAGGTGAAATTGAGAGAAAATCAGGGTTTTACAAAAATTTAGTAAAAATTTGTGCAATTGGGGCTTATAAGGAGAACCTAGACCCGACGAGCAGATGGAGTAGACGACCACCACCACCACACGGTGGTAGTAGTGCCTAGGTGGGCCGATACACCCATGGCCACTGAAGGTGGTTGGAGCCACTTAAATAGGTGAGTTCGATTTCCAACCCGATTATGCGTAATTTTGTAAAAATAGTAAATATTCTTAAAAAATTATGAATTTTGTTATTTTGAAATATTTTTGTATGTAGTATTTATGAAAAATATTATTTTTATGAAAATAAATCCCGTGATATATAGTCCTTAAAAAATCATGCAAAACTAAGCATATTTTAGTTTAGAAATAAATTACCTTAGGAGTGTAATTTTGAGCCCAAAATTTTTTTGTAGACTACATAGATGATATAGAACAGTGCTATGGAGCTCTTTTTTGAAAATTAATTTTTGAAATTTTTAGATAATTTTTAGGCCTTAAAATGAAGTGTAAAATGGATAATTTAGGGTTAATTAAGTGATTAAATGGTTAATTATTGATTTAGTGAATAATTATATGTTTTAGGATGTTGAAATTTGATGAAGTATGATACTCATAGCATTTAGGGTGTTAGATGTAATTATTAGGTTAATTATGTAATAAATAAATAATAGGGAAAAATAGTAAATTTTAAGTTAACTTTGTAAATTAGGGTAATTAGGTGTAAAATCTGATTTAGGATGAATTTAGACATTTTGAAATGATAATCGATGTTGGGATATGGTAATTAGAGTAATAGAAATATTATATATGTATTATATACATAATAAGTGATAGTATATAATATGCAATTATCGGAAATATAATAAATAGAAAATATTAGAATAAAAATTGATATTATATAAATAATAGGAATATATAATAAATTTTATAGAAAACTTAAATTTATGTAATTATATAAAAAATGTAAAAATTTTCTCATATTAGGAATAAATTCGATACACTAATAAAGATTTAAGTGTACTGGGTGGAATAAAATATTGACTAGGGGTAATAATGGTATTTAAGATATCTGGAAGTAATGTGATTAATTTCACATTATGAGTTAAAACGAATTTCTAGGGTTTGGGTATAAAACAGTACTTAGAAAATCAAACTAGAACCTAATTTAGAAATCAATGCAGAAACTGAACCCGAACCTAACCCCAAACCTAGAGTAATTGTAAAAGATTTAAGAATCTAGATAATTGGATATATTAAACCTTAAACAAAACACAATAATCAGTATTATAGGATAAAACCAACTTATAATAGCTATATGAAAAACTGAAATCATGTTTGTATTATAAGGATAATCGGCGATGACCTGAGTGAGTTAGACCTCGAGTAAGTGAGCGAGGAGTCCAAGTAAGTTGGGATTAATACGTTGCTGTATTTTGGAGGCTTGAGATTATACTTGGTTGTGCTTATTAGATAGTTGGTTGTGTGATTGTTAGATAGTTGGTTATGTGCATGTGCTTAATTATGAGTGATGCTATGATTCTGGTTGTTGTTCTGGCTTGTATTGTATGATTTGTATGAAATGATTGATCACCCTAAACCGGCTTAATCAAATATACGACCTGTAATCATAATCGAACTTGCATGGCAACCCATTAGGGGAAACCTAGGATTATCCGATCAAATACCGACCCCTTCAAAAGGGATAGCGCGGGATTGCATAATGGTCCCTTCTTCATCCTTAGTCGAACTAAGTGACAGGAGAGGAGATCGTGGTAAGGGTGAAGTCAATGGTTCGAAGGTAGTCGCAGGAGAAGTAGTGTCTCTATTACACAAGTCTGGGTTTGGTCGTAAGCTGTTACATTAATAGTAACCCCTCAACCCGGATTAGAGCGGGCGCAATTTCTCTAATCTCACGACGGGTCGGACAACGTCGTGTAATAGCATTTGCTTAAACATGCATTGCATCTAATAAGTTGGTTGATAACCTTGTTATGTTTATGGTATGGTTTTAAGTTTTCCATCCTAACTTTCCGAGTTGTGGTTGCTCACATCCTTATAAACATCGTACAGCTGCTGGCTAAAAAGCAGCTTACAACTACTCTGAAACTAGCAACTGCTGAATCCTGGGAAATGAGGAAAAACATTTGAAGAACAAACATATATTTTTAAGGTCTAAGTTTTTATTTTAGAATTTTTCATTTTGAATAATGTAACAAGCAGGAAATATATTACATTATAAACGTTAATTGTAATAACTTAATTATAGTATATATATATATATATATTTTTCTCACTCTCTTAGGTAAATGATTTATTTAAATTACAAACTATTTACTTCAAAGCGGGTTAGCCGTAGACGCCTTGTGTAGATCAGGTTTAGGATAGCGGTTGTAAGGTTAACTTCTATCTTAGAACGGTTTACACAGTGGGGTTGTCACGACTTTGCCGCTTTGGTACGTGACATTAACTAAGGGGATCTCAAGCAAACCCTTTCTCTCCCACTTGTTTGCCACTCTCCTTCTCTCATTTATATTTTCTCTAAAATCTCTCTCGACTTTTCTTAAATATCATAAGTACCCTAAGCCTCAAACCATAGCTTGATATGCTTGAGACCTAAAAGAAAGAAGACAATTTTTAAACCAACATATATACGTTATAGCGATCAATATCATGTACTAACACATAAGTATACTTAAGATATCTCGAAGATTAAATCAAAAAAATAAAAATACGAAAAATCACGAAATCCTAAACTCAACCAAGTTAACCCTTAAGGAACACATGATAATGAAGAGCTATTGTTGCAAGGGGTTAGCTTCTCAAGAAAACTGACCCTCCGCTTTATGTCTAATGAGATGTTGTTACTTAGAAGTAGATGTGACCAAAACCTAGCTAAGTGTTTGTTTACCCAAGAGCTTCTCTAATTTTTACAAAGAGCAAATCATTTTTAAATTTATATTTTTGGTATTTTAGGGCATTTTTAATTAATCTAGTAATTTTTTAGAATTTTAATTTACGAATTAAATATCGACCTAAGTGTAAGTGAATTTGACTCATTTATACCCCACTTTACGGTTTCATGATTTTTAAAACTTGATTTCTTACATCTCTATGCAAATTACTACACATACTTTATCAATGTACACAAAATAAAACAAATTTCAATTAACTCAATTATTGTTTGGAAAAATAATTTAAGTACCTTACATGAAGGAACAAATTTGATATAACAATCATTGGTTTGATCACCAAAGCTTGAGCACGTGGACTTTAAAATCTTGTATAGAGAATCTTAATCGAGCAACCAGCCAAGAACGGGGTTCTCTCCCTATCCTGTAGTTTTTATCACTTCCCAAAGCATGCTCTATCAGTCTCCATTCAACCTAAAGCCAAGCTTAGAAGCTCCACCCTCCAACCTAATCCTATATTGCTAATTTCCTCCCTTCATTTTAGCTAGACAAGTTAGCAAGACTACCCTCCACTTGACTTAAACTACATCAAATATTGACCACCCTAGTACGTGTAAAGGCAACCCCATCAACCAACTTAGTCC
Organism: Lumnitzera racemosa; assembly: GCA_024138005.1. NCBI lineage: Eukaryota > Viridiplantae > Streptophyta > Magnoliopsida > Myrtales > Combretaceae > Lumnitzera > Lumnitzera racemosa. The sequence goes on from JAMXBC010000011.1 coordinate 87,346,909, forward strand.
TCATCTTAGCATGACCAATTTTGTCATATTTAGCCAGTACACCTAATGGTCAAGCCCAAACACCCATCCTTCTCTTATATTCGATAGCAATAGCTTCCGGATTATTCTTTTGCATGTTCCTTACTATTTTACCATTTTAGGCCATCACTATGAATGTGTAATTACCCTTTTAGAATTGTAATATTTGATTTTCCAATTTTGTCTTTTACCCTAAAGGGCTTACTATATATAACGCTACATGTATGCAACCCCATCAATTAATGAATGAAGAATATCCCTTTCTCTTTACCTAATGCATATCTAGAGTCTTACATGCGGAGATACACTATAACGAACCAAAATAAAGGAAAACAAAAGGGGTTTAGCAAAACCCAAATAGCTACTAGTTGGATATGATACATCAATTAATCCTACTCAACTTAACCTCCACTTGATATGACACATAAGTGAAGATTAGGGTCATTCACTACTATTCCTTACTACTAAATAAAATAGATAAAAGTTAAGAAAAGAGAAGATATAACTAAGTGCTCTTAAAAAGGAAAATTATTGTATTCGATAATGAAGTGATTAATTGTCTGCATATAAAGAAAATGAGGTATATATATGACCTTGTCCAGGATTACATGAATAAGGAAAAGATAGAAAGGATAATGTATAAAAGATTTCTAAAACATACTAAAAAAGACAAAAATGACAAATAGTACAAGGTAAAAAAAATAGAGGAATCATTATAAAAGATTGTATTAGAAGATACCTGTCGATCAGGGGTGAGTGATCTTATGTTCGGTTGTGCCTGCAAATATAAGTTCATTGACAGTTCGGCTTTCACTGAGATCAGCTCAAAGGGAGTATAAGTCTTGTAATCTGGTGTTCAAGGTTAATACGTAAAATTTAGGACAATTGGGTAAGTTATTCAATTGAACCCAAATTTTATGACAAAACTAAAAATATTAATAAAAGTGATCTAGTGAGTTTGAGTTTAGGAAAATAAACAATTAAATATTATGATATTAAATTATAAGCATATCACTTGTTATTTATTGAAAACGTGTAAAACAAATTTTGATAATTAAAAAATCGGTAAAGGTAAATTATGTAAACACTAAAAATTATAAAATAACATAAATAATATTTAGAAGTATTTACTTATACTATACAAATATTTACGTATAGGTAAAAATATCCAAAATTACTTAAAATATACTAAAATAATACTAAATAATTAAAGAAAAAATCAACAAATCTATAAAGAAATTTGGAATTCTCCAAAATCAGGTTGTACCATGCTGGGATGAATAATAACACAATTAACTAATCAAAATAGTACAATTAGAAAGCAAATAGAGAAGAGATAAAGGACATTTGACAATAGAAAAATTAAAGAGAAACCCTAAACTCCACTATAAACTTTAAACACCATCTCCATTCCTTATTTTAGTCAATTATGAAGCTAAAAAAATTGGAGAGAGACCAGAGAAAGAGGATTAGGTAATTTTAGAAAAAATAACAAAATTAATATATAATTAAGGTAATTTAGGGCAACCAATGACCACTTAGGGAAGGATAGCCGCCACCACCACCCTACCCTATAGACATACTTGGAGCCACCATTGGTGGTTGGAAGCTGATCGAACAAGTAAGTTTACTTTCCAATCCAATTTTGTTTAATTTATTAAAAATACTAAATATATTTGGAAAATTATGAAATTTGATATTCTGAAATTTTTATATATGCAGATTTAGGAAAAATACCAGTTTGATGAAATTAAATCTTGAAATATATAATGCTTAAGAAATCCCAAAACCCAAGCTTATTTTCAATTTAAAAATAAATAACTTTAATAGTGTAGTTTTGATCCCAAAATTTTTTTAAGGTTATTTAGAGTATTAAAAATAGTGCTACGAAGATATATTTTGGAAATTAATTTTTAAAATGTTTAGTTAATTTTTAAGCCTTTAAATTATATATAAAGAGTAATTATTAAGCTTAATTTAGTGATTAAATGTATAAATACTAATTTAGCATGTAATTAGGAGTTTTGGGATGTAATTTGTTTATGTAGATTGATATTTAGAGAATTAGATGTAATTATTATGTGTATTATGTAGTGATTATGTGTAAATTAGTAATATGTGAAATTGGAAATGTAATAAGTAGAAAATATTAAGTTAAATTTGATAATAATATATTAATGATAATATAAAATAAATCTGATATGAAACTTGAATTTAGATAATTATATAAAAAATATAAATTTTTTTCACATCGTATGAAAATTTGACAGTTAAATTAGAAATAGGGTGTACCATATGGACTAAAATATTTGTTAGAGACTAAATACAAGATTTAGTATACCTAATTGTAATGTGATTAATTTCACATAATGATTCAAAACGAATTCTTAAGGTTCACATATAAAACCATAATAAAAAGCTGAATTAGAATCAAAATCAAAAACGAATTCAAGAATTAAATCAGAAATTAGTCTAGAATAGATCGATAATAAATAATATATATATAACTTGGATAATCGAGTAAAATCATAATTTAAAGCTTATACGTCATAAGGTTATATATACGAAATGACCTACAACTCAGATAAAAGAGTATTGGATAAAAGAATATTTATATTATAGAACAAGCGAATACGAGTTGACCTACAACAAGTCGAGTGAGCAAATCAAGGATTTCGAATAAGTTGGATTCAATACTTCGCTGTATTTTGGAGGATATATTAAAGTACTCGAAGGCTTAGGATTGTATGTGATTGTGCTTATAGGTAGTCATATGTACATGTGTTTGTGTATCTCTGATTACTTGCTGAATACTGATGACGTATTGTGATGGTTTATTATGAATTGAGTTATGTGAGATTGTTTGGTCACCCTAAACTAAACTTAATTATAATCAACCTAAATACCCTAATTGGACATGCATTGCAACCCTTTGGGGGACGGTTAGGATTCTGTAAGCCCCAAAACTAGCTATTTGAGGTTTCGATCGATTGAAAGACTTGATCGAGCTTAAATTATAAAGTAAAGTTATAAATATTAGTAAAATGACCCCGTAAGTTTGAATTTAGGAAAATAAGCAATAAAATAAAAGACTATAAAAATTCTAAATTTTAAATATATAATTCATCATTTATCGAAAATGCATAAAATATATTTCGATAATTAACGAATCGCTAGAGATAAATTATATGTATACTAAAAATCATAAAATAACCTAAATAATATTTAGGAATATTTATTTGTACTATATATGAATTTACATGTATGTAGAAATACGCGTAATTACTTAAAATACGTGTAATGTGCTAAAATAATACTAAATAATTAAAGAAAATTCATAATTAATTAATGAAAAATAAAGAAATATCAGGAAAAATAAGAAATGATCTAGATATAGGTCGTGGCAGCTGGGCAAAATAAGAAAAAAATTAGCCAATTAAATTAGAACAATACAAAAGTCAAATTGGAAGAAGATAAAGCAATTGTCTAATCAAATTAATGCATAATAATTTCCCTAAACATATATAAATAGGAAAAAAATTTAGAAAACTCCTTTGGATAGTTAAGGATTTGAAAAAAATAGAGAGATTCGAAAATTCAAGAGAAAAACTAGATAAAAAAAAAAAGGAAAACTGTACAGTTGGGGCTTGTACGGAGAACCCAGACCCGACGAACAGCTGAGAGTAGACGGCCACCACCACCACACAGTAATGGCAGCACCTAAGTGACACACCCCTGGCCACTGACGGTAGTCGGAGCCACTCAAATAGGTGAGTTCGATTTCTAGCTCGATTGTATGTAATTTTGTAAAAATAGTAAATATTATTAGAAAATTATGAATTTTGTTATTATGAATATTTTTGTATGTAGTTTTTAGGAAAAATATTATTTTGATGAAAATATGTCTCGTGATATAAGGTCCTTAACAAATCATGCAAAACCGAGCATATTTCGGTTTAGAAATAAATCACCTTAGGAATGTAGTTTTGTACCCAAAATTTTTGTGTAGATTACTTAGATGGTATAAAATAGTGCTATGAAGCTCATTTTCAAAAATTTTGGATAATTTTTAGGCTCTAAAATGAGGCATAAATTGAGTAATTTAGGGTTAATTAAGTAATTAAATAGTTAATTACTGATTTAGTGAATAAGTATGTGTTTTAGGATGTTGAAATCTGATGGAGTATGATACTTGTAGCATTTAAGGTGTTAAATGTAATTATTAGGTTAATTATGTAGTCAATAAGTAATATGGAAAAATAGTACATTTTAAGTTAATTTTGTAAATTAGGATAATTAGGTATAAAATCTGATTTAGCATGAATTTAAACATTTTGAAATGATAATTGATGTTGAGAGATAGTAATTAGAGTAATAAAAATATTAGATGTGTATTATGTACATAATATGTGATAATACATAATACATAATTATTAGAAATATAATAAATAGAAAATATTATAATAAAAATTGATATTATGATAAGAATAAAAATATACAATAAATCTGATAGGAAACTTGAATTTATGTAATTATATGAAAAATGTAAAAAATTTCTCACATCAGAAGTGAATTCGGTATACTAATACGGATTTAAGTGTACCGGGTGAAATAAAATACTGACTAGGGGTAACGATAATATTTAAGAGATCGGAAAGTAATGTGATTAATTTCACATTATGGGTTGAAACGAATTTCTAGGATTCGAATATAAGACAATACTTAGAAATCGAACTAGAACCTAATTTAGAAATCGATGCGGAAACCGAACCCGAACCTAACCCAAAACCTAGAATAATTGTAAAAGACTTAAGACCTAGATAATTAGGCATATTAAACCCTAAAAAAAACATAACAATAAGCGTTATAAGATAAAATGAACTTATAATAGTTATATAAAAAACTGAAACCACATTTGTGTTATAGGGATTATCGACGATAGCCTAAGCAAATTGGACCTCGAGTGAGTGAGCAAGGAATCGAAATAAGTTGGGATTAATACGATGATGTATTTTGAAGGCTTAAGATTATGCTTGGTTGTGCTTGTTAGATAGTTGGATGTGTACATGTGCTTGATTATGAGTAATGCTATGATTTTGTCTGTTGTCTTGGCTTGTATTATATGGTTTGTATGAAATGATTGATCACCGTAAATTGAACATAATCAAATATATGACCTATAATCATAATCGGACCTACATGGCAACCCATTAGGGGAACTTATGACTCTCCGGCCAAATACCGACCCCTTCGAAAGGGATAGCGTAGGATTGCAATTGGTCCCTTCTTCATCCTCAATCGAACTAAGTGACAGGAGAGGAGGTCGCGATAAGGGTGAAGTCAATGGTTCGAAGGTAGTCGCGGGAGGAGCGAGGTCTCCATTGCACAAGCCTGAGTTTGGTCATGAGCTGTTGCATTAATGGCAACTCCTCAACCTGGATTAGAGCGGGCGCAATATCTTTAATCTCACGACAGGCCGGATAACGTCGTACGATGGCATTTGCTTACACATGCATTACATCTAATAAGTTAATTGAAAACCTTGTTATGTTTATGGTATAGTTTTAAGTCCTCCATCCTAACTTACTGAGCTGTGATTGCTCACATCCCTATAAACATCGTGCAGGTGCTAGCTAAGAAGCGACAAACAACTATTCTGAAGCTAGCAACTGCTGGATCCTGGGGAGTGAGAAAAAATATTTGAAGAATGAACATATATTCTTAAGGTCTAAGTTTTGTTTTATTTAAAATTTTTCGTTTTTGAATAATGTAATAACTAGGAAATATATTACGGAGAAATATTGTAAACGATAGTTATACTAACTAAATTATAGTGTATATATGTATTTCCTCACTTTCTTAGGTAAATGATTTATTTAAATTACAAACTGTTTACTTCAAAGCGAATTAGTCGTGGACGCCTTATGTCGATCAGGTCTAAGATAGCGGTTGTAAGGCCAACTTCTATCTTAGAATGATTTACACGGCAGGGCTGTTGCGACTTTACCGCTTCGGGGCCTGACAGATTCTCCAACCAAATACTAATATCTTAAAAAAAGATAGCACTAGATAATATAATAGTCTTTTCTTCATCCTTGGCCGAACTAAGTGACAAAAGAGGAGGTCACAATAAGAATAAGGGCAATAATTCGAATGATAATCATAGGGGGAGCGGTGTTTCCACTACATAAACCTTGGTTTGGTTGTGAGCTATTGCATAAATATTGAAACTCTCTAACCCGAATTAGAGCGAATGAAACTACTTTAATTTCATAATGGACTAATGGTATTTATGTGTTACATTGCATTTACTTAATTATTTGAAAACCCTATTTGTGTTTGTTATGCAGTTTTATGTCTCCATCCCAACTTACTGAATTATTAGTTGCTCATACCCTTATAAATTTTCTTGTAGGTACTGACTAATATGTCGTACTATAACTATCTCAAGGGTAGTTTCTTTTTTAAGTGCCTTGGGGGAGTGAGAAGTAAACTAACTAATTAATTGAGTCTTTAGAGTTTTATTATTAACTCTTAGGTTTATGAGATAGTCGTGTAATATTTACCTATCAGGCTACTATGGCATGTAAATATTTTCTAGGATCATAAGACAATATAGGTATATCTATGTAAATATGACTTAAATTTTTTGGTTATATATATAAATTTTATCAATAATCTTGAATGAGCTGTTTACTTTAAAACAATGAGTCGTAGATGCCTTGTGTAAATCATATTTATGATAGTAACTATGAGGTCAATTACTATCATAGATTGGTTTACATGGTAAGATTGTTGTAACTTTGTTGCTTCAAAGCGTAACAAGGGGTCAAAAGGAATAGCAGAAGACTTAGTTGACTTGATTTAGGTCAAGTTAAAGCTCTAATGCAAGGTTTTAACTAGAGCATCTTTAGGTCATATGACTGGACAACTTTGCTTGAATGAAAACTTGGTGTTTGTTAATTTGGATATTGTCTTAATCATGGTTAAAGTTCGATACTCAAGGCGGGTAAGATGAAGTAATCCCAAGTTGGTGATAGAATCTTCCCCTTTGAAGGGTACTCAGGCTAGTAAACATTGGGCAAATCCTTGCTGTCTTCTAGTTTAGCTTTAAACAATGAGTCTGAGGGGTTAATTCCTATTATGTTCTTGGGGGTCAAAGAGATTTGGCCTCAAATCTATGAGGTCTTCACTAGTTGGGTTTGCTTTAGCATCATCTAGATGGTAGGGAATCAGGTTGGATACATTAAAAGTAGAAGAGATACCATAGGCCTTAGGTAACTCAATTTGGTAGGCGTTGTAATTGATCTTCTTTTCAAGACTTTAAATGGATCGTCAACTCTGGGTGATAACTTATTCTTCCTAAGATGGGGAAATCTTTCTTTGTTGAGATAGATCCAAACTAGGTCACTTGGATTAAAAGAAACAACTCAACGACCTCAGCCACTGATATCATGCTGCTGTTCATTAAGCTTGGCAATCTTCTTAGTCACTTGTTGGTGCAATTTGTACAGTTCGTGAGCTTGGTCAACTCCAAACTGGCTTTCTTTTAGAGTTGCTTGGATGTTAATCATGTCTAGTAGAATGGTGAGGTTAAGGCCATAGATGATCTCAAAAGGCATCTTTCCAATAATGCTGTAAACTATCTGATTGTAAGCAAACTTTACAATAGGCAAGCATAGATCCCAATCCTTTAAGTTCTTCCCTAGTATAGCTCAAAGCAAAGTACCTAGTATTCTATTCACCACTTTGGTTTAGCAATATGTCTGTATATGACTACTCGAACTGAACAAAAGTTTGGTGCGAAGTCTCTTCCATAAGGTCTTTTGAAAGTAGCTTAGGAATTTAGTAATATGATATGAAATAATGGACTTCAGAACTCCATGTAGGCGAACAATCTCCAGCAAAAACAACTCAGCAATATATAAAAGCATCATTTGTTTAATGGTACTAAATGAAGTGTGCCATTTTGTTGAATCAATCCACTACTCCAAGGATCAACTCATTCCCTCTTGATGTTTAGGGCAATCTTAAGACAGTCTATGCCGAGGTTGACCTAAGGTAAGGTCAGTGTGGGTAAGGGTAAGTATTCTCCATATGACTCGTTTCTCCCTTTCACCCTTCTACACACATCATAGCTACTAATGACCTTGTGGACTTCCTTAACCATACCAGGCCAGTAAAAATTTTCTCTTAATAGATCGGTAGTTTTTGTCTTACCAAAATGCCTTAATAAACCACCACTATGAGCTTCTTTAACCAATAACTCACGTATGGAACAATTGGGTATACATAGCCTTCTTTCCTTAAACAAATATCCATCCTTTAAGTAGTATCTTCCAACAGCAACTCCATCTCGACATTTCCCAAGTATAGGACTGAAGCATAAGTCCTAAGCATATTGCTTGACAATAAGGGAAAATCTCAATAACTTTGTCTGTAGTGTGGCCAATAAGACATGCCACGTGATAAAGCATCAACGACCATATTAATACTACCCTTATTATGCTTGATTACATAGGAGAATCCTTTCACAAACTCTAATAATTTAGCTTGGCCTTTCGAGAATTTATTCTAACTTCCCAGTTGCTTCAAGGACTTATAGTCTTTGTAAATGACAAACTCTCGAAGTAACAATAATGTTGCTACACTGTAAGGAATCGAAAAAGAGAATATAACTCTTTTTAATACACAAAATAATTTAGGGCAGAATCACTAAGCTTCTCATTATGGTAAGCCACAGGTCGGCATTCTTGCATCAGAATTGCTCTAATACCAATACCTAATGCATCACATTATAACTCAAATGGCTTGTCAAAGTCAAGCAAAGCTAAGACAGGTGTAGAGGTAAGTTTCTCTTTGATCTCCATGAAATCTTATCGGTTCAGTCAGTCCACTCGAATCTATTACTCTTCTTTGTTAACTCAATCAATGGGGTTGCAATGGAATTGAAGTTCTTAATAAATCTCCCATGGAAAGAAGTAAGACCATGAAAACTCCTAACTTCAGTAACATTCTTGGATATGCAGAGATAAGTTTCTCCTTAATCTCCTTGAAACTCTTCTTGGCTTGGTCAATCCACTAGAATCCATCACTCTTTTTTGTCAGCTTAGTCAAAGGGATTGCAATGGTACTGAAGTTCTTGATAAATCTCATATAGAAATAAGCAAGACCATAAAAACTCATAACTTCAATAATATTCTTAAGTATAAGCCACTTTAAGACAATTCAGACATTTTCCTCATGAGCTTAGATTCCTTCTCTAGACACCACATATCCTAAAAAGACAACTTTGCTTTAGAAAAATGTACATTTCTTCAAGTTTTTGAATAATTTCTCAACACTAAGTATGTCAAAAACTACTCGAAAGCGTTTCAGGTAATCAACTAGGTCAACACTATGCAATAGGATATCATTAAAGTACACAATCGTACATCTTCTAGTTAAGAGACGCATTATATGGTTTATGAACCTCATGAAAGTGCTCGACGCATTAGTAAGTCCAAATAGTATAATCAACCATTCATAGAGATCATGCCTTGTCTTATATGCAATCTTCTATTTGCTACCAAGTCTCATACGAATCTGATAGTAGCCACTTCATAGGTCAATCTTCAAAAATGCTTTGGTGCCATGAAACTCGTCTAACATGTCATCGAGCCTCAATATGAGACGTTTGTACTTGAAAGTAATTCAGTTGATAACTCAACTATTAATGCACATGTACCACGAACCATCTTTCTCTAAAATGAGCAAAGTAAGCATGGCATAAGGGTTTGTGTTCTCTCTTGCATAACCTTGCTCAATAAGCTCATCCACTTTTCTCTTCAGCTTGGTAGCCTGCTCAGGGTTCATTCTATAAGCAAGTCTATTCGGTAGGGTTGTACATAGCTGTAAGTCAATGCAGTGCTTAATACCTTAGACTGGTGGTAGTCCTTTGGGTAACTCTTTTGGAAGCGCATCAGAAAACTCACCTAATAATTCTCAAACCTCTTTTCATATACCTTCCAAATCCTTCAACTCTAATAAACTTCTAATAAATAGAAACATTGGTTCCTCGGCCTTTTCAACAGCTCAAAGCTCTCTGGGACTAAGCATTAGGGTCTTCTTTTTGCTAGCTCAAATGAACTAATTATGAGTCTCATTCACTTGACTAGATGTCATAGGCTACAATACAATATTTTTTCCTATCCTTTATAAAGGCATAGGTATCCTTGAATCCATCATGTATGACATGTCGATCAAATAACCAAGGTCTTTCCAACAGTAGATGTGAAGCATACATAAGGATAACATTGTACATTACTTCATCTCTATACACATTTCCCATACAGAGTGGTACGATTACTTGTTTGGTCATAAGCAAAGTACCTTTGTTATGCAACCAATGTAGCTTATAAGGTTAGGGGTGCTTAAAGGCCGATAGACCTAACTTTTGCACAAGAGACTAGGCAACAACATTAGTACAATTGCCTCTATCTACAATGACCGTACATACTTGCCCCTTAATAGTACACTTGGTGTGGAACAAATTTTCTCTTTAATATTTCTCATAGCTCGACATTGAGTTTAACACTCATCTTAATACCAAGGTCATCACTTCTCCTTAGCCTCCATAGACACAGTTCTCTCTATCATCCTTTATGTCAGTTCTTCCAACATCCTTCTCGTCCTTCTTAAGCTTACTATCATCTATATTATCTATGTCATCACCTTAGAGGACCATAGTATGTCGATTAGGATACTAAGTAACCATATGCACATAGCTTAAGCACTTGAAGTATTTTATCTCACTTATCTTGCAACTTGAAGTTTGTCTTTTCCCATATGTCTTTTGAGTTGATTTATCATTAGCTCGATTCTTTAGGCCAACTTGGCTATCATTACGTCAATCATTCTTCTCTTTTGCTTGAAAGGGTCTCTTTAGCTCATTGTAAACGAGTTAACATGGTACAAGAGATCGCGAAGAGCTTGGGCCAGGTCGAATCGAGGTATTTCTCCTTTGCTTCTTAACCCTTCGTACTATTTTAACGACTTTTTCTAATGTATAAAACCTCTGTACTTCAATAATATTCTAAATCTCATATCGGAGCCCTAAAATAAAGCTCAATACAGTGCAAGTTTCAAGCTCATCTACGTTAGCTTCAATCATCAACATATGAAATTATTTGACATAATCATCAACGGCTTAGCTTCCCTAGTAGAGTTCTTACAGCTTTGCAAAGGTGCCTTACAAATAGGTCTTAAGTATAAATCTTCCTCTCAACAGCCTCTTCATATCATCCTATGTGCATACTCTTCATTATCGATATCTTACTTTAGCCGCATTTAAGTTTTTCCATCACATAGTTGCATAACCAGAGAACTCAAGGGTGGTAAGTCAAACTTTATTTGCTTCGATATACGCATAGCAATCAAACACCCTTTCAACTTCTCCTCCCACTCCAGGTATTCATCAATATTACCATTTCCAGTGACAGTTACAATTTTGACTTTGATATTTTCAAGTCCTCAAGGAGGTTAGCATCCCCGTTCCTCTACTTCATCATATTTTCCATCCTCTTCTTCCTCTCTATTAACTTCTTCTTTGACTTCTTTGTCTCATTCTTCATTCTCTTTCACTTCAATTCTTCATTGAGCGGGTTGGTTTACCACTCCTCCAAATCTATGGAGTCGAGCTGGGCAATGAGCTTGGCTAACATGGTCATATCTCCTTTCTCACATTTCTTCAATATATTATGACTTATGTTACGCTCCGAAGTCGCAGAGTCGCAACAGTCCCGCCGTGTAAATCATTCTATGATAGTAACTAGCCTCATAGTGCCTACCATAGACATGATCTACATAAGGCGTTGACGACTCCTCACTTTGAAGTAAACAGTCCGATTAAAAGTTTAACTACAATTATGATAAATATTACAAATTTCTAATAAACACATACAATTATATGTAAGTCCACAGAACATCCCAGGAAATTCTACATATTCACAACTGTTCACTAATTTACATAATAACTATCAGTCTTTCATCCTTAACTACAAGGTCACTCTAGTTACACATTATTACTAATTAACTTGATCCTCACACCCCTGGCTTCAAACAGACTAACCTCTGGGTAATTGTAGGGTGGCATAGTACTTGAAGTATTCAGAAATCAGGACTTGCAAAAGGATCTATAAGGGTATGAGCAACTACAGCTCCGTAAGTTGAATTGAAGACTCATGAATGCATACAAGCACAAACAAGATTATCAAGCAATTATTTTCATGCAATGCAACAATCAAGTGTTATCGCACAACGTAGTCTGGTCCGTTGTGAAATCAGAGAAATTTCACCCGCTCCAATCCGACTTGAGGAGTTTCTATGTTATGCAATAGCTCACAACGAAACCCAGGCTTGTGCAATGGAGACCTCGCTCCTCCCGCGACTACCTTCGAACCATTAACTTCACCCTCGCCGCGACCTCCTCTCCTGTCACTTAGTTTAACTTAGGATGAAAAAGGGACCATTTTGCAATCCTACGCTATCCCTTTCGAAGGGTCGGTATTTGGTTGGAGAATCCTATGATCCCCTAATGGGTTGCAATGCATGACATTTTTGGTTATTAGAGTCGAATAAGATTAAATTTCATTTAGGGTGTTCAAACAATTTCACACCGATCAATCAATCACAACATCACTCACATTACAAATTCAGCACGAAATCAGATACATTAAACACATGCGTAAACTACTTACAATCACAACCATATACAAGCCTAAGTCTCCGAGTACCATAAAATTAGTACTCTATTACAATAAGTAATAACCCAACTTACTTGGAATTTCTCAATCGCCCGATCACTTAGTTGCAAACCGATTTGTCTCTAGGTGTCCTGTAATACAAAGAGGTCTTTTTAGTATTTATCCTTTAAGGATTCATATTCTAATTTATAATTTAACTCTATTTTCCATGTATACCTATTATATACTAATAATTCTTTCTACTCTATTTCGAGGTTCAGATCCTAAATTTTATTTTAGTTTTGATTCCTAAGTCCTAAATATGCTCGAATCCTAATGTGAACTTAATCACATAAAGCTCGAGTATTCAAATATCCTATTGGGTCTTAATTCAATATTCTAAATTATTCGGTACACGTTATTCCTAATTGGGGTATCGGATTTATCCCCGATGTGAAAAAATCTTACATTTTTATACAATTACCTAAAATTAAATCTTAATTCAGATATAGTATTATTCTGATTTTTATTCTAATATTATCTAAATAACCTTAATTTTTTAGATTTATTAATTTTCAATTCCACATATTACTAATTTCTTACAATAACTACCTAATTTCCTAAATTAACTATATTTAATATTTCAAAGGCTAGGATTAGGTTTCCACATCAGAGATTAACATTCCTAAATATCTAATTACTATCTAAATCAGTAATTAGTATCTTAATCACCTAATTAACCCAAAATTACCCAATTTTTCCATAATTTTAGGGCTAAAAATTAACTTAAAATTTTCAAAAATTAATTTTAGAAAAATGGCTTCATAGCACTGTTCTATATCACATAAGCATTCTACGGAAAAAAAATTAAACACTAAACTACACTCATAAGCCTATTTATTTTTCGTTCTAATCATGCTCGGTTCTGCTCAATTTGTTAAGAACCCTATATTTTCTGACGTGATTAAACTAAATCATTATTTTAAACTAAATCTACATACAATAAAACCTCAGAATAACAAGTTTCATAATTTTCTAGGCAAAATAACTAATTTTACGAAATTATTCAAAATCGAAGAAATTAAGGGACTCACTGGTTCAATGCTTTTTTGCCGTCTAAATCTGGTCCAAGTGTGTCGGCCGACCTAGACGATGGGGCTGGAGTGGGGTGGTGGTGGTAGCTCGGTTTCAAGTGGTGGTAGCTCGGTTTCAAGTGGTGGTGAGATATGGGTTTGGCTCACTAGCCATATCTGCACAGTTTCCTTTTCTTTTTTTTTTTTGGATTTTCTCTAGAATTTTTTAAGTTCCCTATTTTTCTCTTATGCTAAACTGTCCAAAGGAGTTCTCTGAAAATTTTCCCTATTTATAGACGTTTTAGGTAATTAATATGCATTAATTAGACATGACATTGCCTCATTTCCTTGATTCTTGGCTTTTGTTGCTTAATTCTAATTAGTTAATTTTTCTTTTTCAGATTTTGACCTGCCATAACCATATTTGCATTAATCCATAGCCTTCTGATTTTTCTTAATTAATTTAATAATTTTATTTAATTATTTACTAAGTTTTTGTCCAATTTAAGTAATTTCGCGTATTTTTATCTACACGTAAATAAATGTAGGATACATGTAAACATTTCTAATTATAATTTAGGTCATTCTATGATTTTTCGTATACATATAATCTATCTCTAGTAATTTATTAGTTATTAAATTACACTTTTGGTCTTTTTGATGATTAACAAGTATTATACTTAAAATTTGAAAATTTTGCAGTATCCTATTTTATTACTTATTTTCTTAAATTCAAGTTTACGAGGTTATTTTTACTAATATTTCTCTCAATATTTTATAATTTGGGTTTGATCGGATCCTTTAACCGATCGTTCTAAACCTTGTGCTCTAAATTCAATCCTACGGTCTCTTGACTTAACTTTAGGGCTTACAACTTGCATCGTAGTGATTGGACTCTCAACAAGGTTGGTGAGTTTATCAAGCTTAAAGGCTATCAATCCAATGTGTACTGTGACCAACATGAGCACCGTAAGCCCTATAATTAGCTACTCGAAGTTTGGTTCGTAGAATTTAGGGTGATTGAGCAAATTGTCTAATTCAATCCAAATTCTATGGCAAAATTAGAAATATTAGTAAAAGCGATCATGTAAGTTCGAATTTAAGAAAATAAGTAATAAAATAAAAGAATATAAATTTTCCAAATTTTAAATATATTACTCATTAGTTATAAAAAATGTATAAAATGCATTCCGATAACTAATAAATCGCCAGAGATAAATTATACGAACACTAAAAATCATAAAATAAATTAAATAATATTTAGGAGTATTTATTTATATCATATATGAATTTTCATGTAAGTAGAAATACGCGTAATTACTTAAAATATGCGAAATATACTAAAATAAGGTTAATTAATTAAAGAAAATTCATAAATAATTAAGGAAAATCAAGAAAACTCAAGAAAAATGAGGAAAATTCCAGAATTGAGGTGTGGTAACTTGGTATTTAAGAAATAAAAGCAACCAATTAAATCAAGCCAAGCAAAAAGCAATTTTGGAAGATGATAAAGCTCTCATCACCTCAATTTAATGCACAAAAAATTCCCAAGATCTCTATAAATAGCCAAATTTTTACAGAGGCTCATTTGGTCAGTTTGAAACCTTAGAAAATTAGAGAGCACTAAAATTTAGAAAGAATTAAGATTTTTACAAAAATTACAAAAAATCTGTGCAATTAGGGTTTTAGAAGGAAACTTACACCCAACGACCACCTGAAAACAAACGACGACCACCACACTACTCTACTGCTGTTGCCCAACTTAGCTAACACCCCTAGGGCCGCCGCTGGTGCTCAGAATCTCAACTGCTAGGTGAGTCCAATTCTAGCCCAATTTTATGAAATTTATTAAAATTATTAATTTTATTCAAAAAATTATGAATTTTATTATTATGATGTTTTATTGTATATAAATTTAAGAAAAATTTTTATTTTGATGAATTTATGTTTATAAATATACCATCCTTAAGAAATCATACAAACTCGAACTTTGTTCGGATTAGAAATAAATGACTTTAAGAGTGTAGTTTTGAGCTCAAAATTTTTGTATAGACTATTTAGTAGTTATAGAATAATCCCATGAATCCCTTTTTCAAAAATTAATTTTTGATATTTTTTAGCCTTAAAATTATGTATAAAATGGGTAATTTTGGGTTAATTAGTTACTTAAATAGATAATTCCTGATTTAGTGCATAATTATATATTTTAAGATGTTCAAATATGATGAAGTATGATACTTGTAGCATTTAGGGTGTTAGATGCAATTATTAGGGTATTATGTAGTAAATAAGTAATAGGAAAAAAATAGTAAATTTTAAGTTAATTTTGTAAATTAGGGTAATTAGGTGTAAAATCTAATTTGGCATGAATTTAGATAATTTGAAATGTTAATTGATGTTAGGAAATGATATTTGGAGTGATAGAAATATTAGACGTGTATTATATACATAATAGGTAATAATACATAACATGAAAAATTGAGAATATAATAAATAGAAAATGTTAGAATAAAAATTGATATTATACTAATAATAGGAATATATATAAAATCTAATAAGAGACTTAGATTTAGGTAATTATATGAAAAATGTAAAATTTTTTCACATCAAAAGTAAGTTTGGTACATTAATAAAGATTTAAGTATACCGGATAAAATAAAATACTAATTTAAAACTAAAAGTGATAATTAGGATACTCGAGCTTAATGCGATAAATTTCACATTTTTGTTCACATTGCATTTTTAGGCTTTACGTATAATATCTTTAATTGGAACCACTTTAGAACTTAAATCAGAACTAAATTTAGAAACTAAACCTTTAACTAACCTAGGATGAATTAATAATAACTATTACGTATATGGGAAGAATTAGGTTAAATCATAACTTAGAGTATATATATACATATCATCAAGAAAGAAATACTAAAAACACATTTATATTATATATTATAGGACATATGAAGACGAGTCGACCTGCGGTTGGTTGAGTGAGCGACCAAGGATATCGGGTAAGTTGGGATTAATACATTGCTTTATTTTAGAGTATTAATTTGTAGTACTCGAGGTTTGAGTTGTACTTGATTGTGCTTGTTAGATAATTGGTTATATGCATGTGCTTGTTTTGAGTTGCTAATTTGCTATCTGACTTGTATTCATATGATCTATATGGAATGATTGATCATCTTAAACTAGATCTAATCAAACATAGACTTTTAATCATAAATCGAACATGTATAGCAACCCATTAGGGGATCATTAGGATTTTTTAGCCAAATACCAACCCTTTTAAAAGGGATAGTACTAGATGGTATAATTGGTCCCTTCTTCATCCTTAGTCGAACTAAGTGAAAAGAGAGGAGGTCGCGGCAAGGGTGAAATCAATGGTTCGAAGGTAGTCGCAAGAGAAGCGATGTCTCTATTGCATAAGCTTGAGTTTAGTCGTGAGCTGTTACAATAACAAAAACTCCTTAACCCGAATTAGAGCGGATGTAATTTCTTTAATCTTACGACTGGCCGAACAACGTCGTCCGATGGCATTTACTCGAACATGCATTGTACATAATAATTTGATTGATAATCTTGTTTGTGTTTACTGTATGGTTTAAGTCTCCACCCTAACTTACTGAGCTGTAATTGCTTATATCTCTATATATGTTTATTGCAGGTGCTAACTAGGAAGTGGATTACATTTACGTTGAAGCTAGCAACTACGAGATCTTAGAAAGTAAGGATGTAAATTAAAGATTAAGTATACTCTCTAGCTAGACTTATTTTAAAGCTTTTAGCATGAATCTATAAATTACTTGAGTAAATTGCGATTAGGTTGCTAAATCTTGTAAAGACACTTAGGTTATTTCAATATAAGTATATATCTTTCTTAAGTCAATGAGTAAATAACATACTTAATTTATGAACTATTTACTTTAAAGTGTGCTAGTCGTGGATGCCTTATATAAATTGGGTCTAAGATAGTGGTTGTATGGTCAAATTTTATCTTAGAATGGTTTGTATAGCGGGATTGTTATGACTCTACCGCTTTGAGGCATGATAAGCACCATTATCTTGGTCTCCAATAGTGCTTGGTACACTTAAGTCTGACATTATGCAACACTACCCGTTATTACTTTCTTCAATAAGAACAACTTCAACAATACAAACTCAATAAAAATTTACTACTTACTACTACTCAACAACACTTTAGAACCACCACTTGCATGATTGATTACTATTCACTACCCAAAATCACACTAACGCACTCTAATCACTTCAATACTTAACACAACACAATGTAGTACAAAATTTTAATTACTATAGCTAGCAAACGCACTCCATGCTTCACTCTTCAAACACACATTGCAATAGTTACGAAACAACACAATAGCTATTAACAGAACTAATTTGCTAAAACTTCACACATTCTTTCTTAGAATTGTGCTATAATACTAGCAAAGTTGATATGTCTCCGGAGTTGTATACACGAAGAGACACCACAACGAACTGAAATGAAGGAAAACAAAAGGGGTTTAGTAAAACCTAAGTAGCTGTCAGTTAAATATGACACATAACTAATCTTACTTAGCCTAACATTTACTTGATATGACATATAAGTGAGGATTAAGGTCGCTTAGTACTATTCCTTACTAAAGGGAATATATAAGAGATAAGGAAAGAGAAAACATAGCTAAGTGCTCTCAAAAAGGGAAATTACAATATTCAATAACGAATTGATTGATTGTCTGCATCCAAAGAAAATGAGGTATATAAATGACTTTGCCTAGGGTTACATGAATCAGGGAAAGACAAAAAGGATAATATACAAAAGATTCCCAAAATATATTAAAAAAGGCAAAAATTACAAATAGTACAAGGTACAAAAAATAGAGGAATCCTTCTAAAATGTTGTATCGAAAGACACATTTCGATTCGAGGTTGATAATCTTATGTTTGGTTGTACATGCAAATAAGTCCACTGATAATTCAGCTTTCACTAGGATCATCTTAGGTTAGGGAGGGGAGGAGTAGTGGAAGACTTGGTTGACCTGATCTAAGTCAAGTCAGAGCTCAACTATGTTGTGTTAATTGGAGCCTTTTTAAGTTTGACAACTGGATAGCTCAACTTAAATGAAAACCTAGTGTTTGTTAGTTCGAGTATTTTCTTGATCACGGTTAAAGCTCGGCACTTAGGCTGGGTAATGTCACGCCTCAAAGCGACAGAGTCGTAATAGCCCTGCCGTGTAAACCATCCTAAGATAGAAGTTGGCCTTACAACCGCTATCGTAGACTCGATCTACATAAGGCATCCACGACTAACCCGTTTTGAAGTAAACAATTTGTAATTTAAATAAATCATTTACCTGTAAAAATGAGGAATTATATATATATATTATAATTCAGTTATTGTAGTTAAAGTTTACAATATTTTTGTATAGTATATTTCCTAGTTATTACATCATTCGGAAATGAAAAATAATTCTAAAATAAAAACCTAGACCTTAAAATATGTGTGTTTATTCTTCAATGTTTTTCCTCACTCCCCAGAATCCAGCAGTTGCTAGTTTCAGAGTAGTTGTTTGCCGCTTCTTAGCCAGCACCTGCATGACGTCTATAGGGATGTGAGCAACCACAGCTCAGTAAGTTAGGATGGAGGACTTAAAACTATACTATACACACAACAAGGTTTTCAATCACTTATTAAGTGCAATGCATGTGCAAGCAAATGCCATCGCATAATGTTGTCCGGCCCGTCGTGAGATTAGAGAAATTGCGCCCTCTCTAATCCGGGTTGAGGAGTTGCCGTTAATGCAAAAACTCACGACTGAACCCAGGCTTATGTAATGGAGACCTCGCTCCTCCCGCGACTACCTTCAAACCATTTTCTTCACCCTCGCCGCGACCTCCTCTCTTGTCACTTAGTTCGACTAAGGATGAAGAAGGGACCATTATGCAATCCTACACTATCCCTTTTGAAGGGGTCGGTATTTGGCCGGAGAGTCCTACATGCATGTCCAATTATGATTACTGGTCGTATATTTGTTAAGTCCAGTTTAGGGTTATTAATCATTTCATACAATACATGCTAAAGTAACAAATAGAATCATAGTATCACCCATAATCAAGCACATGCACACATTCAACTATCTAACAAGCACAACCAAGCATAATCTTAAGCCTCCCAAACTACAGCATTGTATTAATCCCAACTTACCTCTACTCCTCGCTTACTCAATCGAGGTCCGATTTGCTCAAGCCATCGCCGATCATCCCTATAATACAAACGTGGTTTCAGTTTTTCATATAACTATTATAGGTTCATTTTATCCTATAACGCTTATTGTTAGGTTTTGTTTAAGGTTTAATATGCTTAATTATCTAGGTCTTAAGTCTTTTATAATTATTCTAGGGTTGGGGTTAGATTCAGGTTCGGTTTCCGCATCGATTTCTAAATTAGGTTCTAGTTTGATTTCTAAGTAGTGTTTTATATTCCAACCCTAGAAATTCGTTTTAACCCATAATGTGAAATTAATAACATTACTTTCCAATCTCCTAAATACCATCATTACCTGTAGTCAGTATTTATTTTACTCGATACACTTAAATCCGTATTAGTGTACCGAATTCGCTCCTAATGTGATAAATTTTTACATTTTTCATATAATTCCATAAATTCAAGTTTCCTATCAGATTTATTGTACATTTTTATTATTCTCAAAATATCAATTTTTATTAAAATATTTTATATTTATTATATTTCTAAAAATTACATATTATATATTGTTACCTTTTATGTACATAATGCACTTTTAATATTTTTATCACCCTAATTACCATCTCTAACATCAATTATCATTTCAAAATGTCTAAATTCATCCTAGATCAGGTTTTACACCTAATTATCCTAATTTACAAAATTTACTTATAATTTACTATGTTTTTCTATTACTAATTTACTACATAATTAACCTAATAATTACATCTAATACCCTAAATGCTACAAGTATCGTATTCCATCAGATTTCAACATCCTAAAACATGTACTTATTCACTAAATCAGTAATTAATAATTTAATTACTTAATTAACACTAAATTACCCATTTTATGACTCATTTTAAGGCCTAAAAATTATCTAAAAATTAAAAAAATTAATTTTTGAAAACAGGCTTCATAGCACTGTTCTATATCATCTAAGTAATCTACACAAAAATTTTGGACTCAAAACTACACTCCTAAGGTCATTTATTTCTAAACCGAAACATGCTCAACTTTGCATGATTTCTTAAGGATCCTATATCATGAGATATATTTTCATCAAAATAATATTTTTCCTACAAACTACATAAAAAAATATTTCAGAATAACAAAATTCATAATTTTATAATAATATTTACTAGTTTTACAAAATTACACAAGAATCGGGCTGAAAATTGGACTCACCGATCTGGGTGGCTCCGGCCACCGCCAGCTACCGTGGCTTTGTCGCTAGGCTTAGGTACTGCCACCACCGTGTGGTGGTGGTGACCGTCCACTTCCAGCTGCTCGTCTGGTGAGGGTTCCCTTTAAAGGCCCTAATTGCACAGTTTTTCCAAATTTTTTTCTAACCCGAATTTTTCTCTTAATTTTCACCCCTGTCTATTTTTTTCACTTTCCCAATTGCCCAAATGAGCCTTTTGATTTTTCCTGCTATTTATAGGGATTTAGGGGATTTATTGTGCATTAAATGGGACAAGACAATTGCCTTATTCCTTAATTTTTAACTTTTATGTTGTCTTAATTTAATTGGCCAAATTTTTTCTTATTTTTCCCAGCTGCCACGACCCAATTCTGGATCATTCATGATTTTTTTTTATTTTTTATTAATTAATTATGAATTTTATTTAAGTATTTAGTATTATTTTAGCACATTTCTAGTATTTTAAGTAATTACGTGTATTTATACTTACATGTAAATTCATATATAGTATAAATAAATATTCTTAAATATTATTTAGGTCATTTTATGATTTTTGGTATGCATATAATTTATCTCTAGTGATTCGTCAATTATCGAAATGCATTTTACGCATTTTCAATAAATGACACGTTATGTACTTAAAATTTGAAATTTTTATAGTCTTTTATTTTATTGCTTATTTTCTTAAATTCAAGTTTACGGGATCAATTTACTAATATTTTTAGCTTTATTTTATAATTTAGGTTCGATCGAGTCTTTCAATTGATCGAAACCTGGAATGGTTAGTTGTGGGGCTTACAGGTAAGATGAAATAATCCTAAGTTAGTGATGGAATCCTTATCCTTGAAGGGTACTTAGGTTAGTATATGCTGGGCAAGTCTTTACAGTCCTCTAGCTCGGCTTCGGGTAATAGGTTTAAAGGGTTGATTCCTATCATTTTCGAGTCTTTCACTCTCAAATATCATATTCTCATTACCTTTAGCAAAGGTTTTCGTAAGCGATCGTAGTCTTCTTACTTATGCATCATATCTAGTAAGAACTAAGTTGTGTAATTGTTTTATGGTAAGTCATATCCATAAAGAAACGGAAATTTTAGCTGAATCCTCACTTCTTTAATGTTATCCCTCCATTTTAAAAGACTTACTGATCCTCTGAGGCACATCATGATTATAGGACTTAGTCCAAATGATTGGGAATCTAAGAGTTATATTTATTGCTTTTCGAGCTACAAATAAGGTTAGTTGAGGTTTGGAAAGTGAAGGATATTAGGTAACACCCTATTATTAGAAGTTAAATTATGATCATAGTTTAATTATGTAAGAAAAATTGACTCAAAGTTAAGAGATGAATTTAAAAGTGTGTTTTTACACTTTGATTCAGTTTCTACAAAGGGGTTCTATTCAACAAGTTTTTTTAATCTACATGAGAGTAGATCTAGACTTATCCTTGTTGAAGGAAGGTTATTGAGGCGTTGAGAGGAGTAAAGGAAGTGATACAAATGAATTAGTGTTAAGGCCAAACAAAGGTTTGTTCAAATGAGTTGCATAAGAGATTTAGGCCTTTTTTTTTTTTTAAACAGAACCAATTCGTGTTAGTTATGTTTGTTGAACTTGTTTTCAAGTCTTGTCACTTATAATGCTTAAAGAATCCTTACTTTCATGTCCTCATATCATTTAACCATTCTAGAGTCACCAAACCAGTATAATTTTGTTAGAAATTGGTGACTAGTTTTTTATGATAAGTTGTAAGATAACTAAGTACATGAACTTGGAAACACTCTATAATGCATTAGTATAGTATATTCTTGTAAGAAATATGTATGCATTAGTATAGTAGATGTTTGTGAGAAATATACATATTTTACATCAAAAGTTTGACTATGAGAAAGAGAGACTCTCTTGAGTGAATGTCTATCGAAAATACATCCCTTATTGCAAATTTAATATAAGGAAATTCATATTCCTAATTCTTATCAACCTGCCTAATCAATGGGCTATAGCACAATATTGTTTGTGTCCTTTTCATGGCAATGCATGGTAAATGAATTAGAGTGGCTATCCTTAAGAACTTCTACTACAAAGTGCTAAAATTGGTTCAAATTAAACTCATGCGAACATTATCTTGAGTATGTGCTATTAGTGTGCATTTAGGACCCTTTAGTCAAAGGAAAGGGAG
Organism: Lumnitzera racemosa; assembly: GCA_024138005.1. Lineage (NCBI taxonomy): Eukaryota > Viridiplantae > Streptophyta > Magnoliopsida > Myrtales > Combretaceae > Lumnitzera > Lumnitzera racemosa. The sequence continues at coordinate 87,370,345 of JAMXBC010000011.1, forward strand.
GTCTCCACTTTAGGACACAACCACATGACATGAGAGTAACGGGTGCGATTCCTTTAAGAAGGGCATGATACCACCACCTATCAAGCTTGATAAGTGGTTTACAGAACTCTCTTAATTTATGCACATTACTCTCTCTAGGACAATGGTTGTCTATTATAGATAACTCGATATTAAAGTAATAGAAACTTGCCTTGAGTTTGTTTTATTAGTTTTGTATTTGTTCCATTGTTTTCTTGTTTTACGTATGTTCTAGTAAAGCAAAGTGCTCTTACAGGAGTTCCCCTCCCTTATTTAATATAATTGTAATATCGTTGTTGTTACCTTTTTTTTTTATTTAAAACCATCCCTTTCATTACTCGTCTTAAGTATCAAAATTGTTATGAAATTGTAATAGGAGTCTTAATTATTATTGCCAAAGATTGTTGAGTTTCTACGACAAGATGTCTCAAGAAAGTATCACTTGTAGAACCAAACCTAGTTAACGAAGATCAAGCCAAAACATAGTCTATATCACTATTTTAGATTGAATTAATCGTCTTTCTCAAACAATATAATAATTTATTTAATTCCTATAACTAACCATAGTAAAAAACTTTCCTACATCAATCCAAATTCTCAATGGCAAACTCTACAGCTTAATGGTTTCAAGACTATTTGCCTAGACATGGGAATAGGCATAGAAAAGCATAAGTATCCCAATTTACAAAAAACTTAAATTTTGGCTTAGCAGACTTAATAAACTTACCGACATTAAAACAGAATTATAAAGCTTGCATAGTTATGCGAGAGCTTCACTGTGAAATGATTGTACGAGATGTGAAAACTTAACCAAGAGTCGATTGCGACGTTGTAGGTGATAACAAATAAAAATTTGACATGTAGGGATATGTGCAACAACCCTTAATAGCTATCCTAACGTGATAAGTAAAGTGTCGAATTTTAGTAGATCTTGCCTGCATTAAACATTACATGTGACATCATTATTTTTAATAAATTTTTTTCCTCTCCCATAGAAGACAAATCGAAGGTGATGCATGAGTATTTAAGTTATGGAGGAAGAGTTGAGGAAATATAGTATGATCAGATTAAATCATTAACAAGAGAAGGGGAGGGAAACATGTGAAAACGAATATTAAACTATAGTTTTATAATTACTTGTAATACCTCCTATGTAAATGAACTTTTTTCTTAAAAGTTTACCATATAAGGGTTATCTTATAAATCATACATATGAAAAGGTCTTCAAAGAAATGAGGCACCAAAAGTTGTTCCATTTACTTATTACTATAGATCATAAATAAGTAAAAATAGATATGATAGAAGCATGTTTCTTGTAAAATCTTAAATGATATATTAGATAAGTTTAGTCTTTGAGTTGAATATTATGATTGTTATCATAAACAATGCAAAATATTCACTTATTAACATGTATTTAACTAAAAAAGAGATATATTAACATATATAAAGTAATATTTCATAATTGAAAAAATAGGTTTTATAAAAGTCTTATTCAATTTGCAAAGTTTCAAGAACTTATGTTTAAAAATAGTTTTAATTAAAAGTGGGAACAGTTCGATTCAGTATGGTTCTCTCTCTCTTCCCTCTTACTGAATCGAACTGAATCTAATATAACGGTTCGATCTCTTTTTTTTTTAAATTAAACCTAACCATACGATTCAGTTTATAAATTTTTCGAATTTAATTAAAACTGATTCGATTCGGTTCGGTTCGATTTGATTCAAACCATTCGTATCAAATTTTTGCTAAATATTTTTATCTCTAATAATATGTTTTCATTTCTATTGAATTTTCATATGTTTTTAATTAATTTCTTATATATTTATTATGTATAAATATACTTAGTTAAAAGTCGTACAAGATTTTAACAAACTTAGCTTGATTGAACAAGGATAAAAGCCTCTAATTTAAAGAATAAACAACTAAGAAGGAGAAGTAAAGCTATCCATCAAAAAGTAATACAAAGAAAATGAAAAAGATACACTAAGGACTGGAAAAAAAATGAGAGATATATAAAAAGTACAAAGGCGAGATTCTTGATTTGAAAACATATAAGAAAATGACAATTCAAAAGAAGAAAATTTCTAAATGTGAAATTTCATATGGAACTCACTCAACTTAATTTTAATAATTTACCTAAAAATAAGACAAAAAAGAAGGAGGAGGAGGTATGAAAAGTTTTGATGAAATCCATAAAAATTGATGAAAAAAATAACAAAACAATTGTATGAAATTATTTTTGTTTAATCAAATGGTTTAATTACCATTTATATATAACCGAACCAAACCGTAATAAAATGTTTCAAGGAAAAAAGAAACCATTTTTTCAGTTTGGTTTAATATACAGTTCAATCTACGGTTCATGGGGTTTTTTTTTTTTTTTTTTCCAACCCTAGTTTTAACATACTAAGAAGTAAATGTTGTATCAAATATTTATGATTCCAAGAGATGTCTAATTATAGTATGGAGAAGAAAAACATGGAGTCCTCCATTGGTAATAAATTGAAGTAGGGGAATAAATGAATTGTATTAAGATGGTACAATAGTAAGCTCATAATAAAATGAAAAGTTAAAACCTAAGTTTCATCTTTAGCTTGATTATGCTCAAATTTTGAGTCTAATCTTAATTCAAATTAAAATTCAACAAGTTTGAGTTCATTCCCGTTTAAGTCATAGTATTTTTAAGAAATATTTTTAATAACAATATATATGCTTGAACTTAAGATGAATTCAGCTTACAATTAAGCTTAGCTTACAGTAGGTTAGGCATATGAGTTTATAGTGCAAAATATTATTTTGAGTTAGACTTGGTAGCTATTTTTCAGTAACTTAAACTTAAGTCTCCTACCATGCAATTAAATTAAGCTCAAATATATACCTAGGTGGCTTTGATTAAATTGAGAAGGATTGATGAAATGAAATTTTCTTTCTAGTTAGTCCACTTTTAAACAAGTGAATAATTACAAATAGATCATAATATAGAATTTTGTATTCACTCAACTTTATACCTACTTATAATTAGCTTTAAGTTTAGCAAGTTTCAAGATATTAAAGGATATATGATTGATTTTTTTTTCCACCTCCGAATACACATTAAAATCTTATTAAACAAAAAGAAAACCAATAACAAGCCTATTCTAAGTTCAACTCTTTAGTAAGTTTCTATACAAAAGAGTAGCATAGATCTTAATTTCTTTGCTCTTATTTTGCATGCGAACAACCATTACTAAAATTATATAAATGTAATAAAATACATTGTTTTTTTATTTTATTTTTATAATCTCATTAATGGATCTATACAATCAAATCCATAAGTTGAGGGAGACTTAAAACTGACGTTCTAATCGATAAGACCAAGAGTAATCTTTTTCTTCTTATTTGTTTGGACTAAGGGTTGGATCAAACCTAGCTTAGACTCGTCGGGTCAAGGGCTTAGTTCACCTTAAACCAAGACCGACTAAGCTTAGGCTGATTTCAAGCCTGTTCACTTGACTCGATGGTTTGACAAGTAAATTCTAAGCTTGTAAATTATTTTCTTTTTATATTTTTTATTTTGGAAAAAAAATACATTCTTTTATCTTCATTTTTAATTTGAGAAAAAATACCAATAATAAATGATAAGAATTTAAAATTTTAGTTATTTCACCCTATTAACTATTGAGCACTGAAATTAATAATTTACACTTTTTATAATGTATAATTATTACCATATACTCACAATTGGTGAATTGAATGGGAAGATTTTTTTTATAAATAACAAGGAAAATTTGCCAATATAGTCAATGTTAAACTAAACTTATGATAGGTAATACTCATTATAATCTTTTATTACTTTAGATAAAACTTTAAAAAATAATATAATCTATATGAGAGTGAACTAATGACTTATTCACTTCACTAAATAGAACGAGGGATGAATGTAATTAGAATTCTTAAAGAATGTAATAAGGATGTAATACCTATTATTTTATTTAGTTGAATTAATAAATAATTTAAGAATAGACATGTAATAAATCTTTAATGACTAAAGTACTCTTGATTTATTTTCTTTTTCAAGTAATTCTAAAATAATAGGTAATGATGATGGAAATTGATTGTAGGAGTAGAAGCGGAGGTAATGATTGACGGTGGTTGCGAGTGGTGGTAATGATGGTAGGGATAGCAGTGGTAGTAGCGACGGTTGATAGTGGCAGTTAGGTTAATGGCTTGGGGGATGTGGTGGGGGTAGTTGCAGTTGTGGTGACAACAACAGTTGTGGTAATGATAATAGTGATAGTGGCGGTGGCAGCTACATTAGCGGTAGCAACAGCAGCATAGTGATGATAGGTAATGATAATGGCAGTAATGTAATGGTAAAAGTGTTGGTAGCGATGAAGGTGATGGGTGACAGTGGCGATGACGATAGGTGGTGGTGGTAGGTAGTTATGGTGGTTGCAGTGGTGGCGGTGGCGGTGGCGGTGGCGATAGCGGTAATGGCGATAGCATTGGTAGTGACAGTCATTATTAAATTAATATGAGATTATTTTTAGAAAAAACATAAAATTTTGTAAGAAATCGTGATTTTTTTGTTGAATTAAGAAATTCTTATTACTTAATTTTACGTAATAAGGATTTTTAAGGAATTACAATTCAAAAATAAAAAATCAAGTAAACGCTGTAATAAGGAATAATAGAGGAACTGGAATAATTCCCCTTAAGTGAATAAAGCATAAGTATTGTAAATAGAATGTCATTTATTTAATATCTATAATATACTTATTGTTTTATATATAGTATAAATATATTCTTTATAACTTTTAATTGTATTAAATTATAAATATACTAGTATTTTTCGTAAATCTTTAAAATGTATTAATTTATAAAAGTATTTGCTCCCTCAAAAGTTAAACAAGATTATATCAAATCTGTAATATTTTATATCCTAAACTCTTTTAGTTATATATATTTTATATTATAACTATTTACTTTCGTTAATATTAAAATATACAATTTTAATAATTTTTTTTACTTATAAACATATATATATTTTTCGATCTTTATATCAACTTATAGATATAAGTAATAATATATATCTTATTTTATTTTATATTTTAATTAAAAAGAATATCATTTAATTTATTTAAAATTACTTTTTTTTAGTTGAAATCAATAAATTGGACTATCAATCTTTTGACTTAGACTTAGACCCATCAATTTAGTGGATCAAGTCCACTTAATCGTATTAACTAGCCAAACCTATCCAATTAAGTCACAATTCAAGCTCACAACTAATGAACTGAATTATCCGATGAACTGACAAGTAGGTTTCCATTCGATTTATGGATAAATTCCGATCTAGTTGACGGCCGGACAAAACCCTTCCGTAGGTCTTTGGCCGTTGACGGGTTACTTCCCTCTAAAATCTTAAAATGTAAAAGCATGGAAATAATTGTTGCTAGATAAAAAAATATAGAAAGAAAAAGGGAGGACATATAGAAAAAACCCAAAATCCAACATCCAATGCTATAAGTAAAACCAGAATTATTAAGTCACTCTCTCTCACATGCTCACTTCTTTTAATAAGTCTTACCTTTTAATCTTCCCCAAATCATCAAATTCAGAATCAAATCAAGACTTTAAACCCTAATGCCTTGAACTCAAACAGGGTTTAAATTCAGTCACCTTCTTCTTCTTCCTCCTCCTTTTCTGTCCCGCTAATCACTAATGGGCTGTGCTGGATCTTCTCTTGCTAAAGGAGATGGTAATGCTTTATGAATCTTGATTCCGTTTCTTTGATTTTGTATGCTTTTGCATGTGATTTAAGGTTTTGCTTATTGCAAACTGTACTTGATTATGTATATTTCAGTTGTTATTGGTTATTGATAACGGAGTCAAATTGGCTTCAGTGACAGTGATTGGGTAAGTGTTTGGGGTGATGCGATTGATTGGGGGAATTTGAATGATCGATGCGATGCAGATGATGCTGGTAGTCGAATTTTGGTACTTTCAGTGAGTTTGTTAGGGGATCTTGATTATTGATGTAAGGCATCTGTAGTAAGGCTTCGAAATTGTTTTCGTCTGATTCGTGAATAATGGGGATATTCAGTAGAGGACCGACGATTTTATCCAAGCATGAGTTCTTAGGTTTAATTTTAAGAAGAAAGGATAAAAAAAGGAGTGAGAATAGATAAGGAACAGATGCTCAGACTAGGAAACCCAATGGACTGCCCTCTGACGTCATTTGTATGTATAAAAAGTTCATAGGATATGATATAGGATGTGTTTATGATCTGGATTTAAGAGGTTTCATAATATCTATTCATTGCCATACAGAGTTGTATGCCAGATGCCGGATGGGGTTAATTTTAACTTATCCAATCCTTTCGGGGGTCTGGCTGCAGCTTAATGATATAAACGAAGAGTGGATATCCTGTTGTTCTTGTCTTACCTTTTACTAAACTGTGTTTTCGATATTAAATGGAATTGTGACCTATTGTACATAGGTATATGGACTAAGTCAAAGTATGAGTTCAGAAGGTTATATGGCTGGAGCCACTAAGGGACTTTGTTGAGATTAGCGTTTGTAGCCATTTATAGCTTCTCAGTAATGTCAAGGAAACTATGGTATATAATAGTGGTATGGTTGTTAAAATTGCAAGTCAACTTTTATGATTACATCAGAGTTTTATGATTTTTAAAGTTTTTGCTAGTTAAAATCAATGCAAAATCGTACAGGCATAAACTCTTAGTAAAATGAATATAAGAGAGGCATGGCAGTCATCTGGCGTATTGTGACCCAGAATATTGTTCCATCTCTTGCCTGATCATACATGTGTGCCTGGATGTGGATGTTGTTTGTATTTGTGTGTGTGAGAGAGAGAGTAGAATCTAGTGGTAGATCATCTTGTATCATGGTGATTGTATCCTGGATTTACTTAGATCTTTCTGAGCTGCATTATCTTCGAATTGAAGCAGTTATTTGTCATGTCTTTTTGCTATTTTAATATTTTGACTGCTTAAGTGCTTAAGATATAGTTCATTGAATGGGTTCGTTTTTTTATTTAAAAAAAAAAATGAAAACAGATGGTGCAAAGAAAATCCGGAAGCCAAAACCTTGGAAACATTCTGAACCTATTACCAGGGCTCAGCTCTTAAAGATGCGTGATGAGTTTTGGGACACTGCTCCACACTATGGTGGAAGGAAAGGTACTTTATTGCTTTCATTTGTGTTGCTTTAGACATATATCATAGAAAAGTAGTTTTTTCTTAACCTTTTTTAGTAAAAGTTCAGTTTTCTTGCAGAATTTTTGTGATCATTCTTATATTTCAGATTTGTCAATTTTTTTACAAGTCCTAAGCACCTCACTGTCATTATGTTTATGCCACAGGAGTTAAAAGAATGGTGGTTACATTTATATAGCTATACCCCTATGTGGTAATTTTTGTAATCATTTTTTTCTCGTTAAATTTCAAGCAAAGGGAATTTTTATGGACAGAAACTTGGAGGATATTGGTCATGAACTGACACTAGATTGTATAAGAAAAGGTTGACTTGCAGATATTGATAGATCCTGTTGTCCGCCTGTTGTAAGTGTTTTCTGGGAGACATATGGGGGAAAAGATAGGGAATGATTAGTGATTGCTCTTGATGTGAGAATGTGTTGCAATTGTTAGTAGATTTGGTTAAGTGTCTGTCTTGTAGTTGTAGTAGTAGTAGCTAGTTCATTGAATGGAGTTTCGATAGTGGTGGCTGTATTTGGCATATAATTTTGCATGGGAGGAAAGAGAAAATTGGTCATTTCTTTGATTTGTTTAGAGATTTTCAGGAGTAGTTTTGCTCTGGCATGATTTGAGATTGTAGTTCTGGCAAATGTGATTAGTGTTTCGGCATTTCTGGTGACTTCCTATCTCAGTTGCAAAATTCTTAGTCTTACCTGTTGAGTTACTGGAGATAGTGAAATCAAGTTACTCAAACTGAACATCTACTAAATCAAAGCCAATAAAATTAAGCAAAAATTAATTATTCCTGGGCAGATAAATTTCCTTTCCTTCTTTTTTTTGAGCAAGAAACAGCGACCAATTATCTATTGACTCTTTTTACATGCAAAACAAGAAGTTAATTATGGATACATGCTATGTCTTTCAACACGAGGATCCATTTTCATGCTTCCTTCATAGCAGTAATCACCTAATTACCAAAAAGTTTTTGAAAAATACCAAAAAAGAAGAGGCCACTAGGTCAATTGCCTGCCCAAGTTTGTTTTTCAATATGGGATTATAAATATTCATCTTTTATACTGGAGGGGGCCATGAAAATATATACTTAGCTTGATTGAAAAGTTGAATATAGTAAGGGGAATTATTACTGGTGCTGTTATATATTAATCTAATGTTTTGTTTACCCTTAAAATCATACAAAGGAACTCTGTAGCTTGCCCCTGACATCTTTAGTTGTAGGCTTGTATTTCCCCTCTTTGGATAATCTCCATGGTCCACACTCGTGAGCCTGATTTGGAATCTATGTACCAATCACAACAGGCAATTCTGTGCTTTTTGGTCTGCATTGTCTTCTGGTAATTTAATCTTAAAAAAAAAATAGCTTTCCTCTGGAAGAATCAGGAAATAATATGTGTTGTTTTATTGGAGATGTAAGATAATTATGGTTGAATTCCAGGTAGATTTTATCAAAAGTCTGTGAGGCCAGAATTTGTTATTATGTGTCTGCATGGAAATTACCTGCCTACCGTGCTTCATCAGTGCTTAATTTGTGAAGGATTTTGTTATTTTCTTTTCTGGCTTTTCTTCTGTTTTTTTGTTTTTTCTTCCAGCCTGTGGGTGTTTGGGATAGCCTCATTAGTCTTTTCTGAATATTCTGGAAGATGTTTGGAGCACCTTTCAGTGAGTACCTTTCAATGAAAGGAGATGGAGGATTTGGAAACCAAGTGCTGCTACTAACGCCTATAATTATTGTATCTTGGAATGCAGTGGATTGGGATCATATCCATTTAATATTTGATAGGCAATTTGTTATCTTTGAGCATGTTGATTATATTTATGCTCTGAATAATGATAGATAGGGTAGTGTCTTCATGGGTATATGACATCCTTAACTTAATACTTGGATGATAGGTTCTATCAATGGGCTGGTTTATTGGGTAGCTTATGCCTTATTTGGAGGATATATTGTGGACTATATGCTTTTTGATATTCCTTCAAATGGATTTGTTGCTGGGAATGCAGAAATGACAATGGTAGTCGAAAATTCTTCATTTCTTCTTAACCCTGTACTGCCCCCTGAAGCTATCTGAAAAATGTGACTCAACTTCCTGATATTTAGATCTCAATCTGAAATGCTGATCATGGTGTTCTCAGTTAACTGCATGCAGCTTCTCTTCCAGTGTGGAGTGGGAGCATCTGTGTCAAGTGATTCAGACTAGTTACATTTTTATGCTTAGTGTGCAGTTCAGTGTGGTAGGGCAGCGAATTCTTCTTGCTTTCTGAGATCTTGTTTCATGTAAACGGACATTGCAGCTTAATTTGGCTTGTTAGAGTTTATTTAGAGCTGACTCGGAAGTGTTTTTGACCAAAGCTTTTGCTCAGTTGGATCCAGCATGTGAAGCTGATTTATTTATTTATATATTTATTTGGCAGAGATATGGGATGCATTGCATGCTGCTGCTGAAGCCGATATTACCCTGGCTCAAGCGATCGTGGATAGTGCTGGTGTGCTTGTTCAGAGTGCTGACTTAACAATTTGCTACGATGAACGAGGTTTTATCTCTCTCTCTCTCTCTCTCTCTCTCTCTCTCTCACAAACACACAATTAGTGTAGATGAATGGAACAGCAAAGTCCAGACGTATCCATCCTTTTTATTGGTTAGTTCTGTGTGTGCACCACAATCTAATCGTGGCCATGTAATATTTTGTAGGTGCAAAGTATGAACTTCCCAAGTATGTTTTGAGTGAGCCAACCAATTTGATTGAAGAAAATTGACAATGGACTTGACAAATTTGTGCTTCATTCAGACTGTAAATCCTGTAAATTGATTCCATATCTGTTTTTTTTTTTTCCTCACAATGCATTCCAGCTAAAACCTCTTTTCTACACAACATATGAAACCAAGTGTCGAAGTCTTCATATATTTCTTTCATCTGTAAACTACCTCTTTGAAGTTTATGTGGTGATTTTGAAATATTTCTGCGACTCTCGACGACAAACATGTAATACATGTCATTCCCTTGTGCTGTGTTGCTACCGTACTCCCAAGATTTTAGTAGACATAAAACGCCTCTATTTGATTTAGCTCTCTTTTATAATCCTGCGAATTCGCACCTCTTCTCTGATTCTTTGAATTGAATCCAACTTCTAGCAATATGGACGGCATAACTAAGAGCCGTGAACTTTAGGGTCATTGTCATTCCATCATTTGCGATTGTATTTTATTTTCTATTTTTGCAAACCTTACGTGAAATCAGTTTTCAAGGATAAAAAAGGTTATATCTTAGCAATTCTTTTCCCCATCAGTTGATCCTACGTGGCATGGCGGGACAGGCTTAGCTCCTTTGAAACAACATCCTATACCATCGCGTGTCAGGGCCTGTCGATTCGGCCCACGTTTTATTTTACCTGTACTTGCATGCAATCTATTCGTATATATCGATGCCTATAGAGCCAGAACCGAATTCACGCACCTTATTGAGATCAAGTATATATCGATGCCTTTTTTTGCAAGTCGCACACAAAGTTTGATATGAAATTACTTAAAAAGGGATATTATTTATATTTTCTTTAAGAGTCGAGATTAAACAAACAAAGTCCAACCATGTTTGAGCTTATTAAGGAGTACCTTCAGCCAAACTTGGGTTAAAAAATTTAAGTATGGAGCTTATGCTTTGAATTTTCGATCTATGCTGTACTTTAGCTTAAAGGCAATACAATAAGTTATAATTAGTACGTGAGCAATTATTCATCAAAAAGATCATACGTTTAGTAATTCCATTATAATCTTATTTCATTAGAGAATGATTATCATGGCGTTGCATCTTAAGTTTATAATAGCAATTTAATAAGAAATCCCTATTATAAAAAAAAAAAAATTGAATTGTGATTCGCTACTCAATTTTTTGTATAGCAATAACTTGTTCTTATCACATCTCGATATGTGTAATGTTCACTTGTGCATTTCAAGATAGAATTCCAATTCAAAAGGATTTAGTAGTTGATGATAACTGCTGGATGTTGAAATAAAAAAAAAAAAAAAAGAATTATAAATAATAATTTTTTTTACGCATAAATTAATCCATACATCCCCTACTAGATCATCAACAATACATAATAAGCAAGCCAGGCAATATATATATATGTATATTTATTTAAAACTCTAAATATGATATTATTATCTAAAGATATTGTTATCAAGAATACCAATAAGATATTGTTATCTAAAACTCTAAATATGGTCCAATATATATATATATATATATATATTTTTATGGACAAAGATAATATGAGGAGCATCACGATGGGCAGCTAAGTAAAATAACTTATCATTATTATCTTATGGAAATTTTCTTTTCTCCTATAATCACCTCATAAATACAAAATAGCACTAGAATCAATTCGTCTCATTTCCATGACTAACTCTACTTGTGATAAAAAAAATAAAATAATAATTATGATTTCAAGTTTCATTCTTTTTCCATATATTTAAAACTACATTTAAGAAATCAAGATGGAGATTCCATGGTATTGATGATTCCAACTTTAAATAAGAATTCATAATTATCATTTCATTCTTTACTCTTTAATTATCATTAATTAAAATAACTTATTTAATCTTTAACATAATTATAATATCTAATAATTAAGATATTTTTTATAAATACTACTATATAAATATCTCGTTTCATTTAATTTTATTCTATTCCTTAAACATTTTTAAATATAAAAATAAATTTATAATTTCATTTTTGGTTCTATTTCATTCTATTTTGATAGGAGAGGATGATTTAGAATAGAAGCACACTAAACGGATCTAATTGGAATTATGTACGAACTTAATTCATAAACATCTGATTATGAAACTTACAGCAGTCGATCATCTGCGACAAAGCGAAAAAAAAAAAAGAAAAACCCACCTTTTCTAGCTTTTAAGGAAAACATTGAGAGTTAAAGAGGTGATAGGTGCCGCCCCCTACGAAGGAGCGGGCTTTAGATTTCTCCGCCGCAAAGGACAGAGAGATAGAGATAGAATGGCCCTAGCAATAGCATCATGTGAAGGAGTGTTCACTAAAAGACGAAAAATGTGCTCCAAGTTCCAACAAACTCCTTCTCAAGATTTGAAGATTATAATTATATATTACCCCCCTACTCCTCCCAGCTATACATTGTTTAATCCATGGATTAATAATTAAATGACCAACTTTACTCAAAACCAGACTGTTGTTTCTTGGGAACTAGACATCCGATACCTTTCCTTTTGTAATCAAATCATTTCTTCCACGCCTCTCTTGTTCAAAGGTCAAAAGGGGTGCATCATCAACCTCCTCTTCTCGTTATTCTTTATCAAGTGATTCTGTTATTAGTTAATGCTACATGTGAATCAATTAAACTAGTTCATAAAGTGTTATAAATGTTGGAATTTTATTTGAATTCGATTTGGTAACAGTTAAGTCGAATTTAAGTTGAGAATACTTGAATGGCACAATAAATTTAAACTTAAGTTACTCAAGTAGTAAATCATTTGAATTTTAGAATATTAAACTCATCATTAAACTTATCATATTCACCAACCTAATTAAATTTGATATAATTTTTAATTTATTTATAATTTTTTAAAAAATATTATTAAATTTGAGATTATTTAGGTAAAATATATTAAAAATTCGAGTTTAATAGAATTAATCGAATTGAACTCGAACTTATTATAAATATTTTTAAGTTAAGTTTGAACTCGAAACTTATAACTTAATTGAAATTAAGTTGAGCTTAAGTTTTGATTTTTTAAATCAAACTCGAATTCAAACTAAATACTGTATTGATTTGATTTAATTTGATTATATTTCTAAATTAATAAATTAGATCTACATTTTGAAAATAAATCACGCTAATTAGCAAGTAATGATTACATAATTGAGATGTCCTTTAGTTATTAGAGTGAGTTGGAGATGAAGGGAAAGCAGTAAGAATCCCACGGTTCGATATTATTCTAGAATATGTAGTACGGCTCAAGTATGAGAATTGCCCACTGCTCCACAAGTACTCGTGATTTAAATTGAACGCTTTGTAGTAGTTTTCTTGTTTGAAAATTCTCTGTTCTAATCATTTATATCCCTTTTTTTTTCTTTAAATTGTTACATGAGTACAGAAGCAACCCCAAGCACATTCCTTTTTTATTATTGATACCATAAATTAACCTAAACTATCTCTTTTTGACATTGAAACCTGCATTAAAAAAAAAAAAAAATCATAACTCATTTTATTGCAAATTTCAATTGCAATAATGATTGGATACAATTTGATCTCGGAATTAATCCACATAAATGACTACTGATTACTACCCCTTACCTTATTTATTCACAAATGAAAGGTCAAATAATATAAGTAATGTTAATAGAAATTTTTGGACATGGATCCCTCAGGTCTGACCGAATCCGACGTATTTCATATCTTAGAGTTTACCCTTATAGGCCTAAGCATTGGGCTTAAGCTTTAGACTTGAATGGACTAAGTCCTAGAACGGTTAAAATTCTCAAGATAAAGATGAAACAGTCACGTCTTGAATAAGTGAAATATGTCGGGTATAATGGCTTTAGTCTTTTACACTTGTGAAAGAAAATCTCTCCTGCCAATTTACCTCTAACTACCAGCTTTACTTTATTATAAATACCAGGTTACTATTCAATAATAAGGCTCTCTACACTCTGCATACTAAGCCTGTGTATTACCCTTAAGTATTCTATACTCTCAAGAGGTCACTGTTGACTTAAGTATCAGAATGGCCACGCAGGATAATCCATCAACGTTCCTTCACTATATATTGTTTTATAGGCCCAACACGTACAAAATCCAAATGATTATCGGTAAGAACTTTGAGATGACATTTGGCACCATTTGTGGGAAGCTAAATTTCTACACCTAAAACCCAAACCCATTAAACACATACCCTACAAGCAATCCTTTTGACGTCGTGTCTCAAAGCGACGAGTAAAAAAATCAATAGCTAGCAACTAACCAACCTAGGGGTAATTAGCCCCTCCCGAGGGCTGTGTTGGAGGAGTGTTTGGAGTGCATGGAACACCTAGCCGAAGAGTATCCTGTATAGAATAAGGTGCTTTGCGCTCTCCTAGACAAAGCAGAGCGGCACGGTGCGTAAACTCACCACCTCGAAGCTTTAGATGCTCACTTTGGACGGAACAACATCCGGCAGTAGCAATAGATTGGTAAGGATTAGCAACCTGATTAGTTATTACATCGACAAGCAGCAAGGTCTACGGTTACGCGTAATCGAGCTTTAGCTGGTAAAGAGCAAGAAGTCAACTCTTAAGGAGTGCAGGCTCATTCAACTACACGACAAGCTCACTCGACAGACGATGCTAACCTGAACGAGTTTCATGCTATGATAAGGCACCTCTCCAAACAGTAAGGGAATGAGCTTAGTGGCAATGCCAAGCTGGTCATCGACAAAAAAACCCCTTCACTAGGAGTGTTCAGGATGAAGTGTTGCCTCCTAACGGCAAACTTCCATCCCTTAACCAATATGATGGCACGGGTGACCTGGATGACCATCTTCTCCACTTTCGCACGCTCGTGAACCTTTACGATCATGGGGATGCTATAACGTGCAAGGCTTTCCTAGGCACTTTAAGGAAGGAAACTCGGACATGATTTAACTACCTTCTTAACAATTCCATTAGTTCTTTTGATGAGCTAGCATGGAGGTTCAACCTCCATTTTAAGGATAGTAAACCCCATTTAAGGACATATTATCATCGTACCTAGTAAGGCAAGGTAAAGACAATTCCCTATGCGACTATATGGCTTAGTTTAACAATGCCGTGGTGGAGATCCATTTGCTGGATGAAGGATTCGTTGTCCATGCCACTCAACTCGCCATCTGACCCTTGAGAGATTTCTTCCGATCATTAGCCAAAAGCAAGCCAAAGACCCTAGTCGACTTTTGGAACAAAGCTCAAAAATACATTGACTAGGAAGACAACATTCGCGCCAAGCACGACGCGCAACCGAGTAAGGTCGGGAGGAAAGTAGGATAAGGAAAAATTTTCCATAAAGGATTGCCTCGGATGAAGGTTGTTGAGTAAACTAGAGAGGGAAAGCTTTAAGAAAAAAAAAAGCGCCGAGTTGAGCGGCATCCACTCCTTCCTCCCATTTACACCCAATATATGTTCTTGAATAGGCCCATTACTTAGGTCTATTCCAAAGTGAAGCACTGAAAATTACTTTAGAGGCCATAAAAATTGTAAGGGAACCCTAGTTATTGGAACTCTGACAAATACTGTTAGTTCCACAATAACCATAGGCACACCACCGTAGAGTGCTTCCAGTTGAAGAACGGTGTCAAATACGCTATCTAATATAGTTTCTGTAATGAATACATGGCTCATTGGAGGAATGACGACCATTCAGACTATGGTGAAGATACACCTCAGTGGCGATGGACTGAAGATGCCCATGCGGAGCAGAATAACAACCACCACAATGATTGTGCCCCCAACGGTATTTTTAACATGATCATGAAAGAGGGGGGAGGGGGTAGTGGGTACCCTGGGAGCCGGCCCAGTATTAACAACTCAATTAATACCCCATCAAAGGTACTGGTTGTAAGGGAGAAGAGACAGAAATTAGACACTTCCATTTTATTCTTTGACGAAGACCTTGAAGGGGTTAACACACCCCATCAAGAGGCCCAAATGATAGGGGCAAGGATCTTAAAATTTAAGGTCCTAAGGATTATGGTGGAAATTGGCAGCTCTACCAATATACTCTTCCTCTATACATACAAGAGAATGAGGAAAAAGCTATTGGTAAAAATGAAGCCATGCCACCATAATCTTATTGGCTTCAACAAAAGTACGGTCCGAGCCAAAGGTATCATCACATTGGATATGGAACTTAGCGATGATGACCACGTGACACGATCGTTGAGTTCGTTGTGATTGATTACCCCTCCCCTTACAATGCGCCTTAGGAAGACTAAGCTTAAACGTGTTTGGGGTGATCACGTCGTCCTTTCACTTGAAGGCTAAATTCCTAACCCTAACTTGGGTGGGAGTATGCAAATGTGATCATAAGCTCTCATGAGAGCTATACATTAGGGCGGCCAAAGGAGATGGTGTCTTCGCCCTGGAAACAGGCCTGCAAGAGAGGCGGGCTAAGAGAGGCAAGCTCGAAGAAAAGACAAAAGACGTCCAGATCGAAAGCTCACCCGAGTAGATTATGAAAGTCAGGATTAAAACTCCAGCCGAAGTGAAGAACGAAATCATTGCCCTCATATGGGTAAATTTGGATAGGTTCACCTGGTCGGCGTTGGACATGCCCGGAATTTCCTTTGACTTGACGACCTACAGCCTCAATATTGACACTACAACGCGGCCTATTAAACAGTAAAATAAGCATTTTGCTCCAGAATGGTAGGCCACAATCGAGGAAGAAGCGCAAAAGCTGCTTAAAGTCAACTTCGTAAGGGAGGAAAAATACCTAATGTGGCTGGCGAACGTAGTACTGGTTAAGAAAAATAATGGGAAGTGGCGCATGTGTATCAATTATACCGACCTCAACAAAACTTGCCCTAAAGATTGTTTCCTCCTCCCTAGGAACGACCAGCTTGTCGATTCTACGTCAAGACATGCTTTACTAAGCTTTATGGATGCCTTCTCGAGGTATAATAAGATCAAAATGGACCTTAAGGACGAAGTCTATACCCTCTTTATCACCGATTACAGTACATATTGCTACATCATGATGTGATTCGGACTAAAAAAAAGCTAAGGCCATGTACCAGCGAATGTTGATGAAACTCTTTAAGCCCCAGATTGGGCATAATATGGAGGTGTATACCAATAACATGATCATCAAGAGCTAGGAGCTAATCGATCATGTCAAGGATCTCTAGGAAGCCGTTAACTGAATGTACACATACAACATGAATTTGAACTCTCACAAGTACGTCTTCAGTATCGACTCTGGCAAGTTCCTCAGATTTCTAGTCACACAAAGAGATATTGAGGTCAACTTTAAGAAGATCACCGCCATTAGGGGAATAAAGCCTCCAACCTTAGTCTGAGATGTACAAAAGCTCATCGGTATGGTGGTTTCCTTAAGCAGATTCATATCAAAGAGTATTAAAAAATATGTTGAGTTTTTCAAAATCCTCAAAAATCTTAAGGGTTTTTTTATATGTCTCTAGGGCCAGACATATAAAGAAGTACTACAATGAAACGAACTAAGAAGAAACAGAAAAAAAGCTAGCAAAACTCGAGCAGTTACTGAATGGAAATGACGTATTGCTCGATCTTACTTGGCGTACAATTTGCTGAATATGACACACTAGTCCAAACTAAAAGGTCACTTGCCACTACTCCTTATTAAAAGGAATAGATAAGAGTTGAAGAGTAATGAAAACACTAAGGTTACTCAAAGGATACTTGAATAATCTGATATTGATGATTCTGCTGCGTATAAACAAATGGGGGTTTATATACCTGTCTATTAAGGTTACTTTACATGTATGAAAAGACAAAATGGGTATTCTACAATTAGGTTACATGAAACATGCTAAAAAGCGGTAAAAGAGATAAAGAATGTTCAATACAAAAAAGGAAGGAATCATTCTGGAATGTTATAGCCGAAGACAAGCATACTTGGTGACTGGATATTTAGACATATAATATAAAGTAGGCGAAACAGAAAATGCCGGTAGTCAGGGACTGACCTGATTTAGATCAGGTCGAGGACTAATTAGTTTTGAAAAGAAGTCAACTTGATTCAGGGTTGGATGCCTATGGTTGGATCGGGAGCTTGCCTTAGCTATTATTGGGCTGTCTTCTGGGATAGATTATTACTATTGATCAAAGGTGGATCTGACATAAGTGAGGACCTGAGGCTTAGGTCGACAGGAGATTAATTCGGCATAAAAATACCTGTCTCAACTTTGGTATCAAGTTAGTATTTTTCGAGTAAGTCCTTGGAGTCCTCTAGCTTGGCTATATATGATCGGTTTAGGGAGTTAATTTCTATCCGTTTTGAATGGACCCCTGATTGCACCACCGCCTTTCAGTAGCTTTAAGGGTTCTTTGCTCATCTACCGGTCCTCTCCAAACCTATCTAAGGAGAGGACCTGTTCCTGTACTTGACCATAAGTAACCGGATACTTTCCTCTATACCAGTCAAAGCAGAGGGAAGAGAACACAGGCCAGTATATTACGTCAGCTATATATTGCATGGGCCTGAGGTCAGGTATACCCAGGTAGAAAAATTCGCCCTGGCTATTGTCATCATAGCCCGATAGCTAAGGCTCTACTTCTAGGCGTAACATGCTGCAGAAACCCAATGCGTTTGGATCGATGATAAAGTATGCAATAAAATTAAGCGCGTATGGAATCCAGTATTAACTATGAATGGCCTATTAGGCTTCAGTGCTAGCCGACTTCATGGTGAAGTATATGAGAGAAGAAGATGCATCATTGACTAGTGACAAGTCAGTGTAAACTCTCCACATTGATAGATCATCCACCTCTAGGGGGTAGAGGTACGAGCCTTGTGTAATACCCCTTACATGCTTGGAGAGAGGAACTCTAATCATCGAGGTGCCTTTTGGTGTAACAGCTCGGAGTACGTCGAAACTTCGAAGTTAAGCGTGCTCATGCTGGAGCAATCTCAGGATGGGTGACCTCCTGGGAAGCAACTGCACCAGGGGACAAAACCGTGCGGCGTTTCATGCCCTGCCTGGTGGTTGTCTTGGACTTATGTAACGAAACTGACGAAGGCGTCAGTTCTGTAAGGGGAGTGGATTGTAATACCCCTTACATGCCTGGAGAGAGGAACTCTAATCATCGAGGCGCCTTTTGGTGTAACGGCTCAAAGTACGTCGAAACTCTGAAGTTAAGCATGCTTATGCTGGAGCAATCTCAGAATGGGTGACCTCCTGGGAAGCAGCTGCACCAGGGGACAAAACCGTGCGGCGTTTCATGCCAAAGCGGACAATACCTCAGTGGAAGGAGTTCCAGCCGGGTCATTACACCTTGTTTTGACCTGCCCACATAAGGTCACCATTTGCTATGCTCTCAAGTTTAAGTTCGAATCCAGTAACAACAAATTTAAATATGAGGCGCTAATTGCTGGTCTCAAGCTTGCTAAGGAGATCAGCAACAACAAATTTAAATATGAGGCGCTAATTGCTGGTCTCAAACTTGATAAGGAGATCAGCGTCGAGTAACTGTGGATATTCTTGGACTCCATGCTTATCGTCCAGTAGGTCCAAGGTGAATATGAGGCCAAGGACAACACTATGGCCAGGTACTTTGAAAAAGTGAGAGGTCTCTTAATGAAATTTCTACTTTGAAAAAGTGAGAGGTCTCTTAGTGAAATTTCCTTCTTAGGACATCAGGAAAATCCCCTAAATGGAAAACTTTGCGGCAAACTAACTGTCCAAGCTCGCCTCTACTGGTATGTGGAAGCTTGATGTGAACAATAGTAAGATCTTTATAGAGTACCTACTCGAAAAAAAGCATAACCCAAGGCTTAGTTGAAGTTTTGAAACTAACTACAGCAGCACCGAAGCCGAGCTAGATGGATCCTATCCGGAGTTACTTGGAGTAAGGTACGCTGCCAGAAGATAAGAGGGAGGCGAAGACATTCTAGTACGATGCCACCGGCTACATGCTAACTGGTAGCATCCTATATTGCAGGGGAGTTAGCCTCCCCCTACTTCGATGCCTCCGAAAAGAGGAAAGGTTGGGTGTTATGAAAGAGCTGTATGTCGAAGTGTGCAGCAATCACTTTTAGTCTTAAGTACCTACGGGTGTTATGGCTCAGGTCTTATTGGCCGACCATGAGGTAAGACGCAAGGGCTGTAGCTTAAAAGTACTGGCAGTACTAGATGCATGGCCCAATCAGTTACACAACCAGCACCGCCCTCTAACCCCTGACGAGCCCATAATCGTTCGTGCAATAGGGGATTGATATCCTTAATGCCTTACCGAAAGCTTTAAGTGGACGGCAGCTCATAATTGTCGACTTCGATTATTTCACAAAGTGGGTGGAAACCGAAGTAATAGCTAGAATCACGGAGAGAAGTATTGAATCTTTGTCATAAATAACATTTTCTCCCGATTTGGAGTCCCTTATGCCTTCATCACAAACAACGGCTGACAATTTGATAACCTCAAGTTCAGGGAGTTCTGCGCTCACACCACATCAGCTCGTACTTCACCTCGGTTGCCTACTCCCAATCAAACGGACATGTCGAGACAACTAATCAGGTTATTTTGGATAGCCTAAAGAAGTGTGTGGACCGATCTCAAAGCGCCTGGGCTGACGAATTGCCCAACATCTTGTAAGGGTACAGGACTACCCACCGTACTTCTATAGGTGAGACCCCCTTTCGCCTTTCTTTCAAGTCGAAAGCAATCCTCCTAATTGAACTTAAGCTCCTTAATATCTAGACTCGAAGTTTTGAAGCCACCCTTAATAACTCACTGCTACAAGCAAGCGTTGACACCATCAGGGAAATCAGAGACCTTGCTGCTGTTAGGGTGACTACATACTAACATCGAGTCACCCAGTATTATGATCCGAAGGTCAGATACAAGGAGTTCAAGGTTGACGACCTAGTATGCCAAAAACTAAAAGCCATAGGTTTACGCGAAAGGTAGGGTAAACTGGCCCCCAATTGGGAAAACCTGGTTAGAGTTAGGGAGAGATTGGGTAATGAAGCATACAGGCTAGAAAGATTAGACGACGAACTCATCTTGCACACATGGAATGTCGATAATCTTTGGTTCTATTTTGATTAGAATTTCATTATGTACAATTTCTCTTTCCATTGTGACGAAATAAAAGTTCTTTCTCAATTGATTGTCTACTTCTCTCTTTCGCTTCCTTTCTTTCTCTTGCCTTTCCAGCCTTTGAAGAGGCATGTAGATAGTCCATTAAGGAAGGTTGGAATGTCACCGACCTGATCTTACTCAGGAAGCCTTATTAAGGGGAAACACTCCTTGTATAAAGGAACTCCCCTTCACCAAGCAAGTCGAAACGCTATTAACCTGGTCCCCTAGAGTAACCTCGACAAGAAGAAACACTCTTTGCATAGAGGAACTCCCCTTCATCGGGCAGCTCGGAACACCACTGACCTAGCCCCTTAGGGTAACCTTAGCAAGGAGAAACACTCCTTGTATAGAGGAACTCCCCCACATTGGATAAGTGGAAATGCCATCGACCTGACCTCATTAGGGAAACCTTGGCAAGGGAAACACCCTTTACACAAAGGAACTCCTCCTAATAGTTAACCTTGGCAAGGGTTAACTCCCCTTGCGTAGAGGAATTCTTAAGCAGATATTCAAAGACAAATAGAGAATAGGAGAGGACATTTCACAAACATTTTTCTATTTATTCATTGATTGTTTAATTACAGAGTAAATGTTGGCATCTCAGCTTAACTTACATTAATTTCAAAAAAGAAAAAAATAATAATATGCTATCTCCTAGGATTAGCTAACTCCAATAATTCAAAAAAATCTAAGGCATCTATTTGCTCGAAGCGCTAATCCATTAATGCTTCAGGCGATAAGCCCTGACTTGGAACGAAGCCTAAGGAATGCGAACTAGGAGCAGCAAGAGGATTGCCTACAAATGGATTATCTCCAAGAACTGCTTCGAGGGTGGCCTCTTGTTGGGGTAGAAGCGAGTATAAAAGAGCTCTGCCTAGCCCCAACAACAGAATGAGCGCTTGTAATCTTGATAGCAGTTCAGACGGCTTCCTCCTTGCACGCTAAGGCTTCCTTCTTCTTAGTGAAGGTCGGGGAATCTAGGAAGTCGAGATAAAGGTCCGAATTGTAGGAGAGAAACTCCTTCCTTATATAACGCACGAGGTCTGTGGTCAAGTCCTTTAGCATGCAGAGAACTTATGTAGTACGCGGTATCACTGAGGACCTATCCGCTCTGCATCTTGGAGATAATCTACTCCATCTCCAAAACCTTTCCTTGTAACTCTTGGACTTACTGCTCTAACCTGACTTTCAAACCAACTAGCTCCAGCGAAGTGGCCCTATTACCTTTGCATTTAGATGCTTTCATTGCTAGCTTGATTTGTAGCTTAGCTACCGATACCCTCAGTTCAGCATCTCCTTTTTCAGTCAGGCCCTAGCTTTGCCTTCCTCATCTAACCTCCAAGAGAGGTGAGCCTTCAGGTCCTCTACCTTCTTGGCTACCTTTTCATCCTTGTCCTTCTCCTATTCTTAGTCTTTGAGCCTTGCCTTAAGCCTCGCTACCCACACAATAGAGCGGTGCAAGCACTTGCTAGTTTTGGCGAATTTTTTCAAGTACCTTTTACTAGAAGTCTCAACCTCCAGCAAGTACTTCTCGTGTCGACGCAACACCTCTTGAAAGCCTTTTACCTCTTTCTAGGCAACATTAGACTTATTTAGTTGAAGTAGCACCTGGTTGTGGTACTACAAATTGAAAACGAAGCCCACTGTTAATAAAATGATGCATAAAAGCACGACAACACAAGAGCAACGAAAACTTATTGCTGCATTAGCGTACTCAAGTGGCCTGCTATCTGTATGGGGTCGTCTCCACCTTCTTGAGAGAACCCCTCAAGGATAGCCTAATCGCCGAGAGTGTAAAACTCTATCG
Organism: Lumnitzera racemosa; assembly: GCA_024138005.1. NCBI lineage: Eukaryota > Viridiplantae > Streptophyta > Magnoliopsida > Myrtales > Combretaceae > Lumnitzera > Lumnitzera racemosa. The sequence continues at coordinate 87,393,215 of JAMXBC010000011.1, forward strand.
AAGCCTGGTAACCAAGTGTTCGGTGCCACAACGTTAGATTGTTGGCACAGACCTCTCACTTTAGTCTGAGGAGCTTCCCTCTATAAGCCCCACAACTAAGCAATCGGAGGTTTCGATCGGTTGAAAGACCCGATCAAGCCTAAATTATAAAGTAAAATTAGAAATATTAGTAAATCGATCCCGTAAGTTTGAATTTAAGAAAATAAGTAATAAAATAGGAGACTACAAAATTTTCAAATTTTAAGTATATAACTCGTTATTTATCGAAAATACGTAAAATGCATTCTGGTACTTAACGAATCGCTGGAGATAAATTATATGTATACTAAAAATTATAAAATAACCTAAATAATATTTAGGAATATTTATTTGTACTAGATATGAATTTACATGTAGGTATAAATACGCATAATTACTTAAAATACGCGAAATGTGCTAAAATTATACTAAATAATTAAAAAAAATTCATAATTAATTAAGAAAAAATCAATATTTATTTGGCAAATCTGCCTCGCCTCATGCTTGGCATTAGCTCATCAGGTCGTCCACAAAAGGACGAAGCATACTCAGGGCCAAATTTTTGCCTACAAGAAACTCAATCGAAATTTAGAAAAGGAAAACATGAACAAACCAAAACAAACTACAAATACCAAACACAAAACACCGCTGTGACCAATACGGCCAAGGGAAACCTCCCATCCTATAGGCACTAAAGGAAGTACCTCAATACTAACATAACTTAATTGGGGTGCCAGAAATACCTGTACCTTCGGCCTACTTCTCCACTACAGCTTTCTTCATGCTGGGGAAGAGCTCGGAGATCGGGTATTGAAAATACCTCTCCACGGTCTTCACAGCATTGATCTCTTGGTTGTATCTCAAAGCCATAAATGCCAGGATCTCTTGGGCGGCCTCAGCATTGGTAGGACAAAGCCTCCTCTCACCTTTAGTACGGACTATCCTAGTTCATTAGGTCTAGAAATCCGCCTCCTTGGGCGGTTTAACTACTACTTATTCGTCCTGCCAACCTTTAACTGAATCTACAAGGTTGCAGAATAACTTCTTCCCTAAGCACTGTAAGCTCTACAACCAGTCACTCAGGATTTCGATCGGCTGAAAGATCCGATCGAACATAAATTATAAGTAAAGTTAGAAATATTAGTAAAATGATTCCGTAAGTTTAAATTTAAGAAAACAAGTAATAAAATAAAATAATATAAAAATTTCAAATTTTAAGTATATAACTTGTTATTTATTGAAAATGCGTAAAATACATAATTAATAAATCGCTAGAGATAAATTATATGTATATTAAAAATCATAGAATAACTTAAATAATATTTAGAAATATTTATTTATATTATATATGTATTTACATGTATGTAGAAATATGCGTAATTACTTAAAATACGCATAATGTGCTAAAATAATACTAAATAATTAAAGAAAATTCATAATTTATTAAGAAAAAATAAAGAAAAATTAGGAAAAATAAGGAATAACCCAAATATAGGTCGTGGAAGCTAGGGAAAATAAGAAAAAAATTAGCCAATTAAATTAAAACGACACAAAAGGCAAATTGGAAGAAGATAAGGCAATTGTTTAATCAAATTAATACATAATAATTTCCTTAAAGCGCTATAAATAGTAAGAAAAATTCAGAAGCTCATTTGGTTAGTTTGAAGAATGAGAAAAATAGGAAGAGGTGAAATTGAGAGAAAAATTAGGGTTAGGAAAATAATAAGAAAAATTGTACAATTAAGGCTATAAATGGGAACCAACATCAGAAGAGCAGCTGGGAGTGGACGGCCACCACCACCACATGGTGGTGACAATGCCTAGACTGGTTGATAAGGCCACGGTGGCCGACGGTGGTCGAAGCCACCTAGATCGGTGAGTCCGATTTCTAGCCCAATTTTGTGTAATTTTGTAAAAAAACAGTAAATATTATTAGAAAGTTATGAATTTTTTTATTCTGAAATATTTTTGTATGTACTTTTTAGAAAAAATATTATTTTGATGAAAATATGTATCGTGATATATGATCCTTAAGAAATCATGCAGAACCGAGCATATTTCGATTTAGAAATAAATGATCTTAGGAGTGTAGTTTTGAACCCAAAATTTTTGTGTAGACTAATTAAATGATATAGAATGTGCTATGAAGCCCGTTTTCAAAAATTAATTTTCGAAAATTTTAGATAATTTTTAGGCCTTAAAATGAGGCATAAAATGGGTAATTTAGGGTTAATTAAGTAATTAAATAGTTAATTAATGATTTAGTGAATAATTATATGTTTTAGGATGTTGAAATCTGATGAAGTATGATACTTATAGCATTTAGGGTGTTAGATGTAATTATTAGGTTAATTATGTAGTAAATGAGTAATAGGGAAAAATAGTAAATTTTAAGTTAATTTTGTAAATTAGGGTAATTAGGAGTAAAATCTGATTTAAGATGAATTTAGAAATTTTGAAATAACAATTGATGTTAGAAGATGGTAATTAGAGTGTTAGCAATATTAGATGTGTATCATATAGATAACATGTAATTATTAAAAATTAATAAATAGAAGATATTAGAATAAAAATTGATATTATGATAATAATAAAAATATACAATAAATCTGATAGAAAACTTGAATTTATGTAATTATATGAAAAATGTAAAAATTTCTTATATCAGGAGTAAATTCTGTACATTATTAAATTCGGTACACTATTGAAGATTTAAGTGCACTGAATATAATAAAATACTGACTAGGGATAATTATGGTATTTAGGATATCTAGAAATAAAGTGATTAATTTCAAATTATGAGTTAAAAAAATTTCTACAGTTCGGGTATAAAATAGTACTTAAAAATCGAACTAGAATCTAATTTAGAAATCGATACGGAAACCGAACCCGAACCTAACCTCAAACCTAGAATAATTGTAAAAGACTTAAGACCTAGATAATTAGGTATATTAAACCCTAAACAAAACATAACAATAAGCATTATAGGATAAAACGAACCTATAATAGTTATATGAAAAACCGAAACCATGTTTATATTATAGGGATGATCGGCGATGGCCTAAACAAGTTAGACCTCGAATGAGTGAGCGAGGAGTCCAAGTAAGTTGGGATTAATACGATGCTATATTTTGGAGGCTTGAGATTATACTTAGTTGTACTTGTTAGATAGTTTGTGGTCTACATATGTTTGATTATGAGTGATACTATGATTCTATTTGTTGTTATAGCTTGTATTGTGTGATTTGTATGAAATGATTGATTACTCTAAACTGAACCTAATCAAATATACGACTTGTAATCATAATCGGACTTGCATGACAACCCATTAGGGGAAACCTAGGACTCTCCAGCCAAATACTAACCCTTTTGAAAAGGATAGCGCAGGATTGCATAATGGTCTCTTCTTCATCTTTAGTCGAATTAAGCGACAGGAGAGAAGGTTGCGGCGAGAGTGAAGTCAATGGTTCAAAAGTAGTCACGGGAGGAGCAAGGTCTCCATTGCACAAGTTTAGGTTTGGTCGTGAGCTGTTGCATTAATGGCAACTCCTCAACCTAGATTAAAGCGAGCGAAATTTCTCTAATCTTACGACGGGTCGAATAACGTCGTGCAATGGCATTTACTTGAACATGCATTATACTTAATAAGTTGATTGATAACCTTAATGTATTTATGGTATAGTTTTAAGTCTTCTATCCTAACTTATTGAGCTGTGGTTGCTCACATCCCTATAGATGTCGTGCAGGTGCTGGCTAAGAAGTGTCATATAACTACTCTGAAGCGTCATATAACTACTCTGAAGCGTCATATAACTACTCTGAAGCGTCATATAACTACTTTGAAGCTAGCAATTACTAGATCCTGGGGAGTGAGGAAAAACATTTGAAGAACAAACATATATTTTTAAAGTCTAAGCTTTTATTGTAGAATTTTTCATTTTTAAATAATATAATAACTAAATTATAGTATATATATATATATTTTCACTTTCTTAGGTAAATGATTTATTTAAATTACAAACTGTGTATTTCAAAGCGAGTTAACTGTGGACGCCTTGTGTAGATCGGGTCTAGGATAGCGGTTGTAAGGCTAACTTTTATCTTAGAATGGTTTACACGATGGAGTTATTATGACTCTGTCGTTTTGGGGCGTGATAAGCGCAGTTGGAGGTAAGGTTACTCTTCAATGCTCAGAAAAGCGTTGAGGAGTAAACCTTACCACCAGGTATTTGCAAAGCACCTGAAAAGCCTTCAGTATCCGCTACCTATTGGGAGGGACTTGTGACAAACTACAACGGTAATAATTGAAGAACTCCTTCTCGAACTTACTTAAAGGGAAGTGCTTCCCAAACTCCAAGCACTTTTCAAAAACTGCGAAGCGCCTCCCTGATAGCAGGGTTATCTATTCGTCCTTGCCTGGCAACCTAATCTACCATTCAGGGATTGCCTCTACAACAAAGTTGCTTATGATCCAATTGGGAGTAGATTGCTTGCTCTTATTCACACAATAAGTAGGCACCTTGCCCATTTAGGGAGCATCGAACAAATTCTTTTTTTTTTTTTGGGGGGGGGGGGGAGGCAGGGGAATGTGCACATATACATCCCTGAGAATGACATTAATGACTCTAGCCCTATCCAGCAACCCCATAACCATTTTTGTAGGTTTGTCAAGTTGTGCTAGTGAGGAGACCTCATCCTTCCATGACCTAGGGGGATTACTCTTAGTAGACTCTGAACTAGAGAGATGCAGCAACGAAGAGGAATTGGTCTCACCTTTGTTAGTCGACATGATTGTAGTATTTGAAAAAGGAATAAACACTTTAAGAAAGTTTTAGTCTAATAATGATAGAACAAAGAGATTGAAGAAAGATGGTCTCACTTTAGATCTTCCTATTTATAGGCAAATCGCCTGGGAAGCTGCATAAGCGGTTATAGAGATCTATATAACTTGGAATGCTGCGTAGCAAACACATGGAAATCATCTTGATTGGATAGCTACCTTTAAAAGGAAAAAAGGCATGTAGCTACTTACTAGTTTGCTATGGTACGACACTTGTCATAGTACATTTAATGCACAGAATACAAGCAGGCAAAAATCATATTTTGAAAAAGTTCCTTCAACAAGAAGCTTCTTCAAGGCTCATCCGACTTCTACTTGGTTAGCATAATAAAGATATGACATAGTTGTGTTTGCTTGGTCCTCATCGAGCATTGTTCGAACAAGACTGGTTTGTAACCTTGAAGCGTCTGCCCAGTGAGTTACAAGGATGTTCCGCTCTGATATCCCAGCATAAGCCTCGCTTGGGGCTTTAATACTGCGCTTCGAAACTCCTGACTACTCATGTTCATCTCACCTTGGATATTTTTGACTTGGTTATCCATTGCCTCGAACACCTTCACCTCGGCCACCTTCCAATTCGGACCTATGCACATACCACGTCGGTGCCTTAACGTTAGGTCAGATTCCTTTGAGTTAGATCGGTTACGCTTGAGTTAGATCGGTTACGCTTGAGTTACCCATATATTTCTTCTCTTTACCTTTGCCTCAGCAATGAGACTATAAGGGAGCAAGTGTTGACAAGGCCCTTTGGACATGAGTCAATCAAGCCTGATCAGATCCAACACATCTTGTAGCTTAGAGCTTACCCCTATAGGCCTAAGCCTTAGGCTTGAATGGATCAAGCTTAGTATGGATCAAGCTTAGTATGCCCTGCAATGGCTAGAATACTTAAGATAAGGATGAAACAATTATATTCTAAATAAGTGAGATACGTCATATATAACGACTTCGGTCTCCTACACTTGTAGGAGAAGATCTCTTTCACTAACTGACCTCCAACTGTTGGCTCTATTTTGCTATAAATACCAGATCGCTACCTAACTATAAGACTCTTTATACTCTACATACTAAGCTTGCGTATTACCTTAAGTATTCTATACTCTTAAGAGCCTATTGCTAACTTAAGTATTGGACTAGCTACACCAGACAACCCCCTAGTATCTTTTTACTGTGTATTGTTTTGCAGGCCTAACATGTACAGAATCTAAAAAATTACTTGCAAGAACTTTGAAATGATAAGTAAGATGCCATGCTTGAATGGTTGAATCGCATGAACATTGCTTCGATATTAAGATGGAATAAAGTTAGATTCAATTTCTTGTAAAATGTAGTATACTAACAACTTTATGAAATATTAAAAGTGATAAAGATATCTTTGAAGTCTAAAATGCAATGATATGCACATGCATTGAAGTGGAGTGAGACTATAATAATATGTTTAGATAACATTTAGACTAATGAAATAAGCTCTAAAACTAGATATGCACACTAAATTAAGACCATCTTTATTGAAAAAGAATCCATTTCGAGTTTTTAGGTGCTACTTTTTTAAAAGAATTCAATACATTATCTTGAGTTCCTTTGTTTTAATACTTTTCAAGTGGTCTTAGCTTAATTTATTTAACTCTCTCTTTATATATATCTATATATATATATTTCGCTTAGGGAAACGAAAAACTCTATATATATACATGTGAGATTCTAAAACTTCCATCATTATTATGAAAATAGTTACATTATAATTCGAACGGTAATCAAACGATTCAAATAGCATATCATTTTTGTTGGAATTCATCTTAATTAATCAATTATTAACATTTCATAATAGCTTCCCATCATATTGATTTTTTTTATGTCATTAATGTTCCTTTATATTCTAAACTTAAAAGGGGTTAAAAAGACAAAATAAAGTTTATCCATTGAAATTAATTCTCTTCAAAACATTTAAAGGGAAATTAAAAAAATGTAAAATATTACATCAAGAATTCAAAGAAAACTTATTATTATAGTTCATATAATAATAAACTTACACTCACCCATCCATAAAAGGTAAAAAAAAAAAAAAAAAGATTAAGTCGCAATCATTTCAAAGACGTATCGTGCGGCGAGTAATAAATTACGGGGAGTTGCATTTAAAGTCGACATTTATGAAGTTAGGAGTTAACTTCATGTAAATCATAAGGAGTTGTACTTTTTTTCATCCATCGTAATTATACGACTTACCTGGTCACATGTCAACCTGCAGAATTGTCGGCTCATGATTTCCGACTCACCTTATTGGCTCGTGAAGCTTAAATTTATTTCCTCGTGAGAATTGGAAGTTGTAGATGCAAAGCTTCCTGGTGATATTATCGTGCGCATATTATATTAGTCTCGTGTTATTTATAAATTTAGTAGACATTTAGTGGAATGACTTATTCAAGAGCTATAAGAAAAAAGAACCAACAATTTTAGCAATTCTCGATTGGAATTTGATTTGTTTTTTATATCCGAGTTTTACTTCATCTCAGATAGTAGGGATTTTATAGTTTTACACTATTCATCTAATCTTTAAAATTTCATCATTAATTTTTTCAATTTAGAGTAATCCAAAACAATAACGATCAAATTGTACAAAATTGCACTCGATTTTTTCTTTATCCAATTTTAAAACTAAAGTTCCAAGTGATATTATTATATGGATATTATATGAGTCTTGTGTTAACATATAACATTATAGTAATAACATATGGTGGAATAACTTGTTCAAGAATGATAAAAAAATAGAGCGAACAATTTCACTAACTCCTAATTGAAATTTGATTTGTTCTTTATATCTAAGTTTTACTCAATTTTTGAAAGTAAAGATTTCATAGTTTTATACTATTTGTCTAATTTCTAAAATTTCATTATTAATTTGTTTAATTTAAAGTAGCCCAAAACAATAACAATCAAATTGTTGAGAATTGTGCTCATTTTTTTCCTTATCCAATTTTGGAAGTACAGTCCGGGGGCAAACGGCAAAGTTAAATAAGATTCTTTTAGGAAACACAAGAGTTTGACAAGACAAGGTAAGGGCAATGCTTTCTGGAAAGCAAACACCGAAAGAGATCTTGAAAAGATATTAATATAGTTATCAAAAATATGATTTTATTTTTTTTTAATTTATAAAATCATGTAAAATTATATAATAATAAAATCGTATATAAAAATTTATAATTTTATTAAAAATTTATATTTTAATAATATTATATTTGTTTTAATTAATAAAAATAATATAAAATTATAAATTTATATAATCATATATTTAACTCACGATTTTAATAATTTTAAATACGAAAAAAAAATATAAGAAGCTTTTTGGAATCTTCTATCAACATTCCTTCTCATGCATAGATTTTAGATATCCTTTATGCTTTGTATACTACAACTACACTTAACACTCCTTTTATCTTTCAGATTTTTCGCATTGGAACTACTCAGGTAATATGAAAATTTGTGGTCTGCGTTAAACCATACCCTTAGCAGCTAGAACCTTATCGAAGCGGAGCGAAAGATGCATAACAAAACACATATATCCGGGAGCTATTTCATCCGTACAATTTTTTAATGGGAGAAACCCAATTTGTGTTTTCATGTTAATTGCCTGCCTTCATCTTGGCTTTCTTTCTCGACGGATTAACTCCAAATTTATTGCCTTTTGGTCAATCATTGATGAACAGTGCTCTGATGCGACTATATTTCTCATATATGGAGTTAGTTGGTTGGTGCATTTAATTTATTATATAAGATAGTTACGTTTGTGGATGAAGAATAATGATGTTCTATGACCACAAGGACCTTATGAAAATTTGTCAAGGAATATTGTACAATTAATTAACGCGTAATGTTATATTTAGAGAGACAAAATAGTACACTTGGTTATGGAAAATAATAGAATATATCCACATTTACAAATAGGAAGAAAATGATTTTATACATTGATTACATAATCATAACACATTTGTTCATTTTATATTTTAAGCATCAAGTTATGCTTAGAAAGCCAGAATTGGTAGAGTAAGTAGTGGATAAGTTCTATTATATGTGGATTTCACACTTTAGTCCTCGACCTACGGAATGTTAGCCTAGCCTTCACTAATGAAGATGACTCTTAGGGGACATTAATTGACACCCAATATAGCTTGTTAACTATGTAGGGGTCAAGAGGCATGTTATAGAAGTAACGATCTCCTTTGCTTGTCCTAATATCTAGGTGGCTCCCATCTCGCTTGAAGGACTTATGCTGGTCTACTTATCTCAATTCCGAGAGAATAGTACTAACCATAGAAGATTACTGTCCACATGGCAAGATCTTATAAGTTACCTATAAAGCTACATGGGTCCTTTTGTGGACAAAGATCAAACTTTTTTTCACCCAAATCTCTACATTGATCTCGTTATACTCTCTTAAAACCTAAATCCTTTAAGTGTCAATTTTACAGATTTTCTACTCCTTAGGCCCATTATTACTAACTAAAGTGTCGAAATGCATACATTGAAGCCATTTTTAGGATCCTCTTAACTCAAATATTCTTTTTTATAGGCTTGAATCTAAGCTCAAGCTAGATGATCAAACTCAATGCATAGTGTAAGTTAATGTCATGTATGGTGTGATCTTGCTAAATAAGATTGATGTCGCTGGAGATTGCACTAAGGTTGTTAAGATAAATAATGATATGGCATCAAAGAATTGCACTAAGTTCTTTAGATAGATGGCTTGATTCAGTAATCATAAATAAAGAATTTGATAGACTACTTTAGTAGATCTATGAGAGACAATAGACTATTTCTTAAAGCACTAAAATATAAGATTATATCTAAGATAAATCCCATAGCTAGCCAGGGAATGATGGTTATAAGGACATCTACCCCTATGGTCATCTACATAGGTGGTTAACACGATAGTATATGTATACGACTAGGATATGATAGAAGAGCTTTCCAAATATAGGGGATGGCATGCTTTGTTGCTTGCTAAAGAATACAATTCAAAGAATGCATGTGTTAATTTGGTTGACTAATTGCAATTATTATATCTAGACAAGTGATGATAACGTATTATAGTGCACCTATGTTCACATGAATAATGCTTTCACTTTACTAAATAAAATAAGATAGGATTAAATGGCAATTCAGAGAGGATATAATAGATTAGGTATTGTTCTAACATATCTTTTACTTTGTTTACTTCACAGAAACTAAAATAAGGAATAAATTGGTAGAAAATAAAAGTAAAATGTCTATAATGTATTCTTAACTTAGAGAAAAAAAAAACTAATACTCTTTCCTATTCTCTCCTCTAGAAACCTTAGTCATTAGATCACTTTAAAACTGACCTACCTTAGATTCTATAGTTGTGACTATCAACATCCCATGAACATGATGACCCACAATCATGATAGTAGTGAACAAAATGACCCTTTGGGTTAAGTACAAGTTGAACACTTTTACTTACTTAGGCCAATAAAAAAACACAAAAAGGAGAGTGACAATGATGATGGATAGAAAAGTATATATATGCAACCTTAGTTTCACTTAAGAGAGGAGTAGATGTAGTGATGTTTGGTTGACTTGGAGTATTCCACATGAGCATAATGGTGGTGGGTCGATCTTTAGTGGCATGAGATGTAATGATGGTGATGGCTGCAATTCTTTAATTAAGTAAAGTTGTTGGTAGTAGTTTGAACCGATTACACAATTGGTGGTGATAGCAACTTAATTGGCTGTTACGTCCTAAAGAAAATGAGTTATAACTGTTTTGCCGTGTAAACTAAAACTAACCTAAAATAGAAGCTGACTTCACAGTTGCTATTTTAGATACAGTTTACACAAGACGTGCACAACTTAACCAGCTTGAAATATCCGTTTTTCTACTTGTTAATAACTAAACTTGTGGTATAGCTTTACAAAATATCTATTTTATATAACCTGTTGTTTCATAACACAACAGTATTGACATAAACGTCTTATATCTAGAGTTATAATTTACAATTAGAGTTTATAAAAAAACCATAGGTTTTATAAACTGTTTATAATAAGTTAGGAAATTAGTAGGCATCTCAGGGAATTCCTAATTAATTTCCTCAAAACTAAAAAAAAAACAAAAAAAAGGTCAAAAGCCCAGGTTTAGTTGATTTTTTGTTCCTTACTTTCCCAAACAAAAGCATGCTAACTTGGGGACGATGGTATTAGAACATCTTGATTCTCACTTAATACCTATAAAAGAATTTATAAGGATATGAATATAACTAGCTCAATAAGTGAGACGAAATTAGAAGAGTATCATACAATCGCAAGCAAGGTTATTAATTATGATGAAATGTAATGCAATGCAATATAATCAATTAATTGAAACATCGCACAATGTTATTTGGTTCATTTTGAGGTTAGAGAAATTACATCCACTCTAATCCGGATTGAGGAGTTTTATCACAACTTAAATCAAATCAAACCTAGGCTTGTATAATAGAGAATACCTTTTTCCTATACACGCCTTTGAACCATGGCCTTCACTCTTACCACGACCTCCTCGCCTATCACTTAGTTTGACTAAGGATAAGAAAATGACCATTTTAGCTATCCCCATCGAAGGAAGTTGGTATTTGGCCTGACACTTTTAATTATTTCCTTTAATGGGTGTTTTGCATGTCCAGTTTTATTTTAGTTGAATAGATGTTAGTTTTAATTACGGGTGACCAAACAAGTTCGTACAATATAGAAACAATGTGAACATACAGAATAGTACATCAAGAAGTTTAACTTCTGTCACAACAGAGTATCATACATACATACGATATACGCATGGTTAACTAACTATAAATACAATCAAAAGTACTCTTGGGTCTCCAAATACTTTAATATAGTATCCCAGTAGACAGTGAAGCCACAATTCTAACTTACTTGTTTAGATGTTTACTATGGCAAACTCGAGTCGTCGATAACCTATTTACTGGGAGATCGTATATTCATAAAAGATCCAAATTCAATTTTTGTAATAAGTATGAAAATATTAGAGTTTGATCTAAAACGATTACATATATATAAAAATATATTATTTCCATAATATATAGTTGTATTATTATTATATATTGAGTTAAGCTGTTAATGATCGATAATAAACGTAATCTATACTATTATGTATTATATATCATTTTGATCGTATCGAAATATTCTTTTAATTTATTAAATCACGTTTTAATTTCGGTAGGGTTACCGAAATATATACATTATAGAATATGATAGAGTTTTAGGCTATATTGCCTAAGATTGTTTGATTTTAATAAAACTAGTGTTGTTGGGTTCGTATAGACCTAATGACATGTGTTATAAGTTTTATTCATAGAAATGACTTTTTTTATCTTAATCGTAAAGTTTAAACTCAATCGGATAATTTTCCCTAAAAGCCTTAAATCTAGGCTCAGTTGTTCTAAACACAATTTTAAAGACTTACATTGGCTTTGCCAAAGTGATGGCTTAAGATGTTGGCTCAGCCTATAGTTTGCTAAAGTGGTTTAGTGATTGTTGCGCCTATATATGATGCTTTTATGTCAGAAAGACATGAAGCTAGAGGATTCATAAATTAATAAGTAATAGCTTTATGTAGGGTTAGGAAATGAATTCTTATTTAATCTTTTTAACATAATAAGAATTCCCCATGGAATAATTAGTACACATAAAAAATGCAAATACATGCAATAAATGTGTTAAACTTATTATGAGAAGCTAAAGATCAACTGACAATACGACAAATCTAAGGCAAAAACTTGTTTAAGGCCACACAGAGATATGTATAGATAACAAAAAGTAATTAGAATATATTAGAAATCTAACTGCTTGTTTTATGAAAACATGTATAATGAGTTAACTAAGACGAAAGGTGTTTTTAAAAAGAGAAACTATATTCATTATTTATGTAAATTTTCAAAATTAGACCAATACCCTTAAAATTTTCATGGTACACTTATACCCTTTTGATATGTATTGAATCCACTAACATGAGAATCATCGATAAACGTTCGTATCTCTATTAAACGTATTAGGATTGAATATTTATTCTTAAGATTTAATGCTAAGAGGTCATATGTGTGATCTATAATAAATTTTTTTTTCTAAAAAAAGAGAGGATTATGGTGCAATTTTGAAAGTTTTCAAATCTCCACTAGAAGTCACTGTCTGTAATAGAATTAGGGGGGAAAAAAAAAAAAAAGAACTGATGATGGTAGGTTGGACAGCAAGGCTGAAATTATTAGTGCAGTACATTAACGAACGCATCCATCTCATTATTATGACACATTTCTACATCCATCCACGTCGTTTATACCAACACTGAAGTATCATTGATAAATTATGAACAACCAAAAGTTTTTGAAAAACACAGTGATATGTTATGCTGTGGGGAATGAATACATTCGCCAATAGGGAAGATGAGAGTGTTCCCAGCATCCTGAAAAAAAGGAGACATACTCGTGTTTATTAGGCAGATATGAGATTCTTCTAACCTTTTCAATGCATGAATGTGGCCAATGATGACAAAAGAGGGGGAATATATCACCTGTATGATACATGGTCATGTTCCCATTAAATCTCGTGTCGTGTTATAGTAAGATAAAGATGTTTCGACTGTTCCGGCTATTCGTCAATTTGGTAAGAACAGCTTGCAATATGGGTTATTTGGAAATATCCTCAGGCCAAAAAAAGTATTTGAAATAAAATTACAAATAAACCCTAAACTTTTGTCTTGTTATAAATGTATTCCTAAATTTTAAAATATACCTTTTCTCTTGGCATAAATGTATTCCTAAATTTTAAAGTTATGCACTAAATTTTTATAAATTGACAAATAACATCTCTAAATTTGACATTGGCATTAACAAATCCCTAACTCATCAAAATGTAATTTTGTACCTCCTAAATTTTGATTTTTTTCTTTTTGAGATAAGAAAAGAAAAATCCTCTAACATTGCAAATTTATAAGAACTTTAGGGCTAAATTGTATTTTATAAGTTTTTGAGGAATATCAGCACTAAGTTCAAAGTTCGGAGTTAGTAGTTATTATGCATATTATAACTATTCGAAAAAAGGTACGCAAACTTAATCTTTCCTATGATAAATTTTTATATCACTAAATAGTAAATATATACGGTATTCTATCTCCCCTATTAAGTTTCAAGCTGTTAAAAACCTACCGTTGTTGCCATAAAATTGGAATTACATCTATCTAACTTCTATTTGCTTTACTAGTTTACCTTTAACGTTTAGGTGGAAGCGATCATTGTAAAAGAGTTTTGCATACCTAGTTATGGTTCATAAATTTTTTAAAAGAATTTCTAAGTCATAAAAATTACTGCGGATCTTATTAAGTTATTTTTTTTAGTACAGTTAAATTCGAATCGACTCATTACTTTAATCCAATTAGATCTGATTTGACTATAAAATTGATTCAATTCGATTTCAATTTAATCTCAATCGAATTCAATTTATTCTTTTAATCATTAATCCTCTCATACATTCAAATTAACTATTTAAATTGGATTTAACAAAACTTTTAACAAAAGTGAAAGTTATAGCATGGGTTCCTATAATATTAACACACGGGCTTGGATTTTCTTGACGAGAAATTACTATTTTATCTTAAAAAGTTGCTCTTTTAAAAATGTATATTTTCACTTGGAATCACGTGTGTTGCACACATTTTCCGTCGTGTTCACATGAGGTACTCGATTAATTAACACGTATCGTCCCATTGGAAATTTAATATATATATATATATATATATCGATTAATAATGAGGATAACTTGTATAATAAAATGCTTCTCCCGTGGGGACCTGATATAATGTATTCTCCCATTGTTGAAAGTATCCAATGCAAAGGAGCAAATTGAAGACTTTATGATGTATCTATTTTGTTAGGAACGTATTTCGGTTTTTTTTTTTTTCCAATGTATTTACTGTCATTAAGGTTTTTGCAGTTATTAAATATTATTATAATGTTTGAGCACAAAAAAAAAAAAATGTTATTATAATGATGCTAAGATAGTACAAATATTAATGGCTTATTACAATTAGTGATAATAAAAGGTATAAGTAATGGTTAACCTGTGGTTGTGGTTATTAGAGCGTTTTATCTATAAGGACCTCAAGAAGGTAGTTAAGATGATCCGTCAATATTTTAATTTTCCCCTTTAAGAGCATATTGATTTTATTCTAAGGTCTTTTAAAAGGGTTTAATAGTAGCTTTTTCATTTTTAGTTTTAGTTTTTGTAAGTCATGTTGTTATTAGTTTTAAACTAATATTTTTAGTACTCCTTCAAGATTATTTCGGTAATAATAAGAAATTGTATACAGAAAGAATAACGAAAATTATATATGTATATTAATCATTTTATATTTATTATTGTAAAAAACCTAATTAATAAAAGGAAAAAAAAATGACATTTTCGTTGCAAAATGCGATGGCTAGAAATATATTGCTGCTGCAAAAAGCACATAGAATTTATTCTAGTTGCACAAAGCAAGGGCTAGCACAAGGGAAATTAAAATAAATAAATAAATAAAAAATAAAGGACAACAGCTTCAAGCTTCGACAACGAAGCTTATTTTATCGTCTTCACCTTTCCTTACGCTAAGGATCTATATCTAAAGATAATTTTACCAATCAAATTAAATGTGAATAAAAATTTCTAGAACTGACTTTCTCTCTCTTTTTTTTTTTAATCAACAATTTTTTTTTTTTTTTCATACAATCAGCTATCCGCCGGAACCTTTGCCTTTTATCATTAGTTACCGGTAAAAGCTATTTACTATGACAATATTTGATGATATTCTCAAGCCTTGATTACAACAAATATATGTATATATATAAAAAAACAAGTTCTTAAACATAGAAAACACATTCTTAGAGTGCGTTTATTTCATATGAATAACATTTTAGGTTCATTTTTTTGGTATAAATCTAATATTTATAATTATCAAATATTACTATAATTTCTCAAAACATTGTACTTAATAATGGTTTTAGCAAGAAGAGATAGCATAAGTTGAAGGTAGCCATTGATAAAACCATTCTATCTCTAACATCTCAAGATTACTGTGGCAATATTTGATAAGTATAGAGATGTAGTTGTAGCTAATATCGTAAAAATAAAAAAAAAAAACAATTTTCTATTGAAAAAAAATACATACTTAATCACCATGCATATTTTAAAACATGTAATTAAAGTACCATAAATGTTGTTATAATTTAGATATTTTATTTAAGGATAAGATAGTAATTTTATATGAGTTTCCTTTTATTCTCTTTAAATTTAAAAAGAATAATTTTTATATGTCCACATTCTTTTCTCTTTTCTCTTCAAATATGGTGATTGGCGAATAGAGATATCTAAACTGGATCTTTAGACACTTACTAAATACTTAAAAGGAAAAATACTTTATACGTGTAAAGCTTTTGCACAATTTCTTTCCAATCAAATCGACAACTATTATGGCTATTCTCAATTCAAAAATAAAAAACATACATTTACAAGAAACAATTTTATAAAAACATAAACAACATTTTTACTTGGTTTCTTAAAAACAGTGTGATTGCACCTGATTTAGGTAATTAACCTGTGAAAGAATTCAGGATTAAAAAGATAAATTAAGTTTAACTTAAAATTAAATTAAAGTTGAATTGCTTTTAAAATCGATTCTTATTAAACTTGATTGGATTGTATGGTTAACTTGAATCTCACAAGATTGTTTAAATGCTGTCATATCATTAGAGATGCAACCGGGACGAGTTTAGGATAGGTTTTACAATCTTAGTACTCGTCTTGTTATTTGTAAGATGTCTAAAACTTATCCAAAATCTTATGGGGTTTTGAGGGTGTTATTCGAAATTTACTCAATTAGCCTATTGAGAAATCCACTTCTCGAACTCAGAAACCTGTTTTTCTCTTCTTCTTTTTTTTCTTAATGGTAAGTTATGTAATATTAATTGCATACAAATTAAATAGGTATAGAATATAAAGATGAGGAAAAGCAAAGCACTGAAATCTTACTACAAATTAGCAATTGAATGTTGAATTAGAAATTTTTTAGAATTTATTTCAACAAACAACAATTTTTTCATTCTTGTTACAAGTAAAGAAAACCTTTAAAACTATTGTTTGATTAAATCCCATCACTTTCCCGCCAAGCAAAAAAAATGCTTTTAAACTATATAAACAAAAGAATTATATATATCATAATATAAACATTTTTATAATTATCATTCATATAGTTTTACCTTACAATAAAAGAAAAAAAAAAGCCATAAATAAAAGAATCATCTTCACAAGCAAAGCAAATTTAATACTTGTATATCAAAATATAGTAGCATTTTTATAATAACATGAACTTAAAACGATCAATTTTTTATTTTATTATATCAAATTTATTGTAATTAAACATAATGATATTATGTTCATATTTAATTAAAAGTATAAAATCTAGGCTGATTAATTTTTTGATTGATAATTTTTATTTTTTATAATATATAATATTTAAATTATTTCTATTAGATAGCGAGTTTTTTAGTAAGCATTTTAAAAAGCTTAAAACTTATTCCAAAACTCTGTAGAATTTTTAGATATTTCTCAAAATATATTCTAAAATCTTATTAAAAAATATCTTATAAAACTTTTATCGAATTACGATCCGCTTAATTACATCTGTATAGATTACCAATCTATATCTATAAAACAAAACATGCATAGTTTTTCTACCAAAGGTGCAGCCCCTCGTTGCTTTTCCATTTTCAAGCGATTAGGCAAATTGCATGCATTATTGCCGCTTGCCAACGTATCAATTATATATATATATATATATCTATAATATAATACATAGTCAATATCGTCCAAGAATCAATTCAATAACTTCAGTCTTGTCAATCGTCACGATACAATCTGACCAGGGACACACGTGATAATGACAATTTATTTATCATAAATATATCTGCGGGTCTAAGGTCACAATGGCGGAAGCCCAAAAAACTTAATTAAATTCACTGCCACACCTTCCCACTTGTAGAGTAGAACGTGGCTGGAGATGCCTTTCCTTTTTGAGAAACCTTTTGCTTTTGTTGGAAAAAAAAAAAAAAAAGAAGAAGAAAAAACCAGCAGCCGCTTGAAAAGTACAAATGATGTAGATGATTAAAAATGAAAAAAAAAAAGTGAGTTATTTCTCACGAAATGCTAGTAAAAAATGTTGGTGGTATTCGATTTTTATAAGAAGAGGAATAAATTATTATGGCCAGTGGGATTGGCACATTTTTCTAACTAAGAATTATTAAATGTTTATAAATATAATTAACATAAATATGATTAAAATGATATGAGATATTAAACGGGTTTCTTATTATTTAATATATTAGTTAATATATATATAAACAAATAAATAAAATAAAATAAATATAATTTGATTTGTTGGAAATATTAATAGGGATATAATTGAATGGGTTCGAGATGTATTCTTCAAAACTCGAACTCAACCTAATGATACATTGTTTATTTTAAAACTCATTTTAACTATAAGAAATATCCTATTATGTGTCTATAACTCGATCTAATGTTTAGAAGATATTTAAATATTCATAAATATCTTATTGATAAGTTACCCTAATTTATTAAAATATATTGAAAATTAATATTTTATACATAAAAATAAATATCAGTAAAAACTAAATAGAGTAAAAATCAACATAAAAGGAATTCACTCGACCATGCATTTTTTTTTTTAACGAAACATAGTCTTTTAATTTTAAATTCGAAAGTATTACAAGATTAGGTTGTTGGGTTTGGGTTGTGGGGTTACTAAATCTATCCTTTCACTGAGACTGACCTAAATTTCATAAGCTATTAAAATATATCTTGAAACACGTCTCATATCCTACAAAGAAATACTCTATCAGATCCTTGTTGATTTCGGTTCGGTTGCTTATAGATCTCGATCTGCTTGCATTACTAGACATATATCCATCATGGAGGTATAGTTATGAAGATCTACATTATGACGATCATATCGGGGGTTATAATAGGTAAAGCTATTATTAAGAATGAGTGATTATACATGGTAGATAAGATATAAGATACTATTTATATCTTATCTTATAAAATGTAGGTTTTTAATTTTTGGAATTAAAATTTATTCTATACACTTTAGAATTAATGTGGAATTTATACTTTATAAGACCTTTAAGATACTTCGTGAAATCCATAAATTTTTCCTATTTCTCCATAAATTTTAAGTTTTATGTATTATTAAAAAATTATCTATATATAATATTATATATTCTTTCGTATATTGAATCTATAGAACCTATAACAATACCTATATAGCCTGTCACAAAGCCTATGATATCTAAAAGGTAATTTTTTTTTACTATCGCTATTTCATTATGTGGCATTAAATAAAATCCATTGAATCTGTAACAAATTGGAATAAAAATTATTGTTTATCGAAGTTAAAATGTCACATAAAAGAACTTTAGGTTTAGGGTTTATATTGAGCTTGGATTATTTTCTTAAAAACATAAATATAATATATTTTTTAAATTTCTTTTCTTAACCCAAAAAATATAGAGTTATTTTTCATTCATTGATAATATATTATATTAGTTAATAAATTTTACATGATGAGTATCATGCACCTTCAAATCTGTATAAAGTATACCGTATAATATAGTTGTTAGGATAGGTATATGATATCAAGATATCATACCCATACAACTTCTTACCTTGTATTTCTTAAAATATTCATGTGGAATCTACCAATTGAATAGGATATAAGTAAAATACATTATTTTGATCATATAAGATTTGAGTAAGATTTGCAATTATATGTGCTACGGCACATATGTCTAGAGAGGAATCTGTAAAACGGGTCTCCTACTCATTAAATCTTCAGTCCAAACTGAATGTTTGAAAAAAATAATATCCTCAAAGGGAAATGTATATGCCCAGCAAATAATTATACCGCATAAAACATATGGAAATGCCAAACATTATAAATCACACACAATATATACCAAAATGCAATGCAAAAACAATCGTCAAACACAGAAGACATGCTCAAAATTTGAAGTAGCTCAAGACATCCAAAACATTAGACAAAACAAACAATAATGATAATATATTTATGGAAAAAGAAATGAGTCCACACCTCCGACGATAACAATAATAAATGGATTCATTATGAATTTATTCTCTATATCGTTAGTTATTTTTGTTTTGTTCCCTATAAGCACAAACAATAAAAAAGTGCTGCTCACTCTTGTTTATTGCAAAAACCTTTCTTATCGCAAACAGATTATCATTTTATTTTCATTTCATTCATCCAATTGTTAATAAAAAGAAGATACAAATTAAGTCTTATCTCATATAAGAGTAATACACAGAACGCACACCAACGTACATGTCATAAGCTTTTTAAAATACTAGACTCCAAGAATGTACATGCAGAGCATAAATACACCGCTGTATTTTTATTTTATATGTATTTAACTTCTTGTATGTGAATTTTTTTTTTTTTTTAAAAAAGAAGAAGGTACTTTTAAATCTTATTTTTACTTTCTTGTCGTTTGATAAAATAATAATCTATTTTAAAGTTTAATTCTTTTCGGTGAAAATGTTTAAAAGTTACATAAAATCAATAAATAGGTAATAACATGCTCATGTACAGGTCTGAAAACATGTTGTCGTCAAGTATAAATAAATCCGAGATCTCTTCCTTCCGTTTCTTTTCATATGATTTTTCTGTTTACGGGATAGATACCGTAATCTATTTTATTATTTATTTATATATTTTTAAATTTAAATTTAAATCATTAAATAAATTATTAATTTAAATGTTTAAATTTTAAAAATAAAAATAAATAATAAATTAAAGAACGAGATGAATTCCCTCTAAAGAGACCAGAGAATCATAAAATCTGCCCTTTTCCTGATTCCCTTTTTCTTTTAAATTAAACACTACCATTTTCAACCCACCAAAAAACCGTACACTAAAAAGTCACCGTTTTTTCAACCCAATAGAAACCTTTTTGTTCCATAAATTGAAAAGTTAAAACCCCATTTTTCAAAACCATATATTACTTCTTCCCCCCACCCACGATAACAGCCAAAAATTTCAAATAAGACGTAATTTAATATCGGATTTACTAAGAGTGTCCAATGTACAATTTTTAAAATCTCTTTACACGTCTTTATCGTTACAAAGATTAGTGTCTTAACCTCCCTCTTATTTTGTTCTCTTTTTCAAAATTCAATATTGACAAGAACTTATATGCTTTTGCAACGGCTTGATTGCAATTTTTTTTTCCGTCCTGTGAATAAAACATGTTAGAAAACATAAGGAGTTAACTCATGCACCGGAATTACATTTTTTTTTTTATTTTATGACAGTGATCCCTAAATAGTATTAATTCAAGGTCCTAAGTATAGAGACCCGTAGAGCTAAATTTGCTTTCGGCTAGTTTTCATTTTTCAAACAAAAATGTTAAAAATGGTCTCTACTCTCTAGGAATTATTCTTATATAAATCAAGTTGTTCTTATACAACACTTCAATTTGGAAAAAGGAAAAAAAAAAAACAAACCAACATTTATGCTTTTAAATACCTGAAAATATATAAAAAGGGGCCGACCCTACATATCTAAAAGTTGAAATGCTTTTATTATATAGAATTGGTTTGTACAAATTTGCTTTCCTCTTATGACACTTGTTATGTACCAAAAATAAAAGTTTATATCTTTTATATATTAGGTCTTTTCTTTTCAAGCATAAATTATTTTAAGAACGAAAATTTTCTCTTTTCGTACTTATTAATTACTCTGTTCCCACACATCATAATCATATTTTCATTAATGGAATCTTCGATCTGTTATTGGATTTTTTGAAATTAGCTCTTATAATCAGTTTATTGCTTAGATAATGAAGATGATCTTGTTGACAGGATGTAGAATTTTATACAAATCTGTTTGAAAATTAAAAGGGTATGCTTTATTATTAAAATATACTTAAAAAGTACGATAAGAAAACAACAAATATAAATATTAAATTTTATAACCATTCATGACTCATGAGTGGACGGAGGAATTCCTTATTGACCTTTTTCAAAAAAAAAAAAAAAAGAACACCCCATTTAATGTTAATAATATGCCTACGTGGCATGACACATAAACGGTATGCATAAACAAACACGCATACACCGCTTTGGATGCAGTATGTCCTGTTCTCAATGGTGTTCTTCTGACTGCTCGCTTGTCTTTCTGCATTTTTACAACGGATCTCACGCACACTCTCTCTCTTCCCCTCTCTAGACTAATTAGACTTGCTAACACTACTACTACTACTTCACTACACACATACCCATCTCTGTTTTTGCTCTCTCTCTCTCTCTCTTTCCAGCTATAGATAACTGTTGCTTTTCTCTTGCTTGAATTGAATTGCTTTCTGGGTCTGTGATTCCGTGTCCTTTTCACCCAAAAGGAAACACCTTTCTCGAACTTCCTGTGAAGTTCTCAAAAGGGTCGGTTTTGCTTTATGTGATTTTGAACAATTGGAGTTATCTACTTTTCTACTGCCCTGTGTTACTTTCTTTTCTCTCTCTCTTCTTAAGTACCCTTGTGTTTTAGTGTTTACTACTTTGGTCGCATCTTCCATCCTAAATTCTTTTCATTACCCATTTGCTAATTTTGTCCTTCTTTGCTAATTAATCTGATGTTCCTTTTGGTTTGAGAAGTGGAGGAGGATATGGGTTTTGGTTGTTTGGTTGCATGTTGGAGCTAAAGTTAGTGGAATGTGAGACTTTCTTGTTGAAAGTTTCAAACTTTCTAATCGTATAGTTAGTTTATTGAGTGGCTGGTTGTAATTGGGGTGATGATTCATGGAAAGTTGGAGTGATTTTCTCTTATTTCCATAAGGAGATGTCTGTTGGTATGTTTTTAGTTTGTACTGAGGTGATTCAGGGACTTTTAGGTGGAATTCGAGGGGAAAAATAGAAAGTTTATAGGTTCTTATAACGTTGTAATTGTGGAGATTTGGTTAGCAAGTGAGGAAAGAAGATGCTATTTTGTGTGATTTGCTTAATTCATTGCCAAGATATTTTGCATTTGAAGGCATTGTTAATGTTTTGATCATGACCAGGGCAGTTAGAAGTAGGATACTTAAGGATGTGAATGGTGATATTAGTGATCACTTACGGAACCACATCCATTTGACCAATTGTATTCATTTGAAGAACCATATGCACAAACACAGCCCTATATTGGCTGATAGGTCATTGATTAGAGACCTTATAGTACTTCAGCGGTCGCGGTCTCTTAGGGACCCGTCTGCTAGTCCATCCTCCTGGCATTCACCTTTTGCCATCGATCTGCCTGCTAAAGGTGAAAAGGAAAAGGATGCTACCATCCAGGAGGGAAGGAGTTTGGTTGGCACTGAGAGACCTAGAAGAGGTAGGAGGTTGTCCATAAATTCACCCACATCAAAAGTTGCTCCAGGTGAGGTTAGTGGAGGTAATGATGCTATAGCTGGTATCAGTGATTGGAGTAGTAAGGGTGAGATTCGGGATGGTGGAAGAGTTAAAAGAGATGATTATAGTCGAAAAAGTATTAGGGCTGATGCCAACCTTTTCGTGGGAAATGAGGATCCTATTCAAGGACATGATGATGACGAGATTTCATTGCATGAGATTCTTTCGAGAAAATCTGTTTCTAAAGATAGAAAGAATAAACAAAAAGGGAAAAATATCCAAGATTCCCATCCTAAGACCTTGTCGGAGCAGTTAAATGACATAAAGATGATGGATAGTGATGGTGTAGCATCATCCAACATTCATGCACGTGGAAGAGGATCTAGACAGGAGAGATCTGCTAGGGAAACAGAAGGTGGTTTATGGAACAGTGGTAGCAAATTGAATAGTCGGGGAAAAAGGCGTAAGTTCCGTGCAGCTAGAAGAAACCGTATTGGTATGCCTCCTCAAGATAGTGGAGCTCAAAATGAGTTGTCCGTGGCTTCTAATTCACTTGTTCAAGGTTCAGCTCAAGCAGCATATCCTACTGAGGAGGAGGAGGAGGAGGAAGAAGAATATGGGGATCGAAATGTCACACGAGCTCCTGGCAATGGGTGTGGAATTCCATGGAATTGGTCAAGAATTCATCATAGGGGTAGAAACTTCCTTGACATGGCAGGGAGGAGCTTTTCTTGTGGTTTGTCTGAGAGGAGAGGTGGTCCAGCTTCTCGAGGGAGAGATGCTTCTGATTTGCCTATGGCTTCTGGACAATCAAGCTCATCTACTAAGTCTGAAGGGGAGGCATTGCCTCTATTACTTGGATCACAGGATAGTAATGAAAATGCTGGGAGGATTCATGATTATTCTGGGGAGTTAGGTATTTATGCAGATCATTTGTTGAAACATGACCTGGATTCTGATCTTGCTTCTGAAGGGAGGTCAAGGGATCAAAGCAGAATGAGAGGTCATCGGCAAAGACACCAAAATCTAACTCAAAAGTACATGCCTCGGAGTTTTCGAGATCTCATTGGACAGAATCTGGTGGCACAAGCTCTTTCCAATGCTATTACTAGGCGGAAGATTGGGTTGCTTTATGTTTTCCATGGACCTCATGGGACTGGAAAAACCTCTTGTGCTCGAATATTTGCAAGAGCTTTGAATTGTCAGTCATCTGAACATCAGAAGCCCTGTGGATATTGCAGTTCATGCGTCGCTTATGATGTTGGTAAGAGCAGAAATATAAAGGAGGTTGGCCCTGTCAGTAACTTTGATTTCGAGAACATTATGGATCTTTTGGACAATATGATTGTCGCTCAATTGCCAGTGCAGCACAGAGTGTTTATTTTTGATGACTGCGATACTCTATCCCATGATTGCTGGAGCGTCATATCGAAGGTCATTGATAGAGCACCTAGACGGGTAGTCATTGTCCTTGTCTGTTCGAGTCTTGACGTGTTGCCTCATATGATCATATCCAGGTGCCAGAAGTTCTTTTTCCCAAAAATAAAAGATGCTGATATTATATACACCTTACAATGGATCTCCACCAAAGAGGACATTGAAATAGATAAAGATGCTTTGAAGCTTATTGCTTCGCGCTCGGATGGTTCATTGAGGGATGCATTGATGACTTTGGAGCAACTAAGTTTACTGGGGCAGAGAATCTCCATTGTATTGGTACAGGAATTGGTGAGTAAGTTTGCATCTGCATTACTGGAATTAAATTGTTCCGTATCGCATCAATGCATTTAAGTCCATTTATGCTCTAGCAATAGTTCCCTATGATATCCTATTCTCTCTCTTTTTTTAAGCTTCTACGTCCACCAACATGCATTATGATAATTACCAGAAACCAAAAAGGGAAAAAAAGAAAAAAAAAAGGGGATAATTTTTGTAGTTTACCTTTTTATTTAACTTGTGCAGAAGTTTTCTATTTACAATGTCTATCCTCGTAAAGTTATTCAAAACACACAAATCTTCCAAAAGAAAAGATATACTCATTGACAATATATTTGATCATGTGGTGTTCCTTCCGTGCAAGGTTGGAACATTGTGGCAACTGGCGATGTCAATTTCCATATACATCTGCAAGTAATTTGCACGTTAAGATATTTATGTAATGTAAAACATGTTTATATTCATCGGTAGAGGAGAAAGGGTCTGCTTGATGTAAGTGACAATTTAGGCTTTACTATATGGGGTTGAGTAGTGTTTAGCTAAGCTTTTTTTTTTGGTTAAATTTTAGCTAAGCTTTTAATTATGAAGCTAGTCTTAACTCCATACCAATGTATCTTCATTTTCTTTATTTTTCTTCAGTAGGCTTGTATTAGATAACTGAAAGAATTAGTATCAAGTACGGCATCTGTTAATCACTTCTACTACTGCAACTCACTATGGTAATAATTTTCTTTCTCAGGTTGGGCTTATCTCTGATGAGAAATTGGTAGATCTTCTTGATATGGCATTATCAGCAGATACAGTAAACACTGTCAAGAATCTGAGAGTGATAATGGAAACTGGTGTTGAGCCACTAGGCTTGATGTCTCAGCTAGCGACAGTGATCACTGATATACTTGCTGGTAGCTATGATTTTATAAAAGATAGGCACAGAAGAAAGTTCTTTCGCCGACAACCATGTGAGTTTGAATAACTTAGTCATCATATTATGCTTTTGACTTTTCTCTCAAAGAAGCAATTGGTCCATTCATTAGTGATTGCAGTGTGATCCTGGTATTATTAGTTAATAATATTCCTTTTGGTAAATAGTCATTACTATCCTTGCTTTGCCTCTATAGTGACAATCTTTTGTGGATGGGGCAAAAGATGACTAGCAGTGGTGCTTAACCATGACAAGAAATGACAATAGAAAATAGGAAAAATATGACTTGCGTTTGAAAAAAGAGGAAATTCTTTATTATTTTCTATTAGGATATTCCATCGTTGTTAACCACAACTACTCTGCCTTCCTTCACCACTTACCATTAAAAGCAACTAAGATCTACAATCTTCTGAAGTTACTATGATAATATTCGAAATTCTGAAGGCTTGATTATAATGAACTTTGAAAGAAGTCCAAAAATTGTTTTTGAAACAAACACACCCTGAATGTTGGATTAGATCTCCAGGGTGGTTGTTGGGTCCCTCTGGCAACCCAAAAAAAAAAAAAAAGTTCTATTCTTGTCGGCGATTGCATGGGGTTTTTCTCTTTTTCTTTCTCTTTTATATATATACACACACACACACACACACACCAAATAGATCTGTCTTTCTTTCTATACAAATATGCAATAATGCAAACCCAACCTTTTATTCACAAAGTCACAACTCATAGAATATGGATCCACTGTTTGCAGTATCAAAAGAAGATATGGAGAAACTGCGTCAAGCTCTGAAAACTCTTTCAGAAGCAGAGAAACAACTGAGGATGTCGAATGACAAACTAACTTGGCTAACAGCTGCACTGTTGCAACTTGCTCCTGATCAACAGTACATTTTGCCTAATTCATCTGCAGATGCTAGCTATCACAGTCGTTTAACTGGAAATAATTTGGCTGGCAGAGATCCGTACAGAAAAATGGGTCAGCATGTGGGGATGCCTGATAATGAAGGAGGATATTTGATGAGTGGTAAAGTGGAGAGCCATCCTGGAGCATCTTCCAAGATTAGCAATGTTCAAATGAACATGGGTATGAAAGTAGATATGAAAGAGCATGCTAGGGTTGGCATGTCTTCGCATCATGCAACTACACACTCTGAGGATGGTTTCAGGAGTAGTGGACAGCAAGTAGCTGCCCAAAACTACAAGAGGATTGAAGACATTTGGTTAGACGTGCTTGACAACATCCAATATAAAGGCTTGAAGGAATTCTTATATCAAGAAGGAAAGCTAATGTCGGTCAGCTTTGGTACAGGTATACTCTCGATATATAGTATGGAAACTACAGTGTCTCTGGAATGACATCTTTTACTGGAATATATAATTGAAAAAATGCTTAGTGAAGTTTGTGCATCATGTGCCAGAATTTCCAGATGGTGATTTTGCATTATTAAAATTTGAATTTTCCTAGTTTTGTCCCTAGTTTATATGCTACAGCCAAATATCAGAATCAAATGTATTAGCAAAACCATAGAAATTAAATATACTAAGGAATAGAAGTGAATCCTTTTTGGAAAAATGTTACGGGGCTTCACATCTTCAGGCCAGAAAAATGAATGCTTGCTTAATTTTGCTGAACTGATGATTTACTAAAGATTAAATGCTACTCACACTTGAAATATATGAGAAATACTTCTAACAAACAGGGGATCCATAACTTCTATTCAAGCAGTTTTATATACATGCAGATGATTTAATTGATCCTGTGCTTGCTATGACATTTTCTCATTTAGATGTGAGACTGTAACAGATATTTGGAACTGGATAACTCAATCTTGTGCTACATTGTGCCATTCCTTGAAAGTTTTTAAACCCATAATATGGTAACAAATTGCTTGTGGTCTCACATAAGCACCAGAGGTAATATCCTTACTATCAGGTCATAATGGTTGGCTAGGCTCTTTCCTTTTGAAGTGCTTGAAGCAAACGTAACTCTTGAAGAAGGCATTGCAGTCTGAGTTATGGCATGTACTGGACTCATCTTTTGGCAATTTATACTTGATATGACTTTGCTATTGCTCAGATTTTGGTGATTTGGTTAAACGATATATTCATGCTACTCGTGGTTTGGAGTTTGACCTACTTACCAAAGAAATAGAAGTTTGTTTTCTGAAATGCTGTGATAGAGGTAATTAGCTTTCCTGATTGGGAATATTCATTTATTAAGAATGCGGACCTATTACTCAATGGATTACAGATGCTTGATTTAATAAAGGGATAAATTCTTATACTGTGTCCACTTTCAATGTTATTTCATAAAGAAGACTATGCATCTAGTTTGACTCATCTGTTTCTGGGGTTCTGCCCTTCTATCTAAAAAATATATATTTTTGGTTAATTTTCTTTTTGAAATATTTGCTCATAGACTAGAAGGAATTTTGTAATAAGTTGATGCCTTATTGACTCATTTCATAGTGAGAAAGTGTGCGGAACAGGGAGAAGATACATGTTTAGGGAAAGTAATATACACGTTAAAGAGGAGGATCTGGTGGCAATAAAAGTAGTAGTATTGGTGACAGGTGATGATAAACAAGGGAGTACTTTAGTTGGAATGATAAATTGTAATTACCATGTATGGGTTAACACACATGCACATGCATTTATGTGCATATGTGAGGACTCTGTTGGTTAGCTGTTGAGCTATGTAATTGTGCTTCCAATTTCCATTGATGTGTTTAGTAACAGATTTAGATAGCTAGTGAATTCCTACCACTAAATCATAAGTATAATCGGTTCTAAGATTGATTATTACAGAGAGAATATGACTATAACGAGCGGAGCTTAGAATTTTTTTCCTAAGGACAGTTCCAATAGTGAAATAAAAACAACACTTTGTGCATAGAAGAAGGTGGAAAGCTGGATTGAGATTCTTTTTACCTTGACAAATGTATATTTTATCAGAAAGGAATGAATGCTGCAAAGAATGATGTGGACCCATTTGTACGGAACTTTTTTTTTTAATGCAATTAGCTTTTTTGTTTTGCTATGTAATTTATTATACATATGGAAATATGACACTATTCTCTTAATTTTGAGTGATTGAAGTTAGAAATCATTTAGTGCTTGCCTCTGCTGAATCAATTGTTACCAAGTCTCTGGTAATCTTATTGATTTCTCTGGTGGCTTTGTACTTTAGCTTCTTCTTTTGATAGATTAATAGAAATATATGCTCTTCGTTGTTTGGCACTTTTTTTGTCAAGTGAAGACTCCATGTAACTGGGGTTTTTTTTAAAGTTCTGGAATGTTGCCCATGCTATTATCTAGTAATTGCATCATTTATTGTCTCCTAAAAGCCACTTTTACGAGTTTCCTTACAGTCATATGATTATCTATAATTTAGTGCTTTACATTTCTGTTTGCTGCATAATCAGACCCCGCAAAACAGTATCGGCAAAGTAATTACTATTTGATGTAACAAAGGGTATCGTAGTCTAAAAGTAATTAGGTCTTCGATGGTTTCAGAATAAGCAAATGACATGTGCAAAACTTCCATATCAGTGCAGGGGTCTGTATCCAAATTCAAATACATTACCCACTTCAGAAATGAACATGGAAAGGAAACCTTCTTTTTGATGGTCTGACATCCTAGGGATATGCTACAAAACTTATACTGTTTAGTCTGTTATCCTGAATGTCTCCTGCATTCCATTCACAGGGTGCAAATTTTTGAGAGATCTTATTCCTAATTTTACTTTTGTATGCATATTGTTTACTTATTTGGTGGTGGTGAAAAAACAGAGAATATTTCATTGCTCATACCGGCTGTAATGGCAAATGGGGTGATAGGGCTAGGGAGAGTAGGAATAGGAGGTGCTACATCATACTGTGTAGGTATAGGTTTATAAAATTTGAGGCAGAAACCTATTCCGTAACTTTTGGAACTCTCCTAAAACCTGTACTTTGTGAAATGTGCAAATTATAAACTAATCTATAGAACTATGGATTGTTATTCATTCTTCATAACATAAAAGTATTACCCCATAGAATTCTCCTTGGGGAAAAAAAAAAAGGCCATCTTATATAGTTAAATTTGTCATATCTTAAAGTAAATGTTTAATAGTAGCTAAAATGGATTAAAATTCCTATCTATCGATTATTTGTGGTCATTATAAGATTTCATTTCTTGACTCTATGAATGACCAAGTTGCTAATTTGAGTTGACATTTTTATCCTCAACTCTATGATTAATTGTAGATTGGGTTATTTAAATGTATGTTATGTTTTCTAAATTTAATTACAGAGTTAAGGATATTTTACAGGTTATATATAATATATATATATATATATATATTATATAAGAGTGAAATATATGGTATCCTGGAAATCGGAACTCTTTGTATAAAGGTTATAGTTGAGGTTGTGGTGATGGTTGCTTGGGCATTGCCGAGGTGTCTAGATGAGAGATGGGGTGATGTCTGACATTGCCAGAGTTGTGTTCGTTGCTGGAGGAAAGGGTTGGGAGTGATGGCTAACAAGAAAGGAAAGAGGGGATTTGGCAGGCATTGGATGGGAGAAAGAAAATTTTTGGGTTTCGACTTTGACGGAAATTATACCACATTATTTTATCCTGGTTTTGGCTCTGATACGATAAATGGTTGGTATAGCTGTTTGCAATTTAGGCTTAATGACAAGGTAGTGTATAAGTGTTATTTATAAAGGAAGATTAGGTTTGCAACCTAATGTACTAATACAGAGAGTATTCTACCATTAGTACAAGAGTAATGCAAATACGATAATATACAATAATAATACCTTGTTCTCAACCTTTTGGAGAAGAGTTCAAAAATTCGGAATCTGAATATGCCCTGCGACATCTGGCATGCACTCTAGGACCCAGCTGACCATGCAGGCCCCATAGGCTCCACGGTACAATAGGTTTTGATGAGCACCTCTACAGAAGGATACATCTGTGAGATCTAGCATTCACTTTAGAACCAACCGACCACGCTGGTCTTACAGGTTCCATAGGTACAATAGGATTCGATAAGCACCCCTAAAGAAGGATACATGGAGGGAGGGCTGTAACATACTCTCTGATGGCATAGCCATTTTTCCTAGTACGTGTTCCATGAAAAGATGCATCCATGATATCAATGCAGTTCTTTAACTTGCTAAAAAAGTTGCCTCTACTTGATTAAAAAAAAAAAAAGGCTTATTTCTGCATATTACACCACAAGCTTGCATCTGACAAAACTCTCTTTCTTGTGCAGCTCCTACTGTTCAATTGTTGTTCGGTTCACAGTTGTCAAAAACAAAGGCAGAGAAGTTGAGGGGCCATATCTTGCTGGCATTTGAATCTGTTCTTGGATCCCCGTTAACTATTGAAATTAGGTGCGAGTCAAAGAAAGATGCAAGAGCTGGTACTCATTTACCACTCGGTTTGCCAGCTCCAAAAGACAGTTCCTCTCAAATTAGGGACACAAATGCTGTCAACACCCAAGCCCGGATTTCGCATTCTGAAAATTATGATGTAGGAAGAAGTGAAATAGTAGAAGTAGAGGGTTCTCCTAGGGAACCTACTAACAGAGATGTGGAAGCGGCTTCTGATATGAACGTGGGACCTTCACTTCAAAGGAGGATGTCTGGCAAAGAAAACCTTAGCAGGAGTATTGTGCGGGGGAAGGTATCATTAGCACATGTGATTCAGCAGGCTGAAGGTTCCTCTCAGCAAAGTGGTTGGTCAAGACAGAAGGCAATATCTATTGCTGAGAAGCTCGAACAGGAGAATCTGTAAATAAACCAGTTTTACTTTTATTTTCTTAATTAATGCATCATCTAGTTCTTAAAAATTTATTTACCCCAAAAAAGAAAAAAAAGTTTTCATGCATGCTTGAATATTGAGATATTCAACATTTCTTGAATACATTCTTCAGATTTTTTAAACTCAATCATTTTTTAATATCCCCAGAAATTAAGCGCTGACGATGAGATTTCTTGAATAACAGGAGACTGGAACCAAGATCAAGAAGTTTGCTTTGCTGGAAGACATCTAGATCTGGTCGGAAAAAGGTAACTTTTATAAGTGGGTTCTGTTATGTTCTCTCATGTCTTCTTATGGAGTTTATATTTATGCACTGCTTGGAGAAGAAAGGCATCTTAATTGTTCAAATAGCTATTCAATATTTTGAAGACAAAATGTGGCTAGGCCAAACAGACATCAGTCAATATAGCTGTTATAAAGTGCTAGCATCAAAATAAAGGCATCAAGAAGTGCCTTATATGTCTCTATGATTGGGTTCATTTTCTTCACTCTCTCTTCTGTGTGCAATTTATTTTTGCTGGAAGGGCCCATCCTTACAGATCTTCGTGTTGCGATTTTGGGGATGCACATATCATTTAGTTAGTTTATTTCCTTTTCTTTCGTCGAACCTATTTCATCCATAAGCATTCAGCCTGGTTGGTCTGTAAGGTTTCTACATATCTTCTAAATGGTTGTTCCATAACTGTAACAAGATATTTGGCTCTTCACAATTCTTGTAGGCATTTTCTAAATCTCTGGTTTGTAGTAGATTTCTTAATTTTACCTGCATTTGCTGCTTTAACCATGTCAATGAATTTGTCTCGTGTCCATTTCATCCCTAACAAAAAACATCGCATGTGCAGTTTTCTCGGTTGAAAATCCGAAGGCGGCCATATTCATTGCTGAAGCTCGTTTCTTGTGGGAGGTGTTTATCCGGTAAATCGCGAAGATGATGGTAGCTGAAAATTTCCGTCACTTAGGTGGAATGTGCAGCCTTATTTCTTACAATTAACCCAGAGAGTAGGCAGTAGCAGAGGAAATTATCCCCAGTGGACCGTCGTCCATCAAATAATTGCATGAGTAGTATTTTTAGCCGAAGAAATTTCCATGATTCATATGAAAGATCGGTTTTTAGGAAAAGAAAATCAATAGCAAGTCACTTTTGTAATTTATTTCATTGTTTCATTCAGTTTCTTCTTATGATTAGTTATGTATGGCATTTTACTGTCTGTTATCATTTTTCTCCCTTTGTATTTTACTCTTACCTTACCATGCCTCAAAGACAAGACCGGAGTGTCTCTCATAGGTTTCGATGTTGTAGGACAACGAGAAATAATTGCACTTAAAAGTTTCGTCATAGCGCGGATAAAGCTGTCTTGATATTGGATCCTGTGACATTATACTTAATTTGCATCCGGTATCCTCAAATCTGAGTCGATCTTTATGTTTTCGTTAGGTTCGATCTGACTGTTTAATTCAACCCTTACATAATCTCGATTGGATTACAGTTAAATTCGGTTTTACCCCTTTAATTTTTCACTCTTATATGTTTGGATTGAATCGGGGTTTAACAAAATTGTTTGCTCCACATAACTATAGGCTTTGGGCTTGTTGGGTTTACAGAGAAAGAGAAAGGTGGAGTGAATATATAAACAACCCTATAATTTGCTATCTTATACGAGTAGATCTTATTTTCTCTACAGTGATCTGCATGTACTTCCGGTAACTGAGAAATATCAAAATGGTTGGTTGTGGAGTCATATATATTATATCATGGTGGTAGCTTATTGGTAAACTTCACAAATAGTTTGTTGTGGAGTAACGTATAAGGGTTGGGTACGGTTCAATTCAATACGGTTTACCTCTTTTTTTCTCATCTCTTCTAATCTAATATAACTGTTTGTTTTTTTTTTTTTTTTAAATCAAATCTAACCATATAGTTTGATTTATAAATTTTTTGAGTTTAATGATTTGAATTGTTTATATTAAATTTTCGTTAAATATTTTTATCTTCAATAGTATGTTTTCTTCTTTATTGAACTTTTAGATATTTTTTATTAATTTTTCATATATTTATCATATATAATAATATTTAGTAAAAAGTTATATAGGTCTTAACAAACTTAAGAATAAAAGACTTTAAAAGAAATAAGGAATATGTAAAATGTATTAAGGTGAGATACTTGATTTGAAAACACATAAAAAAATAACATAACAATAGCATGAAATTATTTTTATTTAATTAAATAGTTTGATTGGATTCGATTCGAAATGGTTTGGTTTGTTTCTCCAATAAAACTGTAACCATATGGTTCTTAAAAAAGAAAAAAAAAAAAAGTATTTTTTTGGATTTTCGATTTAAAATTTGATTCCCGATTCTCGGCTTTTTGGTCCAACTTTATTATATAGTGTATAATGGTAGTGACTTGTTGATGTAAGACTCTTTATTGTGAAGTGACATGTACGGCGGACTATTACAACAAAATTTCATTGTAGACTGACAATAGTTTTGTGTTTGTTTTTCTTTTTTTTTTTCCCCAATGAAATACCAAATATACTATCTAAAGCTTTCCTGATTTCCTTAGAATCTCAATATTTAGATATAAAGAAGAATTTAATTTTGAGGATTTTGAATCGTGAATACACGGTTTAGTTTTATGCGTATAAATTTTGTATATGTATCAAAATCTTGTATATCACTTTCAAGGCTGCCGAATGATACTAATATAAAATTTAGAAATTTAGCGACCTTCGACCGTATCCTAGGATAAAATAATCTATTATTATTATTATTCGTACACATTATACTTTTACATATATGACTGTATGATACACAAATATTATTATGAGATACCGGTTTTAAATTAAAATCTTCCCTTTTTCTGCTTTCTCTTTCATGCAAAAGAAAACTTCTCAATTATCTTAGGTGTTAATATAGCCTAATAATTATTTGGATTGGCACAATATTTCATGATTGATATATGTGTGATGCATAATTATTTTTATTAAATGAGTCGCTGGTGGAGACACATCTTGTTTAACACCAAATTGACCTGTATAATTAGTGTGCTATAAATTATTATAATTAACACGAGCCAATACAATTAAACATAAAAAATCATAAAAGTAAATTTTGTATTACCCATATTCATTGAGATAGGGGTTCTATATGTTTATAAAGAGGGGCTTGATATAAATACATTTGTCAAGCACCCTTCTTCTTTTATAATGTGCACTTATAAACAAGTACTTAACTTAAGGAATAATATTCATATTTTTATATAATTAATATTTTTATAATATTTATTTATTTTAATGATAAATATTTAAATTCCTCACTATAAATGGCTGCTTGTCCCAAACACCTTGGTTCCATCAGCACCGCACACAGATCGTCAACTAGATTGACGTCTACAGGAGAATCCAACGATGGAAGCCTTTGGACCGTACTTTTGGGACGCGCTTTGCAGTACCACCTGGGTAAGGTAATCTTGATGAGACTGGAACCTCCCATTTCCCTACTTCCACAAATTTCCATGAGCACACAATTCGTCAAACAGAGCCGTATGAGCAATGGAAACGCTCGTACTTTTTTGTTCTTTATTTCCAATGTCTTCAGTTTGCTTTCATTAATTATCTGATGCTATGAATCTTGACTTTGGAGTTTGGTTCCTTCCTTTAGTCAACCTGACATGATTAAGATAACTAAGCTAGTTTCAATCACGTTATTTCTGAAATTCCGTGGTCGGTTTATGTTAAATTTTCGGAAAGTGGCGAATAACGAAATGATCTCGCAAAGCACATTTAGTGGTTTTATATTTCTCTTAATTTGCTTTTTAACGAAAGAGACAAACGACTAAACTAAACGTTATCAATTTTTAAGTTCATTAAATCACTCCTAATTTATAAAAATAGTGTCATTCGATGACGGTAAAAGAAGCTATCTTTAGCATTATATAAAAATTATGATGTAATTTTGTTTCTTTGGATAACTTTCTCTTCCTAAATAATATTGGAAAGAGTAGTTTCTAAATATATTATTATGTAAGATTTAATATGATATATATATTTTATTGATATTTACATATATATATATATATAATACGTAATGTATATTTTGATTAATAATTTTGGAGTATTCAATAAATTTATATAAGTTTTCTTAGTTTAAGATTGAATGTTCGATCAAACTGATTATTGATCCAAAATATGTTAATACATAATTTGAAGATCAAAGTTACAGCTTTATCATAATTATGTATATTAAAAAAAATAAAAAAAATATCGTATGTATCATAACTGACCATGAAATTGGTGAAGGAGACACACATGATAATTTATCATTATTTAACTCCACAAAATTATTGTGGTTTATCTATCGACTACCATCAAACTTTGAAGTTACACTTTTTACTTACTAGAATCTATATACAGAGGTTTTTTTTTTTTTTTTTTTCAATAGTTAACAATTTTTATTTCTTGAATTTCTAAATTGATAACACGATGATAAATGAGATAATAATAGGATAATCTTTTACTTTTGAAGATTCATTTCACATTTAGTTTGTTTTTATACCATAAAATTTTTATATTTATTTCTATTGCTATCATTATTTAACGAATAGATTTATACGTACAATAATTAGGTACTCGTTCCATATCCCTTAAGTGCGGTGTCAACATATTAAGAAACTTTCATTTTGATAAACTTACAACTTTATCAATGAGGTATTTTCATGAAAATTTCTCAATATTTTTTTAATAATTACTGTAAAACCCAATAACCAATGAAAAAATTTAAAAAAAAAATTAAAGTTTTTTTGGTTCCTCTGATGAGTAAGAACGTTTATAATTGAAGAAACTCCTTACAATGGTTAGGCACTCTCCTCTTTTTATTTTTTATTTTTTTGCTTTCCTCTTCGGTCGACGTGAGAAGATCCACTGTTGCATATGCTCTAAGTCTCGTATCATAACATTTTTTATTGGTGAACGGATAGATGAATGATAGTGAAAGATGTAATTGATATGGGCATGAACATAATCAAAGGACCATAGTTAATGTTGACTAGGGTATGATTGAAGTTTCAACTTGCACAGTATTCTTATATTAAATTCGAATTTTCGGTCCATATATAAACAAATTCTTTTTACGTATTAATTCCTCCCATTTTCCTATTGGTCGGATTTGTTTTGCTCATGTCGATGGAAAATCTCTACGTAGAAAAGGTTGCCTGTGGAGAATTAATGCATGCAACGTGGAGAGTTCCATTAATTGCCGGCTCTAGCAGTCAACAGAATTGTATGGACTTTTGTCTAGATGCATGAAGAAAATTCCCATTACGTATTCCACGTGCAAAACTTAGAAAATAAAATAAAAATAATAATAATTACGTGGCGTTATCATCTACGTTAGGTGGAAAAGGAATTTCATTAGAGGCGTATAAACATAGATAAGTATAAATAAAAATTATGTAACATTAGAAAATCTATAACTGATATTACCATATTTGATACACGGATAAATAAGAATTTCGTTCCATTTTCTTATATTTAAACATGTATTTAGAAATTATATTCCAATTTTGCCTTTAAGAAAGTGCAATGGGCAATTCTAATATTTTCATATTTATTATCATAAATCAAATTAATTATCTCATTTATAATTTAATTATGATATTTAATATTTAAAGATATTTTAATAACTTTTACTTTTTACATATCTAATTTTATTCCATTATATTTCATTCTATCAACATTTTTAAACATAGAAAAAGATTTTTTACTCCACTTCTCATTTCGTTCCAATCCATTTAATTCTAAATCATTTTTACATATTAAATATAATATAAAACTATTAAATTTTCATAGATAATATCTATAACTATACAATTCACATGACACGCTATGCAATCCACAAGAAAACATAATCTGCCACGTCAACGATAAAACCGAAACCTAACTAAGATGGACGCGAGTCGACCATGTGTCGCCATTCGGTACAATTGCCGGCTTCCAAGTGGAGCCAGTCGTAATAGGAAAAACGAAACATACCATTTGAGTTATGAATAAGAATTTCTATGGCGCTGAACGTAGAAATAAATCTTAATCAGCGTAGCGTTTGTCCCATGGAACTTGCGACTATTCGGACCGTACGAGTACGACAAAATCTTGAAACATCTATTTTTCTTTAATTTAAATTAAACCATTCAAATCAATTTTTCCATCAGATTTTGAACAGCTATCTGAAAGAAAATTTGGGGAGTTAAAAAGTTAGGTTGGTTTCTTAATATCCTTTTATTTGAGATAAACGATGGAAAATCTGCAAGAAATGATAAAGACGAAAATAGACAATAGAAGAGAAGGGGTAGAGATAAAATTGAATTTATATTCCAAGATGATATTATAGTATGTCTGTAAGTATTTAACCCTTTTTTTCATAAGTAATCTATGAATCTCAACATTCACTTCTCCAGATTCAACATATCATCCTTAAAAGCATGGAGTTAACAAAGTACCACGCTGAACAGTGTGGGAGATTTAGATAGTCAAAGAAGCGATGTCAACAGTTTAGAGTCGCAAAATAATTTGTATCGATGAGGCAAAGACCTTTTTAATTTTAAGTTGGATCTCACATTCCTCAAAATCTTATAAGCAAAGGGATTTCGAGTTTATGATCAAGTGTATACCGCGTTCACCATACATTGAACTCTCTAAGGTGCTAGATAAGATTAGCGATTTAAGTGGCCTAAATTACTGCATAGCTTAAGATATGTTTGATTATGATAGAATGGTAGAGGAAGAACCGTTTTGTGGAGCGAGTGAACTTGATTTATGAAGAGCTCTCAATGAAGATAGTATATACAAAGTGCAAACTCTAGGATGTTGTAAGTTGTAACATCAATTATGTGAAAGTATAGTGAGGAACCACTTAGACTGAAAGCACCTTGAGAGACAAAATAGGAGACATTGGGAATGTGCTTAAAATTTTTCAAAGTCATGGAGATGAGATTTTTTGGAAGGAAAACCTTTATATGGGCAGAAGAGAAAACATCCTAAAATGAAAACAAAATCAAGGACACTTTCAATAATTTTGCTTTTTTGGGGATACTTTGAGTTACCTTTTCTTTTTGTTTGGGGAAAAAGCAAATAATTTCCCTGAACTTTAACTTAAGTGCAAATTTACCCCTTAAGCTTTTAGATATTGTATATCTCCCATTTAACTTTAATAAATTGGTCAACTATCCTTATATGTTGCAAATAACTAAAAACAAAAATATCCTTTATGTTATCAACTTATTAAAACTTAAGGATAGTTTGTAACATTTGAAAGTTTAAGGAATAAATTCACACCTAAATTAAAGTTTATGGAGTTATTTACAATTTTCCTTTTTTTTTTATTGTTCATTTCTTAAGCTATAAACAAACTCTTTTTTAACCAAAACTCTCTCTTACTAAAATCTATTAAAGACTATGGTTCGAGTCCTTTTGACAAAGATCCCTAGGATTTTACATTGGCCTAAATAAGATGATCTCCTTTTTTAAGTTTTTAGGTTAAGGGTGATTGCTAATAGGATTTACGATTTAGGGTTATGTAAGTGTATTACTTTAAGAGTTGTTAAAGAAAGCAAGTGTATTCATCATATTAAAGAAACTAGTAAACCATCTAATTTAATCTCTTGAGTCATTAGAGTATTGAGTGTTAATCAAGGACTGCAAGTGTAGAGAAAAACTTAGGATTTAATCTTGTAGGTATGAAGCAATTTAGACCTTTAGACTCGGAAATTATGGTTCCTTGTTGTTTCATTGTGATCTTATCTTAAAAACTTAAGTTTTCCTATGTGTTGTGGAGGATTTGATGACTTTAGGTGCACATTATGAATTTAGGAGATAAGGTTAGAGAGGAGAGGTTTGAGTATAGATCAGTCAGCTAAATGTATAGGTAGCATAATGAACCAAGCATTTAGTTGAAAGGGAGGTAAGATTTAAGGTGAATGAATAGTTCATCCTTTTATGGTCAATTGACCACTAAGGTTATGTTGGCTAACGCCTCTTGTTCATAGTATGCTCCAATTGATTGTTGAGGTTGATCAATTAGTCAAGCCTTCTAGCAAACCAAGCTCTCCATTTAGGTGACAATAAGTTCTCTTACCATCTCGCTTCTTATTTTAAGTGTTTTGCTTTAGGTTTTGATTTGTCCTTACTAAGAAAAAAAATCTACCAATTTGTTACCTATAGAAGTTTAATTGATCATGTTATTGCTTATCGTTTTTGATATAGTTTGACTAATAAATTTACTATATTTGACTAATAAATGATGATTTTTTGTAGTTATAAGGACCATAGATTGTAGTATACATAGGTTATAAGCTGGTCTCTTGTGGCTAAGTGTGGGTTAAGAGATAAATTTGAAGAGATTTTTTAGTTTGGAAGTGCTAATATCCATGATGGCATTGATAGGTCATTTATTAATCAAAGTACATGAGAAATGGCTTGGTATGTGTCACGCTCCGAAACGGCAGAGTCGTAACAGCCCCGCCGTGTAAACCATCCTAAGATAGAAGTTAGCCTTACAACTGCTATCTTAGACCTGATCTACACAAGGCATCCACGACTAACCCTCTTTGAAGTAAACGGTTTGTAATTTAAATAAATTATTTACCAAAGAAAGTGAGAAAATACATATATACACAATAATTTAGTTAGTACAAATATCGTTTACAATATTTCTCTGTAATATATTTCCTAGTTATTACATTATTCAAAAATGAAAATTTCTAAATAAAACAAAACTTAGACCTTAATAATATATGTTCGTTCTTCAAATATTTTTCCTCACTCCCCAGGATCCTACAGTTGCTAGCTTCAGGATAGTTATATGCCGCTTCTTAGCCAGCACCTGCACAATGTCTATAGGGATGTGAGCAACTACAGCTCAGTAAGTTAGGATGGAGGATATAAAACTATACCATAAACATAACAAGGTTATCAATCAACTTATTAAGTGTAATGCGTGTTCAAGCAAATGCTATCGCACGACGTTGTTTGGCCCGTCGTGAGATTAAAGAAATTACGTCTGCTCTAATCTGGGTTGAGGAGTTGCCATTAATGCAACAGCTCACGACCAAACCCAGGCTTATATAATGGAGACCTCGCTCCTCCCGCAACTACCTTCGAACCATTATTTTCACCCTCGTCACGACTTCCTCTCCTGTCACTTAGTTCGACTAAGGATAAAGAAGGGACCAATTGCAATCCTGCACTATCCCTTTCGAAGGGGTCAGTATTTGGCCGGAGAGTCCTAAGTTCCCCTAATGGGTTACCATGTAGGCCCGATTATGATTATAGGCCGTATATTTGATTAGGTCCAGTTTAGGGTGATCAATCATTTCATACAAACCATATAATACAAGCCATGACAACAGACAAAATCATAGCATCATTCATAATCCAGCACATACACACATCCAACTATCTAACAAGCACAACCAAGCATGATCTTAAGCCTCCAAAATACAACAATGTATTAATTCCAACTTACCTTGACTCCTCGCTCACTCACTCGAGGTCCGACTTGCTTAGGCCATCGCCAATCATTCCTATAACACAAATGTGGTTTCAGTTTTTCATATAACTATTATAGGTTCATTTTTTCCTATAACGCTTATTGTTATGTGTTGTTTAAGGTTTAATATGTCTAATTATCTAGGTCTTAGGTCTTAAGTCTTTTACAATTATTCTAGGTTTGGGGTTAGGTTCGGGTTCGGTTTTCGCATTAATTTCTAAATTAGGTTCTAGTTCGATTTCTAAGTCCTAAACATGCTCGAATCCTAATGTGAAATTAATCACATTAAGCTCGAGTATTCAAATATTCTATCGGGTCTTAATTCAATATTTTAAACTATTCGGTACACGTTATTCCTAATTGGGGTATCAAATTTATCCCCGATGTGAGGAAATCTTATATTTTCATACAATTAATTAAAATTAAATCTTAATTCAGATTTAGTATTATTCTGATTTTTATTCTAATATTATTTAAATAACCTTAATTTTTTAGATTTATTAATTTTCAATTCCACATATTACTAATTTCTTACAAAAACTATCTAATTTCCTAACACTTAATACTCCAAAGGTTAGAATTAGGTTTCCACATCAGAGATTAATATCCCTAAACATCTAATTACTATCTAAATCAGTAATTAATATCTTAATCACCTAATTAATCCAAAATTACCCAATTTTTCCATCATTTTGGGGTTAAAAATTAACTTAAAAATTTCAAAAATTAATTTTAGAAAAATGAATTTATAGCACTATTCTATATCACATAAGCATTCTACAGAAAAAAAAAGTGAGCTCCAAACTACACTCTTAAGCCTATTTATTTCTCGTTCTAATCATGCTCGGTTTTGCTCAATTTGTTAAGAACCCTATATTTTCAAGCATGATTAAACTAAATCACTATTTTTCCCTAAATCTACATACAATAAAACCTTAGACTAATAAGTTTCATAATTTTCTGGGTAAAATAACTAATTTTACGAAATTATTCAAAATTGGGACAAAGGATGGACTCACCGGTCTGGGTGTCTCCGGCCACCTCCGGCCGTTGTGGCCTTGTCGACCGGCCTGAGCGTTGCCACTACCATGTAGTGGTGGCGGCCGTCCACTCCCAGTTGCCCGTCGGGTTTAGGTTCTCCTTTGTGGCCCTAACTGCACAGTTTTTCTTTCCTTTTTTTTTCTTTGGTTTTTCTCTCAATTTTTGCCTCTCCCTAATTTTATTTGATTTTTAATTGTCCAAATGAGTTTCTGAATTTTTCTTACTATTTATAGGGCTTTAGGGAATTTATTGTGCATTAAATTGGACAAGACAATTGCCTTATTCCTTAATTTTTGGCTTTTATGTTGTCTTAATTTAATTGGCTGATTTTTTTCTTATTTTTCCCAGCTGCCACGACCCAATTCTGGTTCATTCCTAATTTTTCTTTATTTTTCCTTAATTAATTATGAATTTTATTTAATTATTTAATATTATTTTAGCACATTACGCGTATTTTAAGTAATTACGCGTATTTCTACATACATGTAAATTCATATATAGTACAAATAAATATTTCTAAATATTATTTAGGTTATTTTATGATTTTTAGTATACATATCATTTATCTTTAACGATTTGTTAATTATCGGAATGCATTTTATGCATTTTCGATAAATAACGAGTTATATACTTAAAATTTGGAATTTTTATATTCTTTTATTTTATTGCTTATTTCTTAAATTCAAACTTACAGGATCATTTTACTAATATTTCTAGTTTTACTTTATAATTTAGGCTTGATTGGATCTTTCAACCGATCGAAACCTCGAATGGCTAGTTTTGGGGCTTACAATATGAGAAAAGTAAAGTGAATTATTAGATCATTAATGGCTATTCCAGCCTTGTCTATGACTTATGGATTAGGGGTATGAGAGATGATGCCAACTCCTTCTTATTTTCTAATTATTGAGGATTGATTATTCAGGTATTTGATAAAAAGAGAATCCATTAGAACTGGTTGTAAATAGTTGTTGCAAATACTATGTAGTTTTTCATTTTAACGATTGGTAAA
Organism: Lumnitzera racemosa; assembly: GCA_024138005.1. Lineage (NCBI taxonomy): Eukaryota > Viridiplantae > Streptophyta > Magnoliopsida > Myrtales > Combretaceae > Lumnitzera > Lumnitzera racemosa. The sequence continues at coordinate 87,436,636 of JAMXBC010000011.1, forward strand.
TTTATTAATTTTAATTATAATTTGATATTGTCATTTACGAGAATTAATATGAATTAGCGATATCAATGGTAACTCTAATGCAAGACACCTTACATGCCCTTACCTATTGATAAGGGTATGTGGCATATTGGTATGTTTCAAGGAGCTTCAGATGCGACAAAACAAATCACGTGTTTATATACTTCAATGTATAGAATAGTTTTGAAATAATTATCAACTTATTTTGTGATGTAATCATGAGATTGAAATGTCAATTGAAGCATTAAGGAATATACTAAGTTTAGGGCTTAATGGATAAGATATGTAGAGGGCTAAATACAAAATTAGGGTTTAAGCCTATTAATTAATTGAGTTTAGCTCTTTAAGTTAAGATGATATGGCTCAGGAAGTCTAGCCCCTATACATTAAGGATGATTGATGGTGTTTTGGCATGGTTAGTTTTGAGTAGAGCCTGTTATATTGGCTTACCTAATATTGACCTTTATCCTTTTGGCTTACACATCAAATAAGACCTTACAAGCCCTAAAATCCATGAAAGAAGTCTATTTAAGGTCCATTAAAGGAAACGATCAATTCTAGCTAATTGATTATTATCATGATTTAATGGATGAGCTTAATGGTCATTTCCTATAAATACATCTCTGCTTCCTTCATTTGGATGAGAGAGAATTTTAGCACAAACATCATTATTCACTCGGATTTTCATTATGAAAGATCAAATACTCAAATATATTAAGAACACGATCTCCTTATTCATTGGTTGTACAGTTTGATATCATTAAGCTCTTCCACCTATCATCCTAAATGTTAGAGCTTTATTGAGATTACATATTTCTCCTCTATACTTTTCTCTCAATCATTTCATATGTGCAACTCGATCATTTTTCTGGGAACAATGTAATGCAATTTTTATACAGCACGCACGTGATTGTTGTATTTATACCATCACTCCTACAAGATGAACAAAGGAAGTAAGTGACTAAGGCTATTGTTTAAAGGAACTTAGGTTGATAAGAAAATAAAAGAAATCTCTTCCACTATCCTAACAATAAAGGGCCGCCATCTAAATGGTGGCCACATGTGCATTTACTTTAGGAGGATAGCTACTATCATTCCCAATACCTATAGATCCCATTGATTGCTAAGCTTAAACCTAGCTATAGCCTGAATGCCATAGGATTCCCATCCAAACAATAACTAAAATTAGTAAATAATGGTTCCTTTTAAGTTTAGGATCTAAGCAAGATTAATTTCATAAAACAAAAATACATCAATAATATGGATCCATAAAAGAGAAATAATCAACAAAAAGTTGATATTACGAAGACCCATTATTCTATACAAAATCTATATAATTGGGAGTGTAAGGGATATTATAATCTCATAAAAGGGATGAAAATAACAAGGGGGAAAATAAATACTATACACTTAAAAGACGCTTATCCTTAATAATATTAGTAAACCAATTTCAGATTTGATTGATACAATTTTCAAACTATACAAACATGTAGATGTAGACTTATGGTAATGAAAATCTAATATCGACGAATCGATGATGTTGAGAATAATAGGAAAACTTATATTTTATATTAATAGTGGTATATCTATAGATATTGAAATTAATAAATGGATCTTGGATGAAAATAGAAAGGGGAAAATGAATAACATTTATTTGAAATAATATTTAAAAATCAATTTCAGATCTATCAGGTGGAAACGATAGAAAAACTTATATCTTATATTAATTATGGTATATTTGTGGATATTAAAATTAGTAACAGATTGTTGGTGTTAAAAAAAAAAAAAAAAGATATGGTGGATTTTGCAGCCGCCCCTTGATGGAAAGTTTATATATATATATATATATAGAGAGAGAGAGAGAGAGAGAGAGAGTGGGGAAGAAGGGTTTTGTTTGATCGTTGCGGATATAGTGTCCTTGATTCAAGTGGGGCATTTGGATGTATATTTGTGTCCCCTTGCGTTTTGGATGTTGTGGGGTCAAAGTTTAGGAACAAATTTGCCGTCACAAACGAAACCCAAGACCTAGGTAACATGCCACTTCGATAATATCGGGGCCAATCTTTACGTGGTCAACTCTTGAAGCAACCGAGATATTCAAAGAGCTACACACCTTACTTTATTTTAAGGGAAAAGGAAAATAGCCATGCACTTAAATCCAAGCATCATAGTGCATCCAAAGGGAGGAAAAAACTTTAAAAAGCTGGACCAACCAAAATTCTCCTTGGAATTTCAACCTCATCCCACAAGTTTTTAGCATAAACTTTGTCAATAAAAAAATTATACGAGAAAGAAAACCTTAAGAATCTCAATTCAAATAGAAATTAAAGATTTTGATGGCGTGTTAATAGACAATCAATGCCATTAAAATAGGTACATATGAAAGAAGTTCGTTTTGTTGACATGACAGCTACATCGGCTATATCGAACGGAGTTAATAATGGTATAATAAAAATATGCTATATTTTGCATATCTAATTTTTATAAAGCTCGAAAATGTTAGCATCTCAATGAACCCAATTTTGAAAACAAAGCGCTTATAACCATGAAAATTTTTAACATAATATCAGTTATATCAAATACAATAAATATGTTACTCTTCATACTTAGTTATCATTCTAATTGCTTTTAAACATCAATTCACACCGTGTTATAAACCAAAGGTTCAGATCGATTAAGATAAATCTAAAATTGAGTAACGAGTTAGTACAAAAATAATCATAGTGGTTTATCATTATAAAGTTTGAGTTGACAGTACACTTGCAAGATAAATTTCGCCATCTCAATATGTATTGGATGAGCATCTTTATTGTTCAGTTTAGATCAATTGAAATACTTGACAAATTGAACTGCTTTTAAGAGTTCTAAATTTTGAATCAAAGCATTTCAAATACAATTCAATTTAGTTTGAACTACTTTTTAAAAATACCATGTTCTTTTTGATAATCCTAACGGTGATCGAAGTTTTTAATCAATACTAATGCATAAATTGAAGAATATTATTTAAGAATTAAAATAACATAACACTATATCGTGACAACATTGCATCTTAGGTTATAGTGAAGACATCTCAATCTATTAGAAATGAAAGATGATAATATAAGAAATGGAGTGAATTATGAAGGTTGAAGGTGAAATGAGTAAAAAAAAAAGAGAGAGAGAGAGAGAAAGAAAGGTAGATAGAGTTAATGAAATGTCAATAAACTTTATAACTAAATATATTACTTATCTTTTGTTTTTCAATAAGAAGTAGTTTGCTTTGGTTTCAAGTAGTTTGGTTGGGTTTCAAACAGTTTGGTTTGACTTCAAACAGTTTGGTTCAGTTTTACCCCTTAAACCGAATCATGAATTATATAGACCGTCTATAAATTGAAATATAAAATAACTGCATCTTGTGATTTGGTTTGGCTTTCAATTTAGTTTAATGAATAGTTTTACTATTGGAAGAGAAGAAAAAAAAAATTTTTAGATATTATACGCCAGGTGTCATATACATATGACATGTAGATACCAATAAAAGTTGATATGAATAATAATGTAATGGGTATTTTTAAATCAATTGCTACTTGTGGTTTGCACTTGTCATATATATCAATATTTTATTGGTATTTATCAATGTTAGAGATTTAGGTCTCCAACATGATAGATTTGGATATGATACGATTTAAATTGATTAATGTATAAAAAAAATCAACACGAGAAATAAATAGGTTAGAACTGCTTAAATAAGGTTAAATTCGTGTTCAAGTTTAGATCAAGCTCTAAACTCAGATATCTATATATTTTATCATATTTGTATTTTATTGTATAAATCATTTTTTCCAAAGTCAAAGATTTCAGTTAAATGTACAAAATTCACTATTTTTAGCTATAATTCTTTTTACTATAATGTAGTTTAAATAGACAAAGGGGAAAGTATAAAAAATCCATAACGTTCACTTATATATATGAATTGGTCTTTGACCTTTAATTTAGTCTATTTTAATTCTCAACTTTTTAATAAATTTACAAAAAAATCCATCTGTTAGTTTTTCTATTATGTGTAGATATATTAAGAACTAAATGAAAAAAAAAGATTAAATATTTATTCGTATATATAAGTAAAATTTAATGACTGATTCGTATATATAAGTAAACGTTATAGACTTTTTTGTACTTACATGTGTCAATTATATGCTGACATGTATGTATAGTAATGGAAAATTGATTTATTTAATATGATTTGAAAAAGGTTAATGACTAAAATGGATTAAATAAAAAGTTAATAACTGATTCGTAAAAACGTGAAATGTTAAGAATCTTTTTGTATTTTTCCCTAAACAAAAAGATTACAAAATTATGCATAGATTCTTTAATAGTCTCGTTTAAAGTCTGACAAACAATCTGATAGATTTGGAAATTAATACTACAGTAATTTTAGTTTTCATTTAAGTCATGATTTTACTTAATTTAGTGACATGGTGTAACTTAAATTTAGTGCTATTATATATTCTTTATGTCACATCATAAGTTTAATAGGTAAAAGTTACAAACTTATGCATAAATTCTTTGATAGTCTCCCTTGAAACATCAATAAATTTGGAAATTAACAGTGACGTAATACTAATATTTATTTAATAGATGATTCCACTTAGTTTAGGGATGTTATGAATTTAAATTTTTAATTTTTTTATATTCGATAAGATTTTAATTTACTAGAACTTTAGTTAGGTTGTAGTTTTGTATTAAGAATGAATATACTATGTCATTTATCTTTATAAAAGTTAACTATTATGATCATTTTTTTCTTTTATATCTATAAATATTTTATAAATTTAATTATAATTTTTTAATCCATACAGGGTATTAAACCTAAGATAATTATAAAACAATATGATAACACAACACAACTGCTAAGCTTAATATAAATGGGTTTAACGGACATGAGATACACTAGATCACGGATATAGATTTTTATATATGATTAATAAATGAGTTGTATCATAAGTTCAAGTTTTCCGAATACGATCCATTTAAACATAGAAACAAGATATGATACGATAATATAAATTATCAACCTTTTACGCATTATATATATATATATATAAAACATGTGATGTTTATTACTCATTAAATAACCTCTTGAAGGAGAAATGACAAGTATACTTGGGCACAATTATTTTTATAGACACCTTCTATTTAGATTATGTTGTGCATAGCCTCTTTATCTTGGTATAACTGTAGTTTTAATCTCCCCTTAGTTTTTTTGAAGAAGTTATTACAATGTTTAATTATATTTTAAGCCCATAATGGTAATTCCATAAATACTCTCAATAAAATCAGTGGATGATAATGCAATATCCATTCAAAGCTCTATTTTGTTTTTTAATGATAACTATTATACTATAGCCTTAGTTTGTTTAGCAAAGTGAAGAGGGTATACGATTTTTTTTTTTTTAAATTGTCCCAGTTTTTATATCTATCACAAATAAAAGATAAGATAGTAAGTCCAATTTTTAGGAAAAAGCCTGTGTAGGTACTCTTTTTTAATTTTGACGGATCACCGTAATTTTAATAATGTTCAAATGTTACTATTGTAAATATTCCACTAAAAAAACTTATTCCCCTATACCTTGAAGATTTATTGTCTATAAAAGTAAGAAATGAAATACTTGCTTTTATCCAAATCACCATTAACCAATTTGGGGGAAAAAAATCTATTTCTAACTCTCTTTGATGCTTGGTTGATGGAAAAATCGTATTCCCTTGTAGCTTGTAATTTTATTGTATGTTAAGAAAATGGTTTTATTGATAAACGATTCAGGACACTTCTTAAATGTCACTAAAGGAAAAGCATTTTCATTTTTTTTCAAAAATTTATCCTACAATTCATGAAAATAAAAATATATGGTGTTAATAGGTATTTTTAGTACATGAGCATACTTAACTATTTAGATCTTGTCTAATTTAAAGAAACTTACTCCCACATATAATCACTAATTTCTTTCCTATACAAACACAACCTCATCATCTATAAATTGGATATAAGGTCTAGAGGTGTGTAAATAGGTTTATCATGCAGACTGACTAGTTTAACTCTTTTCCTAAATTAGTATAAAATAAGATCTTTTGGTGTATTTAAAAGTGGTCAAATGAACCTAGTCCATTTAACTCGTTTTTTAAATGAGTTAGCCTCGAGATTTTTTTTATTTATTTAAAAGCAAGACAAATGAGTTTAACTCGTTTAACTCACGGCCCAAAGTGAGCCGGACTGGACTCTCTCTCTCTCATATGCTTTCACTCTTGAATACTTTATTGACTTAATCATCGAAATAATCACTTGTATATATTTCATTATCTATTTTATAGCTCACTTTCAATATCTTTACTTACTTTCTTCTCTCAAAACAAGTTCAAGGTTTGTAAAAAAGAAAAATTCAAACAAGTTAAGGACATAATTTTCCATTCTTCCACTTTTAATTCTTTTGTTTTCTCTCAATTATTAACGAAAATAAAACTCAAAATTTTCAAATTCTTTTAGATAAGCTAATCCACTTACTACTTTCATTATTATCCTTAGAGTGTGTTTATAAGTGGGGTATTCAAAAATATGTTTAGAATTTCACATCACCATCCTAAACACATTTCCTTTTTAAGTAACTCTTTATTTTATAAAAATGAAGATTTTATTAAAATTTTTTATCTATCTTTTAAATCTTTTGAGGATCCCATATTATTATTTATTAATTTAAGATTGGTGTGGATAATTAATCTTCTATTATATATTATTATGATATTTTACAAAAAAAAAAAAAGAAGAAGGAAGAAATCATAGCCCAAATAGCCATTCTTTGGCTTCCAACCGTCGAACATTATGTTCGACAAGTAGCGGTACTTCTCAAAGCACTCGGGTGCTTTCAAGAGCCGTTTGGTCTATCTTGGCTGCAAACAATTAATAAACAAATTTTTATTGCTTGCTACATAAGACTATCCTTGAAAATTCTGTTTAAAATTTTTACATATTACGTCAATAATTTAAGATCTTTTTTAAGGATTTCTCTATATTATCTATAAAGTTTTTAAATAAAAATCCTTAACATTCACTTATATTATTTATGAGATCCACAATATAAATTTTAAATAATAACAATACTTAAAAGCAAAAAAATAAAATAGATATGATTTCTTAACCAATGATTTAAAAAGGTTGAAGGACCCGACTATATTAGACGGAAATTTAAAGGTTTTTTTTTTTTTTTTTGAAACCTGTATCAAGGAGCTCTATTGGTGATTGCTCTAAACTCAATTGGAAATCCATCACATATGACTAAGGATGGCGTGATTGTGAAGAGGGCAGTAGAAGAAGTTACTTCTCTACATTTCAATATACCAGTCCTTCGTGTAAAATGTTTAAGCAATGTTTGCTGCGTATCGTGTTTAAGTATTAAAAGCACTTTTTAACAAAAACTATATATGGTTGGCAAAAGAAAAAAAGAATAAAAAAACTATACATATGTTCTTTATAAATAATTATATTAGTTGGGTAGTGCATTAATGAAAAGGGTTGAGAAATGGTGGTGAGATCTCGAATTAGTGAGTGTAGTTATCCCATTAGAATACTGAGATATTAGTCACTTTAATTCAGTACATTACATGATTTTAATTTTTGTGTCAGTTATTTTTCAAGAGATTACATATCCTAAGAAAAGTTTTCAATAAGTACGATTAACTTTAAAGTGTTAATGAATATTAAATTACAATCGTATCATGGTGTTATTCGCTTTGATGTGATACATTATTTAATGTTAATTGCTTTTTAAAAAATTACCTATCTTAAGAATGCACCTCTAAGCAAGCGTAATATTAAAGTTTCAATAAATCGTAATCGTTTCGTTAAAAAGTACTTTAATATTGGAATTTCTTTATCTTCTACTTAAGGAATATAATAATAAGATACAAATTAGTTTCTAGTAATAAAATACTCATAATGTAAAATAAAAAATAAAAAAATTGTGGGTCCGTCCACTTTAATAATTCATATATATATATATGTACAGAATAATATCAAGAGCTAATTATTGTCTAAATTTATCGTATTTTTGTCCTGCATCTGGCTCCATATTTTCTTCTAGACGTATTGATATGTGTAATGAGTATCCAATATGGTTGTATCAACATATAAATTGAGTGAATCCCTTAATAAATGTTTTTCTTTATATGCCATTATAACATAATAGATAATATGTCTTTTTCTTTTTAACTGTACAATACCAATTATCACCAAGATTGTTTATAACACAATCGAAAGGAAGATTTTTAACGAACTTTTCGGTACAATTTATTAAAATTGTATAAAATACGAGCCCTTTTTATTTCCCTTATACATAAATAAAAGTATTGGGCAGATGGAATTAAAAAACACAAAAATGTGGGCAGAAGAATCTCGTACTATTGAAGTAGCATAATGATATGAATATAAATAAGACATCGGAACATTTCATTGAGAAAAAAAATATAAAATTGATATAGTACTCAACAAAAAAATAAATAAATAAGTATGATATAAATTAATACGGTTGTGACGAAAATTAATTATTTATGATGTATATTTAACTTTATGTAATTTTTACAATAACATCAAGATTCAAATTGAGCCTTTGAATATGAATTACCACCGTAATGTCAAGATCATCTTACTACATGGTTAAAATAGGTCATACTAGAAGAATTGGAATGCTTATACGGATGCTTGTGAGTTGATTGATATATTAATGGCCGCCTGACGTTGTCCAACAGAGGATGTGATTTTTTATATTAATTTCGAATATATATATATATATATATATATATATACCATATGTTGGTGTCATGAGCTATTGAAAGTTCAGCATTAGATGCATATAATTTTAAATAGTACACCTTGAATGATTAATATAAAACATCATATCCAATGAGTGTTGCATTAACATGTTGTTACGTATGTTTTGCATCTGTGCATCATCCGCATGAGTTTGTCTAACCACATATTAGAATTTTGCTCACCCTTTTCTGGAGATACTTTTTTTTTTTTTAGATGAAGAGGAGCTTAAAGAGTGTATTTTGGCGTCAGAATTTGAAATTAGGTTTGATGGTAGTGCATGGAAGAATATTGTAAATAGGTTGTAATCTATTACTTATATAATATTAGTCTTTTTAAATGTTTTGAGGATTTTGAGCTTTTATATACTTATATTGGATATGAATATGCAGTGAACTCCAAGCTAATTTGCAGGAACAAAAGCCAATATCCCTTTACCCTTTAGATTTACATTTACTCGACCGAAGCAGTGAAATTGAAAAAAAAAAAAGAAAAAGAAAGAAAAAAAAAAAGGAACACCGCAGTAAAACAGAAACCGTAGAATGGCCCGTAGGTAGGAAGAGAAGAGGATAGTACCAAATGGATGAAGAAAAAGGATAAAAGAACAAATGAATGGATACGGTTCAAGATAATAGATTGTCAAACCCACGATTAAGAAAAGTCTTCCTCCCGTTCCAAGATGGAGCAAGAGAGCGCAGAGAGTATTTTAAACGCTTATTAAATATAAAATATATATATATATATTTTTCATTTTTTTAAGTTGAGTCCACCGTTTAAAAAAAATAAATGTATAAAAAAATATAATTTTTTTTTTAATTTTACATTTTTTAACTCTTAACAAGCGTGAGTATTCCCGATGTCAGTTTCAAAGAGAAAGTGAAAAGTCATTGTAAGTTCAGCCTCTGCTTCCTTTTTCTCCATCGAAACGCGGATTCATTCATTCAGCCATTGAACAATAAGAAAAACATCCCAGACCCGCAAACCATAGAACACATACCCGATTTCTCTAATACTCAATAAGAGCCCTAACTTTCACTACCACAAATAAAAAGGAAGAAGAAACAATAAGAAGAAGAAGAACAAGAAGACAGGTTTATTCATTTCCACTCAATTTCGAGTTTATGTAGAAAACTAAATCTTGGGTTTTTAGGAAAAAGCTTATTTCTCAATACCCATCCTATTTTTTTCCATAATTACATTACAAATTAGGGTCTTTTTGGTCATAAACCAATAAAGGTTAAAACTTTGTCACGCAAAGCTTGAATTTTTCATATAAAGTTTATAGCTTTGCTCATTAAATGGCCACAGCAGCAATATTTTCATCTCTTAGACGTCGAAGATCGCCTTCTTTGGAGGCTTTCTTAGCTCCAGTTGACCTAACAGACCTAACCCTAATTCAAACCCTAGCTTCAATTTCAGCCGAATTGGTTTCCACCTTTTCTGGTAAGTCCCTGTGCTTCCAACGCAATAATTCTCGTTCTTTGCTTCGTAAAATCGAAGTGGTTGTCATCCTTCTTGAATGTTTGAAGGATAGTGAATTGAATTTGTCGAAAACGGTTGCTTTGTGCTTTAAAGAGATGTACTTGTTGTTGTATCGATCGAAAATATTGCTCTATTATTGCACGGAATCGAGTAAGTTGTGGTTGTTGCTTCAAAATCATTCAATATCGGGTTATTTCCATGATCTGAATCAGGAGATACATACCCTTTTGGATGTTTTTCCAATAGACGATGTTGAGTTGGGTGAGGATGTGAAAGAACAGATTGAATTGTTGAAAAGGCAATCAAGACGGTCGCGGTTTTATATCGATAAGAAGGATGAGGCCTTGCGTCATCAGCTGTTTGCCTTCCTCGATGAGTTTGAGAATGGAAGGATACCGAACCCTGTAGAGCTGTGGATTTTCTTTGTTGATAATTTGGGGATTGGAAGCGCCAAGAGTTTTAGGGCGGAGATCGAATTCTTGGAGGAACAGATTGTGAACCATGATGGGGATGTTGAGCCTGCAGCTTCTGTGCTTAATGGATTTGTCGCGCTGACGAGGTATTCCAGGTTATTGCTTTGTGGATTTGAAGAGGATGATGTCGAATTGAAATGCGGACGCTTGAGGAAGCATAGAAGAGGGTTGATGACACAGGAAATTGCGGATACGTTTGTCACCATTCCAAAGGATTTCTGTTGTCCAATATCATTGGATTTGATGCGAGACCCCGTGATGATTTCAACAGGACAAACTTATGATAGGAGTTCAATCTCGAGGTGGATGGAAGAAGGGCACTCCACATGTCCTAAAACAGGGCAATGGCTTGCTCATACCTGCCTTGTTCCCAATCGTGTGCTCAGGAATTTGATCATGCAGTGGTGTGCCGCTCATGGAATTCCTTGTGATCCTGTGGAAGCTGGTGATGCAGCCGCGGAAGCATTTGCAGCTGCTTCACCTGCCAGAGCGGCGCTTGAAGCTAATAAAGCAGCAGCAGCTCTTCTTGTTCAACAGCTTGCCACTGGTTCTCCGAGGGCAAAGACAGTTGCTGCTAGAGAGATACGGTTGTTAGCGAAGACAGGGAAAGAAAACCGTGCTTTCATCGCGGAAGCTGGTGCGATTCCCCATCTAAAGGAATTGCTTTCATCAACCGATCCCATGGCTCAGGAGATTTCTGTTACAGCAATGCTTAATTTGTCGATATATGATAAGAATAAAAGCCGGATTATAGATGAGAAAGGGTGCTTGCGGTTGATCGTTGATGTCTTGAGACTTGGCCGCACGACAGAAGCAAGGGAAAATGCTGCAGCGACATTGTTCAGCCTCTCTGCGGTTCACGATTATAAGAAGAGAATAGCGGATGAGAATGGTGCGGTTGAAGCCCTGGCAGGTTTACTGAGGGAGGGGACGCCAAGGGGAAAGAAAGACGCCGTTACGGCTTTGTTCAATCTGTCCACCCACACGGAGAATTGTGCAAGACTGATCGAAGGGGGAGCGGTGAATGCTCTCGTCGGAGCTTTGAGCAATGAAGGGGTCGATGAGGAGGCAGCCGGTGCTTTAGCACTGATCGTTAAGCAGCCGATCGGGGCTGAAGCAGTAGCAAACGAGGAAGCATCCATCGCAGGGTTGATCGGAATGATGCGCTGTGGAACTCCAAGGGGTAAAGAGAATGCTGTTGCAGCATTGCTTGAGTTTTGCCGCTGCGGAGGGGCTGCTGCAACCGAGAGAGTGGTTAGAACACCAGCATTGGCGGGGTTGCTTCATAGCCTGCTATTTACGGGCACCAAACGGGCAAGAAGAAAGGCGGCATCACTTGCCAGGGTATTTCAGAGGTGTGAGAGCGCATCCCTGCATTTCGGTGGGTTGGGTGTAGGATACGCTTTCGCGGGTAGTTCGGCTTCGAATAGAGATACGGGTTTTGCCAATGAGGTCTCAGTCCGAATGTCCATTTCTGTACCTGTTTTGTAGATGTAATAACAGGTTCATGTCTACATGTTACCATTCTTCTTGGTATATACATACAATTCTTTCATTGAAATATAGGGTTCTTGGGACAAAGTTGCACTAATATCAAGACTTTTTAATCTACAGTTTGATTGTTGCATGCTTATTTATATTTGTCTACCCATAGAATAAATCATATGATCCTTAAAACATGTGAATTTTGATTCTAGCTTGAAATATTTTTGCTCTATAGTAGTGTATGTAATTCCTCAACAGAGTGTACTACAGCATTAGGAAGGCATATGGTATTTTATGTTCTTTGACATCATTGTCAAAGTTGTAATAATTTTATCAATGAAAGATTAATAGATTCTTCAAGCACACAGTAAATTCAAGATCTGTGTTCTATTCATGTGACAGGCAGACAGCATATTTAGAAAATATAATTAGACCCTTCTTAAGCAAGCTACAAGTGCATGAATACGAGGTTTATGTATCTAAATGTACCTGGTTCGATTATTATCATATCCGGACATCAAGACTCTAAATAATATACAACTTGGTATAAAATAGATCTAGAAATTTGGATTCTTCTGACATGGTGGGGTAAGCTAAGGCTCATATTCAAAGAAAATGAATAATTCAACCAAAACTTGGGGATAGGTGGGAAGGCAGTCAAAAGTTACCAAATCTAAGGCTTGATCATCATGGTGGTAGCAGTTGTGCAATTCATAGATTGAATAATTTTAATTTTTTTTTTTATTTTCTGGGCTAAAAATGGAAATACAAACGAAAAGAAATAATACTTATTTTTAAAGGGAAGTAGTGCACTTCTTTACGAGGGAAATGTCTACCGATCCTAAAAGAAAAAATCACCTAAATTTGAATTATATAAAAAAAAACTATACAAATACTATTGTTATATAGCATCTTAGACATGTAACAGTGAAATCACATCTACGTTATGCAATTTAAAGAATCCAAATCATCGATACGTACTAATATTAATATCGCATGTTTTACATAGAATACAAGTGCAAGGTTAATATAACATTAATATCACATGTTCGTATTAACAACAATATCATATGTTATATATGTGATATAATTTTCATGTTTTTATAATTTTTTACATGATTAATATTTATCTATTAAATTCCTCCGGTTTTTAAACTTTCACAAATATATGCGGAACCTTTTTTTTTTTTTAGCTTGCACATGCAGATTTACGGATATGATATACTGTGCCTGGTAACCTGCAGAATTTAAGCTCCTTTAGAAAGCAGATCTTGTGTTTCTCGCGGAAGAACAAGCAAACCCGTGACTGTGAGCCTATGACATAAAAGGAGAACTATTGATATTTTAAGCAAACAAGAGTCCCCATCGATGTTGGTTAAAATATAAAAAATAAAAAGGAAAGAGAGGAAGACAGTTGAATATAGATGGCAAACAGTAAAACTCTGTGTCCATTAAGATACGAGACGACATAGATATAGGATGGACCTAATTCGAGATTCAATTTACAAATTCGAATATAGTCATATTTGTATGGGAAAAATATCGATATAAAATATACATAGGTCATATTGTTTAAACACAATAAAATAAAATTTGCATTTAGAGTTTAGATTTAGCTTGCATGCCAATTTGTTGGCTCAGTTATTAAAAGGATCCTGTAAACAAGTTTAAGTTCTTCGGTGAACTAATTTAATATTAAAATAATTAATATTTTAAAAGTTATATAAGCATTATTTTCTCTTTATAATGAATAGGTTAAGAAGATATCACAACCATATATCCAAATATAGTCATAATAAGTTGAGAGCTCAGAATTCTATTAATAATGAATGAGGTTGATAACTTTCAAATAATCTTATCCCTTGTAAATGTATATTGTACTATAATTTTTTTCATTTTTTATATTTATAATTATTATCATATCTACAAATTCTAATCCTTTAAAAGCATGTAAAAACTCAAAGGTATATTGAGTTATTGGAAAACTAATAAATCCCAATATCCTCTAGTTGTAAAATAGCATATAATATTTTAAGCATATCGATATTTATGGTAGCCTACATTTAGTACCAAAGACTGAATCTTGATCAATACAGTTCATTGAGGTCAAATTCTACAAAAGTACTTTCATGTAAGGATTGACTTCATGGAAAACGTAACAAACTAAATTATTTCTATAAATGTTTTTCTTTTTTTATATATATTTCAACACCATTTTTTCTTAGTACAATTTTTTTGTATATAATTTTTTTTATCGTCTCTCTAAGAAAATTACTAGTAATACTAATATCTCATTGAGATATGGATCAACTCGATACCATAATGTTATGTAGTCAATCGATATTTAAATTTGCTATATTTGATTTGATTTTATTAAATTTTTGTTGAGTTGTAATCTTATATTTAAGTATTAAGACTGTTGTTTCTATATGCAAAATATTAATTTTACGATCGACATTTTTCTATGTATTTATAACTATTTTGGAAATTTAATTACAACTTTTTTATTGATAAATGGGTCCCTTGTAGATAAAAAACACGTTTACTAAAATGGTCGAGGTACGAGACTAGATTTTATACAATGATTAATAAATAAATCTTACCACGGGTTGAGATTTTTAAGAGATGAAACCCTTTAAAATATGGACATAAGACATGATGTGTTAACATTAATTACCAGCCTAAATATGAGGAGAATTACAATGGAGATAATCAACATTTAAGAGTACGTTCATATAAAGGGATCAATATTTAAAAAAGTTTAAATAAAAGATAAATGTTTTATAAAATAGTTCAAATAATGGATCAATGTTTAGAAAAATTCAAATAAGAGATAAATGTTTCATAAAGTGGTTAAAATAATTTTATCCATTGACTATTATGAATTTTTTATTTTAATTGCTTGGTAAAACATTAATCTCTTATTTGAATTTTTCAAAACGTTGATCTCTTAATTGAACTTATCTTTAAATATTTATTCTTTCCATTATAATTCTCTCCCTAAATATGAGACTTGAAGTTTAGGCCTCATGTGAGAATGGATATAGGATGGTTCATCGGTAGTTTGATGATTTGTTCCAATTACCAAGTTTAATTAGGGATGGTTATAGAGATGCTAGGTTCTTGTTTAACTTGGTTATTGAAGGAAGAAATAATTAGGATTATGAATAGTCAAGTTGATATGATATAATGTTTAAACTTAAGTTTAAATTTGACTCAAAAATTAAAAAATTGGGTTTGATTTGAAATGTCAAAATTCAAGCTCAACATAGACTCAATCTCAGTTTAAAATTTGAACTTTAGTTTGACTTAAAATGGTCCGTAATGAACTTAAACTCAATCTACTTAGCTCGTTTAAGTTCAAGTTTTGTATAGAAAATATTTTTCTTATAATCATAATAAAATTGGCATAAAAAGTTGATTCAAACTTCATTATTAGCGTCATTCAAGCTTACTCAAGCTTGTGAGCTAGTTAAGGCAAGTATATGAAACTCGTACATAATTGGATAAGTTACTTGAATTCAAGTGGAATATTGACATATTAAATTAGAGTAAACATAGAGTTGAACTAAAAATGATTTGGAAGTAGATTTGGCTCGTTACAACACTAGCAACAAGGTACTAAGTGAGTGGGAGGGGAGAGGGAACGGGTGATGGGTAACTTAAATGTTAAGGCCCTAGGGTTTTAATTAGGTTTTCTGGTTTATAAATGGTTATACGTTTATGTTTTGATTATATCTTTGCATAGTATAAATTACTAAAACCAAATTAGAAGAATGACTTTTCAAATATTTTAGAATACCTTATACTTTAATCGTATCGGTATATCCCCATATATTCGTGATTAATTATTGGACCCTTTTCGAGTTGAGTCTCATGCCCTTAATTTCATGTAACATGGAGAGTCCGACACTAGGATCCTTACCTGTACGAAATTCCCATGTCCAGTATTGAGTACCAAAGCTGTAAGTAGCTGATACCCAGAGGAAAATTAAATTCCAGATTTTCTAATGAGTTGGTATTTTCTTTTAAAAGAATTTTCCAGGGATTGACTTTGTGGAGTAATAGGACAAGAAGATATTTATGGAAATGGAATAATAAATGAGTGCTTCTCACTTTCATAGTGATGCGAGAATGGACTGAAATCTTTGTTTGCATTGAAATTTGAATGATGGCATTCATTTTTGTAGTTGGGGGAAGACAGAGACCTTATCCCATCAGATTCCCTCGTGCTATCGCACGTCATGAATAAGTACCGCCAGGACTCTGAAGCTTCACTGGTTCAACTGGTACAGTGTTGGGATATACCGTCTCACTCCCAGTACTCTGTCCTAGTCCCTTTCAAATTCTGCATTATATTTGAGAATCGGTAACGATCGCTTTTTTCATGTATTTTCACTACTAGATCAGGGAATCCATCTCTCCAACAAGTATAGGCTCATCGTTAAATATCTCTTTATTACATCGATCGATCACTTGGCCTCGATTTACCTTTTAGTGCCTGTCCTAAGTTTGGTTTTCTAGGATCGAGGAGTATGGGGTCTTTGAGGAAAGTGGATTGCATCACCAAGGAAGTATGGAGATGGAGATCAAATCAAACACCTTCTAATAAATGCAATGAGGATCCTGGAAATCCAATACAAGGAAACAATGATTTAGGGATAATCCATAATAAAGAAATACGATGAAAATTTAAAAAAAAAAATAAAGAAAAAAAACAGGAGATACAAAATAATAAAATGAAATTATTTATTGCTAACAAGTCAATTTGTAGAATAAAGAGAGGGAAAAATTTAAAATAAAAAAAAAATGCTTACAAGACTGAATATGTACTTTATGAAAAAAAAAAAGAAAAAGCAAAAAAATGGAAATGTGTGAAAACACTTTCCTAGGGGCAAATTTTGGACCCTTATTTCACATCACTTTTAAGAGTTTAATTACGTTTGGATAGTCCATGATCTAGACAATGGAAATATAGCAAATGCACAACGTTCTCATTATGGCTTTGAAGCTAAACAACTTATGATGCTCCAATTACAGTGGTTCTGAATAAATCTTGTTTTATAGAGGACTTCTCTTCGTGAATCTTAGAAGCAATGTAAGTGGAGAATGTGGGTCTTTTTATTCATAATGATCCATATATGCCCTTCATTATATCTATCACATTAAGTAGGGAAAGCAGGGGAAGGAAGGAAAAAAAATAATAATAATAAAAAGAAAACCACAACAATCTGCTGTGTAGGCCATTTTGACAAGAACTAATTGGTAGACTTTCGATGATATATGTTCAGTGAAGGCTCAAATAAGTGGAAGTCATGATGGCTTTTTATATTATATTAAAGATGTTTTCAAGCGCATGTTGGGGAAATTATGAAAAGTTTGCTCTTATGTAAAAAAAAAAATAAAATGAAAAAGTTTTATTGTCTTAAATAGGTGATCAGTAGGGAGGGGATGTTATAATATAATCACTAAAAAATAATCATATAGTATAATAGTAAATTATTTTAAATTACTATAATTTAAGATGATTTAACCTAACTGAAAAGTAAAAAGTAATTATACCGTATAACCATTTTTAAATAAGTCGATCTATAATTTCTAGTAACTAGGATACCTATCTATTGAGACCTTATTAAATTTTACAACATTGTCCTCACTGTTCGTAACAGATATAAATAGATAATAATGGCGGCCACCCAGTGAAAATAACTTGTCCAGTAACAATCTATACTGTAGGCCATTTTGACAAAGTACTAATTGGAGACATCTCCATATTTAAGATGGGATCGTGATAAGTTAAAGCTCAAGCAAATGGAAGTGATGATGGTTGTCTATTATATTACTGTGATATACTTGTTAATTCATTAAATAAAATATCTACATATTTTTTCCATATATTTACTTATTCTTTAAATATATAACTAAAATTGGATAGAATTTATGTTAATTGCTTAGACCTAAAGATATTGGGCACACCTAGAATTGGGAATGGTTCAACCTAACCCAAAGTCCAATGTTGTATCGTAACTGGCTCACCTAGAGCCGGTTCAACAGGCCGATTGATTTATGACTGGTTTTTGGGTTTGAAAACCGAATAGTTTTCTTTTTTGCATACGTTTATCTTTTTTATCTATTTGTATATAATATATTATATAAGCATATATGCACAATATGTATTTATTAATATATTATATTTATATATATAAAGTATAATATGTATATTTTATGTGCAAATTATACACGTACATAATTTATGCAATATATGCATATATATAAAATATGGTATATATAACAAAATAAAAAATACTATATATTTTATATATATTTATTTTTACTCTCAATTCAACCTGACGAATCCTCTATTAGTTTAAGCCCAAAACTCTTAAATTAGTTCTTAAACTGTTAATCAATAAATCGTTTTTAAATCGATTTATAATTTAAAATCGATTTTTACTTTAAATTTCAATATACTCGTTAATAGGACCTTACAATAGAGAGATTTAAATTTATACTGTCTTTTACGGGTGATGCCTACAGGATCATGGATTATAACTTTTCGATGACTTTATTATATTATATTTTACAACATTATCCCCACTTCTTAACAAACATAAATAAGTACTAAGGAGATAAGCTGTGAAATAATTTGATGGTCCCACAATATTGGTTGGTTCGTGAAAATTAGGTAGAAGGTTGGAAATCGTATTTCTTTTTAGGATTGTTCTCGGAATGCATAGGAATGTGAGATATTGTACAGGGGATAATCATTTTTTAAAGACTTCAGTATTTTAGTATCTTTTCTTGCAGATAATTCCGGAGAAATTTCGCCATAGGGCATAGGTAACAGACACGTATTTTCCTTAGCAGATGTGTGATGAAAATGACTACTTACTATTTTCTAATGCGTAAAAACTAAGTAGAGTCAGGTATTATCTAACATATATCGTGTTGATAAATTTTATTTTAATAATATGATACAACTTCATGGTTAAAATAATCGAATGGGATTATACTAAAAAAAAGAGATAATTATATTCAATATCTTTAAAAAAAAGGGATAATTATATTCAACGTCTTTTAAAAATCTATGTATGAGGTTTATTATAATTGTAACCGTTAATCCTAAAAACTACTCTTTTGATATAAAAAATAAAAATTCAGCGTCAAACTTGAGAAAAATGAATTGATTAAAAGCACTATGTGGATTCTTATCTTATCTTTTCTTTTTTCTTCCTCTCTTTCTCCACCCCACCATCAGCATGGTGCTTCAACAATCTTCAACGAGAAAAATGGTTTAGGAAGAGAGCAAAGAGCAGAAATAGAAATAACAAAAAAGTCGTACAAGAGTAGATGTGTTGCAAGTTAATAGGGAAATCATTTCTACTCAAGAATAAAGGCTTTATTAGAGGAAATATGCTACGTGCCTAACTGATTGGTAGATATTTATAAACAAAATTTTAACACATATGATTATTTATCTTTACTTATATTATTTTCTTAATATGGTGATACACATGTTGAATTTCCCGATTGTTTTTATCTACCGCTAAGTTTTACACATAGTATATCACTTCTAATGAATTATTTTTCAACTTCAAGAGTCTAATCTTATGATAAAGATAGCTAAAAGTTGTAAAAAGTCTAAGGAAAATTGAATATGTGTATTTATATGGTAAAATTCAATTGTGTTGATTATTGAAAAATGAGCTTAATTGGATTTATAGTCCCCATAACCTTCATAAGCTAAAGAAGAAAGAGCGGACATAAATAGAAAAATGAAGTTTTATTAATACTTTAGCCTACAAAATACGTTAGAATTACGGTATAAACAAGTTAAATTGAGAAACATGATACAAAGTTCTAACTTTACTTTGATTAGAAAATTTAAAGTTTTGGTTCAAAATTGATTATGTAGACACCTAATTTTTGCGCTTCCCTCCCTTTTATTTTTTAAAATTTTTATGATAGGGTAAAGTATCCTAATTTAAGAAAAACAAAAAATAAAATAAGAAATTTGAAAAAATAAAAAAATGGAAATTTTTGGGGGAAAAAAGTAAGAAATTTGGAAAAATACAAAAAAATGAAAAATTTAGGAAAAATAAAAAAAAAATTGGAAAAATATAAAAAATAGAAAATTTAGGAGATTACAAAAAATAAGAAAATTTAGAAAAGATACAAACAAAATTGGAAAAGTCACAAAAAATAAAAAAAATGGAGGATTTTAGGGAAATTTAGAAAATAATGTTGAATTATAATAAAATAGTTTAGATTTAAGTATTTTCAAGAGAGGACCATAGGACTTGAGTTTAGATTTGAATTTAGCCTAATTTGACTTAGTCCATATATGATTACACATATATACAAGGCATAGGCCAATCACTTAATAAATAAGCACTTGAACATTTGCATTGAGGTATTAGGTTCAAATCTTACCAAAAGCATGGAATGCATTTTGTTATTATTTTTTTTTTCAAAGCATCCTACCACATCACTCACAACATACGAACACATCAACACCACATCATTAGTCACGTGTTGCATCAAGACACGTCGCATGATGACATTCACCATATTGTTGATGTGGCGCCACGTCAGCATCTTCACTACGTATCTAACGCATGATACACGACACATCAGCTTTGGCTATGTATTGGACAAGTGGCACAACATAATTCGACCCTACAGCTGATGTGGTGCCACATCAGCGCCAAGTAAGCACTTTCCCTTTTATTTCTTTCTTTTTTCCTTGATTTCCTCCTCCTTCCCACCTGAAAACAAGCCTACCCCCCTCACTTTAACTGAATTTTCTATGCAAATTCTACACACACATGCACAATTTCTTAATCTCATCTGATTCCATACATGGCCTTCTTCTAATCAAGTTAAAAAATAAGGCCAAATTCAATCGTTTTCGTGCTTAAATTGACTCTCAAAATCGGAAAAAACTCAAAATCTAAAGTTATGCATTCATACCCAAATCGACTATTAATAGACTTTCCGAGCTTATGCAAACTTGAAATATTATAAATCGAACCCTTCCCATCCTTGTTTAGACATCAGGAATCACCCTCTTTCACTACCAACAACTCTCTCTCTCTCTCTTTCTAAGCCAATTACATTGACTCTCTCTCTCTCTCTACAATTCACCTTTCTCCAACCATCGTTGCTCGAATCCAATACCACGGTTGACCTCGCCGTGTCGCGAAACCCCAAACCTAAGTCCCCTCTCATCTATCGTAACCTCTAGCTACCTTAGCCAAGCAAATCCTCATCGTTGCTACTGCCTTACATGAACCATCACATATGGTTGTACTTGAGCCCAACCTAACATTACCTCAACATTCGCAACACCTAACGATTCTAGGCTAATGCATCCACAAGCTCCAACAGCTATCGCAACAGCTCACGTACTTCTCTTTCTCAACTAACCAAAATTGCCTAACTCCGACAACACTTAAATCCACCACCAAACACTATGGTAACCTCCCTACATGCCGTCCTCACCCCCCCAATTGTCCAATAACGTAATCACGAAATCGTCTTCACTACTTCATTTCGGTACCAAAGTTGATTGGAGAAGCTTCTTACAGCTACTGCTACTTCCCTGTGTATGACATGACGACCTAAAGATCACCCCAAAGTCTGACTTGCGATTAGATCCAACTTGTGTCCAAGCCAACACTTGACCCGCAGTGCTGATCTAGTCTGAAGCATTCTCTTTTAGTACTTGATTTTGCTGTTTCAGTTCGGTTCTCTCTTTTTTTTTTTTGTTATTATTCATTTTTCATAATTACATTTGTATTGTAACAAAAAAAACGAAAAAAGGAAAGCAAAAAAGAAAAAGAATAGAAAAGCAAAAAAAAAAAAACTTAGTTTATTTTTTTTATTTTCAATTAAAGCATAAATAGGAAGAGATAAAATAAAATAAAAAATAATAATTAAATAATAAAGAAAATAATAAATAAATATATAAATAAATAGGTTAATAAATAAAAATCATTTTGACACTTAAAAAAATCGATTTTCTACAATAGCCAAAAGTAAATGATCCCTTTTTTTTTAATTAGGATTTTTTTTAGAACTTTTCGCCAATAAAGCCCCAATTTAGGACTTTTTTAATAAAATCAAATCTACTTAAAAATGTAAGCTCAATTGTTTTCAAAATTAAAATGAATTCAACACACTAAAATTAAAAAAAAAAAGAATTATTTACGCCTAATCTTGAATAGCAGGTATAAAGGTAGCTCTAAGGTAACGTAAAAAATGAGAAAAACTCTTTTTCTACATTAGTTTAAATTGTTCAATTAATTAATCGATGATTAAATTTCGTTCTTTTAGGATAGTTTTTGAAAGGTGATTTTAAGGGATTAAATCTAAATTTAGAAAATTAATGGTACTTGTAAGGGTTTAAGAAGCTTAATCCTTGGACTTGTTTTTCTAATTCTCAAAACTATTTTATAAATTTGGTTTTATCGAAAGATCAATAGCTAAATTATAACCAATCCACCCAATTAGTTATAATTTAACTATTTTTTTCAACTCCAATCGAGTAATGATTCCAAAAATATTTTCAAAATATAAAAAAAACTGATTTTCTTTATACCTTAATTAAGGGTTAGTATTAAACAGGTAAGGTTTAATATTGATTTGTTTTAAAAAAAATTATTTATAAAATTCAGGAAAAAAATCAAGCTTAATAGACTTAACATAGCTTTTAGTTATATCTTAAGCCTTTAGCTTATTAATTAAAAAAAAATTATATTCTTTTGTTATGTTGGTTCTTCCATCAATGCCACTAAAAATAATGACAAAAATACAGTTGCCAAAACGAGGCAAAAAAAAAAAATTAAATAAAAGTATTATAACTAAGTTAACAAAAATGATAAATTATAATAAAAAAAATGATAAAGCATTTTTAAGTAATTTTATTTTTTAGGGAATGAAGTACTTATAGTATTTCTTTTTTAATTTGCACACGCATTGTAAGTTCAACATCTACTAGTGGTGAGTATAAAACCCAGCAAATGGTTACTTGCCCAGTGCCAACCAACATATTCATACATAACCATGTGTTAAAGATAGCTTAATGGATCAATCAACATTCAACAAAACATGCGTACATGCCCGTTTAATTTACTTAATCATAGCTAGTTATGAAGTATTACCTAATGATGACACAAGATTAAATCCCTAAAGTCATTTGAAGTGTAGAACCTTATATACCCCACAAAGTTATTTTTAAAAGTTTTGATCCCTATTATTTTGTGGACATTGCTTTGAAATCTAGACCCTTAGACCCTTTAAGTGTTTTAAAAGTATCAAGCAAATTCCTAAACATGTGGATCAAATTTTAGAGTCAACTCTGAAAGTGTGAAACATGTCGCTAGAGTTAAATTTAAAAGTGTAAGCTTATTTGACATCTGTCTTCACATCCAAACCTTTTGTTCAAGTTATTTTATAATTTTCATATGTATAAATACACAAATTGGATTAAATTTACCCAAGCTTAAGATATCTCAATAGAGCTATGCATTTCATAAGATTCCTTATGAACTTCCTAACCTTAGTAACCTAGTTTCTTTTGGATTATGAGGGAATTTCAATAAATATTAAATCAAACTTGAATAATTTGTGAGTTGGTTTGACTTATTTATATCACTATTTTGGCAAGTGCGAAGTGAATATGAGGCCAAAGGTGATACCATGGCAAGATACTTAGAGAAAGTGAGGAGTCTCTTAACTAAGTTTCCTTCGTAAACCATCATGAAGATCCCTTGAACTAAAAACTCAAATACAGACTGGCTGTCAAAGCTCATCTCCATAAGGATACAAAAGCTCAAGATAAAAAATAGGAAGATTTTTATAAAGTACTTACCAGAAAAAAAATAAAAAAATAACTCCTAGCTCGGTTGAGGTCTTAAAGCTTATAGCAACACCATCAAAGTTGAGCCGGATGGACCTCGTCCCAAGGTATTTAGAGTAATGCATACTCCCTGAAGACAGGAGAGAAGCAAATAAGTTGGGATACAATGCCACTAACTATATGTTAGTTGATGGTGTCTTATATTGTAGGGGAGTCAGCTTTCCATTGCTTATATGCCTCTAAGTAGAAGAAAGCCTATACGTCATGAAAGAGCTGTACGTTGGAGTATGCAGTAACCACACCTAATCCTAAGACCTTTACATTTGGGTTCTACGGCTCAGATATTATTGGTCAACCATGAGGCATGGTGCTAAGGTCATAGCCCAAAAGTGCCCCCAATATCAGAAGCACGCTTCAATCAGTCACGTCCCTAGTACCATTTCCAGCCCCTGACCAGTCTGTAGCTGTTTGCCCAATAAGCCATCGACATTCTCAACACCTTCCATAATGCCTCGAGAGGTCAATAGTATATTATTGTAGCTATCAACTATTTTACCAAGTGAGTCGAGGCCGAAACTATGGCTAAGATCATAGAGAGGAATGTGTAGTCATTTGTTCAGAATAACATCTTCTCTTGATTTAGGGTCCTCTTCGCCCATATCATGGATAACGGGTGGCAATTCGATAACCCTAAGTTTAGACAATTCTATGCCAAGTACTACATCATGCTGTACTCCATGTCAGTCACCTACCCTCAATTGAATGGGTAAGTTGAAGCAGCTAATTAGGTCATTTTCGAAAGCTTAAAAAAGGGAGTAGATTGGGCTTGGGGTGCTTAAGTAAACAAGCTACCTAATATTTTATCAGGATACAAGACCACCAACTGTACCTCTATAGGTGAAACTCCTTTTCACCTAATGTTTGGGTCAAAAGCAATCCTCCCTGTCGAGCTAGAGCTTCCTAACATCCAGACTGAAAGTTTTAACGCTATCCTCAACGGGTCCCTACTATAGGCCAACGTCAACTTTATATGAGAGATTAGAGACCTTATCATAGCTTAGCTAACTGCTTATTAGTAACGAGTAGCTAAATATTATGATCAAAAGGTCATAGGATCATAAGAAGGATAAGGCAAGTTAGCTCTCAATTAGGAAGACCTGGTCAAAGTAAGAGAAAGCTTAAGGATTATAGCATATAGATTAGAAAGATTGCATGGTGAGCTTATCCCATGCACTTGGAATGTCGATAACCTTTAGGCATATTTTGATTGATGTACAGTTGTAAAGCTTTCCATGAATATCAATAAAAGTTATATTCCTTATGACTATTGTCTACTTTTTTACTTTATCTCTCTCCCTTGCTCTCATATTAGGTCTAAGCCCTCAAAGAGTAAACGAATCCATTATTTAGGCAGGTTAGAATACCACTGACCTAACCCCTTCATGTAACCTCAACAAAGGGAAATATCCCATGCACAACTAAGAAACTCCTACTATCTAGGTAGGATGGAACACCATTGATCTGACCCCTTCAGATATCTTCAGCAAAAGGAAACACCCCTTACACAACTGAGGAACTCCTACCATTCGAGCAAGTTGGAGCGCTACCAACTTGACCCTTTTGGGTAATTTCAGTAAGGGGAAACACCTCTTACACAACTGAGGACTTCCCATTAACTGGGCAGGTTGGAGTTGTATTGATTCGACCCCTATTGGGTAACTTTAGTAAGGGAAAACACCCCTTGCACAACTAAGGGACTCTCATTAACCGGACAAGCCAGAGTACCATCGACCTGACCCTCTTTAGGTAACTTTAGTAAGGGGAAACACCATTTGTACAATTGAGGAACTCCCCTATAGATGCGCATCTAACTTTACCTTAAATATGCAAATGACTAAAGTGTCATGCTATGTTATTGAACAAAAAAGTGAAACGTATTGACAAGAGTTGAAGTATGGAAAGCAAAGTAAGTACATCGAATGAAGAAATTCAAATTCCATTAATAAAAGGGGGATTTATAGAATTAAGGTAGGCATCTCGACCTGTCGTACAAAAAGAAGCGAAGGGGGAGAACTGCTTATTGTCTTGGATTAACAAACTTTGGAAGCTTTCAAAAATCTAACGCTTCAATCAATTTGAAGGGCTAATCCATTAATGACCCTTACTCCTAAGATGACTGACTTAGGGTTGCAAAGGGAAGGGTTGAGATCTATTAGCTTAGGTTAGCAAGAGGATCACCTCAACCCTAATCATCCTAAGAAGCACTCGCAAGAGTAACCTCTTGTTGAGCTATCGAGGTAGCAGTGGATGTAGCAATGTCTTGACCATCTTCGATAGTAGAAGGGGCACTTCGAACCACGTCAGCTACTCAAGCAGCTTCTCTTTGTCTTACTTGGGCAGCCTTATTCTCCTAATGAGTTCAAGCATCCAACCGACTTAGGAAGCTCAAGTCGAGCTTGAGATGATGAGAGAGTACCTCATTTCGTATAAACCAAGCGCACACAGTAGAGAGATCTTCTAGCTCCTCTAACCATCGGTCCATCTTGTAGAAGTCTTTGACAGCCTTATCAATAGCAGCTTCGCTAAGCACTGCCCTACTCTCTAATTTAGAGATGATCTCATTCCGTGGTCTCTCTTTAGAGCTCACGGACTTTCTACTCTAACCCAACCTTCTAGCCAACCAGCTCTAGCAAAGTTGTTTTGGCATTGTCACACTTAAATGCCTTTATTGTCAGCTCAGTCTTTAACCTAGAGATCGACAATTTCAGTTTAGCATTTTCCTTTTCAAGCTCTTCCTTGGCCTTCCTCTCATGATCTAACTTCTAGAGAGTTGAGCCTTGGTCTTCTATTTGTCCTCTAACCAAGTCTTGAGTTTGTTGGCTAGCTTATCATTCTTGTCAGCATCAGCCTGACTTTGCTCAGCCTCTTGCAATTTCATCTTAAGTATGGTCATCTACACATAAGAGCAGCGCAGGCTTAGCCTTGCTAAACTTTTCCAAAATATTTACTAAAGGAAAACTTTGCCTCCCTTAGGCCCTATTGTGCACTAAACACCACAACATGAAGTCCCTTTATCTCATTCATCAACGTATTATATTTCCTGAGCTGAAGCAACACCTAGCCATGGTACTACAAAAAAGTACACAAATTGTGACCAAAGTAGTGTCAACAAGGAAAGAAATCAATTTAAAGAGACAAAGACTTACCTATCGAATGAGTGAACTCAAGTGACCATCCATCTTCATGTAAGCATCCCCTGCCATCCTCGACAACTCTTTAAGGATGACCCTATTGTCAGGGGTGTACGATCTCATTTAAGCATAGAGGCTGAGAGCTTGGTGGCGTAATGTAATGTTGTTGTCATGAACCTCCCACTTTTACCTTAAGAGCCTCCCCCTGGCCTTCATGGTTTTGGACTTAACCCCCTAAAGGCACAACTCCTTGTTCTGGTACTCGTAAAATATATCCTTTAACGAGTCTAACACTATCCCTAGATATTAGAACTTATCCAGGACTTCATAGAAGACATCTGTGAGGTCATCGGTGCATTTGTAAGGATGACTCGAGGGCTACTTATACACATTTGACTGACTGATAGGCACCTTCCCTATCTTCTTCTTCTTTGAAGGCCTTGTCCTTGGCAGTTTTAGAAACCTTCCTCTTCTACCCAGCTATCTACGTTGGGGCACTAGCCTCAATCACCTCCTCCTTACCCCTATTAGAGGGGGCAAGCATCAATACATCTAGCACTTTAGTACTAGTAAGTTCATCTTTTACTGTTATGGGTACATAGGAACCAATGAAGGGAAGGATCGTGCTCGTAGGCTCAATAGCTAATGGCCTTGTAGGGAGACCAAATAGATGAATCCCTTGGGATAGAGTAGCTAGTTCGACCCTGCTAGTCTCTTCTACCCTCTATCTTGGCCCTACAGCTTACCTTTAAGGTCAGTTGCTTTGGTGATCAAGTTTGCCTTAACCTGGCATTGCTTTGGCAATTTAGAGGCCAATAGTCAGGGTATCTCCTCAACCAATTTTTTTCTAGCAATGAATCAAGCAAACAGTCAGCATAAAAAAAAAAAGTACAGCACGATCATTTACCAACTTTGCCATGTCCAATACAGATAAGGTAGATCCCTCTACTCTCCTTAAGAGGTTGTTAGATGAATTACAATTTTACATACTCATGCTAGTACAATGAAAGAAGCTGTTCACAAAAATCGAACCTATACCTTCCAGCCATTTCTTCACCATAACTTTCTTCATGCTAAGGAAGAGTTCTGAGATCGAATACTCAAAGTACCTCTCTACTTCCTCCACAGCATTTATCTCTTAGCCATTTCTTAGGGCTATTAATGGGAATCAAGCTACTAAACCTCTTACTTACAGCTGAGCTTAAGAACTAGAGGGATTGGCACGGCGAATCCTTCTATTCCAACTAACCCCTGCTAAGGTTGAGTTACTTTAATACCGTATCGTATGGCCGCCCATTATTCTGTGGTATGCCGAGTTGATGATTACTCTCCAGTACTAAGTGTTACACTCCAAAGTGATAGAGTTGTAACAGTCCCACTGTGTAAACTATTCTAAGATAGTAGTTGGCTTACAACCGTTATCTTAGACTTGATCGACACAAGGCATCCACGACTAACCCGCTTTGAAGTAAACAATTTATAATTTAAATAAATCACTTACCTAAGAAAGTGAGAAAATATATATATACACCATAATTTAGTTATTACATTATTCAAAAATGAAAAAAAAAATCTAAAATAAAAGCTTAGACCTTAAAAATATATGTTTGTTCTTCAAATGTTTTTTCTCACTCCTCAGGATCTAGTAGTTGCTAGCTTCAGAGTAGTTATGTACCGCTTCTTAGTAGTTATGTACCGTTTCTTAGCTAGAACCTGCATGACGTTTATAGGGATGTGAGTAACCATACCTCAGTAAGTTAGGATGGGGGACTTAAAATTATACTACAAACATAACAACGTTATCAATCAACTTATTAGTGACTACCTTCCATTATGTAATCCTACACTATCCTTTTTGAAGGGGTCGGTATTTAACCGGAGAATCCTAGGTTCCCCTAATGGGTTGCCATGTAGGTCCGATTATGATTATAGGTCGTATATTTGATTAGGTCCAGTTTAGAGTGATTAATCATTTCATACAAATTATACAATACAAGCCAGAACAACAAATAGAATTATAGCATCACTCGTAATCAAGCACATGCACACAACCAACTATTTAACACACACAACCAACTGTCTAACAAACACAACCAAGCATAATTTCAAGCCTCCAAAATACAGCAATGTATTAATTCTAACTTACCTGGACTCCTCGCTCACTCATTCGAGATCCAACTTGCTCAGGCCATCGCCGATCATCTCTATAACAGAAACGTAGTTTCAGTTTTTCTTATAACTATTATAGCTTCGTTTTATCCTAGAACGCTTATTGTGATCTTTTGTTTAGAGTTTAATATATCCAATTATCTAGGTTCTCAAATTTTTTACAATTACTCTAGGTTTGGGGTTAGGTTCGGGTTTAGTTTCTGCATTGATTTCTAAATTAGATTCTAATTTGATTTTCTAAGTATTGTTTTATACCCGAATTCTAGAAATTCGTTTCAACTCATAATGTGAAATTAATCACATTACTTCTTGATATCCAAAATACCATCACTACCCTTAGTCAGTATTTTCTTTCACCCGATATACTTAAATCCGTATTAGTGTACCAAATTTACTCCTGATGTGAGAAATTTTTATATTTTTCATATAATTACATAAATTAATTTTTCTATCAAATTTATTATATATTTTTATTATTATCATAATATCAATTTTTATTCTAATATTTTCTATTTATTATATTTCTAATAATTGTGTATTATGTACTATTACTTATTATGTACATAATACACATATAATATTTTTATCACTCTAATTACCATCTCCCAACATCAATTATCATTTCAAAATATCTAAATTTATCCTAAATCAAATTTTACACCTAATTACCCTAATTTACAAAATTAATTTAAAATTTACTATTTTTCCCTATTACATATTTACTACATAATTCACTTAATAATTACATATAATACCTTAAATGCTACAAGTATCATACTTCATCAAATTTCAACATCCTAAAACATATAATTATTCATTAAATCAGTAATTAACCATTTAATTGCTTAATTAACCTTAAATTACCCATTTTATGCCTCATTTTAAAGCCTAAAAATTTTAAAAATTAATTTTTGAAAACGGGCTTGATAGCATTGTTCTATATCATCTAAGTAGTCTTCACAAAAATTTTGGGCTTAAAACTACACTCCTAAGGTCATTTAGTTCTAAACCGAAACATGCTCGATTTTGCATGATTTCTTAAGAACCATATATCACGAGATATATTTTCATCAAAATAATATTTTTCCTAAAAACAACATACAAAAATATTTCATAATAACAAAATTCATAAATTTATAAGAATATTTACTATTTTTAAAAAATTACACAAAATCAGGCTGGAAATCAAACTCACCGATTTAGGTGGCTTCAGCCACCGTCGGTAGCCATGGGTATGTCGGCCTACCTGGGCGCTGCTACCATCGTGTGGTGGTGGTGGCCGTTCACTCCTAACTGCTCATCGAGTCTGGGTTCTCTTTACAAGCCCCAACTGTACAGTTTTTTTTTTATTTTTTTTACCCGATTTTTTTTCTTCCAATTTCGATGCTCCTGATTTTTCTATGATTTCCAACTATCTATATGAGCTCTATGATTTTTTTTTCCTATTTATATATCTTTTTAGCAATTAATGTACATTAAATTGGACAAAACATTGCCCAAATCCATTAATTTTTAGTTTTTGTGTTGCTCTAATTTAATTGGCTAATTTTTTTATATTTTCCCCAGCTGCCATGACCCAATTTTGGATCATTTCTTTTTTTTTTATTTTTCTTTATTTTTTCTTAATTAATTATGAATTTTCTTTAATTATTTAGTATTATTTTAGCACATTACACGTATTTTAAGTAATTACGCGTATTTCTACCTATATGTAAATTCATATATCGTACAAATAAATATTTCTAAATATTATTTAGGTCATTTTATGATTTTTATTATACATATAATTTATTTCTAGCGATTCGTTAATTATCGGAATGCATTTTACGCATTTTCGATAAATAACGAGTTATATGCTTAAAAATTTAGAATTTTTATATTCTTTTATTTTATTGCTTATTTTTTTAAATTCGAACTTATGGGATCATTTTTACTAATATTTCTAGTTTTACTTATAATTTAGACTCGATCAAATCTTTTAACCAATTGAAACTTTAAGTAACTGGTTGTAGGGCTTACACTGAGCCAATAAATTACTTAGTATCTTCCTTGCTAAGAAGCTAAGAGAGAGAGAGAGATCGGACTAACTAAGCCATTGCTACTTGAACAAGCCTATCTGTCCGTACTTTTTGTTTACATCTCCTAACAACCTCGCCAATACAATGTACAGTATCATATGTAGAATCTGTAATAATTTTTTTCCTTATATATTCATTTTTACCCTTTTGTATAATGTACACTACTTCTTTAAGAAATGTTTTTATTGTCTTTTCCCTTTTTGGGAAAGTTACCCTAATTTACAATTATAAATACCTTTGTATTTATAACTGTAATTATCAGATTACCTTTAATACACTTGAGTAATTTCTTCTTTACGTAAACACTGTTTGTTTACTCTCGGCATTACTCTTATCCTTTCCCTCAAGCAAGGTTAGGTGGCAAGTAACCTCATTATGCCAATTCGTGCATCATATCGAATTATGCCGTAAGTCCTCGGAAGTTCCATAGGTATGAGCTGTTCGTAGGTTTTTGCTTATTGTTTCCATTCTTCTTTTTTTCACCCTTTCGTATGTTTCCCCATTGATCTTTTTTGAGCTTTCTATAAGCTTAGACCTATTCAGCGACTGGCCTTGTTTGTTCTTGGTTACGGTCTGCAACATCTTGGTATCAGAGTGGAGGTTTTATATGAACTATAGTTAGTTCTTCTTAAAGTTCTATTGAGCTTTGTTTTTGCATGTGTGAAACAAAATCAGTTATTGTGTTCATTTGACTATTGTGTTATTAGCTGTTCACTTTTTGAAGTATTTGTTTGAATTTTGAATCTGTGAGGAAAAATGATAGACCCAAGTATGAATATTAGTGCTAGTGATGATAGTGGAATTGTCCACCATGTACAACAATCTCAAGGAACTCTTAGAAGTACTGATGAGAGACTTGATGAGGTAATTAACCTCTTGGTAGATCTAACCCGAGTTGTTCATACACTATCTTGCTGACTCATTGTGATCGTGCAAAATACTCCACAAGTTGCTTAACTTATTAGAGGTTAGAACTCAACTTAACCAGTTCAAGGTAAATGAGTTGGCAGATGAGTAAGATGAAGGATAGACATGAGAGAGCTTGATGAGGAAGAAGAAGAATATTTTGAGATGGAATGTGTACGAGTCCCCAAAGTATCCAACCGTGTGAAGCTTTAAATTTCGAGTTTTAATGGATCTGGGAATTCTAACAAGTATTTGGATTGGGAAGAGAACGTAGAGCGTGTGCTTGATTACTATCAATATGAGGATTATGAGAAAGTGAGGACTGTTGCTATTAAATTCTTCGGATATGCTGCCATGTGGTGGAATAATTTTCAAGCCATGAGAAGAAGAGAAGGGTACTGAAAAATTAACACCTAACCCAAGATGAAGAGAGTGCTTAGAAATAGATTCGTGCCTGTTACGCCCTGAAGTCGTAGAGTCGCAATAGTCTCACCGTGTAAACCATTCTATGATAGTAACTGGCCTCACAGTACCTACCATAGACATGATCTACACAAGGCGTCGATGACTCCTCGCTTTGAAGTAAACAGTCCGATTAAAAGTTTAACTATAATTATGATAAGTGTTACAAATTTCTAATAAACATGTATAATTATATGTAAGTCCAGAGAATATCCCAGGAAATTCTACATATTCACATCTGTTTACTAATTTACATAATAACTATCAGTCTTTCATCCTTAACTACAAGGTCACTCTAGTTACACATTATTACTAAGTAACTTGATCCTCACACCCCTAGCTTCAAACGGACTAACCTCTGGGTAATTGTAAAGCAGCATAATACTTGAAGTGTTCAGAAATAAGGACCTACAAAAGGATCTATAAGGGTATGAGCAACTATAGCTCAGTAAGTAGAATTGGAGACTCATGAATGCATACAAGCACAAACAAGATTATCAAGCAATTATTTTCATGCAATGCAACAAGCAAGTGTCATCGCACAACGTAGTCTAGTCCGTTGTGAAATCAGAGAAATTTCACCGGTTCCAATCCAGGTTGAGGAGTTTCCATGTTACGCAGCAGTTCATAACCAAACTCAGGCTTGTGCAATGGAGACCTCGCTCCTCCCGCGACTACCTTCGAATCATTGACTTTATCCTTGCCGTGACCTCCTTTCCTATCACTTAGTTCGACTAAAGATGAAGAAGGGACCATTTTGCAATCCTGCATTATCGCTTTCAAAGGGGACAGGGGTTGCAATGCATGACATTTTTTTGTTATTAGAGTCAAATAAGATTAAATTTCATTTAGGGTGTTCAAAAAATTTCACACCAATTCAATCGATCACAAAATCACTCACATTACAAATTCAGCACGAATTCAGATACATCAAACACATGCGTAAACTACTTACAATCATAACCATATACAAGCATAAGTCTCCGAATACCATAAAACTAGTACTCTATTAAAATAAGTAATAACCCAACTTACTTGGAATTTCTCAATCGCTCAATTGCTCAATCGCTCAATTGCTCAATCGCTCAATCACTTAGTTGCAAGCTGATTCGTCTCTGGGTGTCCTATAATAAATAGAGATCTTTTTAGTACTTATACTTTAGGGATTCATATTCTAAGTTATAATTTAACTCTGTTTTCCATGTATACCTATTATATACTAATAATTCTTTCTACTCTATTTCGAGGTTCAGACCCTAAATTTGATTCTAGTTTTAATTCCTAAGTCCTAAATATGCTCGAATCCTAATGTGAACTTAATCACATTAAGCTCGAGTATTCAAATATCCTATTGGGTCTTAATTCAATATTCTAAACTATTCGGTACACGTTATTCCTAATTGAGGTATTGGATTTATCCCTAATGTGAGAAAATTTTACATTTTTATACAATTACCTAAAATGAAATCTTAATTCAGATTTAGTATTATTCTGATTTTTATTCTAATATTATTTAAATAACCTTAATTTTTTAGATTTATTAATTTTTAATTCCTCATATTACTAATTTCTTACAATAACTACCTAATTTCCTAAATTAACTATACTTAATACTTCAAAGGCTAGGATTAGGTTTCCACATTAGAGATTAACATCCCTAAACATCTAATTACTATCTAAATCAGTAATTAGTATCTTAATCACCTAATTAACCCAAAATTATCCAATTTTTATATTATTTTAGGGCTAAAAATTAACTTAAAAATTTCAAAAATTAACTTAAAAATTTCAAAAATTAACTTAAAAATTTCAAAAATTAATTTTAGAAAAACGGTTTCATAGCACTGTTCTATATCACATAAGCATTCTACAGAAAAAAAATTGAGCTCCAAACTACACTCTTAAGCCTATTTATTTCTCATTTTAATCATGCTTGGTTTTGCTCAATTTGTTAAGAACCCTATATTTTCAGACGTGATTAAACTAAATCACTATTTTCCCTAAATATACATATAATAAAACCTCATAATAACAAGTTTCATAATTTTCTAGGTAAAATAATTAATTTTACAAAATTATTCAAAATCGCTGTACAGTTTCCTTTTCTTTTTTTTTTTTCTAGATTTTCTCTCTAATTTTTTAAGTTTCCTATTTTTCTCTGATGCTAAACTATCCAAAGGAGTTCTCTGAAATTTTTCCCTATTTATAGACATTTTGAGTAATTAATATGCATTAATTAGACATGATATTGTCCCATTTCCTTGATTTTTGGCTTTTGTGTTGCTTAATTCTAATTGGTTATTTTTTTTCTTCAGATTTTGACCTGCTACGACCATATTTGCATTAATCCACACCCTTCTGATTTTTTTCTGATTTTTCTTAATTAATTTAATAATTTTCTTTAATTATTTACTAAGTTTTTGGTCAATTTAAGTAATTTCGCGTATTTTTATCTATACGTAAATACATGTGGGATACATGTGAATATTCCTAATTATTATTTAGGTCATTCTATAATTTTTCGTATGCATATAATCTATCTCTAGTAATTTATTAGTTATTAAATTACATTTTTCGCCTTTTTGATAATTAATAAGTATTATACTTAAAATTTGAAAATTTTGTATTTTCCTATTTTATTACTTATTTTCTTAAATTCAAGTTTACGGAGTCATTTTTACTAATATTTCTCTCAATAGTTTATAATTTGGATTTAATCGGATCCTTTAACCAATTGTCCTAAACCTTGTGCTCTAAGTTCAATCTTACGGTCTCTTGACTTAACTTTAGGGCTTACAGTGCTTGAAACATATCTCCAAGATACTTTCACTCGGCTTTAGGAGCTTAGACAAGGAGGTTGAACTGTTGATGAGTATATTGAAGAATTCCAAATGCTTATGATATAATGCGAAGTGGAGGAACCACTAACCCGATCAGTCTTAAGATCTATTACTGGATTGAGAGGAGGCATCCGAGACATTGTAGAGCTCTAATGACTAGACATAATGGATGAAGCTATTAGGATTGCTTAGTAAGTAGAGAGGCAATGAAGGATCTAAGTAATGTCTAAAATGTCGATTAGCCGACCTGGTCAAGCAAGTCACTGAGCTCAGCCAAGTACCAAGCCAAGTAGAAGGGTTGATGTCAGAGCAACGTAGAAAGGCCGACCTGAAGAGGTAATGCCGACCTGAACATATGAATAGGGGCAAGGGTCTGGTAGGAAGACCGGCTAAATCAAGTGCTTAAAGTATCAAGGGTTTGGACATATGGTTGTTTAGTGTTTGAACAGAAGGACAATGGTCATTAAGAAAGATATCACAAAGTTGGAAATAGAGAGTACAGATCAGGAACCTGAGGAAGAGGAGGTTCTTGCTAACAAAGAAAATAACGAGAAAGAAATGATCGAAGAGAACATATTTTCTGAGGACTTAGATTAGTTACTCATGGTTGTTTGGCGCACTATGAACGTGGAACCCTCACGAGAGGAGGAATAGAGGAAGAGTTTGTTTTATACTACCTGCAAGGTGAATGATCAGATGTGTGCTCTCATTGTGGATAGTGAAGTTGCACCAATGTGGCATCAACTGATCGTGTTTCAAAACTGAAGTTGCTAGTTATTGCACATCTTTAGCTGTATAAGTTGTATTGGTTGAGTGAGAAAGGAGCATTACATGTCACTCGGCAAATACTGTTGTTGATCACCATAAGGAATTACTCTGACCAGATCCTTTACGACGTACTACCTATTACGATTCCCACGTGTTGTTAGGCAGGTCGTGGTTGTTTGATAAGAGAGTTACACATGTCAACTATAGGAATACATATATGTCAGAGAAGGATGACCAAAAGATCATACTGAATCTTATGCCACCGAAAGAAGTTAACAAGTTGCAGATGAAACTTGCTTACGAATTGAAAAAGGCTCTAGTGATGAGTAGAGCCGCAGTTCAAGAGGCTGTCGCTAACGAGCCAACCCTATTGTTGGTTAGGCTACTATTGGAAATGAAGGAACAAGGTGAGCTTCCCAAGAAATCAAGGAGTTGCTTAATGACTATGTTGACTTGTTCCCAGAACAGTTACTTGAGGGTTTGCTCTCAACTAGAGGCATAGAGTACTGCATTGACTTAGTATCCGGTGCTGTACTACCTAATAAGCTAGCTTATTGGATGAATCTCGAGTAGGCTTCTGAACTCCAACGTTAAGTTAATGAGTTGCTGGAGAGAGGTTATGTGAGAGAGAATCTCAGCCCTTATGCTATACCTGTACTTCTAGTGCCGAAGAAGGATGGAACCTAGTAGATGTGTATTGATAGCCGAGTCGTGAACAAAATCACAATCAAATACAAGTATCCAATCCCGAAGCTAGAAGATATGTTCGATGAACTGAGTGGAGCCAAGATTTCCAACAAGATTGATCTCAAGTCTGGTTACCATCAAAACCCCATGAGGTTAGGAGACAAGTAGAAGTTTGCATTCAAGACTCAATATGGACTTTACGAGTGGATGGTCATACCCTTTAACTTGTCAAATGCTCTGAGCACTCTCATGAGACTTATGAACCATGTGTTGAGACATCTCATCGGAAAGTGTGTCATGGTATACTTTGAAGACATCCTGGTCTACAGTACCGACATGCTAAGTCATTGTGAATATCTTAGAGCAATCTTGGATATCCTTCGTGCCGAAAGACTATTGGGCAATTTAAAGAAATGTTGCTTCCGCTAAGAAGAAGTGGTATTCTTGGGGCATGTAGTCAGTAAAGGAGGCTTGCGAGTCAATGATAAGAAGATCTAATCAATCGTCGAGTGGCCGACTCTTACTACTTGTATCGACATAAGAAGTTTCCATAGACTGGCTTCGTTTTACAGAAGGTTTATTAGGAATTTCGATACCATCACCGCGCCACTTACCGAACTAATAAAGAATACTGACTTTCGATGGGGAGAAAGAGAAGAGAGGAGTTTTGCTGACATAAAAGAAAGATTGACCTTCACCCCGATGTTAGTACTACCTGACTTCGACAAAATTTTTGAGCTAGAATACAATACATTGGGTGTTGGAATAGTACTGTCCCGTTTTAGGAAGGTTTACTAATTGCTTTCTACAGTGAGAAGCTCCGAAGACTACAGCTGAACTACTCCGTATATGACAAGAGACTTTTGGCATTGATCCAAGCAGTGAAAGTGTAGCAACATTACTTATTGTCGAGAGAATTTTTCATATATATTGACCATGAATCACTAAGGTACCTCCGAAGTTAGACAAAGTTATCGAAGCAGTAAGCGAGATGGGTTAAATTCCTTGAGGGATTCAATTTTGTGATTAAGTACAAGTAAGGAAAGAGTAACGTAGCTGTAGATACTCTTTTGAGGAGGCATGTTTGGTGTTGCGAGTATCAAAGAATAGTATTTCGAGGATCTACACTTTGGACTAATAATTTGGCAAATTGTAGATGGGAGGATAGTGGATGAGTATTATGTGGAGGATGGTTATCTGTTCTGAGGGGGGAAACTATGCATGCCGACTTGTTCTCTACGAGAATTATTAATCAGGGATGCCCATAGTAGAGGACTCTCCAGACACTTTGGAGAGAGGAAGACTTATAAACTATTGAATGATCGATTCTTTTGGCCGAGAATGTGGAGAGATGTGCACCAAGTTTTCGAAAGCTATGCTGTGTGCAAAAAAGCCAAGTATCGAGCCAAATAAGGGAAAGTAATGCCCTTACATGTTCCAATGAGGCCGTGGACTGAAATGAGTATGGATTTTGTTCTCGGACTGCTGTAAATTGCTCGAGGCAAAGATTTTGTAATGGTCGTCTTAGATTGGTTCAGTAAGATGCATACTTCGTGCCCTACATCAAAACTAATGACGCTTCGACTATTGCTTCTCTTTTCTAATAGGAGGTTGTGCGGATACACGGTGTGCCAAGAAGTGTGGTCTTTGATAGAGACCCAAAGTTCTTAAGCTATTTCTGGAGAACCCTATGGCGTTGGCTGGGAACCAAATTACTTTTCAATACCTCATGTCACCCTTAAACTAACGACCAAACAGAGGTGATTAATCGTATTTTGGGTTCACTGCTCCGAGTTGCAGTAGGTAAGAATTTGGCTGATTGGGATGTCTACCTGCCAGTAGTCGAGTTTGCCTATAACCGAATTGTACATGACACCATTATGCAAAATCCCTTCGAAGTGGTTTATGAAATTTAATCCTGAGTCATCCCTTGACCACGCCCTTGTGAAAGCATAATCTTTTTAGCACATCTATGATAAGGACATTTGGTACATCGATCAAGTTGCTAAAAGAATGTTAGAAAAGACTAAGGGTAGGTCGGCCAAACAATTTCAACAGGGAGACTTAGTAAGGCTATACCTTAGCAAAGAACGGTTTCCGAACAAGAGGAAGGACAAATTATTTACAAAAGCAGAAGGACCTTATAGAATCCTTTAGAAAATCAATGACAACGCCTACAAGTTGGAATTGCCTGAGGACTATGGGGTTTTTAATGCCTTCAATATTGCTAGCCTCAGTCCATATTGACGGAAAACTAAGCGAACGCCATTCGGATTTGATTCTAAATTCAAAACAACTTGGAGGGAATGATAGAAATCAAACTACCGGATCTCTTACCTGTGACCGAAGCTAAAGACTAGAGAGGCTGGCATGACGAATCCTTTTATTCCAACCAACCCCTGTTGAAGCCGAGTACTTCCTTATCAAGTCAACTTTAATACTGTACCGTATGACCGCCCATTGTTCCTTGGTATGTTGAGTTGGTGATTACTCTCCAGTATTGAGTCAACCAATTACTCAGCATCTTCCTTGCTGAGAAGCCGAGATAGAGACCGGACTGACTAAGCCATCCTTGCTCGAACAAGCCCATCTATCCGTACTTTTTGTCCACATCTTCTAACAACCTTACCAATGCAGCATCGCTACGTGTAAAGTATCATATGTAGAGTCTGTAATGATTGTTTTCCTTATATATTCATTTTTACCCTTTTGTATCGTGTACATTACTTCTTTAAGAAATGTTCTTATTGTCTTTTCTCTTTTTGGGTAAGTAACCCTAACTTATAAGTATAAATACTCTTATACTTGTAGCTGTAATAGATCAAATTACCTTCAATATACTTGAGTACTTTCTTCCTTACATAAACACTGTTTGTTTACTCTCGGTATCACTGTTATCCTTTCCCTTAAGCAAGGTTAGGTGGCGAGTAACCTTATTGGACCAATTTGTGCGTCATATCGAATTGTGTCATGAGTCCTCGGAATTTCCATAGGTTCATCATATCTTCTAGAGCTGTTCGTGAGTTTTTGCTTATTGTTTCCATTCTTCTTTTTTTACCCTTTCTTACCTTTCCCTATTAACCCTTTTCAAGCTTTCTACAAGCTTAGACCCATTTAGCGACCCGTCTTGTCTGTTCTTGATCACGGTTCGCAACAGCCATGAAGGCTTATATCTCTCTTGTAGCCTTAGCATCACTAAGCCTTAGCTCCTTCTTACCTATAATTTGGACCAAGTTGGTCCATTATATCTAGAAGTCTGCTTGATTGGCAGCTTCACCACTAAGAACTTATCCTACCAGCCTTTAATAGAATTCAACAGACCTTCGAATAACTTCCTCCCTAAACAGTTCTAGGGGTATGTCTATCCATTTAGACTCTTTCACATGTAGAAGCGGTTAAAGAGTTTTAGAGTGACCCTTATTACCAAGTATTTACATGGCCTTTGGAACGCCTTCGATACCTTCTACCTATTGGGAGGGATTTGCATTAGATTATATCGATGGAAATCAAAGAGTTCCTTATCGAAGTCACTAAAGGGAAGGTACATCCTATACTTCAAGTACTTTTCAAACACTGCAAAGCACCTCTTCCACAACAAAGGTACCCTTTTCTCTTTCATCAACAATTATATTACCTAGCCCGAAGTTAGTCCAACTGTAAATTCCCTAAGACTTAATTAATGGCAGAGGGTTTACTTTTGTTGACCCAACCACTTGGCCCCTTATCTATCCCAAGCCTAGTAAACAAATCAGTGGCCTTGGGTAAGGGATTGTATATAAACCCTACAATCAGCTATTCGAGGTTTGGTTAGTGAAATTTAGAGCGATCGAGTAAATTATCCGATTTAGCGTAAATTTTATAATAGAGCTAGAAATATTAGTAAAAGTGATCTCATGAGTTTGAATTTTAAAAAATAAGTAATAAAATGATTAATTAATATAATATTGAATTTTATGTAAATTAGTTGTTATTTATCGAAAACGCTTAGAACGAATTTCGATAACTAACGAATCAATATAGATAAATTATATACATACTAAAAATCATAAAATAACATAAATAATATTTAAGAGTATTTAATTGTACCACATATGAATTTACATGTAAGTGGGAATACGTAGAATTTTTTAAAATACACAAAATATACCAAAATAATGCTAATTAATTAAAGAAAATTTATAAATGATTAAAGAAAAATATAGAAACATAAGGAAATGTCCAAAAAAGTGGCGTAGAAATCTGGAAAAGAAAGATGGAAATTCAACAAATAAAAATGAAACAAATAGAAAGCAAATTTGGAAGAGGATAGGGACATTTGACAATTAGAAATTGGGAGAAAAAAAAAAGGAAGCTCTATAAATAGCCCAATTTTTTACTGAAGCTCACTTAGGCAATTAAGAATTTAGGAAAATTAAGAGAACACCAAAAAGAAATAGTTAGTGTTTTTTTTTTATAAAATTTAGAAAATTTTGTACAATTAGGGTTTTAAAAGAAAACTCATACCCGGCAGCTACTTGAAAATGAACGGTCACCACCACACCATCCTAACCCCACTACCCAAGGCTGTTGCCATACTTGTATTGTTAGGTAAGTTAAATTCCAACCCGATTTTGTTTAATTTTGTAAAACTATTAAATATATTTAGAAAATTATGAAATTTATTATTCTGAGATATTTTAGTATGTATATTCAGGGAAAAATTTTATTTTGATAAATTTATGTGTAAAAATATACTATTTTTAAGAAATCACATAAAATCAAGTATATTTCGAATTAGAAATAAGTACTCTTAAGAGTGTAGTTTTGAGTTCAAAATTTTTATGTAAACTAGTTAGAGCATTTAAAACAGTGTAATGAAGTTTTTTTTTTTTGATAAATTAATTTTCTGAATTTTTAGATAATTTATTAGCCTTAAAATTATGCCTAAAATAGGTAATTTTGGGCTAATTAGGTAATTAAAGGGATAATTATTGATTTAATGTATAATTATATGTTTTAGGATGTTAAAATATAATAAAGTATGATATTTATAGCATTTAGGGTGTTGATGTAATTATTAGGGTATTATGTAGTAAATATGTAATTAGTAAAAATGGTAAATTTTAAATTAATTTTATAATTTAGGTTGCTTAGGTATAAATTTTGATTTGGGATGAATTTAGATATTTTGAGATTTTAGTTGATGTTGAGGAATGATATTTGAGATGATGGGAATGTTAGATGTATACATTACGAGCATATTAGGTGATAATGCGTAACTTGTACGTATAAAAAATTAATAAGTAGAAAAATATTAGGTTAAAATTGATATTATAATGATAATATAAATATATAATAAATTTGGTAGAAAACTTAAATTTAGGTGTTTATATAAAATATGTAAAATTTTCTTACTTTAAAAGTAAATTCGGCAATTAAGTAAGATAAGAGGTATACTGTACGAATTAAAATACTGGTTAGGAGTTGAATATGATATTTAGGATACCCGAAAATAATGTGATTATTTTCACATTATGGGTCAAAATGAGTTCATAGATTTGTGTATAAAACTGTACTAAGAAACTGAACTAAAACCTAATTTAGAAACCAATTCGGAAATTGAACTAGAAATTAGCCTAAATTAAGAATAATTGTAAAAAACTTAAAAACCTAGATAATTGAGTATATTAAACCCTAAACCAAAGATAATAATAAGTATTATAGGATAAAAATAATCTATAGCAATTGTGTGGAAAACTGAAACAATATTTGTATTATGAGGATTTTTGGTAAAGGCCAGTATGAGTGACATCTCGAGTAAGCAAGCGAGGATTCCAGGTAAGTTGGGATTGATACATTACTGTATTTCGGAGTACTAATTTATAGTACTCGGATGTTTGAGATTATACTTGATTGTGCTTATTAGATAGTTGGTTGTATGTATTTACTTGTTAGATAGTTGGTTTTGCACATGTGCTTGTTCTAAGCTGATGATATGATTCTGATTTGTTGCTCTGGATTGTATTTGTGTGATTTGTTTGAAATAACTAAATGCCTTAAACTAGATTTAACTAAATATATGACTTGTAAACATAAATTGAACCTATAGCAACCCATTAAGGGAAACTTAAGGTTCTTTGGTTAAATATCGATCTGTTCGAAAGGGATAGTGCTGTATAGTATAATTGGTTCTTTCTTCATCTTTAGTTGAACCAAGTGATAAGTGAGAAAGTCGCTGGAAGGGTAAAGTAATGGTTTAAAGGTAGTCGCAGGAGGAGCGATATCTTCATTTACAAGCTTGAGTTTAGTCATGAGTTGTTATATTAAATGGAAACTCCTCAACCTGAATTAAAGCGAGTGTAATTTCTCTAATCTCACAACGGGTTGGACAATATCGTGCGGCGAAATTTGCTTCAATATGCATTGCATCTAATTGATTTAATTGATAATCCTGTTTGTGTTTGAGGTATAGTTTTTAGTCACCATCCCAACTTACTGAACTGTGATTGCTCACATCCCGACAGATATTGTAAGTGCTAGCTAGGAAGCAACCTATATTTACCTTGAGGCTAGTAACTGCTAGATCCTAGGGAATGAGGATATAAACTAAAGATCGGATACACTTTCAAGTTTATATTTATCTTTAAAGTTTTTAGTATTAATTTACAAATTACTCAAGTAAATTATATCAGGATGCTAAATCTTGTAAATATACTCGGATTATTTTAATGTAAGTATGTATTTTTCTTAAGTTCATAAGGAAATAATATATTTAATTTATGAACTGTTTATTTCAAAACGGATTAATCGTGGACGCTTTGTGTAAATCAAGTTTAAAATAGCAGCTGTATGATCAGTTTCTATCTTAGAATGGTTTGCAAGACGGGACTGTTACGACTCTGCTGCTTTGAGACATGCTATTGTACATATAAACATCCCTTAGAATGGCGTTAAGAAGCCTTGTCCTGTCTAGTGCCTCAATCATCATTCTTAAATCATCATTCAATTGTGCCAATAATGTGGCTTCGTCTTTTCCTTTATTTGGAGGGTCACTTGTTGTAGCTTTAAAGTTAGTAGTTAGGTTGTACTTAGATGCATTTGAAGTCATCTTACCTATGTCTGCTCTACTATTAGTTAACATCTTAATGTTGGAAAAGCAAAGAAGTGTAAAGAACTTTGAAGAAAGTTAAGATTTTGAGATTTGTTAGCGAAAAGAAAGTAAGAGAAGTTACTTAGATTACAAAAAGAAAGCGAGAGAAGTTGCGAAAGATTGATGTGTCTAAGCAACTATAGTATCTATAGGCCTTTTGCTTTGGAAAGAGTATCGGTGGTTATAGGGATCTGTATGAGCACAAATCTCCTAAAACGTTGTAATGCAGAAATGTAGAGATAATTTTGATAAGATGAATACATTCAAAGACAAAATGCATGCGATTGCATGCAAGTTTGTAGAGAGAGGACACCCGTTACATCACATTAACTACATTGTGAAAGTGTGCGATAAAGTAAGAATTTGAAAAGTTACCTTCGTAAGAAGTTTTCTTGAGACCCTTTCAACTTTTACATCACGAAAAGAATTTCTTTAGCACTCCAACAACACTATGTCTCAATAAGAACGGATGGAAGCCACCTGAACATCAATCAGCTCAACTCTGCATACTCAGC
Organism: Lumnitzera racemosa; assembly: GCA_024138005.1. Lineage (NCBI taxonomy): Eukaryota > Viridiplantae > Streptophyta > Magnoliopsida > Myrtales > Combretaceae > Lumnitzera > Lumnitzera racemosa. The sequence goes on from JAMXBC010000011.1 coordinate 87,481,538, forward strand.
ACCTCCACTTTGCACCTTTGGTGTCTAAAGCACCCTACCTACTGAACCTTCACCTCAACTCAGTATGCTTACCTTGACTAATTGAATATGCATCTTAGGCCTCCTGTCCGAATCAATATGCGAACATTTCACTCTGACTTTGTGTAGTCTCCTTGGATCTCCTCTTAGGTATCTCTTTTACCTTAATAAGATGAAAGACCAATTGCTTGATACCCCTCAATGACCAAGGAGGTCAAACCTCCTACATTTCGCTTTAGAGTTGAAGCACTTACCTTAGCCCCAGGTAGCAATTTGCTTGACCCTTGTGTCACTTAGCTCGGATATCTTCTCCACTATGTTGGTACGGTAGTATTATTACTATGACACTTGGCCATTGTAAGTACTTCAGAACTAGATCAACTACATGCCTAAAGACCCCTTTTTTCCCCTCTTATTGCCTCTACAATAGTAACAAGATTCCCTGGGGGGAGAGGGTTAAGGGAGGTAGAGGGGGTTGACGGAGGCACAAGAGTTAATATGGCCTTTTAGACCTTGACACTTCAGGCTTATGCTAACCTAATTAGGTTTATAGCCTAGGCTGTACTTCTTTAAGCTCGGCCTCCCTAGCCTTATTGTCAAGCTCAATCTAGGCCCATGATTCGGCTTGCCTAGTTACAATGGTTACCTACTGCCAGATGACCACGGATAAGGTTGAATGATCAAGTCAATAACTATCTCTTATATTTGCGGACCAATTGGACTCCACTACCTATTGCTTACGGATGTGGCTTCTAACCACTAACTTCTCTCCAACTATCGGCTCCACTCTCTTATAAATATAAGACTATCACTTAATAATAAACTACTTGTTACTTCATATATTAGAGCCTACTCTTTATATTTGAATACTCTTATTCTCCTCGCATACCAATTTTACTTAAATATCAAAGTGGTCACACTAGACAATATATCGATGTCTCTCGCTATTCATTATCTTACAGGTTTACACGGTTACGCAAAATCTTATCTCAACTAAATCTCTATTGGCCAATATTTACAAACAATAGTATCAAATTCTTCTTTTCCCCCATACTGGTTTATCTTTTTCATTATTACGTTAACAAACCGAAAAAAAAAAACCTCTTTTTTGTTAGAAAATGGGCTTGCTAAGACTAACTTCCCTAGTCTAGTAGTCTTAATATTTCCACGTAGATTATGGTGGAATCCTAGGCATCTTAAGCTCCTTTATATTTTATTGCTAACCATAACCATCAATAGTGAAGGTAATTCCGGTCAATCATAACCATCAATAGTCAAGGTAATTCAATGTGACCTTTGGTCTCTCTTTTGTACTGATATTTACTAGATGGAAAATGTTTGTAACGCCGAATATTAATTCTTAATACGGGAGGAATGCCCTGAAAAAAATAAAAGGTATTGATTTGGCTAAGTATAATTTTATAGGTGGGAATAATGAAAACACGTGTATCAATGCTTTGAGTTTGGCTGAAATTTTCGGGATAAAGGTTGGTCGATGTACCGTCACTCTTGCTAGATTCATTCCTAATGTATTTCATTGGATTACCCTTTTTTTTATTTATATCTTATTTATATCTATTATAAATCTAATTTGTATCACTGACATTTAAGAAATTATACGATTTGTATCATTTGAGTGTTTATTCCAAACATAATTTTTAATAAATCATCCTGTTTAACTCTTATTATAATTATGATTAAGATATGATTTGAGAATTAGAGTTGCGAAGTTAAATTTAACATATTTTTTTAAATGAAAACACTTTAAAAAGCGTGTTTTTAATTATTGAGAAAAAAAATTTAATTAGTTTGTCCAATTTTGTAAGAGCGATAAATGTATTTATACTTTATTATTTTTGTATCTTATTTTGGGAAACACGTCAAACCGTGTTTATCAAGACAAAGTACCAGAAAGTGACAATATGACAATCCAAAACGTCTCCCACGGTCACAAATGCACTTTCGATATTCTAGAAAGTATAGAACTATTCCAAGATTACCTGTCTACTGCCGAGTTCTGCCGCATGGTCCAGTCCATCACTTATTGGGCTCCAGGCCCAAGCATTGAAGTACCTTAAGCCCCAATTGAATTGAACATCTGTTGTCCCATTAACCTTCATGTCTTAAAAAATCATTAATAAAGACATTGTTATTAATTTATTGGAGATAAATTGAATGGAGTATCTCAATGATAAAATTGTTGGTTTTAGATTTATAAAATTATTTTATAAGATTCTAACCTCTCTTTTTGTCTAAAATACAGTTGCCATTAATATCATTGTTAATGTGATTTATTATGTGACAAATTTAACTTTCTCAAGTTTGGATCACTAAGATCCATACATACATATAAAGTATTTACTAAATAATGCATCTTGTGTACTATATTAGAAATGGATTTTTTGTTTTTTACATATTATTCATTTATGAAATTATTTTATATATATCTATATCATCAAATCAAAGCATCTTATAGGGATGTAATTAGGCAGGTCTTTCTAGTGTACCAACCCATCTAACTGGCTAAAAAATAGGATACTATCTACTAGGATTTCAGAGTGGGTTTCAATATATGACTAAAAACTTTTTAGGGTTTTAAGATAATTTTGGGATTTTAAAAGGACTCGATGGGAAACTTGTTTCCTGATTAATATATATATATATCTATATATATAAATATTCACTAATAGCTAAAATAATATATAGATAAAAATGAGGATGATAACAACTTTAACCATATTTACGAATTTCTATTAGTATTCATATATACATATATATATATATGTAAATGATTTATTCTTTTTCCAGCTAAAATAGGTGGTGGTGTGTTTATTATATAATCGATAGAAATAGTTAAGTAAATCACATATTAGATACAAATATTAACTATATCTAAAAAATTAAAATATATAGAAAAGTCAAGATGAAACCTAGATAGATCATTAAATTTATTGTATAACAATACTACTAGGTGTTTTGCTGATGCTATTACATAATGCATTGAGTAAAGAGGCTACAATGGATGGATTCCTTAATCTTCATTAAATTACCCATGTTTCTTGAATCAATAAGTTCCCATGTGATTTTGATGAGGATGAGACTATGCTAATCAAGTTAAGTTAATCATGATTATTATTAATCTTTGCAATTCACTGACACATGATTAATCCGCAAAAGCTTAAATCATGTTGTTAGTATTTGTATTGCATAATATTTTTGTTAAAATATAAGATCATTAGATCAAGTCTAATATGCTTAAAGTGCTAAGACGACTTGAAAACCCTTTGATGTGTGAAAAATTGACACATTATTGTTCTGTTATGAATCGTTAACTGGTTCACATAGAAAATAGTGGTTATAAAGCATTAAATATGGAGAAAGGTAAACGAACAGTTGGATTTTTTTAAGAAGCTATAAATGCAAATCGTTGAACAAATGGACAGTTAATCAAGCTAAAAATTTACCATTATTCCTTTTGTTTAAATTGTCTTATGTACTTAACTTGTTAAATTTCTTGTAAACCTTCTAGTATAATGCGAAGTGATTTATACTTGAAAATACTTAGAGAAAGTACACTATACTTGAGATAGAGAGTGATTGTGATTGTGATTGCGAAACTTTTGTATTTGTCATTATGTATAGGCTCTTGAGCCTTTGAATTTAAAATCAATCAAAATGGTGTGTAAAGTTTAATCGAGGCAATGTGTGTTTGTAGAGAGCAAAAGACAATTTAAACTCTATGTTATATCCGAGCTTAATTCTATCTATTCCTATCTCTTTTAATTTTTACAATATATTTACTATTCCTTTATTGTTTTATCAATTGCACATAGTCATTTAAATTAAAAATTACTTGATTGCAAAAATTAGTAAGAAACTCAATGCACCCTTCTAAATACTTAATATAGTATTTTAATAATTCATAAATAATGTAAATTAATTTCTCATGCATTAGACATGAAGTAAAAATAATCATTTCGTTAATATATATATATATATATAAATAGGTCTAACGTGTACCTAGAGGTGTGCAAATGGGCTTTAGTCCGCGAGTCGGCCTGTTTAACCCGTTTTCAAAGCGAGTTAGGGCCAAGATTTTTTGACCCGTTTAAAAGTGGGCCAAATTAGTCCAACCTATTTAACCTGTAGGTCAAAGTGGGCTGGTTTGGATCAATCAGTTTAATAAATTTATACTTTTAGCCCGCGGATCGGTCCATTTAACTTGCTTTTGAAGCGAGTTAGGACCAATGTTTTTTAATCCATTTAAAAGCGGGCCAAATGAGCCTGACCCATTTAACCTATGGGCTAAAGTGGGCCCGACCGGATTGGCTCGTTTAATCCGTTTACACACCTCTACGTGTACTCTATTAAGATAGTGAGGCAAATTTTTCGCATTGAGTTATAAACTTAATAAAATTTTGATTCGAGAAACTATATTAATATACCCAAAGAGAGAGGTGGTTTTTTTATTCGTATAATTCGTTCAAAACCCGTCCTGATTACATTCCTAATATCTTAGTACACCTCCAAATATTCAATACTATAGTTTCAAATTTAGTTCAACCTAAAATATAAGAAGCTTAGGGAGTTATAAATTGAACAGTTAGCTTTTCACGAACCAACTTTCACGTGTAGTAATACATACGACATGCCAATATTCCTAAAACACGCGTTACATGGTACACGAATCAATAAAAATAATTTTTATTTACTGCTATCTCCTCCTTCATTTTGCTTTCTTGCAATCCTATATAACGTATATATAGTTCTGCAAGCGAAGGAGAGTCTGAATATTCCCGTGGAATGTAGACACTCAATTTGGTCTCGTATGGTAGATGAGAAAGTATAAAAGATATCCAACCAAACCAAGTTTCTCGTGCATTCTTAAATCGATGGGTATAGGATGTTCAGCATATTTTATGTTTAGTAATCTTGAGTGGATGAAAAGTCCCAATACAAAACAATTCATAGGATATAACACGTATACAGTCTAAACTTGTCTTGACCAGAAAAAGAATTGCCTGGCATTGATTTCTTCTCTTCCTTCCGTGTTCCTTCGGAAAAGAAACCCAGAAGGGTAATTTAATTCCGTGAATTTTCATAATCACCATGATAACTCCAAATCTTTTGGTTCTTACCCTCTTTAGCTATGCATTGATCTACGTCTATGGAAATTATTTAAACTGTCCCAAATCATGGAAAATTACTTGAAGCATGTCTATATATATTCATCGATTGATGTATTGGCGATGTAATTGGGGTAAGTTGAAACAGATCTTATGAAATCCAAACACAATCTTATTCAGTTTAGTATTTCTTAAACCTTATGAAAATTTTATATAGTTTTATTTTCTATCATTAAACTCTATCCTTTTAGGGTTTAGTATATTTCAAAATATTATAAAAATCCTATATGATTATTTCTTTTATACTCACCTTATGAGATCATTATGTACAAAATAGTCTATCCAATTTATGCCGATTATATAAAACATTTTATTTTGCTTTTGATTCATTAAGGTTTTTTTATTAAAAAAAACTTAATATATTTGTTAATCTTCTTAACTAAATAAGTAACATAAAGATAATAAAACAATTTATTTTTTTGAACAGGGTTTTAAACCCTCTAGGATTTTAAATTATCTTTGAAAAATTAAAACTTTTTCAGGACGCATATCTATTGATACATAAGAGGGAATGTAGGTGTACAATTAAAAAAAATGATAGTAAAAATATCCATGTAATTTTCTCGAAGATAATCTACTTAATCTAACTTAAAAGGAAATAAATAAAAATGTTTGCCATTTCAGACAGTTGATTCCTCCATTCCATATTTTACCGACCTAATGAAAAATATACACACACTGAGAAGGAAACATACACCCTTTGGGTTCAATCTGTTTCCAAATCTAGAATCGATTTATTTTGAATGAATTTTCTCACCTCTGTTTAGGTACAAAAATATCGAAATCGCTAACCGTCCATTCCGCAACTTGATTAGGGTCTTTGTAAATTTCAGTCCCTAAATCAACAGACATCCATTTCCTTTTTGCTGGTGGTGTTCCTGGATCCTGCCCAAAAATGACAAAGTCATATTCACGGAGAATCGGTTTAAACTTTCCATGAAATAGAAATTTGGCTGAATGTCTCCCCTATCGATTGCTGCTCGAATATGGTTCGGAGTATAATATGATTTCATTTATCCACAACTATAGATAATATAACATATTTTCTAAATTATCATTATGCCCATATACTATTACTATTTGTTATCCTTTATCCTTAGTTTTAGAGGTAGTAATAAAGTTTTAGAAAGTATACGATATTCTTAAAAATTTTGGAAGGTTAAATTAGTATTGAGAATTTAGGAATCTATTTGCATTATGATTTTTTTTTTTTTTTTAAGTGTAGTTGCAATTATCCATTCATTTTCTTAATAGAAACTTGCATGATTCACCGTTTTGATACTAATTTAAAATTGGGTATCTTATCAAATATAGTTTATATGCAAATTAAACGTAAAAGAAAATTAGAGTTAAATATCAATAATATAGTTCCATTCTTATTTTTTATGGAATTGATATAACTTTTCATTTTATTTTTGATTTTTTTTACTTAAATCTAAATAATTGAATAAACTATAAATTTAACAATTTAAATTTGATAAATAAAAAATTAATAGTAAAATAAGAAGGTGAAACTAATCCATTAAAATAAAGGATAGGATTGTAAAACATGACGATAAACAAAATTTTCGGAAGGTTTTCTTAATCAAACCTGGTAAAAGTAAAGTGATTGAGACAACCTTCCAACATCCAACTCCCATGTCCTGGGATCACCTATCCAACCGTGTCCTGGATTTGTAGGATACCCATACTCCCCCCAGACGGGGTGAGGCAGTATCTGCAGTATCTCCTGAGCCTGAGGATTGCTATATGGATCGCAGAGGTTATAAGGCTCCTCCAGGTACTCCGCGTTCCCGGGGGAGCAATGCAGATGATAGGCACCGTAAGGGAACCTATGGGTGTCTTCGCGATGGACCCGAGTTCCGTTAGGGAATGTGTGGTAAGGTGGACACACATTGAGGTTGTCCGGATGGCACCAGGAAGTGACGTTGGGGTTTAAGATCATCTCGCTGTACCGGGTTACGTCCGAGGTTACATCGCCATCGCATGGCTGGCCGTTGTTTTTCCAACAACTGCCAATGTCCATTAGGTAGAACTGACTGCTTGGACCACCACCTTTGATCACATTCAAAGTGAACCTCACTTTAAAGTTCGGTGATTCTGGTATCTGGCAAAGAGTAAAACAGAAAATTTCAGCCAATGTTAATTTTGCTTTCAAGGAAACATTATTAACATGTCTACCCCAAAAAAAGTCAGTCATGGAATTGACAGTTCATCAGATTGGTCAAATTGCAAATCCAATTTAGGAGGGAGGCAATCAAGGCCACTTTTTTGAGTAAAGATGGAGGGAAAAATAAAAAATAAAAAAAAATCATTTTATAAATAAAAATCAAAAGGTATCAGGGGTTTGTTTAATAGATAAAATTTAAAAGAAAATTAATTTTTTCTTTTCTTTATATATATATATATATATATATATAATATGCAATTAAGGAGATTCGACTAAATATATCATTTCAAAACAATATAATATTTATTTCCTATTTATAATCTAACAGCATAAATAAATAAAGAAGTTCAATACTTACAATTTTGGACATTCCTCTAGTTGGGTAATGATACCCACCGGAAAATCCCATTGTGGCATCAGATCTCAAGTAAAGCATCAACCATGGATACTTAATTGAAGTCCTCAAGACATGATGAAACACCCAACTTCCCTTACCCATTTCCTTCTCCCAAGTAACTGAAAAATAAGAAAGGGACCCTTCTCTACCCAACAATGCACTCGAACCAACATCCAAATCCCATGTCCCAAAAAACCTTCCCTTGAGTGTAGTCATACCAGCTCCTTGCAAAGTGGTGTACTTGTGATAAATCAATGGTTGGTTCATACATCCCTCCCCGAAGCAAGGGAACGTGGATCGCGGCCCGAAGGGTCCCACTTTCTGGCCATTTTTAGGGCACTTAGCTGCAAAAGTATCCATATTGCCACTCTTAAGCATGATCATCCAGAAGTGCCATGGGTTTGGGGTGTCTTCAACTTGACACTTAGCTGCTAGATAGAGCTCCTTGGCCGCGGCGTAAAGATCTACATCGAACAAGGGCTCTGAGCTTTCCCCAGGGAAAGGATCACCAACTCCTAGCTTGTTGTCTTCTTCTGTGACTCTATGGACCAGTATGTGGGGAAACAAGCTACACAAGGAACAATTGTTTTCTGCAACGTTATAATCAATCCAATGTCAGCAGACAGAAGAATTGCTTATAATAGAAACAACTCAAGGCATGCATTAATGTAGTGTCAAAATATAAATAGCACCGAAACACGAACCGTTTCGTTTAGGAAAAGCTGCTCTGTATATATCGAAGCAATCAGCTGCTCTAGGACTTCCCATTGAAGGAACTTCCTCGCCCACCTCATTGCACTGATTCCATGATTCTATGGCCACCCGCAACGCGTCTCTCCGCATTCCGGGATCACCAACCGCTGATGCATACTCTGTTTCAACAGCCCGTCCAACACCGGAATGCAGCATGCCGTAGACCATCATCAGAGCTAGAAAACATCTCGAGATCCGGCTGCTAGCCATTGAAGAAGATCGAGCTGGGACAACACAGAGTGTTGTGTTGTTTCTGAACACAAAACCATGAGGCATCGCATGGATTAGTAGTTCTCTTAGGATTCAACCATAAGTTTGGTGCAATATTCATTTTAAATAGTGGTAGTTTGATAACTATAAAGATAGTTTCCAAGCAACAAGACTTAACGTATAAAACTGGAAAAGGACAACTCGATTTCCATGCCGAAATGGAGGGGCACGTCATCTAACCTTATAGGAATTAACAAGTTTACAAACTTGATTTAATTATGTAAATTAGTTAAGAACCCATATATTGCTTAAATAAGAATATTAATCACAACCAGTGCTGGTTTCTCAGACGGAATAGTTCCCTATTATAATCACTGAAAAAGAATGTATAACCAAAAGGAAACCGAATCGTGTAAAAGGTAATTCTAATTTTAGTGAAATCATCAGTACATAATGACATTATGCAATCTATTATTAAAGAGAATAACCCATAACACACCATAATATCCGTCTTCTTAATGGTGAATAAATGTACACGCTTTTTTGGCCATAAAATATATATATGCTTAAAAACATCATTTTGAAAACTTTCATTACAGGCTGGATTATCCTTACAGCCCAATAGCGGTTGCAGAGTATATTGCAAAGTGGCTTATTCCTTGCTACCAAATTATAAGACGACAACGAAGACGAAAAAAAAAAAAAAATAAAGCATGGGGCTTGTTAAGAAGCGTGTTATCAAAATCGAGTTAAACCTTATAGTTTAATTTGATTTAAACCGATCCAATTATAAAACTAAATCAATCTAACCTTGATTAAATCTTAGTTAAATCCCAATTAAATTTGTTATTATATTTTAATTTTTTACCTTCTCATATATCGAGAAGATTGCTTGGGCTAAATCTGCCAACACAATATTTTAATCTTCCCTTTTTTACTTTAAATTACCTTAAACAAAAATAGTAAACAAATGACCAAATAGAAATTCTTGCTTTAGAAAACATGAAGATACCTGAAGAAGTGAATAGATCACGAAGATATAACACCCCCTATAGCCCCTCTGAAGTATGTTTTTTAGTAATTTAACTCCTGGTATATACAACACTACAAAGGGACAGAAAGATGCTTATTTCCATTCTAAAGTGCGAAAAAAAAAATAAAAAGAAAGAAAAGAACGCTCATAATGGATTGATTACAATTTATTTTCTAATGGACAAATAATTATCAAAAACATGGTACATTCATATGAGATTCAAATCAAAACTTCTTATACGCTACAATACACTATGATTACCATAACACTCCACCTAAAGCAGGATAAAAAATCAGAATAACTGTGTAATTTAGAAACTAATAAAATAATATAATATAATTTACTGAGCAAAACATAAACTGAAAAATAAAAAATAAGTTTGAAGATAAAAGCAAATCCACTTACATATGTGTCAAAGCTGGAAAGGAAATGGAAAAAGATTTCAGTTTAGTGAAATAGCAAATCAGATGATTTATAAAGATAAAATGAAAAGGGGAGAAAATGATAGCAGCAGCTAGGGTTTTTATTCTTTGCGTTGGGATGTTTCGATTGATATAAATAAGGAAGTGAATCTGCCTACATAAGTGCTTGATTTGAAAATTAGTTGCAAGGCTGAATCTTCCATGTATATCTTATCTATATCCATATCCATATTATATCTATTTCTGTATGTATCTTCCGTATCCATCTATCTTGTTTAAGCATCATCACCTGTTTTGGTGTCTTACATAGTGTAATCATCAATTCATTATATTCTTTTATACATTGTGTTCACAATTCATCGCCTATTATGGTGTTGAAAACATTTGAAAATCATATTCTTCTACAAAACAAATTCCAAAAATAATGGGTAACTTAGAATTTAAAATTAAAAAGATAAAACTTGATGAGGCAATTTAATGTGAATAGAAAAAAAAAAAAAAAGCTTTTATCGTTTCACTATTAGCAATTGAAGGCCAACATAGTGTAATCATATTCTTATATATTATATTATTTACAGTTCATCGCCTATTATGGTGTTCCAAACATTTGAAAAAGATATTCATATACAAAATAAATTCCAAAACTAATGGTTGACATAGAATTTAAAATTGAAAAGATAAAATTCAATGTGGCAGTTTAATGTGAAGAGTGATAGAGTTTTTATCATTTTAGAGGTTCTTTTCATAATTTTATTTACTTGATATTTGTGCATTTACAAGATTGAATTGTAGAAAGGTAGAAAGTTTGAGTTATAAAATATATTTTCGCTTTGTGAATAGCTATGTGGTGACCATTCCCTTTTCATTATTTTAAGTTGCTCATATATTATCTTTGGTTCTTTTTTTTTTTTAAAAAAGTCGTCTTTGTGTATGTATTTTGAATTTATAATTATCAAAGTATTTTATTTTTAAGCCTATTAAGCCCATGCTAACTTGCTTGTGCTCACAACCAGGCTTCTTTTTTACTAGGTTCGGCCTTTTTGCTCATCTAGTCTGTCTTGGTCTAAGCCTACTAGATAGCTTACCCATATATTAAGGATAAGACTTGAAGATTTAATCAACAACTGTTTTTTACAATTTAGGAATACATCGGTTTACATGTCTCCACTATCCACAACTAACGGATGTGTTCTTTGCCTATTAACGGTCTTATAATTGTCGACTGCTCTCTTCTATAAATACCAAGCCACCTCTCAATGATAAACCACTTAATACTTTATACACTTAGCTTTATTATTACCATCTTACATATATATATATATATATATATATATTTATTCTCTATAAATATATACTTATTTAAATATCGGAATAGTTACATTGAACAATATTTCGATACCCCTCAATATTTACTATTTTACAGGCTTATATCCAAATGGAAAGCACATATCACTTTCAATCTCTATCGGCAAGAACTTAAAAAACAACAATTATGTTACAAGATTTTTGTTCATACGATTTGGGTAAGCATCTTTTAGTTTAAACTCAAAAGGGGATCGTTGTTAGAAAAACTGCCAGAAAATCTGCATGTTTGCCAATAGGTACTACATTTTAAAATGTTAAGCCAAAACGGTCCTTCTGAAGGTGAAAGAAAAAACCAAAAAGATGGAGATAACAAAAAAGGTATGCTAAGAGAAAGGGTTTTCGAATCATATTATACATTATAATACAAAGAAATAATCAACTAGTGTAACAAGGCTTGAAAAAAATAAGAAAACTGACTACATAAAAATCTAATATATTAAGCGAATAAAAGAGATCAAATCGTAGAAAGAAAAAAAAACATAATATAAAAGAAAGAATAGTAATCATGTAAAATAAAGTTTTACAACGTTCCTGTTTTATAAGAACTAGTTAAAGTGCCGCATTATGTGTGGATGTTTCTTACAAAAATTTATATAAATGAAAATAAAATATTTTCCATTAAAAAATATCACAATTAATATATCAATCATGTATATTCATAAATAGAAATATATATGGTGCTGGTAAAATTATGTAATTACATAAATATATATTATTTATATAGTAATTTTACATAACTATCAATATTATTTCGATAAATATAAGAAATGATATGAAATTATATACTTCTTTAAATGAATTGGAACCTTTCAATTTATGGTGTACAATATTATTTACCAGAATTGTGTCGTTTTGTTTGAAGTTATTTAAAGTTATTTAAAATGTGCAACCAATGCAAGTGAATTTGCTTAAAATATATCTACATCAATTAAAAAACTATGTCAACTTTAAAAAATGATCACAATTGACATATACCAATATATGTTCATAAGTAGTTCGTGTCAATATTATTATTTTATTATATAAATATATATATATGTATGTACGTATGTATATATTACATATTTTAGTTTTATATAGTTACCAGTAAATGATGTGCTTTCTAAAATAAATTAAAACATATTTAAATTGTGGAAGAACACTGTTATTACCAAATAATTATGTCATTCGTGTTAATAGATTTTTTTATAGTTTCATTCATATTTTTATGAAACCGATTCAATCATTAATCTTATCTTTGATTTATTATCTAATAGATCTAAATAGTTGAGAACACTATTAGATCTAAATTATTGAACAGATTATATTTTCAACTGTTCAAATTTAATAGATATTAAATTAAAAGTAATATTGAAGATCAATTTGATTCCGTTAAAATAGAGGATGGAGCCATAAAGACTCTTTGTATTAATTCATGTAAAGATCCATTGTCACTCTTCTAAAGGCGCTTTTATTTGAACTGAAGATAAGAAGATATGATAATTATTATTGAACCAAACATGAATTAGTAATTAAAAAGGTATAAGTAACAAAATGTAGAAAAAAATTATAAATGCCTAAAAGGTACTATTAATGAAAAGATAAATGGTATTAATAATGAAAGTATATATATATATATATATATATAACAAAAAGTAAAAAAAAATATAAATATAAATATATAATAAAAAATTGTGTTATTAATGAAAATATATACTTTTAATATGCATAGATGGTTACTTCAATTTGCAAAGAATTACTGTTCTCAATGATGTTGTTTTATAATTAAATTTTAAAAACAACGATGGCTTTTAATGACAAAGTAATAAAAAAGAAAGAAAAAAGCTACACCAATAATAGGTATAATAGGAACAAACTAATATAACAAAGGTATAGTAGCAAAAAGAAGTTTCCGTTCAAACAAAACATCCTTTAATGCTCCCACACTTCCTTTCACTTGTGGAGAAGCTCCATCACTATGGATTTTTACCCAATTAGGTTCAGCTTTTGCCCATTTCATCTATGTTCTATTCATATGCTGTTGTATCTTTTGTCCTCTCTCTGTGGTTCACCACTCAAAGACCTAAGCTCTGATCCTCTGTATCCATGTTTGTTGAGCTGTATTCAACACAATTCTATTCTTTCTCACCAGATGGTCGCGGAGGCTGCACGGATTTTCAGTTCTTTTCTCTTCCCTCTCACATTTTATTTAAACCAAGCATACATTTCATCTCTATTGCGATTCCCATCACAGCTCTTTGTACCGTAATATTTCACTCATATAATATCGATGCTATTTTCTATCGTACCATTAATTTAATATTTATTAAATATGAACCGTTAAACTGATTATGTTATCAATCATTTAGATTTAATAGATATTAAATAAATAATAAAATAAAGTACTTAATCGATCCCATCAAAATAATGAACAGAATTGAACCGTAGAAATTCCTTTAAAATATATAGGATATCTAATATCATCTCTTAGTCATGATATAAGTAAGAAGTTACAGGTTGCTTAATGGATTTAAATTTTAATTTGAGCAAAAAATAAAGTTAATATTGACTTGTTATTTGTTTGATATTAAGCACAAGATTAGGAAGATATTGTTACAAGGATAACTTTGAATCATGCTTGAGAAAATAAATTTGTTTCAATATTAAGACTTATCTTTGAATGGATAAAAGTTTAGATACGAATCAACGATATTTTGCTAAACTACTGCGGATTCTGTGGCATTTCGAATTCAAATTAGCACAAGCATCTATGCATTTGCGCTTAGACTTAAGCAGATTTCTTTTAAGTGTTTACCCTTTCATTAAGTATATTATATTATTATGAACTTCTCCTTTTATTATATTAAATGGGTTGGGTCGGGTTGGTTTGGTGTTTTATATATATATATATATATATATATATAAATAAGATTTTTACGTGGTCCCGTCTATAATTATTGCGGGACCGGTTTCATTCTCCATCTAACTTTTGATTTAATATTCATTAGATTTAAACCATTTAACTTATTGTATTTTCAACTGCTTAGATTTAGTGGATATCAAATTTATGGTGTGATAAAAGATAACATCGATACTTTCAAAATAAAAAACTATTCTGTCACTTTTCGAAATATTAGTTAAAAATAAAAAATAAATCCCTGTAGCACTCTTCCTATGTCTTTTGTTTTAACTCTGTGTTTTCCTTCTTTGTCAAAATCTCTCCTAAAATTTATCAACTTAAAAACATTGATTTAGTAAAATTAAGTGTTTTTTATCAAAGCTTTCTCATTTTGATGGGATCAGTTCTTGGTTTAGCTTTTAATCTAATATTTATTAAATTTGAGTCAATAGAAACATAGTCACTTTAATAGTTCAGATCTAAATTAATATAAATTATAGGTAAGATGGTTGGTTCTGTCCAATGAAAAATAATGATAGAGCTTTATAAAATTTCATTTTTTATTAATATATGTAGAACTTTTTGCATGAGTGGTCGTGATTAAAAAAAAAACTTCACGTCTATAAGAAATTTGGTGTTATACATCTATATTTTAAAATAAAATAATTTTTTAGGGGTTATATAAAAAAATAATGAAGGAAAATTATTTAGAATGGTTATACAAATATATATATGTATATATGCTCGCTCTTCCTTAAAAGAGAACTACAATTTACAATTTTTAGCATCCATAAAATATGGATTTTTACGATATTATCCTTATTTTTTAAAGGACCTGTCTTATTATCTATTTTATTCTTAATTTATATTTCTCTAAATCTGAACTATTGAATAAACTATAAATTTAATAATTCAAATTTTAAAATATTAAAATAAATGATATGATGGAGGGTTAGATTAATTCCTTCCAAATAAATGACGAAACCGAATAATTTCTTATAAAATAGGTGCAAGCGTACACTAGTATTTATTTAAAAGTAATAAAATATGCACTCGTATCCACCTCAAACTTTTTATATGTGCACTTATGTGGGCTCATTTATTCATAAAATGAGGACTTGCACATACTTCTCTTTTATTTTCATTAGGAAAAATATAAAGAAATAGAATAAAAAGAATATAAAAAATTAATATTTGAAAAAGTAATTAATTAAAAAAATCGTAACATAAAATAATTGATGCAACAAGTAAAAAAAAAATAGAAATAATTCCAACATCTCCTCCATCTTTTACCCGTTACATTCTTTTTTCCCACTAAACTGTCTCTCTCTTTTTACATTGTGTTTGGATCAGTAGAAAGCGAATAAAACCAATGGAAGAGTAGAAAGTTTGTGTTTAGTAATTTAGAGTAAATATAAAAACCTAAGGAAATGTTTCCATTTATGAAGCCACCATGTTTCTCTCCGATTTTGATGAGAAAATTGTGAAAATAAATGGATACACTTTTAAGTTACAAAAACACCCTTATTATTTAAGTTTGCTAAAGGAAATTAAGGGTAATATAGTTTATTAAATCACTTATTTCCTTTCATTTCCTTCATAAATATCCAAACACAAAATATAAATAATATTTCTTTTCTACTCATTTCCATTCTTTTCCTTTCTCTTGATTTCTACCCATTTTTATCCATTTCATCCCTTCCAAAATTTGCCAAACACAATGTTGATTTTTTTCTAATTTTCCCTTCATTCTTTTTTTCTTTCAGTTTCTTTTTGGCCTCATTCCCTTTGGATCATTTCCTCTCCATTCCACTTGCTCTCTCTACCGAGGATAGCTTCCAGCAATCATAGTTTTTGTCATGTCTTCTCTACCATAACTGCAATCACCACGGTCTCGATATGGTTTGCCCTTTTCGCCATTCAAGCCAATCTTAAATGGGTAAGATGCTTTTACGACTTATGTTCATTGTTTGAATTAGAATTAAGGTTTCTTAGTCAAAATTATGAATTTATCATTTTTAGCTATTAAGAGAGCTCAATAGGGTTATGTGCTTTATCAATCAGGGTTTCTTATTCATTCGCTCTTTCCCACTGTCAGCATTAAACACGTAAATTTTGGTTAAAGTTACTGGTATTAGAATCTACATATGTGAACACATTATGGTAATGGAAATGTATATGAGAATCAAAATCTATGTATTTGCGCCAAAATATTTATGTATGTACTATAATTTTGTGCCGTGACTTCGTACAAAGTTGCCTATATGTAACTTAATGCAAGTAATTTCCCTATGCATAACCACTTATCCTATTTATTTAGGCTGATGGAGGCTTATTAAGCTAGCCCCAAATAAGCAAGAAAGCAATGACTTGGGTTGACAATGATTGGTTGCGCCTCACTTACATAACAGAACTAAGACTTGTTAAGGGATTGACGTCGCTGATGGAGGAAGGTGAAGTGAAATCGCTTGAAACTCCTTTTTCCCCTATCTCATTGATGTGTTAGGATTTGTTCTAGTAGTGTTCCCGGTTGAGCATCTTTATCATGGTTACTTAGTGATGTAACTAAGTGAGTCATAACAGGGTTTTCAATCCATCTGACTTAATAAAAACTTTACAGGGCATTTTCTAATAGGGTTTTGGAAAATATTTAAAAATTCTATAGAGTTTCAAGATAAGTTTTGGATTTTAAAAAAAACCTGTTGGAAAACCTACTACTTGGTAAGAAATAATTAAAGTATTATATATTATAAGAAATAAAAACTATCAGTTAGAAAACTAGCAAGTTCTTAGAAAACTAGCAAGTTCTTAGATTTCATGCTTTTGATTAAGTATGAATATAATATCATTATATTTAATTATAGTAAATCTAATATAATAAAGTAAAAATATTAATCTTTTTAGATTCACACTATTGTGGAGATGCCACTATATTTTGATATACAAATATCAAATTTGCTTTGTCATCAATTCTTTTATTAATAACTTGTTTATTTATTTTTATTTTTTATTTTTTGTTAGCAAGAAAGTATTTTTCCTCCTCATTGTAGAGTGAAACTATGTGAATGATAATTATAAAGATATTTATATTATAATATCTACCATTATTTTGTTTACATAGTATAAAAGCATTTCTTTTTTCTTGATAGGAAAGTAATGGAATTTAATCAAGCAATCATTTTAGAAGTTTTCTTTACTTATAATAAGAATGAGAAGCTTATTGTTTTTTGAAATAAATTCTAGGCAATTTTTGGCTTAACATTCCATTGTTGATTCGTAATACTATTTTATATTTATAGATTTTTAGTGTTTTCCTTTTCCTAATCTTTACATTTTATACCTATTTAATTTGTGTAATTAAATTTACACAACTTACCATTAAGGAGAAAAAAAGAAGAAGAGGAAAATGAGTTTTGGATTCAAGAACTAGGTTTCTTAACGCTTATTGGGCCATTTCAAGTAACATTCACAAAACCTAATAGGATTTTAAGAAGGTTTTGGGACACCCTACAAGTAATGGAACGAGATTGTCAAACTCGTCCTAAACTTGACCCCTTTGCATCCCTATGGTTACTTCTAATTGGACTAGAGGTATTAAATGGTGGTTAAATCATCATTACCAATAGTTAATGATAGTAAATATAGGGGAAAATGGTGAATGACCTCCCTTAGATTGCTTTGATAATTATTGGTCTAGAGTCATTGGTTATACCCATTTAAAATTGGGTTTTGAAAGTAATATAATGGGCCAACGAGCTTAGAAAAGGTCCTCTTGAGTAAGGTTTGCATCCTGGAGTCCATAAGGAATCCTAGTAACTATTGGAAAAAGATAAGAATTGGATGGATCGATTGTAATAAGTCACATTCTAAGCACATTAATGCAAAAGTATTTAGAAATTATTTGGTTTATATCACCTAAGGCCTCATTTGTTTTAAGGAAAATAACATGCTAGAGGAAAATATTTTCTCTTTAAAAGTATTTTCATGAAAATAATATTTTCATGTATTTAGATAGTTTTGTAAGAATATATTGAAAAGTTTTTTTGGTATTTGACTAATAAATACTGTATAACTTATAACCATACCAAAATATATTAATATTTGTATGTTACTGTAAATATAATATGTCAAATATTTTATTTAAAAGCAAAAGTATAAATATAAATGAATTTTTTAATATATATTATTATAACCTCTTTAATTGATTTTGATAATATTTTGATAGGTCTATAGTTATTTTACATAGTGTTGATAGGACTTTTTAGATATGGGTCCCTTAGGCTTGTTCAAATCTAATATGCCTCACCATTTAGAGCCTGGCACCCTGGGCTCAAGCCTTAGGCTCAAGTTAATTGAGTTTAAGAGACTCTTTAATGGCTCAAGCCTTAGGCTTAATAATCACCTTCGACATATGTGGAATACGTTGGACACTACAAGCTCACTCTTCCATACCTACGGTAGAGGATTTTGCCCATTAACTGTCCTTTAATTGTCGACATCACTCCATTATAATATATTAGGTCACCACTTAACGATAAAGACTAGTTAACACTTTGCGCACTAAAGCTTACCTATTGCTCTCAAGTATCCTTTATTTTCCAAAACACTATATTGATTTAAGTATTGAAGTAGTCACATCAGACAACACCTTGGCGTCATCTCACAGTGTTTTATTTTGCAGGCTTACCCAACATGCAGGGATTAATTTCTACCGGCAAATCTATTAAGACGACATTTAGCATCGCTTATAAGAAACTGAATTCCTCCATGAAAAACCTCAAACATACTAAACATATTCTCCAAACCTAATTCTCAAGCATCATATCTCATTACGACGAACAAGAGAATCACTAATTGGTGAATAACCAACTCGTAGAGAATCAGCTCTTCCTAAGGGAAATATTGGAGGAGCACTTGAAGCGCTTGAAATGCCTGGTTGAGGAATTTGTTGCTCAAAATAGGCTACTTTGCGCTCACCTTGAAGAAGCCAAGAGGCACAACGCACAATCTCATCGCCCCAAAGCCTCTAATGCACATGGACTCTACAAATATGTATATATATGTATGTATGTATGTATGTATACATATACATAAATCCATTGCACTTAAACCAAAACATAAATCATACTAGCGTGATTATCCCAATTAATGTTTATAAGATAAAATCAATCGGTAATAGTGCACTAAACCCTTTAGTTTAGGACAATTTAATTGAGTTACAAGTAGTGATACTAGTAAAAGGGAAAGAGACGTCAAATATTCAACCTATGGAACTTAAGAGAATCTACTACCGGTTAGCTTCGCCAAACAGAACTGTTATGGAGCTATAATACAAAGAAATTCATGCATTTTCCATCAAAATTAACAAAAAAAATCTAAATATAAATTAGATAAAAAATATTACCAAAATTCCATGGCCATATAACATAATTATTTGTATTAGTATTATATCTTCAAAAAATGATACTAGTACAATATTTATGTTGCATCTAATGCATTTGCACTTATGTTGCATGTAACTGTACTTATAATGCATCTAGATATGATATAGTTAGGATATACAAATATTAATATCACAGTATAAATAGTAATATTATATTTTTAAAATATGATATAATAACGATATTTTGGTAATTTTTTATATATTTTGTAATTGTGCATTTTTTTTAAAGTTTGTAGACATGCATTGCACTCCTATGATCCATAAAAAGATGTATTCATTTTCTTTCATGTGTGCAAGCTCAAATTTATTAGTAGAAAAGCTAATGCGTTGGACTAATAAACTTATGTTTGCTGCCAAAGCCATTATAATCTAGTGTCATAAATATTGATTTCTCAAGATGAACTATATTCCCCCTTGCCCTAACCTTCTCACCAAAAAGAAAAAAAAAAAAGTTGTAATATATAAGGTTTGGAATGGATACATTGTTAAAAGTATATAAGGTTTTGGTGGAATTTTTTGATAAGGCTAATACTTAATAGCAAATCAAACCCACAAAATCTTACATAATATTTATTATTTTGTTTTACATGTATAAATATATATGCTTAAGTTCATAGTATTATTTATTTATACGTTCTAGTAACAATATTTCCTTTTTACTTGATTTGAGAATCACTAAAATATGAATTCTCAAGTATTTTAGTAAAATTGTAATACTTCAGTGAATGGGCCTAAAAAAATTTACATGTTTTCTATTTAAAAAACCTTATAGATTTGAGATGAGTTTTGGGATACCTAACTAGATATTGAGATAGGTTCATATTTCATAAAACCTAACTCAAACTTGTCCCTATTGCATCCCTAACATTTGTTAACAATGTACATAATCTATTACGAAACTAACAAAATAAATAAATGCAGACACATATAATGATTAAGTCTCATAATGTGTCAACTTGCAATTTGTTGGAGCTTATATGGTTGTCAAGCCTCGAAATGGCGAAGTCATAATAATCTCATTATACAAATCATTCTAAAATAGAAACTGGCTTTATAGTCGTTATCTTAGACCTAATTTATATAAAGTGTTTACAACTAATCCTTTTTGAAGTAAATAATTTATAAATTAAATATATTATTTACTTATAAAATTAAGCAAAATACATACTTATATTAAAATAATATGAGTATATTTACAAGATTTAGCAACCTAGTTACAATCTACTTGACTAATTTGTAAAATAATACTAAAAGATTTAAAATAAATCTAACTAGAGAGTGTACTTAGTCTTCAATTTACATCCTCACTGCCTAATATTCCGCAGTTGCTAGTTTCAAGGTAAATGTAATATGCTTCTTAACTAGCATTTGCAACAAATGTTTATAGGGATATAAGTAACTACAGCTCAGTAAATTGAAATAGAGACTTAAAACTATACAGCAAACACAAACAGGGTTATCAATCAAATTATTAAGTGCAATGAATGTTCAAACAAATATCATTGCACGACGTTGTCCAGCCCATCATAAGATTATAGAAATTGCACTTGCTTTAATCCGGGTTAAGAAGTTTTTGTCAATTAAATAGCTTACGACCAAAATCAAAGTTATGCAATGGAGACACTAGTCCTCCCACGACTACCTTCGAACCATTAACTTTACCTTTGCCGTGACCTCTTCACTTGTCACTTTGTTCAACTAAGGATGAAGAAGAGACCAATTATACTATCCAACACTATCTCTTTCGAAGGGGTTAATATTTGGCTAAAGAATAATAATTTTCCCCTATTGGGTTGCTATGCAAGTCCAGTTTAAATTTATGAGTCAAATATTCAGTTCAATTCGGTTTAAGGTGTTCAATCACTTCAAACAAATCACACAAACAAGTCCAAAGCAACAAATAGGTAATCATATCAACAGCTCAGAACAAGTACATGCACATAACCAATTATCTAACAAGAACAATCCAATATAATTTCAAGCCTTCAAGTACTACTAATGTAATACTTTAAAATATAGTAATGTATTAATCCCAACTTACCTGGACTCTTCGCTTGCTTACTCGAAGTGAAACTTGTACTGGCCATCGCTAGAAATCCCTATAATACAATTATTGTTTCAGTTTTCCACATAACTGTTATAGATTGATTTTATTCTATAATGCTTATTGCTATCTTTGGTTTAGGGTTTAATATACCCAATTATCTAAGTTTTTGAATATTTTACAATTACTCTTGATTTAGCTAAGTTCTGGTTCAGTTTCTGTATCAATTTCTAAATTAGATTCTAATTCAGTTTTTAAGTACAATTTTATACGCAAACTTTAGAAACTCGTTTCAACCCATAATGTGAAATTAATCACATTATTTTCAGGTATCCTAGATATTGTTTTTGATCTCTAACCAATGTTTTAGTCCATACGGTATATTTTAATTCTAATTTAAATACCGAATTTACTTTCATTATGAGAAAATCTTACATCTTTCATATAATTACCTTAATTTAAGTTTCCTACCAAATTTATTATATATTCCTATTATTATTACAATACCAATTTTTAATATAATATTTTCCTACTTATTAATTTCTTATACGTACATATTACACATTATCATTTAATATGGTCATAATATACACATATAATATTTCTATCACTTTAAATGTCATGTCCCTACATCAACTAACATCTCAAAATATCTAAATTTATCCTAAATCACAATTTACACCTAATTATCCTAAATTACAAAATTAACTTAAAATTTACCATTTTTACCAATTATATATTTACTACATAATACCCTAATAATTACATCTAACACCCTAAATGCTACAAATATTACACTTCATTAGATTTAAACATCCTAAAACATATTATTATGCACTAAATCAATAATTATCTATTTAATTACCTAATTAACCCAAAATTACTTATTTTATGCATCATTTTAAGGCATAAAAATTATTTAAAATTATTTAAAATTAATTTTTGAAAAAGGGATTCATAGCACTGTTCTGTAACCCCTAAATAGTTTATACAAAAATTTTGGGCTCAAAACTATACTCTTAAGGTTATTTATTTCTAACCCAAACAAAACTCGAGTTTATACTGTTTCTTAAGGACAGTATATTTTTAGGTACATATTGCTCAAAATAAAATTTTTTCCTAAATATACATGCTAAAATATCACATAATAACAAGTTTCATAATTTTTCAAATATTTTTTATATTTTTAAAAATTTAAGTGAAATCGGGGAGAAATTAGAACTTACCGGAGTTGATTGCTCTGGCCATTAAGGCCTTGTCGGCTAACCTAAGCACTGCCACCACCATGTGGTGGTGGTGACCTTCTACTCTTAGGTGCTCGTTGGGTGTGGGTTCCCTTCTAAGACCCTAATTGTATAGATTTTTGTAATTTTTTTTAAAACCTTAATTTTCTCTTTATTTTCAACTTTCTAATTTTATACAATTCTAAACATCCCAAATGAGCTTCTAGACAATTTTGGGTATTTATAGAGGTCTCAGGGATTTTTTGTGCATTAAATTGATATGGCATTGGCTTTGTTTCTTCTTTTTCTCACTTTCTATTTGTTGTAATTTAATTAATTGTTTTTATTTCTTCAATTTCAGATTGCTACGCCCCACTTCTGGACATTTCCTTATTTTTTTATAATTTTTTTAATTTTTCCTTAATTATTCATGAATTTTCTTTAATTATTTAACCTTATTTTAGCATATTTCATATATTTTAAGTAATTATGCGTATTTTCACCTACATATAAATATATATATGGTACAAATAAATACCTTTAAATATAATTTAAGTTATTTTATGATTTTTAATGTACATATAATTTATTTCTAGTTATTCGTTAGTTGTCGGAATGCATTTTATACATTTTCGATAAATAAATGCATTCCGACAACTAACGAATAATATACTTAAAATTTGAAAGTTTTATATTCTCTTATTTTATTACTTATTTTCTTAAATTTGAACTTATAGGATCACTTTTATTAATATTTCTAACTTCGTCGTAAAATTTAGGATTTAATCGAATAATTTACTCAATTACTTTAAATTCTAGAAACCGAACTCTAAATAGTTGATTGTGAGGCTTATAAGGGTCAGCTACATCTTAAGATAGGTATTATGTGTTAGAGGGATAGGTTCTGATTCAAAATTTAGAACCTCCAATTCTTGAGCAAAGTATGCAATATAACCTTATATCTACTCTTATGACCTACTTGAAACTCGTACCATGTATATTACACATTCTATTATAAGGTATCTATAATTTCTCAATGGATGTAGATTATTATATGTACCTATGAGTAAGATATATCTAGTAAATATTATTATTTTTAATAAGTATAAAGAAAATCCAACTAAGTTGGTTTTACTTATAACTCAATATTTTAAACCAGAATTTAGTAAAACAACTAAACACAAATTGGATCTTTTATTCATGCCACACTTGATTTTTGTAATGTATTTTATTATTGTTTTATTTTTTATTGAAATTTATTATATCTATATTGTTTATATCTGAATATCATGACTTCAATGAATGAATTAAAAGGAAAATTCTATTAGTTGTATAAGATACTTTTGATCCTACAAATTGTTCTCAAGATGATCTAAGTACAATGAGATTCATTGGCTTCTAAGGAGGGAGGTGGGCTAGCTTTGCAGAGTCTATATAAAAGTAATGTCGACTGGCTCAACATAGGTTAAAAAAGGAATGGACTAACCCAACATGGATGCGATCCCCATCCAGTCGCATAAGGGCATGAGGAAATTGTATAGGCTAGCCCAATAGGCCTACCTTATAGTTGAATCATGACCATGTAACAATGTTTATTACTTTTGTCACTTCGCTAAAACTAGGGCTATCGTATTATCATGTTATATCTAATATCTGTACTAAATGGATTCGTAATAGAAAAACATCAACTCATGATATTGTAAGCCCTAAAGCCAAGTCAAGTAACCGTAGGATTGAATTTAGAACTCAAGGTTTAGGGCGATTGGTTAAAGGATCCGATCAAACCCAAATTATAAACTATTGAGAGGAATATTAATAAAAATGATCCCGTAAACTTAAATTTAAGGAAATAAGTAGTAAAATAGGAGACTATAAAATTTTCAAATTTTAAGCATAATAATTGCTAATTACCGAAAATGCAAAAAGTGCAATCTAATAACTATTAAATTACTAAAGATAGATTATATGTATACAAAAAATTTTAGAATGACCAAAATAATAATTAAGAATATTCACGTGTACCCCACATGTATTTACGTATAGATAAAAATACACGTAATTACCTAAATTGGCCAAAAACTAAGTAAATAATTAAGGAAAATTATAAATTAATTATAAAAAAATCAGAAAAAAATCAGAGGAACCTAAATGAATCAAGATCAGGTCGTGGCAAGTCTTGGCATGTCCAAATCTGCAAAAGAAAAATTAGCCAATAAAAATTAGACAACCTAAAAGCCAAAAATCAAGGAAAATGGGCAAGGTCTTATCAAATTAATGCATATTAATTACAACAAATGTCTATAAATAGGGGAAAAATTTTCAGAAGTCATTTGGTTAGTTTAGCATTTGGGAAAAATAGGAACACTGAAAAAATCGAGAGAAAATCCAGAAAATAAAAAAAAGGGAAAACTGTGCAGATTGAGTAAGTAAGCTAAACCCACCACTCACCACCACCTAGGACCGAGCCGCCACCACCAAGCCACTCTAGCCCCACCGCCTAGGCCGGCTGACACCCTTGGACCGGGTTTGGACGGCCAAAAAGCTTTGGACTGGTTAATCTCTTAAATGTCCCGATTTTGAATAATTTTGTAAAATTAGTTATTTTGCCCAGAAAATTATGAAACTTGTTATTCTGAGGTTTTATTGTATGTAGATTTAGGAAAAAATATTGATTTAGTTTAATTACATCTTCAATTATAGGGTTCTTAACAAATTACTCAAAACCGAGCATCATTAGAACCGAAAATAAATAGGCTTAAGAGTGTAGTTTGGAGCTCAATTTTTTTTTTTGTAGGATACTCATATGATGTAGAACAGTGCTATGAAGCCATTTTTTTAAAATTAATTTTTGAAATTTTTAAGTTAATTTTTAGCCCTAAAATGATGGAAAAATTGGGTGATTTGGGATTAATTAGGTGATTAAAATGTTAAGTACTGATTTAGATCTTAATTAGATGTTTAGGAATGTTAATCTCTGAAGTGAAACCCTAAGCCTAGCCTTTGGGGTATTAAGTATGGTTAATTTGGGAAATTAGATAATTAATATAAGAATTTAGTAATTTATGAAATTGTAAATTAACAAATCTAAATAAATAGAGTTATTTAGATAATATTATAATAGAAATCAGCAAAATAATAAATCTGAAAATAACATTAATTTTAAGCAAAAGTCTCAAAATGTAAGATTTTCACACATAGGGAATAAATCTGATACCGCAATTAGGGTTAGCGTGTATTGAATAGTTTAGAATACCAAATTACGACCCAATAGGATATTTGGACACTCGAGCTTATTGTGATTAATTTCACATTAGGATTCGAGCATAATTAAGGCTTAGAAATCAAAGTTTAAAATCTTATTTAGGATTTAAACACCGAAATAGAGTACAACAAATCATTAGGACGTAATAGGCATATATGGAAAAAAATGAATTAAAATATAACTTAGAATATGAAACTGTAAATTTTAAGTACTAAAAAGACCTATTTGTATTATAGGACATCCCGAGACAGAATCAGCTTGCGATTAAGGGATCGAGCGATCGAGCAAATCCAAGTAAGTTGGGTTATTGCTTATTGCAATAGAGTACTAGTTTTATAGTAATCGGAGAATTAGGCTTGTATATGCTTGTGATTGTAAGTAGTTTACACATGTGTTTGATGTATCTGAATTCGTGTTGAATTTGTATTGTGAGTGATTTTGTGACTCATTGAATTGGTATGAAATTGTTTGAACACCCTAAACGGAATTTAATATTAGTCGACCCAAATAATTAATAATGTCATGCATTGCAACCCATTAGGGGATCATAGGATTCTCTAACCAAATATCGACCCCTTCGAAAGGGATAGCGCATGATTTCAAAATGGTCCCTTATTCATCCTTAGTCGAACTAAGTGACAGGAGGGGAAGTCGCAGCGAGGGTGAAGTCAATGGTTCGAAAGTAGTCGCGGGAGGAGCGAGGTCTCCATTGCACAAGCCTAGGTTTGGTTGTGAGCTGCTGCATAACATGGAGACTCCTCAACCTAGATTGGAGCAGGTGAAATTTCTCTGATTTCACAACGGACCGGACTACGTTGTGCGATGACACTTAATTGTTGTATTGCATGAAAATAATTATTTGATAACTTGTGCTTGTATGCATTCATGAGTCTCCAATTCAACTTACTGAGCTGTAGTTACTCATACCTTATAGATCCTTTTGCAGGTTCTGATTTCTGAACATTTCAAGTACTATGCCGCCCTACAACTACCCAGATGTTAGTCCATTGGAAGCCAGGGGTGTGAGGATCAAGTACTTAGTATAATGTGTAACTAGAGTGACCATGTAATTAGGGATGAAAGACTGATAGTTATTATGTAATCTAGTGAACTGCTGTGTTTATGTAAAACTTCCTGGGAAGTTCTGTGGACTTATATATATAATATTGTACATGTTATTAGAAATTTGCACAATTTATCATAATTGTAGTTTAATTGTTAATCGGACTGTTTACTTCAAAGCGAGGAGTCGTCGACGCCTTGTGTAGGTCATGTCTATGGTAGGCACTGTACCGAAGTCGCAGAGTCGCAACGATATAACCTATTTATTAATCTTATCTAAGAACCTTAAACAGTAATTTGTCCCATTTAATAAACATATAACTTATTTGGTTGGACTCGTTTATTGACTAAAAAGTTGCAAATAAATCTATAAATTATTTATAAATATAAATGGAAAAACGGTGATAATAATATTTAAGTTCTACAAATACTAATGACATTGAATCTTGACATTTAATGTCAACTTATAATCTAAACAAATTTTTTTACTAAAATAAGGCCTTACCAAATGTAAGAAATCCTAAAATTCAAGTTACATTAACATCACTAAATTAAGCGAAATTATGGCATGAATGGATATTATACTATCAATATTGATTTCCAAATTCACCATATTCTCTATCAGATCTTCAAGGTATATTGTTAAAGAATCTATATATAAAAGAGAATCGTATCAATAAGAATTATTATGTTGAAATTTTTTAGAAATAATTTAGTTTAGTACCTTTTTTCTCCATTTAATCAATCATTTGTACATAAAAGAACTTTTACAATTTATAGCTTTAATGAGTTGTGATATTAATCAAGAATTTGACTTACACTACTAAATCTAAATTTTTAAGTTATCATAGATGTTAATATACTTAAAATATCACATGTCATTTGTTACTTTCCCATTTACAATCTTACATGGGAAAGTAAGTAACATGAACTAAGTGTTGTACTTAACTTTAGGGGGCTTTCCTGCTTATCAGGCTAATCTTTTGGGTTGGGCTAACCCCTTGAACTTGAGTCATAACATTTGGTATTCTCATTAAAAGGCTAACCTCATGAAAGAGGCGACTTGAAAAAGAAGCGACATAAGAGAGGGCTACCTGAAAAAAGAACAATTTAAGAGAGAGCTACTTGGGAAAGAGTTACCTAATAAAGTAGAGCGTAAGCCACCTAGAGTAAAAGCTACCCAAAATAATTAGCCTAAAGCGAAAGCTATTTAGAGTGATCGGTTTAGAATAGGCCAACGTGGGCATTGGCTTTCACAAGGGGATGGAAATATTACAGTCTCACGTGGAAAAAGTAACATGAATTCAGTGTTGCATTTAAGTCTAAGAAGCTCTCCTACCTATCAAGCTAGTCTTTTAGGTTGAGCTCTTGATATGAGACAAATGCTTTTATCAAATTCTAATATAACGGAGATGATTTCGAGTCGATATCTTAAAGACCTTGAGAACTAATACTAGTCTTAGCCCTACTATCTAACAAGAAAATTGTGATGAGTTAGGTAAATTAAAAATACTAAAATTAACAAACTAATCTAATTATAAGACTTGACCGAGCAATTGAAGAAGCAATAAAATTAAGAATGACTTCAAGAAGGCAAATAATATATTTAAGAATTATTTCTCCTAATGTTTAACATGTGATCACTTAAAATATATCTAATTTCATCTATTATTCTTGATTTGAGAGATTCGTAATCAAAGTTAACACCTTTCTCAACATATTAACCCTAACCCTAAATTATTTATCGAAATCTCTTTACTTAGTAATATAATTTAGAATTGCATTAATGTACAATAAGTTCCTACGTAAAAATAACAACTTTTCAGAAGAATCATATATCTTATCTTTAAGTACACATGTATCTCTCTTCAATTACGTTAAGATCTCATTACCTATGTGATTTCTCAATTATCATGCCTAATATCATAAATTGATACTTTAGAAATATCAATTAACAATAAAAACAAATAATTGAATCAAGAAAAATAGAAACTTTATTGAAAATTATCAATAAATCTAATAGTCACATAAAAATTTAGATTCCACAATCCTAAATATAAGAATCTTAAGTTATCATGACGAAATTAGAAGAAAAATGCAGTAAATTAAAAAGTAAAACATGAAAAAACCCCTTTTATTGATAAAAAATCTCTTCAATCTTAAAGTTGGTTGATACCTTCGCCTTTTTCTCCTTCTTCTCTTTAAGTCTCTTCTACTTTAAATGTAAAAAGTGATGTCCAAAACTCTTACAAGTCTTATATAATATATTAGGATTTTTTTTTTTTTTGGTCACCAAATACAGTCTGAGATATAGTTGTGTCTCCAGGTCGTGTAACTCATTGACTTTAGGTGCAAAAATCATCTTGGGTGGGCCACAGTCTAGGGATATGGTTGTGTCCCCAGTTTGTATAACTTTCTAACAAAAATTCACCTCTTTCTCCTATTGTAAGGACATGGTCTAGGGATACGGTTGTGTCTTAGGTTGTATAACTTCAAAACTTCATAACTTATTCATTTAAATTCTAAATTAAGTGAAACTTAATTCTTTTTCTTTGTTTTTAATTTGAGGGCGTATTCAAACCTTCAAATCAAAATTTTACTTAATGAAGTATCAATTTATTTAAAAACAACCAAAAATATAAAAGAAAATAATACAAAATCACCATGTAAAGTGTATTTAAAATAAGAGTTATCAACTTTCCTCTTAAGCTTGGATCATAACATCATTCTTACAACTTGAGGATATTAGAAACGATTGGTTTTCAATAACTCATAACATCCAATTTAACCATTTTATGCCACTTCTTATCTAATTATAGTCCTAATTCATATTTGGTGGCACCCTTAAGGATTTACACGCTTTTAAAATATTTAAATTCTTAAGCAAGGTAAAAAAATTTATAAGTATCATATGAAATGAAATTTACTTCAATAATTAAGGCTATTTTTTATGAATACCATTATATATACATTCCTTCCATTCCATTAATATAGGAATGGATTTATGATTACGTCCTTTATTCTATTCCATTACATTTCATTCTATTTACATCACATTTGGCACGTAGAAATAAACTAAAATGGAATTGCAATTCCAAGTTTAATTCCCTATCCCCATATTTGGAAGTATATTTAGAAGGCGTAATCGCAATTTCATAAAATTGGTGATTCTAGCTTCAATGAGGAATTCGATTCTATCTTTGAGAAGTTCGAGTCGCAATTTCATTCCCATTCAATAATTAGGATTAATTAAAATTACTTATTTAACTTTCAAATAAATTATAAAATGTACTTAATATCATTCTATTCCATTCAATTCCGTAGACATTTCCAAATATAGAAAAAGATTTCTCGTTAAAACTATTCCTTATTTCATTTCAGTCCATTCCATTACAACCTAAACTATTCCTTATACTAAATGCAACATTAAAACTATTCCTTTATACTAAACTTAACATAAAATTAGCTAATTCATAAAAATGTATACAAAAAAATCTAAAACTCAAGCCAAGAATAGCTTCATTGATATTAACACATAATGTCAATAGATTAATAATGAGTAAATATAAATAAAATTCTAATACTTAAATATAAAATGGTAAAAAATTACCAACTATATTAGTATGAATTTAAGTCCCATTAAATTTTAGTTACTACTAATCTAAATGTGTGAAATATTAATCCTATTGAATCTTTTCTCTATGGCAAATCCACCTACTTTCAATTTTTCTTTTGCCAATAATTTCACTTACGTAACAACCCATAAGCTCATTCCTCTAACCGTTCATTCAGTCATGTAATAATAATAGTAATACGAGGAACCCCATCTTTAACTAGAATAGTGAAATCATAACCTTAGTATCGAGCTTGATTTTCCGGTTTCTTATATTTTAATTTCATTTCCCATTTTCTAATTAATACTTAACCATAATTTATTTAATATTAATCATCAATTAAAGAAATTGAGAAATTTGGTTTTTTGTTTAGAAATTTTTTTTCGAGTTGCCACTCGATCGAAGTAGGGAAAAAGAAAAGATATCGTAATTAATTAGGTGAATTAACTACGGTTTAGCTACTGCTCTTCAATTTTAATTTAATACAAACCAGATGAATCCGAATCTGGGGGTTAACCTGTTATGCCCCGAAGCGGCAAAGTCGTAACAACCCCGCCGTGTAAACCATCCTAAAATAGAAGTTGGCCTTACAATCGCTATCTTAGACTTGATCTACACATCGCGACCACGACTAACCCGCTTTGAAGTAAACAGTTTGTAATTTAAATAAATCATTTATCTAAGAAAGTGAGAAAATATATATATACGTTATAATTCAGTTATTGCAATTAAAGTTTACAATATTTCTCTGTAATATATGTCCTAAAATAAAAACTTAAACCTTAAAAATATGTGTTTATTCTTCAATGTTTTTCCTCACTCTCCAGGATCCAGCAGTTGTTAGCTTCAGAGTATTTGTTTGCCGCTTCTTAGTCAGCACCTGCACGACGTCTATAGGGATGTGAGCAACTACAACTCAGTAAGTTAGGTTGGGGGACTTAAAACTATACCACAAACACAACAGGGTTATCAATCAACTTATTAGGTGCAATACATGTTTAAGCAAATGCCATCGCACGACGTTATCCGACTCATCGTGAGATTAGAGAAATTACGCCTGCTCTAATTCAGGTTGAGGAGTTGCCATTAATGCAACAGCTCATGACCAAACCCAGGCTTGTACAATGGAGACCTCGCTCCTCTCATAACTACCTTTGAACCATTGACTTCACCTTCGCCGCGACCTCCTCTCCTATCACTTAGTTCGACTGAGGATGAAGATGGGACCAATTGCAATCCTGCGCTATCCTTTTCGAAGAGGTCGGTATTTGGTGGGAGAGTCCTGAGTTCCACTAATGGGTTGCCATGTAGGTCCGATTATGATTATAGGTCGTATATTTGATTAGGTCCAGTTTAGGATGATCAATCATTTCATACAAACCATACAATACAAGCCAGAACAACAAACAGAATCATAGCATTACTCATAATCAAGCACATGCACATATCCAACTATCTAACAAGCACAATCAAGCATAATCTTAAGCCTCCAAAATACAACATCGTATTAATCCTAACTTACCTCGACTCCTCGCTTACTTACTCGAGCTCCGACTTGCTCAGGCCATCGCCAATCATCCCTATAACGCTTATTGTTATGTGTTATTTAGGGTTTAATATGCCTGATTATCTAGGTCTTAAGTCTTTTACAATTATTTTAGATTTGGGGTTTGGTTCAGGTTTGGTTTCCGCATTGATTTCTAAATTAGGTTCTAGTTCGATTTCTAGGTATTGTTTTATACTCGAATCGTAGAAATTCGTTTTAACCCATAATGTGAAATTAATCACATTACTTCCCGATCTCCTAAATATTATCATTACCCCTAGTCAGTATTTTATTTCACCCAGTACACTTAAATCCATATTAGTGTACTGAATTCACTCCTAACGTGAGAAATTTTTCATATAATTACATAAATGCAAGTTTCCTATCAGATTTGTTGTATATTTTTATTCTTATCATAATATCAATTTTTATTCTAATATTTTCTATTTATTATATTTCTAATAATTATGTATTATGTATTATTACCTATTATGTACATAATACACATATAATATTTTTATTACTCTAATTACCATCTCCCAACATCAATTATCATTTCAAAATGTCTAAATTCATCCTAAATCAGATTTTATACCTAATACCCTAATTTACAAAATTAACTTAAAATGTACTATGTTTCCATATTACTTATTTATTATATAATTAACCTAATAATTACATCTAACACTTTAAATGCTACAAGTATCATACTCCATTAGATTTCAACATCCTAAAACACATACTTATTGACTAAATCAATAATTAACCATTTAATTACTTAATTAACCTTAAATTACCCATTTTATGCCTCATTTTAGGGCCTAAAAATTATCTAAAATTTTCAAAAATTAATTTTTGAAAACGGGCTTTATAGCACTATTCTATATCATCTAAGTAATCTACACAAAAATTTTGGGTTCAAAACTACACTCCTAAGGTCATTTATTTCTAAACTGAAACATGCTTGGTTTTGCACGATTTGTTAAGGACCCTATATTACAAGACATATTTTAATCAAAATAATATTTTTCCTAAAAACTACATACAAAAATATTTCAGGATAACAAAATTCATAATTTTCTAATGACATTTACTATTTTTACAAAATTACACAAAATCGAGCTGGAAATCGAACTTATCGATTTTGTTGGCTCCGGCCACCGTTGGTGGCCAAGGGAGTATTGGCCCACGTGGGTGCTGCCACCATTGTGTGGTGGTGGTGGCCGTCCACTCCCAGCTGTAAGCCTCAAAACTAGCGATTCGAGGTTTCGATCAGTTGAAAGACTTGATCGAACCTAAATTATAAAGTAAATGTAGAAATATTAGTAAAAATGACCCCGTAAACTTGAATTTAAAAAAATAAGTAATAAAATAGGAGACTATAAAATTTTCAAATTTTAAGCATAATAAGTACTAATTACCGAAAAGGCGAAAAGTGTAATCTAATAACTAATAAATTACTAGAGATAGATTATATGTATACTAAAAATTTTAGAATGACCAAAATAATAATTAGGAATGTTCACATGTATCCCACATGTATTTATGTGTAGATAAAAATACGCGAAATTACCTTAATTGGCCAAAAATTAAGTAAATAATTAAAGAAAATTATAAATTAATCATGGAAAAATCAGAAAAAAAAAATCAGAAGAGGATAGAACGATCCAAATCTGGTCGTAGCAAGTCAAGATCTTCAAAATAAAAATTAATCAATTAGAATTAGACAGCACAAAAACCAAAAATCAAGAAAATTAGGCAAAGTCATGTCTAATTAATACATATTAATTACCAAAATCGTCTATAAATAGGGAAAAATTTTCCAGAACTCATTTGGGCAGTGAGGAATAAGAAAAAAAATAAAGAGACTAAAAAATGTAAGAGAAAATCCAAAAAAAAAAGGAAGAAAATTGTGCAGTTAGGGCCACAAAGGATAACCCAGACTCGATGGGCAATTGGGAGTGGACGGCCACCACCACCACATGGTGGTGGCAACGCCCAGGCCGACCGGCAAGGTCACAGCGGCCAGAGGTGGCTAGAGATACTCAGACTAGTTAGTCCCTCATTTGCTCCGATTTTGAATAATTTCGTAAAATTAGTTATTTTGCCCAGAAAATTATGAAACTTATTATTCTGAGGTTTTATTGTATGTAGATTTAGGGAAAAATAGTGATTTAGTTTAATCACGTCTGAAAATATAGGGTTCTTAACAAATTGATCAAAACCGAGCATGATTAGAACGAGAAATAAATAGGCTTAGGAGTGTAGTTTAGAGCTCAATTTTTTTTTCTATACAATGCTTATGTGATATAGAACAGTGCTATGAAGCCATTTTTAATTTTTGAAATTTTTAAGTTAATTTTTAGCCCTAAAATGATGGAAAAATTGGGTAATTTTGGGTTAATTAGGTGATTAAGATACTAATTACTGATTTAGATAGTAATTAGATGTTTAGGGATATTAATCTCTGATGTGGAAACCTAATCCTAGCCTTTGAAGTATTAAGTACAGTTAATTTAGGAAATTAGGTAGTTATTATAAGGAATTAGTAATATGTGGAGTTGAAAATTAATAAATATAAAACATTAGGGTTATTTAAATAATATTAGAATAAAAATCAGAATAATACTAAATCTGAATTAAGATTTAATTTTAGGTAATTGTATAAAAATGTAAGATTTTCTCACATCGAGGATAAATCTGATACCCCAATTAGGAATAACGTGTACCGAATAGTTTATAATATTGAATTAAAACCCAATAGGATATTTGAATACTGGAGTTTAATGTGATTAATTTCACATTAGGATTCGAGTATATTTAGGACTTAGAAATCGAACTAGAACCTAATTTAGAAATCGATGCAGAAACCGAACTCGAACCTAACTCTAAACCTTAAATAATAGTAAAAAACTTAATAGATAATTAGGTATATTGAACCCTAAATAAAACATAACAATAAGCGTTATAGGAGAAAATGAACCTATAATCATTATATGAAAACTGAAACCACGTTTGTGTTATAGGGATGATCGGCGATGACTTGAGCAAATCGGATCTCAAATGAGTGAGCGAGGAGTCGAGGTAAGTTGGGATTAATACGATGCTGTATTTTGGAGGCTTAAGATTATGTTTGGTTGTGCTTATTAGATAGTTGGATGTGTGCATGTGCTTGATAATGAGTGATACTATGATTTTGTCTATTGTCCTGGCTTGTATTGTATAGTTTGTATGAAATGATTGATTACCCTAAACTGGACCTAATCAAATATACGACCTATAATCATAATCCGACCTACATGGCAACCTATTAGGGGAACTTAGGACTCTCCGGCCAAATACCGATCCCTTCGAAAAGGATAGCGCAGGATTGCAATTGGTCCCTTCTTCATCCTCAGTAGAATTAAGTGACAGGAAAGGAGGTTGCGGCGATGGTAAAGAAAATGGTTCGAAGGTAGTCGCGGGAGGAGCAAGATCTCCATTGCACAAGCCTGGGTTTAGTCATGAGCTGCTTTGCATTAATGGCAACTCCTCAACCCGGATTAGAGCGGGCGCAATTTCTCTAATCTCACAACAGGCCGTACAACGTCGTGCAATGGCATTTGCTTGCACATGCATTACACCTAATAAGTTGATTGAAAACCTTGTTGTGTTTATGGTATAGTTTTAAGTCCTCCATCCTTACTTACTGAGCTGTGGTTGCTCACATCCTTATAGACGTCGTGTAGGTGTTGGCTAAGAAGCGGCAAACAATTACTTTGAAACTAGCAATTGCTAGATCCTAGAGAGTGAGGAAAATTATTTGAAGAACGAACATATATTTTTAAGGTCTAAGTTTTTATTTTAGAATTATTTTTCATTTCTGACTAATGTAATAACTAGGAAATATATTACGGAGAAATATTGTAAATGATATTTGTACTAACTAAATTATAGTGTATATATATAATTTCTCACTTTCTTAGGTAAATGATTTATTTAAATTACAAACTGTTTACTTCAAAACGAGTTAGTCGTGGACGCCTTGTGTAGATCAGGTCTAAGATAGCGATTGTAAGGCTAACTTCAATCTTAGGATGGTTTACACGGCGGGGCTGTCACGACTCTGCCACTTCGGGGCATGACACTAGCTGCTCGTCGAGTCTGGGTTCTCCTTACAAGCCCCAACTACACAGTTTTACTTTTCTTTTTTGTTCTTTAGTTTTTCCCTTAAATTTTCAAGTCTCTCTATTTTTTTCAAATCCCTAACTGTCCAAAGAAGTTCTCTGAAATTTTTTCCTATTTATAGACATTTAGGGAAATTATTATGTATTAAATTGGACAAGACATTGTCCAAATTCCTTAATTTTTAGCTTTTGAGTTGCCCTAATTTAATTGGCTGATTTTTTTCTATTTTTTCCCAGCTGGATCATTCCTTATTTTTCCTTAATTAATTATGAATTTTCTTTAAGTATTTAGTATTATTTTAGCACATTATGAGTATTTTAAGTAATTACGCGTATTTTTATATACATGTAAATTCATATTTAGTACAAATAAATATTCCTAAATATTATTTAGGTCATTTTATGATTTTTAGTATACATATAATTTATCTCTAACGATTCGTTAATTATCGGAATGTATTTTACGCATTTTTAATAAATAATGAGTTATATACTTAAAATTTAAAATTTTTATATTCTTTTATTTTATTGCTTATTTTCTTAAATTCAAACGTACGGGATTATTTTACTAATATTTCTAGCTTTACTTTATAATTTAGGTTCGATCGGGTCGATCGGGTCTTTCAACCGATCGAAACCTTGAATAGCTTGGGCTTACATAACCTATTAAACTTAAATGGATATTACTATCTATTTTCTGAAATTAGGATTATTTTTCAAATCACCTTTTTTTTTAGTTCTTTAAGAAAAGAAAAAAGAAAGAGAAAAAAAAAAGAAACAAAAAGAAGAAAAGAACTTAAGTTCTACATATTTTATCGTCGCCCCAAAAATACTTACGTACTCGCTAGTTAGGATCAGATGATTGTAGTTCTTTCTAAAAATCTTTAATATGTTGATTGATTTTAATTTCGAAAACTAACCGAGTTTATGTTGTCAATCAATTTAATCTATTCAAAAAAATTCTAAAGAGGATCCTAATTCTTGAACTATTTTATTTAAAAAAAAATCTCTAAAATTCCTATTTTTTCGAAAATGGTTTTTTATTAATTCTTATTTTTAAAAAATAATTTCTTAAAAGAGAAATTCTAAAAAAAACTTAATACTAAAAAATACTTAAGCTCATGCATATATATATATATATATATATATCTATTTATATACTATACTATAAACATAACTAAATTACTAATGAAATAAGAAAATATATAAATAAATAAATAATCTAAACTGGAAAAGAAATCTAACTTGAATTTGGTCTCCAACGTACGGTGAAGGACATTGGCGTTGAGTAACTGTTTGGATTTGTTGGCGACCAACATTGGATTGTAATCAACGTCGTGGGGATGCTGGTGTCAGCTATTGCTGCAGCGGGCCGATTGATGAGTGTCTTTGGCGAGCAGTGGCTGAGCGTGGAGTGGACGGCGTGTTACTGCGCAGCTGCAAGTTCTGGTGGAGTGTTCAATGAGTCTTGGGGCTGTAGTTGCATGGACAGTAGTGATCGTGGTCAGCTAGCAGTGCTGCAAATCGGGGGACTACGGTATTGGAGATGGAGTGTCGAGGCTTGGTTCAGTCACTGGTTGGTGCTATTGCTCAAGTGGTAGGTGTATGTTGATTGTGAATCAGGTGCTGGCTGGAGTTCGGCATGAGTGTAGTGTTTGGATGCTGTTGACCAGGGCGTGAGAGTGAGGCTTGTTTGGAAGAGGATACAGTGGCTTTGTTGTTTAACGTTGCAGTTGTATGCTGGAGTCAGTTAGTCGGCATGCTTGGCCGTGCGAAGGCTGAAACTGTTCGCGTCTTGCTTAGTTGATGGGGGCTGATTATGGAGTGGACAGTTGCTAGCCATAGGGGGCTGTTTGGACAGCTGTCGCGGATGTGTTGATGGTCAAACTTCAAGCGTTTGCGGCTAGGAGAAGGACACTGCTGTCAATGAAGTTGTGTTGTCGTATAATGCTGGGCGCCACTGATTGTGCACATGGATTGATCAAGCGTGGGTGCTTAGACTGTTTGGCGACAAGCATGTTGTGTTTGGAATCGTTGTTTGTGAATCAAGCATGTGCCATTGTGTGTGGTTCTATTGTGCTTTTTGGAGTTAGTGTGAAATTTGATTAATTTCATACGATGAATGGACGAAGAATCTTTTTTTCTCCTTTTGGGCGTGCTGTGTGTATATGTAAATAATTTTCCCCGCTTTGATTCATATTTATAAACTTCAAAACGAATCTTTCTTATCAAATCGAATCTCTCAAATATGAATCTTACAAATTTTTGTCATATTAGATTAAAAAGATTCGTTGAGATTTAAGATTAGATTTTAAAAAAAGAAATCGCAATAGAATAATAATAAAAAAAAAACACATGTATACTTGATGAGATTCAAACTTATGACTTCAAGCTAATTCCAATCTAATACTCTAATACTTATTTGTTTAGGCGTTAGCTTATACCTTGACTTTTAATACAATTAAATTGTATTTAAACCGCGCGAATCTCTAAAATTATTTAATCCGAGCTTAAACTAAACTAATTAACTCTAAAATAATTTACTTTCTAAAAATTCTAAAATAATTTTTCCTTTTCTAATTTTTTTGTATTTTCATCATATTTTCAATTTTTTCATTTTATTTATTATTTATTTTGTTTTGAATTAGTACCCTATAAAAATATAAAAAATTAGGTATCTATACCTAGAACTATATGGTACTAACAGCTAAGTTTCTGGTTTCTTTGTGTAACAGTACATCACAACTTTAGGACGGCGTAGGCATTACATTAGAAGGCTACAATTAGAAGCAAACATCGTGGCTGATTTTCTAAACGTGAAAGCGGTAAATAGTGGGCCAGAAACCACCGTGGAGACCACATCCCTTGAAGTAGTGATGAAACAAATGAGTTTTACGTATCCTTTAGTTACTCTTAACTTTATGATACTAGCTCAAACATTTTGGATTCAGTTTGCTTTGCGTAATTGGTTATATAACTGGATAAAAGAGATTTTAAAGTTCCGAATAAAATCTCAAAAATTTTAATAATATATTTAATGATACAAAAATCTATTTCACATAATATAAAATAAATAAATCTTTGAACCTCCAAAAATAATCTCACACCAAAATTTTCATATTATAATATTAAATTTTATTATAATTTGTATTATAAATAATTAGATTTTTAATTTTTCTAAAAATTTTTGAATTACAAAAATTTGTGTTCAATTACGGTGCACACTAAACATAATACAATAAAGTTGTATTGGTTTAAACTCCTAGCACTGTCCAATTTTCCCTATTTTGTCTAATTTTAATAACTAAATGTTACCTTAAACTTAACCATTGCCTACAAAAGAATTCCTTCAGTTTAAATTTATACAAAAATCGAAACCATATTTTGATTAAAAAAAAAAACAAAAGTGAACAGGAAAATCATGTAATCATGGAGTTGTAACTTAATCTTTAAGCTCAACGAATAATGCACCGATCTTCTCAAACTTTTATACCAAACACTAGTTTAATTCAAAGATTTATTTTTCAAAACAAAATAAAGATAAAATTAGCTTAGAATGAGCTTGGTTGAGTTCAAAGTTTAAAATTTTAAGTTTAAGTTTTGAATTTTTAAATCAAATTTGAGTTGGAGTTTGACAATATATCATTTCTACTCAACTAATACCTCCATGTAAAACATGAAACAAGATTACACAAAGCTAAAAAGAGTGTTATCAATGAAGATAAAAAAGAAAAGAAAAGAAAAATCATAAGGAGTAAGAATAGGTTTATAGTAGTAAAATTTTAGTTATGATCTAAAA
This sequence comes from Lumnitzera racemosa, assembly GCA_024138005.1. NCBI lineage: Eukaryota > Viridiplantae > Streptophyta > Magnoliopsida > Myrtales > Combretaceae > Lumnitzera > Lumnitzera racemosa. The sequence goes on from JAMXBC010000011.1 coordinate 87,522,129, forward strand.
AATTTAGAAATAAGGGGGTGATAAAAGTCTAAAACTTCTCGTTTTGTCTCAAATAACATAGATATATACGAATGGGTGAAAATTAATTAAAGGTTGGAGAGAAACATATACCATAATATAATGCAAGTCTTCAGCATATTAACAAAAAAAAAAAAAAAATGACGTTCATACGTTCTTTCATGTAAATAAAGTATAGTCATAATAAAATTGCCACTATTCTCCACCAACAAAATCGCAATTCCTTTATTTTATTCTTCAAAAGTTATAGAGCACAAATTCTAGAGTCGAATGAGCTGTTTCAGGTTAATAGTTCCGGGTTGATTTTGATCATGTTGAAGGGACAGAAGATGTATAGATACGCAAAGGTACTCCATTCCGACTTTGTGCTGCTTTGATAGGTATAAGGACATTGTTTTAGCGTTTTTGTGTATACCATAATTGAAAAAAGATTGGTGTATTGAGTGATTTTTTAAAAGAGCATAAGGCAAAAATTTGTGTCCTTTTTTTTTTTCTTTGTTTTTTCCTTATTCATCTAGTGAATATAGAGCTAGAGGTTACTTAGGGCTTTTGACGGTCCAATCACTAAAAAATTATCATACAATGTAGTTATTTTTTAATAAATCATGTACCTTTGTTGTCAAAATGATGAAATTGTCGATACTAAAAATGAGGTCGTAAACAATTTTCACGAAAGGGTACTATTTTACTGTAAATAGAGATTGATTTACTATATTATAAAATTTTTCTACTAGCTAGCACTCTGTTTGAAGAGTTGCAATAAATTTTTAGTATTTTGTGGGACTTAAAAGAAATTCCAAAATCGAATGTTATGTAAAATATGAAACATAATTACACAAAGCCAAAAAGGGTGTCATGAATGAAGATAAAAGAAATAATAAGTAAGAATAGGTTTATATTAGTAGCATTTTAGTTATAATCTAAAAAAATTAAAAATAATAAGGTGATAAAATCTAAAACTTCTTGTTTCGTCTCAAATGACATAGATATATATACCAATGATGAAAGTTGATTAAAGGTTGAAGAGAAATAGCCTTTTCCAAGGTGCTGCTTCGAAAGGTATAGAGTGCCTGAACCCTAGAAACATAGGTCAACCACCTTAGAATACAGAAACTTATAGCATCTGCTAATTTATGATGTCATGTGACTTTATAAATTTCCCTATCATTTTCTTTTTTTTTTTTTTTTTCCGACAGGATCGCAACGAATTATACCTAGTTTCATGCTATGAAACATTTGGATAGCTATGAGTAGACTTGCTTAACGGGTTAGAATGGTTTTGAATTATCAGTTCATAAAATGGTTTATCGTTGAATAACCATCAATTTGTGTAGAGGCAGTTTCAAGCCATTTCAATTGGCCCAACAATTTAAAGATAAATTCTCAATTCTTAAATCAAATCTTTTTTCTTTTTAATTTTATTATCTATATTAATAATTTGTAATTTTTTAATTAATTTTAATAATTTTTAATTTTTTATTAATTTTTGAGTTGATTTTCTTCGAAATAATTAGTTTTAATATTGCATATACAATTAACTAATATTCTCAATTAAAATTTTACGTTATTTCAAAATAATAAGTTTGTTCCGTATGAAATTAATATTAAAATAATGAGTAATATCAAGCAAAATAAGAGAAGCAGCAACACATAAAATAATTTTCCTTAATAGTGGAATTATACAATACATTAGAGAAATAAAATATAACACCACTACTAATTGTAAATCATTGTAGAAAAATAAAATTCTTTATCTTTTTTTCTTTGAATTTTTTTTAAAAGGAGACAAAAATTTTTTTGCCTTTATTAAAAAAAAGGATTGAACTATTGATTTAATGGTGAAACGACCCACTAGTTAAGTAGGCTTAAATGGTCGAATTGCTTAAGTACTTGAAACTCGGTGATTCAAACTTGTCTTATATCAAGTCAATTCACGATTTGAAATCGGCCTATGAACAAATTTATCTTGGAGTAGCGGATTGGGAAATTGAAGTCAGAAATATCGATACATAAAAGTATTTTGATAGAGTTTATATACCAACAATAAAATTAAAGGTTAAAACCTCTCAAGTAAAATGAAGCAGCCCGACATAGCCCAATTATCCATCGGGTCCCGAACAAACGCGGTGGACCCGGCAAAATATGGCACGGCATCTAAAAGTATTTAGCAAACCAATTTGAACAACACTCTTATTTAAAAAATTTTCGTTTTTAACTCTATATCGTACTGTATAATCGCAAGTTTCACGTTAAAATAGTTTTGATAACGGGATAATTTTATTAAATACTAAACTTAAAGCACCTCTCTATCGGTCCATTTTTCTAATTTATTGCAAACGGTTAAGGTAATACTCAATCCATTTACCCACTTTCTAACCCATGCATATTCCATATAAATGGCTTATGCATTTTTTTTTTTTTTTCCTGCGCATATCATAGGTGAGTGGACTGCTACTATAAATCGAGTGAATTATAAACCATCTATTTGAAATATTTAGATGTGTAAGGCATGTGTAAACTAATGACAAATCCGACTAATTTAAAGGTTCTATACATATAATTTATATAAACTGAGTCCATATAAGAATAACTTAAAATTGACCAACTAGACAAAGACAACCAGAGGCTGATTCCTTGATAATGTTGTCAAAGCCGGTCAAGGTTGTTGAACAAAATATATGAGAGAGTGAAAGATTAAATGATAGATTTAAGTTCAACTGTAGTTTAATTAAGGTCGAATTAAGGTTAAACTGGATTGATTATATGACCAATCAAAATAAACCAAATTAAACTACAAGGATCAACCTAAATATTACAGTAATATTCCTTGACATTTTATCCTGTGGTATGATACGAGAAATCTCTTCCTTTACCAGAATAATGCAACCAAACCCATACCCCTACTGATCCATACGGTACTAACAGCTAAGTCTCTGGTGAATTACCGTAAAATTATGGGCATTAGCATAACATTAAAAGACTAGAATTAGAAGCAGCCATCCTAGCTGATTCTTTGATGTGAAAATTAACCAAAAATGGGCCACAAACCAGAACTCCTATTGCCCAAGACTGGTGGAGACCACATCCCTTGAAGTAGTGGTCTCATAAAGGAGTTTTAGACTTATCCATCACCTACATAAAGGGTTTAAATTTTATATTCTAGAACTTCTTATTAAATTAAAAATAAAAATATTATATATATAAAAAAAAATCTTCTCAAACCTTTAGAACTGGGAAACTATTTTAATTAGGAAAAGAAAAAGATATCTTTTATTAATAAAGTGACCATAAATAAGCTTAATAAAGTCATATTAAAGTTGAGTTAGAGTTTAAAATTCTTCCACTATTTAATACCCATAGAGACTACTACAAATAATAAAAGAAATTATAAAGAACATGAAGAGATAATTATATTTATAGGCATATCTTAGTCATAATAAAAAATATTTAGAAGATAAGAGGGTAATGGAGTCTAAAATACCCATTCTTCTAGATAAATATAGATAGATAAAACTTATATTTAACTTGAAGTTATACTAAAACTACATATACCTATTATTCATGTGCCTCGATATCCAAAAAAAAAAAAAGAAAAAGAAAAAGTATCTCCATATCCGTTTCCTATAAAAGTGTAGTTATTTATTTATTTTTTTTCCTTCGAAAATTATATAATATAGAGTAAAAATTATTTTAAATTTCTTTAAGTCAATAATCATATTATAATTTTGGAAAAGGAAAAAAATGTATTTAATTCATATCATTCCGAGATCAACGATCGTATGACTAAGCTAGAATGGCCTCGGAAAAGAGCGTTTTAGGTTATTGGGAAAAAATTAAAAAAAAAAAGGAAGAGAAAATGTTTTAGGTTGACAATATAGGAGGAGGAAAACAAAATTGAATAACAGGGAAAAAGCAATAAAGAAAGAAAATAATAGGGGGTGGGTCCATAATGGAAGCAACAAGAGAAGCTTTTGAAGGTACAAAAACCATAACTACGTTAATAATAAAAGTGGCAGTGAAGTATGGCAAAGTGGTCACAAGATCCATGGCGGGTCTTTCTTTTGAAAAAGAAAGTTGTAGTTGTTAGTGTTTGATGCCCACTAAAAACCTGTATGAAAACCCACGTCCCCTATTTACATCCCTAATCGACCCCCTATCTTCTCTACTGCATTACACATCTTCTACAAATAACTAACTATACCACACACACAATGATTGATACTTTTTTTGTTTTTTTTTTTTGTAAAACCTTAACCAAAACAAGGTAATCCTCACACCCTTTTGAAAGTTCTTTCCGTTGGTGTCTTGTTGTTTTTCTCTTTTCCGAAAACGATGAAGTGGGGTAGGAGGAAGAAGAATTCTTTGCCTTCATCTCCTAGGCCTTCTTTACTATCATCATGGATTTTGAAGTTTAAGAAGATGGGAGGAAGCAATAATCAGAACGATAAATACGTGAAAGGAAACACGAAAAGGAGTACGAATCCACCAGCGGCCTCTAGGATGGTGAGTTATTCACATGGCAATAGCAATGGTTTGAAGGGCGGCGTATTATTAAACGGAGGAAGGAGTGATAGATATGATGGTTATGATGGTGGTGATGATGTGAGTGCTTTCTGGAGACTGTCGTTTAAGGAAGAAGGGAGCAGCATAGACGGTGTGCCCGGTCGGGGTGTTTTAAGGCCTGTTTGGTATGATTCGGATGAGGAGGAACCCGACGCCCCACCTTCGAGTTGCAAGAGCTGCAGTTTGAGGGTTGAGGAAGGGGAAAGGGTTCAGAATTTCGACGAGATGGTTTCGGGTATAAGGGGAAGAAGACAAGAAGTGCTTCCGGATTGTGTTGGAGGATATGGATCGAACGAACAGGTTTTATTGAAGATGGAGAAGGATTTATCGAAGTTGGAGTTGGAAACAGGTGCTGAAATCGAGGGAGAGAGGATCAGTGCGATGGATTCTAATCCTAGGAAAGATGTTCATGTTGTGGATAAGGATTCGAGTTTAAATGCAAGCAAGTTGAGAGAAGATCCGTCGTTTTCACCTCTAGATTTGAGAAAAACTAGAGGTGGTAGTCTCAAGATTCATGAGAAACAGAGAAAGTCTCTTTATGTACGAAGGGAAATACCGAAAAGAAAGCTTAACCAAAGCAACGACAGAGTAAAGGTTTATTCCCCTAGAACCGCGACCCGCGTCGAGACACGCGAGTTACAAGCACCAGAAGATAGGAGGAAAGCCAAATCGAAGATGAAGAAGAAGAAGAAGAAGAAGATGATGATGATGATGAAACAGAAAAGGATTGCTGAAGAAAGAAATGGTTTAGAGAAGTTTGCTGTTGTGAAGTGCTCGTTCGATCCAGCACGGGATTTCAGAGAGTCGATGATGGAGATGATCGTGGAAAGAAGGATCGGTCGACCGGATGAGCTCGAAGAACTCTTGGCATGCTACTTGACATTGAATTCTGACGTTTACCATGATCTTATCATCAAGGTGTTTAGACAGGTGTGGTTTGAATTGAATCAAACCTGGTTTGAAAATAACTCTGCCGAATCACATGGAGACAAATTGTTACTATTGTCGTCACGAAACGACTAGTTTTAGTCACTGCAAATTGGTAGCTTGCAATGTAAATAATCCTCGTTGGTTTTTCTTCTTCTTTTCTTTTTTTTCTTTCTTTCTTATTTTTGCGCCTCTTAGGCCTACTTAGAACAAATTTCCACGTTCTTCTTTTATAAAATTATTGTTAATGGAGCTTTTGCTACACTATTAAGAACTTGATCCGACAAATGGTATCGAAACCAAGATCACAATCTTAGTAATGTTAAGAGTATTAGTTATTAAAATTATAAGTCAAAAATATGAAATTTTATAATATTTTTTAGTTAAAATAAATATAAAATTATTTTTATATAAATTTTTTATTAAATTTATGAACTTTAATATATAATTTTATCAATTTTACATATTTAAATAAATAATAAAATTACAATTTCCACCGACATACACCAAATATCTTACGTTCTAGCAACTTAAGGCATGTGTACACGTACGGCTGCCCAAATTACCTGATTTTGATGTTGCATTGCAAGACAATTATTAAGGAATCGGTCCCCTGTACTGTAACATAATGCACAAAAATAATTTTAGGTGTTCTAGCTAGGAGGCTGCTGGCCCTCGAATTCGGTGTTTCACGTTTGTAGACAAGGATACTAGGGATGTAGCTTCTGCAGCTCCCGAACAAGAACTATTGGTGCTGCGGCCATCTACTACTGCCTGCCCCCAGATGAGTAATTTCTTTGATCATCTCTAGCAGAATTGGCAAGATGTACCATGTAGGCGTATGGGTATGGAATTGTGATTAAAAGCTGCGTCACTCGTGAACGTTTATCATTTCTAAACATATAAAAAAATTTTAGCCATAAACATGAAATTAATTCATCGGTCACGAGCATTAAATTAAATATTATGTATCGGCAATTGATGGCTAGTTATTTATGAGTTTCGGTCCAAAACATGAATATTTCCTCTTCGTGGTCGTCAATTTTGTGCGCTATCCCTAAGTTTAACGAACAGTTGCTAAGCATTGGACAGAAGTTTACTGAAGAGGATGATGCAGAAAGTAGTTGTAGTCTGTCTAACTAACTTTTTTTTTTCTTTTTTTTTTTTGTCTTCCAAGTAAGAGAATGTCTAGCTAGTCCTAAATTAGAGCCAACATCTATGCTATTTTACAACACGTACAATTCCAATCGTAACAATTGATTCGTGCCATACAATATAAACTTATTTAGACTTTGAATATGTTAAACATTCTTTTAACAATATTCATAAAATAAGTTCTATTCATATTTTTCTTAAATAATTATATATATATATATTATCAATTACCATATTATAACATTAACAGCGAGGAAAATCGAATCTAATTTATTTTCTTAAAAGACTAACGTTCAAGTCACTAAATTATAATGCCTTGACTATAATTTTAGCCATTTATCATCCTGCAGCTTTGGGTTTGGTTTGATGGTGGGGCAATTGATGTGGTTCAAAAATATGCAATAACATAAAAGGTTTTTCTTTATCGGCCAAGATTACAAATATAATACATATACTTACTAAACAACATAAGCACCAATAATTTCATAAGTTATCTTAAAACCAAACGTTATCTCATGTTGTAATTTTTCTTAAGGCTATAAATGCGAGTTGTTCATAAGTCACTAGAGTTCGGCTCACTTTATACTCGACTTTACTCGAACTCAGTTAATGAACAAGTTAAGATTGAGTTGAAAATAAAGTTTAAACTGCAAATTTAGGCTTATGAGTAAATTCATTTACATTGTTAGCAAATTGATTAATAAGCCAACTTGTAAGAAAATTTGTTTATATTGTTAATAAACTAGCTCATAGGTAGATTTGTTTATATTTTTAACAAATAGGCTCTCGAATAAACCAGTAAATAAACTCATGATTAGGTTCATTAATAGGCTCTCGAGCTTATATTATAATGTAATGATTTTTATTGTTAGTTATGTTAATTATATTTTAATGGTTGTTATTTTATTCCATAGTGTATGTTTTTCTAATTCATATATTTTTAATTTTATATATTTTAATAATCTTCTAATTATGTTAATTTTCTACTTATATATCCTTGCGTAATGGTTTTACCATATTATTTATGTTTATAGTTTTTTTGATAACGCATAAATCAAAGTTCCACGTAACATACACATATTATGAAATGGATAAATAAGAGTCATCGAAAATGATTAATTATAAAATGAAAAATATATATTTTAATTGGTATATTTGTTTCAATATTTCATGTGAGAGAAACAGTTACAATTGACTTATCTATAATTATAATGTTATGTTATTGAGTCAGTTGCATTGTGCTTCTATATACTTCATAGGAACATTAGGTATAGATTCCAATATGGAAAATGCGAGGATATAAATATAAAATTAGTATAAATTTAAGTTCGAACTCATTTAGGCTCGTTTATGTAAATAAACTCAAGTTCGAGCACAAGCTTAAGCTCGTTAATCTAGATAAACTTAAGATAAAGGCTCGTTTAGATAAATAAGCTTAAATTCAAACTCATTTAAATATACAAGTTCAAGTTTGTTTATAGACTCATTTACTTATATAAGCTCGAGTTCGTTTGCAAGCGTTACGAACCTCCCAAAATGAGCCATTCCCAAGAAGTTCCTAAAACTCAAGACTAAAGTCCAAGTCTTCTAAAAACTTTTAGAAAATAAAAAGCTCCAAAAGGTTCTAGAGAAGTTTAGAATCTTGTATAGTAGTAGGTAAGGTAGGTGAATGTGGTAGTTAGGAGTCAATTATAACCGTTAGATCGAATTGATCTTAACCATTAAATTGTGAAGGCTTTCTGTATATATAGGGATGTTTCCCTTAGATGTAAGACATAAGTTATTTGAGTGAAAACAACATTTCTTTAGAATTTTTCTCTTTACTTTCTCTCTCTAAACTTTGTGAGTGTGTTACGGGCTGATTTAGCATTTCCTAGTGAGGTTAGGAACACTAAATACCGTACGAGATCGAGTAACGGAATTCGCCTGCGACATAGGCTCATTTAGATATATGAGTTTAACACATTTCGAGCTTGAGCCTTAGAATTCTTAAGGAAATTGAGATCGAGCCTTTAATTTTGAGATTCAATAAAAGTTTTACTCCATTCAAACTTGATAATTTTTAAATGAGTAGAGTTTAACCCTTTAAAATCTCGATTTAAACTCGTTTCATTTATAGCCTTAATTTTTAATAAAGCGTTTACAATAGTCTAACAAATATAATATTCGATTATCCTTATGGTACTCAACCATTAGTAATAATAATAATCGGTACTTTTAAGTGTTGAGCAGTGGGAGGATATACAACTAGCAGTTAATGGCCGAAAATGATGGTTTATCGCACAGAAAAATATAAATGCAAAAGTAATCGACACGTGGGTGGGCTCGAACTTGAACCAAAAACTAACGATGATAAACAAATAAAAAGCAAACAGCCAGTTAGCCTAGGCCCAAGCCGGAAATTTCGGGGCCCAAAATTGAAGATTCAACAATCGGAGATTTCGGGCCCGAAACTAAGGACCCAACAGGCAGCGAATCCACTAACGAGTAACGAGCGACTAAACTTGTAAGGAAGTAGAATTGTAGAATATTTTCACATTTCTCTACTATTGAAAGCTAGGTCTCCTATATAGTCTAATCATTCTGTTACTTTAATTAAATGAACAAATTATTCAAATTTCTATGGACACTACTTTCGTAACTGTCCAATACTTCCACCAGCATGTCTTGTTCCCGCTTTCCATCCCACCATTTTCAATAACTGTTCATCTCTTAAATTGCATTCCCGCTTTTCGTAAATTATATTTAAAGTTTTGTCAGCTCAACTAGGATCTGCATTAGATTTTATCATCGATGTTTATGTATTTTTATTCTTTTTTATATTTATTTATATTTATATAAAATGTTTCCTTTCATACAATTATTGCATTAGCTCTTTTGGTAATTGTCATTGTTCTTATCTTCTAAAGCATCACTAATATTGTTTTTGGCGTTTTCCAATTTTGAGATAGGATATTTTCTCATTTAATCCATATCCTTTCTTCGTACAATATTTTTTTTGTTTTTTTGTTTTTTCCAATCTGTATGGTTTTGTGCAATCAACGTACATTAATTAAATATTAAACGATATAGCATCGCATTAAAATTTTTTGAAAATGCTAAATATTTGAGTAAATAAATTATCATTAAAATTATCTAAAAAAAGGAATTTGACTTTTTATATGATAGTTATTAATTATATGGGTGTAACGTCCTGTGACACTACATAGGTATTACAACCCACCACAAATCCTGCTAAACGAAATTATGTTAAGGTTTCTTAATCCACAATGCTTAACTTTATATTAAACATTACCGCAATTATAAGAATAATCATCCAGGAGTGGAAAACATCCTCCACTCTAAAACATCATAATCCAAAGATGTAAACTAACACAATAATTCAAGGAATTTACTAACTCATAATCATAAATATCCTAAGGTAGAATGAAGAGTAGTTAATCTCCTCAAAACAACGCAAATCCACTAAACATAGTAAGAAATAGTCTATATCCTCAATAAAAATATGTCTCTCTTGAACATGACATAACATCACCAAAATATGGATCACCAAAACTCTAGTTGTCATAGAAATATAAATATTCAACACCCCCCTCTTCGTGAATGTCATCCACATATGGCTCATCATAAATAATGTACTCATTAGTACATATATAGTTGTTCATGACCTTACATATAATCAGCGGCTACTCTTCTAGGGATCTGCCACTACGAGTTTTTAGAGCGAATGGGTCAACCATATCCAGCAAGCAAGATCAATTATGTCAATTATAAGTTAGTCCAATTTTCATACTAAAACCTAGTAAGCGCAAGCAAATAAGTAAGCACCACATACTTAAGTCCTTAATGAGTAAACAATTTGGCAAGGGAACGCTAGAGTATGGGAGTCCAAAAACATGACCTAAGGATAATATAATTACCCTAGTTTCTTATCTCTCGATCATGCTTCTCAAACGAAGTCTTCAACCCATTAAATTACAGCTCTTAAGCCAAGTAAGAAATTGCTTGAAATCATTTTTTAAACTTCAGCTTTTAGGTTAAAGATTAAATCCTATAGATGTGGAATGATTAGACAACGAGTTAGTAGAGCAAGATTTTGTTTGAAAACCAACTTAGAAAGCAAAAGAGCCGAAGTAGGACATGGCATCCAAATGCTATAGAGAATGGCGTCTAAATGTTAAGTTTCTGCAACTTATAGTGGCTTAGTGTCCAAACGCCTTATTTCTATTATGTGATTTTGCAGAATAGAACACTTCAAAACCAAAAATTCTTTCACCTAATCCTTGTCTAAAGCTCATATACTTCCAAACCTAGACTAATGTATGCTACCCCAATGATTAGCAACACTAAATTCTAACTAAATCCTCAATTTCAATATCAACTATTAGATCTCTGATGTAAGAGTTAAGACTAAGAGTTGAGTCCAATAACTTACTTGCAAATCAATGAACACTTGGTGAAGTCTAATTAGTAGAGCTCTAAATCACCAATAATTGCATGTAACTTCTAACTTTGTATTAAAAACTTATTCAAATTTAAGCGCAACTCTTCTATAATCATATTTTTAGCTATAAATCAAGCTCAACTTAAGGATTCTTCCATGAAACTCACCTTAAATGCTCAAAATGGCTGCTAGACACAATAACTATGAATCTTCTTTTGAAAATACCTAAGAGTAAGTCGAAAACTACAAGAAACATGAATATTTATTGTGCTATGAACCTTAATACAAATTTCTTAAGCTAAATCTCTAAGTGTTTTAGATTATAAGTGGCAAAAACCAAGATTGAGTAAAGGAAGTAGATTAAGGTAAGATTTTTAGAAACTTTTAGAAATGCCCAAAATGCCATTTTTTTTTTGGAAAACATTTTCTTGACATATTACAATGGGATTGTAACTTTTTTCGCATTTTAATTTCGCTTGTAATTGTTCTTATACTTATACAGTAGATGTATGATCTACTAGTTAAAAATTAAAACCATTATCTGGCAGAAAATTTATAACCGTGAATAACATGCATTGCCTTAAAAAAAAAAGGAAAAAAGTTAGTAACATCGAATGAATGGATAAGCAAGAAACAATTTCCATTAAGCATAAATAATTGTGGGCCTTTTAACTACCAAAATGTAGGCTGAGAGAGGTTAATGTTGAGGCCTCGAACAGTGCCTAATTATCAACCAAAATGTGGGTTGAGAGGTTGATGTAAGCTAAGGTAATGCATGTTTTTAATCATGTAAACAATTATTAAAACCGTTGTAGTGTTTTTAATAATATAAACAACTACTAAAACTATTGTAGTGTAATAGTATAAATATTGGTTGTTCAATGAGATAAATTATATTTGGATTCCCCTCTCTTTAAGTTGTAATATGTTGTTGGCAATAAAAATAAAAACAAAAAATCATGAACATTGGGTAAAACTACTGAAAATGTGATGTAAGCTATAAATTATGAAAATAAATAATGAATAATCATACGAAGTGGCCATTTGGATAACATGCCATATGAACTATTTGGTATAACATTCCCTTATCAATTTGTATCCCCAAAATCATGCTTAACATTTTGTACTGTTATTTGGTCATAATTATTTATACTTATAACACTAAAAGACATACATTATATTTAGAGTAAATTACAAATACACCTCCTTATATAATTCTTTTATGTTTGAGCTTTGTGTATTTTTTTTTTTAATCTTAGTTAAAGAACTTGAATTTTTTGTCCCTTGTTTAGATTGTTTTTAGATCTCTATCTAATCATCTTGCCCATTAAATATAATAAAAATATATGTAAAATAGGGAATTCATTAAGTATAACAAAATGTTCAAAAACAAAGACAAAACAAAATAAAAAGTAGTACTATTTTTTTTCCCTTAAATTTATGTATTTTAATATCTTTTTCAATTATATAATTCAACCATAAGACGGAAAAATAAGGTTTAATAGCTTATTTTATAAAGATTCAGGGTTCTAAATACTTAATTTTAATATTGTGGGAGATAAGAGCATATAGAGCAAATATAAGTGAGTTAACTTTTAATTAACATCTATAAGATTAGTCTACCTTTCATCCATCGAAAATATCTATATGAACCAAATCCATTGGCCAATATGTGGCCTGTTATACACATTTGGTAGAAATAAATCATTAGTATTGGATAACATATCACATGTTACACGATTTGTTACTAAGATTGATTCGAATGAAATCTGTTTTAGAATTAATATAAGGGAGTCTTTCAAAATTTAACAAAATTGATAGTTTTGGATTTTTGGTTTTAATAATCATTAGGGATTTTGATAAAGTGCAACAACTGAAATTAGAATCAAATAAAGATATAGACGAGCTAATTTAAAGGATATGATGCATACTTTGAATTAATTTTGTTTAATTCTTAACTGAATTGATACATAATTAAGAACTAAGCGGGGTCCCCAATTACTCAATTGATATAATACATAATTAAATAATAAGAAATGTTTGTTTTTAGAGTCTACGGAGATTCGATAGAGTTTAGAGTAAAATTCTTTGGATTTACTGTATCAAAAAGTCTAAGTCTCATTACAAGAAACTTATATGCCTTGGAAACCTTAGCTACCTAAAAGACATAACTATAAAATAACAACCGACTATAACAGCAAGCTGGTAATCCCAAAGACCGAAAATATCCCTAAAACTATGACCTAAAAAAAAAAAAGAAAACAAATTGAAATAACATAAAATAGAACATACTCCTAAAATGAAGAAATAATATAAAATAAAGGAAAAGAAGAAAAATCCTTATATAATAAATTTCTTAATTTTTCTCGATTTACCTTTTTAAGATGTTGTCATGTATAATTTACAATTAAAATTATAAAAAAGATAATGATGTTACGATAATGTCATATGATATTTGAAAAATATATTATTATTAATATATCCAAGTAAATGGGCTTATATATATATAATATTATTGTATTAGGATTTTGTAGACCTAGTTTATAATATTATTGTTCCTATTCCCATATATATATATATATATATACAAATATATATACAGATATGATATAATTTTCCGAAATTTATCTATAATACTGGCAAATTTGAATCGTCCAACTTCAACGAGTCAACGTATTTGAGTCAACACGCAAAAATCCAAATGGAAAAGACGGTGCACAGATGTTGGACGAGACTAGATGAAAGTGATTCTCCATTTCAAAGTTGAAACAGAAAAGATCATATGTCGAAAGCAAGCAGCAGATGCCTCATGGTTGGCAGGCATATCGTGCACCACGCGACCCCACCACACCAACCCTTATGATCATGTAGACTCACCCTAACGTGGTAGTCCCCACCGTATATTATCTATCACACCGATCCACATAGTCCAACCCGATTCAACGGTTCGAATCTAGATTCGTGCCACTAAGTGATACGATATATTAGGAAAAGAAAAAAAAAATTTAATAATACTATTATACTGCTTGTCTAGATAGATAGTGTATAAATAGATGCTACTTAGTTTTAAAAAAATTATTATTTATTTATATTTTTATATATTAAAATTTTATTGATGCATTTATCCATTTATTTAATTAATGTGTTAATACCTATATTGTTTTATGGGGTTATAGGGTGTATATGAAATACAAATATACAGCATATGCGTTGTCCTGATGTAGTATGTAAAGGCAGCATTTAAGAAGAATTTTCCCAAAATTAATGAGGCTTACATGTAGAATTAAGGGATTTAAGTAGGTTATTTCTCATAGGATAACCAACACCCAACAAAGTTAAATTTGATAATTACTCCTAACCTATTGCTTTATAGGTTATGAGATAAGTTTTGGAAAAACTTTGAAAACCTCTTACGTTATGGATCGAGTTTTTGGAAAATTCCATTATTTCATATAGGGCCTATATGGACAAAAACTTCTAACCAACATATGTAATTAATATTAAATGTCGTTGTATTTTTCCAGATTTTAATGAAACGTGTAGAATAATACGTAGTTTATCAGGTTTGAGTTAATATCCTTTATTTTGGTATGCAAATCATTTGGCTTTTTTTTTTTTTTTTTGAAGATTATCCATGTTTTCCATAAAAATATAAACTTAAAAGTATTTTAAAAAAAATTGCATTAATTAACTGAGCCATTTACCACGTGTCATTTCTAAATTCTGCTGGTATGAATCAGGATGAGATTTGGTACGGTCACTCTAATGTTTAAGTTAATAAGTTGTTCTAGAGATTATAAATGTAGGATGGTAAATAAATGGCTCGAGTGTGCAAAGTATCAAGTGGTTTACTGACAATTGGAGAGCGATTAGTCGATAGTGTTACTTCCGTAAGTATTGGAGAGTGGTGTCCGACGTGGGCTGGAAAGATAGGGAGTAGTTATCGACTTAATCTTTTAGCCTTATCTGAAGTCTCGTAGCCATTAGAGACTTCTTACTCTAGGCTTGAGTCGAGACTGACCATGATCCTACTCAAGGTCGAGACGAACTTAAGAGTCAACGTCCAAAAGACCCTACCAAAAATTATGGCTTTCAAGAACCCTATTATTTATAAATCAAGCATTGCTTTGAAAATCCTTAATATGTTCATCTATACATTTATCAATATATTACGAAAGTAAGTTTTATACTTTGAAAATCCTTAGTAAGTGTCAACTTTTTTAAAAATTTTGTCAATTGAATCCTTGTTGCATTTAACTCCTAATGTTACGTTTGATATGCAGAAATGGACTAAAATGAAATTATGATTCCGACTTCTATTCTCTTTTCCTATATTTGGAAGCACATTTAAAAGTTAGAATCATGATTTTATGGAATTAACAATTCTAACTTGAAGAGTAAATTCGATTCTGCCTTATTAAAAGCAAAATCAGCAATTCCATTTCTCCTCCATTTATTACTATTAACCAAATTATTTATTTAACCTTTAATTTAATTCTAACATTTAATATTTAAGAATATTTTTAACACTTATTACTACATATACATTTAATTTCATTTTATTCCAAATATTTCCAAACATAAGAAAGGATTTTCCATTCCACTCCTTATTTCTTTCCATTCCGTTTTAATTGATTCAATTCCATTCTAATTAATTCAATTCAATTCCATTCCAAACCATTTTAGGGTACCAATTGTAACATAAAAGCCTTTACATCGATCTAGTTTTAGATATTCATGCATTTAATTCCTAAAAGGTTTTAGAAAAATACCAATTTAGTCCTAGAAAACTTTTTCTTAAAAGTTAATCTAGTTTTTGGACATTCAATGGTATTACATTTTTTTTTTTTTTTGCGTGCTTTATTTCTTGATTTCCATCATTGTTCTTTAATGAAATGTAAGAATTGTAGTTATTATCTATAGTTTATCGAGAAAAGTATGTTAGTTTTTTTTTATTATTTATTTATTTTGCCACAAGAAAAGTAAGTTAGTTTGAAAGGATAGGTTTTTATGCTCCATTGCAACATTATTTTATCATAACACCATTGAAAAATGGTATTTTTGGCTAGCGACCCCAAACATATCACGTGTCCATTTGCTGTTAAATTATCTTATTTATTTGAAAAAAAAAATAATGAAATTGATGTATTATTCAATCTCAAAACCTTCTCTATCATTCTAATTTTAAAAAAAAAATTCAATACTATTAATATATTATGTATCTAGATGAATAACATATAATGTTAATTGTTAGTGTCGAGTTTTTAGAAAATCAACTATTTATATTTTAAAATCTTATTAATATTTCCAAACTATTTATTCATTCACACAACATATTAATATATTAAAACTTTTCTCCCTATTTTCGGCCTCCAAACTCCGAACAACTCATGCTGCTTCGACTTGAGTGGAAACAAAGGCCTTATTACTAAGCAATAAATGGCAATTCATGCAGAGCATTGCACGTGCATGTGCATGCATCTCACACATTTCCTGTATACTGTTCTGGGGATCTAACAGCATTATTTGCTGTGGGGATGCTGCAATAATTGACTATAATATTGCTTAAATATACAATCAAACACATGAGTAGCAATAACTACATGAAAGGGAAAAAAAAAAACAAAAGGAAAGTAAAAGGAAACCTACATGGCCATAAACTATTTTACGAATTTCCCAAAATCTTGCTCAACTCCTTTTCGTTTATCTAACACAAAACATTAAAAAGTATATCAATACATATATTATTTAAAACTTTATCTACTTGTTTTGAATTAGAGGTGTGAATATTGATATCTTAATAAAATGGATTAAATTTGATTCTCCTCTTCTAATCTTTATAATATGGTAATTTTCATAAAAAGAAAAAAAAATAGAAAAGTTACAGCTAACTAAGGAAAATTGTTAAACTTTCTTTTTGAAAATAATATGAGTATAGAGTAGGAGAAACAATAGAATACTTAAATCCTCTCAACCCCTAAGGTAATATATATGTATATATTTGACACATACATACACATATATCATATACACCATGTATATAAAGGAATTGATGCTAGCGAACTTCTGATTTTTTGATTCAATTATACCACACTAGAAGTCGTATAATTATACACTTTATGTTATTTTACTACATTATTATGATGTTGTGTTGTTGTTTACATCATCGGTCGTTGAGTAAACTTACAAATGAGCTCATTGCTTCTTAATCACTCATCTCTACCTGCTACTCACCTTCATTTCTTCCACGATGCCCAAAAATTACAAGACGTTATTACCGGCTTTCGACGTACTCCTACCTCGATAAAAATATTTAAGACTTAGACCATATTAATGAAAATTTTATATATGTCTAAGCCTGAATTTGTTGGTTTCTTGTTTTAATTTGATTTTTTCATTTTCTGATTCATACTAAACTTTAACCCATTTAGTATTAATTCTCTACTAAAAAAATTGAAAAATTCTGGTTTTAAAAAAGACTTTTAAAGTCGCCATCTAATCAAAGTTGAAAAAAAGAAAAATTATAATTAATTGAGTGGATTAATTATGATTCAGTTATCGATTTTTTATTTTAATTTGATAAAAACTAGAGGATTTTAATTTTGAAAACCAACTAAATTTACGTAATTATCAATTTAATTTATTCAAAGAAGATCTAAAAGGACCATAATTCTTGAGTATCTTTTCTTAATAAAAACACTCTCTAAGATGTCCTAGTTTGTTTTTTAAAAGTTTTTTATTAATTTTTATTTCTAAAAGAATAATTTTTCTAGATGAGAAATCTTAAAAAACCTAAAAAAAATTTTCCTAAGTTACATATATTTTTTCCTTTTATATTTTGAAATGACTACTTAATCAAATCAAGATGCATAAATAAATAAATATAAATGAATATAATAGTAATAGTAATAGTAATAGTAATAGTAATAGATATAATAATAATATAATATAAAAAAAATCAAAACCGAATCTAATTTGAATATCTGCAGCAGAGGAGTTGCTCGTGCGTGGCTTTGTACGTGAACTGGTCACTGGACTTGCTATTGGGAGGGCGTGCGTAAGTTGTTGCAGGTGGTAGGAGAGGACGGAGCGTCGGGCAGTGGCTACTATTCGTGAGAGTGGTACGTGGCTGAGCAGCAGCGCGATGTGGACGGCATGTGTACGAAGTGTTGAGTCAGGCGTGTGTGTATAGGCGGTGGACGGTGGACAGTGGCTGAATGTGTGGTGCAACAGCGGCGTGTGGTGTTTTCTCGCGTAGCTTGGTCGGTGGATGAACAGCTGTGTGCTGCTGCAGCGTCAGGTTAGGGTGTGCGTTGGAGTACATTGCAAACAATGAAGGAGAGAGGATGGTGCTTTGGTGACCCGTGTTTGTGTGTGTGAATTAGTCAGCGCATAGTGATTGTGTTCCAATAGTGGCGTGCTCGGTCTGCATGCTCGTGTGTGCAATGTGTGAGGATAGGGACGGTGGAGTGTACAGATCGGTACGTGGGTTGATCAGCAGTGGAGGGTGTGCCGCTACAATCAGGGAATCATTGATTCGCGTGCTCAGTGTTTGTGTGACAGTGGAGCGCAGTGGTGTCGTGGCCGAGTGTAGACTTACATGCAATAATTGAGCGTAGGCTGAGTGTCGCTAGGTGATGTATTGTGTTTTGTTGGTTATGGGCTGATCAGCAATAGTAATAGTAGTGTTGGAGCCTACAAGCGTGTAATTGATAGGGGCTGATTCGTTAAGATGCTATTCGGCTAGGATAGTGATGATGGGATTGCTATGGATGTTTGGGTTGTACGTTGTTGATGAAAAATACGAGCATACTGTGGTTCCACCGAGATAGGGGGGTGGAGATTGGTTTGTCAGTGTGTCCTTATCGATATGAAGATGGTTGATGATGAGAGGAAACCGGATGAAAGTGGATTTTGGTTCTTCTTTGAATGTATAATTGGATTTTATTTTATGCATTGGGAAAATAAATCTTTTAAATCATATCATTTCTAAATTATTAAAGATCCAAAATAGATTCAAATATTTTATATCGACTCAAATCTGATTTAATAAAAATCAAGTTAGTCTTAAATATCTCAAATTTTTATCTCATTAAACTCAAAAGATTTAAAATTAGATTTGAATCTCGTACACTTAACCAATTTTCACAAATGAAAGAAAGAAAGAAAAAATAAAAAATATATATATACCTGATGAGATTCGAATTCGTGACTTCAAGGTAACCTAATGTCAATACTCAACTGTTTATTTTTTAGGTTGTTAGCCTATATCTTGACATTTAATATAATTAAATTGCATTTAAATTACATAACTCTCTAAAATAAAACTATTCAATTGATTGACCTTAAAACGTTTTACTTTCTGAAAAATCTATTTTCCTAAAAAGTCTTTGTAAGTTTTCTTTTTTCATTTTTTTTATTTTTATCATTTTTCAATTTTTATTATTTATTTATTTTATTAATTTTTTGAATTAAGACCGTTTAAAATCAAAGACTAAAATTACAAGAGAGCAAAAATTGAGTATCTACAATATATCATCCTCATACTCCTATATTATGTCACTTTGTAAAATCATACAATCTCCAAACATAATTATAAAACATATAAAAATCTATTATCCTTTCTATCACCTTAGGTCTTGTGCTGCTAAACTCTCTAGCCTCCTAGAGCAAAATGGGTCTTGTTTAAATACATGAATGGTTAAGGAAAGACTACCTACAAAACAGACAAGTGGTGAGTCACTATGTTAGGGGGTTATACAATGTGGTTATTTTAATACTTAAGTCGGTGAGAAGAAGGAAAGAGCATTTTAATCTTATAGAGAGATAGCATATAAGAGTTACTTATATTAGAATGGTGAGCTTACCTTTTATTACTTACTTTTAGGAACTCCATGGGGAGACTTATAGGGCATGTTCTTTTTCATATGTCCTCAAGATTTGTGTGTGTGTGGGGGGGTAGGGGAGGGAAAGAATGATTACTTTTAAGCTTTATGAATGTCCTATCATCTTCACTGTTGTGCGACATCCTATGACTAGGCCATGCTTAATATATATAGGTCGAGTCACTAGTTGTCACATTACATTAAATGTGTTGCAAATCTTATATGGACAAAGAAATGCTTAAGGGGAAGTCATACCTCAGGAATTGTGTTCTCATCTTAGGCTTATTGCCATGTTAGTTCTGTAATCGTGATGACTCAGTTCATAAGTCTTGAACAAAGGCTAGGTAAGGGACTAGTCGAATAGGTTTTATCACACTCTTAAACGGTGGAGTTATAACAATCTCATTATGTAAAACCATTCTAGAATAGAAGCCGACTTTACAACCACTATCTTAAACTCAATCTACACAAAGCCTCCATGACTAACCCACTTTGAAATAAATAGTTCATAAATTAAATAAGTTATTTACCTAAAAAAGTATGGAAATATATACATACACTAGGATTCAAGTATTATAAATAATGTTTATAGAGTTTTATTATCTTATACTTCCTAAATAATATACTATTTGAAAATGAAATATTCTAAGTAAAAGCTAAGACTTTAAAGATATATCTGTTCTTCAGATGTATTTTGTCACTCCTTAAAATCTGACAGTTGTTAGTTTCAGGGTAAATGTAATTGCTTCCTACCTAGCACTTATAATATTGTCTATAGGGATGTAAACAACCACAACTCAATAAGTTAGGACAAAAACTTAAAATCATACAGCAAACACAAGCAGGGCTCTCAACTAAATTATTAGGTGCAATACATATTCAAGTAAATGTCATAACATGACGTTGTCCAACTTGTCATGAGATTAGAGAAATTGCACTTATTCTATTCCGAGTTGAAAAGTTTCCATTAATGTAACAACTCACAACCAAACCTAAACTTATGCAATGGAGACATCGCTCTTTCCGCAACTATGTTCAAACCATTAACTTCACCCTTACTGCAATCTCCTTACTTATCACTTAGTTTGGCTAAGGAATCAGAATGAACTACTTATGCTATCCAGCACTATCTCCTTTAAAGGAGTCTGTATTTGGCTAGAGAACCCTAGGTTTCCCCTAATGGATTGCTATGTATATCTGATTTAGAATTTGAAGTCATATATTTAATTAAATCTAGTTCAAGGTGTTCAATCATTATAACAATTCATATAAATACAATCCAAAATAGCAAATTAGAAACATAACATTAACTTAGAAATAAGCATATTCGCATAGTTTACTATCTAACAAACAAATCAAGCATAATTTCAAGCTTCCAAAATATAGTAATATATTAATTCTAACTTATCTAGACTCTTCGCTTGCTTACTCGATGTGCAACTTGTACTAGTCATCGCCAAAAATCCTAATATTACAAATATTGTTTCAGTTTTCCATATAACTACTATAGATTGCTTTTATCCTATAACACCTATTGTTATCTTTGGTTTAAGGTTTAATATACCTAATTATTTAGGTTTTTAAGTTTTTTATAATTATTCTTAATTTAGGTTGAGTTCTAATTCAGTTTTTGAAATCGATTTCTGAATTAGATTTTTAACTCAGTTTTTGATTAGGGATCTTATACATAAATCCTGGAAAATTATTATGACCCATAATGTGAAGTTAATCACATTATTTTTGAATATCGTAAATATCTTTTTTGGTCTCTAACCAATGTTCTAGTCTATACAGTATATCCTAATCCTAATTTAACTATCGAATTTATTTCCAATATGAGAAAATTTTACGTTTTTTCATACAAACACATAAATTCAAGTTTCCTACCAAATTTATTACATATTATTATTATTATTATTATTAGAATATCAATTTTAATTTAATATTTTCCTACTCATTTATTTCTTGTATTTACATATTATACATTATCACCTAATATTTATATAATATACATATCTAATAGCCCTATCACTTCAAATGTCATCTCCCAACATTAATTAATATCTCAAAATATCTAAATTCATCCTAAATCAGATTTTAGACCTAATTATCCTAAATTACAAAATTAAGTTAAAATTTACTATTTTTACCTATTATATATTTACTACATAATATCTTAATAATTACATTTAATACCCTAATAATTACATTTAACACTCTAAATACTACAAATATCATATTTCATTAGATTTCAACACCCTAAAACATATAATTATGCCCTAAATCAATTATTATCCTTTTAAATACTTAATTAGCTCAAAATTACCCATTTTATGTATTATTTTAAGGTCTAAAAATTTAGAAAATTAATTTTTGAAAAGGGCTTTTTGGCATTGTTCTATATCACCTAAGTAGTCTATAAAAAAATTTTGAGTTCAAAATTACACTTTTAAACCTATTTATTTCTAATTTGAAACATGTTCAACTTTACATGATTTCTTAAATACCATATATCACTGGACATATTTTTATCAAAATAATATTTTTTTTCCTAAAAACTACATAAAAAAATATACTAGAATACTAAATTTCATAATTTTCTAACTATATTTAGTATTTTTAACAAAATATGTAAGATCAAGAGGAAGATCGGACTCACCAAAATTGGTGGCTCCGACCACCACTGGCCACCAAGGCCTTGTCATCCAGCTTAGGTGCTGCTACCATTGTGTGGTAGTGGTAGCTATCTACTGCTAGGTTGCCTTGGAGTGGTAGTTCATTTATAAGGCTCTAATTGCATAGATTTTTGTAATTTCTTTCAATTAAACCCTAACCTTAAAATTTTCAGTTCTCTTTAATTTTTCTACTCTGCTAATTAACCAAATGAGCTTTTGAAAATTTTTGAGTATTTATAGAGATCTAGGAGATTTTTTATACTTTAAATTGACTTGATATGGGCTTTATCCTCTTCTAATTTGCTTTTTATTTAGCTAATTTTTCAACTTTAATTTTCTGCTTGCTATGCTCCTATTCTAGAAATTATCTGATTTTTCCTTAATTATTTAGTATTATTTTAGCATATTTATATCTATATATAAATTTATATATGATACAAATAAATACTCCTAAATATTATTTATATTATTTTGTGATTTTTAGTGTGCATATAATTTATCTCTATTATTTCATGAGTTATCGGAACTTGTTTTATATGTTTTTGATAAATAATGGATAATATACATTTAATTCAATATTATAATAATTAATTATTTTATTCCTTATTTTCCTAAATCCAAACTCATAAGATCACTTTTATTAATATTTCTAGCTCCGTCGTAAAATTTGTGTTAGATCAGACAATTTGCTCAATTATCCTAAATTTTACGAATCGAATCCTAAATACCTAATTATGGGTCTTATAGGTCTGGCAAGGGCAGTAAGGTAACAATGGCTCCGAGTTCAATCGGGGTCCCAACCATCCAGCTTATTGGTTTTCTTAGTAACGATTATCCAATTGTATGGATTAAGCTTACTAATAATCTCCTTGCTAGAGAAGTGTTCCTAAGCCGCCTTGGTCTTAGTCTTTCACTCATTGGGCCATGTCCAATGACTGGTATCGATACTCATAATACTTGAATTTCCTTATAAATCAAATAAATCAATTACCATCGCTCCCATCTCAATCTAAAAGTTTAAGTCAAACAAATACGTAGAATTTTGAAATCCTAATAAGGGGAGTCACGAAACCTAGTATAAGTTACGATGCAAACACTCACATGCAACATTTACTATAAATATTAGTAAATGCATCAACCAATAGTTTGACTCAGTATATATAATTGAATATGCATAAACATTACAATTCCAACAAATAAAACTTAAAACCCTTAGAATCTACTATTATGCATCATTAAACCATAACTTACAACTCGTTCACTATACTGCATTAAACAATGGGAAATGAAATTGTTATTACTAAAGAATTGAATAAAAGTGTAATAAAATATAAATTAAGATTATAATATTTAGTTAAGTATAATATAATTGCTGATACATTATTTACTTTGCAAAATTCAATGTGGAATAAGTCATAAATAGAAAATTATATGCTTGAAATACCCTTAATTATTAAATAATAAAATGAAAGACAAATGAAAAAAGAAAATAGACAAATCCATTTATTGAAAAGGAAAAATCCTCAAATGCAGCTCCCTTCTATTCGAAACCTTAAACCTAAAATAAGAAGTTCTTAGTCCAACTAATAAGGTTTGCTCATTAAGTTGAAGTCATTTTGATAATAGCTCAATTGTGTTTTTACCCACTAAACTTTCCCTTTTGCTCTTCACTTTATGATATTTTTATTGAGAAGATTTGTTTTGTATATAGGAGTCTTGAACTTGTTAAGCAATAGAGTCATTGAATCATCGGAAAACAAGATTTACTAGCATATACTCATGAGGTTGTTGATTATGTACATGTGTGCCAAACTTTACAATATGTCGGGTATGAAATAATTGTTTTTTGATTATATGTCTTAGATGAATCTTGTCATTACTTTTGGTATTCGATACCAACATAACCATAATTCAAGCTTGTCTACCTTACATTGTTGATGCTTGTTGGGATTAGACCAAAGACCAGCTATAAGGTCAGCCAAATGATGCTTACTTCTCTCAAAATTCAGAAAATGAGGGCTTGTAAGATGTTGATGAACTCTATGGTAATGAAAGTGATGAAGACAATGGAGATGATAATTAATATTATTGTGGAATTAGAAAAGACAATGATGAGGAAAATAAGGTTGAAAGAGAGATGGCTTCTCTCTCTTGTGACAAGTGATTAGGCATGTCCCATTTATCTATCTAGTGCCTATGGTTATGTAGGTGTACATAGTAAAAGCTGCAAAATGTAGAAAATCCCAATACAACCAAACAAAATAGCTAAGATGGAGAAGAATATAAGGAGTACATAAGAAAGAGAGGAAGGGTACTAAAGATGTGAAGGATGAGCAAGTCTATGGTTTTCATTTATGTTTGATTGCATGGTATACTGTGTATGGTAGAAAACACATGTATAGGATGGCATCTAATGCCTAGCATGAAAATATTGCCGTAAGTTGTGAATCGTCTGACCAATTTTAATATATGAAAACCTTGTTTAATTTATGGAAGTTTCTACTTTAATTGGTCCAATTTGTTATGAATTCATGTTGTTCGAGTATATAGGCTTCTTTATACATGTACATAATAGGTCACTTACTTATTCGCATAGATGCGTTATGAGCTTTATATATAAATATATTTTGTACTACTTAAGGTTAGTTAGACTGTTGCATTTTCACCTTTATATTATGTTGTTATGACTACCATAGTTCTTCTCTCTCGACCATTTGCTTTCTTCTTTAACCAGAGAATTGCGATACTGTTGATTACTGTTATTTAATTGTTGTAATTTTTTCCCTTTAATATTTTGGCAATCTTTCACATAGTACTAGAGTAGATTAAGCTTTTGTTTAGTTGTTTATTGTTCATTAACGTAATATATTCGAGTAAAGTTTTTTTATTCTTTTTTTTTTATTTCAATTGTCATGGCGAACAATACACCAATCATAAATGATCCCGATTGTAGTGATCCTATCATACCCCAAAGTAACAAAGTCGTAACAAAGTCGTAACAATCTTGCTATATAAACCATTTTAGAATGGAAGCTAACTTTACAGCTACCATTTTAAACCTGATTTATATAACACGTTCATAATTAACCTGCTTTGAAATAACCATTTTATAAATTAAATATGTTATTTAACTATGTAATTATGAAAAATACATATTTACACTAAATAATCTAAGTATGTTTACAAAATTTAATAGCCTAATCATAATCTACTTAAGTAATACACAAATTAATATTAAAAGTATTAAAGATAAAATCCAAACTTGATAGTGTATCTGATCCTTAGTTTTATATCCTTGCTCCCTAAGATGCAATAGTTGCTAACTTTAGGGTAATTATATAACTGCTTCTTAACTAGTACCTACTCTCACGTCCCGAAGCGGCAGAGTCGTAACAGTCTTGCCGTGTAAACCATTTTAAGATAGTAATTGGTCTTACAACCGCTATCCTAGACTTGATCTACATAAGGTGTCCATGACTAATTTGCTTTGAAGTAAACAGTTTATAATTTAAATAAATCATTTCCCTAAGAAAGTGAGAAAATATATATATACTTTGAAATTCAATTATTACAATTAACGTTTAAAGTATTTCACTGTAATATATTTTCTAGTTATTACATTATTCAGAAATGAAAAATTCTAAAATAAAGCTTAGACCTTAAAAATATATGTTTGTTCTTCAAATGTTTTTCTTCACTCCCTAGGATCCAATAGTTGCCAACTTCAGAATAGCTGTATATCACTTCTTAGCCAGCACCTGCACAACATCTATAGGGATGTAAGTAACCACAGCTCAATAAGTTAGGATGGAGGACTTAAAAATATATCATAAACATAATAAGGTTATCAATAAACTTATTAGGTTCAATGCATGTTCAAGCAAATACCATCACCTATTATGAGATTAGAGAAATTGTGCCCGCTCTAATCTAGGTTGAGGAGTTACTGTTAATACAATAGCTCATGAATAAACCCAAGCTTGTGCAATGGAGACATTACTCCTCTTGCGACTACCTTCGAACTATTGACTTTATCCTCGCCACATCCTCCTCTCCTATCACTTAGTTTGACTAACGATGAAGAAGGGACTATTATGTAATCCTGCGCTATCCCTTTCGAAGGGGTCGGTATTTGGCCGAAGAATCCTAGGTTTCCCCTAATGGGTTGCTATGCAGGTACGATTATGATTACAGGTCGTATATTTGATTAGGTCCAGTTTAGGATAATCAATCATTTCATACAAATCATACAATACAAACCAGAACAACAAACAGAATTATAGCATCACTTATAATTAAGCACATGCACACAACAAACTATCTAACAAGCACAACCAAGCATAATCTTAAGCCTCCAAAATACAGCAACGTATCAATCCCAACTTACCTAGACTCCTCGCTCATTCATTCGAGGTCCAACTCGCTCGAACCATCGCCGATCATTCCTATAACACAAACGTGGTTTTAGTTTTTCATATAACTATTACAAGTTAGTTTTATCCTATAACGCTTATTAGTATGTTTTGTTTAGGTTTTAATATATCCAGTTATCTAGGTTCTCGAATCTTTTACAATTATTTTAGATTTAGGGTTAGGTTTGGGTTAGTTTTCGCATCAATTTCTAAATTAGGGTCTAACTCGATTTCTAAATACTATTTTATACCCAAACTCTAGAAACTTGTTTTAACTCATAATATGAAATTAATCACCTTACTTTCAGATATCCTAAATACCATAACTACCCCTAGTCAGTATTTTATTATATCCAATACATTTAAATCCTTAATAGTGTACCGAATTTACTTTTGATATGAGAAATTTTTTACATTTTTCATATAATTATATAAATTTAAGTTTTTTATCAGATTTATTATATATCCCTATTATTTATATAATATCAATTTTTATCCTAATATTTTCTATTTATTATATTTCTAATAATTATATATTATGTATTATCACCTATTATATATATAATACACATCTAATATTTCTAACACTCTAATTACCATCTCCCAACATAAATTATCATTTAAAAATGTCTAAATTCATCCCAAATCAGATTTTATACCTAATTATCCTAATTTACAAAATTAACTTAAAATTTAATATTTTTCCCTTATTACTTATTTACTACATAATTAACTTAATAATTACGTCTAACACCCTAAATGCTAAAAGTATCATAATTCATCAAATTTCAACATCCTAAAACATATAAATATTCACTAAATTAGTAATTAACTATTTAATTACTTAATTAACCCTAAATTACCCATTTTATGCCTTATTTTAAGGCTTAAAAATTATCTAAAAATTTTGAAAATTAATTTTTAAAAACGGGCTTCATAGCACTGTTTTATATCATCTAAGTAGTCTACACAAAAATTTTGGCCTTAAAACTACATTCTTAAGATCATTTATTTCTAAATCGAAACATGTTCGATTTTACATGATTTCTTAAGGACCATATATCACGGGATATATTTTCATCAAAATAATATTTTTCTTAAAAACTACATACAAAAATATTCCATAATAAAAAAATTCATAATTTTCTAAGAATATTTACTATTTTACAAAATTACACAAAATTAGGTTGCAAATAAAACTCACCGATTTAGATGGCTCTGACCACCGTCGGTAGCCATAAGTGTGTCGGCCCACCTGGGCGCTGCTACCACCGTATGGTGATGGTGGCCATCTACTTCCAGCTACTTGTTGAGTCTGGGTTCTTCTTACAAACCCCAACTACACAGTTTTCTTATTTTTTTTTTTACCGAAAATTTTTCTTCCAATTTCGATGCTCCTAATTTTTCTCTGATTTCTAACTGTTCAAATGAGCTCTATGATTTTTTTTCCCTATTTATAGAGGTTTTTGGTAATCAATGTGTATTAAATTGGACAAGACATTACCCAAATCCCTTAATTTTTAGCTTTTGTGTTGCTTGATTTTAATTGGCTAATTTTTCTTCTTCAATTCTTAACTTGCCATGATCAAATCTGGATCATTCCTTATTTTTTCTGATTCTTCTTGATTTTCCTCAATTAATTATGAATTTTATTTAATTATTTATTATTATTTTAGCACATTTCTTATATTTTAAGTAATTACACGTATTTTTACATATATATAAATTCATATATAGTACAAATAAATATTCATAAATATTATTTAGGTTATTTTATGATTTTTAATATATATTTAATTTATCTATAACGATTTGTTAATTATCGGAATGTATTTTACACGTTTTCGATAAATAACGAGTTATATACTTAAAATTTAGAATTTTTATATTCTTTTATTTTATTACTTATTTTCTTAAATTCAAACTTACGGGATTATTTTACTAATATTTTTAGCTTTACTTATAATTTAGGCTAGATCGGATCTTTCCGCCGATCGAAACCCTGAGTGACTCGTTGTGGGGCTTACACCTACAGCAACATTTATAGGGATATGAGCAATCAATCAATAATTCAATAAGTTAGGATGAAAGCTTAAAACTATACATCAAACATAAATAGGATTATCAACCAAATTAATTAGATGCAATGCATGTTCCAGTAAATATTATCGCATGACGTTGTCAAGTATGTCGTGAGATTAAATCAATTACACTAGCTTTAATCTAGGTTAAAGAGTTTCCATATATATGTAATAGCTCATGGCCAAACCCAGGCTTATGCAATAGAGATATCATTTCTCCCGTAACTACTTTCAAACTATTGACTTCATCTTTGCCATAACCTTCTCACATGTTACTTAATTCAACTAAGGATGAAGAAGGAATCTATTATGTTATCTAGCGCTATCCCTTTCGAAGAGGTAGGTATTTGATCGAAGAACTTTAATGTTTTCCCTAATAAGTTGCTATGCATGTCCGATTTAGAATTACAAATCATGTATTTAATTAAATCCAGTGTAAAGTATTCAAACATTTCAACAAATCATACGATTACAAGTTAGAGTAGTAAACCAAAATTATATGATCAAACTCAGGAACAAACACATATAAACAAGCGAATAGTTAACTATCTAGTAAATACAATTGAATACAATTTCAAGCTTTCGAGTACTGCAAATTAATACTCTAAAATATCGTAAAGTACTAATCCCAACTTGTCTAGATTCCCTATTTACTCACTTAAACTGTGACTTGTACAAGCCATCACTAATAATCCCTATAATACAAATATTGTTTTAGTTTCCACATAACTACCATATGTTGGTTTTGTTCTAAAATTCTTATTATTATCTCCAATTTGAGTTTTATTATATCTAATTATTCAGGTTTTTAAGTTTTCTATAATTATTCATAATTTAGGTTAAGTTCTTATTTAGTTTCTGAATCAATTTGCAATTTAGGTTCTAATTCAATTTTTTATTATTGGTTAGACAGGAACCCTAAAAACTTGTTTTAAACCATAATATAAAATTAATCATATAATAATTAGGTATCCTAAATATCGTATTTAGTTTCTAACTAGTATTCTAATCTATACAATATACTATAATTCTAATTTAACTATCGATTTAGTTCTTGATGTGAAAAAAATTTATATTTTTCGTATAATTATATAAATTGATATTTCATATCAGATTTATTTTATATTAATATTATTATAATATTATCAATTTTGACATAATATTTTCTACTCATTATGTGTTGTTACATAATTTACTCCTAAATTACTTATTTAACATTTTTAACACTACATATATCGTCCTTCATCATCTAATAACATATTAAATGTCCAATTATACCATAAATTAGAATTTTATATCTAATTACCCTAAATTACAAAATTAACTTAAAATATATCATTTTACTTATTACATATATACTAGATACTATACCTAATAATTACACTTAACACCCTAAATGCCACAAATATCATACTAAATTAGAATTTAACATCCTAAAACACCTAATTATACACTAAATCAACAATTATTCATTTAATTACTTAATTAGTCCCAAATCTCCCATTTTATACATCATTTTAAGGCTTAAAAATTATCTAAAATTTTCAAAAATAGATTTTTGAAAAATATATTCATAACACTATTTTAAATACTCTTAATAACCTATACAAAAATTTTGAGCTCAAAACTACACTTTTAAGATCATTTATTTCTAAATTGAACAAAACTCAAATATATAAGATTTCCTAAGGAGAATATATTTCTAGACATAAATTCATCAAAATTAAAAATTTTCCCTAAATCTACGTACATAAAAACCTCAGGATGCCAAATTTCATAATTTTCTATAATTATTTAATATTTTTAATAAATGAAGCCAAATCGAAGGGAAAAATGAACTTATCAACATTGGTTGCTCCAACGACCACCAGTCACCAGGGCCTTATCGACTAGATTAGGCGCTGCCACCATCGTCAGGTGGTGGTGGACATCCAATCTCAAGTGCTCGTTAAGTATAGGCTCAACTTACATGTCTAATTGCACACTAATTTTCTATTTTTTTTGTAAAATTATTCTTTTCCCTCTTTTCTTCTCTCTCTATTTTTTCGAAGCTCTAAACTGATCAAAATAACTTCCAGATGTGGGTTTCTCAATTTATAGAGTAGTTTGGATAGGTTAGTGAATTATTTAGTGCCATTTATCCCTTATCCTTTCTCTTTTTAATTTTTATTTGTCTAAATTTGATTGCTTAAATTTTCATCTTCTATTTCTAAGTTGCTATGCCCTAAATTTGGATAATTCCAGATATTTTTATAATTTTCTAGATTCTTTTATTAAATTTTTATGAATTTCCTTTACTTAATTAGCATTATTTTAGCATATTTTAAGTATTTTAAGTAATTTTGTGTATTTTTACCTAAACGTAAATATATTTATGGTATAAATAAATATTCTTAAATATTATTTAAGTTATTTTATGATTTTTAGTATGTATATAATTTATCTTTATTGATTTATTAGTTACCAGAATTCGTTTTACGTATTTATGATAAATAAAGGGGAAT
Source organism: Lumnitzera racemosa (assembly GCA_024138005.1). Classification (NCBI taxonomy): domain Eukaryota; kingdom Viridiplantae; phylum Streptophyta; class Magnoliopsida; order Myrtales; family Combretaceae; genus Lumnitzera; species Lumnitzera racemosa. The sequence continues at coordinate 87,553,793 of JAMXBC010000011.1, forward strand.
TTACATATAATTCAATATTATAATAATTAATTATTTTATTATTAGTTTTTCTTAAATCTAAACTCACGGGATCACTTTTACTAATATTCTTATCTTCGTTGTAAAATTTAGGCTCGATTGGATAACTTATCTGATCGTTCTACGTAAGCCCCACAATCAGTTACTTAGGGTTCTGATTGGCTAAAAAATCTGATCAAGTCTAAATTATAAAATAAAGCTAGAAATATTAGTAAAAATGATCCCGTAAGTTCGAATTTATGAAAATAAGCAATAAAATAAAAGAATATAAAATTTCCAAATTTTAAGTATATAATTCGTTATTTATCAAAACTACGTAAAATGCATTCTGATAACTAATAAATCGTTAGAGATAAATTATATATATACTAAAAATCATAGAATGACCTAAATAATATTTAGGACTATTTATTTGTACTATATATGAATTTACATGTAGGTAAAAATATGCGCAATTACTTAAAATACTCGAAATGTGATGAAATAATACTAAATAATTAAATAAAATTCATAATTAATTAAGGAAAAATCAAGAAAAATATAGAAAAATGAGGAAAAGTCCAAAAGCGAGGCGTGGCAATTTGAAAATTAAAGAAGGAAATCAACCAATTAAAATGTAACAAATAGAAAGTAAAAAAAAAAAGAAGAAGAAGAGATAAGGCAATTGTTTTGTTTAATTAATGTACAATAATTATTTAACACATCTATAAAAAGCAAGAAAATTTCAGAAGCTCATTTAGTTAGTTTGGAGAGTGAGAAAATTAGAGAGGTGAAATTTACAGTAAATTAGGGTTTTTACAAAAATTTAGGAAAAATCTGTACAGTTAAGACTTTTAAGGAGAATTCAGACCCGACAAGTAGCTGAAAGTGGACGGCCACCACCACCATACGATAATGGCAGTGCCCAGGTTTGTCGACACAACCATTGTAATACCCTTGACAGGCTTAGAGAGAGGAGCTCTAATCATCGAAATGCCTTTGATATGGCGGCTCGGAGTACATTGAAACTCCAAAGTTAAGCGTGTTCATGCTGAAGCAATCTCAGGATGGGTGACCTTCTAGGAAGCGACTGCACCAAGAGATAAAACTGTGTGGTGTTTTGTGCCAAAATGGACAACTTCTCGGTAGAAGGAGTTCTGACCAGGTCGTTACAACCATGGCTACCCAAACCGGTGAGTTTGATTTCCAGCTCGATTTTGTGTAATTTTATAAAAATAGTAAATATTCTTAGAAAATTATGAATTTTGTTATTCTGGAATATTTTAGTATGTAGTTTTGAGAAAAATATTATTTTGATGAAAATATATCCCATGATATATGGTCCTTAAAAAATAATGCAAAATCGAGTATGTTTCTGTTTAGAAACAAATGACCTTAAAAGTATAGTTTTGAGTCCAAAATTTTTGTGTAGACTACTTAGGTGATATAGAACAGTGCCATGAAGCCTTTTTTTCAAAAATGAATTTTCGAAAATTTTAGATAATTTTTAAGCCTTAAAATAAAATATAAAATGGATAATTTAAAGTTAATTAAGTAATCAAATGGGTAATTACTGATTTGATGTACAATTACATGGTTTAGGATGTTGAGATTTGATGAAGTATGATACTTGTACCATTTAAGGCGTTAGATATAATTATTAGGCTAATTATATAGTAAATAAGTAATAGGGAAAAATAGTAAATTTCAAGTTAATTTTATAAATTAGAGTAATTAGATGTAAAATCTTATTTCGGATGAATTTAGAAATTTTGAAATGATAGTTGATGTTGGGAGATGATAATTAGAGTGATAGAAATATTGGATATATATTATGTACATAATAAATGAATACATAATATACAATTATTGAAAATATAATAAATAGAAGATATTAAAATAAAAATTCAAAATAGTTGTAAGCTGCTTTTTGGCCAGCACTTATAACGATGTTTATAGTAATGTGAACAACCACAACTCAGTAAGTTAGGATGAAACTTCTAATATAATTCTTCCTTTTCTATTATGTAATTTATTTATATCGTTAATTTCTTTAATTATTTGTCTTTTATTCTTTATATAAGAGTATATACCTATCATTATAGCTATTATATTTGTCACGCTCCGAGGTGTGACCATTCTTCCATATACGTTTATCACAGTAAAAGCATGCAAGTCTAAAAACTAACTAAAAACCACAAATAAATAGTAATTTCATAAATCTCCATATTCTCTCAAGAACAAGTTTCTTCATATCATTCATTGAGTATAACTTATTATTGAAAACCTAATTTGTTAAGAAATAGGAAAAATTCAAAATATGGATTTTGTTCCTCCACAATTATTTGTAAAATTAAATTGGGCTTGCTAGCTATAAGTCAAACTATCATAATCCCACTCCTATTAAAAAAAAAAAAAAATCATATCTAACTTGCAAGCGTCCTTTTCATTTGTACTTAAAATGTTTAAATCACAAATGGATGAGCTATGAGAACCGGCAAAGTGATACAACGCATAGGTACATAAATGCAACACGGTACACAAACTTAAACAAATATGCTAATGCAACATACATGTTAATTAACAAACATCAATCACTTATAACACTTTCAAATTTCATTGTAACCATAAATCATAAAAACGTCTCATTCCATGAACTAATAACACTGACTCGGAAGATTTCGAGAACTTGTATGATATTGAATATGAGGATTCTAATACGTCCTACGATATTGAATCCAAAAATTAAATATTTCAACGTCTTCATATATATATATATATATATATGTGTGTGGATATATCTATGTATATAAAATATCAAACTAGAAGATTTCAAGATCTCAATTCCATAATTGAATAAACTAAACAGCTCCAAGATCTTGGAATTCACCAATAAAAATTTTTATATCTAAACATGAAACAAACATATATATATATATAGAGAGAGAGAGATATTTTAAAATATTTATATTAAAATTCTAATTTTGTACGCACAAATAATGAACAAATAGTAACCTGCATGCCTAAACTTTTTAACTTCAATTCAATTCCTAATATATATTATCAGATCAAAGAGATACCCTTATGATTTATTAATCATAAATTGTCTCTTTTATATTATTCAATTTTAGTTTTCTTTCGAATTTCAATTCGAAAACCAATTTTCAAGTCGTCAAGCCGAACTTGAGGCTAAACCGCAGCATGATGGGGGTCCGACTGGCCCGGTGGCTAGCCTTCGATTCGACGGTCTTCTAAATTAGCTTGGATCAACCAGCTTAAGTCTTAAGCCGACCCAACCCAACCCTAGTCAATAACTTGATTTTCATATACACATCTCCTTGATTCGGTTTTCGTGTGTGAGCTTGGTTGTCCCTATGCCGGTTTGGATGGACCGGGTTCTTCTATTCTGAGAAAGATAAAAGAAGCTAATGGGGCTTCTCACTAGTCGGATGTTAAATCGCCACAGTTTCTGACGTAAACACATTACGGATATGATGGGATAAAATAATTGAGAAAATGACTAACTGCACCAAACATGATAAAATGCTATTTTATCTACGGTTAGATTTGTTTTGGTGTTGCTTCTCGATTTGATGAGTGGCCTTGGTATTGGGATGATAAAACATCCATAGCTATTCATACCTCATGTGTTTTAGTGAATAATCAGAAAGTATTAATTATATTTTTGAACATATATTAATCATAATGGGTTCATATTTTTACATCATTAGAATTTAATTAGTATTTCTCCTTCACACACATATGGTATTAGTACCATTAGAGTCTTTTTCACCCACGATAACCACTAATACTCAATAAATTTTACAATAAAAGTAATACATCAAATATATTTCAACCTGACAAAAGTGAAACATTAATGTTTTATATATGATAAAATTTATCACGTTGTAGTAGTTATTCCAATATAAACGGGTGAAATATCAAATTTTTATTAGACATTGTCTATTATTAATTAGTCATGCATAAAAAATCGTTCGATGTGATAGAAATGAAAAGATTAATATTTGATATGTGATAATATTTATAATCATCATAGTAGTTTTTTTATTATTAATTAGTGATGCATCAAAAATTGTTCAATGCAATGGAAATGAAAAGATTAATATATGACATATAATAATATTTATAATCATTATAGCATTTTTTTTTCCCAGTGATTATAATAGGAAGAAAGGATTTAAACCTTATCTACCCATTTATAAAACTAATATTAATACTATTAAGTTATATGACCGTTAACTTCATCATAGAAGTTATTCTCACATACAAAAGTAAAATATCAAATTTTTTATTATATCTTGCTGTATTAATCACATGTTACTCCCAATAAATCTTTTCCCCCAACCAAACCTTTTGGCCATATATTACCGAACCTGGGATTTAGTTAAATTTATTATACTTAAGGTCAAAGATAATGCAAGAAAGAGAAGAAAGCTTTCAATATCAGCGTGAAAATGTTTAATGCATGGTCAAAGCTCGACCAAAGTTGTCCCATGCACTTGTCCCCAAATTGACCAAAGTAGGAGCACCTTCACTTTCAGTCCCCACATACACTATTATTATTGGCGTCTTTATCCTTCGAACATGCTTGTTTAGTGGATGGCTAGCTTTAATCATATCCATTCTGCCCTCCTCCGAATTCCATAGACAGCTGTTAATAACACATTGATATACCTCTACTTAAATCTTTGAGGTGGTTTGTATAGTATATAGGGATATGAAGAGTGAAATGAAATCCATTTTGAAATTTTTCAAATTTGATATCTCAATAAGTTTAAACCCAAATTACCTAAATAATTTATTGAGTGAAGTGTGAACTTTTTAATATTTAGCTTGACTATCTTATAAGTATAATCAAGCTTCGATAAAATTTAAATATTGATTGAGTTTAGATATTTAATATTATTTTCATTAGCAAAAAAAAAATATTATAAATAAATCAAACATAAATGAGTTTTAACTGTTTAAGTAAGTCGAGCTTAGATTTACTAAAAACTACTTCCAATGAAGCTTAATGAAAAAATTACAAGCTTAAATTTTAGAATTTTAAATCAAGTGACAATACTTTATCATCTCGAATTAACTTTTTTATAATACTAATGGTAGAATATCCTAATGTTATATATACTAGCATATAAGTATCGATAAAATATTAATATGTATAATAATGAAATTGATAGTTTTTATATCGATTACCACTCAAAATTTGCACACGTCATGTATGATAACATTTCATTAATACTTATGTGTACATCTGTATAACACATAGGGTGTAATACCCAATGAATACTTTCTTGATCACAGGATATATAAGTGCGGTATTTACTTTTAACATCAAAAGTTCTTTGAACATTTTTGAATAATAAATGAGGTTTTATGCTACTATACTAATGATTAATAAAGTATACTTAGAAAGTTTTAACCTTTGTTCTTTGTATTGTTATTATTTTACTTTTAGATCTGGCATAATTATCTTACATTTTACTTCGTCTAAATTTTTACAAGCATAAGATATTATGATGTAATTAACCTTATTGTATACGATAATATTCTTATGCATAAATATATTTTTATTAATCACATATGTATTACTATTGCAAACCAGCCATATACTTATATTTGAAAGAAATTTTAAAAGAAAAATATTAGGTTTAATGGCTACTTAAAAAATAGAATGTGTCATGTATAAGCATGATTCGACCATTAAAATATTAGTATATAATTGTTAAATTTATAAATATTAATAGAATAAAGTATGTTTGTTAAATTTTTAAGAGAACAAAACTTAAACAATCCCATGGGTATCAAAATCACTATTTGGATTTTTTGTTTTTTTAGTTTTACATTTGAAGTTTGAAATTATCGAATGTTATATCCAATCAAATTTTTGCTTACTGAATTTACTACTCGTCAGTGTCTAATTCTCGATGTAAGGTTTGCAAGCCCATTTTAGGGGGTTTCTTTAATTGATAAAGCTGAATTTCGCATGCACACATGACATATGTGAGCTAAGTAGGGCATTGGAGATTATTCCAATGCTTAAATTTATCAACTTTCAAGAGAGAGAAAGCTTAAGGATTTCTCTAAGCCCCCCTCTCGACTTGGCTGCCCCAGGATGCTTGAAGGTTTACATAGAGAGGATAGAAGGGTTATAATTGGTGTTCTCTTGGTGTCTCAGCCCTAATAGGTGTTGGCATCCTTAGTAGTAAATCCCTGTAGAGTTAGTCGACCAAATAGTGTAACGTTCCGTTTTCAAGGTGTATACTTAATTTTTTTTTTAACCTTTGGTACTTAAATATCATCCGTTACTACCATCCTTAAGTTAAGGATAACGCTAAATTTGTATTTTATCTGTCATTCAACTTCATAAAATATTTATTCCTAAATCTATTCTCATTCAATATAGCAAACAATAGCGAAAATCTTTACAATAGTGGGCTAAACTTAGAGTATCATAACTATATAATAATACATAAAATATTAATTCATCAAAAAGTTGTACACCATATTTACAATTTCACACTAAAGTTGTCACGCTCCAAAGCGGCAGAGTCATAATAATCTCATCATACAAACCATTCTAAAATAGAAGCTAATCATATAACAGCTATCTTAGACCTGATTTACATAAAGCGTCTACAACTTAACCGCTTTGAAGTAAATAATTCATAAATTAAGTATGTTATTTACTTATGAACTTAAGAAAGATACATACTTATATTGAAGTAACCTGAGTATCTTTACAAGATTTAGTAACATAATAGTAAAAGTTTTAAAGAAAAATCTATACTCGAAAGTGTATCTGGTTTTTAGTTTATATCCCTACTCATTAGGATCCTATAGTTGCTAGCTTTAAGGTAAATGTAATCTACTTCCTAACTAGTACCTACAATAAAATCAATAGGAATGTAAGCAACCACAACTCAGTAAGTTAAGATGGAGATTCAAAACCATACAACAAATACAAAAAGGGTTATCAACCAAATCATTAGGTATAATATATGTTCAAGCAAATGTCATTACACTACGTTATCTGGCCCATCATGGGATCAGAGAAATTACATTCACTCTAATTCGAGTTGAGAAGTTTTCGTTAATGCAACAACTTTCGACCAAACCTAGACTTATGTAATGGAGAAACCACTCTTCCCATGACTACCGTCGAACCATTGACTTCATTCTTGCCATGACCTCCTCAACTGTCACTTAATTCGACTAAGAATAAAGAAGGAACCAATTATGTCATCTAGCGTTATCCCTTTTGAAAGGGTCAATATTTGGCCGAAGAATCCTAATGTTCCCCTAATAGGTTACTATGCATGTCCAATTTAAATTTATGAGTTAAATATTCAGTTAAATCTAGTTTACGATGTGCAATCACTTTAAACAAATCACACAAACAAGCCATAGTAGTAAATCAATAATTATATCAACAATTTAGAACAAGGACATGTGCATAACCAACTATCTGACAAGAATAATCCAGTACAATTTCAAGTCTTCAAGTACTATAAATCAGTACTCTAAAATACAGTAATGTATTAATCCCAACTTACCTGGTATCATTGGTCGCTTATTCGACCAATTGCAGGTTGAATCATCTCCATGTATCCTATAATATATAATAAAAATACATTTTCAGTATTTATATTTTGATGAGATATATATATAAACTCTAAGTTATGATTTAACTTAATTCTTCCCATATACATATTAGTTATTATTAAATCATCTTAGGTTAGCTTAGGGTTCGGTTTCCAAATCCAATTTCGGCTTGGGTTTTTAAATTAGTTCTAATCACGAGTATTATACATAAACCCTAAAAACGTGATCCGAACGCAAATGTGAAATTCATCACATTAGAATTAAGTATCATAATTATCACTTTTAATCCTAAATCGATATTCTATTCTTCTCGATACACTTAAACCCTTATTACTATATTGAATTAATTCCCGATATAAGAAAATTTTACATATTTCATATAAATACCTAATTACTCTGAGATGCCCAATAGTTTAAATAGAGAGGATAAAAGGGTTGTTATTGGCGTACTCTTGGTGTCTCTGCCCTCATAAGTAAGGTTAGTTGATCAAATAGTGTAATGCTTCACCTTCAAGATGTTTACTTAATTTTTTTTTTTTTTTTTTAACCTTTGGTACTTAATACAATTCGTTACTACCATCTTGAGTTAAAGATAAGGTAGAATTTGTATTTTATTTATCATTCAACTTCATAAAATAGTTTTTCCTAAATCTATTCTCATTTAATATAGAAAATCTTTACAAAAGTAAGCCAAACTTAGAGTATCACAGCTATATAATTTTACATAAAATATAAATTCATCAAAAAGTTGTACACCATATTTAAAATCTCATACTAAGGCTTTCATAACATTACTTAACAATCTTCTTAGAGCATTCTTCTAGAATTTTCGAGTCAAAGTCTATGGCGACTTACCCTTGAGGAAAGCCATCATTACTAAATGTACTAAATCTTCTAGCTCTTGTAAGGTCTTATGTAACTTCTTCTCTAACCCGAGAATAAGAAGACTGATCTCGTCGACTTATTGTAAGTAGAATGAAAGTGAATAAACAAATACAATACAAGCAATATTATATCATAATCATACAGCAAGTTATCGGTTTAGACTTAATACTCCTCAATCTTGCAAGCTATGCATATGTAATAAACGCATGCCATGCTTATACATGTGGCATACATCGATACCAATATCCTACTTAGTCTAGCACTCATCCAGTTAGTCAACTTCCATTGGACATCTAAATGCAAACCAAAGTCTACGGACCTAGTAATGCAACAAAGAGTTATTAAAACCTAACATAGTAGAAACCACATGATGTCGTTTACAAAAGCAAATCTCTATGCACAAAACCCATCATTTGTAAATCAAATTGTTCACTTAATAAACCTAGCTCTTTATATAAAGCCTATCGTTACAAAATCTCAATTTTAGAAAATTTGACATGTAGGCCTTTTTTATGCCGTACCATGGCATGAATGTGCCAGTTACATACCCAATAATTGCTAAGTAATACAAGGAAGCTTACTTATCTACTTTTTAGCCAAACCTTTGCTCAATTTTCAATTTTATCTCTCAATATTAAGTTTACTTAAGTGAATACCTTAGGAGATAGGGTTAATAGTTAGTACCCGATTTCTTGTTTCAATAATATAGATCCGCATCATCAACTATAGCCAAGTAATAGTATAAATGAAGTCATCGCAATCAATAACCAGACATGACTCATCCAACAATGTACACAAAAAAGTTCAAAAAGCATTTCATAACTCATCAATCAATATCACATTCATACACAAGATCAATTGTGAGTAGATAAAATCTACTATAGCATACAAAAAATCCACTTACTAAGGCCACTTGATAACTTTCCCTAAATACTAAAGTGCCACGCAACTGCACTTCTTCTTGAATTTCGTCTAACTGTAAAGTACACGACACACTAATTAATTATATGTTGAATACAAACTAAATTAAGAACTTACTTGAATATAGAGTTTAGAGTTTAAAATCATTCTTTAATACAAATCCCCTGTTTCTGATCAAGGTTCTGACCAAGTTTTTTATACACTTTGGTTATATATTCTAACCAACGTTCTGATTAACATTTTACCTCATGATTTAGCTTGAAGAGAAGATATAAAAAAGTCACTTCTTACTACATAGTTTCTGATCTACCTTTGGACTAACTCCAGTTTATATATTTCATTACAACCGACCTTATGACTTGCTTTCTTATCAAATCAACTCAATACATCCAACTTTTTTACTTTCTTGATTTGTCTTTACAGCTTACAAAATCGCTCCAACACAACTCCAATCCACCATCTACATATTTGTATCGAACAAATTATCACCCAAAACCATTTTTAATACTCATGCAAATTACTTAAGTTGGCAAAACATAGTATTTTAGTGAAAGACATGTAGGCTCAGTTGTATGACTTCCATATCCGACGTAATAGAAATTTTTTCTTCAAAAGTTAATGTCAACCCATTCTAAACATCATTACAGACCATCATCCTTAGTCTATAATAAGAATTGTGCTATATTCACTAGAGATAACTTTAAGAAAATCCATTTTCAGCTACTATTTTTCCATGAATCAAAATTTATCTAAAACCTAACTTTAAAATCTTGAAAAACTAATTACACCATGAAAATATAATCTTTAAGGAATTTACACACAAAAATTTATGCCAAAACTACATTGTTTAGGTTTATGAAAATGCAAAGAAACAATCGATCAACTGGAATTTTTCTTAAGGAGCCTATTCTAGCACTTAAAATTTCGAAAATCTGATTTCGTATTTGAATTCTACATGCAAAAATACTTAAAAAAAACTAAGCTTCATAATTTTTGGACACTAATGACATTTTTAACAAATTTTTAAAAAGTAGAGTAGTTTTTTATACTCACCAGTGCAAGGAGCCTTAGCTACTATTGAGGGTGGAAAGTGTGTCAACTAACTTTGACACCACCTCTTATTTTAAGCCATGGTGGTGGTTTACTCTTAGATTTTGCTTGAACTAGGAACCCAAAAAACCCCTATTTTACCATATTTTCTTCAAAATTTTGTAGAAATTCTTCTTTTCACTTCCTAAGCTTCCCTATATTTTTCCCCTGTCTCAAATTATTTAAACTGAATTCCAAAAGTGCTCTTTAGATTTACAGCAATCTCTTGGTCAATGAAGAACTTTTTAGAGTGATAAATGTCTTTTTCTTTGTTTTTCTAAGCTTAATAGGTATCCTTTATTTATATAAAATGGTGCACAATCCTTTTACACACTTGCTACACCCCTATTTCATCAAATTTATGCGCCCCCACCCCCCGGTGACTATCCCTTTAATCATTTGATATATTTTACTTGTGTAAAGTTTTAATTTATGTACATTTACATATAAAATATTACCATTTCCCAATTCCAGGCATACACTTATACATGTGATACTTATATTAGCTATTTTAATCCAAATTATTATTTTTATAAGTAAAGTAATTTTATTTTTAAGGTCTTGCTATATTCCAATCTTGCATCTTAGGTTTATAATGAAAATATTTGCTACCAGATAAAACTACGTTGTTATTAAATTCAATATCTTGCCTACTTTATTTTATAAAATAAACCTTATTATAATGCTTTTTTTAACTTTCATGACTCTATATTAAAAGTTCATTTAATTTCGAGAATATTTTTTGAAACACTAAATCAAACAATTTTGAGCAACTACAATTACTTTATATAATAGAACTCATGATATGTACTTCTCATGAGTACTTTATTTTCTTACTTCTCAAGTCATATTTTTTAAATTACATATCTATTAGAATCATGTCACTATATTGTGCCTTCGATAGTTAGTTAAAGACAAAGATCTCACAAGTAGCTCCTTTCTATATGTGCCATTTATCTCCCTATTTTCTTCTTCTATAGAGGAACCGAATGTATATGTAGGTTGTTGCTAGAGATATGGGAGCCCATGTCCAATGCAAGCCATCAATACTACCTTACATCTAATTGTATATACTAGTGCTTTTTGAGCAATAAGTTTTTTCCATGTCATCATTCTAATAATAATGGGATAGTAAATTTAACAAACAAAAACTTATTTGAGTATGATATTCAAAAACTTTAAATTCAAATATAAAATTTTAGATGGAAAAATTTTAATTGAATAAAAAATTTAATAATTTCGAACTTCTAGTACAAAATTAGAATAACATAACAAATTGGATTTCAATGTTTCTCTAATATTTGAAAAAGCCCAAAACAAGTTGGATTTTTACATTTCCAAACAAGTTCATGTTTATTAGAAATGTGTAAACCATGATGGTTGGTTGATCAAACCTAACCAATATTCGACCAAACATAATTAGGATTCGATTTAACTAGGTTCCATCAACCAAACCTCATTAAAGTTGATCGAGTTGTTTCATTATAGATCTCTATAGTTTCATATTTTCTTTTTGTTTCTAGTTTTTTATTTAATTAATCCTTACCTCACTAATGGTCTATCATGAGTTTATCTATTAAGATCTCACATATTAGAATTATTGGAAAATATTGTGAGTTTCATCAGATTTCATATGAGAATTTTTATTGCAGTTCCTAAGTAAAGCTATAATTGAAACAAATTTATTTGTAAGTTACTCGAGTTTAGTTTAATATTTACTCGCACTCAACTAGATAATAATTGGAGTTTATATGATGTTCAACACAATTAGCTTGTGAGTTCAATCAAGTTTAAATATTAGTCAAGTTTATGTCAAATTTAGATATCAATCTTATCTTAATTATTATTATAATATTTTATAAATAGTCGAGCTCAAAAAAGTTTAATCAAACCGAATTCGATCCATTGTGTAACTCTTCCAGTGGAAGTTGAAATTAAAATTATAAGCCTATGAAGTTTGTTGCAAAATCATGTTTTGAAATTTCAAGTCAAATTTAAACTTAAGCTTTGGTATCATCTTTTTAAACGCTTATAGTTGCTTTAAGGTTAATGTTGCATTATCACCCAACTCTAGTTATTTTTACAATTAACCACTTAGACTTTATAAAAATCAATTTACTATATAATCAATGTTTCTCAAGTCATTTAAGTTATCCCAGTTAACTCTTATCAATTTTCATTAGCTTAAGTAGATGTCGTGACCAATCACTACTTGAAAATTGACATGTTAGGTTAAAAAAAAAAAAAAGAAAGGAAAAGAGACAAAAAAAAAAAATTCACCACCTTAAAGTTAAGGGATCGCTGGTGGCTACAGCAAAAGGGATGGTGGGGTGTTAAAACATTTTTTCTTTCAATTTTCAATTATTTTTTCTTTTTGACTTTTTCTAACTTGTTTTATTTCTTAATTAATATACTTAAATCATATTGAAATAATATATATATTATTATCTAAATTTTAATTTATTTTTCATTATTTATTATATAATTTTTTTTATTCTTTTCTTTTTATCTGATGTGTCAATTATTATATTCATGTCAAGTTATGATTGGTTGTGATATCCACATAAGCTAATGGAGCTTAATAAAGTTCACCCAATAATATAAGTGATCTCAAAAACTAGGATTAGGTAGTTAATTTATCCTTTTAAAGTTCAAGTGCTTAATTGCAAAAATAGCTAAAGTTGGGGTAGTGAATGTAATATTAAACTATTGTTTTAACGCATATTGGGATTTGCTACAGAAAGTGATAGAATAGCATCTTCTTCTCTCTTATTTCTTCAATTAATCATCTAATACAATATATTTATCTCTTTTAGTGTAACGAAAAGGCATCATAGCTATTGCTTTGTTTCTGGAAAATTGGATTACTTGAGCTATGGCTACAACCAGATTTGAATTTGATATGTAAAGTATGAAGACCACACAAATTTCAATTTGCGGCACATAGGGATGCTTGACATGTTGCTTGGCAATGATTTAAAGAGAGGACTTAAATTAATCTCTCATCTTCAACTTCTAATTGACCTTTCCAATAAGTGAGAAAAAAAAAAAAAGAAAAAGAAAAAAATGCACTTATCTTAAACTTTAAGATTGATCTAGTTTAAGGAAAGTTATATTAGAAGTAGTAATGATTTGGATCTTCAAAAATTATTTTCTTTTTAAGATTTCTTCAAGTTATAAATTAATAGTTGTCACTACCTAGATTTTTTGTTATATCATTGTGACATAATCTTTTTTTGAAAATCTAGATAATGACAACTCTTAATTTGTAACTTTAGGAATTTTAAGAAAAAAAAGTAACTTTAGAGGATTTATTTCCAAGTCATAGCAATTTGTTTCAAAAATAACTCTTCTCGATTGAAATATTAGTCAATGGCTTTTCTTTTGAACAGGTTAGACCAATTGAGGGAGTAAGATAGGAGGGCTTTTTATCCCACTATCTATTTTTATAATTTCCATGGAGTTTCTTAATTGCTTGATTAATCAAGCTGTCTTTAAAAAGCATTGGAAGCCATAGAAGTTTCAATGATCTAGTGTACAACTTTTACATATTCTTTTTGCTGATTGCATAATTTTGTTTGCAGAGACTTCTGATCACATTCATGGCTAGTACTATTAAAGCAAATTCTAGAAACGTTTCAATTGTCGTCAGGTTTTATGGTGAACCTTAGCAAATCAAATCTCATTTTTCCATCAAATACAAGGGAGCTAACCAGGAGCCATTTAGTAAGGAAGCTTATAATTAAAGAAGGGACTAGCTTAGGCATGTACTCATGATATCTTATTGGAAATCATCTCAGACAAAAAAGTGAATAAGTTAAGCAAAAAGCTTCCTATCAATTTGTTCAATAAGATTGAATAGATTATTCGAAATTTTACTTGGAAAGGGCAGTCAAATCAAATGAAGATATTTTAGGTTAATTAGTAAGCACATTAAGTGACAAGGTCTGAATAATGGGTGGGTTAAATTTAACATAGATACATAAGATCATTTTACACTTTCACATGTTCCTATAGGAGGGGTTTTTAGGGACAAATATGGATATTAGATATTTGGTTTTGCGAAAAAGCTGGGAAATACTATTCTACTTATTGCTGAGTTAAGGCTAAAGCTTATAAGATCGCTCCAATTCGACAAACTTGGAATCAATATAGACTCAACTACTGGTATGGCATTACTATAAAACTTTAATTTCAATAAAGAGCAATGGAAATTTTCCAATGTCTTATATGTTTGTAAGGACAAAATGGCTTGGTTCTATGCAATTCGGATCGAATATCAGCTAAGGGAAAATAACCAAGTCATCGATTAATTGGAAAATTTTAGAAATGTTGTGGAAGATGATGATATTTATGCTTTTGTACTTATGCAAAGTGTTTTGCATATTTTGGCAGTATGCTCTAGTGCTTATATGTATGTTAGAGGGATGATAGACCTTGGTTGATCATGTTGATATTTTCTTATGTTTGTTTCAAATAATTATATAACGTCTATAATATCAATGCAATGTCCTAAATTACTGAAGAAGAACATACTCCTACTAAAAAGAGACTCAAGATATCTATTGATTCTATGTGCTCTTATTAGAAATTTTTCATGGTGATACATCTCATTTAAGCCCTTTTGAAGCTTAAGGATTTATGGACACCGGACCTCAAACTTCTTTTTCAAGTAGTAAAAAGAAAAAAAAAAAATCATCGAAAGTTGAACCACGACAATGAAACTAGTACTACGAACATTGATCGGTAGATAAATTTTTATGAGAAATCCTTACTACATTAGAACCACGTCTCTCCAATAACAATTTGTCGCAAATCATGATTGAGAAAATAACAAATGATCACCAATCGAAACTTTAAGCTCTATGCATGAATTGCAAATTAATAGGCTAATTTGAAAATAAAAACTGCATACTTTGCAGAAGTCTATTACTACATCTGTTATGAAACAGGCCTTAAAAAATCACCTTATATCACTTCATGTTTTGAGTATCGATGGTTGTAAATATATTATTACATCGAACTTAAGGCGGCAACCCATGTTTATAAATCATGTTCATATCTTGATTTTGTATCAGTAATAAAACTACATGAAATTGAATAAAGAGTAATAATAATTTAGCTTATAATATAGTCGTGTTTATTCATATTATAGTTATACCTTTGGTGTAGTATATTGTTTCACTTTCATTTTTTTTTTTTAATAATCTTGTTGTGTTTGTGTTCATTTTATGATGTCATTACGAGCCCAACATCAAACAATATAAGAAATCTTTATGGTGCAATTATGTCCTTTACAATGGATAAAGCGAGCAATTTTTTGAATTTTTATGGAAACATTGCTAAAAGTGCAAGCAGTTAGTCTAAAAATATAACATATACAACTTAGCATACGAGTGAGAGGCATGTCATTACTAAGTATCAAATGGTTAGCCTCTTTAAGATGATTCATAAAACAAAGAGGAAATTTGTAATGCCCAAGGAAATTAAAAGTAAAAGTTATTCTAAAGTGAGTGGCATTTTAGTAATTTTTAGAAGTAAGCCTAAATCTTTCCTTATCCTAAATCTTAACTGCCTTTACTCCTTAAACCCTACTATTAGCTCAAAACTTCTCTAGAAGCCTCATCTCACTCTAAATCCTTCCTTTATAACAGGTACTATTGTAATCACTCAAGCTCACACTAAGGAACAATCTAACTAGTTGATTAAGTTTGAGATTGAACGATAAGCTCTAAACTAATTTATTTTTGTGTTTTAACGCTCATTTTAGAGGAGTTTTAGTGGGTTTTACTCCAACATGAATTTGAGGTTTAATGTTTATGCAACTTCTTGGTGGAATCTTATTACATTTTTGGATTTTCCAAGTGTTTAATCCATTCTAAGTAAGTTTCTCTTACATTTTACCTTGTTTCTTTCAAGCATTAGATGAGTATGTCGAAGTTGACTGTAGGTTAATGTGTATTGGAGTTTAAGATTAATGGATTAAGAAATGAAATTGGGAGTAGCTAATAATTATGGTTTTGTTTGTGTATTAGAGTGTATTAAAGAAGATATTGTGGTTAGTTGTCTAACAACATAATATGTCTATAGTAAAGTAAAAGACTTATATGTCTATATATGCATAAGAGACTCATGGTGTGGTATTGGTGGAGTCATGAGTGCCTTGTTGTTGTGTAGACTAAATAAAAGATAAATGACCTGTTGTTTGTTTATACTTGCACCAAATGCCTGTGTATAACTTACATGGCATTTTGTATGTTCTTATGCATTACGTACTGGGATTTGTCTCCTTCTTTTACTTTTTCAAATACAAGACCAAATGATTATGTTATATTTGAGGAGCCTTATGTTGTTGTTGTTTAGGAGGAGGATGATGTCGAATATCTCTATTTTTACAATGATAAGATCTTGTGATGGGATATCAAAGATAGTCGATGATGGATTTTTCTATTTGTTGATGGATTAGATGGACTTGTTTGGTGACGTTGGATTTCATTTAGATGTTCATATAGCTGATTAAGATGGTGACCATGATGTTATTGATACTTAGTAGTTTTTCCATTGAGGGGATGGATTCTTAATTTTTGGTTTAACGTTTGTACTTAGGAGAGTGATAGACTCTGATTTGTTAGTATTTTGATGTTTTCAAGTTTTTAGAGTTTCAAAGAGTGGGATACCTTATCTACTCAAACTTGAGTTTTGGTGAAATTATGTGGAAACTTGAAGTGATTTACGGGTTTCAATATTTGTGATGAACTATAGAGCCTTAACATATTTTTAAATAGTAAGGACACATGACAAGTTATGACACCGATTAGGTCCTAAGGCATTATGACATTAAATGATTCTTAACAAAATTATGGGATCCCACTTTAGCTATCTCTAAAATTGACTTTAAGGATAATATTAAGATTTTTCTTTTTGGCTTTTCTAAGAAGCTTAGGTTAATTATTTGAATTATAAGTGTTGTTCAAATATATTTAAACTTTAGAAAACTATGAACAAAATGGAAAATTTTTTTAAAAATATGTAAGGATTGAAATATTACTAAGAGATTTAAGTTCAAATAGCCTTACTTGAAAATAGTAACAATCTAATCTCATTCCTCTCTATTTACTAAATTTAACAAAAACAAATATCAATTAGGTCAACTTTTGAACAAAACACCAATAAAAATATAAAGGGTTAATTGCAAAAAAAAAAAAAAAAAGACATATGTTTTAGGCTTTTACAAAGAGTTAACTTGTATTTTACTTTTTAACAAACACATAACATGTATATTTAACTTTTGCATGAATTATACATAGAGATACATGACCTTTTTTTTTTATTGGTTGACACTACTATTAAATAATTTTTTCTTAATAATGTAACTAAAAATAATTTAATAAGTACACAATTTAAATAATAAAAGGTATAAAAAAAAAGAGAAGAAAAGAAAGCAACAATGATAGTGGTTGTAATAACCATTTGTGGTCCATCTCAAGGTCAGGGATAGCTAATGACCATCAGTAGGGCTCGTGAACTCCGACAGTGGTCATTAGCCACCCCCTAGCTTAAGAGTGCCCAACAAACAACCTATTTCAATTGTCAATCGCAAGCCACACAATAATTATGGGCAGACATCACCATTTTAAGGAGGTTACGTAACTCACAGCATAAATAAAACAAAAGGAAGAGAAAATGCACAAATTAACCGATGAGTAAAAATTGGGTCATGTAAGAATAATCCACCCCTTGTGGGTCATGCGGCAAGTAGCCATTTTCTTTAAGGATATCCTTAAGATTTTTTATTTTTACTTTTTCTAATAAATTTAGGTTTATTCCTTGAATTATAGGTGTTATTTAAACACTAGAAAACTATGAAGAAAATTATTATTTTTTTAAATATTCAAGGATTGAAATGTTAATAGGAGGTTTAACTCCATATAACTTTATTTTTAAAAAAAATCTAATTTTGTTATTATCTTTTTATTAAGTTTCAAAACAAAAAAATATCAATTAAATCGGATTTTGAACAAGAGGATACTAAAAATTTAAATGATTAATTACAAAAAGGTGACATGTGTTTTTAATGTTATGCAAAAAAACTAACTTGTGTTTTACTTTTTATATAAATACATGACTCTTATATTTAACTTTTATGTAAATTATACATAAGGGTTTCATGACTTTCCTTGATGATTACTGACTATCTCTTAACCTCGAGTAATAAGTGGCTGTTGCAGCCATTGTTGCTGTTGTTTTCTCCTTCTTCTTCTTCTTTTCTACTTTTTTCCTTTTTTTTTTAATTTGAATTAAGTATTTTTGAAATGATTTTTGGTTATATTATTAATGTAAATTATTCAATAATAACATCAATTAGTAAAAAAATATCATGTCTCCCCTCTATGTAGTTTACACCAAAGTTGAATACACAATTTATGTATTTATCAAAAATTAAAACATACATTAGCTTTTTAAAAAATACTCATAACACACATCATTTTCTTTTAATCAGCCCTTAAAAATATGCCATTTTTCCCCTTTGTATGTATTATACAAAAGTAAAAAATACATATTATATATATATATATCAAAAAAATAAAATTAGGTTAGCTCTTTGTAAAATACCTAACAATATATTTTACCTTTTTATAATTAAGCAAATTTAAAAGCAACCTCTAATAAAAATGTAAAAGGGGAAAAGAAACGAAAATTCTTAAACCACAACTATAGGTGCTACTAGAGGTATATAAATTGATTAAACATGCTAACTCGGTCTAGCCCACTTTAATTCATAGATCAAACAAACTAAGTTCATTTGACTTGTTTTTAAATTGATAACAATATCTTGACCCTAATATATTTAAAATATAGATTAAACAAAACAATTCACGACCCAAAAACATAAATTTATTAAATCTACTAGCTCAAACTGACCCATTTTGAATTAAATGAGCCGAATTCATTTCATCAATTTTTAAATGAATAAAAAAGTTTTAACTTAAATTTAATTTAAAAACGAGTTAAAACAACCTACTTCTGCAGCTCTAATTGCCACGAAATGTCCCCACACGCCACAACCCGCCTGAATTCCACCCTTTTATAGGTCGAAACACGTGCTATCCCCGTGATTTCAGACTAAAAGTAAATAACTTCCATCCAGTGGCACTCTCGTTAATACTCCCCACTTTCTAGGTCATTTTACATCACACCCTCTCGTATAACTTCACTTTCTCATGCTTTAACCAATCTCTTAAGAGAGAGAAAAGGGAAAACCATCAAAGAAAACTTAAACGCGCCAACGAAACAACTTTTCTTTTATTTATATCCGTCACTTTCTCGAAGAAAATTAGAAACGAAAACCAAACTAGAACATTTTTCTCTGCAGAATTTCTCGAGAAAGTCTTTATGAAGCTAGCTAGGCAAGATTGTAGATAGGAGTTTTAAGAGCGGAAATAGATAGATTTCCGGTGAAGATGACATCCGGGACGAGGACGCCGACGTGGAAGGAGAGAGAGAACAACAAGAGGAGAGAGAGACGAAGAAGAGCGATCGCTGCAAAGATCTTTGCCGGTTTACGTATGTACGGTAACTATAAGCTTCCTAAGCACTGCGATAACAATGAAGTCCTTAAAGCTCTGTGCCGAGAAGCTGGCTGGACTGTGGAAGAAGACGGCACCACATATCGAAAGGTAAAAGTGACACCGTTTTCACTCTCCTTTACGCTTTCGCTTTTATCTTTTTGTGGATGCGAAGCTCAAACGATGCAAAAAAAAGTATGACCATTGTTCTTTTTTCTTTTTCTTTTCTTTTTTTTTTTAGGGTAACTGATCCGTTTGTCTTAATCGGACGAGTTTGAAGTCCGATCTGAGTTCAAACGTTCCAGTATAATGTCGTTTTGCTCTGTTGAGCAGTTTTGGCGGTGATTTTGAGTGGCTTAATTGTGAGTGCTTCCGGTATCAAGTTAGGTTTACTATATCATGCATCTGATCAGTGATTTAGATTGTTAGTGATAAGAAAGTTGTCGATAGAGTCTCATTCATTCTTTTCCTTATCACAAATTAAAATAAAAAAAAGAAAGGAAAGAAAAAGAAAGAAAGAAATTAATTTGTCAATGGACCTTTGTTTCACTGTTTTAACAAGGTTTTTCTTTACGATTTTGTATATACACACATTCGTTCGTGATCTCGAGTCTCAAACTTCATTTTAAGTGTATAGTCAAGTGGCTTCGGAGATCAATTAACTCCGTCATTGAGGTTAAGCGTGAAGAATAGTAATGTGTTATCGGAATTCCGAAGCTACTGTTCTTCCCGATCAGAGATTGACACGTATGGTGGCACATGCTAACGTGCGCGAGAGCAGTGTGCATTTTGGTTGGCGCACGTTAGTCATCACCGTTTGGTTCGTTGCAGTGCGGTGTTTTTTGCATGTTTCGATCTGTTTTGTTTTTATCGGTTTTCCGGTTTCGGTTTCTTCTCTTTTTCTGTCCTATCGGCTTTTGTTTGTTTTCTCCTTCTCTTTGGATCTTTGAAACTGCACGAAACACAAGGCTTCTTTTTTATTTCTTTTTTCTCGAGATTCGCTTAACGCTTCCCTCGTTCATGTGTGAGGAGAAAAAAAAAAAAAAAAGCAAAAAGAAAAAAAGCAAAAGAAATGCTCTGTCATTTGCAGAAGCCATTGATGATCACTTCACTGTACCAGATTGCCCTTCCAAGGGATAGTATTTTCATTTTCATCTCTTCCGTCCGGCTACCCGCCCAGTGAATGAAAGTTTCCTATCACTAGTTCATGCAATAATATATTTATTGTGAATTTTCGATTTATATTTTTTAAATCATAGCATGTGATTGATTGATAAACACCGAATAGAAAAACAATGAAAATTTCTCTCTTTATAACACACCACACGTGAAGGTAAAAAAAGAAAAGGGAACTTCTTGAATTTTCCAAAATTAATTATATATTTTATGAAAATAAGGTATAAAAAAGAAACGTTATTAGAAAAGTTTTCTTCATTTAATATTTTTTTTGTTCTAATCTATATTGTTTCGGTTCTTTTTGGTAGTAAACGTAAGCCGGTGTTTAGCTTTTGAAGTTTTTTACTCTGACGTTGGTGGGGGTGTTCTCGTGATAACCTTGCCAGGTTTTTGGCAGAGCAATACAGATGTAATTATTACCACCATTACTTTCCCCAAATTGCCACCGTAAACACCTGGCATACCGAACAACCATTGGAGATTTTAGTCATTATGCTGGAACACAACCAATGATCGAACCCCAATTAACGTCTATTTGTTTCTTGCCAATTATCATCCGAGATTCCCGGGAGCGGTGAACCCTAAGATAATCGGCTTTTTTTGACATTAAAAGAGAGAGAGAGAGGAGAAGTGGAATGGAATAGTGGATAATGATTCCTTGGATGCCTTTATTTTCAGAGTGGTTTTTTCATCTAATGAAAGGGCATAAGGAGGTTTTGTTTACTTTTTTGACAATGTGAGCATGATGGGTCCGAGAGACTACCTTTCTCATTACATTGTTTGACATTAGCATCTTTGGAAAAGGTTCTGGGTTTCGATGTAATTTACCTTAAAGCTAATAGGCTGAACAGAAAATCACCTGTAGCAGGTTTCATCTTTTCCTCTTAAAATAAATGTCTTACTTTCGTGGCAGACAAAGGAAGACTCGATCGCTTTATAAAAGCAAAATCTTCAGTGTCTTGATTCTTGACTGGAAAGAGTTGGATCAAAATTGAAGTCATCTTAATCACACGGCATTAAGATTGAGAGCAAGATATACTTATACGGTTTTGCTCACAGTGAGGGTCACTTATATCTCTCGAAAAAATGTTTATCGAAGATATTTGGAATTGTAAAATTGCAGTATTATTTTCTGGCCATTAATTATTCAGTTTCCCGAACAGGTGCCTGCCTGCCTGCCTACCTTTAGCAAAATCAATGATCCCAATTCCAGTATACAAGTTTAGAGTATTCACGCATCTTGATCCTTGAATAAAGTTAATCATTATGCAAATCGTTAATTGTCTGGTGGAAGATAGTAAACTCAGTATTGCCATTTTCCATATTTTTATACTGTCACATCACCTACCAACTTCAGGTAGTTGCTCTGATGTAAGATTTGGTTACTATTTAGGCTGTTTGGTATCTTTAGGAAGCCTTTATTTTCTTCATATTGGGCTTATTCTAGATACATCTTTTATGTGACCAACATATGTCCATACTCTTCTTTTAACAAAAGTCAACTCCTTCTATCAATAACAATTCAAAGAAAACCAAAGATGGAAATCTTGTCAATAAACTATGTTATTGTATAGGATTGTTTTCATTTAACCATGCCCCATTTTTTTGTTATTTTAAACAAAGAAGTATCAGAAGAATAATTGCGCTTCAATTAACCTGGCAACCAATGTTTCCCTGCATCGTATATAGATTGCAGATATTCACCATTTAAATATGGCTATTTGAATTACTTATCCTTAGGCCTATTGCTGAACCACCTCTCTAGAGGCAATGTATGTTCAAAAATGTGCCATCAGCTCTAATATTTCGAGTTGTAACTGTATTGTATTAATTCTGAAATGATGCACATTCTCTTGGGGTTTGATTATATTCATTCCCTTTAGGATATGAGAGAACTGGAGGTAACTCTCTTCGCCCTGTTCCCTCAGCTTTCTTTATTCTCCTTGACCTTATGTTCAGCAAGAACACGCAACTAAGTGGAAGTGCAGGAGTGGGATGCAACCAAGTGAGAGGGTGGGGATGGGAAGTATTAGCTTTCAATATTTAGGCACAAAAACATAACAGCTAACCGTGAGACATTTATTGACCTTCTAATTTGAAACATGTAGTAGCATAGAGCTCATATATTACTGCCCGATCCCTTTTCAACTGTAAAGAAAGGCAAGGTGAATTAAAAGCTGTGGTTATGGAAATGGCTGCATGCCCATCTAATCTCGTATTCAAGGATGCAATGTATGCAAATTCTTTCGGTGTGGTGATTAGCTAATTGTTGTCCCTGAAGGGCAGTCTAATCTTCTGCACTAACGTGTGGGATGCTTGTATTTACATACATTGATCTTTTTTTTTTGGTAATATGCAGGGATGCAAACCTGTGGATAGAATGGACATCATAGGTGGATCTACATCTGCAAGCCCATGTTCGTCCTACCAGCCAAGCCCATGTGCATCCTACAACCCGAGTCCTGCATCATCCTCCTTTCCAAGTCCTGCTAGATCACATTTCCCTGCCTCTGGCCACGGTAATGCAGATCCAGATTCCTTGATCCCTTGGCTCAAAAAGCTCTCGTCTGGCTCATCTTCAGCATCATCTACACAGTACCACCCTCTCATCGTTACTGGGGGCTCCAT
This sequence comes from Lumnitzera racemosa, assembly GCA_024138005.1. Taxonomy (NCBI): domain Eukaryota; kingdom Viridiplantae; phylum Streptophyta; class Magnoliopsida; order Myrtales; family Combretaceae; genus Lumnitzera; species Lumnitzera racemosa. The sequence goes on from JAMXBC010000011.1 coordinate 87,577,681, forward strand.
AAGTGCTCCAGTTACCCCTCCTTTAAGCTCTCCATCTGCTCGAACACCAAGAACCAGGAACAACTGGGATGACCCAACTGCATCAATGGCCTGGGCAGGACAACACCGCTCCTTCCAACCCTCATCCACCCCTCCAAGTCCTGGTCGTCAGAGCTTGCCTGACTCCGGCTGGTTTGCTGGTATTCAGATTCCACAGAGTGGACCGTCATCACCCACATTTAGCCTTGTGGCTCGAAATCCTTTCGGCTTCAAGGAAGATGCTTTATCCGGTGCAGGATCAAGGATGTGGACTCCTGGGCAGAGTGGAACTTGCTCTCCTGCTATAGCTGCAGGAGTCGATAATACAGCAGATATCCCAATGTCGGACAGTATTGCTGCAGAATTTGCCTTTGGCAGTAACGCCAAAGGATTAGTGAAACCTTGGGAAGGGGAGAGGATTCACGAGGAATGTGTTTCTGATGATCTTGAACTTACTCTTGGGAACTCGAGAACCAGGTAAGTTGTTGTCATGTAAATTATGTAACCAGAATCCCTCTTTATTAGTCTTTAATTTCTCGTGTATATAACCGTACCTGCATTTTGCTTTATGCAGGTAAGCTTGAAGAAAGGACTTTGAAGGAGCTCCCCTGAGGTCTTTCTACTTGGCCATTTCTCTTTTGTGCAAACTCTCCTTCAGCAGGTTGAGCTTCGGATGTGGGTAATTCCCAGAGATCAAAGGAGCTTGAAAGTACAGTGAGTAGGCATAGCTGTTGATTTTTTCTTTTTTCTTTTTATCCCGTCTTTTTCCATCTTTTTAAGATTGGTTGTTAAGTTATAAATGCTCTATGGGTGGAGACTTTCACCTCAGTCCAATTCATTGGTCCGTTTCTCCTTCACCATTTGGTGCTCAAGTCGCTTCGTCTGCGTTAATTCTGCAGCATCAGTGGTGTCTGATTTTTACCTTCTTCCGAAGGCTTAGGATCTTAAATTAAAAATGTCAGTTTCTATGAGCACTCAATGAATTTGTGACTAATTTATTATACCTTTGTGTTCTTTTGTTCTTGAGAAAGTCCTGATTTGTTCTCTATTTTTAAGATACTCTCTTTTCCTCCTTGTTTTTCAAGCTACAAGCATCACAACACCAACTTAATACATACATTAAGACATGAAGGAAGAATGAGAAATACTTTTTGTATGGCTGTTGACTGAGCGATTCTTTCTATTAGTATCGTCGTACTTAAAAGGAGGAGGGTTGGGGGGTGGGGAGTGATTTTCACTTCAGTTATGTCGTCAAGCACGTCCTATGGATCCAAAAGGTATCAAGATTCCTAATGTTTCTGTGTATGCCTATGTGTGCGCGTGAAGCTGTGGAAGTGTGAATAATCTCCTTTGGTGATGTAATCTTTTCAAAGTCGTAATTTCGCTTACATACGTATATTATTAGGAGGCTTGTGAATTTCCATCCAAGCGGCGATGAAACGCGTCTAGACCTGTTTCAATCAAACTGACAACCAAGTACATGGAAGCATCTTGTGGTAAACAGCCAATAATAAAATAGGACCTTTAGATGCGTAGATGGTCAAATAAAATGTTTATTCAATATGCACGATTTAAAAGGGACAATCAATAACTTCACGGTTTATAAGTGTTTTGGTAAACAACCTATGAAGCTTGATTTTTTATTAGATTTTTTATTTATTTATTTATTTATTTTTTCGAAATTGCTAACTACCGTCCTGTCGCTGTTAGTTATGGCCTTTTTAAAATCATTTACTACCAAATACCATTGGTATCTCCATCACGAATTCAAAGGTCGTTGATAATTATGATTTTTTTCATTTATTGCAAGGTCTATGATTGGAACCATGCAATATGAAGTCAAACTACAATATGAATAACACAAATTAGTGATTAGAAAAATCTTGGTTGTTTTATGTAAGAGATCACAGGAATTTCAAAATATTTGAGGTTTCCATTCAATTCCGTTCTGAAGCTCATTTCTTATAAATATGAAATCAGCTTTCAAAAATTTGACCATAGGGCAGATGTATTAATATTAATATCTATTGTTTTACCCTGTAATAATCACTTGATGCATATTGTTTAGTATATAGTATAGCATAGCACCCAATCCATGTAAACATTTTCCATAAACGAGTCGCGTTACGATTTACATAGTTAAGCACAGGCTAACTGGTGACTAGGTCTGTACTTTGCATGATGCTAAAAGTATGTAGGGATCTAAAAATTTTAGCACCCATACAAAATGGACCTAATTATTGCATGGACCATTATGTATAACTCTTAATTTACATTTTTCATCGTTTGATCAGTCTCCAAAAATAATTTCTTCAATAACTCTCTACTTTGAATCTTATCAAGCCTTGAACATCGGAAAAAAGGCTATATACAACCAGCATTTATCTAAGAGGTCGATTATACGAAAATATTAGTTAATACGCTCATTGTTATTGGTTTATTACAAGATTCACTTTATTTGATAAGGTTGTTATTGACAATCGATCGTATGCAATAGAAGTAAAATCAATTTTTGAGAAGTTTTGATCTACTGACACATGAAGTGATGATCCTAAAGAGATATGGAAGGAGAACAAATAAGCTCGATGTCAAGTGATATGCACATGTAATGGTAAATCAAATTCAATATTCTTGATCTAGTTTTCAAGAGATAATTGATTTGATCTTCTACATAATCATTTCGATAAATTAATAGTGATTCTGCAAAATTTGCTAATGCTTTGAATTAATCAAATAATAAGGACCCTAATCTCGATCATCAGATGAAGTTGAGATAGATGGATAAGATGAGTCATTGATGAGAGTTATCAGATCACTTTTTGTGAGAGACAGCTCAGATGGAAGTCTTGTTTTCTTATATAAGTCATGGGCTTTGGTTTAGGTTTGGGTTAAATTTAGACCCAACCCTTCATAACCTTATAAGCTTTAAAGAGGAAGATGCCCATTTCTTTTATGAAATAAGCCCATAAGTTTATTAAAGCCTTTTAAAAGCCCATAAAGGCCAAATAAGGTCTAAAGGGACTCAAAAAAGACCTTTTTTGAGTTTATTTTGTACATGCGAGATAATCGAGCAAAGTTAAGAGTAGATAAACTAACTTAGCGATCCTTATTTCTAGTCTACTATACTAGATCTCTTTAAAATATCTTTAGTTAGACTCGGTTTTCTATGCTTCATCATTAGCCCATTAAACAAGTCCATGTATTAAATTAAATTAAAAACACAATTATCGAAATAACTCTTTACCCACTTTATGCACAAGATAAGTAAACTTACATTATGAAAGATTCATATTTTTGTACCATTTTTTATTTTCATTTTTAGTTGCTACCTAGTCCCATTATCACTTATAAGAAGATAATAATAATAAGGATAAGCATGAGATGATAGTCTCATGGCTGTAAAACAAAAATATACAAGTCATACTTTGATATATTGACCGTACTTTCCTATAAACATTCAAAATGCTGAAAATAATATTGATAGGTATTTGGTAAAAGTCTTTTAAAGTCTAAGCTTTTATTATTTGAAAACTCTTAATTAAATTATTCAATACTTATCATTATTAAAGGAATCTAGTATTTTTTATATGAGATTACAAAAAAAATGGTTCAATCCATGAGACAAGCTGAATCAAAACCGAAGTTTTATGATTTGAAAAAATTTCTAATCCAAGTTACACGGTTTAGCTTTAAGCAACTAGGCCTATCCTTGATTACTCTAAAGTTGAGATTTATTTCCTTCACAACTTTTACTCTAATGTATATAAGTTGTAAATTCCAAGATAGCTTATACTCATCATGTAAAAATTACTAAATTATAATTATAAATGTAGAATGTTATTATATTTTGATCTTATAATTTATATTTCTTCCACCTCATTCTTATCTTATTTATACGATTCTATTTTTCGCCTCTTTTGTCCTATTTCTTTTTTGTTATTTACCTTATATATATGTTAGGGTCTTCATAAGACATCATATTTGTAAATTTATTGTAATAGATTTTGTGTTACATATTTTAAACAATGGATTAAACTTTTTAATAGATGTAAGGTCTTCGCAGGTGAAGGGTGTTTTATTTATAGGTGTATTATTTTATCACTTTTGTTTTATAATGTCACTTTTCTTGAAAATGTTGTATAAGATAGATTTTCAAACTATCTTTACTTCCTTTGTCGCTATAGTTTGTACAATTTTTTTAAAGATAATTTAATCTCTTTGAGTCTTATTTTTTAATTTGGGACCATTTTTTTTCGATAATTCACTTTATCAACAATAAAGTTGAAAACTTTGTTCTTTTATTTATTTATTTTTTGCCAAGTTAAACTTGCTTGATTTAACAATACTTACGTAAAAATCAAAGCAAAGATTATGGTTGACAAGGCCTATTTTGTTATGTCTTCATTTCAACAAAGTAAGCATGGGCATACCGAGTAAGAAGAACGATATGGGAAATTTCTAATGTCTTTTATGGATTGTCACACTACATTTTCCCTCTACCATATATTATCCATGAAAGGAATAATTAATCATCAAAAGTAATTTTAAAATAATAATTATTAAAAGTTATATGAAAAAGGGAAAATTCTATGGTTCAGTTCACCTTTTTAACAAAATTGATCAAGCCCATGATCTGACTTTGAATATTTAATTATATTAACTCATGATTATTTGAATGGTCAGATGATGAGTTGGATGGCCTCGCCAACGGAACCATAACTAATTTTAAAAAGTTGATAAACACAAGGGTTATTTTAAAAGAGAAGAAAAATTCATTATATATATATATTTTAATGAGTAACAAATAATAAAATAGTAAAAATGGCTAAGTGGTTATGTGTTCTCTTTTTTGTTTTTTAGCTATTACATTACAACAATTAAGGGAGGGGGAAATCGAATTTGATCTATTCCATTGAGAAATTAATGTTCATATTGTAAGCCCCAAAACTAGCAATTCGAGGTTTCGATCAGTTGAAAAATCCGATTAAACCTAAATTATAAAGTAAAGCTAAAAATATTGGTAAAATGATCTCATAAATTTGAATTTAGGAAAATAAGCAATAAAATAAAAGAATATAAAAATTCTAAATTTTAAATATATATAACTCGTTATTTATCGAAAATGTCGAAAATGTCGAAAATGCATTCCGATAATTAACGAATCGCTAGAGATAAATTATATGTAAACTAAAAATCATAAAATAACCTAAATAATATTTAGGAATATTTATTTGCACTATATATAAATTTACATGTATGTAGAAATACGCGTAATTACTTAAAATACGTAAAATGTACTAAAATAGTACTAAATAAGTAAAGAAAATTCATAATTAATTAAGGAAAAATAAAAAAAAATAAAAAAAATAAGGAATGATCCAGAATTAGGTCGTGACAACTAGGGAAAATAAGAAAAAAATCAACCAATTAAATTAGAGCAACATAAAAGCCAAAAATTAAGGAATTTGGACAAAGTCTTGTTCAATTTAATGCACATTAATTACCACAAAACTCTATAAATACCCCAAATTTTTTAGAAGCTCATTTTTGCAGTTTGGAGAGTAAGAAAAAATAGAGAGTGAGAAAAATAGAGAGTTTCGGAAATTCAAGAGAAAAACCAAAGAAAAAAAAAAGAAAAGAAAAACTATATAGTTAGGACTACAAAGGAGAACCTAGACCTGACGAGCAGCTGGGAGTAGACGGCCACTACCACCACACGGTGGTGGCAGTGCCCAGGTGGGCCGACACACCCATGGCCACTGGCGGTGGCCGGAGCCACCCAAATCGATGAGTTCGATTTCTAGCTCGATTTTGCGTAATTTTGTAAAAACAGTAAATATTATTAGAAAATTATGAATTTTGTTATTCTGAAATATTTTTGTATGTATTTTTTAGAAAAAATATTATTTTGATGAAAATATATCTCATAATATAGGGTCCTCAAGAAATTATGTATTTTTTGGCTTTTGAGTTGCCCTAATTTAATTGACTGATTTTTTTCTTATTTTTCCCAGCTACCACGACCCAATTCTAGATCATTCCTTATTTTTCCTGATTTTTTTTTTTATTTTTTATTAATTAATTATGAATTTTCTTTAATTATTTCTTATTATTTTAGTACATTTCGCATATTTTAAGTAATTACGCATATTTGTACATACATGTAAATTCATATATAGTACAAATAAATATTTCTAAATATTATTGAGGTCATTTTATGATTTTTAGTATACATATAATTTATCTTTAGTGATTCGTTAATTATCGAAATGCATTTTATGCATTTTCGATAAATAACAAGTTATATATTTAAAATTTGGAATTTTTATATTCTTTAATTTTATTGCTTATTTTCTTAAATTCAAACTTACGGGATCATTTTCCTAATATTTCTAACTTTACTTTATAATTTAAGTTCGATCGAGTCTTTCAACCGATCGAAACTTCGAATGACTAGTTTTGGAGCTTACATTATTTTCTAATTTTCTTGGCATTTTAGTCTTATTTTCACTTAAAATGTTGAATATATGATAAAACATATAATGTAAAAATACTACTAAATAACAGCTATTACTAATTATTATATATTTTGAGTTTTCGTAAAACTTTAATTTTCTATTTACATTAGCCTTTATATTAATAATGTCTTATTTCAATTATCTTACATTAACAACCTTATAACTATTTTCCAACATCTCCATAACTATATATATACTACATATAGTAATAATTACACTTTTCATAAAAGTTAGGATTTCTTTTGGTGAACATTTATTATTACTTCTTTTATAAGTATTGTTGACACCAATTTTTAGCTAACCCAAAGCCCAACTCATAAGAAGGTCCATAATGGCCAAGAAGTGAACACACAGGCAAGCACCTTACTCCCTTCAAGCACCATGATTTACTTAGGTCACTCTTTATGAGCACTTAGACAACCACCTAAATGTGCTTGACGCCGAGCATTAACCCATCTTTGCCTAAACTTAAGCACAACAACCATAGGGGTTTCAATAAGCACCCTCAAGGCCTGATTCATCCTCAGATGAGCACCTATTTACTCCTTGATCGTCCTTGCTCCTCTTTTGTCTTTAGCACTAACACCTGGTCAAGATTCATTAATTAACCTCTAACACTTGTTGTGTAACTAATACACCTAACAGCCCTTGAGGATGTTAAACCTGTAGATCACAGATATGGCTACCGGCATTGTCATAACTGTGGCTGATTGTCCTCTAGAGCTACTTTGTTAACCACATGTCACATGTCTCCTGCCACTTGCCAATAAGAGTAAACCCTAAACCTCTACGAATCTAAGTAAACATACCTCTACTATACTATAAATAGTGTAAGAGGCCACCAAGTAAAGGGATCGAGACCTTCTCTATTACTAAGAACACCTCTCCACACACTCTTAGCAAGCACCCTCTACCCAAGTTTCAGTGCTTAGTTACCTTGATCTCTTTTCTCTCTATCTCCTTACTTTCCTTACTAACTTCAGCGTTAAAGAACCCTCATGGGCATACCCATAAGAGGCTTTCTTGCAAGTCCTCAAGAGCAACAGGTCTATTGAGCCCAGCCTCTATTAAGGCCCATCCAGCATACTCTGTTTCTCTTTGGAGTTGATCCCTACACGACCAATAAGTATATAGTAAAATAAAAAGGATATATACAGTAATTGCAAGCAAAAGATTAATAATGTACTATCACTACGGTATAACATAACTTATCCAAATAATATAGCTAATATTAAAATTTTTCTAAGATTTCAACTCAACTTTTAAGAGGGAATCAGGCAACTACTAAATCGGTGCCTTACAATAGTTTTTTATTGTGTTAACAAAAGATTGTGAGTCATTATATTGCTCGTACTTATAATTAGTTGTTTATACATGTACAACTAATGTGAATGTAAGGACTATGGATAACAATTTGTGTTGCTTTGCTTGTACATTTAATATTCTGACTTGGAATGATTCATTTGTTTGATCACCTAAATAACCTAATTAACGTAATATACAACTCTTAAAACAAGTGCATACATTGCATTTCTGCATTTTCACATTTTTGCATTTTTCTCATCAACATCACCCATATAGCAAGGAAAACAATGAGGTTTCCTTCTTTTCAATTTTGCTAAACAAAGTGACAAGAGAGAAGGTCATCATTCAGGTTTGAAAAGTATAAATGAGAACTCGAAATGGGTATAGAGGAGACAAGTGAACATCCATTGCACATTTTGAGATTAATGAGAAATCGATCCCATGAAACAATTGGCTATAGTATAGTAAAACTCCTCGAAACTCAAACTAGAACGACGTCATTTTCTCTAATCTCTCGATGCACCGATTACCATTACGCAGATAGCATTGCAACATCACATTACACTCCAAAAGGACTTGTTGTTTTTCTTGTTTATATACAACATTTATTCCTTACCGCTTACTGAGTTGTGATTTTGGTTACCTTCTTATAGATTTTTGCAAGATTTGAGAATCAATCAAACAAAATGCCTTAAAAAATTCAAATAAGCATCATGAAGGATTTGGAAGATGAACAAAGAAGAATTATCTTTTAAATTTGTAAATACCCAAAAGGGGTTCAGTATATTGCAAATATGAATAAATAATAAATTTAAGTAAAGTATCATATTTCTCAAGTATTAACGTTTATTTTAATACCTTGTATATAATGAATATTTAAGAGATCAAGATATTTTGCTTTGATCATATAAACATTCAATATATATAGCAAGACTATCAATTTTTAAATTCATTAGGCAGTGACAACCTTGATTAATTCGGTGTTCGAAATTTGAATTTCATCAATATAAGATTATGTTACTACTAAATATATTTTTTATAGGGATTGAAGTCTAAGGAAATGTTTCCCAAAGGCTAGGAACTTTGGAGATTATCACCCGAGCTCAAGAAATAGGAGAATTAAAACATGCCAAGAGGATCACGGGTAAATTCTTGCCCCTAAACCCAACTGTAAACATCTACATGGATTCATTAAGCATATCACACCCCAACAACCTGACCATGATCATGATGGTGAAAATTATTGTGACTTTATTTTTTTAATTTTTGAAGGCATTTGTTTGTCTCATTAGGTTTTACTTATTTACAAGTTTACCGGTTAGTTAAGGCTTTAGCCTGTCTTGCCTTGGAGATGTCAAGATTTTATATGAATACTCTTATAAGCACTTTTATTTAGTTAGTAAGAGTGAATTATTGAATTAAAAACGCATTCTCTTGAGAGAATATTTTTCTAAAACCTTAGTTCTTATCAATTTCTTCAATCTTAGCAAAGAACTCTTTCTTCATCTTAATTGTACTGTCATACCGATTGAATAATTTTAAAAGTAATTTTAAATCGTTGAATTACCTAGTTCTACTGTTATATCAACTAATTGTTTTCAACCCTATTTGATTATATTATGCGATGTTATATTAGGCTATAACTAAATAAAAACCCAGTTCAAATTAATCTTTGGTGCTGTCATATCAAAAGACTAATTTTTCCATAATATCCTTTTAAGTTTTTCTTTGTTAGTAAACAACCAAAAATAAAAAAAGATTGAATTTTTATTTAATTGTACAAAGCCCCATCACCAAATAACAGTACAGGCCGAGCACTCGTATCACTTCTTCTAATAACAAGATTGTAAAAATGGCTAGGTATATGGGGTTGCCCTGGTTGGCACAACATAGTTTGATGAGGTGAGTTGGTCAACTTCCTCAGAGTTGTGGTGACCACTAAACTAGCCTCACAATAATCCCATTAGGTTATGCATTGATAGCCACCTACCACCTTATGAAGATCATACACCTTTAGGGTGGATCGTAACCTACCTCATCAAATTAGGCCACTTTAGAGGTGTTTTTTATGTACAATTTTTCCTTTTTCTTTCTAATTTTTCTATTTTTTATTTTTCATTAATTTACTCATTTAATATCTAGATAACTATATTTTTCTTTTTCACTTAAATTAATTTTATGGACCAACCAAAAGCCAGCACATGTCCACATTTCATTTCTTACCAGAAAAATTGATGGTGCTAAAAAAAAAGGGAACTCATTCACAAAGTTTTACAAACTTTCTAGACTTGATAAAAATAAATAAATAAAATTTTTAGAACTCAATTGGAAGAACAAACAATCAAACGTTAAGGTTAAAGATTAAAAATATACTATTTCCGAATAATAATAATAATAATAAATAAGGACCTCGAAGTCTGTTTTTAATAATGATTTAAGAGCCAAATACTTAATTTTAAAAATGAAGGAACTAAACACATAATAAGCAAACATAAAATCATAAAATTATCCATTAAAACCAAAATCGAAACCGAAAAACTATAGTTCTGAAAAAGTATTGTTCTAGACCTTTGTGGAAAAAATATATGGACAAACTTGCCTAAGTCCATCCATGTTCCATTCAATTAAAAGCTGCCATGCATGTGAAAAAGTGAACTAGTGAATACAAATTAAACATTCTTCCGACACGACAGCCCATAATTGAAGGAGATACCGCAATACGAATGCGGATGAGGATGCCATTTGAGAATAGTAAAATTTGGCACCTCGTGAGCTTATAAGCAAAGAAGTTTGTGAAGGCAAAGTTTTGCCCAGAAATGCATGGGGAACTTTTTCAACAATAAGAAAAGGCACTATGTACAAGCGGATAGATGTACCATGTACATGGTTGTAACAATAATTTTTTCTCTCTTCTGGGGGAGAACATGTTTGGACATGCTGTACATTCAGAAAGAATTTTAATCTTTACATAGGTAAAGAATGGGAAGAGGGGGGGGGGGGTGTGGAGGAGGATACTAGCAGGTGCATAAGCTGAAGAGTACCCGGTTTCGCCAAGTCATGTTGCTAGTTGGAACCCTCCTTCCAGCTTATCATACATGTCTGCAAGTGCTTGATATAGGATAGCGGCTGCAGGAGGCCTTGGCAATGAACCAAGAAGTATGTCTGATGCACTTATAGCCTGGCTGCCGTAAAATCGAGAGTTTTCTCGCATTCGAGTTGTGAAAACACTTCCCTCAAGGGAGCACCCAACAAATGCACCTGCATAATAAAAGATGCATCATTTAAACAATGAAGTTAGTCTGCTAAGTAAAGACATAATTTCTGAAGACAGCTTTCAAGAATAGATTGGTAATAAGAATCTCCAGCTGAAGCTCGCTCAATTTATCCCTCATTACATTAAGCTTGCTTGTAATGGATTTTGAAGCTATTTTAGTGAAAATCCTCTCATAAACATTGCACTATAAACACTCAGTTTGGAGGCATCATTATTTCTAAAGAGTGCATCAACATTATCACATTATTCCCCTAGCCTAGCTTCAATCTCTCTCATAAAATCGTATGACAAACCCTCCATGGATCCCATTATTTAAGGGGTATATCAACCCTCATTTTTCAAAACTAATATGCACTAACGAATCAATACCTAGCAAACTATGTTAAAAAGGAGCAGTAGCAAATTTATAAAATTCACATGCAAGCTATAAGATCCCAAAAACAAGGAAGCAAACATTAACGCAAATTTGCAACAGCTTTTCTAACGAAGGGAGAGAGCCATAATTAGACTGTTATCTCCATGCACATAAACCATCCTACAAGATCTACTAACTATTTTACTCGAGCTTGTACTATATAAAAGCAGCCCTAAAAAGAGCCTTAGTGAGATTTCAACCCAAGATCTCATGCAAATTGGCATGAGAATCTGGGGCCTTATCCATTAGGAATATTTATTTAATTTTGCAGTGCAGCAAAGAAAATAAGAGGAATTCACACGTGACTGTGTGGGAGTTCTTTGAAACTTGAAAATTGCTATTCTAACATAAAGCATGCACCCTAGTGGTACAGCAATTGTTCTATCCTGTTGGGTTAGAAAATGAGATATGAAGAATTGAGTTGCAGTGAGAAATTTTTCAAGAGCTCCTGCTGTGTCATTGAGCTAAGGTATAGTGCCTTCAATAACTTGGAGATAAGTGATCTTCAAGAGATAACTAAGATCTTACAGAATGACCTTAAGGAAATGGGTATATACAAAAATAATATTTTCTGCGATACCTCAGTATAATACTTAAGAGATAAAAGAGCACCACAAATGATACAGGTAGAATCAATGAAGAGAGATCTTTTGAACATGAAAATTTGGTCAAAACAACTAATACAAGGCTAATATCATGATTTATATTGAAGAACTAGAATGGAATTTGGAAGGAAAAAAGCACTATCAGCTTAAGTGAAGGTTCAGAAGCTAGATAAGTCAGATGACACAACGGAAGCAAAATGTGACAAGAATCAGCTCATCATAGAAAAATACATATAGAGAGAGAGAGAGAGAGAAACCCAATAGACAATGAGTATAAATCATTTATTTTAAAGTCTGTTTCTACAACAAATCATTTATGACTTCTAAATAATTATTTCGACATCATAAATGATATTGCAGTGGCATGCTGGCATTGTTGGGGCAAGGGTCGCAACCTAATCAATTGCAACATACATGCCCTGGATTGATCCATGGCTTTACTGTCTATCATTCATTCTCAAAGATGGTAAAAAAGGGATCCACAGATCCCAGAGATTTATTTCCTTTCTGACCTCATGGAAAGCCTCTTGCAAATTCAGATGCAAGTACATATAAATAACTAAGCTGGGTATTGTGGTATTATAATCACACAGAGCTTTTTATAGACCACATGCAAGATAAGTAGGTACCTTTACTGCAACTGTATGTATAACAAGCAGCATAACCACCATCACCAGCTCGCACATCAGCTCCACAAGCTCGTCCAACAGTACCAACTGCAGCACTCATACCAGCACCAACCGAAACATGAGCACTGCCACAGAATGTCTTTACAGCATCAAAGGTTCTCAACACAATTATAAAGTCTGTCAATTCTCCTCCGCCCTGCAATCAACTTAATTACTTAATACATAAAAAATTAAATCAAATTAAACAGATGTATTGCATGGTGATGTCACTGTCTGCTTCCCCTAGCCACCAGCAAAAACCTAAGTGAAAAATGAAAGTGAAGAGAGCACATGAAAGGAATACAAAATGTTGAAGGAAATTAAAAATTGGTTCTTAAAATAAAAGGACAGACTTGCAGAACCAGCAACATTGCTCTTTCACCATATTAACTAAAATTAGTGGATAGGCAGCTTAGTTGCAGCACAATCTAGTGATATTCAACACTGAATTAAGGGCCAAACACACTGCAAAAAGCTCCCAAATGCTATAGAGTACAACTTTCAGCACAGGATTATTCACACGTTATACCCCAAATAGCCACAAAAAAGGTAACATCTATCACATATAAATCAGAAGCAGATTCAGTCAAAAGCCCCACCAAAAAAGCATATAAAGTATCAAATGAGGAATGACTCAAGCTCAGGGAGGGGGGAGGGCGGGAGAGAGAGAGAGAGAGAGAGAGAGAATCATTGATGCTTTACCATCAAGAGAATAATTGTAGATAGGTACTGTCTTACCTGTGCTCCCCACCCAACTCCAAATGAAGAAATTGCGGAAGGTGGTGACCATGAGCCATCTTCCCTACGAGCAAGCACGAGTCCAGTGCCAACATTATAAGTAACCATGACTCCCACTTTCACAATGGTAATTATTGCAAGGCCTTTCGCATTTCCCAATATGGCATCTGGAATAGCCCTCTCAGCTTTTAGTGCACCCACCTGCACATTCATAAAGCAGTAACAATGTAAGAACATAGAAAATAGAAACTGCATAAGATCATGTCCCTAGTCAAGCACAACAAATTGGTTCATAGGAAGGTAGGAGCCAACTTACCTGAAGTACCTCCTATTTTCACCATTTACAAGGAGCTACTTCTGTAGTAGCATTTTGTTGTCACATAATAGCAAGAGAGATCAAGCTAACTTTTGGCATCTAGAGAAACCATCTCCAAGTCTAATTATTATATTGAGCCCAAAATACATGGCTCACTTGCAAGCAGAATTTTTTCTTTTTCTTTTTCTTTTTTTCTTTTTTATAATAACCTTTTGATAGAAAGGTCAATCATTTTGAAGTATCACACCACCCTCTTTCTCATGGTAGGTGAAGAGGCTCTAAGGAAGTGCTTTCAATTTCACCTAGAAAGGACTAGCATATTTCAACAAAATCCCTCTGGCTTACCACTGAGAAAACCCAGTGAAAACAAAATACTAATCATATATAGTAGTTTGCAAGCAGCAAGGAACTTGACACACCTTACTATAGCTGCGAATGGAATTTGTTGCCTTGTAAATCTCATGCTCCATGGATTGTCCCCATGGGAAGTTGACCCAAGACCTTAAAGTACTAAGGTCAGTCAAATCACAGGTTGGGAATTGAGAAGCACGGCTAACTTGGTCCATTAGGTAAGGCTGGACAGACTCAAGGCGCACACAGCATACATCACATACTCTTTGTGGGTCACCTGTGCGGAACTTTTCTGGCAATAAACTCCTTCCTCTAGAGCATTCACCACAAAATACTCCTCCACAAAATCTGCAGTGATGCCTTGACCGCATGATCGGGTGAAAACGCATCCCACACAGCATACAAGCAGAAGCACTGCTATCAGACAACCATTTCGGAGGTTCTGCTTCCAGAAGTTCCCTTGCATTTTCAAAGCTGTTCTCTGTAAGGGTTTGTGCCATCTCCTGCCAAGCTTGCTCAAGCAAAGGAGTGGATAACCACAGAAATCTGTAACTTTCAATGTCACCCGATGTAAGGGCAGTAACTTTTCCTCGGGCTGCAAACAACATTTCAACTACAACATCCCACATGGTAAGCTCCTTCTCTTCTGTTAGGTAACGGCTCCATCCCATGTCACCTTCAGGGAAGTAACCCCCATTTGAGCAAAAGCTTTTGCCCTGATTACCTTGCTCGCCCTCCCACATCGGAGGAACAGAAATGGGTATCCAAGGTCCAGTATCTTCATAATGAGGGGAATCATAATAGAAGTACTTCCCTTCCTTCCGATGGTTACTGTAAGATTCTCCCCCCTTGGTAGACTCCTTGTCATTGATACAAGGTGACTCAACTTCATGTTGTCTGCAAGATGAACTTTGATCCTCTGGACCACCAGCATTTAGGAGATCATGATGCTGGATTCTATTTTCAGCATCTCTTTTAACCTGACATCGCAATTAATGAAAACCAAAATCAATTCCATTTCTATCTTGGTTCAATTTATTCAATTCTAAGTGCTATAAGACTATCATTCAGGGGAATCTCGAGACTGATTCACGGCAGACAACATGAATGAAGAATGCACAAGGTAGAATGCTATCCACCAACAGTGTCATTGAAAGAACACGACATTCGACTGCTAATTACTTTGGCTAATAAACTTTTGGAAGGAATGAACGATATAGCAGTAAAACTACTGTCATCAGCCAGTATAATGAGACATACATGCATAAAATCTCATGTTCAAGATAGAACTTACAAGAATGATCAAAGCAGTTCTTGGATGCAATGAGCTTGGCTATTCTAGCTCTTTATTTCAGGGCACCAAGAATTTCAACATATTAACGAAGCATACAGGACACCAAGACATCCCACAGCTTCACCACTAAAGTAACATAAGGAAGAGGAAAAAGAGCAACAGCCTAATCAAGTTGCAAATACTCTACAATAGTTATTATCTCTTCATTGCTCATTGCAGATAAATCTTCCACACCTGAAAGGGATGCAAATGTATACGAAAATTCTCAGGGACTTGATTACTAAGTTGTATTACTATAACTGATACTAAAAGGATTCCAATAACTTAAGAACAATGTATATGCAATCTCACACGATAATTTCTGGTGAGTTGTTAAGAAAGCGAGCCAACTTTCCTTACACAATTCTCCGTGGTACACTCGTTATTAGAACCAATACTAATAAACGACATCTAATAGATTTGTACTCCATATTTCTTCCTTTCGAATCCAATTAAAACAATATTCGCACAATCAAAACACCAGCATATCAAAGACGATAACTTTACCAAGCTACTTCAACGCACAAAAACCGGATTCCACATCTTTACACAAAATGCTTACAGACCGCCCAAAAAGAAAGATTATAAACAAATCAAGAAAACAGAATCCATAAAATCACCTTTGAACAAGAATCCCAATTCACCGAATCAACGCTCCGGTCGATAGGTAGTCCAGAAACCCTAGACTCCGCACTATTACTAAATTCTTCGGATTGAGCATGTGGGGTTGAATTATACCCCTCCATAAAGCATGTAATTCTCCGCAAAATATATATACACAGATTGAGTTAGATTTATATACAAAAAGAAAATGAAAAAATAAAAATAAAAAAGCTACCAATTAAAACCCTAAGCAGACGAGCGTTGGAATTTGGAATATCGGGGGAAGAGTTGAATTGTGTTTTTGGGTTATAAATGAAAAGTGATGGATTAATTGATCATCAGCGGTTTTATGGAGAAAGATTACATTTTCATTCCATGAGAAGAAGGAAGGACGAGTTGTCATGTCGTGGAGTCTTGTTTATGTTTACGTCTTCCATAAGTCTAAACAAAACTCTAAAATAAAATAGGCCCACATCTCTTATCATTTTTGGTAAACAAATCGTGGGTTTTGTAGTTGTTATTATTGGGGCAACATTTTTCTATTTTCAAAAACTAAACCTTTACTTCTGAAACTTTTTTAATGTTTGTAAAAGTTAATGAATTATTATTTTATCCATGGTCACGTGGCATCATTTCATTGATTCACCGTAAATAATATAATAAACTTACAAAAAAATAAGAAAATAAAAAATTATCAAAATGAAATACATATATATATATATAAATATATCCTTGATCATCCGGAGAAGGGGATGCTTAAGTAACCACTTGAAAAGTAAGAGCACTAATAAAAATATTGGAACTCACTCTTCATTTAAGAAAAAAGGGAAATAACTCAACAATGAATTAAAAAATAAGTTCCATGATCGAGGTTTTTGTAAGATTTTCCTTCCCCTTCATGTGGTGGGCATTGCTAATCTACTTTTTTATTTGAAGCTATTCCAGTTATCCCATCCCAATGGTAAGGAGAAGCTAATCGCCGTCTTTTTAAAAAAAAAATTAATTTTTATAATTATTTTATTACTTTATTTATTCATTAACATTTTATCATATTATTTTTAGGATAAATATTTTGAATAATGCAAAAGCGTTGTGTTTTTTTAGCTTGCAAAAAAATTAAATTGTCGATGAATAACCCGTTTGTAGACATTTGCAATTGCAAAAAATAAATATTTAGGAATGACTTAAAAAAGTAACGTGTTGACTTTTTATTATTATTATTAATATACCACAATATTATACATTCAACTACTCAGAAGAATCTATTTCAAAATTTAAGTATCATATTTCTTAATTTTTTTCCCTTATTTTAAGTTTGTAACGATGGATATCTTTGAATACTCATTAAGATGTGTTTTTCTTGATTCTACACATTTTATAAAAAATCGATAAGTTCACAAAATTGATAGGTTCGCAAAATTAATTAAATTTATAATGCGTTTTAATATTATTGAATGGAAATAAGTTTTTCAAATCGAATTCAAGTTTATTGAATACTTATTTAAATAAAGTTTGGATTAGGCATACTTACAGCTTTATCTTTATTTATAAGATAGGATGTGACTTTAAGTAAAGTTTTATAACTTATTCGCTCTTTATCGTATTTGTGTGTAATTATTGATTGATTTAAACATTTAGTGAATACTCTAGATGATTACTATATTTGGTAAATTTTTATAGAAGAGAAACCAATAGTTATGAATATAATTCAAAAGAAAGGAAAGGAAAAGGGAGGAAATCAAATTTTCACTTTATTTTTGGATATTTAAAAAAAAAATAGAATGAACTGAAAAGAAACTTTTCATTTTTATTGTTTGGTTTATGTCACATAAAGGATATCAAAGAAAAAAAAAATTGTTTAAAGCCAATATTACCCTTTTGATTATTTAACTCATCTTTCAAAGGTTATTTTTGTAAGTTTAAATAATTTTCCATCTATTTTCCCTTTCTTTCTTTCCAACTATTGGGAGAAAGTTATTGGTTTTAAAAGTAGAAAGTACTAGTTTTCTTTCTTTTTCTTGGATTTTTATTCATCTTTTTAGTTATTAAACACAACACGTTCACTTTGTTTTATCTAATTTTATTAATTTCTACCGATCCAAACTTATTAGGTGGTTATTTTGAAACTTTATTTTTTGAATTTCGATTCTTTAAAGTTATCTTCTTAATATATAAATACATATAATTAATTATTGATATTGTAAAAAATAAAATAAAATTATAGTAATGCTATTTAATAATTTAAGAATTAAGTTTGTAAATTTATCTGAAGTAACAAATTTTCTATTCGTTTCTCTTCCCCTCTTTGTCCGTTTTCCTTTTTCTTTTCCGTTCTTATCCCTTCCCTCCACCTTTCTCAAATTGTCAAACCCACCAAAAACCAAACCACAATGGGAACAATTACATTCTCTCCCAAGCAACCATTTCTCCCTCCTCTTCTTGTTCTTCTACTCGGCCTCCTCCTCGTCTTACCATCATTTTCTTTACAAACCGATCCATCTGTTCGTACTCAAAGAAGAATCAGAACGAGAACCAGTACTCAGATTCCCATAAACTGCAACACGTTTTATTCAGCATCGGATTGTACGCAAAACCCAAATTGCAAGTGGTGTCGTAGTGATGCTCTCGATGACATGTGCTTCTCAAAGATCGAAGCTTGGCGTTTGCCTACTCAGATCTTTGCTTGCGATTGATTTTAGTTCTTTTTCATGTAATTTTGAATTCAAAAATTAGGGACCATTTTTATATCTTGGAGTGTATTGTTTTGGTAGTATTAGTGTTTCTGGGACTTGTTTTGTTTCTGTGTTCTTGTAATTGCTATTTGTTGGGTTTGGATCTAGTCATATGTTACAGCCTTTTTATTGTTGTAACACTTGCTGTGAAATGAGTAAACTTGATTTTTATATGCACAAATGCTAAAATTTCAGTTTTTGTGTATGTTTGATTCGATGCTCAGATTTGGGCGTGTTTGTTTCGACTGTTTTTGTCCAATTTCCCTCCGATTTGTTTATGCTGTCTATTCGCTAAGTCATTATTTTCTTGGCGTCTTTGATCGCCAAAAAGGGGTTTTCTATATCCTTGAGGTTGTCTCTGTCCGTGTTTAAACAAATGACATGTATTGGTGAAAGAGAAAAACTGGTTGGGAGCTTTGTGAATCTCGCCGAGTCAAATGAGAAGTTTAGTTTGACTATTCATCTTGTACTTCTAATTACTTCTCAGGCTAATACTCGGTGTCATGTCTTGGAATTCTTTGGTATACATTGGATTTTCTAGTGAGGCTTTGTCTGTTCTTTTAAATGTCTGATCATTTATGTAGGCTAAGTTAGCTTTTAAAGAAGTTCAATTCACAGCGTGTTGCAAAGTTCTAACTGACTTTATCACCTTCATTAGGACTTCAATATTCTTTGGGTGCTGTTACAGGAGACATAGATTACCTTAGGATGGCTCTATGTCCTTTATCTCGTGTCAGGATGCATCGAGATATTCCAATATCCATCGGAGCTTGCCTTATTGATGGCAAAATTTGTGGTAAGCATGATCACTTATGTTTTAGTTCACTCAGCTTATCTGATCATAATGAATGCACACCCGATGAGCCACTCTATAATATTCTTTCGGTCCTGGCGGAACGAAATCCATCCATATTCTTTTAAGTAAAGAGATCTCTTTATATTGATGCATGGTAATTGATTTTTGTGTGTGGGTTCATCGTCTGAAGGCTAGATATGTTGGTTTCAGACCAACGCTTGAATATTTTGGGCAAGCCTAGACTTGTGGATAGCTTACCATTTGAAACCATTGCAATTTGAAATTTGGATTCTCTCCCTACTGAAGTGGTCTAAAACACGACATGGGGAATGTTGTTAGAATTGTTGCTGTTTCACCTTCACTGCATGGTTCTCAGTGCAACTCACCAGCTTTAGTTAGCAGAAAGTTCTCCGGGCTTGGAATAGCTTTGCTTCATCTGTTGAGTTGATAGTCAAATGTATAACGACAAGCATAGGCTAGTATCTCTAAGAGGAGAAGCATCCTTTGAATGACTAGTGGCCACAAGACTCTCTTTATCGTATGCCCTTTGCTTGTACACTGAGAAATAGTATTTAGTAAGTTTCATGTTTGGCAATCCCATGTTACCTTGGGAAAGAATGGATCATTGTCTTGTCCAAAAACAGCAACATAACATGGCATTATGTTATGTTTCTTGCGTTTGTGAAGTCCTGCTGTTGTCATTCTTAGGGAAGAAACTTCCTGATTTGCTTTGCTTGCTAATTCTCGGACAAAAATAGCTATTTTCTCCATTAGGCTTCTCTCCTGCGAACCGCAAAGCGGTGTTGCCTGGTCGGTGCTGCTGCTTGCACGTGATAGGGGCTTGCCTCTTATTAGTGCTTCTGCTATTTTTATATTCTGATGATTTGTTAGAACTAGTTGTTTTGCTGTTTGGTATTATTATAAACTTGGTTGATATTCCCTTGTAGAACAAAAACAAAACAAGTACACTGGAAGATCATCCTTGTGATGCCCTGTTTGCTGCTAAGCAACACAGGCTCGACTAAGTGAGGAATTGGTTGCGAAAGTAGTACATGGATTGCAAATAATCCCGTCTTAAGTGAGCTCATGTGCCGTAGTTCATGATCAATGACATCCTTCATAGGAGTAGGACTTGAACTGAGGAGTCGGATGGTGTGCACTTCTTCTAGCTGGCTAGTTAGTGTTTAGCTGAAGAATCATGTAATGTAATGTAGTTTTCAGAGCAAAAGATAATAACCGTTTCTCCTGTTTAGAAGAATTACTTCTTCCTCCAAAGCGTTGTTGTAGTTTTGTATTTATATACCACGATAAAAATTCAAGTTAGTTTTAAAAAGTTTTAATCTTCATATATTTAGTATGGTTTTTACATTTTATTAGTTAGAATATCTTTCTAATTGTTTGAACGGGATATAAATGAATTGAATTGAGTCAATTCACATTACTCTTGAAGAACAATGGTTGTTGAGCATATTATGGTGTGCCAGCGCGATCTGACTTATATATATATAGATACATAATAACATGCCAAATTTATATAATTTTTATGCATTATGTGACACACAAAAACGAGTTATAATATCATGACCGTAAACCTGTTGATCTGCCATTGTTGATAAGTAAACTGGAAAACATAATGGCAGATTTCACTAATCTAAAGGTCTAAAAACATATGATTTATATAAACCGAGTCTGTACAATAATTACTATTGATATTGCCAAGAAGAATTACTAGTCCTCCTTTCCAACCCACCCACCCAACGAATTACAACACCATGATTTTAGGGCACATATGCCATCACTGGCTACCACCATCCCTGAAGTTTGTATCCTGCCAGCACCGAGAAGTAAAACTAAAAGCATTTGCATTTCCGTTATATTCATTTGCTTACATAACCCGGTTAAATGGCGAAATCTATATTCTTTTAAGAGAACATATAACAGAAAAAGAAACTAGTAAACAAGGTCATAGATTCTCATGTCATCAACTCAAAAATGCAAGATTTCTTTTGATGCCTTAGACATTAAATTTTATATATAACTTATGCCCTCTTTTTAGGACATTAAATTTGGAAATAGCTCCATAATATCACAAGAGCAATCCCTAATTGCAAAACCTTTTAAAAACTACGGTTCTTACCTCAAGGATAATAATAAGCACCACAACCACCACCAAACATACCTATCTTCACGGCAGCCTCCCGATCTTGAACCTTTGCTCAGATGTCAATTCAATGTTCATGGATCAGCACTACAACAACGAAACATACCTATCATCACGACAGCCTCCCGATCTTGAACCTTTGCTCTAATGCCAATCCGATGTTCATGGATCGCGTAAATCTGCACTGATGTGCACGAAATGATGAAAGATAAAAAGGCCTACTAGTCTCAACTATAAAAATTGATCAAAATTTAATACATCTAATCATTAGTAAGACAAATTTTTTTTTTTTTTCCAATTTTGTGGGCAAGAAATTACAACCTTTTCAAAACAATACAAAACTACAAGATTTAAGGAATTGAACTAAAATCAACAAAACAACTACAACAACAACATCAATATAATATCACCTTGAATATGTGAGAAGAAATCAGATTCAATCTATTGCCTGAGCAAAGCAACGATTTGAACCTTGAGTGCTCTCATCAACATACAATTTCACAGCATCTCTTAAATCATCAAATCTATCACATTTTTCGAAGAACTTAACCAATTTCCCAAGCTCACCATCCCCTAAATCATCAATAAAGGGCTTAATCGGAATCGCGTTCTCCGCGTGAAACACGTAAGCATTCGGGTTGTCATCGACAATAACCACATTCTTCATATCCCTCCCCGTGAGCGACAAGTCCTTGACGAATCTCCCCTCTGTTTCCCTGCAAGAATCCCTGTAAAGCCGGTGCGAGATCACCCCCGTTCGATCAATCCTGTCGAGGACTAGCGAAGCATACTCTTTTAACCCTGCTGTGAACACAACGACTTCATATTTTCCCCCAATTGCTTCAAGAAACTCCTCAACACCGGGGCGCTTTAGGACGTAGAAATTCAATAGCTCGCCTTTAATCTTCGGCCGCACGATGAAATCGAACTTCTCGGGTGGAGGGTCGGTCTTAGAATGGACTAAAGTCTCATCGAGATCAAGAATTATGGTTTTCTTCCTGTTCGGAGAGTCTAAAGGTGGAAGAAGAAGAGGATAATAACTAAGTCTAACACTGAAATCATCATCAAGACTATCGTTACTTTCATTAAACAGAGACCTCCGTAAAGGAAGGCCGGTCTTAGAAATGGTACGACATTTTACGTCTTCGCTGTCGGTTTCCTTTAAGATTTCGTAACCCTTTTGGAAGTTCGATTTCGGGGTGGCGATACAGGCTAATGCAGAGAAGATCTTGATAAGGCGGCGTTGGCAAGAGTAGATGGACCTGTTGATTGATGAGATTAAGGTGGAGGAGGCCACGGTGAGGTTCTTGATAGGGGTTCTCTTGCGCCGGTGGTTGTTTCTAGCATCTTTGATGGATTTTGTTGGTGTTCTTTTGATGAATTTGGACACCATGCTTTTGCGTTGGTGTAGAGAGAGAGAGAGAGAGAGAAGGGGGTGGGGGGCGGGGGGCAGAGGGAGAGAAGTTTTTGGAAAAATTTTCGGGATGGAATAGCCGTTGGGACAGTGGGATCACACGAAAACTGCGAGAGAGCGGTGGGGTTTTTGAAATGTTGGTTCGGTGCAACGGTCACGGACTCAGGGTCGGATACGAAGCGGCAGCGTTTGTAGGTTCGGATACAAAGAAATATTGTTTTCCTTATCAGACAACAAAGTTTATCGTAATGGACGGATGAATGTAATCACTTTCTGCAGGAAAAATTTCCTGAAAGTCGATTATGTTTGGAGAGAAATCAATTCGTTTGCAGGGATTTACTAACCAACCGAGTGCGATAGCGAGGAAATGATGAATGTGTTTGTTTGTTTTGGCCAACAAAGAACATGTTTTGTTTACTTCGCCTAAATATGGGATTCATGCTTTGTTGAAAGACTTGGATTACATATTGCTCCTATAAAAGGAAAAAATAACTCTTTTAGTGGACGTGTTGTTGCCAGATAATCCGCCTTATTTTGTACTGTCTTATTATGCTATTATGAATATTCTTTGCTTTAAAAAAAAAAAAAAAACCGAATCTAATTATCTTAGGGTTTTGAAGCTAGAAAATTAAGCTCAATTAAATAGAGATCGATGTAATGTGCAGCTAACTTTGCTATTAATTTAGGTTAAATTAGGTCTACATCCCTTCAAAATTATTTAAATTTATAATTGATTTATATCAGTTAAAATGTATACTCTAGTTGTTTTTTAAGCAAATATATATTTCTCTGCTGTATGATTCTGTTAAGTAGTGTTTTCTATTATAAGTTTTTTTTTTTTTATAATTTGACATATGTAGATATAAATATGCTATTGCATATTTACATATTATAGTCTTTGATATCTTGTGGGTATTTCATAAATAATCAACTCCATCAAGTAATCCAACAGCTAATTACATAATTATACATTACTAATCATTAAGTGGCCATTTATAGCATCCGGTCGGTTGAATTCATTTCTATGTTGTTTGTACATTATTTTCCATTGATTTATATATTGAGATAAGAAAGTGCACAACCGTTTTTTTTTTCTTTTGTTTTTATTTTATTTTTCAAAACATAGATTATATTATTTATTATTTTGAAATTGATACACCATATAAAAAAGAACGTTGTAATTACAAAGATAAAAAAAAAAAAAAGGAGGAGAAAGTTGATTGAGAATATCATACGAAATTGATATTTTCAAAAATATTATCGATATTTGTGTTGAAGATGCTAATCAAATTAATTTGTGAATTCTAAAAGGATTAGTATTGAATTTGATATATATTATGATATAATATTTTGTCTCAGTTAAGAATACTTCCACTACTGTGGTAGATAATATTCATATATATATATATGTATGTAGATATATATATGCTTAAAGTTTAGTTTAAATACAATATATTACTTTTAATTAGTTTTCATTTGTTAATATATACAAATTAGACACTAAAAATAAAGGTATATAAATAAATATAAAAGTTTATATATGCAGATTTAATATTGTAAATTCTTATTTACAAATGATTAGAAACCTTGGAATAACAAAATCTAAATATATATGTAAAAGGTTTCGTGATTATTAGCCTCTATATACTTAGCAACCATATCACCACTTTTACAACTTCGTATAATGTAATTACTATAGTTGAATACATTAAATTAGAAAATAGAGAGATATCTTATTATATAATATCTTGGTTTCCTTTGTTCCACATATCATATTACAAATGTAACTTTTTGTTAAATATTAGTAATACAATAATCTCTATGTAATACATGCTATCCATTTGCACATATAAGTGATGCATTTTATCATATTCAAATAAATCATATATAATATTCGATATGTAGTTATAACTAAAAATTATCATTATAAATACCAATTTATAATCAATTTTGCTTCTCCTTTGTATTTGAAAATTTTAAACATCTTGAAAAGCAATCAAGGAAATGCTTTTTATCCCCTTATGTTGTATATGACCGCCTAAGATACTGGTTTCATAAGTCAGATAGTGTTTATTGGCCAGTGCGAATACCAGAGCAACATATATACCATAGTTTGTATAAAAAAAAATGCTGTATCATTGCATGCTTGAGTTATTTTACTCTTTAACATTTTTTTTTTTTACTAACTATGGGAGAATGTGGTTTTGAATCCTAATCTATCTTGATAGGAGACTAATGGCAATATTATTAAATTATAACCACTTTCGCTACTCTATCATTTTACAAATCTTTATTTTCACTTTTGATAATTATTTGGTATTGTTAGTTAATGGATACTTGTTGCGTTTTGATCCATCTATAATAGTTAGTTTAAATAATAATGTAAATAAGTACATTTAGTTAAATCTATAGAAAAAGAAATAAAATACATAAAAGGAAAAAAATATTAAAAAAATATTTTCCAACTCTTAAACACTTCACTAGTTGTTGGCTACTAAAGGCGAGGAAAGGGAGTTTGCACATGCCCCAAAGTGGTGGTAGGCTACCCAATTTTGAGGTGGCTAACCAAGTGCCAAAACCATTATATGAGTCTCGACTAACCTAAAGTATTGGATGCCTATCCACTTGAATCGATGGGTGGTGTGATCATTGAAGATAATCACTCTCAAAATGAGATTAATTTCTTTGTTCTATTTTAGTTTTTAGAGATAGTGGATGGGGATCACTTACTAATTAACATAAATAAACACCTATAGCTATTGGTGAGTTGCACGACCCACCTATAATGGTAAATTGTAGGTTGTTGTTGACAAACCAATTTTGGCTTTGGTTAGTTGTTCCTTATCTTTGGGATGGCTGGCTGATGGCTAAAAATTGATTTTTTACTTAGCCATTTTCTTCTTTTTATTAGTTATAATTATTCTTTTATCATTTAGTCAAATATACTGATATTATAATTTTGTTAATTAATGATTATAAACCATTCAGAAATTGACACGTGTTCACTGAGTAATAATGATAAATAAAGATAAATCACATATATATTGAAAATGCTAAAAACTAAAACACAAGTGTGTAAAATGGTAAACATTGAAAGTATGTGTATGCAAAGTGAAATTTCCATTTTATTTTATAATGTCCACCTAATTTACACCTTAGATTTATTATAAACACTGAAATTACAATTCATCATGTATATATGACAAATATATCTATATATATATATATATATTTTATGTCTCCATGTGATATATAACTTTTAACATTGCAAAAAGTACTGATAGTAAATTGGAAATTATAAACCGTAGAAGTCATAAAGAGTTAAAAATAAATTTTGAGTCTTAAACTCAATGAAAATTGAGTTAAATGATAAGATTCTTGTAAACCCTACAATTAGTAACTTAGGGTTTCGATCGGTTGAAAGATCCGATTAAACCTAAATTATAAGTAAAACTAGAAATATTAGTAAAAATGATTCCGTAAATTCGAATTTAAGAAAATAAGCAATAAAATGATAAAATGAAAGAATATAAAAATTTCATTTTAAATATATAATTCGTTATTTATCGAAAATACGTAAAATACATTCCGATAATTAACGAATCGCTAGAAATAAATTATATGTATACTAAAAATCATACAATGACCTAAATAATATTTAAGAATATTTATTTATACTATAAATGAATTTACATACAGGTAGAAATACGTATAATTACTTAAAATATACGAAATGTGCTAAAATAATACTAAATAATTAAATAAAATTCATAATTAATTAAGTAAAAATAAATTAAAATCATAAAAAATAAGAAATTATCTAGAATTGGGTCATGACAGCTAGGGAAAATAAGAAAAAAATTATTCAATTAAATTAGAACAACAAAAAGTCAAATTGGAAGAAAATAAGGTAATTATCTAATCAAATTAATACATAATAATTTCCCTAAAGCTCTATAAATACTCCAAATTTTTCAGAAGCTCCTTTTGGATGTCAGGAAGTTTATAAAAATAAAGAGAGGTGAAATTAAGAGAAAATGAAGGTTTTATAAAAATTTAGTAAAAATCTTTACAATTGGGGCTTGTAAGAAGAACCCAGACTGACGAGCAGCTGGGAGTAGACGGCCACCATTACTACATGGTGGTGATAGTGCTCAGGTGGGCCGACACACCCATAGTCACCGATGGTGGCCAAAGCCACTCAAATTGGTGAGTTTAATTTACAGCCCAATATTGTGTAATTTTGTAAAAATAGTAAATATTCTTAGAAAATTATGAAACTTGTTATTCTAAAATATTTTTGTATTTATTTTTTTTTTTAAAAAATATTATTTTGATGAAAATATGCCCCATGATATATGGGCCTTAAGAAATTATGTAAAACTGAATATATTTTGGTTTAGAAATAAATGACCTTAAAAATATAGTTTTGTACCCAAAATTTTTATGTAGACTACTTAGATGATATATAACAGTGCTATGAAGCCCATTTTCAAAAATTAATTTTCAAAATTTTTAGATAATTTTTAGACCTTAAAATGAGGCATAAAATGGGTAATTTAGGGTTAATTAAATAATTAAATAGTTAATTACTGATTTAGTGAATAATTATATATTTTAGGATGTTAAAATCTAATGAAATATGATACTTGTAGCATTTAGGATGTTAGATATAATTATCAGGTTAATTATGTAGTAAATAAGTAATAGGGAAAATAATAAATTTTAAGTTAATTTTGTAAATTAGGGTAATTAGGTGTAAAATCTCATTTGGGATGAATTTAGACATTTTAAAATGATAATTGATGTTGGGAAATGGTAATTAGAATGATAAAAATATTAGATTGTGTATTTATTATGTACATAATACAAAATTATTAAAAATATAATAAATAGAAGATATTAGAATAAAAATTGATATTATATAAATAATAGGGATATATAATAAATCTGATAGAAAACTTAAATTTATGTAACTATGTAAAAAATGTAAAAATTTCTCACATTAGAAGTAAATTCGATATACTAATAAAGATTTAAGTGTACCTAGTAGAACAAAATACTAACTAGGGATGATGATGGTATTTAAGATATCTGAAAGTAATGTAATTGATTTTACATTATGAGTTTAAACGAATTTCTAGAATTCGAGTATAAAACAGTACTTAGAAATCGAACTAAAACCTAATTTAGAAATCGATGCGGAAACTAAACCCGAACCTAACCCCAGACCTAGAATAATTGTAAAAGATTTGAGAATCTAGATAACTAAATATATTAAACCCTAAATAAAACATAACAATAAGCGTTACAGGATAACACCAACCTATAATAGTTATATAAAAAACTGAAACCACGTTTGTGTTATAAGGATAATCGGGATAACCTGAACGAGTTGAACCTCGAGTGAGTGAGCAAGGAGTCAGGTAAGTTGGGATTAATACGTTACTGTATTTTTTAGGCTTGAGATTATGCTTGGTTGTGCATGTTAGATAGTTGGTTGTGTGCATGTTAGATAGTTGGTTGTGTGCATGTGCTTAATTATAAGTAATGCTATGATTCTGTTTGTTGTTCTAGCTTATATTATATGATTTGTATGAAATGATTGATCACCATAAACTGGACCTATTCAAATATACAACTTGTAATCATAATCGAACCTGTATGGCAACCCATTAGGGGAAACTTAAGATTCTCTGGCCAAATACCGACCCCTTCTTCATTCTTAATCAAACTAAGTGACAAGAGAAGAGGTCGCGACGAGAGTGAAGTTAATGGTTTAAAGGTAGTCGCAGGAGGAGTAGTGTCTTCATTGCACAAGCTTGAGGTTGGTCGAGAACTGTTACATTAACAGTAACTTCTTAACCCAGATTAGAGAAAGCGTAATTTCTCTAATCTCACGACAAGCTGGACAATGTCGTGCGATGACATTTGCTTGAACATACATTATACCCAATAAGTTAATTGATAACCTTATTATATTTATGGTATAGTTTTAAGTTTTCCATCTTAACTTATTGAGCTGTGGTTGCTCACATCCCTATAAACGTCATGTAAGTACTGGTTAAGAAGCAACATACAACTACTCTGAAGTTAGTAACTGCTGGATCCTGGGGAGTGAGGCAAAACATTTGAAGAACAAACATATATTTTTAGGTCTAAACTTTTATTTTAGAATTTTTCATTTCTGAATAATGTAACAACTAGGAAATATATTACGGTGAAATATTATAAATGTTAATTGTAATAATTAAATTTCAGTATATATATATATATATTTTCTTAAGTAAATTGTTTATTTAAATTACAAACTGTTTACTTCAAAGAGGGTTAGTCGTGGACGCTTTGTGTAGATTAAGTCTAAGATAGCTGTTGTAAAACCAACTTCTATCTTAGAATGGTTTACACGGTGGGGTTGTTATGACTCTATCGCTTCAGGGTGTAACAGTTCTAGGATTCAAGTCCTTAATATTAGGATAACACAAAGAGATATCGCGTTGTAGTTTAGGAGTAGGAACTGTTGGAGTTAGTCTGTTCACTTTTAACATTTCTTAGGAGGTTTGTGTACTTAAAAGAGACTTTCCATAAGTTTGGATTTAAGAGGACCAAATAGAGAGATTTATCAAGAAAATAATTCATCTCGTTTGATTGGATGATTCGATAGATGTTGTTGATGATTAAACTTTATAATTACTCAATAGATCTTTCTCATTTGAGATAACTTAGAAAATGAGAGAACGTCATCTTAGTGATGGATTACTATTACAATAGATAAAATCAAGCTTAGAATGAAGAACTCTCTTCCTCTTTTCTCTCCAGAGCAACGAAGCAAATGTTATATAGTTCTTGCACTTGTCAAGTTACCATTCTTTCTTAATAATCTCTACGTAGTTGTAAGCCCCACAACCAGTCACTTAGGGCTTCGATCGGTTGAAAGATCCGATTGAATTTAAATTATAAATAAAACTAGAAATATTAGTAAAATGATCCCGTAAACTTGAATTTAAGAAAATAAGTAATAAAATATAAAACTATAAAATTTTCAAATTTTAAATATAATAATTGTTAATCGTCGAAAAAATAAAAAGTGTAATCTAATAACTAATAAATTACTAGAGATAGATTACATGTATACTAAAAATCATAGAACGACCTAAATAATAATTAAAAATGTTCACATGTACCCCACATGTATTTACATGTAGATAAAAATACGTGAAATTACTTAAATTGGCCAAAAACTTAGTAAATAATTAAAGAAAATTATTAATTAATTGAGAAAAAATCAGAAGGATATGGAATGATGAAAATCTAGTCGTGGCAAGTTAAGAGCTAAAGAAAAAAAATTATCCAATTAGAAATAAACAACATAAAAGCCAAAAATCAAGGGAATAAAACAATGTCTTATCTCATTTAATGCATATTAATTACCAAAAACTTCTATAAATAGAGAGAAAATTCACAGAGTACCTTTAGATAGTTAGGAATTAAAGAAAAATAGAGAGCTTCGAAAATTCAAGAGAAAAACCAAAGAAAAAAAAAAGAAAAGGAAAACTGTGCAGTTAAGACCATAAAGGGGAACCGACATCAGACAAGCAGCTAAGAGTGGACAGCCACCACCACCACACGGTAGTAGCAGTGCCTAGACCGACCAACAAGGCCACAGCAGCCGGCAGTGGCCGAAGCCACCCAAACCGATGAGTCCGATTTTCAATCCGATTTTATATAATTTCTTAAAATTAGTTATTTTTCCCAGAAAATTATGAAACTTGTTATTCTGAGGTTTTATTATATGTAAATTTAGGAGAAAATAGTGATTTAGTTTAAACACGTCTGAAAATATGATTAAAACTATAAAATAAATAGGTTTAGGAGTGTAGTTTGGAGTTCAAAATTTTTCTATAGAATACTTAAAAGATATAAAACAGTGCTATGAAACCATTTTTTTAAAATTAATTTTTGAAATTTTTAAGTTAATTTTTAGCCCTAAAATGATGGAAAAATTAGGTAATTTTGGGTTAATTAGATGATTAAAACACTAATTACTGAATTGGATAGTAATTAGATATTTAGGGATGTTAATCTCTGATGTGGAAACCTAATCTTATCTTTTGGAGTGTTAAGTATAAGTAATGAAGATATTATGTGCTAATTATAGAAAATTAAGAATATTATAAAAAATTAGGTTTAATTAGATAATATAATGATAGAACTTAGAATATAATAAATCTGAAATAAAATTTAATTTTAAGTTATTGTATAAAAAAGTGTAAGATTTTCTCACATCGGGAATAAACCCGGTACCTCAATTAGGATTAGCGTATACCGAACAGTTTATAATACTAAATTAAGACCCAATAAGATATTAGAATACTCAAGTTTAATGTAATTAATTTTACATTAGGATTCGAGTATATTTAAGATTTCAGAATCAAAACTAGAATTTAATTTAGAAATCGATACGGAAACCAAACCCGAACCTAACCCCAAAACCTAAAATAATTATAAAAGACTTAAGACTTAGGTAATTAGGTATATTAAATCCTAAACAAAACAAAACATAACAATAAGCGTTATAGGATAAAACGAACTTATAATAGTTATATGAAAAACTGAAACCACGTTTATATTATAAGGATAATTAGCGATGGCCTAAATAAGTTGGACCTCGAGTGAGTGAGCGAGAAGTCTAGATAAGTTGGGATTAATACGTTGCTGTATTTTAGAGGCTTGAGATTATGCTTAGTTACGCTTGTTAGATAGTTGATTGTGTGTATGTGCTTGATTATGAGTGATGTTATAATTCTGTCTACTGTTCTGGATTGTATTGTATGATTTGTGTGAAATGATTGATCACCCTAAATTGAACCTAATCAAATATACGACCTGTAATTATAATCGGACCTACTTGGCAACCTATTAGGGGAACCTAGGATTCTCCAGCCAAATACCGACCCTCTCGAAAGGGATAACGTAAGATTGCAAAATGGTTCCTTCTTCATCCTTAGTCGAACTAAGTAATAGGAGAGAAGGTCGCGACAAGGGTGAAGTCAATGATTCGAAAGTAATCGCAGGAGGAGCTATGTCTCCATTGCACAAGCTTGGATTTAGTCGTGAACTGTTGCATTAACGGCAACTCCTCAACCTAGATTAGAGCGGGCGTAATTTCTCTAATCTCACGATGAGCCGGACAACATCATGCCATGGCATTTGCTTGAACATGCATTACACCTAATAAGTTGATTGATAATCTTGTTATGTTTGTGGTATAGTTTTAAGTCCTCCATCCTAACTTACTGAGCTGTAGTTGCTTACATCCCTACAGACGTCGTGTAAGTACTAACTAAGAAGCAGCACACAACTATTCTGAAGCTAGCAACTGCTGGATCCTGGAGAGTGAGGAAAAATATTTGAAGAACAAACATATATTCTTAAGGTCTAAGTTTTTATTTTTGAATTTTTCATTTTTGAATAATGTAATAACTGAATTATAGTGTATATATATATATATATATTCTCACTTTTTTAGGTAAATGATTTATTTAAATTACAAACAATTCACTTCAAAACGGGTTAGTCGTGGATGCCTTGTATAGATCAGGTCTAAGATAGCGATTGTAAGGCCAACTTCTATCTTAGAATGATTTATACGGTGGGGCTGTTATGATTCTATCGCTTCAAGGCGTAACATAACGGTAAGTGTCGGGCCAATCCTAAACTAGCTCGAAATTGCTAATTGACATGCTCAGCAACAGTTGAACCGCAACCGGCTCGTGGGGAGGGGGGGGGGACCATTTTTTTGTTTAATACTTAATTTTTTTAAATATATTAATAATTTCTAATAATGTGATCTTCTTTCTCTTTTTTTTAAGTGCACTAATTTGTTAATAATTTATAATTTTTTATTAATTTCCGACTTAATATGATTCCAACTTTTTTTATTATTTTTTTCCTCAAATTTTATTTTTTCACATATTTAAAGTTCTTAACATTTAACAAATTTTATAAAAAGAACTTATATTAATTAAAATTGAATTTTCCATTTATCCTTAACATATCCTTAACTTATAATTAGTTATTTATCATTAATTTGATGATATTATTTTTAAAAAAATTATTCTTCATTATTACAAATAAAGTAACTTTGATATGTAATGACCAATTAAATATTATCCAATTATTTTTTTCAACTCAGTGACCTTCATTTTCTCTTTTTTATTTCATTTTTTTTAAGGGTGAATTGGTCGAGCCAATTCACCAATTTAATAACGGGCCAACCTAATAATTTATAACTGGTCAGTTCAGATGGACAATTTAGCCTGACTTCTCACCAGTTAGGTTGATTCACGATTCGAAACCAATTTTTACCTAAATCTATTTTCACATATTATTTTATGTCTATATTCTCTGATTATATTTAATATAAAACCCATAATACATGCACGTGACTACTGCAACCGAATCTCCTCGACCACATATATTAAATCGTAGAAAGTTGAAAGTGAAGTTTTAACACATGTAGAATCATTTTCCCTTGACCCGACCTGGATAATACCTAATAGTTTTTCCTACATCATTGGGAAGTATGCATGACATACATTTCCTTTCTCGGTTGCTTTCCGTCATGGGATATTCAAATGGAAAATAATCAACTCCATCATAGATTATCCATTTGGCTAATCACGTTACTACTTATAAAGTAACTTTTTATAGCATCCACGTCCATTTGTTTGGATCTTATGTCACTTTAGATTTGTTTCTACATTGAGATATTTAATTTTTTCCCTCTATTCTTTTTTTTTTTTAAATAACGGAGGGATACAACCTTATTATAGCTGATTATTTTCGAATACATAAACCACTTTGCAAGATCTATGTATCAAAGATAAATAACTTGTACAAATAATTTCCGTTATTTAGATAACTTTAATAAGTGTCCATAATAAAATTTAAACCCAAAACCTCCATTAAATTGTTATTAGTATATCATGAGCCAATATAAAGTTTTGCATAATGAAATTTCACCGAACGTCACGTAACTTCGTAAGCGTCTCCTATATATAAATATATATATATATATATATATATAACTACACATTAGACTTATGATGATTCCGAGATTTAATAAAACACCTAGTCTAATGTCTAAAATATATATAACCAACAATATTTGATAAAAAATTTATTTATTCATACTTACCATTAGGTGGCCTATATGACATATCAATTTTTGGCAAACCCTTTCTTATTTATAAAAAAAAAGAAAAAGAAAAAGAAAAAGAAGAAGGCACATTTCATGACATGGCACGTCATAGCAATACCGTAAGTGTGCAAGCTCATGACAAAGTCAATATAATTAATAACTGTAAAAGACAAATAGAAAAAGAAGGCCAAAATTTCCGTATGTGAGGGCCTATCCAGCTCTTGAGGTCTTTGTCTGCCACTTCATAATAGATGTAAAACCGATCAAGAGCGAATTCCCAGTCCATGAATCCTGGAAGACTTTCTTTTTGGGATTTTTTTTTTATATTTTTATTTTTTTGTTTGCGTCTCCTGTTCATCGGTTTAGTCAACTATTCATTACTAAAGAATGAGAAAACCCCAGAGGAAGTTACTTGAAAATCATCTCCACCAACAATAGTCAAAGTCGATCGAGAAGCTTAGAGCAACATTTTCCAACGGGCAACATGGGAGTGATGATGGCCGGTCTATGTGTATGCGGTAAATTATCACTTACTTACTATTCTATTCCAACTCCACTCCATATTTATTTAATTTCAATTTAGATATATTTTTAATCGAATGATATATACATCGTGATATTTAATTTAATTTAATTAGTTCCTCGACTCTATTCGAATTTAAATCGAACTTAAATCGTATTTGATTATAGATATCGATATTATTTTTTAATTTAAAGAAAAAAAAATTTTTAGATAAATCAATTGTAAATAAACTTAATAAGTCGTACTGGAGCTCACAGAGAATGTTATTTCAAACTGGAATTCTAAGCTTGATAGTGCTAGAGATGCAAAATTATAAACTGGATCAAAGTTTGAGCTAAAATGCGGCCGGGTCCCGATTCGACTTTTTCATCAATGGATTATAGGAAGCTTTAATTGAGCGATGTTTGACAAGTAGCCGGTGGACGACTTAATTAGCAAGAAGAGTGGGAGGGTATAGAGTCAAAAATGCATGCGCATTCAATATGGGGGATTTGTTGGTTGGTTTGATTAACGAGTGTTTCAGTGGGATGATTGATAGGAACATGCATCGGGTGATTTATTGCCTTTTTGACTCGTGTGCCATTGACGCACGCACTCATGTTTCTAAACCAATTTTACAGAACCATCTTGTCAAAAAGTATCTGCATGATATAACTCGCTAAGGTTAACAACAAAAGCGAGTAATTTCCAAACAATGCCAAGCGATAATAAAATCTCGTAATGGAGTATCTAAATCTAACTCGTTTGGACAAAATCGGGATTTGGAGTTTATAATGACATGTAGTTACAAGTGCAGTTATCCGATTCGATCCGATCCGATCTAACTGTTGTGGATCATCCGATTCTATCACTGACATGGGGCGAATCGGAAACAGCTCATTCCCGTGCGATTCTTGGACTTGAATCGGTGCAGAACTGTCGAGTCTTGATTTAACATTTCGTTGAATCATGCCCGTTTTCAAACTGGCTCATTAGGTTTATTGATTTATGGACCTGATTTTGGACGGTGAACTGATCCTTCAATTTTTCTTAATTTTTACCATTTGTAATATATAAATATGTATGTAAAATAGGTATATTATATGTATGTATTATATTACATGTATAATAAGTATAACATATATAGTATATATAATACGTTAATTTGTATAATATAAAGGTTAATATGTTAATATATAAAATACATAATAATATGTACAAATATATATATGTTAATATAATATATGTAATATAATTATATATTATATTTATATGTATATAAATTGAAAAAAAAAATCTAGCTTAAGCCCACTGGTTCAGATGGATTAAGAGACTTGAACCGCCTGAATTTGCATAAACAAACAGATCTTTGGCCAATTCATACCCATCACAAATGCGCCGGTTCCGGTTCACTGAATCAATGAGCTAGTTTCATACTGGTTTACGGCAATCGATCCTTCCCTAAGTTTAACTACACTCATGGTAGTTTTATCCTCTTTTTTCCTTTTAAATTTTTTTCCTTAATTTAATTTTTTTTTGCTTTTTTTAGTACACTCATTAGGACCTATTGGTTCATGGATATTCAAGGGAGAACTGCACTCGAATAGTAGACTTATCCAAGTCCTTAGTTGGGTCTTAATCCATTAATACATGCTGGGTTCAAGTCTTGAAACCAAACATTACAGGTCAATGTTAAAGTAAAGGGCATATTTGCTCTATGCCCATATCTAATCACATGATATACAATAAGAGAAATAATCACTAAAATGAGAGAGATTATAATAAGATAAAAAAAAAAATAGTTACAATTCGATATTGTCTAGCTTGAATTTTTGGTTTCTTATTTTCCTTAACTTGGTCTAAATTAAACCTTATGCTTATTTAATATGGATTTTTCTATGATTCTATCCTTATTTTTAGCAAGATTAATACTGCCTTCCATCTCAACTTTAATTTACATTTATTTAAATCTCAACTATTGAAGAGATCGTGAATCTAATGGTTTTTTTTTTTTTGAACGTTTCATCAAAAATAAGAACGAAATTATAGAATCTCTCATTCAATATAAACCCTTGAATAGGAACTAAAGAAAACTGTTTTTTTTTTTTTTGGTCGCCACCCAATAGATTTAGAAAAAGATAATTAAATTAGAACTTATTAAGCGGGTTGATTCTAATTTACCTACTAGCCTGTGTTTTGAAATTTTTTTTTTAAAAACTAGATATTGTAAGTTCGGAAACTACCTTATTAAACCCTATGCAAGTATCACTATAACTTTACAAATTTAATTTCATTTTTCAAATAATATGTATTCATAAATAAATGAAATTGTATCTTTTTATAAAAAAAAAATTGAAGAATTATTTATAAAAGGGGGAAAAATAATTTTTTTCATATTTTAAGTCGCCCTATAGTTTCTTACAAGTACCAACGTATCTACTATTTGAGATCAGACTTTTATAGTTTATTTTGAAAATCTTAAATGTGTTGGTTTCTTTTAAATTTGGAAAATTGGTTGAGTTTATATCTTTTAGCCATTTTATTTTTCATCTTAGGAAAGTTTCTAAGAAGGGTTCTAGCTTTTTTTAGTGACTATTTTTATGGAAAAAATTTCTAAGAAGTCATAAATTTAAAAAAGATTTATTTGCTTTATTTATTTGAAAAATAAACTTTTCTAAGTGATAAAATTTTTTTCTTTTCTATTCATTTATTTATTTACTTATCTTCTATTATTTATTTATTTATTTTTAATTCTTATTATTTTTTATCGAAGCATTAAAAAAAAGAATAAAAAGGGCTTTCCTTTCTTCTTTTTTTCCTTTCTTTCTTTTTTAGATTTTTTTTATTTTACAATTTTGATAATACAATAAAAGAAAAAAAAGAAGAAAAAACAAAAAAATACAAACAAAAGGGAAAAAGAGAAGAGGACCAAACCAAATTAGGGGTGCGGGTCAGTATATACGATTAAATAGGGTTGTCAGATCTGACTCGCCTGACCCGAGCACATGCATTGCATATGAAGCTCAAAAGGAGGAAGAAGGCAATTGGGGTGGGGAGGGTAGGGGAGGTTTCACTCCAACACATTCCAAACAATTATAGGCATCAAATCGAAAGGGAGAAAGTCAATTCGTGTTAATTTCATTAGGGAATGGAGGTCTTTTTTTAGTGCCACTGTGTTTGGTGGTTTTTAAAAACCACCAAATGGTGCTAGTGGCAACTACTACTCGTTAGCTGTTGGGGGTTATAGACCGATTGGGTCTTAGGTTTTGGGATACGGTAAAGTTAGCTATTATGGTCATTTTAGTCATAAAGCGGCGGAGTTGCCAGTTTCGAAGAGGGCAGTGGCGATGGCTTAAGGTTTGGGCCAATGGAGGTAACGGAGGCCATGGCGGAGCTCGAAAGAGGTAACTATTGACACATAGAAACTTAGGGATCCTTCTTCTAGTCATTGTTTTGTTAAAAAGCAATTGTAGTGGTGAAAAATTTAGAGAGAGAGAGAGGTTCAAAAATGAGCTTTTTAGGGAGAGAGAGCTCAAATTCAAGCTTTAATGGAGTGTTTCGAATGAAGCTTGATGCCCAAATGCAATTCCTCAACCCCCTTTTTGTACTAACCTAGGTTAAAACAAGCATAAGGTGATAACACCCCATTAAATTCCAAAAATGCTCATAGATGGGTGTTTGACTCTTTTAATATGAATTTGAGAAAATTGCTTGATATGATCAACCAAACGTAATTTTGGCATATCCATTGTTGCTTAAGATACACTTTGGAAGCTTCTAAATTCATTAATGGGGCTAGATTCAAGCAAATCAAGCTTGAAGCAATATCAACACAACATGTTATTAGCGACTTTCATACTCCAAATTGATCCCCTAAATGACTGTGCTTGGACGTAATATTGGGTGCAATCCATTGTACTCCGTGTGTGCTTCGTGATTTCATCATTATTTTGGTGAAATTACGAAGAAAAAAGGATCAAAAGAGGATGGAAGGTGGGCTATCAAGGTTAAATTCATGTAGGAAAGAGAGGGAAAGAGAAAGAAAGGGAAGGAAAGAATTGCTAACGTGATGCCACGCGAACTAACATTTGCTGGCTACGTATTTTACACCGACATATGGTCCAATACTTCCCTACCACGTATTCTAGAAGGTGACACGAAAAAGAAAAGGCACAAAGTGCCTAATGAGGAATGAAACTAAGGCCATAGACTCCTTGCAAATACCAAAACCAAGTATAAAACCAATTGGGTTGTTGGCTCGTGCCCTGTCAATGTCTGCAAACAAATTGCATAAAAGCTATGTACGACCTATAATCAAATTAGAAAATTAACCAAACCTAATGACCCCAACACAACTTTAATATTTATTTTTTCCTAAAAACTCTATTTTCCTAAAAAGTTTTATATTTTTATTTTTTTTTCATTTTTTATTCCTTTTTCCTTTTTTTTTTTTGCATTTTTATGAAATTTTCTATATATTTTTTTATTTTTATAAAATTTCTATTTTATATACTTTTTTTTTTCTAATTTTTTGCATTTTTTTTTAAATTAGGACATTTTTTTCCTTATTCTAACAAAAAAAAAAAAGAAAAGAAAAAACTAGAATTACAAGAGGGTAAAAATGAAGTGTCAACAGTTGCTCCTCTTTGTAGTGACATCTGAATAAAAATTTACCACGAAATCAAAAAGAGACCAATTTTGCTTTAAGGATGAAATTACCCTCAAAAGCTCTATAACTAACTAGACATTTTATGCTTGATTCACTAGGGATTTGGTGAATGGTGAAAGATATTTTAAAAGAAAACGCCTTAAGAGCCGGCAAAAGCCTTTAGAGTGACTTAAACAAGGGTAATGCCTTATGAGTTGATAAGAACCCTAAAAGATATTGAATGAAGGGTAACGCCCCTATAGGATAATAAGAACCCTAACATGCTAGCATTCTGTGAGCTGGCTAAGGAAATTGATTTAAAACCTGGTTGTGCTCCTCTAAGGTGCCTAACCTAGGCAAGAGCTTCACTAAGGGACTAGCAACCTTAAATGAGAATCAATTTTAGAAAACTAGCCGTACTCCTCTAAGCTAATTAACTTAGGTGAGAGCATTTCTATAAGACTAGCAACCATAAATGAGAATCAATTTAGAAAACCTGGTCATGCTCCTCTAAGCTAACTAATCTAGGTAGGAGTGTTTATAAAGGACTAGCAACCCTAAATGAGAATCGATTTTAGAAAATTAGTCATGCTCCTTTGAGCTGACTTATTTAGGTAGGAGCATTAATAAGGGACTAGTAACCCTAAATGAGAATCGATTTTAGAAAATCTGGCCTTACTCCTTTGAGCCAACTAACCTAGGTGAAAGCGTCTCCAAAGGACTAGCAACCCTAAATGAAAATTGATTTAGAACTCAATTGTGCTTCTTTAAGCTAACTAACATGGGTGAGATCGTCTTTAAGGGACTAGCGACCCTAAATGAAAATCATTTTAAAACTTGGTTGGGCTTCTCTAAGCTGAGTAATCTAAGCAAGAACGTCTTTAGGAGAGTAACAACCCTAAATGACAATCGATGTGAAAACCTAGTCATGCCCTTTCAAGTTAACTAACCTAGGCAGGAGCGTCTCTAAATGACTACCAACCCTTAAATGAGAATCTATTTTAGAAAATATGACCATGCTCCTTTAAGTTGACTAACCAAGTTGGAGTGTCTCTAAGGGATTAACAACCTTAAATAAGAATTGATTTAGAACTTGATCGTGCTTATTTGAGTTGACGAACCTAAGCGGGAGCGTTTCTAAGGGACTGGCAACCCTAAATGATAATTGAAGTGAAAACCTAATCATGCCCTTCTAAACTGACTAATCTAGGTAAGAGTGTCCTTAGGGGATCGATAACCCTTAAATGAGAATCAATTTTAGAAAATCTAGCCATGCTCCTTTGACCTAATCAACCTAAGCAAGAGTGTCTCTAGGGGACTAACAATCTAAAATGAGAATCGATTTAGAACCTGGTTATGCTTCTCTAAACTGACTAACCTAGGCAGGAATATCTCTAAAAGACTAGCAACTCTAAATGATAATTAATGTAAAAACTTAGTTGTACCCTTCTAAGTTGACTAACCTAAGCTGGAGTGTCTATAAGAGACTAGCAACCCTTAAATGATAATTAATGTGAAAACCTACTTGTACCCTTTTGAGTTGACTAACCTAGGCAGGAAAAAGCGCTCCCTATGCTTGCTAAATCTTGATAGCTAGTTGGAAATGGGGAAATGCACTATAAGCTGGCTAAGACATTAATAGATAATGGTAAATGAAAAGTTCCCTATAGGCTATCTAAAACCCTAGGAGAAATTGATGAAGGGGAAGCACCATAGAGAAAATGATGAAGAGAAAGCACTTTATAGGCTGGTTGAAACCCAAAAGAGATGAAAAAGGAGGTAGTTAACTAAGACCTTAAGATAGATTGTTGAAGGGGAAGCACCGCATAGGCTAGGGAAAACCTTAAAAGAAATTGGTAAAGGAAAGTGCTTTAGGGCCTCACTGAAACACTCAAGAGAGACTGGTAATGGGAAGCACCATACAGGCTTACTAAAACCTTGAGAGAAGTTAGTAAAGAGAAGTACCCTACAAGCTCACTAAAACATTAAAGAGAGATTGGTGATGCGAAGCGCTCTATGAGCTCGCTAAAACCCCTAGAGAAATTGGTAAAGAAAAGTACCTTATGAACTCTCTAAAACCCTAAGAGAAATTGAGAAATGGGAAAGCACCCTATAGGTTAGCTTAAGAACTTAAGAGAAACATAAGTTAGAATAACGCTTTATGAGTTGGCTAAAACCCTAGTGTAGATGTAATGAAGGGGAAGCACCCTATAGGTTAGCTATAACCTTAAATGATGATTGAAGAAGCAAACGAGGGAATGCAACTAATTTAAAAAACTTCTTGATTTGAAAATTTTTATAAACAAAGAATTTGGTGAAAACAATTTATAGCAAAAAAAAAAAAAAAGGCATCAGGGATGTCAGGATCATAAAAGGGCTCTAGTGGGATTACTTAAAATTTCTACATTATACGTGCATCTATGATACGAAAATTGCCTTACAAGTTAAAGATTGTAAGACTCTAATTAATTAATTACTAGAGTTTCCAATTTTTAATTTATTAACTTGTCGTAAAATATAAATAACTATGGATATTCAATATTCCACAGTTCATTAGAATTGTAGAGAATTGGTATCTCCTATTAAGTAATAAGACTGGGTAAATTAATTTTATAAATTATAAGAAGTATTAAATGATATAGAACCTTAACGTATAAATATATTCTACATAGGATGTTTCTGTACTAATTATACGTTTCCCAATTAGCTCTAACATTCTCTTACATATCTTGGGTTTGCACCCTACACTCAAAACTTATCCCAGTTCCAGCTTAAATGAACTGCTAGAGAGTAAGCTATATGAGCTTAATGAGATATTCCTCCTATTATACTAGCAAATAGGTTATCAAACAATTATAAACATATGAATGCTTGAATAAGTAGTGTGTCAAACAATGTATGCAGTTAACTAGATGTTGCATACAACTTTGGATTTAACACCCTCTAAAGTAAAGGTTGTAGATTCATCAACACTAATCACAACTGGGTTATAGCACTTGAATTTTTAGCCATATATGGAGATTCCATATTTTATAAAATATATTTCCATTTCCAAAAATCCAATAGCTACCAAATTCTCAAGTCTAGTAGTGATATGGCTGTCTACACTCATACTCTACAGCAATGGTTTGTAGACTCGACTATCAATCACCTACGGTTAGCGTCTCCGGCACTAAATAAGCCTACGAGCTAAGAGTAGGGTCATGTTATACAAGTGTTCTTATACTATACTAATCATAAATAATCAAATCATGTGGGATCTCTATCCCTACAAGGCTCTTCATGACCATCCGTATGAGGTGACAACCGGAATAGTAAATGTAATGCTTGTGAATATGTATGATCCATTTATTTAATTAAGTTAGATTGTTAGGGAATCGACCAATATCGATAAGTTATCTAATCATACAGCAATAAACCAAACAATCAATTATTTAGCTATTACATTTTATACAATGAACAACTAATATTCAAGTACATACATAACCCAAACTCAAAGCATTAAGTTCTTAATATTTAATTTAGGTATACTAACTACAAGTACAAAATAAATATAGAGTCATCAAGGGTACTCGCTTAACCAAAGCTTATATGAATCGTAGCAATCAACGAGCAACTGGCCCTCCTAATCAATGTCTCTTGATAAATAATAATAAAAGGAACCTAATGAGTATTTAGATGTAATGCTTAACGGCCTAATCAACTTATTATTTACTTATAATTCCCTATCCACTTAGGTTTTGAATCTCATGTAACTTTTTAGTTTTACCTTAAATCTTTACATTGTCATAGCTAATCCTTATTATTGTAGTAAGTAAAGAGTATTTCCCTATTGTATGAGTAATAATATATAACTTATTAAATATGATACGCGTTCGAATTATCTGACTATTTATAAATTTTGTATTGATATATTATTATAGTATAATTTAATTATAGTTTCTATGTATAATGGGATGGATAATAGTGTGACGGTATAAGTTAGAAAAAGTAATAGAGCTAGATGGAAAATCTCAAAATTATATGTTTAAATAACTGACTTGATAATTAAAACTTTCGCTTAATCATAATGTAGTATTATTCTAATAACATAATGAACAAGCATGCATACATATATAAGTATTCTCATTTTAATTCTTGTAGGTGTAT
Source organism: Lumnitzera racemosa (assembly GCA_024138005.1). Classification (NCBI taxonomy): domain Eukaryota; kingdom Viridiplantae; phylum Streptophyta; class Magnoliopsida; order Myrtales; family Combretaceae; genus Lumnitzera; species Lumnitzera racemosa. Next base: position 87,621,430 of record JAMXBC010000011.1, read on the forward strand.
GATTCCATACTATTGTTATTATTATTATTAACATTATCATCATCATCATCATTATTATTAGTTGTTATTATCATTATTTCATTTTAATATAATATTACCATTACATTTTATATATTTAATTATTTGTACATATAGAAGTATATCTTCTTTACAATGTTTTGACTTTTAAGTACTAGTATATATACATAAAACTTTGACCTTTTCAATAACTTTGTATTTTATAATTATGTCTTATCCAAACTTTTAGTATGTATTTTTCAGTTTCTCGGTATAGAAAAATATACGTATACATTTGTGCAATGGAGACATCGCTCCTCCTGCGACTACCTTCGAACCATTGACTTCACTTTTACCGCGACCTCCTCTCCTATCACTTAGTTCGACTAAGGATAAAGAAGAGACCATTATGCAATCTTGCGCTATCCCTTTCGAAGGGGTCGATATTTGACCGGAGAATCCTAGGTTCCTCTAATGGGTTGCCATATAGGTCCAATTATGATTACAAGTCATATATTTGATTAAGTCCAGTTTAGGGTGATCAATCATTTCATACAAATCATACAATACAAGCCAAAACAACAGATAGAATCATAGCATCACTCATAATCAAGTACATGTATACAACCAACTATCTAACAAGCACAGCTAAGCATAATCTTAAGCCTAAAAAATACAGTAACGTATTAATCCCAACTTACCTAGACTCCTCCCTCACTCACTCGGGGTCCAACTCGCTCAGGCCATCGCCAATCATCCCTATAACACAAACGTGGTTTTAGTTTTTCATATAACTATTATAAGTTGGTTTTATCCTATAATGCTTATTATTATGTTTTGTTTAGGGTTTAATATATCCAGTTATCTAGGTTCTCAAATCTTTTACAATTATTCTAGGTTTGGAGTTAGGTTCGGAGTTAGGTTCGGGTTCAGTTTTCATATCAATTTCTAAATTAGGTTCTAGTTCGATTTCTAAATACTTTTTATACCCGAATTTTAGAAATTCGTTTCAACTTATAATGTGAAATTAATCATATTACTTCCCAATATCTTAAATACCATAATTACCCTTAGTCAATATTTTATTCTACCCAGTATACTTAAATCCTTATTAGTGTACCGAATTTACTTTTATTATGAGAAATTTTTACATTTTTCATATAATTACATAAATTTAAGTTTTCTATCAGATTTATTACATATCCCTATTATTTATATAACATCAATTTTTATCCTAATATTTTCTATTTATTATATTTCTAATAATTACATTTTATGTATTATCACCTATTATGTATATAATACACATCTAATATTTGTAACACTCTAATTACCATCTCCTAATATCAATTATCATTTCAAAATGTCTAAATTCATCCTAAATTAGAATTTACACCTAATTACCCTAATTTACAAAATCAACCTAAAATGTACTATTTTTCCTTATTACTTATTTACTACATAATTAACCTAATAATTACATCTAACCCTAAATACTACAAGTATCACACTTCATCATATTTCAACATCCTAAAACATATAATTATTCACTAAATCAGTAATTAGCCATTTAATTACTTAATTAACCCTAAATTACCCATTTAATACCTCATTTTAAGGTCTAAAAATTACCTAAAAATTTTGAAAATTAATTTTTGAAAACAGGCTTTATAGCGATGTTCTATATTATCTAAGTAGTCTATACAAAAATTTTGGGCTCAAAACTACATTCTGAAGGTCATTTATTTCAAAACCGAAACATGCTCAATTTTGCATGATTTCTTAAGGACCATATATCACGGGACATATTTTCATCAAAATAATATTTTTTTATAACAACTACATACAAAAATATTTTAGAATAACAAGTTTCATAATTTTCTAAGAATATTAACTATTTTTACAAAATTATACAAAATCAGACTGTAAATTGAACTTACCAATTTGGATGGCTCCGGCTACCTTCGATGGCCATGGGTGTGTCGGTCCACCTAGGTGCTGCTACTATTGTATGGTGATGGTGGCCGTCCACTCTCAATTGCTCATCGGGTCTAGGTTCTCCTTACAAACCCCAACTATACAGTTTTCTTATTTTTTTTTTACCCGAATTTTTTCTTCCAATTTTGATGCTCCTAATTTTTTTCTAATTTCTAACTGTCCAAATGAGCTCTATGATTTTTTTCCCTATTTATAGAGGTTTGTGGTAATTAATGTGCATTAAATTGGACAAGATATTGCCCAAATCCCTTAATTTTTTGCTTTTGTGTTGCTCTAATTTAATTGACTAATTTTTTTCTTATTTTCCTCAGCTGACACAACCTAATTCTAGATCATTCCTTATTTTTTATGATTTTTATTTATTTTTCCTTAATTAATTATGAATTTTCTTTAATTATTTAGTATTATTTTAGCACATTACGCGTATTTTAAGTAATGACGCGTATTTCTATCTACATGTAAATTCATATATAATACAAATAAATGTTCCTAAATATTATTTAAGTCATTATATGATTTTTAGTATACATATAATTTATCTCTAGCGATTCGTTAATTATCGGAACGCATTTTACGCATTTTCGATAAATAACGAGTTATATACTTCAAATTTGAAACTTTTATATTCTTTTATTTTATTGCTTATTTTCTTAAATTCAAACTTACGAGATTATTTTACTAATATTTCTAGCTTTACTTATAATTTAAGCTCGATCGGATCTTTCAGTCAATCGAAACCCTGAGTGACTGGTTGTAGGGCTTACAATCGGCATGTTGGTACCTTACTCAATCAGAAGCAATTCCATCTTCTTCTTTATGCTACTTTAGCATCAAGCCAATAAGCCAAAATCATCTATTTCCATCTTTCAAATACAACAAAGAACGTCCACAATATACAATTCAACTTCAACGATACTTACACATCTTTCAAATCTACATGTCTTATAGAGTTAATTGATGTTTATAATTATTTTGCAGGATTACAATTGTTTTTCAATTAGCTCAATTAAGCAAATAATAACATGTATAGCTATACACTTTTTGTTTTATTTTTATCAAAATCAAATAATAGACCTTAGGTTCAATAATCTCCTTTTTTATGAAGACAAAACTCTTATACTTTAAATGCTCCCCCTCAATCTAGTACTCCTCATAATTTAAGCATTCAGTTTCATGATATTTAGCAATTAAATAAATTAATAGATTGCTTGCAAAAAGGGAGTATTGATGTGCTAAGAAACTAAGTCTTACTTCTTAATAACTCCACATATTAGCTATATCATTCTTTCAATGAATCAAGATATGCAAAAGTTATAAGATCAATATTATCTTTTAAGTGATTGTTATTAATTCAATTTAATATATGTTTTAACACTCTAACGACTTGAATATTTCTCTCCCTTTGGCCTCATAAAAAAAAGGAGGATGTAAGTAGTGAAAAGGAAAGAGGATTCAAGTCAAAATTTCTCTCCCTTTGGCCTCATAAAAAAAAGGAGGATGTAAGTAGTGAAAAGGAAAGAGGATTCAAGTCAAAATTTCGACATACTCTCGGCTTAAGCCTTAGGGTATGCCCCCTGTAAAAAAAGAACAAAGAAGCAATCCAATAATAGAGTAGCTAGCAACAATTTTCAAGAGCAACAAGTTAACTAAATAAAGAAGAGACATTCATGCTTAATATAAAAAGGTTGATGAATCACAAAAACATAAGGGATTTAAATCATGAGCAACAAAGGTCATCAAGGACCAAAATCCAATGAAAACATAAGAAAGGAAACGTAAGATCGCAAGAGGGCAAGTCAATAACACATAATGTGAAGTAGCATAAGAAATAAACTAGAATCAGCAACTTAAGTAGTAAGTAGATCATCATCTTGAGTTGGAGAAAAAAAGGGGCAAGATTGGTAGTGGCAATTTATTTGAAAGTGACTATAGTTCATCAGGGTGGCCTTGTGATGGTGGATGGAGGGTTTGGTAGAGAGAGAAAGTTGCGTTAAGGAGAAGAGGAGAGTGTGATTTGAAGAAGTGAGGGGATTAACGAGAAATTATGTAAGTTTAGAGATGATTAATGAGGAAAAATTATGATTTTGAGGGTTTGGAGAAGGTGGATCAAAGAGAGAGAAGAATTCTAGGGTTTAAGAGAGAGAAAAGAGGATGACTTGGAAATAGAAGAGAAGAGAGAGAAAGATCAATGGTTGTGAAAGAGGATCGCTTGAAATTTTAATTTACCAGCATTACAGTAAGGGAAGGTATCGTCATGCTGGTTCATTAAACAAATTCATGTGGGACTTTTTATTTAAGAAGATATACCAACATGCTAGTAATTAGGGATACCGTCATATCAGTTCATAGAACAGAACCGATTGCAACTTCTTTTATAGAGGGGTATATCGGCATACCGGTGGTGATGGGAACTGTCATGCTAGTATTTTGTAATTCTGCAGAATCTTGGTTAAATTCACTTCATTTGTCCAAGTTGCCAACTTAAGTTTATTTTAAATGATTTAATGAGTATTCTAACAATTCAAGTAAGTTTATTTAAGTCTATTAAGGCCTAAGAAACTTAAATTTTAACTAGATATCAAGGATTTAACCAAATCAAATTCATTGAACCATATAATTCATAATAAAGTAAAAATGTGCATGTAAAAGCAAAATATGTGCATAAGTATTGAGTTTTTACATACTACTACTTCAAGCAAATTTCAAATACATATTTACTTTAAGGCTCTAAAAATTGCAAAATCATTATTTGAGTTCCTTAAGATTAAATGTTAAGTATAAATGTAACTAGAGTGTAAGTATTGATTCTTTATCAATAAGTTTATACTTCAAATATGTTTGAAATATATCAAGAAGTATAAAAGATACATGATCAAACCAAGCAACATCCATATGTGTACAAATAGGCATGAGATATCTCAAATATCACTTAGTGCCTAATAAGGGTCTAGAGAGGTCAAATTTGAACAAAATTAAGATCCAGTTAGATTGACAACTTAAACATGATTTATAGATGAAAATAAACATGTGAAGCCCGATTTGGGCACAAAAATCGATACATAATGAATTTATGCATATATAAACTTGGATACTTATGAATGACTTCAAGTGTACCCAAAGCATGCTAAATGTCACATTTAATGTGTAGATTCTATATGATCATGTTCCTTAGGTCCAATTGAGTGTGAAAAGTTTGTATCTCAACAATATTAACAAGATTTAACAAAATTAAATCATTAGTTGCTAGAAAGTTTATTATCAACTATGCAAATGTATGAATGAACAATTTTTAACAATGAGGCTTAATTATCACAAATCGATACTTTAAGTAAATTTCAACATCATATTTAAGCATGTTAGAAAGAAAATATCACAATAATAATTCAAAGATCCTAAAATCACCACTTAAAAACATCAAAATCAACTATTGAATACAAATTATACTTAATGACATACATACACACTGAATCAAGTTTATAATAATTTGGCACTCTAAGCAAGTTTCAATAGTGCCTATAAATACAAGGGTAGTATGATCAAAACTTATAGCATGCAAATTGACAAAGTGATTACATGACTTCCCAAACAACAACAAGAGCCTAAATTGGGTTTAGAGGAGTTAAATTTGCATAAAAGCAAAAAATAAGCCAAATCAATCCTTCAACCATAATTTATGGACAAAATTAAACATATAGGAACTGGATTTGAACACGAAAATCAAGGCATAGCAAAAAATTGTGCACATATGACCCTCAACATACGTAGGTGACTTCAACTATGCATAAAATACATGATATCTGTAATTTTAGCTTCCAAGCTAGTTCTAAATACATATTATGACATGATGAGAGTTTAACCATGGCTTGCAAAGTTAGCAATTACAAAAACTCTAGTTGAATCCCTAAATGCTTATGTGAACTCAAATGTAGTTAATGATATATCAATTATGCATAGTTTCATAATTAAATCAAGCAACCATTCAAGCATGAAATATTATCATATTTAAACATGTAGGGAACTTATAATTATCATTGAAATCGATAGATGGCAAAAATATACACAATGAAACCTAAGCAAGTATAGAGAACTTCAAGTGTACACAAAATATGTTAGTTATTATATAGATACTACTTGAATAAGTTTATTGAATCAAATACCATGTTAGAGGAATTTTGAATTTTCTTTGAGCATTTTCCATTCGAGTTGCTTTCATTTGAATTTTCTAAAAATAGATATAATTGCTTCTTTGATACCCATGTGATTTTGGGTTATTTCTGGTTAGTAGCGATAATATATTCTTATTCTTTTGAAACCCATACCATTTTACTTTTATTATTCAAATTGGTATTGCAACGTATTTCATAAGTATGTGTAATATGGTCATATCTATCACAATAATTACAAGTCTTAGTTGTTGCTTTTACAAAGTAACTTTTGTAAGACTTGAAAATATATTTTCTACTATAACAAATTTTAGTTTTGTTAAATCCTTACCTTTGAAAGCTTAAGAGACTATCTAAATTCTTTTGTCCGTTCATTAACTTAGCTATAGTTTGTTTTGAATCATCTAAGTTAGACTTCAAGATAGCATTTTCAATTTGAAGCTCTCCTAGCCTATCAATTATAGCAGCTTTACTTTTCATGCTTTCAACTTTTGTTTTAAGAGAATTACACTTCTCTTTTAATTGATCATTTTCCTTAGTTAAATCCTCATTTTTAAGATTCAATTCTTCATTATTTCTATTTAATTTATCAACTTCTAATTTTAAGTACTCATTGTCCTCTTTTAAAACTTCTTTGGAATCATTTACTTCATTGTATTCATTTCTGAACACATCAAATTCACTTCCTATTTCAATCATCATTTGTTTCATCATCTTATTTTTCTTTTGAACCTTAATAAGTTCCTTAAACAACTCATTATAAATATTTTTTAACTCATCAAATGAAGAGTCATTTGAAGTAGAGCACACCTCATTATCTATTACCATAAAGCACATTTCTCCCTCTGAGTCATTGAGTCATTATCACTCTAAGTTACCATTATAGCCTTTTTCCTTGCTCCTTTCTCAACTTTCTTAAGATTCAGGTAATATTATTGAATGCGGCTCGGTTTTTGCTAATTATAGCATTTGATTACTTCTTTCTTCTCCTTTATCAACCGAGATATGTTTTCATCCTTGTCTTTTGCTAATTTCCTATAGAACTTTATGAATTTTTTGAAATTTCTTGTAATCGTAGCCACATCATCATCATCCTCACTTCATCACCACTTGAGCTCTCATCAATTACCTTCAAAGTAATTGTTTTCTTTTTGGACTCTTCTCCTTACCTCTTAATCATCTCATAAGTATTAAGAGTTTTAAGAAGTTGCTCCTTTGATATTGTGTTAAGATCATGAACTTCTTTAATTACGGTTCTCTTGGCTTCCTAATCCTTCGGTAAAGATCTAAAATTTTAGAATTGATTTCAAGATTAGTAAATGATTTACCAAGAACATTTAAAGGATTGATTATGTTAATCATCCTATTATGCATCTCATCAATTGTTTCGTTAGGATCCATTTTAAAATTTTCAAATTGGCCACAAAGCATGCTTATCTTTGTGTCCTTTCTAAATTTCCTTGGCACTCTTGCATGTACAAACTCTATTAAAGTCGTGTTCATTAATGGCATGATGCAAGATATTTATAGCTATTTCACTTAAATCAAGTAATTTCCAATTATTTTTTATATAATTCTTTTCTTCCTTACCTTCGATCTTAAGCAGTCTTTTATCAACTACTTGTTACAATAATTTATTTTGTACTTTCAAGAATATGGTTATCCTACATTTCCAATAAGGATAATTATTCCCAGTTAAGAGTGGTGGTCTATTTATAGCTTATCCTTCCATGAAATCTAGTGTGTTCAATGCCATGATCTTTACTTTAAATGCAGTTAAGCAATAAATTTAGAAGCCTTATTTTGATACCAATTGAAAAACTACACTAGGAACTCAACAATGGGGCGTGAATTGAGTTCAATGCTTAAATTTTACTTTAATACCAATTTCTTGATTTAAATAACTAAATGAATACAATATCAAGACAATAAAGTAACAATAAGTATAATTAAGATAATAATAAAATAATAATAAGTGCCAAAAATAAAAAAGATAAGAATAGAGAAAATCAAGCTTGAATTTAACATTACGTTCGAACTACCCCCTACTCTCCATGAACACACAATACCTCCAACTGAGGACTTCACACCACTTTATTAATTTTTCAATCTAAGCTTTAAGAGCTACACATACACAAACTTGATTATACAAGTTTTATGCTCACAACTCACTCAATTTTGATTTTACAAGATTCTCAATCACAATAACTCTTAACACAAATCATAGTTTTAACTCACAACACAAACTTAATCTCAAAGATTATTGATGTAATGCTTTTAACTCTCAATACTTTGCAACCAATAGCTCACATGCAATACACTTCAAATCTCTCTAAATATTAGCAAATTAGGGTATAAGAGACAATAAGAATAATAGATGATGAGAATAAAATAGAATGTTGAAATATTACAATAAAAGATTAGCTCTCTATTGTCCCTGGCTGAGTTGTTGAATATTTATATCATCTCATTCAATTTTTCTTGTTATAGGGCATTAAATGCGCTAACGACTAGTTAAAACAAGTTTATCGATATGCCGATACCTTACTCATATTGGCATGATGATTAGCAAATGTACTACCAACATGAACACTAGTATGTTGGTACCTTGATCAGAAGCAATTCCATTTTCTTATCTAGGCCATTTTATCGTCAAGCTGATAGTGCTTTGGAGTCGTTAAGTCGGTAGGCCAAAATCACCTATTTCCATCTTTCAAACATAACAAAGAACATCTATAATATACAATTCAACTTCATTGATGCTTACACATCTTTGAAATCTAAATATCTTATAGAATTAATTGATGTTTATAATTATTTTGCAAGATAACGATTGTTTTTCAATTAACTCAATATAAGCAAATAATAACATATATAACTATACACTTTTTGTTTTGTTCTCATTAAAATCAACATGTTTAATTATATATTTTTTATTTTTTTCTCATCAAAATCAAATAATTAATCTTAGGTTCAACAGAAAGAACCATTTCAGCTATCTTAATTAAAGAAAGTTGGTATTTAGTTTGATGCTACTAGTCGATCTTTTAACGGTTGCTATGCATGTTTAGTTATATTAGCGGTTAGATTACTAATAGTTCCATTTAAAAGTGGTCAGACAAGTTTACATGATACAAAACTATGAAATCAAGCAAAACAACACACGAAGGAGTTCAACTCCTCTCACAAGCAAAATACCTATTACACACATGACATATATACATATAACTAATTCACAACCACAAGAAAAAGTACTCTTGAGCCTAAAGATACTTAGATATAGTATCTTAACAAGTAATAAAGTTACGATTCTAACTTACCTCTATTGATGCTTACTACGATGAGCTTGTACCGGTAATGTTCTACTTACTGAGAGACCTTATATGTATACAAAAACTCAAATTTAGTTTTCATAAGAGTTATGAAAATATTAAAATTTTATCTACTCCATATATCATCATGAAGTGATATATATATATATATATATATTAAGTATATTATTATTTTTATATTGGGGAAAATATTTTTATTTAGATATGCATTTGTTATATTTATGTTATATTAAGTTAGTGAGTATCGATAATATATATAGTTATATTATTACTTATAAAATATTATTTTGATTATATTAAAATATATTTTTAATCAATCAAGTTACATTTTAGTTATGATAAGCTTATCGTAGTGCATAAATTTTCATAATATTATAGAAATATGTATTATATTACCTAAGATTATACAATTTTAGTAAAAATAGTATCAACAGGTTCGTACGAACTTGACGATATGCACTATAGGTTCTATCTCAAGAGATGAATTCCAAAGGATATTTTTATTTTCTAATATATTTATCGTATTATGTTCATATTATATAAATAGACTATAATTCATTAGTATAAATTAATATTATAGGTAATATATAACCTTAATACATGTATATTGTAGCTTGGGTTATGTAATTATCACAAAATATGATGGAAATCCATCCTACCCAGATTTGACCAGTATAGTTATGTATGGGTTCCGTTCGAATTTTTATCATAATTTAACCTAATATTGCTAAATAACATACCTCAATTGGTAAATTAAGCTATTTTACTACTAAAATTCACAATAAATAGCTTCAGTCAACAAATAATTCTATAAAAAATTTTATAGACTCATAAAAATATAGGGAATTCAGTCAATAATTGGTTTTATACTATTGGGTTTATCACCTATATGTACTTATCCTTAAATTATAATTAATTAGGCAAATAATATTATTTTTATACAAGATTAATTCCTTTATATCCCAACATCATTATAAGCATCTAGAATTAATTAGATCCTAATTTCATTTATTATTTTCATATAATCAATTTTATTTCAGAAATGGCTCTATTTTAGCCATTTTTAGGATAAAAAATATAATAAATACTAAACACATATTAAATCAAAATTGGGCTACATATAATCAAAACAACATCATTTAATATATTTAATTTAGATTTGAAATTTTGGATTAATAGTAGATTTCTAAAACAAGTATATAAAATATTGATAATTTTATAAAAAAAAATTACAGCATTAAATATATCTAAAATAACTTAGAAATAAAATTTTTCATAATTTTTATTTAATTTAATATTTTTAGAAATTAAAGAAAAAATATAATAGAAATGTGACTAACCTATTTATAAGTGCTCCACCCACCGTTGGCTGATAGAGGGTTGTTGGAAGAGTAGCATGTGGGGTAGGCTGCTAACTAGCAATGGGTTCAATAGTAGATTAAAGTTTAGTTGGGGAATTGGCCTTGGTTCGACCCTTACTCTATTTTTCGATTTTCTTTCTTATATTTTCTAAAATTCCTTTTGAATTTTCCTTAAGTGATTTAAGTTGCTAAATGTTTAAACTAAAGTCTTAGGGTCTATTTATATTGTTTTGGGTCATCCATATTTTTTCTCCTTTTTCCCTCTTTGTTTTCTTTCATTTTCCCCATTTTTCTAAGCATAAGGTGCTTTATTTTTGTTAAAAGGCACTTTTGATTCATCGTATTGTGGCTCTTGAAGTACCATGCCTGTTTCTAGCACTTTCTTACTGATTTTGGATATACTTTGGTTATTTTTAAGTTAATTATGAATATTTTATGTATATTTCATTAATATTTAGTTATTTTATTAATTTACATATATATATCCAATATATTTGATATGTGTAATGAGAAATTACATGCACATAATCATGTTTCTACCATATCTTTTATTTTTAAGATATATTTCCTATTAAATTTTGTGAATTTATCGCTTATTATATATAATTATATAATTTCGAGTTAATTTATAAGCGTAATTATTATATATACCGGGTATATTCTAAAAAATATATGTATATTCATATAGTATATTATGCTATATTATTTCCTTTTATAGCTTAATTAACTTATTTCTATCCATTCGTTAATAATTTTACGCCATTACATGTATCCATTAATAATTTTACCAAATTATGGCTTTATCACCATTATGATAAATTTATATGTTTTATAAGCTTAGGCTTTTGGTTTAGGATTTTTTTCGGGTTTAAGTTTCATCTCTTATGTTTATGCGTACATAGGATTTAGGTTTACTGTACGCGATTAAGGTTCCAAATAATATATTAGTGTTTTTTATATTCGTTTTAAGTTTCATATTTAAAATTTAACTCAGTTAATTTTATTATTTTTGTTGACTTAGGAAAATACATAAAATACTTAAGTTCGATTCTATACTCAAAAGGCTAAATTTATAAGGTTTACAAGAGATAAGATCCTTTGATTTGAAAAAGAGTTAATAGACATCAATCATGAGGAAAACTTCATTAGAGAAAATGACTTAGAATATTATGGTCAACTTAAAAAGGTGTAACCACATTAGAAGGAGGTAAATTACATGAATTGAAAGTTTGGCTACTCGAACTAATATAGATTCAAAAATAGATAAAAAAAAATTGTAACAAGCCTTTATTTTCTCTCTCTCTTTTTTCTTTCTTATTGTCTCTACTTTTTTTTTTCTTGAAAGTTTGCTAACGAGTATAAATTCTTATATCAGAAGCAAGTGTTATAACCATCCCCATTCTTGGTAACTATGTGAGGTATCTTATATATTTCTTAATCTTTGAAAATATCTCCCAACCCTAATGCTAAGCTTCCTAGTAGGGCCTTATGACATTAAACTTTCTTTTCTTAAGGAAAAGTTAACTCGTGATTAATCTAGTTGAAGAGGACTTCTTTACAAACTTTCAATTTAAATTTCGCTTTTTGACTACTGTTCCAAAAATTATGGTTGAATTTATAAGTAATACGCCTTGATCAATCTATTAGGTCTTTTTATATTTAGTATTATGAATTAGGCTTTTAGTTGAATGGTTTCATGAGGGATCAATAAGATGACCTATTTTAAAAGATTTACTTATTAAACCCGGGTCTACATATTAAGAACCCTTACAAAAAACTAGAAGAACCCTTAAAAATAATTTTTATTAAAGATAAATAACCCTTTAAGAGCAAAAGAGTTTTTGTTGAGTATAGGAAGGCCTTGTGTGATTCAAAATAGGTAAAGAGGTTTTTTGTTCGTAATTTTGAAGTGTAATTTAGAGTGGATATGTATACATATATATATATATATATATGGAATATGGTTTAGAATAGGTAAAACGGAAAGGTCTAAATCTAATAAAGATCACAAATAGGATGAGGGATTAGACACCCTAATGTTATAACTCATCCATGCTTTGCCTTGAGCAGTTACCTAATCTACACAAGCATTTGCGTTTCTAGAAATCAAACTAAAGGAAAAGGAGGAAAATTACTAATAAGAGAACAAACATCAAACACCAAACTCTAAATAACCCAAGAACACAATGATTGGTTCAATAACAACCGATAAACAATTTTAGAGTCAGTATCAAAAACCACTTTCTTTCATATTTTTCATAATTTTTCTTAATAAAAATAATTTGTTATACCAAAGAATTCATAATTTTATTATAAAATCCATAGCTTTAATTTCAAGCTTGTAAAATTTTGCTTTTCAAAAGATAAATTACATATAAGGGAAAAACTGTCTTTACATTTTAGGAATCTTTTTTCTTTAACATTTGCTAACCAATTACAATTCTATGATTTTCAAAAAATGAAAAATTTGTACCTATTTTAAGTTAAAAGAAAGAGATATTGTGAGACTTATAAGCATTGCAATCAACCACTCAGAGTTTAGTTCGTAGAATTTAGAATAATTGAACAAAATGTTCAATCTAGCCTAAATTTTACGATGAAATTAGGATTATTGGTAAAAGTGATCTCGTAAATTTGAATTTACGAAAATAACTAATAAAATAATTAATTAATATAATATTGATTTTTTTGAAAATTATTCGTTATTTATCTGAAATGCTTAGAATGAATTATGATAACTAACGAATCGATAGAAATAAATTATATGTACACTAAAAATCATGAAATAACATGAATAATATTTAATTATACCATATATGAATTTACATATAGGTAGAAATATGTGAAATTACTTAAAATACATGAAATATGTCAAAATAAGGTTAATTAATCAAAGAAATTTTATAATTAATTAAGCAAAAATCAAGAAAAATTAGGAAAAATGAGGAATGATTCAGATTTGAGGCATGATAACTTGGAAATAAAGAAATGGAATTGACCAATTAAAACACAACAAATAGAAAGTGGAAAAAAAATAAGGCAAATGTTACCTCAAATTAATGCATAAAAAATTTCTTAGAGCTCTATAAATACCCAAAAAATTTCAAAAGCTCATTTGGACAGTTTGTAAAGTGAGAAAATTGGAGAGGGTTGAAACAAGAGAATTAAGGCTTTAAAAAAAAAATTACAAATATCTGTGCAGTTAGGACTTTAGAAGGAAACCACTACCCGATGGCAACCTAAGAGTGGATGACCATCACCACCACATGGTAGTGCAAAGTTTGTACTGACCGACAAGGCCATGGTGGCTAGTGGTGGCCGGAGTCACCCACATAGGTGAGTCCGATTTCTAAACCAATTTTGTTTAATTTTGTAAAAGTATTAAATATTCTTAGAAAATTATGAAATTTTTTATTCTGATATTTTTTAGTATGTAGAATTAGTAAAAAAAATTATTTTGATGAATTTATGTATAGAAATATATTATCTTTAAGAAACCATGTAAACTCGAGCTTTATTCGATTTATAAATAAACGACCTTAGAAGTATAGTTTTGACACTAAAATTTTTGTATAGGCTAGTTAGAGTATTTAAATGAGTGTTATGAAGCCATTTTTGAAAAATTAATTTTAGATAATTTTTAGGCCTTAAAATGAGACATAAAATGGGTAATTTGGAGTTAATTAAGTAATTAAACGGGTAATTACTAATTTAGTGTATAATTATAAGTTTTAAGATATTGAAATCTGATAGAGTATGATATTTGTAGCATTTAGGGTGTTAGATATAATTATTATGGTATTATGTAATAGATAAAAATTATAAATTTTAAGTTAATTTTTTAAATTAAGGTAATTATGTGTAAAATCTGATTTGAGATGAATTTAGATATTTTAAGATGTTAATTAAAGTTGAGAGATGATATTTGAAGTGATTAGGAACTAAAACGTATTGATCAAAATACTGATTAAGAGCTAAAACGTAGATTTAGGATATTTAAGTATAGTTAAATGAATCTTACATTTTAGGTTAGGAAGAATTCATAGGGTTCATAAATAAAAACAATAATTGGAAGCTAAAAGAAAAAAAAAAACTGAATTTAGAGAATGATTCAAAAATTGAATCAGAAATTAATTTGGAACTAATTCGGTTATAGGAGATATACAATTTAGATAAATACGTAAAACTATAACCTCAAACTTAAAACCCATGATTTAAAGCTCATGTGTATATATATACATATGTATAAGCAATCGAGTTAAATGTAGATTATTCCTATATCAGAGTTTAATTTAGAAACCGAAACTGTAATCGAAATAAGAAACAAATTTGAAACCTAAATGAACAAGGAAAGTAATTCTAAAAGACTTAGACCTAAATCACTAAATGTAAAAAGATCGTAAACCAAATATACTCATAATCTAAATTACATAACAAAACATATATATATATATATATATATGATAGTTATGGGAAACTAAACCAACATTTGTATTATAAGGACTATTAGCGATAGCCAGTACGGGTCGTACTTAGAGCGAGCAAGTGAGGAGTCTAGGTAAGTTGAAATTAATACGTTATTGTATTTCAGAGTACTAATTTGTAGTCCTTAGAGGCTTAAAATTGTATTGGATTGTTCTTGTTAAATAGTTGGTTATGCGCATGTGTTTATTCTGAGCTGTTGATATGATTATTGATTTGCTGCTTTGGCTTATTTGTTTAATTTGTTTAAAGTGATTGAACACCGTAAACCAGATTTAACTGAATATTTGACTCACAAATTTAAACTGGACCTATGTAGCAACCCGTTAGGGGAATATTAGGATAATTCGGCCAAATACTGACCTCTTCAAAAAGGATAGCACTGAATGGCATAATTGGTCACTTTTTCATCCTTAGTCGAACTAACAGGTGAGGAGATTGCGGCAAGGGTAAAGTCAATGATTCGAAGGTAGTCGCAGGAAGAGTGATGTCTCTATTACATAAGTCTGAGTTTTGTCGTGAGTTGTTGCATTAACGGAAACTCCTCAACCCAAATTAGAGTAGGTGCAATTTCTCTAATCTCATGACAGGTTAGACAACGTCATGCGTTGACATTTGCTTGAACATGCATTGCACCTAGTAATTTGGTTGATAACCCTATTTGTTTTTGCTGTATGGTTTTAAGTCTTCGTCCCAACTTACTAAATTGTGATTGCTCACATCTTTATAGACTTGTTGCTGATGCTAACTAAAAAGTGGCTTACAATTACCTTGAAATTAGCAACTGTTGGATCTTAAAGAGTGAGGAAATGTATTTGAAGCACAGATATATCTTTAAGTTCTTAGCTTATATTTATAACCTTTCATTTTCAAATAATGTATTACTTAAGAAGTATGTGACAATAAAACCTTATAAACATTATTTGTAATACTTGAATCTTAGTATATGTATGTATTTCCATACTTTGTTAGGTAAATAACTTACTTAATTTATAAACTATTTACTTCAAAGCGAGTTAATCGTGAACGTCTTATGTAAATCAAGTGTAAAATAGCAGCTATAAGGTCATCTTTTATCCTAGAATAATTTGCACGGTGGGATTATTACGACTTTACTACTTCGGGGCGTAACAAGACTTTGACTGTTTAATATCGTTTTAGGTTAGGATGTCTGGAATAATTTAGGGCCTCCAGAAATAAAATGTCCAAATTATGTATAATTTTAATATGAGATTAAAAAAGCTAGAGAAAGAGTCTTAATAGGATCGATTTCCCGAAATAAAGCTTATATAAATTTTAATTTCAATATAACGCTTTTTTACCAAGTAATTTGATATTTATCAAAAACTCAGAATTTGAGTTCCGAATGAATACAAGACCTTAGAGATAAATCATTTAACCTATAAGAATAATTTTCAGAGTAAAAAAGCATGTAATGTAATTATATAATAGTATTATATGCATTATATGTATGGGTTATGTAAATATATTAATATAATCTATCAAAATATACCTAAAATTAGAATAAATTAAATAAAATTATAAAAAAAATAGCAAACTTATATGGACAAATCTAGAAATGGCGTAGCAATGTTTATGACACTTGGGAAAAGTAGGGATGTAGGTGTCACATGAATATATTATTTAATTTATACAAAATACACCTAATTAGCATTTTAAATGACACTTGGAAAATCCCATACAACTTTCCATTAGCTAGATGCCTATAAAAGAGCATGTAGGATTAAACTTTAGTCATTTTATCACAACAAAATCCAAAAAAAACCTCTCAAACACACTGGTTCACTTTTTTACAAAAGTTAACAAAAATAACGAGAAAAATAAGGTGAATATGGTTCCTAAGACTACACAAGACCTGACATTAAGCCATTTGAGTCTTAAGCTACCGGTTGTCAGAGAAGGTTTGCCAATAAGGGGTGGTGGCCAGAGGGTGGCCAAAAAGTTGTTTGCTAGTGAGTGTACTTTTTACATCCGATTTTTATTAATTTATTAAAAAGAGAAAAATAAATAAAAAAATTATGAAAATTTGTTTCATGGGGTTATTTTACATGTACTTTAAGGTAATAATTTTATTTTATTAAAATATTAATGATTATGGCACTTGCTTAAGAAATGACCCTTTTATTAAGAAATTTTAATTAATTTTTTAAAATATTAAATAACGTTATGTTGACTTGAAATTTTTTTGTATAGATACTTATATTAAGATCAAACTGTAGTAACATGAATTTTTGAAAATCTCTATGTTTACTATTTATTATGATTTAATCATAGTAAACTAGCAATTTTTCTTATTTAGAGAAATAAGGGGTTTTCAAGTAAATTTTTGAATGAAACCTATATAAAGTGATATTTGGTAAATCATGATAATAGTATAATCATTATATTCTATTGATAAAGTTAAACATGGATATACACCTATTTTATATTGATTTTCGATGAAAATTGGGCTAAAAATAGTATTTTGAAAAAATTAGAGAAATTTTCTCTCCGAGTGTGAGAGTTTATTTCACTGTTAGTAGGTAATTCCTTTAGTTGTTCATCACGTTATATTTGTGACTTCACTACTTTTTTTCTAAAATCCCATCGAATTGGTGTAATTTTTGCAAATAAATACTTCATCAATCATCTTCTTTCATTACATTTTTTTTTTCAAAACCCATATAGAATACTTAAATCGAACCTTTACATTACAAATCAAACCATAAAAATTAAAATACACTTTATAAACCTAAACACAGTTTTCCTATTAGCTTCTTTCTCATTGCATTAGTATCAATCTGCATCAACTCATTGAGATTTACACTTGGTAAGTTGGTTCATTTGATCACATCAAGTCATCACTTATATTTCCTTCATTTTGTGTTCAATTTGTCCAAAATGTCTTCTCATCTATACTTTTTTCAATACTATTATTTTGTCTTTGATCTCGTAAAGTCAAATCCATCTATGTTTCTATAGTTGTCTTATGTCTTCTTGTTCAGTATGAAGTGGTCTGCTGATTTTACTACGTGGTAGTGGTCTGTAGTTATTTTATCTCCTATTTAGAAAAAGAAAAGAAAATATACATTAGTGTCATTTTTTAATTCTTGTAGTTAACATCTAAATGGCTTTGTTTGTGGATATTAAGTACTCATGGAAGGCTGTGACAAAGGTAAGCAATCAATAACATCCTAGGGTGAAGATAGTGAGCTTGAGGAGTTCTTGATTCTAGATTTTGATAATAGTGGTTTAAGTGGCAAAAATATAGTAATCGTAGGGAGGGTTTTTTCTGATAAAGTCTCGAGTAAGCCTGTTGTTATGAACTCATTAAGAAAGGTCTAAAAATCATTCAGGGAGATAGGTTTCAACTCAATAGGCCCTAATATGTATATAGTAAAATTTGATTTAATTGATATGATGCGAAGTGTGTTGAATGAAGGTCCATAGCATGTAATGGTTAATGTGTTTATCTTAAAAGAATGGAGAGAAGATTTGAATTTAGAAGAAGTTGAGCTTGATTTAATTGCATTTTGGGTCCGAATTCATGGACTCAAGCTAGACCAAATTACAAAATGTAGGGATAATTGGAGCTTTTCTAGGGAGAATTATTGATTGTGATTCAATAGATAAGGCTAATAGGTTAAAAGGGGATTTCTTAGGGTAAGAGTGGTTATTAATTGTAAAAAAACCCTTAAGGAAGGCTATGTAGATAGGGAGAGAAGATGGGGGGAAAAGACCAAATTTGGTATCGAGCCTAGTTTTTCACCCTCCTGGTTCTTTTTGTATAAAATTAGGTCTTCTCTAAACCCTACCCGTTTAATATCGACCCTCAACTAGAGTTTAAAGAAGATAATTTTTTCTAACTCGAAAAGATTTGGAGTCGCCACCCGACTGAAGTCGGAAAAAAAGGGTTAAGTTATAACCAATTAGGTGGATTAGTTATAATTTAGTTACCGGTCTATCGATTAAAAAACCAAATTATAAATATGGTTTTTTAAAAACTAGAGATCTGGATCCGACGGTTAATTTATTAAACTATAAACGGGTACTACTTTTTAACTTTTCGAATTTAACTTCACTTTTCGAATATACCCTTTTTAATTTCTAAAAAACATCTAATTATAATATACGCAACTAAATTGATTAATTGACATAAATATCTAGAAATAGAAAAAATAAAACTTTCCATGTTTTAAGTCGCTTTGTACTTGCGTAGAAATGCTTACGTATCTGCTATTTGGGACCAGACTTCTGTAATTCGTTTATAAAAAACTTTAGTTGGTGGTTTGATTTTAATTTTGGAAAATTGTCGGGTTTACGTTTTTACCCATTTTGAGTTGATTTGAGAAAAGATTATGAGGGTCCTAAGTTAGATTTTATTTTTGGAAATTCTAAATAATTCTAATTTGAAAATTGATTTATTTATTTTCATTTATTTTTAGAAAACTCAATTTTTCTACGTGTCAAAACGGTTTTTTTTTTTTCCTAACCTATTTATTTATTTTTATTATTTTTTTATACTTATTCTATCTATTTCTATTAAAATAAATAAATAGACTACTTTTTTTCTTCTTCTTCTTTTTTGTTTTTCTTCTCTTTCTTTTTTCTTTTTCGTTCTTTTTTCTTTTTTTTTTTTCTTTTTCTCATTTATAACATTTACAAATAAACAAATGAATAAGTAAATAAACAAAAAAGAAAAGAAAAATTGAGTCGGCTCGATCGGATCACTTCGGCTTGAGTTGGCTCGATCGGCTCGATCGGCTTGAGTCGGCTCACTTTGGCTTGGATCGGCTCGGTCGACTTACTTCAGCTTGAGTCGGCTCACCTTGGCTTAGATTAGCTCGGTCGGCTCACTTCGGCTTGAATCGGCTCGGTTGGCTCACTTTGGCTTGGATCGGCTTGGAGTTGGCTCGGTCGGCTCGAGAAATCCGATTATAGTGGTTTTCATAAAAACACCGTAGGGAATGCCGTGCTAGGATCTCTAAGTCATATGCAATATCAAGTCCAAATGCTTATCCAGCTAAGCTATTGGTTTTTCCTTATTTATATATGTAATTAATTGTATATATGGACCAAGTTAGTATGAGCTAAATTTAAATTTAAGCGTAGACTCAATAGCCTTTTATTCAAAACTATTTAAATTAAAATTATATTCTATTTAAACAACTTAAAAATTTATCATTTTCTAAATTCCCAATTTTATTTTATGACTTTTCAAATTTCTTATTTTTGTGTATTTTTTTCTAAATTTCTTATTTTTTGTGTTTTTTTTCCTATTTTCCTATTTTTTTATATTTTTCTAGAATTTCTATTTTTTCTAACTTTCATTATTTTTTTTGGGCTTTATTTAATTTTCTATTTTTTTGAACTTTTTCTAATTTAGAACCCTATAACCTAATTTGAAAACTAAAAGGGGGGGGGGGGGGGGGCAGCAAAAATTAAGTGCCTACATTTGGTTTAAGTATGAGAGATTATAGGACTTTTGTTTCAAATGTGGCCGTCTTGGACATTTGGAGAGAGGATGGAACTACAAAGAAGGGGATGAGGGTAGATTTGGCACAAATTTTAAAGCAACAATTATTAAAGATGGTTTTAAGTTAAAATGGAGAACAAAAGAGGTTGGAGGGGAAACTTAGAGATCATAAGGAAATTTGATAATAGCAAATTCTTCTTCAAAGCCCTCAAGCATAAAAGTGTTGTGGGAACCATGTCCTCTAAAACTTACCATCAACCTAACCTTAGATAATTCCATTACAATAACCACCACTATGAATCCTAATTACCCACCAAATAGCCTAAACACTAACCTTACACCAGTTAAAACAAATGTTACCTAATACCAAACACCCTAGAAAAAAACCATCTGTATTTCCCATGAGTGCAACTTTTTAACCGAGAATATTAACACTTTAATAACCCATAAGATAGAGAAAGAACCTAATCAAAGCAGTAAGTAGAAAACACACATACATAGTTGAATTGCCACCTAATGATGAAGGAGACTCTGATGTTGTTATGTTAGCTACCCCCATTAAACCAAAGGACCAAGAATTAGTATTGCAATCTCCAATAGTGCATAAATTTTAGAAAATGAATTTGGAAAGGAAGATTGATGTCGAGAATGTTTCACCCTGCAAGAAGTTACGTTTTGAGAAGATCCTGATGGAGTTAGAGGTAAGTAATAAGTTTAAAGTAAGTATTAGGAATTCTTA
This sequence comes from Lumnitzera racemosa, assembly GCA_024138005.1. NCBI lineage: Eukaryota > Viridiplantae > Streptophyta > Magnoliopsida > Myrtales > Combretaceae > Lumnitzera > Lumnitzera racemosa. Next base: position 87,642,978 of record JAMXBC010000011.1, read on the forward strand.
AGAAAAGAAGAACAGGAGGACAATGGAGAAAAAGTAACACCTAAGGATAGAACAAAAAATGATAGCAGGAACTGAATGGATTGATGTAGAAATCAAAAAAGGAAATTGGATGATATTATGGTTGGTAGTGGTTAGTCTTTAACAGCTACAAGGGTGTCATGAATATATTAAGTTGGAATTGTTAAGGACTTGGTCCATCCTTGACAATTCAAAATTTAGGGGGATTAATATGGAAAAATAATTCGAATATGGTGTTTTTAATGGAGACTGAGAATAAAAAAAGTTAATGTAGATAAAATAAGAAGAAACATGAAGTATAGTAAAGTGTTCTATGTGGACCCATGGGGAAGTGCAAGTAGACTTACACTTTAGTGGATGAAGGATTTAAAATTTGAAGTGTTGGAGTACCAAAGAAATGCTTTAGTGACCAAAATTGAGGGATTAAGTAATGGGATTTGTTTTTTAGTATAGGTATACTCTCCTTCGGACTGTAATCTGAAAAAAGAATTATGGAAGTAGATTATTCAATGGTCGCAGATCTTTAACGATGCTTGGATATGTGTGGGTGATTTTACTGAGATTCTTGACTTTAGTGAGAAGTGGGGTGGAAGATAAAGGAGTAAAAGATAAGTTGAAGGATTTAAAGTTATGATTAAATCTATTAGCTGATTGATGTTGGGTATAAAGGTTAGAAGTTTACTTGGATTAATAGGAGATATGATGGCGTTTAGGTTAAGGAAAGAAGTAATAGAGTTTTGGCATCTAATGGGTGGATGTCCTCTTTCCCTTTAATGCAAGTTTCTCATATTCTAGTGGTAGGGTCAAATCATTGTGCTTTGATGATTAAGTTGAAAAAATATATTAAATCTAGTCAAAGAGTGTCCCACTTTGAGAATGTGGAGGGTAGTAGATAGATGTAGGGAAGAAAGAGAAAGAAGTTAGTGGAGTGAGGGAAGTGGTGGGCCTTTTGAAAGTGTACTGAGCAATCTAGAAAGATACCAACAAAATTTACAGCTTTGGAGTAAGTTAGTAGTACCCACTAATAGAAAAAGAGTTGATGTTTTGATGAAAAAAGTTAGCTAAAGTGCAGAATAATATTGAGCTTTGTGAAAGAGATGAAGAGGATGAAATTCTTAAGGAGTTGGAGGAAGGATGGGGAAGAGAAAAGGAGTACTGCCATCAATGGTTGTGAATAAATTGGTTGAATTATGGGGATCGATACACTTCTTTTTTCCATAAAACAACTTTGAATAGGATAAGGAGAAATACTATACAATGTATTACAAATGAAGGGGGGCAATGGTTGCAGGAGGAGCAAGAGGTTGCAAAAGCTTTTCTTAACTATTTTAGTAAGCTGTACAAGAGTGATAGGAGTCGGAATATCGAGGATGTACTGGATTGGATAGAACCTATTTCCACAGGAGTTGAGAATGATGTGCTATGATTGATATATCGGTTGAGGAAATCAACGTAGCTTTATTTCAATTAAGGGCCTTAAAAGCTCTTGGACCGGATGGATTTTTAGGTATTTTCTATCAACACTATTGAGATGTTGTTAGTGGTTTAGTTGTCAAGGTTATCCAGGAGTTTTTTTAGTCAGGTATGCTTCCCAATTCCCTAAATCTAGTTGATATAGTCTTAATTCCTAAAACCCCTCTCTTAAAGTTTGTTAGCCATTTTCGTTCTATTAGTTTATGTAATTTTCTTTATAAAATCATTTCAAAAATCATTGTAAATAAATTGAAACCTTTTCTTGGCGAAATAATTTTAGAAATAGAAAGTCCTTTAATCTTAGGAAGGTTGATTAAAAAATAATATACTAATTGCACATGTGTGTTTTCATTTCTTAAAAACCAAAAGAAAAGGAAAAGATTTTAATTGCACCGTAAAGTTAGATATAATAAGGCTTATGATCAAGTGGAATAGGATTTCTTGGAAGGTGTTTTGATGAAATTGGGGTTAGATGTTTGATTTGCAAGGTGGGTCAAAGAATGTGTGTGGTTGGTAAGCTTTGATGTGTCGATGAATGGGAAGAGAGTAAGTCATGTGAAGCCAACTAGAAGTTTGTGATAAGGGGATCCATCATCACCCTACTTATTTATTCTAGTTGTGGATGTGTTGTCAAAAAAATTAATTCGTATGGCTAAGGAAGGAAGAATATTAGGAGTAAGGCAAAAGTTGAGTTGTCCTTCCATAACCCACTTATTATTTGTTGACGATTCCTTATTTGTCATTTACAGGAGATTGTCTTCAAAATTCTCAGAAAGTTTTGATGGAATATTGTAATGCATCAAGTTAACAAGTAAATTTTGACAAGTTATGTCTATTCTTCAGTAGAAATACATCCCAAACAATGAGATAGCACATGGCATCAGTATTGGAGGTTGGAGAAGCTAAGAATCTAAGAAAATATTTGGGGCTACCTACACTAGGGAGGAGGTCCAAAACAGAAGTTTGGCGGTTTGTAAGGATAGAAGAGAAGATTACTAAGTGAAGCTAGAAGGGAGACACTAATTATAGCTACTGCCTTTCCAATACCGATATATTCAATGGGATGTTTCAAGTTCTTACTGAAGTGATGCAATACAATGAATAGCCTAGTAGGTAAATTCTTTTAGGGTCAATAGCATAAAGAAGGGTGTATTCACTGGTTGAGATGAGATAAACTTACTACACCGAAGAGTTTGGGGGTGTAGGAATTAAGGACTTATATATGTTTAACATTGCTTTATTAACAAATCTAGCTTGAAGATTGTAGAGTATTTCTAAGGCGTTGTGGATGTGATTTTTGAAGGGAATCTACTTTCCAAGAACCAAGTTTAGAGATGCAAGAAAAGGAAGCAGAGCGTCATAGGGTTGGTCAAGTATATTAGAAGGTAGGGATGTCTTGTTTCAGGGTGGAATGTGGAAGATACGTAATGGTAAGTCAGTATGTATATGGAAAGATAGATGGATACCGAACTTGTAGCAATTTATATTGTCGAATCGCGAGGGTGTTGAGGACACAGACTCAAGAGTAGAAGAATTGATTAGTAGAGATGGTAGGTTTTAGGATTTATATAGTATTTCTCACCACTTGAATGCAAAAGAACGTAAAGCGATTAGAGAGATCTACTTACCTACTCATGAGATGCAGGATGAGTTATTCCAGCCTTACTTAAAGGATGGTGTCAGCATATTTCTTCTTGGTGAATCAAAATCGACGACTATGTTATCAAATCCTTCCAGTTCGGGAGGCTTTGTAACAATAGATTAGAAATTTATTTGGCATTTGGACTTACAACCAAAAATCAAACATTTTTTATGGAGGTTTTTTCAAATATCTCACCAATTATGGATAATTTGGTAAAGAGGAAGGTTGTTCCTTCCGGAGAATATCCCTTTTATGGTGCACATGAAACCCTAGAGCATGGCCTCTTACTATGTTCATGGGCTAGAGCAACATGGTTTGGTTGCTTAAATTTGATGGTGGACAAATATGAAGTCAGGAGCTTCTAAGATTGGTTCATGTCGCAGGTTGAGAGAGTGATAGATTTGGGAAGTACAAAGCTAGATCTTGGAAGGAGATTAAGTTGGTTGGCATGGGAGATTTGGAAGGAAAGTTGTGTTATGTTGTATGGGGGAGGCATTATAAGTCTTAATCGAGTTGTTGTATGGGTAAGGAGGGGACTTAAGGAGTGGGAGAGAATGAGGGTGAAGGAGGGAACATTATATAGGAAAGAGGAGGAGGTAGTTAAGGTTTGGAAGATGCTAGAAGAGGAGTGGTTGAAAATTAATGCAAATGATTCGTTTCAATCGAGAGAGAAACCAGGGGCAATTGCAGGAATAGTTCAACAAGCATGTGGGGGTATGGAATGTGGCTTCACATGCTGGGTAGATGCAATCAATGAAGAACAAATTGAGAGCATGGCCATTTTGAGAGTAGTTTAATTAATTAAGGAGAAGGAATGAAGCAAAATAATTATCGAGTCTAATGCGGCTAATGCGGTAAAAGCGGTCAACAAGAGCAATTCTATAGGTTAGACTTCGTTTGAAATTGTAGAGGAAATAAAGAAAGAGCTGCTAGGTCTTAGTAATAATATTATTACTCATATTTCTAGAGATGCCAATGTAAGTGCAAATTAGGTAACAAAAAATCTTATGAGGCAGATGTGTTCTATGAATTGGTAACTTAACACTTCATCTGGCCTCTTTAGGTAACTTTAGTTAGATTGTGTTAGTTCTTCAGAACATTGTAATGTAACTCGAGAATGAATGAAATTATCCCAATTCTTTATTGAAAAAATCTACAAACCTTTTTCTCAAATCAATAATTAATCTAGACAATAATTTCATCAATAACGAACAGATTCGAGATTTCATTACTTTATTTTTAAATGGAAAACTATAATAGAGAGAATCGATGTTTATTGGTAAGTTTAAGTAGCAAATTAACTTATAAAAAATTCAAACAAGGGATTGCATCAAACCATTGAACTATGCTAACATGGCATATTACCTAACAAGTGGTGCTGATGTTCCTTCTTTATTATTAAAAAATGGAGAAAATAAAATAAAAGTAAATAAAATTATAAAAAATTTAAAAAGGAAAACAACATGAAAAGTACAAAATATAAATATCTAAAACATAAAAAAAAGAAAAAAATATATTGAAAAAATTCAAGAAAAAGGGGAAAAGTTGTAAAATTAAACAAAAAAAAAAAAATCTAGCCACCCCAAACCTAAGAGTGATTAAAGCAACCATAAAAACATAAGTAGAGTCACGACCCTCTTAATAAAGTAGGTCGATCGAATCACTAAGGGAGTGAAGGGTGGCTAGGTCTGAGAGGTGGAGGTTACTTTTAAACCAAAAAAAAAAAAGAAAAAGGAAAGAAAAAAAGAAAAAACCATTAAAACTCTATTAGGTAACACGACCCAATATTGTAACACAATCAAGTTTCTTTAGGGGGCAAGTAAGAGGCATGTGGCAGTCATCTACTATCCCTTAATGGGTTAAATAACTTATTTTTTCAATTGATTTATAATCTATTTTATATTTTCAAGATCACTTGTGTCAAAGATTTTCACTTAAGATATGTATATTTTTTTAAAAAACGATAGATACTTTTGATTGTTCTTATAAGGATATTTTTTTGTTGTCTTTATGAGAATATTTTAAAAGATTTTTTTGGCATAGATATTATAAAACTCGTAGCCATGTCTAACTAAATTAATACATAGCATAATATAATAATGTCACACCCCGGAAAAAAAAAAGAGGGTATGGCTAGTTCGTGACATATTCCTAATCGAATAGGAATATACAAGGTTAATCTCCTATACTCTCCAGATCTTTTAAGTCCAAATAATTTTACTGGAGACCAATTTCTTCAAACGAGGTGGACAAAAATCCCATTAAATACTGGCACAAAATCCTACATATTTCTAAATTGGATAACAAATCCATTGAGATATATTATTTAATCTGAACACATAATACAATCTCAATAACCAAAATTCGGAACTTCTCAAGGTCCACTTCACAAACATGTTTGAACTGCAGTCAATACTAAAGCACAACTAGGCTCGTAGATCTGTTCAACCACAAAACATCAAAATATTAAACATAAATCTAGGAAATCACAACATGTAGGGATTGATTTTGTTATTGTCTACCACAATATTAATTGTCTTATGTTGAGTTTTGTCACCTGTTATCTAGTAATTAGCAACTAGGTCTATCGTCCATTTACGATTCAACGCAGCGATTTTAGCACCTCCCCTAACCACTTCCTCCGAGATGTATGAGTAAATCGAATTCATAACGCAAAAGGTATACAAAATATATTTTTCATTTTTAATTTTTCAATTTTTGTTACCTTGGGTGGTGAGGTAGAACACAAAAACCGCGTGCCATCACTCCACTCCATGTAAACGAAAATTAAATCAATCATACTAAGAGTTAAGAACCCTAATTGCTTTGATCTTCAATTTGGCTTCTTTTTCAATGAAACTTGAAATTGATAAAGAGATTCGCTATTTGGATAATGATACATGCTAATGATTCCTCTCTAGAAATAGAGTGATTTATAAAGAGAAAATTTAGGTTTTATGATAGGATTCAAGGTCTGAGACCAGTTCACCCCGAATATTTAAGGATATATTGAAAAATTAAAAGGATGACAACGGCCTATAAAAAAGAAGTCAGTCAATAAAAACATTGACTCGTACGAGGGCAAGTGACTAGCTGAGAGCCGATCTGGTGGTTGACTAGCAGTTAATGTTTGAACAATAGTCGATCGGAGCGCCGAGTTTAGTTAAATTCTTTTATTGATTTTCCTTTATTGTAGCATTTTAATTATTTTAATCACATTTCCTTTTCTATATTTTTTTTTTTCTTTTGGTATCTATGGAAGGCCCATATAAAACTTTGGTTGTGATAAACATTATCACTTAGACTCGTTCCGTATTAACTACTAATTATCAGTTTAAGTGCTTCTCATTGCTTAATCTTATTAATCAACATATTGATTGTGGCGATCTCAATTAATCAAATTACGATGAGTAACATTAATGCTTCTTTTGATCACATGTTTTCCACAATCGTGAGTTACGTTGACTATGTAACATGACATCTTAGTTTAATTATATATTATATTCATTCCAACCGGTAATTATCTATATCCTTTTGTATTTCAAAAGTTCCCTTGAACATAAAAATCCATAAAAACAGACAACTGAAGGAAGAACCATATTGTTGTCCTTAACTTATTGGGTGATTTTGGCTCCTTTATTTGGCATTTATGTCATTACGTGTAGAAACCTATGGACACGTACTTATTTAAATCTTTAAGTTTCCCATGTTGCCCTTAGAATAGTGACATATACTGGTAGATGCTGCAATAAAATAAAATTAAGATATGGATTTTCTTGATCGGTTATCGGGATAAACCATAATATCCACTTTAAAAGAGGCCAAGTTCTATAATTCATGTAAGCTGTGTTTGTTTGGATGGATTTCTATGGACTAAGCAAGCACAAGCATTTTTTGGTGGCTCCAATCTCTAAATGCATCATTTATATTTGAAAAAGTCATGGTTAAAGACTACTATTAAGAGAATAAGAATAAATAAAAATATAACCCATTTTAGAAGACTAGGCAATGATAAAAAAATTATCTCAAAAATCCTTATCATTTTAGATAACTTCATTATGTTTCCCCATCTATCTAAATGTGGCCGTGTCTAGTATTTAGTGTGTTTCCATTATCTCATCATTCATTTAACGGGAAAAAAAAAAAAAAACAAAGAGAGACATCTTAATTAAGGTTAGCAATGTGGTAAATGACACACTGACTTGGATACTATGCAACACGATTATAGAAACGATTAAGGTAAGCTCAAGCTAACATGATTAATGAATACACCAAACCTATTTGAACTTGTCTATTAATATGTCCTTGTTGGGATCCAACATTCAAAGCGTTTACAAACCTATTTCAAACAGGTATCATAAATATGGTCAAGCTGAGTATAAGTCTATCTAAAATTAGGATTTCTAATGTTTACAAACCTATTATTCGATTATTTACGTCTTTTATCATGTGCTCGTCTATTAATATTGGTAGAGAGAATTATAATGAAGGAAATCAACATTTGGAGGTAAATTCAAATAAAAAATTAATATTTTAACAAGTTTAAATAAGGAATTAATGTTTCATAAAGTGGTTCAAATAAGAAATAAACGTTTTAAAAAATTTAAATAAGGGATTAATATTTCGTAAAGTGATTCAAATAATTTTATAAATTAACTATTATAAATTCATCATTTGAATCATTTTGTAAAATATTAATCTCTTATTTGAACTCTTTGAAATGTCGACCTCATATTTGAACTTATTCCCAAATGTTGATCCCTTTCGTTATAATTTTCCCTACCATTTAACATCATTTTGTTCTGGTTAGAAGAAAAAAATCATTTTATTCTCTTCGGTTATTTTTCTCATCTACTTTGATTCCATTTTTAGTAACATCAGTGCACCTAACATTCCTAATATACTACAATAAAAGCATAATATGTATAATAAAGCAATTATTGAAAGCTCCATATATATAAACCTATTCACGAGATGTTGAGATAGGGCCTAGATTTTTTTACTAGAGATTAAAACAATACAACTATAAAACATATAACAAAGGAAAAATTACACAAAAAATGGAATGATTGGGAAGATGAAAAGTTTCAAAAATCTCAAAAATATTTCTTAAACTTAAAGAGAGATTTCACTTACCGATGCTTACAGTGATTAGATTCTTGAATGTTACTTTATGTCAAATTCAAGATCAAAATTCTTAACTTGATTATAACTTCAACTAAACTCTATTTGAAATTGAATACAATAGCTCTTTACTCACTTATATCCCTAACTTGTGCAAATAATTAACTAAGTTGAAAGAGTAGTTCTTTCGAATTTTCAATTGCAAACAAATAGAAAATTAGTCCAATGTTTCAATGGCCTAGTTAGCTCCTCACTCAAATATGCTTGGTATAAGTTAAGTGGATCTATTAATAGTAGTATAGTTTATTAAAAACATATATCATTCCAACGAGGACTATAATTAGTAATGCTATTTCTTTATTATTTAACCGATAAATTCAAATTCAAGAAAATAAAAGAAATTAAACTAAATTACTACTAATATAAGTCCCAAAGTTCAGCTAAGTAACCGTAAGATCGAACTTAGAACCCAAGGTTTAGGACGATCGGCTAAAGGATCCGATCACACCCAAATTATAAACTATTGAGAGAAATATTAGTAAAAATGACCCCGTAAACTTAAATTTAAGAAAATAAATAGTAAAATAGGAGACTATAAAATTTTCAAATTTTAAGCATAATAGGTATTAATCAACGAAAATGCGAAAAGTGTAATGAAATAACTAATAAATTACTAGAGATAGATTATATGTATACTAAAAATTTTAGAATGACCAAAATAATATTTAGGAATGTTCACGTGTACCCCACATGTATTTACGTGTAGATAAAAATACGCGTAATTACCTAAATTAGCCTAAAACTAAGCAAATAATTAAAGAAAAATACAAAATAATTATAGAAAAAATCAGAAAAATCAGAAGAGGATAAGCTGCAACAAGATAAGGTCGTGGTCAACAAGAAAAAAATTAACCAATAAGAATTTGACAAACAAAAAGCCAAAAATCATGGAATTGGTGCAAAATCCCATCAAATTAATGCACATTAATTTCTAAAATTGTCTATAAATAGGGAAAAAAATTTCCAGAAGTCCTTTGGGTAATTTAGGATTTGATAAAAATCAAAACACCGAAAAATCGAAAGAAAATCCAGAAAAAAAAAAAAACTATGCAGTTAGGGGTTTTAAAGGGAACCCACACCATACGAGGAGCTGGGAGTGGACGGCCACAACCATCACACGGTGGTGGCAGCGCCCAGGCCGGACGACAAGGCCACGGCGGCCCACGGTGGCCGGAGCCACCCAAACTGGTGAGTCCAAATTCTAGCCCGATTCTTGTGAAATTTTTTAAAAATAGTAAATATAATTATAAAATTATGAATTTTGTTATTCTGGAATATTTTTGTATGTAGTTTGTAGGAAAAATATTATTTAGATGAAAACATGTCCCGTAATATAGGGTCCTTAAGAAATCATGCAAAAACGAGCACATTTCGGTTTAGAAATAAATGACCTTAGAAGTGTAGTTTGAAGCTTAATTTTTTTCTGTAGGATGCTCATATGATATAGAACAGTGCTATGAAGCCATTTTTTTAAATTTAATTTTTGAAATTTTTAAGTTAATTTTTAGCCCTAAAATGATGGAAAATTTGAGTAATTGGGAGTTAATTAGGTGATTAGGATATTAATTACTGATTTAGATAGTAATTAGATGTTTAGGGATGTTAATCTCTGATGTGGAAACCTGATCCTAGTATATGGAGTATTAAGTATAAGTAATGAAGGTGTTATGTGGTAAATGTAGAAAATTAGGAATATGTAGAGTTAAAAATTAATAACTATGGAAAAATTAGGTTTAATTAGATAATAAAATAATGAAAATCAGAACATAACAAATCTGAAACAAAATTCAATTTTAGGTAATTATATGAAAAATGTAAAAATTTCTCACAATATGAGTAAATTCGGTACACTAATACGGGTTTAAGTGTACCGGATGGAATAAAATGCTGACTAGGGGTAGTAATCGTATTTAGGGTATCTGGAAATAATGTGGTTAGTTTCACATTATGAGTTGAAACAAATTTCTAGGGTCCGGGTACAAAACAGTACCTAGAAATCGAACTAGAATCTAATTTAGAAATCGATGCGGAACTCGAACCTAAACCCAAACCTAAAATAATTATAAAAGACTTAATACCTAGATAATTAGGCATATTAAACCTTAAACAAAACCTAACAATAAGCGTTATAGGATAAGATGAACTTATAATATTATATGAAATACTGAAACCACGTTCGTGTTATAGGGATGATCGGCGATGGCCTGAGCAAATCGGACCTCGAGTGAGTGAGCGAGGAGTCGAGGTAAGTTGGGATTAAGACGATGCTGTATTTTGGAGGCTTAAGATTATGCTTGGTTGTGCTTGTTAGATAGAGAATGTGTGCATGTGCTTGATTGTGGGTGATGTTATGATTCTGTTTGTTGCTCTGGCACATATTGTATGACTTGTATGAAAGGAATGATTACCCTAAACTGAACTTAATTAAATATCCGACCAGTAATCATAATCGGACATGCATGGAAACCCGTTAGGAGAACTTAGGACTCTCCGGCCAAATACCGACCCCTTCGAAAGGGATAGCGCAGGATTGCAAAATGGTCCCTTCTTCATCCTCAGTTGAACTAAGTGACAGGAGAGGAGGTCGCGGCGAGGGTGAAGACAGTGGTTCGAAGGTAGTCACGGGAGGAGCAAGGTCTCCATTACACAAGCCTGGGTTTGGTCGTAAGCTGTTGCATTAAGGGCAACTCCTCAACCCGGATTAGAGCGGGCGTAATTTCTCCAATTTCACGACGGGCCGGACAATGTCGTACGATGGCATTTGCTTGCACATGCATTGCACCTAATAAGTGATTGAAAACCTTGTTATGTGTATGATATAGTTTTAAGTCCTCCGTCCTAACTTACTGAGCTGTAGTTGGTCACATCCCTATAGACGTCGTGCAGGTGCTGGCTAAGAAGCGGCAACAACTACTCTGAAGCTAGCAACTGCTGGATCCTGGGGAGTGAGGAAAAACATTGAAGAATCAACACATATGTTATTACTTTTTATTGCTGAATAATGTAATAATTGAATTATAGTGATTATATATAACTTTTATCACTTTCTTAGGTAAATGATTTATTGAAATTACAAACTGTTTACTTCAAAGCAGGTTAGTCGTGGACGCCTTGTGTAGATCAGGTCTAAGATAGCGGTTGTAAAGCTAACTTCTATCTTAGGATGGTTTACACGGTGGGGCTGTTACGACTCTACCGCTTCGGGACGTGACAACTAATAACTAAATTAACAACTAATCAAACTCAACTAAAGAAATTAAATAAGAAAGCAATTAATTTAGAAAATTAACTTCAAGATTCAACTGCGTATGTAGATCTTGCTTCTCTTAGAATTACACATAACTTCTACAAAAAGATGATCTAATTCAATCTCTAATTTCTTTAATTAGGAAAATTTTCTAATCAAGTTAATAACTTTCTTAAATTTATTAACCCTAATCTTCAAATTATCTATAAAAATCTCTTCTCAATAACATAATTAAAGATTATATTAAAGAACAATAAATTTTTTTAAACATAGCAATTAAGATGACAAAGACTTTGCAACTTATCTCTAAGCTTGCAATAATCTTCACTAATTATGCTTAGATCTAATCATATAAGTAATCTCTTGATTTTCTTGCATAATATCAATGATTAGATTAATACCCTAGAAATATCAAATACTGATATTATGTACAAATCATGGCAAAAGAATAATTTTGAATCAAGTCTAATAAAAACATGTAAACAAAAGCCATGAAACTAAAAAATTCTCTTAAATCTTAAATTTCTTTTGCATTGCTTTTTTGTGTGTTTTTGCCTGTAGAGTCTCTAAAAGTAATATGAAAAAGTTTCACAAAAATCCTTAAGGAGGCCTCTTTGTTGCAAGTAACATGACCAAGTGACATGATTGCATGACTAATCGTGTCTAAATATTTCCCAAATCTTTAATGAATCTTTTTTAAATCTTATCAAATATACTACTGATACGTCGTAAGACATGGAGTGTCTCTCAGGTCGTACCACTTTTTGTGCACTGCTCTATTCAACTGAAAAATCCTCCCTACAACTAATACAGTTTTGTCGCTGCTCATACCATTTCCAAACTTCATAACTTCTTCGGTTTAACTTTGAATTAAGTGAACCTTACTTCTATTTTCTCATTTTTATTTAAAGAATATTTTAAAATTTGAAAATCAAAATTTTACTCAATTAAATATTATTTTCTTAAAAAAACCAAAATTTTAAGGAAAATCACTAAAATCACCACAATAAATATATTCAAATAAGAGCTTATCAATACCTTTTTCATGAAATATAAATAAAAATGTAGGTACATTATGAAAAATCTTCACAAGTACAATGGATGCAGTACACCATCTTAGACTTTTTATTTTATTTTATTTTTTTACAATTGTGAAAATAAATATAGATTAACGTTGTCAACTTTTCATCTTCTAATTGAGATGTATATTCTCTTTCCTTTTCTAAAAGTTAAGAAAAAGGAGTATATTAAAATAATTAAAATCAAGATTTACTTTAAAAAATATATAAAACAAATAGACTGTCCAAAAACTTGAGAAGCTACTTTTAAAAATCTTGAAATGTAAATACAATTTTTTATATTTATTTTATATTTGCTTAAATTCCTTATCTTTGAATTTGTACGTTTAGATTCCTACCTTTAAAAGTTGTGTCTTTAGATTTTCTTTTTACTATTTTAACCTTGGATAAAATAATTAAAAATATACTAAAAGCATTAATTATAGTTTTTAGAGGGCAAAATAATAGGGCATCAAAAAGTGCCATTTTGATTTTGTGGTTTGAATGTTTAATTTCAATAATAAAGGAATTAAGTACATATAGAATAAATATGGCCAAGTAATTTACTATCTACCCTTTAATGAGCGCTCAATTTCAATAATAATTGAACTTATCCATTTTATTAAAACGTCTATAATGTGACCAAATGCCATTTTTTTTTTTTATTTCAAGCTAAAAGAAGATTCAATTAGAGTGATTCGTTATGTTATACCTATAACTATATGAGGTTAAAAGAAACTAATCCTTCAGCCACCATAATAGATTAATTATATGGATGGTTACAAATATTTACTTGTAGGGAAATTATATGGATGAGGCCTTCCATTCACTTTTCTTCTATGGTTCCTTGAATAGGTCAACTTTTAAATCAAGTTTAAATAGAGATTGAACTTTCAATGCTTAAAAGAATAACCTTATTTTTTTGTCACTTTTCTTTTATTTTGATATTTGTTTTACAATTTTGTCTATCTTTCCTCTTCTTCTTTTTACTTGCAATGTTTTATTTTACTTAAGCCACATCAACATCCAACTGTCATTTCAACGTATTATGTCAATTCTAATAAATAAGGTTATGATAGCATTGTGATGAGTCATCACATAGTATTATAACGCCTTGGGTTAAAAATAGTAAATAACCAAGCTAATAAATACTAATGATCACATTTCAACCACTGAGCTCAAAGATTATAATGTTGTACCTACAAAAGATTCATCATCGTGATCTTATAAATTAGTATTAATCCCTCTATAACCACGTAGACTTCACTTAATTATGGGGTATCACAATCTCTTCCCTAAACATATGATATTATCATTACAAGACCTTATAATTGGACTCAATTCTTCTCTCTTTTTGGTATACGATTCAAGCTACTCTTTACCTATAGGTCATCCTAAGAGCATTCTAAGATTCACCAACCTAATAACACTCCCTACCCTCCTCGAACTCCTCTAAATCGAAGCTAAACATAAATTGCCCACCTATTGGTAAGGGGTCGACTTTAATATTATTTGTAACGTCCCAAGCCAATAGTATTGAATAACTAAGCTAACAAATACTAATAGGCCCATTTCAATTGTTAGGCTCAAAAGTTACAATCTTATGCTAACAAGATATTCACCACCATAAGCTAAGGGTGGGCAAAAGAATCGAACTGTAAATCAACCTACGAATTGGACAAATTGAACCAAAAGTTTGATTTTTTATAACTAGTTTGGGTAACAGTTCAATTCGGTATCCATCAACCATTTTTTTGTTTGGTTTGAGGAATTGAATCAAACTAAATCTTTTAGGTATCCAACACTTTTCCACTAATACGTTAATTCACAAAAGCATTTAAAATACCAAAAACTGAAGTAGGTTTGGGTGATCGTGAAGTTAATTCAGCAAAGATTATTATTATTCATCTTATTTAAGAATTCGTTGATGAGAATGCTACTGCCGATACTAATGGTGATATGGTATTGTCTTTGTCACCATAACGCCGTCATTAGTATGGTTTTCCTCTTTAGGTTGCTCTTACTCTTATTCATTAAAGAGAATGTTACACTTTGAACACGTAGAATTATAATAGTCTTACCATATAAACCAACTTATAATAGTAACTAATTTCACAGTTATTATCATAGATATAATTTACATAAGATATTTACGATTCTTTACTTTGAAGTAAATAGCTTAATTAAAATTAATGCTAAAATTTACATAAAAAGCTAGAAACTTTAAGTCATAAATACATAATTATATTTATATTGTCTTATAATCCCAAGAAATTTTATATGCTATGGTAGTCTAATAAGTAACATTACATAATTAGCCCAAAGACCTAAGAGTTAGTAATAAAACTTTCAAAGACTCGGTTATATTAATTAGCTTAATCCTTACTCTCCCATAGCACTTCAAAAAGAAACTGATCTCGGGATAGTTATAGCACGACATCTCATCCAGTACTTATAAGAAAATCTATAAAAGTATGAGTAACCAATAGCTCAGTAAGTCCGATGGAGACATAAGAATACATAACAAACACAAACAGGGTTTTCAAATAATTAATTATATGCAATGCAATACATAAATGCCATTACACAACGTAGGCCGATATGTTGTGAAATCAGAGTAATTTCACTTACTTTAATCCGGGTTAAGGAGTATTCGTGTTTATGCAATAGCTTATAAGCAAACTTAGGTTTATGCAATGGAAACACAACTCTCCCCATGACTATCCTTTAAAACATTGCTCTCATTCTTGTCGCGACCTCCTCCCTTGTCATTTAATTCGACTAACGATTAAAAAAAAACCATTATGCTTTCTACTACTATCTTTTTTTAAAGTGTCAGTATTTGGTTAGAAAATCTTAACTGTCCCTAAAGGATTGCAATACATGTCTAAATGAGATATTTAGGTAGGTTATAATTAAGTTTAGTTTAGAGTGATTAAACAATCTCACACCACTCAATTCACAACAATCACCAAAACACAACATAAATTTTCTACACATAATCAGATACACACAAACACATGCATATATGACTACCACTAAGCACAACACATACAATCCTAAGCCTCTAAATACTTTAAAATAGTACTTTAAAATAGTACTCCAAAATACAGCGATGTATTAAATTTAATTTACTTGAATTCTTCAATTTTCTCATTTAACTTAACTCAGGTCAACTTGTCTCCGTGTGTCCTATAATATATATACTAGAGTATTTATATCTTTGTGACATTTAGACTTTAAATTATGATTTGACTCAATTTTCCAAATATATATATATATATATATTACTTATTACCGATTTTAATCTAGGCTAGTTTCGGAATCGGTTTTGGAATCTTATTTTAATCACTTTTTTACTAGAAGGGTTATATGTGAATCCTAAGAATGCGTTCCAACCTATAATATGAAATTAATCATATTATACTCAGGTATCCTAAATATCACTTTTAACTGCTAACTAATATTTTAGTTTGTACGATATACCTCAATCCTCATTTAACTATCAAATTTATTCTTAATATGAGAAAAATTATATTTTTTCAGATAATTACCAAAATTTAAGTTTCATATCAAATCTATTATATATTTTAACCTAATATTTTATATTTATTATTAATCCAATTTCACATATAATCAATTTACACATATTTACTATATAATACACACAATAATCATATCTAATACTCTAAATACTATAATTATCATATTACATCAGATATTAACATATTAAAATATCTAATTATACACTAAATTAATAATTATCCATTTAATTACTAAAGTAGCCCAAAATCACCCATTTTATACATCATTTTAAGGACTAAAAATTTCAAAAATTTATCTCTAAAAAATCTCTTCATAACACTGCTCTATATCCTCTAAATAGTATGCACAAAAAAATTGAGCTCAAAACTACACTATTAAAATTATTTATTTTTAAATCGAAATAAACTCGTGTTTGCGATATTTCTTAAGCACTGTATGTTTTCAGACATAATTTCATCAAACCAATATTTTTTTCTAAATCTACATATATAAAAAACTCATAATATCAAATTTTATAATTTTCTAAATAAATTTAATAATTTAAATAAATTAAACAAGATTCAGATTGAAATCAAACTCACATGTCCGATCTACTTTTAGCTACCAATGGTGGCTCCAAGTGTATCAGTAGCAATGGGCGATGGGGGTAGGGTGTGGTGATGGTGGTTATTCATATCCAAGTGGTTGTGGGTTCTCTTTTTAAATTCTAATTGCACACTAAATTTGCTAATTTTTGTAAAAACCCTTAAGTCTCTCTTTGTGATTTCTCTCAAATTTTATTTTATTCTTAACTGACAAAACGAGTTTTGATTGGAGTTTGGGATATTTATAAAGCTGCTTTTATTTTTTTTCTTTCAATTTTTGGTTAACATGTGGTCTTATCATCTTCCATTTCACTTTTTATTTGCCTTAATTTAATTGGTTAATTTTTTTTTCTTCTTAATCCCAACATACCACAACCTGAATCCAAATAATTCCTTACTTTTTCAAATTTTTTTTGTAATTTTATTTAATTATTTAGCATTAATTTAATATATTTCGAGTATTTTAAATAATTTTGAGTATTTTTACCTATGCGTAAATGTACATGGAGTATAAGCAAATACTCCTAAATATTATTTATTTTGTTTTATGATTTTTAATATGCATATAATTTATTTCTATCAATTCGTTTGCTATCAAGACTCGTTTTACATATTTTCAATAAATAACAGGTAATATGCTTATAATTTAATATTATAATATTTAATTATCTATTTTTCTAAATTCAAACTTATTGGGTTATTTTTACTAATACTGTAAACTTCATCATATAATTTAGGCTTAATCGAATACTTTATCCAATCGTTCTAAACTTTACGTATCAAATTCAAACTTCTAGTTACAGAGCTTATAGAGAATGCTTAGCAAGAGTAGATTAGTGAAGTGGAAGCTTGAGAATTTCGGGAAGAGAAAGTTAGTCATCCACATTATGGTCAAGATTCAACTTTTACGTTTAATTTCTTAAGGAATCAATTTGTAAAGTGTAGCTATTAAAATGGTATCTATCTATCTATCTATTGGTTGCAATTTGAATTTTTCTAATGGGTGTTTGATCAAATTGCTTTGTAGAGTGCACATATTATGCTATGAACAAATCAAAACATAAGTGAATAGAAAATTTGCATCTAATTTTAATATTTTACTGAAAAAAAAGGCACAAATCGTGAATCGAACTAGATTGAACCTTTTTTTTTTTAGGTTTAAGAAATTCATAAATCGAACCATATTGTTAGATTTGATTTAAAAAAAAACATTAATTTTAGGTTCAACTTGATAAGGAAGGTAAACAGTACCAAATCAAATTGTGCCCACCCTTACAGTAGCCTTAAAAACTAGTACCAATCTCTTTTACAATCCATATGGAATTTCTTTCACTTAACCATTGGATATTATAGTATAACACTGATCTCTATTTCAAGTACTTTAAAATTTGTTTCTTTATTCAAATTTGACCCCAAAACATTGAACCCTCGTACATATTTTTTTTCCTTAGGTATATCTTTTTTTTTTTTTTTTAGTTTTACCTCCAATGTTATTATCCTGCTAGCTTGTCATTCCAAACTAGGCCTTTAACATTCTGATTAAGGCTATAATGAATAAGCTAAGCTGCTCAAGTTTGGCTCTCTTTAAGCTTGAGTAGCTCAAGTTTAATTAGTAAACAAATCGAACTTGAACTTTAGTTTAGACTGACGGGCTTGCTTACTTAAGTCCGCAAGTCGGTTTACAAGCTTTACATATATTACTAATGTTATATATATTATAGATTATTAGAATTCAAAAGCTAATATATAGTAATATGTATAAATATACAATATTTTATAGGATAGTAGCTATTATATAATCCAATCCTTATTTACTATTCAATAATCTATTTATTTTATATATTTCTTTGTTTTGCATACTTAAACTGCATACTCACAAGCTTTTGCATATATTACAAATATTATATATATTATATCTTATTAAAATCCAAAGCCTAATATCTATATAATATGTATAAATATAGAATATGTTATAAGATAATATAAAATATATATAAGTTAATCCTTATTTATTGTTTGTTATTCTATTTATTTATATATTTCTTAATTTTGTATATTTAAGCTCGTGAGTAAACTTAAACTTGATTAGTAAATAAATTAAGATTGAGCTCAAAATAAAACTTATTTATTTAAACAAATCGAGGTCGAATCTCAATTTACAAATTCAATAAAAATTTTGCTTAAAACTCAAGTATAATAATTTCTAAACAAGTCGAGCTTCTATTTTTACAAGCTTTACTCAGTTGACTCTTTAGAAGTTTAATTCAACTCAAGTTATTTATAACCTTAAGCGTTAAGAAAAATTAAGAAACTCCTTGAAGGCACACACTTGTTTTACTCTGCCTTCCCCGTTCACCGGTCACATTCATCAACGAAGTCTTCTTCCTTTTGTTTCTTTGTTTCAGTCCAACAAGAGAAGACGACGCGGTCTTGAAAATTGAAACGAGAAAATAACAAAGAGCCCATCACTTACTAAGGGAATATGATAATTCTTTCTTATCCATAGATTATGCCCGAATGGTCAGTTTTTGTTTCTGTGTAACCTGTTTCTTTCTTCGTTATTCGGCCATTGGGGACAAAACTTTCCACGGTCGGGGCGAATCACATGTTTATTATTAAAAAAAAATTATATAAATATGAATTAAATAAAAAATATTACATAGATATAAATTTTACATCATATTTAAAAAATTCGACATTAAAAATAACGAAAGTATTACATTTATGAAACATGATTTGATATTTTGGTTACAATAATTATTTTGCACTTAAGAGATGTGATATATATTAATTATATGTATATTGTATCTCTTAAATGCTATATAGATACATATACTTATATCATACTTAATTTGAGAAATACGGTATTAATGTAATTAAATATAATACCGAAAAGGTACAAATAAAAAAAAAAAAGAAGGAATAATCACTGATACTAAGGTACTATATATTTTGATGAGTTAAAAGTAAATATAATGATATTTAGACAAGTATTAATAATAACATCGATCTTAATGATACTTGCATCCTATTACGTGAGTCATTCTCAAACCCGTAAAAATTGGACGTGCCGTCCTTTCCTGAAAATATTATATTTGCTGGCAAACGTATCAAACTACTTTTTTTTTTTTTTTGTTTAATTAAAAGTATAAATTTTGATTCTACTTCTCGGTTTCCCACGCTTTGGACAGCATGTATTTTAAAAAGACTTGGATGAACGAACAATTTGCGAATATAACAAATTCATGTCGTCTCCTATCAATTGTATATCAACTATAAATTGGGATGTATCAACTCATTCTTAAACATAAAACACAAAAAAGAAAAAAAAAAAAAAACCGAACAGAACAGAAACAGAGTACTGTTTTCTCTCTCCGTTTTTTTTTTTTTTAATTTTTTTCCTTCCTTGTTCTTCAAAGTTATGGCTGATGATGATAACTCCAGAACTAATGGAAACCAGGCTGTTGTTTTGGATTTCAATGAGAGTAATTCCAATTCCACAGAAGAAACAGGAACTTGTTCACCTCTATCTTTCCTTCAGAAGGTGACTCCTTTTTGTCCTTCTATTGCTTATCTTGATATCAGTTTGTCTTGCTAAGTTCATCAAATTTACTTCCATTTAAATAGCAATGGTTACTAGGTTTGTGTGTGTCATGACTACAACGGATTCTCAATTCTTACGATTATTGGATCCATAATCTCACGTCCATATGCATAACCACTCTATTGTAAAAAACTTAAATATATAAAAAAAATTCTACGGTCTTATCTACTATTTTGATGGGATAAGATTTAAACCATTGACTTCAAAATTTATTAAATAATTTAGATTCAAAGGAATATAAATAAAAAAATAAGATAGATAATAGTATCGATCTCTTAAAATTAAGAATAAAACTATAGGCTTCATTTCGATTACTGGTCGAGTCCAACCTGACCAATCAAATTCTAGTTACTTTCCTAGAAAAATAAAAAACTAAGACAATAAATTTTTTTTTGGGAGAGTTGTCTTGGTAATTGACCATTCCACTTTTATACTTTGACTACATCTAAGCTAATTTATTTCATTTCATCTTCATTAAGATAAGGCTACTTTAAACTTAAGAAATATAACGTTCGTCCCTCGAGTTAAATTATCATTCTGTTTCTGTATGAGAGAAAAATCATAATTAGAGATTCTAATCCCCTCTTATTTTTTAAGGAGACTAATCCTATTATTCATCCTACCAATCATTCACATTATTCTAAATCTATACCATTGAATTTACTGTTTGTACAATAGTTAAGATTTAAATGAATACAAATTAAGAATCAGTATTGATTTCTAAAAAATAAGAATAGGATCGTAAAAAAAATTCATATTGTTACGCATAA
Source organism: Lumnitzera racemosa (assembly GCA_024138005.1). NCBI lineage: Eukaryota > Viridiplantae > Streptophyta > Magnoliopsida > Myrtales > Combretaceae > Lumnitzera > Lumnitzera racemosa. The sequence goes on from JAMXBC010000011.1 coordinate 87,664,104, forward strand.
TTTGACTAATTCCACTAAGAAAAGATTTCAATGAATCCACATCTACATTAATTTTCATGAAAACCTTTATAACATTTAATGGGAAAATAAGGTTGTCAAACTTGTCATTTTATCTAAAATCATAATTATTAAAATTATAAGTTAATTTGTGATCTCTAATTTTGTGAGTTTTTTTTTTCTAGTTAAAACGGATATTAAATTGTTTAGCTATAGGATCTTAGTAAGATTATGAAGTTAGGTGAATAATTTTATAAACTCACGATTTTATCGGTTCCATATGAATCTATACGATTCTACTTATTTTATATGTTTCAAGTCTAAATAAGATTGCAATTTTGATAACTTTCATCTAAAATCACTGGAGAATGTTGTAACGTTAAAATATAGAAACATAAAATTTTCAAGCCAATGTAAAATAACCTTCAAAAGTTATAACATGCTTCCAAAGTCATAAAATCTTTGAAATATATAATGGAAATAAAGAATTTAAGTTCCCTTTTCAAAAATACTTTTAATCCATAATCTAACATGTATAAAGAAAAAGACAAACATAGTTCAAAAATAGTTATTTTTCATTTTTTTTATGAAATTTTTTATGAATCCCAAAGAATCAAATCTTTCGACCCATTTTAAATTCTTAATGATATAAATTGAAATAAAGAAATTCCCTTATAAACTTTGTAGTTAGAATTGAAACGTAAATGAAGATTGTGAATAGGGGACTGGAAAAGAGAGAATGAGGAAATAAAATCAAAATAAAATAGGGAAGATAACAAAGCCTCTATAAAAGCTTGGTTGTATTTTTTATTTTTTAATCCATTTGACTCAAATAGGTAAATTGGTAACTTAGATTAAAAATGCATGATTTCACCAAATTTGTTGTGTAAACTCGCAATTTTGTTGAAGTATACACGAAAATAATTTTGTACTTGATTCAACTTAGAGAAATCTTATAAATTTGCAAACTTATAAAATTATATAGATAATATCACAATTTTAACAATCATGTGGGAGAGATTAATTGAATATTGAAAAATTTAATCATTTTTTTACATTTTTCTAATTTATATCCTTCTCAAGATTAAATGAAGAATATTGTAAATTTAGATGCTTTAATTACGATTTCAATTAATTGAAATTAATAAAATAGGATCTTAAAAATGAATAAAACTTCCAGTAAAGTTTTTCTTAGTTGGAAAATTATGCGTAATAGTAACTGGTTTACACAGTTTTGGAAGTGAGTGTGGAATAAAACTTCCTCTAATAATTTTAGAAATTTCGTGGACCTCTAGTTATTTTAAAAGTAAACACCTACCTCCCAAAAAGTTGATATGATAGCTTGTGTTTGCGACTTACATGGACAATAATGGGGTAATTAATTTAATATCTATAATTGATCAATGTAAAAAATACTAAAAATGCTGAATAAAAATATAAGAAATATAGAAAATTTTTAAAAATTAAGCGGTAATTATTTTTTTGTAGGTTGTTGACCCACTATTATTATTCGCTCATGCGATCCATCTATTGAGGTGGAGAACCGCCATGTCTACAGATGCATAAAACATATAAAATTATATACAGACAAAGTTCATTAAATCAATAATCATAACAATTATATTTTACATAATTTTAGCAATGAGTATCAATATATCAACGTTACCATTCACAATCATCAATCATTCATCTATCAACAGCGTCTTCATCATCTACCACGATCTTTTTAACCTCAAATGCATCTTCTTTCTCTTATGGAATCATATTTTTGTGATATAATTACATATTCTATGTTAGACCTAGGCACCGGCAAGGATTAAACTATGACCTAGCTCGAAACTATCCTTCTAAGTCTAAGACTTGGCCTATGACCTAACTATACGAGTTGGACCTGTATGGTGAACCCATCAAGTAAACGGGTTTTAGCTAAGTCAAGCTCTTAGACCCGTGGACCCGGTAATCCTTGAATCGCTAACTTAAAAAAATAATAAAAAAGAAAAGAAAAGAAAAGAACAAAAATGGTGAAACTAAATAATTTTAAAAATAAATAATAATGAAAACTTAAAATTTTAACTAATTTCATAAGTAGAAAAATAATTATTTCCTATTAATAACATTTAATACGTTACTATTTATAAAAACACAATAAATATAATTTTAAAAACTTATGTGATTTGATATATATAAACCTTTACGAAAAGGTGAATCTCGTTCTTAGCAATGCAGGATTGACTTTTGTTTTCTAAAGTTTTTTGTAACATTCATATATTTTGTCCTACATTACTAATATAATTATTGAGTTGAATATGAATATATATAAATAAGTACATATCTTAAAATAACTATTTTATAAAATGTATTAAAGATAATATATATCTTATGTTCAAATAATTTTAATCTAAAGTCTAAAATTTAACTTATTTTTTTATTTGTTAATTTTTTTTTGAAAAATTGGCTCATGGTTCCTTAAACTGTCGGTTAAACTGGCGAGTCCAAGGAATTGGCCCGTAAATCAGTTCGACAAGTTTGGGTTCAGTTCCAATTCCGAGTCAATTTGAAACCATGCCTAGGTCTATTCTATGTTATATTAGTATCCTTTATATTATATTATATATGTGTGTGTGTATGTGTGTTATGTATACATCAAAATATATGTTATAAATATTAAGAGTGAGTGGATATAGAGAGGGTAAGATATGGAGCTATATCCGTATCTTACTCTGTAAGTATAGATTCCTAAATTTTGCCACTTATACTTTATCATATGGTACCTTAAAACTACCTTATATCCTGTAGATGGAATATGGTACAAGACAACCAGTAGAATCTCTAAATTTTTTTGTTCTTATAAATTTCAATGTGGTTGTCTTTTCAAAAGACAAAAAAAAAAAAATCTAATTCTTTTTTTAAAAGCAATTACTCAATTTATCTAGTCTTTTAAATTACACCAATGAATGAAGTTCATTGAGCTTTTTTCTAACCAATTTTTTTCCTTACATGAATCTTTAAACATTATTATTATGAATAAACTTTTATGAAAGTTTATGAAAATATTTTTTATATAAATAAAATATTAATTTTCTAATAATCACATTGAGAAATATTTAAGAAAATAAGCACATTATTTTGAAAAATAAAAGTGATAAACATCTACTTAACACGAGTTCTATAAATTTTATTTTAATGAGATGGTAACCGTTATTTATTAATTTTACTTATTACTATTATGGAGTGAGGACCCTGAACTTATATGCTATATGCTTCAAAGTATAAGTTCCTAAGTGAATACAAGTTATGTTGATTTCTTATTTATACTTTACCCTATGATAATAAGTTCCAAAAAATTAATATTCGGAACTTATCATATTACTTTAATTACCTACTCAGAACCTACCTGATTAAGTAGGGTTCATGTGGGTACCCTATTCGTAACATGTTTACCCATAGTAGATATAGTAATTTATAATAACATAATGTATTGTCTTATTCTATATCTTGTGCATTGTCCGTAATTGTAGTTATCAAAATTGCTAGTTAACTTCACAATTTTATGAGTTTAAGATTTTTTTGTAGTTATAATAAATATAAAATCATTTAACCACAGATCTTTGGTAAAATTATAAATTTTAATATAGAATTCTATAATCTCATAATTTTACTGGTTTTGTCGAATTTTTTACAATTCTACCAATTTTGTACATTTAAAGTAACAGTAGACTCGCTAATTTTGACAATCTTGTTTGTCATATTCTTGTATACAAAATAAAGTATATGATATACATTAATATGCATGGTATAAATATATGCAATATAATATAACAAAACAATATGTAATATAATACTTTATGCACAATACGTAGACACACGCACATACTATAAATGCATGGGTCTGGTCACAATAGTCACGTGCCTTCATCATACTATCTTATGCTAGACATGACCTTAGAGAAGTGACATGAAATGATTGAATAAGAGAGAAAAAGGTAGGGAGGAAGAGTAGATGATTCTTTTAAGGAGGTCAAACATACATGCGGTGGGTAGATGAGATTTACAGCATCAACTTCGATGTTCTTAAGGAGAAGCATTGTGTTCTTTGCCTTGAATGCTATTTGATCTTTTGTAGTGGTATATGGATAACACAATAATGGTTCTCTTAATTTCTTAATGTATTAGATGAGGAGGGACTTTAGGTATAAAATGGTCTATTGAATTGTATTAACAATTGATGGTTGAGATGAATCCCCCTTTAATTAGATCCTTAAATGAGCTCCTCTTCATTTTGAACCCAGAAAGGTTTATTTTTTCAAGTGTATAACCTCTTGAGAAAGTTAAGAGCTAACAAATCAATTGAATGTTCCCTTCTTAAAGCCCATTGTACTAATCTCCCATAAATTATGAACTTAGACTTTTCTAGGCCCATTACCTTAATCTAAAGAGCTAAACTCAAATTATTATTTAGTGTGAAGAAAAGGTCAAATTTAACCCTCTACATGCATACCTACAAATACACACAAGCATATAAGTTGTAGAGCATACATAATATGTTAAAAATAGTATACATAAATATATATTATATAATGTAGATATCGTATGGTTCAATTTAACTACACAATCTACCATATATCATAACATATGTGTAAGATACAAGTATAACGCATATGAAAATAATATTTCATGCATAATATTATATATACACATATATTACATGATAAAATAATCGTATCAATGTAACAAATTGGAACCTCTAAATTCGTTGTCATGTGAAATTGCAGTTTATTGCAGAGGTTGTCGGGACATATTTGTTGATCTTTGCCGGGTGTGGAGCCGAGGCGGTAGATTTGGGATATGATAAAACGGTAACTCTTCCGGGAATAGCTATTGTTTGGGGACTGTCACTCATGGTGCTGGTTGACTCCCTCCGCCACATATCCGGTGCGCATCTAAATCCAGCCGTCACCATGGGCTATGCCTCCTGCAAGAAATTTCCATGGAAGCAGGTAAATCAGCACCGAACACTAAAAATAAATGTGACTTTGAGAAGTGGGTCATATACCCGATTATAAAACTAGCTAATATGTGAACGTGATAAATAAAATAGAATTGCCTTATAGTCTGGATTTTGTTAAGTGATTTTTATTCCGTAGCAACTCTGAAAGTTTCTTACACTGTTATATCAACTTTTTTAAGGAACCCTACATTTTAAGAAACTCTACACTTTATTCCTCAGTTTCTTCACCAAAGTTCTTTGAATATTTTTTTCTATTTTTATAAACCCTGTAAATTAACCTTTTATCAGCTTTTTTCCTTTTAAAAAAAATTAAATTGTTATGATTTGCATTTGATAAGGCACATCCCTATGTGAAGAGACAAGGTTGATTGATTAAGGAACCAGATAAAGTTCCTTCAGTTGGCCTAAAGGCACGCGGGTTAAAGGTGCCCTTAGTATTCTTAGATGTGGTTTTACCCGCTCGTTCTAATATACTTTGACATGATTCGATTATAAAATCAATCTAGGTCACCTCTTTGATCGTCATTGGCAATGATCTTGATTTGATCCAATTAACGTAGGCAATCAAACCAAGTTCTAATAGGACCTAACCAGTTTTTTTCAGGTCAAAATATACTGAGAAAGAAGTTTACTATATTGAAGTTTACTAGAAGTGCCCTCCATAAGGGTATCATTTGTGTTGGCGGATCAATTTGATATAGCAACTATAGAGATTGAGGCGAAACAATAAATGTATGTTAACAAATCTACTTGAGCTTCCTTAGCCTTAGGCCAAGTGGAAAGCTTAGTTTAAGCTATTCATTGACCAAAGTTTCCTTGAGTCATTAGAGTTTGAGTTTGACTACTCGCAGCTAATCAATTGAATACCATTAGGATTAGGCTATGCCCCTTACCTAAAGGCTAGAACTAACAATTGGTCTTTCTTTTCTCACTAAGTTCTTTAGTAGGAGTTCTTTTACTTTGCAGACCTTTCATAGAAGCCAAAAGCGAGTCAGAGTATGGTACAATAGTTGCGTTTTCTAAAGACTTATGTAACCAAATACAAAATAAAATGTCCTAAAAAAGAATTGATGTTTTCGGTATTGGCTAACTGCCCAAATTTTTTTTTATAGTTTCTTGCTGGCCACAACCTATACCATATTTGATGTTGGTTTTTACTTTGTTGGCATAAAGCAGGCATAGTGGACTAAACTATTACAAAATTTCCTATATATAGAAAGGGCTTTTTGCAAGAATCGAATGTAACTTATTTTATTCGGGAAGATGTGCAAGAGTAGGTTACAACAATGGCTTTGATCCCTTATCAACTTAGAGTAAAGTATTCCAGCCTCCTTTATGAGTGTAGGACAGTCAGAGGAGTAGTTAAAGTCACCCGAAGTTAGCAAAGAAGCTAGTCACTATCATTAGGGAAAGCTTTTTGATCAATAGTTTTAGAGGAGGGATTAGGATTAGTAGGCACGAAGCTTGCGATCAGGAAAATGAAAACTAAAAGAGGATGTCCATTATAAAGTACATTTAAATTACTATCTATTGTGTCGAGAAGATATAAGCTCTTAACAAGGATGAAGTAAGAGATAAGCGTTTTACCTACTTTGATTGCCAGTCTATTGTAGTCGCAAAATAGGCTCATCTTGAGGGGATTAAAATATCAAAGCCAAACTTGCAAGGGAGAGTTAAATGCCGATCGGTTAGGTAAGGCAAAGGAAATGAGTTCAACAATTCTATGAGTGGTGCTTGGAGCCTATCTTTCCATAAGGGAAGGCATAAATCCTTTATCCAAGTCTCCTCTTTTAAGAGATGATGCTCTTTCATGGAAGAAAAAGTTTAATCTTAAGTGGCAGATACCACTAAAGAAAATGCAAATGATATGCTTAAAGATAATAATTTAATCTTTCATCCACTAAATCATGGGAGAGTTAAATGCCGATCAGTTAGGTAAGGCAAAGGAAATGAGTTCAACAATTCTATGAGTGGTGCTTCGAGCCTACCTTTCCATAAGGGAAGGCATAGATCCTTTATCTAAGTCTCCTCTTTTAAGAGATGATGCTCTTTCATGGAAGAAAAAGTTTAATCTTAAGTGGCAGATACCACTAAAGAAAATGCAAATGATATGCTTAAAGATAATAATCCAATCTTTCATCCACTAAATCATACCAAGATGCAAAGAAAATTCCTAAAACCTTTCCACCGGAACCAAGCAATTGTTATTTAGGCCATTGAATAAAATATGTAAAAGTTATGACTCCATTGATAATATGCTAGATGCAACCTATTCTTTAACAATTTCTTCTCAAACAACTAGTCAAGGTATTGCGTTAATAACTCAAAACCCCTCCTATTGAGATAGATATCAACAATCCTGTTTTTTGAGGAAAAAACTCGATTCACTCGACTATTGGAACCACTAGAATCCTTAGATAGAATGGGATTCCAACTCAATACCCTTTGAGATTTTGAGAAGAGTTACTCTTTGGAGAGCACAATATAATGAAAGTTGTAAGCTGTGTTTGGAGGGGAGTTATTGTCTATCGCTGGCCTCTATCATAGAATCAACATAAGGGCCAGAGAGGCGATGGTTTAACCTATGGTGGATGTCGATAGTTAGAGTTTGCTTATCTCTAACTTACGAACCTAGCTAGTAGAAAGCTATATGATAGCACCTAATTTTTCCGATTTGGTTGTTTGATCTATGATTTATTATTCATGATCGTTGATAAGATCCTTCTATTAAGTAGCACCTTATGATGGCATAGGCTTAAAGTTAAGAGTGAAGTTCAAATGAGGAAAGACTTAAGGTGGATACCTAGGCACCCAAAGATAAGGAAGGGTGTAGAAAGCGACGAAATACTTTGGAGAGTTGAAAAAAAGCATAGATTCAGAGATTCTCGAATAGGTCAACCTTTCTAACTGCTACTAAATTTATGGGTAGGTAAGAGACACCCTGGCAAACTAAAACATCTCAGTAGCTAGAGGAAAAGAAAGCAAAAGCAGTTCTCGTAAATAATGCACAATTTATCAACAAAATACATGTAAATTTAAGAAAAACAAAATAAAAATTATAAAAGTAATGATTCTATTTTTACATGTATTTTGTTGATAAATTGTGCATTATTGATATTGGTTCAACCTTCACGACGCTTAACCATTTCTCACACCCAAATTAACCTCCCGTCCAACCCTCACAACATTAGTTTTTGTAGCTTCAATTTTCCCACAAATAGACCTTGTGGAAAATTAATTCAATAATATCAATACAAGACATGAATCAATAAGTGATATATAAATATCAATAGTTTTAAAATATATAATAATAAAGGTATATACATTTTGAAAAAGTAATGATTCTATTTTTACATATTAAAATTTTATTAATATTTATACTTTACTCACCAATATACTTAATGTAGTAGTATCATTAAAGCCTTTCTCCACGCTGTGCCATATCTTAATTAGTGAATTTTGATTGGGTAGGGAAGCTTTTAGTCTTATTCCCGTTTCCTTTTCATGTCTTCAACTCAAAGGAAAGGGCGAAATTCACAATTTGAAGACTTTTAAACGTTACATTACAAAACCCAAATGGCTGATAAGGATCGAATCTATTCCTATATGATATAAATGTTAGAAACAACTTTTTTCTTTTAAAAAATAAAAAAGAAAAAAGAACATGAAGTAAAAGACGGTCCTGTTAGTTGCTTGATTTATTTTCATTATTAATTAATTCCTTTAAAGATGTTTGGCAAAATTAAGTGCTTTTTTTCATTTTTAAACCGCCAATGTGGTGTGGAAATTTTCTGTATTTGAGTAAATTCCTTATCCATTTTGGAATAAAAATGACATGTTCTCGGGAAAAAGAAATATATAATATATATATAAAAGAAAATTAGAAAAATACCATTCCTGAAAAAATACTTTCAGAAATACGGCACATAAAATTGCCTTTTAAGTTTAATCTAAATTCAAGAGGTGATTTTGATGCCCTTCAGATAGAAAGAAAACGAGAAGTTAGAAAGAAAATATATAAAATGAGGGACGCGTGAGAATAAAGATGTAATATTTATAGAAATTGCCTCTTTAAGAGATGACAAATGTTGTATTTTAGAAATTTTTTTTTTAAATAGCATTTTTGTAAATATTTTTTACCCTTTCCCCGTGTTCTCTCCAATTTATAGAAGTGAATATCTCGTAATCATTTAACATATGCCAATTCTAGCACATTTTCCCGTGTTGGCTATCCGTCATTGAAGAATGGGTTCAATTAGATCATTCATATTATCTAGAATCCCAAAATTAGATACCAATATTTTAATAACATTTTTTTTTTCTTATGAATCTCGAGATCTTATCTTTGAGATTCTTAAATAGAAATCCATAAAATTTACTGATATTATTTACAATACTCACAATATAAAATTTAAATAAAACTAACATTGACTTTTTAGTGTCCTATAATACTTCAAACTAAAAATAGTCAATAATCAACTTACAAACATTATTTAGCCTCTTTTAAGTATTGGCTAAAAGTTTCTAGTTAATATTGACAATATATTCACTATTATATTCTCTCCTATAATTCATGGGAGATTTCTCTTAATATGGAGTATTAAGATCTCCATTTTCCAACGGTGATTTTCCTTTTTTGGGTGTATGATATGATTCATTCTTATCACGCTCAATCTGTAGGTCATCCTAAAACCATGTTAAAAATTAAACTTTGGCTACAGTTTCGCTTTCTTCAAACCTTTTCTTTAAACCAGGTTAAAACAGTCCTTTAATCATTTAACTATTAGTAAATGATTGATTAATACCATTTGTAATGTCTCAAATCAAAATAATCAATAGCTAAACTAATAAATATTAACGAGACTTTTAAATCACTTAGTCTTATAATTATGCAAACAAAGCAAGTATGAGGATTGACCCATTTAACTCATAAAAAAATGCGAATTGAGCATCAAAAAGTTTGATCTACTTAAAACTTGCTGGTTACAATGAGCAAACTTGTTACATAGTAGGTAGGCTTACTAACCTACAAAAATTTTATTAACAAAAAAAGGAAATGAAAGAAATGAAAAACAAATAACATAGTCTATTCAATTGATTGGATGTCTTCATGTAAAATAATCAAATTTTTATGCTAGAAACTTAAAGTAAAACAAAAAACTTCATGTGTTTTTATAAATTCTATACCAATCATGTTATGACCCTAAGGGAGGCTTAATAGAATTCTTTAAAATATTCATATTACATATATATCTGTAATATAAAAACCGTCTTATAAGTCAGAAATTGCAAAACTCTAAATAATTAGTCACTAAAGTTTTTCATTCTTAATTTAATTAACTTTCTATAACATATAAGTGACTATGGATATCCAATAAGCTACGGTTCATCAGAACTGTAGAGAATTAGTATCCCCTACCAAACGATAAGATTAGGTAGTAAAGTTCTAAAACTTAAACTTACGAAAGTCATAAAGTCTGAATATAGTGTTAATAATTATATGTAATAATTCAAACCGTTTATACAGTTTATCCTCAGATTCTAACTTTTAAGCACCTTGACACTGGTACTGAGGCCATACCTGATTATTTAACAACTTGCAAGATAAAACTATTGGGGAATAAGCTATAACAGTTTAGTAAGTTCTCTTTTATACTATACTGATAAGCAGGTTATCAAAAAGTTTATCAACAAACATATAGATACATGAATAAGCAGTATGCCGAATATATTCAGTTTACTGGTGCTGCATACAACATTAGATTTAACACCCTCTAAAATAAGGATTGGAGATACATCAACACTAATCATAACTAGGTTCTAGCATATGAGTTTTTAACCATATATAAATATATACAGAAATTCTATATTTCACAAAACAAGTTTCTATTTCCAATAATTAATAGTATACAAATATCCAAGTTTAGCGGTAAGGTAGTCCTCGCAGTCCACGCTTACACCCTACAGTGGTGGTCTTTAAATGCAACCCTCAGTCACCCACAGTTAGGGTCTCCAGTATCATGTAAATTAGTGAACCAAGGGTAGGGTTTTATTATACCAATACTTTTACACTGTACTAATCAAATCATGTAGGAATCTATCCCTCTAGGGCTCTCCATTACCAACCGCGTGAGGTAACGGTCGGAATATTATATGCAATGTTCGTATTTTATGTATGATCCATTTAATTTTAGTTAAGTTGAATTTGATTAAGTCAATTTATGAGGTGATCAAACATTATCAATAAATCATTTAAATTATGTATCAATCAATCATATAATCAAATCTTTAATAGTATTTTGCACAGTAATCGATCAATATCAGACACATGCATAACCTAAACCCTAATGCATCAAGTTATTAATATTTAATTTATGTGCATTAACTACAAGTATAAAAAAAGTATAAAGTCATTGAGAGTACGCATTTTGTTATGAATGATGTCGGGTATTGTAATAATCCAAAGGTAAGTCAGTCTCTATCTTAGAATCACCTAATATTAGGGAAACATGAAAAGTAGTAAGTTTAGGAATTAAATAACTACACTAGTACGGTAATTCGTACTGTTTATTTAACTCGGTTATTAATTTGCGTAAAATTGTCAATTTGAGCTTTTTATCGAATCGTGTCTAACTTTTTCGATTTAGCTCAAATCTCTATAAACTTATAGTTTATTTTTATTATTTTCGAGCGTATTTTTTCGTAACAAGATCTGTTTTGAACATTGTAACATGTAATTTTAATTGTAATATAAAAAATATCACAAAATTCATCATTTTAACTTAAAAAGCTATAAAATATCAATTTAAGCTTTTCTTAGTATATTTATGATTTAATAATTATTTAGATCATATAATTGATAATTTGCTTATTTTAAACCTATTTTACTATAATTACCTATTTTTACCTATTTTTGAGATTTTATAATTATTAATTTATTTTTTTCTACTTAATTGTTTATTATTATTATTATTAATTATGAAAATTAGTTAATTTATACATATTATGAAGACGTGGCAACACGTAAGAGTACCACGTATCACACTTGCACTTTTTTTTTCATAATTTTTCATTATTTTCCTATTTTATGGTATAATTATATATATAAATACTTATTATTATATTTCATTAAATTTTTTAATTTATTTAATTATTAATCTTTTTCCAAATTTACGGTATATATATATATATTAACTTACTTTATTTATTAACTTAATATTATAGTATATTGTATACACTATTTAATTATACTCGTATGTATGCGTCACTAGTCATATATGTACATTTATACATATATTATACTTTATATAATAAATTATTTCAACCTTTGTTATACATTATGTACAAGAATAATATACACATATTTATACTTTATTTACATAAGTACATATATGGTTGTACTCTATATATATAAATACAAAATACAATTAATAATATACATATGTACATACATATCCAACACGTCCAACCTACTACATGTACAAATATATACAAAAAATTTATAAATTGAAAATACTAAATATAAATACACATACGTATACTTACTATTACACACACACACACACATATATATATAGAGGAAATAACATACATATGTGTATTAACATAAAAATACATACTACATGTACATATGTAGCATATACGTATATTTACATGTATACTTCATATAAAATAATTATCATGTACATATATGTAATACATAAAATAAAATAAAATAAAAATAACAAATACTCAATATACATGTACATACTATATGATATATATATATATAAATAAAATATATAAACTTACCTAATTACTTTAGTACAATATTTGCTTAAATGCCCCCTAAATTAGTCTCTTCTTCCTCCTATTCCTTCTTCTCTTTCGGTTTTGGTGGGTATGTTTTTAGCTTTGGTTTTTTTTTTTTTTTCTCTTCTTTTTCGTTTCGGTTTTGTGTGTGTACTTTGGTTTGTAACAATCCAGCAGGAGAAAGTGAACAAATCATAATAAAAAGAAAAGAATAAATCTAAGGAAATGAAAACATTAAATTTGGATAAGACATCTACTTATTTCATCCGGTGTTATGTACATCAATTTAACACCTGGAAGAACAAAGAAAGGTTCACGTGCGGTACAAGGAAAGGTCTAGAGTATCACGTGGAGATTAGGGAAAAATAGAAGAAAGAAAAAGGAAAAGAAAAAAGAAAATAAAAATAAAAATATATAATTTTTCTAAATATAAAATTATATAATTAGCATTTATAAAATAATTTTTAGATTTTATAAAAATTTATTAATTTAATTGTTACATGTTATATTTATAATATTTATAAATTATTTTAATATTTTCATTAAGGTCTATATACGATTATATGATTTAGTCGATAATTGTAATCGATTATGATTATAATACTGTTAAGTTACATTTATTCATTTTATAAGTTTAAAGTTATAAATTTAGAGTTTAATAAAATTTAGGTTCAATTTTGAGTATTTATATATATATCGAATTTAGGGTTTTTTACACAATTAAAACTTTAAGGTTTTTATTACTTATAATATATTCAAATTTATAATTTAACAAAATTTTTATCTTACTCAACCTTATCAACTCTTAAAATTATTTACAATATTCAAATTTAATCCTATACTTAAATAGCTAGATTTATGGGGTTTACAAATCAATTTATATATATAAATATATATATGGATGGATGGAGAGTTTTCTGGAATTAATCGATATAATTTGAAGATTTCATCACTTGTTTGTTTAGTCTTTGAATTTCCTAAGAGATTGGTCAAACTCGAGCTATTTAAACTGGGAAGGCCTGATTTGCCCTTGTTTAACAAACACTAGCTTTTTCCTTTCTCAACTATTATTTTTAATACGAACATAAAACCTCTCTTCCGAATAAGTTATTTCCTTCTGAAGCTTCAAATCAGTCCTTATATGGGGTCGGTCAACCAGAGGTGGGAAAGGGCTAATGAATAGAGGCCTGGACGGGCTTGCTTTAACCGAGAAAGGGGGAGGGATGCTAAAGGCTTAAGTCAAACCAGCAGTTAACAACTAGAGAGAAGGGCCTACACGAGACTTAGTAGATGGAAATGGAATAAATGTATGATACGGTACGTAGATAACGGGATAAAGAAGGATAGAAAATTCAACAGGGTTCTATTATTTTCGATTTTTTTTTTTTTTTATGTTTTTCCTAAAATCCAATTTTCTCTAAAGTATAATGTCCACAATTTAAAATAGAATCGGAATAACCTTTTTGTACGACATAAATGCACTTCTTACCGTTCGCTTTCAACTATGCTATCGAATAAAAAATATCCTATCAACTTATTCAAAGTAATTTCAAGAACATGTACTATGCGAACATATTCTCTAGCTTTCTAGAAGTTCAAAAATTAGTTGTTGCCCCCTTCTCATGCAATAAGCAACATTGGACTATTTATTAAAGATAATGGATGATTATCACTTAAAAATAAAATATTTTCCAAAAATTAATTATTCTGTTTTTTTGCTATGCCTTCTTTCTATCACCTGATCATCACCATCCTTACTTGTCATCGTATCTTAGTTGCTATCCTACGATGGAATAAGTTCGACTAAAAATTTTAGCTTGCATACTAAGTAAGGCAAGTCAAAACTAGCTACCCCATTTAACCGGCAAATCAATTCAGTGCAAAGCGGATTGATATGTTTAACCTGTTTGCATATCTCTAATTAACCTATTATTGTTTGATGACTTGAATATTAACTATCTTTAATGTCAAACATTACATTAGCTAAGCTAAGGAGGGAAAAGAAAATAAATGAAAGATATCCACAAAGGGTCCATCACCTTTAAACCCACGCTTAGGACCTTCCCTTCCACTTCCACTATGGATGGCATTAGAGCACATCAATTTGCTCCGTTGCAATTAAATCAGTACTACTGTGGGGGAAGGCATAAATGTTTAACGATTGTATAATTTAATTAAGAAAAGGGGAAGGGAGCGGGACATCGATCCAACCTTTTCCTTGTAATATATTTACGCGTTCCGCAGTTAAATTAATTTTCTTTTAGTTTAACTTACATTTTCCTTTTTTTTTTTACAAAGTTATCGACATTCTAGATAAAGTCAAACCATAAATACAATCAATTTATTTTTTCTTTTCCATTATCAATGGGCATGTGTTTCCTTCTTCTTTTTTTTTTTCTTTTTTGGGTGATTTAGTTTATCTATACCATTAAGTTATAAGTGTCTCAATTACATGTGTAAAGTTCGTGTTACTTTGTAGCGGTTTGATGATTTCCGGAGTCGGGAGTTTTGTGATTGCTACTAGCTGTTGTGGGAAAAAGGCACCAAAAATGGCATATACGAAAGGACTTTGCTCCGTCAGTGACATTGTAATTAACTTTATAAAGATATTCATTAACTCAAAATATATATATATATATATATAATTTTTGGGATTGGTCCAATGATTCGATAACCCATCAACTCAATAATTCAATAATCTGTTTGAGTTCGAATCGATTCATAATTTGAAATGATATTGTATATAAATCTATTTACATGTTACTGTATTATTATTCTAATTTAATATATCAGATTTATTTAAAATATTTTAGAATTTATAGCTCTAACTCTACAAATTGATTGTGGCTTAGTGCAAATTTTGAAGCGAACATTAGCATTCGAAAAATGTTCCCTTTTGAATGCGCCATTCATTTTAACTAGAGTGAAATTTTCCAAATTTTTCTTCATTATATATCTCTCAAAAATCGGATAAAAGGACTTGTTCAATGTTTGAGAATTCATCCCAATGGCACATAGTTATCAAGAAACCTTAGAAGATAATGTCAATGCCGAGTATTCCAAAAACATCTTCAAAGCTATTTTTATGCACAGTTTAAACTCTAAAAACTGTTACTTTACCTCGTATAATTTTTGAAAATACGCAATCAAGTTCAAACAATTTTTAGACTCCCAAAACGATTCCTAATAGATGCACAATCAGCATTGGTTTAGGAGTCTTAGCCACAGTCAGGATGTAAGTGTAAGATTTTAAAAGGTAAGATAATTTGAAAGTTTAGAAGATTTATTTAAAACTCACCACCAGCTTTGTCAATATATTTTGCAATTTATCAATTTTAATTCTTGAGGATTAATACTCTATATCCACTAAAATCCTTTGGTTACATTAATTAAACTATACTTCCTTTCAGGTTCCTGCTTATATACTGGCACAAGTTATTGGATCAACATTGGCAAGTTGTACACTGCGGCTGTTATTCACCGGAGATCATGACCATTTCATCGGAACACAACCTTCTGGGTCAAACTTGCAGTCGTTTGTTATGGAGTTCAACATCACATATTTCCTCATGTTTGTCAGATTCAGCATCACCACCGACAATAGAGCTGTAACTCCCACTATACTTGTATATTTATACTTTTTGAATAATATTATCATATCTCATTTAAATCGTTAATCTAGACATATGAAAATGTTAAAAGTTAAAAGGATGGAACCAAGTTCAATTGAAGTTAGACTGCGGTTGGATCGCAACTCGAGTTTAATAACACTACTTTGTAATCAAGTAATAAGTATATAATCTATGCCAAATCTACAACGTTAAGCATCTACATCAGACAGGTAGTGGTCTTAACTTCCAATGTGGTATGAGAATAGGAGATGCCATAGTGTCAGCCTAAAAATTAAAAGAAATGTCATGTCATCAAATATATAAGTTAAACATTAAGATCAAATAATGTTTATGATACTATCCTTGATATTGTTGAAATTTATTGGCTTAGCTTTAACTAATTTACCTAATGGTCTTCAATAATTTTGTTTAAGTTAATAATTCATTAAGAAACAATGAGGTCCTATAGTTGAATACTACATTGAGAATCACATTAAATTTTATAATACATTTACATGACTTGATTTTTGTTTTCCTTTTTCTTTTTTCTTTTTTTTTTTAAATTGTAGATTGGAGAACTGGGTGCTCTTAATAGTGGTGCAACCCTGCTACTGGGTGTGATGTTTGCTGGGTAATAATCCGTATCTCATGATTGGAATTATTTTTTCATTTTTCCCTAAGTAACCTTATAGGGAAGGGATAAGTAATGGCTATGGTTAGTCAAAGGTAGTTGGGTTCGTGTTTTTCTTGGGGATTCACAAGGGGAGTGATTTCCTCATTTCCTCTTGTTTCCACTTCCTATGAGATTTAAAATTGGATGCTCTAAAATCCTAAACCATGACCTTAAATATTAATGCATACCCTCATAATTGGAAAATGTTATTCCCTATAACAAACCACTTGTTAACATATCTAATTAAGAAAAAAAAAAAACTTTTCTAACTTTTTATGCACTTTGTTTTTCTAAAATTAAATTGCATGACAATTTCATATTTTAAAGCTATTGATAATTGCCACAAGTGCATTCATCTACATGAACCCTTGTAATTTTATATCTTTCACAAATCATGCCCATCATCATCAACGTTGAGTCAATAAGTAGGATTTTCATTATAATCATGTATGTTCATATCAACATGGATAAGATATTGGTCTCATAAAGCCTCCATCATGTGATTCAAGAAAAGCCTATGTAGGGATCCATAAAAAGATGACTCATCTTGATTGTTAACCATATCGGCCGTGCAATTCAACAAATATCATCAACATCCAAACTTCTCAAATACTCGAGAACTCCTTCTCATTTGACACAATTTAGAAATTAGAGAAATGGCATCGGTTATTAAGATTCCATTCTCGACGTTCAAATACTACTCTTAACGAAGGATAAGTAACTATCCCTTAAGAGCAATGAGGATGATGATCTAAAACTCCTCCACCCATCATTTATGTGTTCATAGCTCTTGAAATTATCTGTTCCTCCTCCCTTCGTCTCTCTCTAAGTGAATTACACATGATTCCTCTAAATCTATGTGAAGTGCAAGACTCACGTTTACATGTTACTACATTAACCGATTTCCCTCATTTATATTAGGGACAAAGGGAGTTAACAATTTAATAATGATATCAGCAAGAAAAGGACATGACCTAGTTATTAGTGTTATTTGAGCAAAAAATCAATCTCAAGATTACTATATAGATTATGTCACAACTAGAGAACATCAATCAAGATAGCTTAACATGGGAAGGGATTTATAGAATTGTGCAAATGATGTACACATTGTAGGAGAATGCTAAAGTCATGAATCAAATGCTTTCCCAACTCATATTAAGGATGCTACCATCAATACCGCACAACAAGATGTGGCTTTGCCAAGTTAAAAGCTCACTGCATAGCAAGATGTTTTCTCAATAGTTTAACCAATCAATCCTTCGCTATTGATGAGGATATCCTTCATCAAAATGATGAGCAAGTCTCTATGCTGGAGCCTACAACTACACAACATTTGATACCTAAGATGAGGAATGCAAATTCAACTTAGGGCTCCTTATCCTTATATATTGACTCTTTACACTAAAATGAAGAACAAGTCACTATCCCTCAACAATAGTAGGGTTGTTACTCCAAAACTCCTCTACTTATCATTTGTTTATTTGAGCCTCCTAAAACTACCTATTCCTCTTTCTTAACCTTTTCTCCAAGTCATCTTTTTTATGTATCAATTACACTTTACTTCTCTATGATACATGAAGTAAAGGACTCATACTATATGTATGTGACCACATTAGCCAAATCCTTAATACGTAAAAGTAGTTTTTGTTTTCATAATTTAATATAGCTTAGTATTATTAATTTAGACAATTCAAGTTAATAATTACATTTTTTAAGTAAAAAAAAGTACAAAAAAGTTCTCAAGGTTTACCTCATTTTCTATTTTGATACTCAATATTTCAAAATATTTATTTAAATCATCAACATTTACAAAAGTTTATAAATAAGTCCTTTTAACTGGCGGTGTTAGATTTTAAATTAGAAAAATACAAAAAAGTTACAAATGTTTGCTTCTTTTTCTATTTTAGTCTTTAACATTTCAAAATTTTCATTCAAGTCCTCAATATTTATAAAAATTTACAGATTAATCCTTTTAACTGATAACATTATATTATTATCCGTACATTAACATGTAGCAACATTTTAATAGTCAACGTATTTCTTTTATATAAAGTATAATAAAATATTAAAAATTAATTAACATATTAAAAAATTATAGAAAAATATTTAAAAAATAATGAAAATCTATCAAAAATTTGGAAAAATGAAGAATAAGAAAAAAATATGCAAAACTAAAAAAATTACTAAAACAATACGTTTAATAATATATATATATATATATTACTTAGATACATAGATATATTAATATTAATTTTAAACTAAATTGATAAAGGTCGTCTTTTTTATTTTATTTTTTTCATTTTAAGCAATTTTTTAATTCATTTTAAAATTAATATTAATATATATGTATATAAATATATTATGTTAGAATTTTTTTTTCAATTTTACACATTTTTCATTTTTCCAATTTTGTTGATAATTTTCATCATTTCTTAATATTTTTTTATAATTTTTTTAATACCTTAATTATTGTTTAATATTTTATTATACTATTTATTCAAAAGAAATATACAGACCAACAAAATGTTATTGCCTATTAACATATAAATGATAGTTTAATGCCATTAGTTAAAAGGACCATTTTGTAAATTTTTATAAATGTTGAGCACTTGAATGAAAAATTTGGAACATGAAAGACTAAAATAGAAAAAGAAACAAACATTGAGAACTTGTTTTTGTACTATGTTTGTTGTAGATGATTAATAATTTAAAAAATAAAATAAAATAAGTTAATATAATAGCATGTTATTGAAGTAAACTATATAAATGAGTAATAATTTAAAAATAAAAAATAAAAATAATATATAAACTATCTTAATGTATGGGGAAAAAAGAAGAAGAGAAAACAACTACATTATTATGTAAATATGTTTGTTTAAATATACTATAATATATAATATATTAAAATATATAAATTATGTAACTATCTATAACACTAAAAGTGGGAGCTCTCATTTAATATTATAGAAAAATTAAAAGATAAAAATTAATTCTTTAATTTTAAATATATTTTTTAAGAGGTTAGATATAGCATACAAATGTTACATCTTTAATATAATTAAAGATTAGTAAATGTAGGTGCGTAGATATGTTTGCTTATATTTTTAATGGTTGCAAATTCGAAATGAAGGGATTAAAATGAATGTTTTATGCTCATGAAAAGCATAAATTAAAATCCAATCAGCATGGTTAGATAAAGTTAGATGAAAAGCCGTTAAAGTCCACACTTTACCAACTGGGAGTTATTGGAGAGTGAACATACCAAAAGATGTGACAAAAAAAAAAAAGAAAAAAAAAAGGAACATACTAGAAGATACAATTGTTTGTGATTATCATCTCCATAAAAATATATGCCCATTATCTCTATCAATTGATGTATAAGTTAGCAATTATGGGTTTGAACACTTATATTAATATTTATTAAACTTATAAAAATAGTTATTGGGTAATTAAAAAAGTTTTATCTTAAATATATATTTTTTTCCTTTTTAATAAATATCAATGCTTCATTTATTTATTTTTTTCCGAACTTAGAGGATCCAAAACACTATAATGAAATAAAGGATAACTTTTTTTTCCTCGTAACCACCTTAAGGTAACTCTCCTCCATCTCTTACCTTTCTTCATTTTTCAATTTGTTTAATTCATACACTCATTAAAGAAATAAAATGAAAAATCAATAAAATTTTCCCATCCTTATCTTTACCTGTATATAGGGATGCAAACGAATTAGGTTTGAGACAAGTTTTATAAAACTCGAACCCATCCTTATAAAGTTCAATATTTCCTAAAATCCTATACAAAACTCTTAGAGTTTTTACGTTTGATACTTGACTCTTCCTAGCATTCAGTTGTCAAAACCATTATAATTTAATAATATAGCTAATAATCTTTTATTGAGATTTGAATCCGCTGTTTCTCATAAAACCTAATCTTAAACCTTATATGGGTTTTGATCGAGTTGAGTGGGTTAAGAATCCTATAACAACTCGTCTATTCATGTATCCTATTATATAAAAAAAATATTATATATATATAATTGCATGTGATTAGAGGAATATTTCAAGGAAGGCACTATTTCAAAATAGAAAAAATGATCGACCCCAAAATGTGTGGCCCTTGAATAATATAAGAAATTGGTCAATGAATTTTTTTTATCCATGAAATAGAATGCATTTGTGAAACATAGTCAAAACATTGAAATTCATTGAACTAGTCTTATAAATTTGCTGAACTAAGTTGCCATTAACTGTGATAACAGGCCAGTTTCAGGTGCATCAATGAATCCTGCCAGAAGCTTGGGGCCTGCTATGGTGTCCAACCACTATAAAGATTTATGGATTTACGTAGTCGCACCAACTCTAGGAGCCATATCGGGTGCTTGTGTCTACAGCGCCATCCGGTTCACCAGCAAGCCCCTCCGCGAAGTCACCAAGAGCAGTTCATTTCTTGGGCGAAGTTGCCGTTAGCTTTCATAGATCACGGAAACGGAGCAGAATTTTTAAAACACTACAAAATTTATCTTAAGACCTTTGTGTTGTATATGTAAAATAAAGTCAAAATAATAAATAGTTTATAATAAAAGTACTTTTTCTTGTACAAAGTATACACTTCTTCTCCCAGGAATGCAATTAAAGTGTAATCGAAGGCTCATTTTGTCTCTTGTCAAATTGTGTTCATAGTAAAATTATTTTAAATATAATCCCTTTAGTAATATCCATACATACGAAAATAAAATATTATCCTAATAGATAACTTGGGTTCCGAGGACGATTTTTGGAAGGCAAATCAACAAACCAATATTTGGATTAAAAACTTTGGACTCCTCCTCTTGGCCCCTTTTCTTTTCTTTTCTAAAATTATACGTCGAAATTAAATCTACTTCACATCTATATTTTTTTTTCAGACGTATATCTAAGAACCTACGTGTTGTCAAAATTCAGAGGACTCGAAAATGCATTTCTTGCCCAGCATGAATGACAAAACGCACCAATTGTTTCTTTGTTACAAAAACAAAAACGGTGGTGAGTTCTCAATATTTTATTCCTCCGGTTTGCTAATATGTCATAACATTTTAGAATATAATGTGATAGACGTTGGTATTAGTAAATTCCATATGGATTTAAAAAAAAAAAAAAGAGGGAAAGTTAAATAGTAAATTCGAACTCCACTCGCTTTAATTTTGGCTTAATCAAGTCTAAGTTTAAAATAAAATTTATTTATTTAAATAAATTAAGATCGAGCTTTGGTTTCTCGAGTAGCCTCGTTTATACAGTTAATAATCCAACTCACAAATAGGCTCGCAAGCCTAGTCAATGAGCCTATATATTATTATACTAAGAATTATATTACTTAAAAAATATAACAAAAGAATATTATGACAACATCAACATCACTAAAAAATTATCCAAAAGCTATATTTTGAAAATTTTGATTTACTTTTGAGTTTTAATTCAAATTTACGTCCGAACTTGAACTCATTTAGGCTTATTTATCTAACAAACTTAAACTTAGTCTCATTTAGATAAGAAAGTTTGTCCTCGTTCATTTAATCAAGCGAGATCGAACTTTGGATTACTTGATGAGCTTAGGCTTGAGCTTATAATTTTTAGGTTTTAAAATAGTTTGGTTTGGTTCAGCTCAGCTTATTTTAAACACATTTTAGTAATATATAATTGTTTCCAGTTTTATTATTTCGAACTAGTTAAATCTAATCTCAACATAATTTTTGTCAAATATCTTGTTCCTATTAACATTGCTATTATGTAAGACTTCTAAGTTTCTATGTATGAAAGTAGTATCTATCTTAGGTACAGACTAAGGAAATCATTTAAAAATAATTATTGACTATCTAATGTAATAAAAAAGTTATGGGAAAATGCAAATAACTCCTTAAATTTTAACTTAGGTACGAATTGACCTTCTAAACTTTTAAAATATATTTTAAGATCCCATAAATTTTGATAAATTGGCAAATAATCCTCACAACTCACAAGATTTTGTTGGTAAAAAACAAAAAAACTTTAATTTTATTGCATAAACACTTTTTAAACTTATCAAAATGTATATTAAAACCCTCTAAATTTTGATAATAATATGACTTTTTCTAATTAAGAAAAGAAATGTTATTTATTTTCCAATTTATTAAAGTTTAAGAAGTTTTAAAACATAATATGAAATTTCAGGAGATTAGTTCGTACTCAAGTCAAAATTAAGAGAGTTATTTACAATTTCCCCAAGAAGTTATGAACTATAAACCACTATAAATCAATTATTGTGTAAGTAAATCTCTTCATCTAAGATATCTTGATTAAACCATTATACATAACATCACAAACGTTAAATTATTTTATTTAGTTTCTAAGATAAAATCGCACTTAATAAAACTTGTTGCATCTATGAACTTATGGAGCACTCATTATCTCATACAAACACCTTAGATATTGGCTCCATAATCCCAAAGAGCGATGAATTCTTTCTTAACTCATAATTACCCTATCTGTATTTTATGTTATATTCAATAATCGTATTATTTACAATCTATACTAAGATTACATTTAATGGAATCAAATTACAACATTCCATGACATACGAAGGTCTCAAATCTAAATATTATTTACCATCGTTCATATAAATAAGAAACCAAATAACATTAAACATATGGTATATAGCTAGAATATCCTTTCCTTAATCTAATGGTAGGTAAAATTTAATGTAGTTCAACTTTCCCTCTAGACCAAGTCAAACCATGAAAATGCAGTTCGATTTTTAATATCTTTGAACTAAATTGTATGGTTTAGATCGGGAATTTTTCTAAACCATAAATTTTCAATTTAGTCCGATTTGATTTGACTTGGTTCGACTTAATTTACAATTTGAATCATATCTTATAATTTAGGAAAGTATATTTGTGTAATATATAATCTCATGTGAAAAATATTGAATTTATTCAATAATAATAAGTATTGATGTCATAATAAAGGTTGATAAAATAAATATCCGTGTAAGTAAAAGATTTCAAATTTATTATTGAAAAAATAGCATATAGTATAAATTTTGAGTCTAATTATATATAATTTTTATACATTATAGTAACTAAAAGTTCTATCCATATATATTTTAATTAATGTAAATTAAAAATTCTTTAAGTACTATAATATAACAAAGAAATTATTTAATTACAAGCAAAATATTACTATATTTTTTATAAAATGGATTAATTCAATTTATCCTTCCATACTAATCATAAATTTATTATTTTATTTGAATTGAAAATTTTGTAAGTCAAATTATAAGAGAGACTATATTTTTTATTTATTTTGATTTGATTCGTGAATTGGTTGGATTTGGAGGATTCCTTTGCCCACCCTAATTGTATCATCCAACTTGGATTTATATCCCTATGTTGTACTAGTAACTAAGTTGAGAGAATAGTTCCTCTGGTTTTTTCAATGCAACCATAAGTCTCAAATTTAACTAAATAGAAAAGGAAAAGTTAACCAGTATTTTTGTATTTTTATATATAAGTTACCTGTATTTTTTTTTTTTTTCCCTAGAAACACCCGATCCATGTTCTGTTATTATCTGCTAACTACAATCATGGGACATGTATCAGTTTCTGCTTGGTCCATAGAAATTAAGTTTTTCTAAGCCAAGAAATTAATTTAAATTAATGAAAATTACATTAATGTCAACTGAGTACTTGGGATTTCAGTTGGCTTTCAGAATCATGATGAAGTAGAAGATATTTGTGAGCCGTCAAAAAGTGATAGATGCGGAGGTAGGAACGATATCTCCAAGAGATGTCGATGAAGACAAGATTAGTTCTCCACTTGCAATGGCTGAACTGAATCACCTAGACATGTGAGCTGGGTGATTAATTTTTCGGTTTTTTTCGTTTGATTTTCTGCATATTCTTATTATTTATATTTTACAATAAAATATATTTATTAATTTAAATTAATTTTATTAACCAGGGAAAAATGTGACATATGTCCTGTGTCAATACTAACAAATAATGGTCAAATACAAGTCATGTGTTTGTTTAAAAAAAAAATGGATTACTTGTTTGCCAAAGTCCAAAAAAAGGGGTCATAGTTTTGTAATATTCTTAAAATATATATATATATATAAATATAATGTTTGAATGGTTTAGTTAGCACTTCACTAAATTATACCTTTTTTCACATCGTGGTGAATAAATGATCCACAAGGATAATGGATGTTTATGTCAAAAGATTAAAAGGGAAAAAAAAAAAAAAGCTTCCGAAAAGTTGAGAAAATCCATTTAAAAATCATAATTTTAATAAACTTATTCATTAGCAGAGTTTGAGACTATCAAGTGTCATATATTCATGCTCTAATAATTGACTGAAAAATCTGAATTTAAAAAAGAAAACATTTCAGTTCCATTTTATTATAATGTAAATAATGTTTCCAAATGCCAATTAGTGGGTTCTTTTTTTTGTTTTTTATTCAAAAGAAGAATGTTTAACAGAAGCGATATATCGTATCTATAATACTTAGTTAATAATGAATAAGATTAAGTGAAAAAATAACATTTCACAGTCATGATAAGATAACTGTCAAGGGTACTTACGAAAAATGGAAGAAGGATTTTGATCTTAAAGAGAATTAGGTAACTTCTTAAAAGCAAACACGTGTATTAATCTGCCTTTCCGGTGAGTGGTTGAAACTTCAAACAGCCTTCAATGCTCTTCCCTGTTCACAGGTCACATTTTTCAACGATGTCTACGATGTGATCTATTATTAAAATATGAAAATAACAAGAAAGAACCCATCACTAAATAAGGAAAAAAAATTCAACGGAATCATTTTGTACTAATTAATAAAATTTAACACGTATTAGTAAAAAACATATTTTTTTAATAAAATATCGATTATATTTTTATATATTAAAATTTTATAAATATTTATATATCACTTATTAATTTATTTAACTTATCAATATTATTAAAACTTTTATCATAAATAAGGGAGCATTACCTACTTTTATCCATATGGTAATATAATATGAAAAAAAAAAAAAATTTAATGGTAGCTCACGCTATTTACATATACACATAATGTTAAATATTAATTATATTTAGATATGTAATAATATTAATAGTAAATCACCAGGTAACTATCAATTATTACCTTTATGTATTCAAATTCAATTGGTGAATATATACCACATATATTTACATACAGCATGTATCGTCCCATAAATTTTTCTAAATGTTGTTCTTTGCTTTCATATAAGATTACCTTTACTTTCGGTTTTTTTTTTTTTCCTCTGTCATCAAGTTCTTCTTAAGCAAATAATTATATTTGGAGAGTTTTCACGATTTCGTATTCTATTTTAAAGATATCACTCCAGCTCTCCATTTTATCATTTATTTATATTTTATTGAATCTAAACTATTAAATTTAATAGATTGTTTCTTAAAAAAAATAAAATAATAAGATCATAAGAAAATCCTCATGTTTGTATCTCTTTAAATCACATTAATTTTCATTTTCTCTCCGAACCGTACATGACTAAAGGGGATATGGAGGAGAACTTTATTTTGTTATTCTTGTTTTTTAAGACTGAAAAAATTTTGTCCGCCTGTCATAATTTCGGGTGCAACTATAAATCGGGTTCTGCGGCCTCTTTCTCATACGTAAGACACTAAACGGAACAGAGTACTCTGTTTTGTTTTCTTTATTTCTTGCTCTTTGACTTCCTGAGTGTTCCATACTTTGAGAAAAAGCTATGGCTGATAACTCCGGAGCTAATGGAAACCAGGCTGTCGTTTTGGATTTCAAGGAGAGTAATTCCACGACCATATTGAAAGAAGAAACAGATTCTTGCCTCACTTTTCCTTTCTTTCAGAAGGTGAATCCTTGTCTCTTCCTTATTGCTTATTATTATGATTTCGATTATCTTTCTAGGGCATCAATGTTATTGCGTTTTGTCGAAAGAGCAATAGTTTCTCGGTTTCTGCACATCATCCTTCCGAAAGGTCTTATGCTAATGCTCTCAGCTTTGTGTAAAGTCTAGATCATATGATTTCAGCCATACTAATCTTGAATTTTGTTGCTGAAATTGCAGCTGATCGCAGAGGTCTTCGGAACATATTTCTTGATTTTCGCCGGCTGCGGAGCGGTGGTGAATGATAAAGTGATAACTCATCCAGGAATATCTATTGTATGGGGACTGGCTGTGATGGTGCTGGTTTACTCGGTCGGCCACATATCCGGCGCGCATTTCAATCCGGCGGTCACCATCGCCTTCGCCACCTGCAAGAGGTTCCCATGGAAGCAGGTAAGTCAGCACAAACATGGAAGATACAATTGGCTTCGCTTATCGTTGGTCCTTGTAGACTCGATTGATAATAAAAAAAATTTAAATCTTACGAATTACAGTGTTGCAAATTAATTTTTATAGATTCCATCCCGCTGAGATAGAGTTTTTTAGGCTCTTAGGACCATGAGATCAAAAGATGGTCCTGATAGCTGATAAAAAGCGAAGAAATTATTAGGTCTGACTTAGACTAAACCACGTTATTGGTAGGTTGAGCCATTTAAAAAATGTCAGTTAATAGCAATAAAAGTACATCAATATGAACAATGGTGGTGTTCTTTGCAGGGAGTTCACCGTTACAATTAAAACTAAATCCCTAGTTGATGAAAAATAGTTTGATAGGTCCGGTTTATTAGAACTCGGGTAATTGCAAAATGATACGATTGCTAACAACGTATAAGCGGCTAAAACAATAATAAGATGTAATCCAATAATTTCTTTATTTATTTTTTTTATATACAATAATATTATTGTATGGTGATTTCAATCCAATAGACTGAATTTACTTAAGAATTTTCTCTAAAAATTTTGAATAGGACATTAGCAAATGGAAATGTTTCATTTTTCAATGCTCATTTCATTTCAACTGGAATGAAACTTCATAAATTTTTCTTCCTTCTAGATATCTCAAAAGTTGAATGAAAGGGCTTCTTTAATATTTGAATTTTATCGTATCAGCACATATATAAAAACCATTTATAACACTCTCAAAAATAATCGCTAAAGTTAGGAGTTCCCGCAATGGTTTAGTGATGTAAATATATTTTTTCGAAAGTTATTGGAAAATGAAGTCAGACAAATAGCTGGGGATTTATTGCAAAATTTATCGATTTTCTTTCATTTTATTTTATTTTCCTACCAGATTTTAGGATTAACAATTAATAAGCTGCTAAAATCACACGACCCTACAGGTCCCTGCTTATATCTTAGCACAAGTTCTTGGATCAACACTAGCAAGTGGTACACTGCGGCTGTTGTTCACCGGACATCATAACCATTTCACCGGAACACAACCTTCCGGCTCAGACATGCAGGCGTTTGTTATGGAGTTCATCATCACATTTTACCTCATGTTCGTCATCTCCGGCGTCGCCACCGACAATAGAGCTGTAATTCCCGCTATAATTCCATGCCAAAATTCATTGAACAAGATTTAACTAATTTTACCTGCAAACTAATTAATCATTTGCAATTAAAAATTAATTAAGAAAACGAGAAGGTTCTATATAGTATAATATTATATTGAGAGTGACGTTAAATTTAATAATGTAATTCTATGATTTAATTTATTTATTTATTTTTTAAATTTCTTAATTGCAGATTGGGGAACTGGCTGGTCTTGCTGTTGGTGCAACCGTGTTACTGAATGTGATGTTTGCAGGGTAATAATTCTATCTCTTTTAATTAGTACAAGTTAGTAAGTATATCGTGGGCACCTGTTAAAACATTCGATAAAAAAATATTTCAATGGTCTGTATAATTATTTTTTTTTGTAAAGTATATAATCGATATTAAAAAATACATAAGGTAATTTAATAATTGCCACGAATGCACCCATTCACGGGACACTCTTGATTTTATATCTTGTACAAGTCATGCCCATCTTTATCGATGTTGTTGAATGAATACGTAGGGTTTTCCTTATGATCATTGATGTTCACAAACGTAAAGATGCCATGGATAATATACTCATCAAATAAAGTAGACATCATGTTCATTCATGTGACCTTATTTTATTTTATTTATTTTTGGTTTCATAATTTTGATCTACAATAGTATTCTTAATTTAGAAGGTGGGAGTTGATAAATACATTTTTCGGTGCTCCTCCCATTGCAATTTGCACATTGATTTATCATTATCATTATGTATATAGTTTGGATATTTGCAAATGGTTTAAGTAGGATAAATGCATCTTTGA
This sequence comes from Lumnitzera racemosa, assembly GCA_024138005.1. Classification (NCBI taxonomy): domain Eukaryota; kingdom Viridiplantae; phylum Streptophyta; class Magnoliopsida; order Myrtales; family Combretaceae; genus Lumnitzera; species Lumnitzera racemosa. Next base: position 87,693,454 of record JAMXBC010000011.1, read on the forward strand.
GTGTTCAATCTCGTTATTATAATTTTTTTTTTTTTTTTTTTGCATAATTTTCAAAAATATGAAATAACCTTAACTACTGCTTGAAATCCAAAAATAGGGGATTTGGTGATAGTTTAGGACCTACATCTTTTATATATATATTTATTTATTTAAAAGTTATGAAAAAGTAAAACTGCACTTTAAAATCTTAAAAGATTTGTAGGCATCTGATTAATAGTTTAAGAAATGTATTTGGAGTTGTTCTAAATTTAATTTATTTGACTTTTTACATATTCTCGATATAAACTATCTAACTATAGATCAATCATATAGTATTTTATCATCATAGAGGTAGGTTAAGTATGTATAGTATTGAAAGGAAATATATATATATATATATATATCTAATTCTATAATTTGTCTTACTTTAGACCTTTTTATATAAACTAGTTGGCAATGTAGCCTTCATGGGTGCCTAAAAAATAACAAATAATTATCTAAGTTAAAAAAAGAAAAAAAAAATTACATGATGTCAAATAGTAGACTAATAAAATATCTTTGTTTTTAGATAATATCTCCATTCATATATCCTTCAATCATATTTTATTATGTATAAAAGAAAGAATACAAAAAAAAAAAAGAAAAAGAAAAAGAAACATACAATAAATATTCTTCATAGCATATGATTAGAGTAATATATTAAAGACTCGATCTTACATTAGGTTACCACTGTTCTAGTACTAAAGACCACTGTTTAAGAACAGAAAAATCGGTTCATATCTAACAATCTTACTCTCCAGCAATAGAGATGTCTAATGTAAGTAAACAATAAGAAATCAGTTTAATGAATTTTGCTTATAAAATATTCATGAATCAAACAACTGAAATTCATTGAAGCAACCTCATCAATTGGCTCAACAATTTGCTATCAAATGTGATGGCAGGCCAGTTACAGGAGCATCAATGAATCCAGCCAGAAGCTTGGGTCCTGCAATAGTGTCACACCACTACACAAGTTTATGGGTATACCTAGTGGCACCAACAGTAGGAGCCATATCAGGTGCATGGGTCTACAACACCGTCCGGTTCACCAACAAGCCCCTCCGCGAAATCACCAAGAGCGGTTCGTTCCTCCGGAACACGGGACGGGGTGGTGGCTCTAACTAGAATCAAAGATGCATTCCCTCTCATTGTGGGTTTTTTGCTCTTTTTTTTTTTTTTTTTTTTTCTTCTTTTTTCATTTTTAACTCAAAAGGAAACTTCTTGTGATGAAAATTATAGTTCTCTCTTGTTTATCTTGCAATGTAAGTGCTGAAAGCACTAGGAACCAAAGAAAATAATCCTTATTCAGCTTTGTTGACGTAAAGATATAGAATTCACAAGGGAAATTGCTTGGAAATCAAAGGTTGTCTTCTTTTGTCCAATAGAACAGGAAAAACAACTCATAAACTCTAAAATGGTGTTGTGCTTAAAATAAAGAACACCTACATTTCCTCAAAAAACAATGGTATTGATGTTCTTTTAACTCTCTACCTATCAAACATACATTGCAATGTTTCGATACAGTCTGCTACTCCCTACTTTCTCTCTCCAAATCATCTCCGATGTTAATTTTATATCATTTCTCTATGATACATAAAGAGCGAGACACATACTGCACGTACTTCACCATTATAATTGAATTTGTTGCTCTACAACAAACATAGTTGCATACAAGGTAATGAAATAGCCAGGGGGGGAATGAAGTATGTGTTATCGATGTTTTATGTCAAGTGGGCAGAAGAAAATGTTTTATCACATAAATATTCAAAGCAACATTCTAGGAAGAAATTAAAAGTAGAGAGAAGTGACAATGCTTTTTTCTCTACATAAAGCCTAAAGGAATTTTAAAGAAAACCAATCACAAAACTTAAATCTCACTGGATTTTGTCTATTTCACTGAATAATTGGAAGTAAGTAATTGGCAAGATGATGAAGTTTTATATTTGGGAGGAAGTATAGATTGAGTCTTTAAGGTTTATCTATTTTTCTAGTTAAATACTCAATGCTTTAAACTTTTATAATAGTATAACTTCTATCAAATTTGTTGAATTTTTCGTTTATGTAAGGTGTATGTTAGCTTTTAATTGGTCTTTCGATGGTCGGTTTAGGTGGAGGCGAGTGTGTATTTGTACAACTTTTCATAACCCATTTATCTTACATTAATTATTATTTTATATTTTAATTATTTTTATTATATCGTAAAGGAAAAATTGCTAATAGTCCCATAAACTTTAATCTTAGCGCAAATACTTCCCTAAATTTTCATAATTTGCGTATAACCTACTAGACTTTAGCCCTGGAAAGGAGGACACATTTATTGCAAATGTTGCAGATGCATAAATTTTGATAAATTAACTACATAAAAGATATATATATATATTTTTTTACAGAGAAAAGATATTTTTTTTTAGGTAAAAAAAAAAATTCACTAAGATTAAAATTTAAAAGGGTTATTTCAATGTTTGAAAGTCGAAGAAATATATCTTACAGTAAGGTAAAAATTGAGAGGGGATTATTCTTAGAATATATATATAATTTTATATTATATTATGTAATTAATTATATTTAATATTATTATTTTATTAAATTAATTACGAAGTTGGTACTTATCGTGGATGGACAAGAAAATTAAAAACAGGACTTAAATACAAAGAAAAAGAAAAGATTGAGATTGAAATAATTTAATATATTAATGTTAAGGATTGAAAATGTACGTGAAATATAAAGGTTGAAAATTAAAAATGAAATAATACTAATATATAAATACACATTAAAGAGAGGAATCGATTAATTATATATTAGAATTTAATATATGTCATAGAAGTAAATACCATATTAACTATTTGATTTTAATTGTTAAATAAAGAAAAGTAGTTTGATTTTAATTTGCACGGCACAAAGCGCCGCCCAATGGTTCCTGCTTCCTACTCCCAGCCCGCAACCCTCCTCCGTTCCAGGCCCACTCGTTTCGATGGATGAAATAACACTTCACGGAGCCCCAAAACCCTAATTCACTAATCAGGTTGCCACTTGCTTCATCTGAATTTCTCTTCCTGTCCGCCATTTTCTCCAATCCAGGTACCTTGCTTAAGCTCAATTAGTAAGAAGAATCTGACCTTTCTTACAGTTCTTTTGTCATGTTAAGGTATACATCGATCTTCGTTTATGATACTGTAGTAGTTTTAGGGATTTACTAATATGTTGGCTTGACGAGCTCTCTCACTATAATTTCCGTGTATGAAAGATGTATAATCATGCTTTATGTATAATGGGTATGAAAGAAAATTCGAAATTTATCTTTTCTATGCCCCCAATTCGCCAAAATACTAGATTGGTGTTTTTTCTTTTAGCTATGCGGCACGGCCGGCGTTGGACCGACCAGAGATTTAATGTTAAAAGAAAGGGGGCAAACATTCTGATGTCTGTTTTCTCTCTCTTTTTTTCTTTTTTTCCTTGTGGTTTATTTGCCATAGGAACTACTGCTGATAGAGCGTTATTGCAATAGCTTGGCTTTGAAGCGCAAGTGAAGTACTTACCGTGTTGCCGAAATGAGCTTAGTCTTAAGACTAAGGAACTGTTTATCCAATGGGTATGTGCGGAAGAATTCCCCTTTCCTCCTCCCTTGTGTATCAGACAAATTAAGCTCGAATGGGATGTGTCGGTGGTTTTCCCAACCGGCAAGTAAGGAGATGGATGAGGAGTCAGAGGAGGAAGTTGAGATTGATCAAAGGAGGCTTCCTGCTGACTATGATCCAGCAACATTTGATCCTACAGAGCATCGTAGTCCTCCTACTGAGAGAGTCTTTAGGCTTGTCGACGAAGTGTCGTCATTGACATTGGTTGAAGTTGCAGAGCTTTCATCCATCATGATGAAAAAGTTGGGCATGAAGGAGCCGCCAACTGTTGGAGTCATGAAAGCGGGTGAAGCTGCTGGTTTGGGCAACGTTGCTGCAAAGGCATCTGCTGCTGCTAAGGAGGAGAAGAAACCCGAGAAGACGGTTTTTGAATTGAAGTTGGAGTCCTATGAAGCATCTGCAAAGATCAAAATTATCAAAGAAGTTAGGAGCTTTACAGATTTGGGTCTCAAGGAAGCCAAGGACTTGGTCGAAAAGACTCCCTCGATTTTGAAAAAAGGGGTATCCAAAGAAGATGGTGAGCAGATAATCGAGAAGATGAAAGCATTAGGGGCTAAAGTCGTAATGGAATGAAACAACATGCAGCAGACTATTCATTAGGAGTGGTAAGCCGAGGATTTTGTTTGATAAGACTCCCTCAATTTTGAAAAAGGGAGTCTTGGGAGAAGTTGAGCGGAAAATCGAGAGGATAAAAAGCATTGGAGGGTGAAGTCAATACGGAATGATACCAAGGATGTGGCAGATTTTTCAATAAGTGAATTGGCTGTGCCTGTGATTCTTGTAATCTGATGAGAGTCTCGGTTATCTTACTGGATTATTTGCAGATTTTGGAACAGTTTCATTTTTTATTAGTATAATCTCTGATGAAAAAGCTGGAATAATATGTCCAAATTATGGGTCTTCCCCCATTGACAGGAGAAAAAGGTTATCAAACAAAATGCGAGATTCTGATTAGAAGTTTTGTTAGGTGATGGTCTTATTTACTTGAGCATTTGGATCTTGATTTATGCTTCTTGTCTGTATTTGTTTCGTAACAAGTGTAAATAGGATTATTGTCTCCTTCATCGTTTTGTCATCAAATATTAGCATCCGAGGGAACAATAATAAATGGATACACCAGATATCCAAGTCTTTATGGAACATGGTGGTACGGATATGGGTCCAGCTAAAATTCCTCAACAAAGATAGCTTTCCTATTCTCATATCGGCAGGATTATAGGGTATACCAGTTAACGACCACAGATAAAAGACTACTCTGGAGAAACACCTGACTAGCTCCTTGTATATGTCTATTATCATATATATATTCTTATTATTAGTTCATTTTAAATTCTCGATAAAGTTTTTCACTATTTATCATTACGCAATCCGAAACCTGTCTCCTGTCTTCACCTATTTTATATAATAAACAATCATCTTGTTAACATTATTGATCTTTACCATTTTTGGCGGAACAATCAAATTAATCTTGAATTTGTTGTTAAATGAAGTTGATTGTAGAGGTTCTCGTGACGTATTTCCTTGTATTATTTGCCGGTCGTGGGGCAATGGTGATCAACCTGAGATGTGCACTCTAATCCTTGCTTTTGCTACTTTGCAAAGAGATATTCCGTGGAAGCAGGTAAATTGGTACAAATAGGGAAAACAAACTGCGAGAACCCGGCTTCCAGACAATATTTGTTTACATAAAATTGCTATGTTAATGTTATAGATGATTTGTAGTTAGGTTTTTATAGACACGATCCACGGTAAAACCTTTCGACAAAAGGACATATGGTGCTATATCATTTTTTTTTTAACTGAAAGTTTGATTGCTCAGGGAAGTTTATAGCTATTTCCCATTTCCTTCTATGGCTTTAGGTCATAGAAAGAAAAAGAATACTAGGAAGAACATTCCATATTAGATGCCTCGCCTGTGAGCTGCATGCACGATTCCCCTTTAAGCACAGGAATTATCTGAAGGCTACTCACTCGAACTGTTACAAATAAGTTGTCAATATTTTGGAAGTTGCCCAGTTAAGACCCTTTGCTTGGAATGGCGTTTATTATATGATTTATTTGATTCAGTAGAAGCATATGGGACCTAAAATATAGGAAGCTCTCACTGTATTCTCCACCCCCCCCCCCCCAATAAATAAAAGGAAAAGTGCAACAAACTGTCGTACAAAATTCCATGCATTTGTTCTACTTATTCTTTGGCACAAAAGATATGGACACAACCCATTAACAAATCTAGTATTACGGTCCAAGAATTTGAGAGCGAGTAGGAATGTTCAACTTAAGCATATTGTATAGCAAATGATGTTAATGAATAATTTATTTGTAAAATAAAGTATTCTTTAAAAGTAGGTTTGATCTCCCATAACTAAACTGATCAAGAGCTAATATCGCTCTTTTAATAATAACCATTACAAGTCGAATCTAGTTATAATGTTGAGTCTCCTAAAATATACAAGGTCTGTGACAAAGTTGCAAGACACTCATTGAGAGGGATGAATTTGTAACAGTCTTAGGGTAGACAGAACAAGAAGGTTAGGTAGCCATCCAAAATACAAGTAAATATATGAAAGAATAGATGGTCGATCGTCTAATCAGCACTTTGTGGGAATTGAACCTCCTGTCCCATAACAAGTAGCACCCCTAGTGTCATCTGGAATTTCTCGGAGCGGAGGTTTGGTTAATGAAAGAGGAAACAGAGGTATTTACAGCACAAGGGACAGTAAGCTGAGGTTCGGTCAAAGACACTGGTGTTGCATTCTATAATAGCACGTTTGGTAATTGGAAAACCAAAACTAACTAAATGAGGGAAAAACTGAAACTAATTTAAGAGTTAAAAGAAGAATAAACACAAAACCCTTTGCAAAGGCGTAGTCTTAACCATAAGTAAATGCAGCAGAGAAGGCTGAACACAGCGTAAGACACACGAACATTATAGGAAAAACAACTGCGACTCAAACATTAATGGAAATAGACGGACACTTACTAACAAAGGACACACGAGGCACAATATTTTCCGACCCAAAGGCAAGGCAACACCATATTCTTATCAAACAGACGATTTGCAGGCATCCAACTGTCTCGGAAGGCAAGAATTTATGAAGAACCAATGTCAAAGGCCTCAGCTCGTGAATTCTACCTGCTAGGAAAGCAAAGTGAGTCGGAAGAGAGTGGTAACGACTAACGTGCTGCAAAGGAAAGACAATGTAAGGAGAAAGAAAGCCAATAAGTCAGAAAGGAAAGAGAGGGGTAGCAAAAGAAAATCAAAACTCCTCTCATGGAGTGAAATTCCCTACTACAGAGAGAGGGCTCTTGGCTCAAAAGGAGAGAATCCATGAAGGACCGAATTGGCTGCAGTGAAAAGAATAAACTGAATAGTAGTTTTATGAGCTCATCTTCTCAATCATCTATTTATAACCTTTATCACGTACAAGCAGCATAAGCTACTGATAATGCTACCGTTTCTCCACAAGACAATAAATCACAATTTTAGACCATAAAAGGTTATATATAACAAATGAGTTACAGTTAACAGTTACATATATATATATACATACATACATATATATATATATATCAGTAAGTCATAAAGGTCTTTCTCTTGTACTTCTGTTACAGAAAGCAACATCGGAGAATTACAAAGGCAAAAATTTCAGTACAACAAGAACTTGGTTGAGGAGGGAAAAGAAACTAGAGTAAGTTATGTATCTTAAATTTAAACCAGATTACTAAACATGTGTATTCTTAGCTTATATGATTCAGAGGGCTGTTTTGAGACGCATTGCCACTAGCAGAATTATCCCTCCACTTAATCCTTGGAATGATAATTGACCTGCAACAAACAAGGATAAACAGCATTTCCATCGTGAAAAGGAGCATGCTGATCCAAATATATACTGTTTTCTTCCAATACCAAATAACCCTTCTCAGGAATGAGAGTCCTGATTCAAGGACAAACGACGCATCATAGATTTCAGGGATACCGGCTCCAGGGTGATACTCTGCTCGTTGTTCGATGATCACCCTCACACAGGCAGTCGGTACATCACCTTCAGTAAACCCTCGAAACTTCACATTGATTGTTTGTGATTCTGAGCTGTAACCAGCAACTAGAGGGGCTATCTTAAGGGCAGTCAATAAGAGCCGGATGGGCTCACTCTTGAACCGCAGCATGCATGGATGGCTTGTACTTGATAGCACTTCACCAGTAATAGAGAGGAATTCTAACCTGACCTTCAAAAGATTGAAGATGAAGACTTTGATTAGTTGCAATATCCAAGGAGAAGAGTAACCAGGATACAGCGAAGACAAAAATTTCGACTAATCCAATCCGTACAACCAAAAAAAATAAAAAGAAAGAAAGAAAAATGCATAAATCAGAAGCATAAGAAGTAATGAAGACAGAATAATCTATTGAAGTGTGTCTCGGCAGTTGGCACGGAAAAAATATAGGTAGGAATTGTCCGCATAAAAACATGTGTGCATATTTGACATACACAAAAACATGACCCACATGCAATCTTATTTTATTAGGAGCAGATTCTAAAATCCTGTTAATGAAAATGAAAGATGCACCTAAGAGTTGGTACAACCAGTCAGCACCTACCTTCATCTTCTTCGCCACACCAACACATTATTAGATGCCGAAAACATTACTTTGTGGAAAGGTTAGTCATTGCTTCAGTACATGGAACACCTAAAGCTCGCCAAAACAAATCCCAAAATCCAAACATCCTTGATGGACTTGTAAAGTAAATCACATCACATGATGTGACTCTCACTACATCACCAGTCATTCATTTAATAACAAGCCAACCATAAAAAAAACCAAAGAGCTGCTTGATGAAAATAAGGATAAAGAACCCAATAAAACCTTTGCATACAAAAATCAAGCAACCTATGACAAGTAAAATCTCCTCAGGATAATGCGAGGAAAAAAGCAAAAAAACTCAGAAAAGAACTATTAATCTTAGTCAGCAAAACCTGAAATGGAGCAGGGCAAGTCAATCCATGCAAATAGGATCAAGCAATTCATCGAATGCATAATAAAGTAACTCGAGAACATGAACCCATAGCCATTTAGCGAGAAGTGCACTATAAATAAATCTCTCTTGCACCAGAGATGTTCAGGAATGAAAGCACCCAATTTCAGGCTAATAATCCATTACAATGAGAAGTCAATATACAGGGGCCGCACTATCAAAACACACAAGCAACTCACTGCTAAATAGATACAAGATATACCTGAAACACACCAAGATTTCTGTTATACTGAGACTCAGGCAGCACCAACGACACGGCAGCTTCCAATTTATGCTTCTCCGGAATAACCCTTAAGTTCCCTTTGCTCCCTTCACCAACCATAACTTTACTCATCACCCCGCACTCAACACTTTCACAACAAAGCACTGGTACACAAGCAACGGGCCTTTGTTTCGTGTAATCAAAATTCAGTTTCTCCTCTATCTTTACAGGCTCCACGACTAAATACCTCATCACGACTGCACCCATTAAACTCGCAATCAAGAGCAATCCACACAATATGAACCCAACGTAAATGGCCCAAAACAATCCCCAACCGTATTTCAACACGATATTCCACAGAGACTTGTGTTCTTTCAACCGTCCGTAGAAGAAAGGGCTCACATTTTTGTATATTAGTTGCCGTATTGCATGTAATTTTCCCTTAAAATAATTCTTACTCCGTTTTATCACCGAAAACGGATCGAAAATAAAATTAATGCACATGTATGTAAACCAAACTGGCAGACCGATGAATGTAATTAATAAATTGAGTTGAAACCCTATGACCTTAATCACAAACTCCGCTAGAGTTAAGAGGAAACTTGACGAACTTGGTTCGCTGATTTCGTTCCCCGAGTTGGTGACTGAGTCCACTGAATCACCGATTCGGTCGTTATCCTCTGTCGTGATTGTAGAGTCGTCGGTCTTTGCAACTGAGTCTACCGAATCACTGGCGGAAACTTCCGGGCTCGGTCTCGTCAATTTCCCGGCAAGTCTAACAAATGAGCGACGCCGGTGATCAGACCGAGTCCCCACCGAGTTGGCCGAGTCGGTCGAGTCAGAGACTCGCCCATTCCCCACAGCAGAAACCTCATTCTTCCGCAGGGTCGCGAGGGAGCCATCGACTCGATGATCTTTCTCTTGAATTTTCTGATCAGTCGCAACTAATTCGGCCGAGTCACCCACTAGTCCTTTCTCATCGTGGAAAACCTCGCTTTTTCGATCACTCGTGGCTGAATCCTTCAACTCACCAACTCGTTCATCGCTCGCCACCGTCACCGTGGAATCCTCTCCCTCATCGGGACTTAAACGTTCCGCAACTCTGGCTGAGGACGAGCTCACAATTTTAGAAGCAGAATCACTGCCCCGGTCTCTTTCGCCGGAGACTCCTGCCTTAATCCGGCGGCGGAGACCTGAATGAAGCTCTGGCGAGGATTTGAGTTCGGATTCGTTGCAGTCGATACTATCGTGGAAATGGAAGTCATCGAGAGTATCGGCAAGGCGATTATCGTCCTGCTGTTCATCAACCTCATCGGGATTTGAAGTGTCCATTGAACTAAAATTGAATGGAATTGGGAATCCAATTTGATTTTTAGGGTTTGGTATTTACAATTTCGAGGGGGAAAGGGGGGAAAAATAATTATTTATTTATTTTGGCTGTGATTTTCTTATTGATTTAACGAGTAAATTATCAAAAGAGATGGATTTTATATTTTGTGTTTATTTTGGGTGTGGCTGTGGTTGTGTGACAAATAGATTTTATTTTTTTGCTAGAATTCTTTGTTGTATTGCGGATGGGAAAATTAAAAAGATATTACTGTTTTGGGAAAAGCATCTGAAAATATGCACCGAAAAAAAATTGACAATAGAGTTGCTGGGCCTTCACATGAAATTCGCAATTCTTTTTGGCGGATGGTCAGGAGTTTGAATTATCAACCCATATACAAATATCACAATCGGAGGTTTTGCTATAATTCTCTGGCAACTAACAAGGATTTACTCTACAGGAAAGTTATCCCAACTTCAATGTTTTATTTTTATGGATTTATCATTTATAAAATTAGTATGCTATTTATGACATCTTTGATTTATACTTTTTTAAACATAAACCATTAAGTAAATTATAAATTCAATTATTCAGATTTTAAAATATAAAAATTAGTGATAGAATAGAAAACATGACTAGACCTATTAAAATGATAGACTGGACCGTAAAATCTCCCTATTTTTACAACTCTAAAATCTCCTAAGCATATTTCTTTACAAAGTTTTTATAGCATTGTCTTTCATTTTAAAAGGATTGATAGAGCACTTCATCTTATTATTGGTTTATATCGATATATTATTAAAGTAGATAGAGGTTTAAGTAATCACCAAAATAAGATTGTAATTAATTTTTACTTATTCAACCTTTTGAATCCTTCAACATTCCTACTACCTCTATTCATCTCTCTCTGTACCAACATTCTTATTACCTTATTATATTCGATTGTATAATATAATTTTATTCATTTTATGTATACGCAAAGTGAGTGTATTTTCTACTAATATTTGTAAATTTAAACATTTAAATTCATAATTTATTTAATATTTTGAATTTAAAGAAATATAAATTAAAATTGAAATAAAATATGGGACCTATCTCCTGAAAAATAAAGACGGAAGCTTAGAAAAATCCTTCTTTACAATGTGACTAAGTTCGCACAGTTGTTTTGGAGTGCAACAAATCAAAGTGGAAGATCATAACTCTTCAACAATCCAAGCCTTGATGGAAGATGATGTTAGAAGACTTTCGAAGTCTCAAAAGGAGGAGTTCATATCCCTTGTTCTAGTAGTTTTATGGCATGTGTGGAAACATAATCTTACTTCAATGATGAGCACTTGTTGTTGCAAACAAATTTGTCATAGTGAACTAGTTTTATCCATAATATGGCGTCAAGTTCTAATAATGAGAACACAATGACTTCACCTTTGGTTGAATTTGATTGAGTATTACTTTAACGTGTTGATTCTCAACATCTGAATGAGGCTTATAAGGATGATTATAAGTGAAGACCCCCTTTTAGTAATACAATTAAAATAAATTTTGGTGCCTCTATCAATAAACATGTCAATAAGGGTAGACTATGTTTTATGTGTATGGATTTACGTGGAAATTTGCTACATGCTCAGGCTATGATTGTTACTTCAATAGTTGTGGAACTTAATGACACAATTGCAATTAGAGAACGATTGAGGCTTGCACTGGATAAAGGCTAAGATAATGTTCAAGTTGAAAGTGATTATCGACAAGTAGTTAAAGCTTGCAACTCTTCACATATTTCAACTTAGAATTCGATTAGTATCATATAAGACATTATACATTTAACTTCTATGCTTTCTAATTGTTCTACTGCATATATCGGTTATCAAGCAAATGTTTGTACACATGCACATTGAGTTGTTACCCAATTTGTACGTGGGGAGATGAGTTGTTGTAATTTGGTCAATCAGCCTCATCCAATTTAGCCTTGTTGTCGTTTGTGGACAGGGTTCTAAGCCTCCTAATTTGTAATTTATTCTTTGATAACTAATTTCTTTTGGCCCAAAAAAAAAATAAAAATTCTAAGCAATATCTATTAAAAATTATATATTTAATAAGAGCTGGAACATTTATTTTTATATTTTTTGAATGATAAAATTAAAAAAAATACCATTTTTTCATTATTCAAAAAAATTAAACTTGTTCCTTTAAAAAAGATCTTAATGTCATGTTAATTTACAAATAAAATAAGACTAAATAAAACTCTAATTCTTAAGAAATATAAATAGAGATATTAAATATTACTTTTTTATTGCACTTATAATAATATTAATAATTGATTAGGAATAGATTTAAAAATATCAACATACTATCACCTTAATTTACGGTTTGATTATTTGAACAAATATTCGATAATATTAATATACCACACATCCGAATTAATAATGTATAAATATCGATCATGCTATTTATAAATATCCATCCTCTCTCTCTAATAAAAGACATGCAGAAATAGATAAAAAATTTTCGTTTCATTTTGACACTATTCTTGATCTACTACTCAATCTTGTAGAACTTATTGTCATTTTTTGTTGTCCATTTTATAATGGTTGAAAACTTTTTTGTTCTTGAAGTGAGTTTTAGATATTTTATTAGGTTTTGTTATTGTAGGTAGAACTTAAAATGTCTTAGTAAATAGCATAGATGAAGATAATGGGAAATGTTATGGCAAGGACGACCCGACCCAAAAACAAATGTAAATGATTATGTAGATGCCATTCACATTTCCAAATATATGCCCTTTTTCTTAGCCAATGCTGGTAATGAATATATATTTCAAAAAATAAACGATTGTAGATTAAAGATGACTAACTCCCAAAGGTCACCAATCATCACTACCACTTCTTTCTCCACCATCAAATGAGAGTTTGAATGTGCTAAGTTCAATTACACGATTAATATGACCATGTTAGATGCAATTATCTAAGAATTTTAATGTATCTATTGGGACTCTTCAGGCTTTAAAAAAAGGAAAATATTATTTGATTTATTTTAATTGTTTGACATTTTTCATGTAAATTGTACATAAATTATATTAGGATTGATTTAATGAGTAACAAAATGAAGTTTCTTGAATTGTTGTTAGATATATATATATATATATATGTTTATTATTTAATGTATGTTATTCAATTAATGAAGTTTGGATGAATTATGGATTGTGGATGTTATACATATAGAGATGAATAGATGGTGGAAAGGAGATATATATATATATATATTATGAAATTTTATTTTGATTTGTAAATCGTTTAGATTAGGTGATACAAATTTTTTAGCTAAAGAGTGAAAAGCTGCTTTAGGAAAATATATACATATATATATATATATTATCGTAGGTCAAAGTCCTGAGGAACTATTAAAAATTACGAAGTGATGTCTAATTTAGAGAACAACGTACTTACACCTCATAAAAATTAAAAATCATTAGTCTTTTTTATTTTCTCACCCATTACACTATATCAAGCCAACTTTTTTATTTTTGTTTTAAAATAATTACAAGGTGTTATTTTAAAAAAAAAGAAAAAGTTGACGTAATGTTTTATTAGCTAGGAACTTTAATATTGTCAGCATTTTTCAATGCAAGTAAGGATGATATTATTGAAATTTAAAATGTTTTTAATAAAAGTTGTTTTCTATTCATACTTATTTATTCACTGGTATGTTAGTATTTAAAACCTTTTCCAAGTAATTGCCTAACACTCTCTCTCCTATTGATTAATTAGTTGGCTTTTTAGATTTTACAGAAAAAAAAAAAAAAAAAGAAGGCATACATTAACACAAGATTTAGCAGATTTAACCCCTCACGTATCAATTATGGCAATGTTATTTTGCAATATTTAGAGGTTGATAAAATAGCCAAGTATGATTCCAAGATGATGGATCTTAGAATTTTAAGTTCTAGTACAACTTTAAATTGCACTCAAAGAGTTTGAACTCGACGTTATTAGGTTCCTCTAAACTTGATTTATTAAAAATATATATTTTTCTTCAAATAAAACGATATTGCTATCCAAAATCAACTTAAAGTCAAACTATTATTTAAGCACGAATAGTTCACACATAGATTTGACTTGATTACGTCTCTATATTCAAAAAATCATACCATATCAAAATAACCAATTCCAAAATTATAATTGAGGTATATATGTAATATGTGGTAAAAACCTTGCATAAGTAAGAGATTACCTTTTTTCATAGTACTTCAAGATGGAATTATAGGAAATGGTTTATGCTGAATTAAGAAAAGGAGTATAAATGAATTAACTCGACTTGCAAACTACTTGAATTTTTGTTTAATATTTGTTCAAGTTCGATTTCATTATAGTCGAGCTTAGTGTGAACTTAAATTAAACCTATTAAATATAATGAGCTTGCAAGTTTTGTCAAACCAAGATTAAGTTTTAAGTTTTAAGTCAAATTTAAGTGGAATTTGAGTTTTAATATAAATATAATAACAGGGAATATATAATTCTCTAAATAATCGAACTTCAACATGCTTTGTCAAGCTGAGCTTAAGCTTAGACATTTTAGGTCGATCATGCTTAAACTCGAATTCAATATTATTTGATTCGGTTCGACTTTTTTTTATATATTTAAATAAAAACTTCAAAAAAAAAAAGTGAATGCATAAAAAGGCAAATGATATTTTTATTTAACATCTTAACAAGTATATTGGAAATATTGTTGATAATTTCCTTCAAATTATATGTTGAACCATCATAAAGCTTGTAACTTGTTAGGTTTTTAATTAAAAAAAAAAAAAAACAAAGTAAAGGAAATTTGAAACCTAATAAAAGTATACTTAACGGGCTAATGGTCCAATAATAAAATTGTATCGACACTTTGAAATGGGCCTAGAAATGGCGTATCTTTTTTGTGTCCTCTATTGTAGTGGCCCAGTGGAAATGAGGCTCCCACTGATACTAATAGAAAGTTTTCAGAAGAGTTACTAGATGTCTTTAAAATTTATCTATATGCCTCTCATATAGTTTTAAAGATTTTTAATAAATTTCAATTTTTTCATTTTGAGTACGATTATATACGAGACTTTTCTCCATTAAATGAGGTGCTTCCAACCATGGCTCACCATTTCTACTATCTTATAATAATAGTCATGCTTAAATCTTTTGATGATTTGTAAAGAAGTCGAGTTGAGATTGAAAAGTTAGACTCGACTCATTAAAAAATTTATTGAGTTTGAGATAAATTAAGATGTTATTTAACTTGAAAATTACAGAGTTAAGATTAAAATATTTGGATAAACAAACTTTATTTTAATTTTAATGAACTCAAATGATTCAAAAGCAGCTCAACTTATTATCGTGTTATTTATATCTAGAACTAACAAGATTTCAAGCACAATCTTCTAATCATGGCAACCTGTAATATATATGGAATGTGTGTCTTTGGTTTTTTAGTAATATCGAAATTAACAATAAAATGATATAAATGATTATCGACAATAAATTCAACAATCGAACTAGGGGTTTTGATATTCCGCAATTGATATGAGTCACGATCTTTGGAAATCAAAGGGTTTTAATTAGAGAAACTAAATAATACTCACTAGTAAGTCTAATTAAATAAATCACCAAATTTTGTTTATTAATTAATAAGATTAGAAGAAAAGCTTGCAATAAAGCTAAGGTTTTGTTCTTAAAAGAGAGTATAATGATAAATTATTTCGTAACCCATTATACCAATCTCTCAATAATAAGAAAGATGTAATAGTTTTCCACTTTTTTTTTTCTCCAAATAAAAACTTATCTAGGCAAAATGAAATATTAGTCAATAATTCTTATTTTTCATTTTCAATAGGCACTTGTAATTTTTTCATTTTTTTTTTACTTTTTTCACCTTTTCTCATTTTTTTGAATGTTTACTCGTTTCTTACTTTCCTTATAAAGATTTTATCATGTTTTTTCCAATATTGATTACATGTTTTAAAGGGAAAAAAAAGTATTGCAAAATGTTCCTTTATTATTGATTGTTAGATTTGGGCAAGAAGTTTGAGTTTGAAAAATAGTTTGTATATGTAACAAATGTAAGCTAAGGATGAGTATTGAAGTTTAATACGATTCTTAAATCGATAAGGGTGCTTAGAGAGAGAGAATGCATAGAAAAGTTGAGAGTATGGGTTTTAAGATGCTAAATTTGTAGCCTATTGGCATGTGGAAGTATGCTACTTAAGAAAGGTGAATCGCGATTTAAGATACATTTTAAATTTGTTGGATGATTTGTTCACAAGAAAATCTCAATAACGTTCCTTTATTACTTAAGAGCTCATAAGAGCTTTTTCATAAGTTATACTAGGATTGGCAATTTAGAGCCCATCCTACAAGACTTGAACGTAACACTATACAAATTAAATGGATTTGTATACGAAAAATATTGACACAAGATACTACGAGTCAAACTTCTCTAAATATGTTTAAATTCGCGTTCAAGTTTAGGTTAAGCTTCCATATTTACATTTTCTTATATAAATCGTTTCTTCTTAAGTTATAAAGATCTCAATTAAAAGTATAAGATTTATTGCTTTTAATTATGTATTATTTGTACCGTATCGTAATTTAAATAGGTAAAAAGTTATGAACTCATATGCAGATTATTCAACTATTTCCATTGAAAAACTAAGAGATAACATGACAAATTTAGAAATTAATACTAATAATAATACTAATATCCATTTAAGCTATGAGTTAAACTTAATTTAGTGATGTGATATAATTTAAATTTAGTTATATTATATATTTTTCTCATTGCATTGTAGTTTGAATAGATAAAAATGTTATGTGTAAATTCTTTAATCATCTTCCTAACAAATCCGATATATAATGTGATAAATTTAAAGTTTAATAGCAATAGTAATACTAATTTCATTTGATCATGGTTTCACTTAATTTAGTAATATTATGTTATATTTGGTAAGACTTTTATAATTTTATATAAAGGATTTTCTATTAGGTTTTGGTCTTTTTTGAGCTTTTCGAAATTACCCTTACTTAATAACCAGATTATTTTTACACCCCTTACTCAAAGTATCATTTTCTTTTAATGATTTTTCAAGGTTTTACGAATACTATATCATCAGATCAATTAATATCAACTTTTTTATAATTATCTCAATAATTATATCATAGTCTTTACAGTGTTATCGTGAAACTGTAGAAATCTCCTTTCATGAGATTTCAGATCTGATAATTATTCAGCTGTCAACAGTTTTGAGGTAGATCCATCGTAGACGACAAGAAAACATCTCTTCATTTTCTTCCTTCCGCCATCAAAACGAGTAAGTTATCTTAAATAGATGGAGAAAAGGACGAAAATCTTGAAAGGCTGTCAATCGTTCTCCTCCACGACCATAACTTTGCATCTGAACACACATTTGTCGACATTTATATGTATTAGTCTTTCTTAAGATAAAGACGATTTTCTTGCTGGGAGAAAATTAAATGCATTAGCAAATGTTTAGATTTTTGTTTTCCAGTGAATTATTTTTAATGTACTTTAACGTATATACATATATATATATATATATATTTTTCTTTTATTTAAAAAAAATTATAGTGTATTATTAATTTACTATAACAACACTTTTCTTCTCTTTCTTTGTACATTTTTCAATTGTTTATATGCTATATTTTCAATTTTCTTATACCTTTATATTTGATTTTTATATATGTATTATGGTTGTAAATCTACTAATTTTACAAGTAAAATAAAAATAAAAATAAAAATAAATCATGGACAACTCACTTTTTGAGTTGCTGAGATGCTTCGTAAAGCAACACACAAAAGTTAAATAACTCAAATTGCCTACACTTTTTCTTTATCAAGGGAAGGATGAAAATGTGTACGAAGCAACCTTAATAAAGATGTTCCAAGTAGTGGGCTCCCATACAGGATGTAGAGAGAGAGAGATGGGGGAAAAGACAGGAATATTGGAGTTACTTTAGCATACGTTTTCACACGGCAAAAGAAAGAATGGAAATTTTAGGTTCGAGTTTATCGTTTAGATAAGATTGATCTTGTTATTTATTTTATTATTTATTTAAATATTTTAAATTTTAAAAAGTGTAAATTAAAGGTAAAATAAATAGCGACATCGATTTCTTAGAAAATAAAGATAGAATTATAGAAAAATTTAAAAAAGAAACATAAAATGACTACATTGTAAAATTATAAATAATACAATTGAAAAAATTCCTAAAGGCACTAATAGAAACTTTTCGATGCATATATTTGATTATCTTTCTTTCATTGCTTTGTTTCAAAAGAAAATAGTGGAAAAAAATTAGTTTTGACTTTGATTATCCCTCTTTCTTACATATTTAATTATATATTATTAAAATTTTTTATAAAAAGAAAAAAAAAACTTAATCCCATTATTTTTATATTTTGATCATATATTTCGAATTTTGAATAATAAAATAGAGTATGAAAATAAATACGACCTCATATTTTATCCACTTTATATCCGCTCACTTTAGTCACCACTAAAATTAAAAAGATAAAATTTCAGCCAATAAGGACGTGCATAGAAGCTGATATTATAAAATATAAAAGTTAATTAGCTGATTCCTAGTAGGAGTTTGAGCCAGGTGAAAGGGAATAAGTTTCATAATCCTTTGACCATCGGTAAAATATCCCAGCTTTATTTTAAGGTTGGTTGGTCTCTTTTGCTAAATTTGATGAGATGATCTGCTGCTATTATTCCTTTGACTTTATATTGAAAATTAAAATTGTACAACTGTCCTATATAAGAGTCATAGTTATAAATATGTTATTGTAAAGTATGTAAATATATATGTGATCTCGACACAATGCATGCATTCTATATTTGTTCTCTTATATTTGTTAGGTCGACAAACATCATAGTTGACGTATAAAATGTGGACTCATAGCTGGGTGCATATGTATGTTAATCTATATGTGAAGTGAATGTATATCCATTACTGCCTAAAAACATGTATTTAGTTTTATCGTATGGTCACGTTAGTATGATGATTATATTTATATATACATATATATATTACTATTTGTAGATTACAAAAATTATATCTTAAGTTATTTTAATTTATTTTATTGTTTTCTTTTATGAATTTCATCAGTTACTATGGCTCTTATTATTATTATTACTATTATTATTATTATTATTATTATTTCTCTCCTATTTTTTAAGGAAATAGAGAGAGGCTTTCCCTATTTGTCTTGTATAGTTGCCCACTCTAGCCTCGATGAAAATTAATACTTCTCATAAGCTAGTGTAGTTCGATGGTAAAATAATAGGATAATGGCTTACGTATCCTACCCCAATTCTTTATGGTCTATTAGCAAAATTATGTGTCTTCTTGCCAAATTATTAAATACTCGACCTAAGTTTGTGATCCAAGCCTCATAATATGAACTTACATTAATATGAGTTGATTTCTCACATGACGTCGGATCTAGGAAGTGGAATTTTAATTAATTTTTTTTCTGAATTATAGTATTATATAGTAGAATTCACCTGTATTTGATGATTAGTGATAATTTATGGGTGTAAACATGTATTCATAATCACGTGTTCTTATTGTTTTTTTTTTTTTTATTTAAACATGAGAAAGAGTTTATCTCTAATATTACTAACAGCTACAAGTTATCCCAACCTTGCCGTCATCTTTATTATTATGATTATTATTATTATCAAACATCATGCCATTAGACGATAAGTAAAATAAAATATATGTTCTAAGTTCAATGTCAGCAACTAAAATAATATTATATAAAATATATATCTTTCCTACTTCTATTATAGGCTATATCGAAGAAAACAATGAGAATTTAGGAAGTACAGAATTATCTAAGATTATGGGAAAAGGTAAAATACATATAAGATATTTGATATTGCACGCATTTTTATTAGCATTTTAATTCTTAAACTTTTCGCAGGATAGACACTATTGAGAACCCATTGATATAAGTTCCTATCCATTAGAGATGTGCAAATAAATTAAACGAATCAACTCAATTCGATCCATAGATTAAACGAGCCGAGCTCATTTGGTCTGTTAAAAAAATAGACCAAAAAATCTTAATCATAACCTATTTAAAAAGTAAGTTAAACGAGTCGACCCAAATTAATTTACAGGTTAAACAGATTAGTTTTTTTTAGCTCACTTATAAATAAGCTAAAAAAACTTTGATCCAAATCCATTTTAAAAACAAATTAAACGGGTCGACCGATGAGTCAAAGTATATTTATACGCTTTTATTATGTATACCTATATTGTCAGAAATATATATTAGGTTTGAGTGTATCTAATTTTAGAAACACCTTTAATTGAATTTATGATACATAATTTTTCTTTTTAAATTGCACCAGATTTTCTAATGTTATATTTGCCACGGACATTGAAATTACTGCAATTTAAAATAAATCTGATGTCTTATAAACTGAAATATAATTCTACAAATAAGTGCATTAAGGACCCACCAAACTTCTTTTTCATTGAGCGACTATTATTCTTCTATTATTATTTCTCAGCAGCCAGACGAGACAGACCTTATCCTGATCTAAATGCTTTGAGTAAGCTTCTAGTAGGATTAGGAGTACACTAATTAATGTGGTCTACGCCATTTTTGTTGAATTGGATTCAAAAACCAGCTAAGACCAGCATTGTCAGTTGTCACATCTTTATTTATTTATTTATTTATAATACCGCAGATGCTTGGCTTTAAATTCTACGATTGGGGCTGTTGACTCCAGCAGCTAGCCGTTAGAATAGGTGGAGGAGATACGTAGTTTCATTACTATCCACTAATGTTCCCAGACAAAATGCATTATTTATGTTGTGGGACATTTGTGAAAACAAGATTTTAGATTTTATACGTGAAAAGGTGAAATTAAAATTCTATTCTGTCATCATTACATATCATTAATTATATCACTTATTTAACTTGAAAATTAATTATGATATATAATAATTAATTTTTTTAAAAAAATATTATTATACGATATTTTTTATCGTATTATTAAATCTTCAATTTATTATATTATATTATATTCCTTTCTAATTTGAACTATCTTAACATATCAAATGTGGCATTATTATTTTCCTCTTTCTTATAGAAAATAAATAAAATTTTTAAGCATTTGGAAATATTGATGACTTGCATGACGATTAATTCAGTATTACAAAAAAAATTATATGTTATATGTTGGATCCAAATCCTCAAACATTGCTTTTTTGATTTTTTCTAAAACTATTCTTTAATATATATTCACGTGTAATCAATAATTTAAATTACATAATAAAAGATAACATCATAATAATATTACAAAAATTTTACAAAATTTGAATAATTTCAATCCTTTATTTATAACTTTATTTAAAATATCTGA
Source organism: Lumnitzera racemosa (assembly GCA_024138005.1). Taxonomy (NCBI): domain Eukaryota; kingdom Viridiplantae; phylum Streptophyta; class Magnoliopsida; order Myrtales; family Combretaceae; genus Lumnitzera; species Lumnitzera racemosa. The sequence goes on from JAMXBC010000011.1 coordinate 87,715,103, forward strand.
GAGAGATATATGTCCTTACATCTTTATTGGATTTTATCGCATTCCATGTCCATTTCAATTCTCGTGGATTATTGTTATTATTATTTTCCCCAAAAGGATGTCATGAATTTGAATGACTATAATGTCATTCAACTGATTCGAGGTGTGGTGTGAAGCAGAAAATTTCTCCATAACGCGGAAATCCGAAGAAAATGACGTCTTTCTTCACTGTATTTGAGTTGATTAGATCAAATATATCACCCATAAAATAATTAATTAATATATAAAAAAGTTAAAAATATCTGAAAAAGCCGACTTTGACGCGCGACAACGAAATTTCCTATCCCTTTGCATATGCGTAATTATTTTAATAGTTAGTTTTTTAACTATAAGAATTTGAGATAATTGAATCTTAACCTACCTTAACAAAAGATTAATAATAATATTATTAAATTATAATAAATTAGACTATTCTAATCTAATTTATATGTCCATTTATGGATGGAAAATATCCCAAGCCCCGATCACTACTCTACGCTCTACCAACTTCTAAAATTTCAATGCTAACGAATTAAACAATTCTTATGCATATTTAATCTTACGATAATGTAAATTTAACACGAATAAAATATAGAATACTTTGTTGCTGTTAATTGTGGATCTCGTAAAAGTGGTGTTAAATTCCCAGGAGGTAAAAATGATCTTTAGAGGATGATGGAGTTGGTTTCCACATAACTACTCCAATAATTCAGCCAAAAACTGTAAAAAAAAAAAAAAAAAAAAGAAAGTACAAAGTGTGACATGTAAAGGTTTTCGAGTCGAGAAAATTACTTTTTTACAATTAAAATTTTAAAAAATTACAAGAATATAAATTATACAAAAATAATTAATAATTACCAATCTTATATTACATATTAAAGATACGATATAAAAAATTATATATTTTTTGTATCTTAAATATACGATATTAATACAATAGTATTAATGTCTCATCTTGAAAAAACGACGTACGGATATAGTATGATATAACTTGTCACGTATTTCATTGTTAATAAATGAAGACCAAAGCTATATCATCGTATTATTTATATTTTATAACTTTTGTAGTGATAAAACTAATACTATATCACATTTGTGAAATATGATAATTTTATTATACTAACGTCGTACTTTTAAAATACGATATAATATTGATATAATTTTAGTATTATTGCATTTTATAAATAGGAGACATTTATAAATATTTATGTCCGTTTCTTACATACAATATAGCATTAATATTTACGTAATTTTTTTAATACATTTCATATTTATACAAATTTTTTTTAAATATTAATAAACAAATGTTTCATCCTTTCCTATCCTTTACCAAGACGTTTTATTTTTCTGTAAAAAGTTGGCTAAGTTATTCTAGAAAGGTAATATAGGTAAGTTGGGGATTCTGCCAGAGATTTTGACAAAATCGACTGAACTTTAGCGAGCGCAGTCTGGATTCTAACGATGTTGGTCTAGTTTTAAGGGCTCAAACCCCGCTTTGAAGAGATTGATCTGAACTTAGAAAGACTTAAATTCAAAATAGCTTATAAACCGTTACCAATTTAGATAAAAAAAAATCATTTTTCTACATGTGATTTAGACATGGACGTCAATTATATAATCAAGAGAGATGGTAGTTCTTCCAAGTGTATTAATGTTATTATTTCTTTTTTATAATTTAAAATTTTAATGAATTTCAAAATTAAGCGTGGAATAAATATTTAATATCAAAGGAGATAATATCACAATTAATGAGCCCAAATCATTCTCCGCAAGCCGCACACCAAAAAAAAAAAATAAATAAATAAATAATAATAAAAGAAAAAAATTTTCTTACAAATATAATTCTCTAGTCACTGCCGCTCTTGAAATGTTTTGTAAATACAAAGAATGTTTTCTTAAACACTCTGTTGAAAAGGTTCTTTTATAAGTTTATAATTCAGTTGATGATTCTTTCATTTATTTTTTTTCCTTTTTTTTTTCTGGGCCGAGGAATAATTTGCATTTTATGACTTTTTTTTCCTTACCTTTTGCATTTCCAATAATGTAAATATTAAAAACAAGCATAAAGTATCTTGTAAATATATAAGAGGTTTCTTATAATAATACTTTTCAAAATAATCTTTGTGTCTGCGATAACTATTTACCTATATATTTTCGTGAGGAATTTAATAGGTTTTTTTCATACTATTACATATCTTAGTTTGTATAAATGAGAAGTAAAATCACTCATCTGACTATTGACCTCCACTACCGGGGTTTGCATTAAGGGGGGAAAAAATTTATTAAAAGTTAAATATAATGTGTATTTAATGGTGAACAAGGTTCATAAAACTTGGTAATTCATTGATCATAGTAAAATAATTATGACCATAGTTATAGATACTGTTTTTTTTTTTTTTTAAATACAAACAACTTTAAGGAAATTCGAGTTTATTTTATCACAAGATAAATGTTTATACTATATTACCATAAATACTCTCTTGTCCAAAAAGTGAATTGGCATGTTTAGTATCTATTATATTAAAAAAAAAAGTTTTTCAGTTAATTATTTATGCCTAATAATTTGATATAATATGATTTTAATAATTAAATATATTCACACACAATGGTTATAAATAAAATACATCTCATAAAATTCTTAACAACTCCGTCTAACTATATATTTACTATTTTCTATTACACATACTTCTATGATTGTTATTATTTTATTTATCTATTAATTTAATTATTCAATATTACCATTATTATTTTTCTATTTTTGGCACAAGCAATGTGAGTATATTTTTAAAAAATTTATACGAATTTTTCTTTCTAACTGTATTACAATTTTAAAAAAATAATATAATCTGATCTAATAAAAAATCGATATACATAATATTAAATTATAAAAAATTTAATAAATTTATACAGATTTATTAGTCCAAAGATCCATATCCATCGCTACTGGCACCCTGCCTTCAATTTATTGCGCTCACGGCAATGGAAATCTTTTGTTTTTCCCCTTTTTTTGTCGTCAACTTCACATTCAGACAACCCGCGCAGAACTGACCTGTATTATGGCACCGTTTGTCATGTCAGCTCTGGCCTTGTTTTTCTACATGCACAACTTTCATTTTGCTCTCATCGAGCTAGCTTTCATTTCGTTGGATGAGTAGGAGACCGAAGACGATGATGAACAGTTATAATTACAGTTACAGTTACAGTTACTGCCTCGTGTTGTTGGTTACTGCAGTGTGCTGGTTAAGTTTTGTAGGATACACCCAATCAAAGCTTCCTCAAGATGAAGGTGACGAATTGCTTTAGTTTACGTCTTTTTTTCTTTTTTTTTTTTCAAATTTCCTGAAAAAAAATGAAAATATGAATTTGTATGGACTGAATAATTATTGAGAACCACTCTTTTTCACATCAATGCTTGTTTGATAATATATGGCTTCCAGTCGATGCTCTCCAACAAATTGTTAGTAAACTGGGTTCCAAGTATTGGGAATTCGACGGCGATACTTGCAAAATTCTAAAAGTTGGTTTAACAGCAGAGCAACCAGCGGATGCTGAAAGTTCTGTAGACTGTTCGTGCGATTTCCAGAATGATACCTTCTGCCATGTCGTAAGGATGTATAGATTTCCTCATCTAACTTCTGAAAGATTGTTAAATATGCATCTGTAACCGTCATATTTGTAGTTCCATCATGTTGAAAGAAAGGACTACATCGGTTACGTCAGTTAAATAGTGTCAGTTACATATTTTCTTGTGTACGTATTTGAGAAATGTAGTATGTTTTCTTGAATCAAAGCTCACATGCCTCTTTGAATATCATGTAGAGCGCTTAAGAAATACAATCTTACTGGAGTTCTTCCCCCTGAACTAGCGAAGCTTCCTTATCTTCATGAGATGTAAGAGCAGTTTCATCTAAGAGCACAATTTCGATTTTTTATATTATTTTTTTTTTCCATTATATATGTGTGTGTGTATATATATATGTGACATGGTGCCAATGCTCACTTGCAAGTCAATTTGGAATGGACCAAGGGGCTATTTCATTGCATCTTATGGTGTTAAATGGTTTTTTCTTTTGGGTGCAGTGATTTGTCTTACAACTACCTTAATGGCACGATACCTGAAGAATGGGCATCAATGCAGTTGACTTCCATGTCCGATTCTTAAAACGATCTGCTTTTGTTCTTCCATTTGATGATTCTTGCTCTAAGTTCACTTTGATTTGCCATTCAGAAGCTTAATCGTAAATCGCTTATCCGGGGAAATTCCAAATTATCTGGGAAATATCACCTCACTTACGTATATGTAAGTTTATTCTGTCAAATCTCTTCATGCTTATACTGCATTCACATGTTGTGTGGACAGATTTAAATACTTGCATCGATTTCAATAAAAGAATCCGTTCCTCGTGTTTTCTCCTCTTCATTAAAACCGATTTTCTTCTGGGCGTCAAGCTAAAAGTAATTTCTTCGTACTCTCTCTCTCTGGAACTCTAGATGCCTCGAAGCCAATCAATTTTCGGGAGCCATTCCTTCTGAGCTAGGAAATTTGATCAACTTGCAAACTCTGTAAGAGGCTCAATAGCATCGATTTCGAATCCATATATTCAGCTCAACATATTTATTCGGACAAGTTTCTTATTGACATTGTGATTTCAGGATGCTTTCCTCGAACAGGTTGACTCAATACTTGCCTGCTTCATTTGCTAAGCTTGCGAATCTGACCGATTTGTAAGATATTGCTTAATCACCTCTTGAAGTATGCCTATCGACCGTTCTTGCAAACGTTAACATGGCTAATTTCCTTTTTGCAGTAGGATAAACGACAACAACTTAACTGGCATGATACCTGAGTTCATCAAGAACTGGAAACAGCTGACTAGATTGTAAGATCTTCGTTTTAGGAATTTCAACTTCTACGGTAGTTAGGTTTGTAAAATATTTCTTAGACAGAGACAACTTTTTCATTGCTTGATTCAAAACGAGTAGAGAAATTCATGCAAGTGGACTCGAGGGACCAATCCTGTCAGGCATCTCAGTTTTGAGTAACTTGAAGGAACTGTGAGTATATCGACCTCTCATTTAATATCGTTGCTCTTGCATCACGTGCCCATGGATATGCATTCAATTGAGTTGTCGTTCATGCCGTCATTTTCTCATGAGGATATATCTTTCTCAGGAGGATTAGTGACATTCATAGTCCCATTCAGCTGTTTCCTAACTTGAGCAACATGACAAGCCTTGTAAGATTGTACGTTTGATGCTTGTTTGTTGTTTCCTCTAAGGTCTCCTCTTATGTATTTCATTTCATGGATAGGCGGTTAAATTCTATTTTCTTTTCAAAATCTAGGGTTTTGAGAAACTGTAACATATCTGGTGAAATTCCTGACTACATATGGGCGATGGAGGAGCTAGAAGTGTTGTAAGTACAGCATGGTAACCTTTGATGCTCGATTTACCTTCCTGCGCATGCATCTTTGATAGTGTCTTCTGGAGGAAAGTTTTGTGGATGAGATTTGTAAAACAACAGAAAGAAACTCTTCCAATTGAACCGCTTTCAGAGAAAGCGTAACTTGCATATTTCAATTAAGAGTCATGATTAGTGCCTGTTTGATTCATATTTCCTTCTGTTCATTTCACATCAATACCTAATCATTATATGTTTTATGTCTCATCTATATCCAGTGGCTATTTTGTATCTAAAGTGTATATTTGTCGCATAATATTTTTCGTACTTTATATGGCTAAACAATTGGTTCTAAACCAGTGACAAAACAATGAGCCAAAGGGGCAGCTAGCAATTGGTACATTAAAAAAAAAAAAAAAACCTTTTCCCCCATCTTGTAGGATATGTTTTCATGATAAATCTTTTCCACAATCCGAAAAGGAATAAATCGACGTTGTTCCTATTTTTCATTCTCCATCTTGAACTAAATGATCAAACTGGAGAAGGTTTCTGTTATGTGCTTATGTTTTTTGTCACAGGGATCTGAGCTACAACAGATTGGTTGGAGAAATTCCAGATGTAATCAATGGGAAAAGTTTAAGATTTGTGTAAGTTTACTTAATGCATGACATCTTTATAGGAGAGGACAAGCCATTACTTGTAACTTAAATGTGCTCGATTAATTTGCAAAACCTCTATCGACCATCGATAGTCTATATATTCAACAGCTCAATTTGTTGGCTTTTTGTTGTAGCTTTTTATCGAGCAATTTGCTGAGTGGTCCTGTTCCAGACTCAATATTGAAGGAGGGAACCAGTGTGTATGTCTTCTTCTCTGCTTAGCTTTCTGCCCATAGTATAAAATTTTCCCTCGTATTACAGACAAGTTTCAAGTTTACATGGCCACGTCCACACTGAAAAATTTAAGTAGAATCAGCTTCATGTCCGAACATTAGAAGCATACAACATATGATGCATCTTCTAAATGCTACAATTCCTCGCATTTATAGAGATACTAATCAACCGGCTGATGACCTAACAAAAGCAGCAAGAGCTCATTAGTTGTAATTTGAATTTCATTCGTTTAAATGATGCAATTTTAACCTATTGGAGTTTGCATGATAAATTGGTATTACTTAATTATTTTCTTTGTGCTTGGAGTGTGTGCAGGTCTAATTCTTTAGATTAAATAGCATTTCTTATGTAAGAAGGTGATACGTGACTCATCTCATTGAACTAATTAAAGAACTTTCTCTCTTTACTGTAAAAAGGAAAGGAAAACCAAAAAAAAAGAAGAAGACAAAGAAAAAACTTCATGTCTGGACATGCACATGATGGAGGATCATTGATCTGTTTGTGAGTAAATGTAGGGAGTATTGCTAGGGTAAAATATACTGATTCATATATCCGCATTCCAAATGATAAACCACTTAATGGGCTAAGAATTTCTCTAAGGTTGTAGTTGCATATTATGTGAGAGCAAGATATGCTACAACTACCTTGGAGTGAAAATCCATGGAAGGCAGTTTAAATCGAACAATCTAGGGTTTGGACCAAATTTTGACCATATTATTTTTATCCGGTTTAGGCTCTAAAACTATAAACAATTGCCGTAATTATTTGTATTATCGGCATAACTACAATGCGGTAAATGCGTGTATTTACAGAGTAGACTTAGGGTTTTGAAACCCTAACGCAACAGTGAAAGAACCTAGTAATCCGTCATTTGTTTCTAAGAGTAGCTAAATCCACTGTGGTTGTAAAGCATTAACATCTCAAAGCAGCCGATGAGTTGTTGAATCAGTCATAAGGATCTCAAGATTGCTTTTACAAACGACAATGAGACTTATCCAATTTATATGAAGTATTTAAATTTCAAGTTTGAAATTAGCTCATCAAATTTCAATGCTTAAAATATTTGATCGTTTCATATCTGCTCACCTTTGCAATGTTGAATCCAGTGATCTATCTTACAATAACTTCACAAGGCAAACCTCAGGCCAACTGGCATGTCAAGACAACCTGTGAGTATAATTTTCCGATTTGTTAGTGTGATTAGATGGTTCGTAGAATGACAAATGAATTAATGAAATAGATACTGATTTTGGATATATTCAAATCTTCAGGAACTTAAATTTAAACCTGTATCGGAGCTCTTCAGTACTAAATAACTTGTAAGATGCCTCATTTCTTCACATATCTCCCCAGTTCTGCTATGTCTGGGTGCTGCATCGTTTAGTTTTGTGTTAACTTTTATCTTGTATTTATTAATACCTGAATGCCCAACAAGAAAGGTTTAATCTTAAACTGATTTATCTACGCTTCTATTACAGAAGTAGAGTACTCCCATGCCTGGAAAACTTCCGCTGTCCTCACCGTAAGCATACTTTCCATTTAAACCTGTATCGTTATTGCTTCATGATGTTAGTGATAGTTGCCAATAGTAAATGCACGAACTCCGAATCGAATTTACGGCAATTCATAGAAAAGAAATAGAAAACCAGTTTTGAATTTCATATCTGATAATCTGAACATTGTGAGATACCGCATCAGTACTCGGCGTTGCTTTGATAGCAGTAGTTGTCATAGCTTCTTAGGATAATCTGCAGGGATCGTTCACCATGGATTACATTGTCCTGCCAGTGAGAGCCTTGGCTAGTGGTTGGCAACAACTCTAGAGACTTTCCAATGATTGGATAAATATTTCAAGTGATAATAAATGTTGCCTTGAAAAAGACAGTTTTCTGGAGAATGTTTCCTAACTAGAGATAAATTTTTTGAAACAAAAGCAGCCTTTTAGTGGTTTGGAAATGTTTTCTTTCAGTGAGCAAAACAAGAAAAACCTAAATTTAAGTTATTCGAAGCTTCAATCCAGGACTTGGATTGATAGCTTCTTCAGCTTGTGCGTAGCCTTCTTCCTTTGGAAATTTTAAACTATTTGTAACTTTTAAACTATAACTTTCTATGATTTGAAAACCTATACAGTGACCATCATATTATTACATATTAAGTTTTGGTATCCAATGATGTTGTGCCATGTACAAAGAGTATAAATGCTCCTCCAGAGTTTGAACGACAAGGCCATATCATCGTCATTTTAAAGATTAATTGATTGGAAATGAAAATCGAACCGTAAACTCGAAGCAGTCCTTGTGTCTTCTGAGAACTTATCCACCTAAGTGAGTCCTTTGTAAAGAATCCTGTTGGTTTGGCCAACATTAGATCTGAAAATATATATGCCCTTGAATCTGCAAAAGACTTGTGTTTTGTATTTCTTTTAGCTACACTTCCTGTATCCAAATCATTAATTTCGGAAAGCTGCATTTAACAAACTTCTCACTACATTTCCTTTTCTTTAATGTTCTCTTCAACAGATTTTAGTTGTCTAAATGTGAATTGTGGCGGAACTGATGCACGAGTTCAGGAAAACAAGCAGAACTTCCTTTACGTTGGAGATGGTGACATCGAGGGTGGTACCGCAAAATATTATCTAAACAAGGATAAGTATTGGGGTTTTAGTAGCACAGGCGACTTCATGGATGATAATGATTATCAAAACCTACGTTACACTGTATCTGCATCAGCATCAAACTTGAGTGAACTGGATTCAACTGCTCGAATAGCTCCAATTTCACTTACCTACTTTCATTATTGCTTGAAAAATGGAAACTACACTGTCCGTCTCCGATTTTCAGAGATACAGTTTACAAATGACAGTACTTATAACAGCCTTGGGAAGCGGGTATTTGACGTATATGTTCAGGTATCCAGAAAACAACATATCAGTTTGAATGTATATCTCTAAACTGCACTCTCAGCTTTGTCAACGAGTTTGTCTGTTGCAGGACAAATTATTTCTGAAGGATTACAATATTGTAGATGAGGCAGGTGGTGTTCAAAAACCAAAAGTAGAAGATCTGAATCTCACCGTGACCAATAATATGCTCGACATCCGATTTTATTGGGCTGGTAAAGGAACAACAAGGATCCCTAGGAGAGGAGTTTATGGCCCTCTTGTATCATCTGTTTCTGCAATTTCTGGTGTGTCAACAGTTTTATATCTAGTTGTGAAAGTGTGCTGCAAGAAACAGAAATAAGCCAGAACTTTTTTTTCACGTTGTGATGCATTTTTTATTTTAGATGCATCATTGTGCTAGCATCACCAATGATGTCCATCTATGAGCGATTTTAGTTTTGTAGAGGATGCATCAAAATAAAGTGCAACAACAATGGTCAAGATAGGTGTTGATTAATACATCAAGTCAGCCAAATAAAGGGAAATCCGAGAGGATAAAAATCCTTGCAAGTTTCTAGTTATACATGTGTTCCTGCATCAGCCATCTGCAAGAATTTTTGTCCCTCATTTTCTGCAGCATAGGCTAGTAATGTTTGCATAATCTTCAATAGGAGCATCTTCTGATAGGCATAGCAGTTATGCATTTTGTTGACCCCTTACATGTTCCCACTTTTATTTGTACGTGTCACTATGTGTCAACCATCTGAAAAAATATCATACCCTCATTTTCTTTGGCAAAAGCTAGCATATTGTTGCACAAAAATGATAAAATACGCAACACTTATCTCAAATTTGACTAGAATATGTCACAAAGTACCCTTTACCGTGCTATTAAATAAAGTATAGGTATATTGTGAAACATTTATTTCAAATTTTGTGCTAACTTTTGCACTGTGTATAAAGGCTCTTGTTGTGTAATCATTAGGGTGTGGATGTTTCACTAAACAGTGCCTTCTCTGATTCACTAAACAAACACTATTTTCTTTGTTTCACATGTTCTTGGCAGAAAAAGAGGAGCTATCGGATGAGGATGAGGTTCATATATAATCTTTAGGTTTGGAGAGAGCTTCAAAATATTTCTTTTTTTTTTAAATAAAAAAGAAAAAAAAAAGAATAGATTAGTGAGCCATAGAAATATATGTTACCTATGGATTTGGTTGATCTATTGAGCACTATCAAATTACTTGAGATTCTAATTACACATGGTGTTTTTAAGTCAAAAATATAAAGCCAACACCAAATCTACAAGATTAAACTATTAAATTAGATGGTTGTGGAGTTAAACTCAATATGGTGTAACTATAAGAGGTTTTAGGTTCCAACCCTCATGTCATTCAATCCCTATCTTATTAAATCATTCACTTAATGAGCTATAGGCAAAATCTCATCCCACAAGTGAAGGCTTGTATCAAGTAACAAATATAAAGCCCACATCAAATTCAAATCTACAAGTTCCATTTTTGAGATTAGATGGTTGTGGAACTAACCTCAATAGTTGTGTTGTCACTTGTGTTTCTGTTGTTTACTTATTGTATTGTCCTGAATCAAAAAGATCTCTGTTAGAGCCTTGAATATCATACAGTTGCTTTGGTCATATCTGCTATTCGAAACTAGTTGACTCATCTTGCAATGAACTTCACAAACAGCAGGATAACTTGAAGTGAAGAACAATGTTCTCAACTTGTATATTTTTAGCCAAAAAGCGTAACAAACTCTCAGCATAAAGCAATCTTTCTCATGCTGGCTCCAACATAGAGCCATCTAGTAATGGTGTTTGAGGCACACATTTCTTGTGTGATGAAGGAAGATTCATTGCTTTGATTCAAAACTAGGCCAATGGGTCAAAAGAAGAAGAGGAGGAGGAGGAGAGAGAGAGAGAGAGAGAAACACTGGTGTAATGAGCAAAAGTTTACTGTCAGTCTGTCAATATTCTTACTAAATGTATAGGAAAAAATATCTCTGTCTGAATCCAATAAGATTACATATTTTGGTGTTCTGTGTGCAGATTTTGAAGCTTGCTCAAGTCATGAAAGGAACAGATTTATATATATCACAGCTGGAGTTGGATCATTTTGCCTTCTTGTATTCCTTCTGTGTATGCTTTGGTGGAAAGGCCACTCATGGGGAAAAAGGAAGGCGATAAAAGGTGAAGGCCCAAAGTAAAAGATATAGATGCCATCTCATCTTGTATAGTAAAGAAGTTCGATATTGACAGTCCAAGGAAATATTTGGTGAACTAATTTTCTACTAGAACGAGTCATGTTAAACTCATTTCTCTTTTCCTGTTTCTTGAAATTTCCTTAAAATTCTAAATTTGTACTTCTAGACATGGAACCTTCTTGTTGTTATTATCGCTATAACTATTGTTTATGTTTTGACATTCCCCTTCACATTTGTGTGGGGGACACTGGTTGGCACTTATCACATCGAACTTATTTCCTTTGAGGAGTCAAGTGACTACGTAGAAGCTTGAACTGAGGACCTTATACTTAGATACCATATGAAATACATATGCAACTGTACAACTAATTCATTAGATTAAGCTAGGAGATAGCTTATTACTTCTATGCTTACTTTAGCATTTTGATTGTCAGTAGAGTAGTTTTCATGTTATTGTTACACCAATTTGGGGATCTGACTGACTATAAAATTCTGCAAAACAATTGAAGGTGGAAATTTAAATTAGTATATCCTGATTTCTGCAGGTACAGAAGGTTTGGATGTACAGGCACGGACGTTTACCTTGAAGCAAATTAAAGCTGCTACAGATGACTTTGATTCGGTTAATAAGATAGGGGAAGGTGGTTTTGGCCCTGTCTACAAGGTAATGGCTTTTAAAAATTCAATCCAACTATTGAACTTTTTTTTTTTTTTTCTCTTTTTGAAGAGGGAAATTATAGAAGAAGTTGAAAGTGCAGGGTCAATTGCCTGATGGTACCGTGATAGCAGTGAAGCAACTATCATCCGGATCACGGCAAGGAAACCGTGAATTTCTGAATGAGATTGGAATCATTTCTTGTTTACAACATCAAAATCTTGTCAAGCTTCATGGGTGTTGTATCGAAGGGGATCAACTATTGTTGATCTACGAGTATATGGAAAATAACAGCCTTGCACGTGCGTTGTTTGGTGAGTTCATTCTGTCCACTAATCATTAATAAAACATATAGAGATAGGATGAAGTCTTGACATATCCTACTGTTTTGTTCCACTCTATTTTCGTCTGGCTTGTCTGTCTTTTCCTTATTTATGAGAGCATCTTAAGCACTCTTACCAAGCAAATTTTCGCCTAGCATGGAAAAATATATGATCAAAATATAAGATGTATTTTTATGCTTATCTATGTTTGACAAGATGACTTTAGTCGAAAGTTGCAATGCTATTTAGAGAGATATCTTAACTTTTTTTTTTATTTTTCTGTACACTAAATTTTCATAGGTCCAGAAAACCATCTGCTTCAACTTAATTGGACAACAAGGTTTAATATCTGTATTGGGATAGCTAAGGGTCTGAAATTTCTTCATGAAGAGTCCACGCTCAAGATTGTTCATAGAGATATTAAAGCTACAAATGTTCTGCTGGATAAAGACTTAAACCCCAAAATATCAGACTTTGGATTGGCCAGGCTCGACGAAGGAGGGAAAACTCACATTAGCACTAAAGTTGCTGGAACCATGTTTGTCACTGCATCCCTTGTGAGAATTACATTCTCTAATCATTTAATGTTGCAACTACTAAGTAGTCAAAATCTCATTTCAGAGGATATATGGCACCTGAGTATGCATTATGGGGTTACCTTACCTTCAAAGCGGATGTGTACAGTTATGGAGTTGTAGTTTTGGAAGTTGTCAGCGGGAAAAACAATAATAACTACATGCCAAATGAAGACTTTGTTTGTCTTTTGGACTGGGTACTCTTCTTTCCTTACAGAATTATGAGATACTTGTTCCAGAAGTATTTGAACTCCGAACTTTTGGTCCCTTCTTCCCAACCTCTTCCTTTTTGGCTAACTTGTTTTGAGAATATTTGCATTGTTCTTTCAAGGCATGACCTACATGATGTTAAATTAATGTTCCATTGCAGGCTTGTAAGTTGCAACAGTCTGGGAACTTAATGGAACTTGTTGATGAGAAGTTAAACTCCAAAGTCAATGAAGAAGAAGTAGAGCTTTTGATCAGGATAGCTCTTTTATGCACGAATGCGTCTCCTTCTCTAAGGCCAACCATGTCCGAGGTGGTGGGGATGCTTGAAGGAAAACTCATTGTTCCAGAAGTCATCCCTGAACCGAGCGCTTACAATGAAGATCTCCGGTTTAAGGCTATGAGAGACCTTCGCCGTCTGCAGCAAAATCATCTTAGTCTCAGTCTAAGTGGAAGTGACACCCAAAACTTATCCACCATCCATACGTTCGATGATTCGACTGTCTCTGTAGAAGGACAAGTTGATATCAGGCCAGAATCGAGACCATCCTGACAACTTATAGTTAATAAAACCTCCTGGCTTTTGGGGAAGATTGCATGATTCACCCAATAATGTATAGATTTTTTCTCTGTTGGGAAGCATAATTTAGTAGTTACAAGCCCTCCTCCTTTCTTTTCATTTTACTCAGCAAATTCGTTTGAGCTCATAACTAATAATTAAAATTCTTTCTAATGGAAGTTTCTTAGATTTTTACTCCCCAATCAGTGGTATATGCATCTGAAAGCTATGTTGTTTGTGGTTATGGTACTACCCATAACATACTATTAGAATAGAAAGTCTTGTTTCAAACTCTGCATCATCAATCAACTTCCATTTAACTAAGTCATCCACTTATTAGCTTTGAGCTTAAGTCCAACAATAGGTTTCTTTGAATACGATGCTCCTAACATGCTGCATTCTCCTATTTATAAAATTTTGGGCCAAAATAGAATAAATATTAAGGTGAAATTTGCCTTTACACTGATTTCTTGTGCTTCTAATAAGGAGAGAGGAAGGTTGGTCCAATTAGTTATACCTATCTTTAGATACATCTTTATTGATTTATTAGTAGCATTCAGAGAGCTATATGTATAAAAAAAAAAAAAAAGGATGCATGAGTTCTGTGTGTGTATTTCTTTTTATTATTATTATTATTATTATTATTATTAGGATGAAATTTATGACATGGATATATGCATAAGCTGTTGTTAATATTCTTTTTTTCAGATCATAGGTCCTGTCGATTTATGTAGAAATGACCGAACACATATGCCTATGGGAAGATGAAATGATATTTGACGCCAACTCCTGTAATGTGTTAGCTTGACTGCAAGAAGTACTACTTGTCTTTTAACCAGGATATAAAAGCTATATCAATTTTTGTCCCCACAGAAAGTCTTTTCAGCCAAACCTCGCAGTTCGACTCCAAACCCGATTCGCTAGAGTGGTGCAACAATTATAGTTGCCGAGTGTTTTTTTTATTTTCCTCATGGAATAAGGATTAATGACGGTATTATTATCCCCAGAACCCACCCATCTATGACCACAACTTCAAGCATAGCAAATAGGGGTCAATAAATCACCAGGGGGCTACCCTTATTTTCTGGATAATTCATGGTTTTCCATCAGAAATGATCAAAATTTGGCAACGCAAGACCAAGACATTTGAGTTTGGCTACTTTCAAGTTGCTTTGTCACATAAATGCATCTTTTATACACGCATTCTCTTGTCAACCATACAAGATGTTGTGAAAATACTTTCGTAATTTCAGATGATTTTTGGGCGACATTATTATTATGTTGGTGAAGGTTAGGAATTCCTACGAAACTTATAGAAGCGGAAAGGTCAAGTTTGATTTAAAAATACCAAGACCCTGCTAATCTTAAATCTCATGCTACTGGAAGGGGGTAATGAAGACTGTAATAACGGATAAAATTCTTTGAGTTACTTGAAATGCAAATAGGACAAGCAAAAAATGGGCAGTCCTAGCAACTCGCTCCATATAGAGTGACACATAGGAAAAAGAGATATATATGAAAAAATGGAACCCTCATATGGGATTACTTCCCTATGCATTACCCTTCTTGTGGAGAGAGTTGCTAGAAATGGATGGTCTAGGATAACCAAACTATTATCACAAATAGGACATGGACTTCTTAGCAGCTGTGCTCTCAGAATCAGATGGAGGAATCAGTTGTAAAAGGTCGTTTCATTTGAAGGATTGATAACAAATTCAGCTTATTGAATTCCCTTGTATGATAACAATACTAAAGACGCTAGTCAATGTACGTCTTGAAACTCAGAATATGTAATAAAACAAGTGGGAAGTCTTACCAACAGTGGCTAGAAGTAAGGAAACAACTTTAAGTTGGCAAAGGCCCAATGAAAGAGTTTTGAGGACCTAAACCGAAGCAAAAGATCAGCAGCTTCACAACAATCCAGATCAAAAGACATGAGGAAATAATGTGAATCTTCAAACTGAGATCCCTGAGGTGGCATTTGACTTCATGTAGATCAGACACTTGATGCATTCCTATCTTCATTAGCTTGTTAGATTCAGAATTTAGATCAAATGATTTCAAGATCTGTGATCGAGCTGTAGTAAGAAGACCTGCCAATGCCTCTGGCTCAAGAGACGTGATTTTTCCCTTGTCTCTTTGCTTTAATGAACTTTCTTCGAGTAACATCTCACAACTGTCACCAGTGTTTTTAGAAGAAAAAGTGAGATTTGATGAACTACAAGCATCTGATATAGCAGACTCCATCTGTTCAAATCCAGGCAAGCAAATCTGCACTTGGAAAATTCCGCCGATATCAGAGGAGATAAGAACGTACTGGAATTTAAATTAACAAACTTCAGTAACAGCAAGATAGACTTGGATTTGTACATAGAATAACAAGTTGAACATTATTTGATAAACACATGGAGCCAACATGACTTATTCAAGCAAACAATTCTAGTAATTTGCAAGTAGAAATAGAAATAACACATGAGAAATTCAAATCCATGATGTAAGCTATCCATGAGAGTATGGAAATATTTTGAAATCCTTTGCTCAGCTCCTTTTTGCACTTGCCTGATAAATGCTGTGAAGATCGAGGAAACATTATATGAATTAAGTCCACTTAAATTTGCAACTAACCCAGAAGAAATTCAAAATCTATGATGTCCTCAAGAACAGATGAATAATTAATGTTGTTGATCAACCTCCCATGGGCAGTTGCTTTATATATGCATGGAGTGCAAAGATCAAACAAATATTGCCTAAGCAAATAAAATCTTCTTCATTCAGGCCTACGTAAATAACAGAAATAGAACTACCTCATGCAATTAAACCCTACCAACATTAATTTAAGTTGGTAAGAAGAATCAAATTCTTTTTCGGTAATTTGGAGTAGCATGACATAACCATGTGATGTGACTATCATCTCAGATTTGAAGGTCGTAAAATATACCAAAATAAGATGAGGAGTTGAATAATCTAAAGATATTTTCCATAATATCTACATTTGTTGGGACTCGATAAAAGCACATACTCATCAAATACTATCTTGCTAATCAATTTCATTAGAATGTATGTGACAACAGTTCACATACAAAATAGACATGTACTTGGCACAAAGCAAGATAAATAGGCAGTTCCATTTATTTATATATAAATTTTAGCAACATGAAATCTGATGTAATGAAGATAATTTTGCAACGATTAATCAACCAATTGCAAGGACGGCATCCTACTTCTGAGATCTTAATATTGCGACTAGATTAATGGAGCTTCAGAAATCGACTAGAAATCGAAAAATTCCTTTGATTAATCATCAACGCACTGAAATTCTGCATGTCCCCTCTTCATCATTTTTTAACGAATTTATAACTAATTGAATTACAAATCGTATATCGAAGTTAATATAGATCTCTGCATTATCTTGTTTTTAAGATAAAATTTATGCTGATTTCAACGGAACGTTTCGAAAAATCGACTATACAATACGAAATCGAGAAGAAGACAACAAAAGGAAGAGAATATAGCTAGTTAAACATGAAAATTGGACTTCAGTAATGCGGAAACAGTGGAGTGTATCATACATTTGAGATCTCAGCCTCGTGATGAGAATCCAGAACTTCAGAGATCGACAAGAAATCATCCTTCGATAAGTTCGCCTCGATAGAGGTAAGCTCTTCGCTCAATCTCTTCTTCATGACCTTACATCATACTCATAACCATTATATACGAATGCGTATATCGTGATAATCGATTGATAATGCAAAATCGCACCTTTTGAGTTTTCTTCATTCTAGGTTCCTTCGACTTGCGATCTCCAATCACGATGGCTGCCGTTGCTCGTGGAGTCTCCCTTTGTGGAGTGTTGAACTCTCGCATCTTTCTCTTTTCTTTCGTTCGCTCAGAGTAGGGCGGGAAATGAAATGAAGCGAGTGGTTTTCATTGCAAATTCGGGTATATGTGCGGCGTAGGATAATAGAATCGGCCTGGACCGGTCTAGCTAGACCGACGGAATGAGAAAGGGTGACTTTTGATGGTTGGCATATTATAGCATGTATGATAGTAAAACTTTAAAAGTTGTTTTATACTACCATATGAGTTTTTGAACAAATTCTTTGTTTAAGAAATTTTACACTTTATTTATGATTCATTTACAAAAGCTTCTTTATGTTTTTTAAAGTTTTATGGTTCCATATTATTATTTGAAAACGTCTAATCTTTAAATAAATAAAAAAAAATTATATAGTTGGGGACATTTATGCTCAAAGAAACATCGCGGGTGAACGAACGCCGAAAGTTTTTTCCGCCTCGGTAGTCGTGGTAAGGCACAATCATTGAATATGGTCTTAAATATAGCAGTAAGAATTCTAAAATTCCTCCATGCAATCATATTAGTTTTTGAACAAAATCTTTTTTTTAAGAAATTTTGTATTTTATTCATGGTTGATCTATAAAGTTTCTTTACATTTTTTAAAGGTTTATGGATCCCACATTATTATCACTTTAAAAATCATTATTTTAAATATTTTATAAAGATAAATTAAACATTGATTTATATTATACTGCATAATAATATTATTAAATATAGAAAAAAATTTATTTTGAAACTTTTAATACATTAATTATCATGTGAAAATCATAATTAATTAATTTTAAAATTAATTATGGGCTGGGAACCAACCAAAAGGCACGCCACAGACACATGCCACCACGGTGAAGAAACTCAGGCCATTGTACATGCTGTAATGGACTATATAGTTTACGAGCAAATCCAAGGAGATGCTGGCCTCTAATTTAAATTTAAAATTTGTGATTAAGGGTTTAATACCGGTAGATAAAATACGACATAAGTCAGTCTAACGAAGTGATTTTTTTTTCTTTTTAAATAAAGTTTTACCAGTCAGTCGTGTTTGTTCCTTTTTTTTTTTAGAAAAAATAAAATTTTACCATCTCCTTCATATCTTATTTTTATTTGCATTAAGATAAATTTTGATCCGTAATTACTTTTTAGATGGAATCATTTTAATGATTTTGGATCCCTTACCGAGCTCCTATGGAATAGTCAACTAGTAAAATAACATTCTTACGATGCAAAAGATATAAAAGAATACTCAAAGAATATAAAAATTCGTAAGAAATACTAAGAGCATGAAAACCAAAATAAACATGCTATGGTATCATTTACATCTTCCTTTTTTGTTTTTCATTATCGTTATTTTTATTAGCTAGACAACTTGGTAGCCACTAAATCTAGACAAATTCAGAATTCTTATTCAAATGCCGATTCAAGTAACCATCGTATCATTTTATCCCTATATTATAATTTTTACTAATAGTAGTATCACAGGAACGTTTGATAAGTTAAATTGTCGTATTATAACACATGAGTTATCCATTATCTATACCTGTCCAAGAAAAAATTTAAGTAACATTTTTTTATAATGAACAGATCGTTTTTTATATTTTTCCAACTATTCAAAAAGACTTAAAAGTTACTTTTGTATAGCAACCCATAATTAACAATTGAAAACTATAGTTTGGATCAATTACATATTGATCGATATTTATTGAAACAAAAATGCTAAAATTTTTATGTAGCTTTTTAAACGTAAGAATGAAGAGCAAACTCGATAAAAAGAATGAAGAAACACAAAGAGAAAATATGTATATAAATTACAATGCAAATTTATGAATTTTATTTACTTTTTTTTTAATTATTATCGTTAAAGGTGAATTGTCATGCCTACATTCATTTCTTTCATTTCTTTAGTCTATGTTTGGTTCATCTTGTCTCCATCTTCTCAGTTTTTATTTAGTGTTTACTTGAATGTTATATTTGACAAAAATAATATATAAAAAAGATAAAATAATAATTTTATATATATTTTTCTTCTAAAATTAAATACCAAATAAATTCCAATAAATTTATATCGATTAACTTTTTATTTTATTTGCATTCGTAAAAATACCAATTAAAATAATCATTTACTATATATAAATATATTTTTTCATATTCTCAATTCTAATATTCTAATAGCTACTTTCATTTATAATTATGAAATAGAAATAAATAAAATATAGATAAAATAATTTTTTAAATATTAAATTTCAACTAAACAAATATCAAACGTAAAACAGATAAAATACAAGAATAAAAATATTATATTCTAAAGTAGATCTTAACAAGTCTGGAGACGTCCTCTTATTTCAACTTTTTCGACTTTTACTGTTTGTAGGGATATCCCCATCCGATAGGCCTTTTCTTTGCTTTTTTTTTATTTTTTTTAAGAGAATCTTTTTTATTAAGTTGCCTGCTAAAACTTTCCCGAGGAAAACTAAAGTTTTATGTATTGTAACATTGGTCATAACGAATAAAACTTAGCTTTTATTTATTTATTTGTTTATTTTTTGTTAATTATTACATGTGCAATTTTGGATTTTAATAGATGATTAATTGAATCTGATTCATTATTTTTAAAAAGCCAATATTAATATTATTAAAGTATAATTAAAATCACAATAAAAATTAACTTACTTCAATAATTATTTATCATACTATTGGAAGTTATCAAACAGGTAATATTTGTGCGAAATGGTTTAAACACTTGATTTATGGGTCAAAACTAAATATTATTTGTGGTATATTTAAGTTACTCTTAGCAACTGACCTTTCGTGACACGTTACCACTTCCGGTTGGAGGGAATGAAGCGGAAATCCCATTGTTTTCTTTTTTTCTTTTTTCTTTTTTTTTTGCCTTTCCCCTTTACTTTTATATGACAATATACAAAAACCGGAAATATCACCGTCAGTGAGGGACATTATTTAAATTTAACCAACCTAAGCCAAACCTACTACCTTATCAACGGTGTGACGCAAGATTTCTAAACAATAAAAAAGTATCATTCTTCCTCGAGTTATTATCCTACAAATTTCAGACTTTATTATCATTTTAAATCCGTGATCGACTAAAGTGTATTTAATAATTCTGTTAACATTATTTTAAGTCAAATCATGCTCCTCATTTTTTCCGTCGCGATATTTGATTAAAAGAAGCTATGGATTCGAAAATCAAGCTCGACGCACCCAATTATATCTATCCTTATTCTTTAGTGCAATTTTCTTCGATCTTCCGATGTATGAAATGTTTAGATTATGGAGTATCAACTACGATCCTATTTTTCCCAATATATCAAAAAGATTGTGATTGTCCTAACTCATTTCTAATTCTACCTGGTCAAAGTTTTAAAGTATCAGAATTGTTATCATCTAAGTCCAAAAAAAAAAATGGATAGAATTTTTTGAGAAAAAAAAGTTTTGTTAGAAATTGTGTTCATACATGAAATAGATATTATCGTTTCAAAATATTTGTTGATAATAATTGAGCTTTACGCATGATGAGCCTATAAAGGCAAAACACTGTAAAGGGATACTAGGGTTTTGTCTGACGTAACCATTTTAATACTTAAATCAACAGTGTATTCTAGAAAGTAAAGAATACTTGAAAGTAATAGGCAAACTTTAGTACACAAAGTATATGGACTTTTATCATTAGGTGGTGAACTGGTATTTATAGTGAAATGGGGCCGGTAGTTAGAGGACAATTAGTAAGAGAAATCTTCTCTCGTAGGTATGAGAAAGTGAAGTTGTGGTATCCGACATACCCCACTTAAATCAGAGATAGTTGTTAACTTGGTGTCTTGTCATTATCTTACTTATTCTAGTCATTGATGTTAACTTGGTGTCTTGTCCATATGTTGCTTATTCTAGTCGTTAAAGAGTTTCTTAGGCTTGATCAATTCAGGCTTAGGATTTGAGCCTAAGATGATAAGCCTTAAGTGGCAAGGTGTGTTAAATTTGGACAGGCTTGAGGGGCTCGCGTTTAAAGAGTCCTATCAACAGATATAATATTCACGTGAAATTGATCTATTAGACTAGCTAGCCCACTTTAAATAAAGAATTAACAATTCCTCATATTAACGATTTTTAGTAATATACTAAATAACATCAAGAGCAAGTCTATGCTCCTTCCAAGTTATAAACAAAGCAACCTATTTAGCATAACCTTCTTAAAACCTCATTCAAAACCTTCTCTAACTTATCCTATCTCCATAAAATTAACCTTAACATAGTTTATAATATTTATATGATCGTTTAGGGGATAAGAAGCACTCCGTGAGATAGGTAAATGACCTACTAATGAGTTAATTGGGGATTATGAGTCGTTATACCCTTATAGTTGTAGTGAGTTATCTGTTTCACATGCAGAATACATGTTTGCTTTACCCGTAGTAGCAGAGACTACCTACTTGATGCCAATTGTTATGTTGTACTAACCATGTTGTGGAATGATATATAATTTGATTGCTCTTTAAATTGACTTAATAATCTCTATTTGGAATTAATAACTAAAGCATGCATTGCATCTTTTACATTACTGCGTTGATTATGCCTACCAAATACCGTACGTCTAGTGAGGAGCATGAGGATTCCTTCTTTCAATATTGCGTAACTAAGTGAGGGGAGATGAGGTAATTGTGTAAGTTAGAATCAATCACGAGAATAGTTTGTAATAGGTATATAGGAAATATAAGGATTCATTGCACAGTCTTTAGGGAGGGGTACTTTCTATTGTATGTTGAACTCGTCAAAACCTAAGTTAGAGTCGTGTTAATTTATCTAGTCTCATAACATATTGGTTAATGTTGTTTGTGTAATGACCCGATCGAAACTTCTTCCACCAAGGTTTTGTTCGCTTTAGCGTAGACTGTCGTATGATTTTGTTCCCTAATGCAACAACTTCCTAAGAGGTCACTCATTCTAAGATTACTCTAGCCTAAACACACTAAACTTTGGAGTTTCAACATATTTCGAATCGTTACACTAAAAGATACCTCAATGATTAGAACTCCTTCTCCTAGCTTATAAGGGATATTACAATTCACCCCGTTTATAGAACTGATGTTCTCGTCAATTTCGTTACATAGGTTTAGAATCACCACCAGGTAAAGCTTCGCTTTCCAATTGGTGAATTGCTATGATACCACCTATAATGATCCGATCGAAACTCTTCCTATCAAGATATTGTCTGCTTTAATCTAGAACACCGCATGGTTTTATCCTCTGGTGTAATAGCTTCCTAAGAGGTCACTCATATTGGGATTACTCCAACCTTAACATATTTAACTTAGGAGTTTTGACGTACTCCAAGCTACTACACTAAAAGGTACTTCGATAATTAGAGTTTCTTCTCTAAGCTTATAAGGCGTATTCTAATATGGATGATACTTTCACTGTTGCATAGCACTCTAAGGTCTTGTTGTATCTTATTTGCTTATGTATGACACTTATCTCTTATCATGAACTTGACATATGGTTTCGTTTACACCATTATAGATTTCTTTTTGCAAGTTAACTTTACAATATATTAGGATAGGAAATCTGAATGAGGTTTAATCGGTTGAATTGAATGTTAGAATTGTAAACCAATTTACTAAGCATTTGAGGAAAGGGCTTAATATGTTATAATAAACAATTCTTGGGGATAATAAAGCATTACTAGACCTGGTCAGCGGGCTTAATCAGCTCGAAACTACTGGCTCACGAGTCGGTTATCACGCCCCGAAGCGGCAAAGTCGTTACAGCCCCGTCATGTAAACCATCCTAAGATAGAAGTTGGCCTTACAACCACTATCTTAGACCTGATCTACACAAGGCGTTCACGACTAACCTACTTTGAAGTAAACAGTTTGTAATTTAAATAATTCATTTACCTAAGAAAGTGAGAAAAATTATATATAATCACTATAATTCAGTTATTACATTATTCAGAAATAAAAAAGTAATAACATATGTGTTGATTATTCAATATTTTTCTTTACTCCCCAGGATCCAGCAGTTACTAGCTTCAGAATAGTTGTTGCCGCTGCTTAGCCAGCACCTGCACGACGTCTATAGGGATGTGAGCAAGCACAGCTCAGTAAGTTAGGACGAAGGACTTAAAACTATACCATACACACAACAAGGTTTTCAATCACTTATTAGGTGCAATGCAGGTGCAAGCAAATGCCATCGCACGACGTTGCCAGCCCGTCATGAGATTAGAGAAATTGCGTCCGCTCTAATCCAGGTTAAGAAGTTGTCGTTAATGCAACAGCTCACGACCAAACCCAGGCTTGTATAATGGAGACCTTGCTCCTCCCGTGACTACCTTCGAATCACTGTCTTCACCCTTGCCGTGACCTCCCCTCCTGTCATTTAGTTCGACTGAGGATAAAGAAGGGACCATTTTGCAATCCTGCGCTATCCCTTTCGAAGGGGTCGGTATTTGGCCAAAGAGTCCTAAGTTCCCCTAACAGGTTGCCATGCATGTCCGATTATGATTACTGGTCATATATTTGATTAAGTCTAGTTTAGGGTAATCGATCATTTCATGCAAATCATACAATACATGCTAGAGCAACAAACAGAATCATAGCATCACCCATAATCAAGCACATGCACACATCCAACTATCTAACAAGCGAAACCAAGCATAATCTTAAGCCTCCCAAAATACAGCATTGTATTAATCCCAACTTACCTCGACTCCTCGCTCACTCACTCGAGGTCCGATTTGCTCAGGCCATCACCGATCATCCTTATAACACAAACGTGGTTTCAGTTTTCATATAATGATTATAGGTTCATTTTATCCTATAATGCTTATTGTTAGGCTTTGTTTAGGGTTTAATATGCCTAATTATCTAAATCTTAAGTCTTTTATAATTATTCTAGGTTTGGGCTTAGGTTCGGGTTCGGTTTCCACATTTATTCCTTATTAGTGTACCGAATTTATTCTTGATGTGATAAATTTTTACATTTTTCATATAATTACATAAATTCAAGTTTCTTGTCAGATTTATTATATATCCTTATTATTTATATAATATCAATTTTTATCCTAATATTTTCCATTTATTATATTTTCAAAAATTACATATTATGCATTATTGCCTATTATGTACATAATGCATTTCTAATATTTTTATCACTTTAATTACCATCCCTAAACATCAATTATCATTTCAAAATATCTAAATTCATCCTAAATCAGATTTTACTCCTAATTTCTCTAATTTACAAAATTAACTTCAAGTTAACTATTTTTCCTTATTAATCATTTACTACATAATTAACCAAATAACTACATCTAACACCCTAAATGCTATAAGTATCATACTCCATCAGATTTCAACATCCTAAAACATATAATTATTCACTAAATCAGTAATTAATCATTTAATTACTTAATTAACCCTAAATTACCTATTTTATGCCTCATTTTAGGGCCTAAAAAATATCTAAAAATTTAGAAAATTAATTTTTGAAAACAGGTTTCATAGCACTGTTATATATCATCTAAGTAATCTACAAAAAAATTTTGGGCTCAAAACTACAGCACGATTTCTTAAAGACCCTATATCACGAGACATATTTTTATCAAAATAATATTTTTTCCTAAAAACTACATACAAAAATATTCTAGAATAACAAATTTCATAATTTTCTAATAATATTTACTATTTTTAAAAAATTACACAAAATCGGGCTGGAAATCGAACTCACCGATTTGGGTGGCTCCAACCACCTTCGGTGGCCATGGGTATATCGGCACACCTAGGTGTTGCCACCACCATGTGGTAGTGGTGGCCGTCCACTCCCAGCTGCCCGTTGGGTCTAGGTTCTCCTTTGTGGCCGTAATTGCACAATTTTCCTTTTCTTTTCTTTTTTTCCTTGGTTTTTCTCTCAATTTTCGAGTCTCTCTATTTTTCTCAAATTCTTAACTGTCCAAAGGAGTTCTATGAATTTTTTTTCCTATTTATAGACGTTTAGGGAATTTATTGTGCATTAAATTGGACAAGATAATTGCCTTATCTCTTAATTTTTGGCTTTTGTGTTGTCTTAATTTAATTGGCTGATTTTTTTATATTTTTTCCCAGCTGCCACAACCCAATTCTGGATCATTTCTTACTTTTCCTGATTTTTTTTTATTTTTTCTTAATTAATTATGAATTTCCTTTAATTATTTAGTATTATTTTGGCACATTACGCGTATTTTAAGTAATTATGTGTATTTCTACATACATGTAAATTCATATATAATACAAATAAATATTCCTAAATATTATTTGGGTTATTTTATGATTTTTAGTATACATATAATTTATCTCTAGCGATTCGTTAATTATCGGAATGCATTTTACGTATTTTCGATAAATAACGGGTTATACACTTAAAATTTGGAATTTTTATATTCTTTTATTTTATTGCTTATTTTCTTAAATTTAAACTTATGAGATCATTTTACTAATATTTCTAGCTTTACTTTATAATTTAAGCTCGATTAGGTCTTTTAACCGATCGAAATCTCGAATAGCTAATTTTGGGGCTTACATCGGTTGAAGATAAAACTATAATTGGCTTAGCTGGCCACGGTTCTAGGTGAATTTAGCAAGCTTGGCCATTCGAGAGTTGGTTTATTAGCCTTTGAACGAGCTACTTTTTTCCTTTTTTTTATTTTACTATTTATATTAATAATTTCTAATTTTTAAAATTTTATTTATTTCTTATTTTTATTAATTTTAATCATTTCCATTTTTTAATTAATTTCCAAGTTAGTTTTTTTCAAAATAATAAGTTTTAATGTCCGGTATACGATTAACTAATATTTCCGATTAAAATTTTACTCTATTGCAAAATAACAGGTTTGTCCCACATAAAATTAATATTAGTATAATATTGAAATATTAAGCCATGTCAAGTAAAGCGAGAAAGATTGCAATGGATAAATAATTTTCCTTGATTGTAGAATTATGAAAACATAATACAATTATTAATTGTAAATCGTTGTAGAGAAATAAAATCTTAGTAGAGAAATAAAATCTTATCTCTCTTTTTCTTTTAATTTTTTTTTAAAGGGAGATGAAATTTTTTCGTATTTGGTAAAAAAAAAATAAATAAAGCCCAACCAGCTAGTTTAATAGCAAGTCGATTCACCGATTTAGTGAGCTTAGACGACTAAACTGCTTGAACCCTTAAGGACTGGTGGTTCAAAGGGCGGTTTGGGCCCACCTTGAACCAGGTCAATTCGTTTCAACAGTCCTCTAGGTTGGTTCAGGCCAATTCACTATTCCGAATAGCTAATGAATAGGTTTAAGCATTACTCTTCAAGGTTATCTACAGTTTTGTATTACTTTCAATTGTAATGTGAAGGCTTTTGCATACTAATAATGGTAGTTATACAACTATGCTATCATTAATCGTTAGTACGAATGGTAGAACTATTACTACTCAAACATTTGAGGTGTGATAGGTTCTTTTATGGTTTGAGATTTGAGTACCTTGAGAAAATGATAATATACTTCGATGAAAATGTTAATGAATGGTATTTAAACATTGATTTTGATTGAATTCAATATATACATGTAACGTCCCAAGACCCTAAATGGCGCTACAACTCACCACATAACCCGGTTAGCCCTGATTATATAAGGTTTTCTAAGTCCACTATTGAAACACGAAGAATTACATTAAACAATATATAAATATCTACAAAGAAATGGGAAAATACATCCACTCATAAACTTATATAAAAGTGTAACATCCAAAAGTTCGTAAGTGTCCCGACTTACAACTAAAACTTAAGATATGTCAAATGACTAAAATTCTTAGATATCGAAAGGAGTCCATCTTCTCAAAATATAAACCATCAGTAACATAGATATCACCCTATCTATTCATCATAAAAATATAGATACTCGACTCTAACCTTCTCCTGGATGTCGTCAACAAATGTCTTCTCATAAATAAGGAAATCCTTAGATCTAGCAATTGAAAGAGAAAAGAATGAGCCAAAGTCCAGTATGGGTGTACAAACACATATACATGCCAGACAGATCATTCACATATAGATATGCAATTAATACTAAATAATACAATCAGTAGTTTAATTATCTCAATTTAGGCCCACGGAACAATAAAGAGGTATTCAAACCCCACCCCACCATACTTGGTCTTTGCCAACATACATAAGTGGATATAATTATACGTTTTTCTTTAAGTCCTTTACGCTCAGAAACCAAAGTCTAGAACCTAATATTCTAGCTGTGTTGTCCCATGTGAAAGTCCATTAGGGAAATCCCGCACATGATTAGCAATTGCCCTTCTAAGGATTTACCACTGTAGGCCCCTAGAGTAGGCGGTTCAAGCAAAACCAGCAATCAAGTTTAATTAGGCCGAATATAAGTTAATCCGATTTGACTAATAAGTCTTATTAAACATAAGCAACAATCAACACCATGTACTTGGAAACGCTCCAAAATTGAATACAATACTCTGATCTCAAACCCGAACAAAACTCAGACCTCGACAAAGAAAACCAAATACTACGAATCTAAAAGGAAGTAGCATATTACCCTTACATTTTAAGACGAAGTCCTATGTTGGAGTTTATGTAAGAGCCTGTGATCTATACAATTAGGTCCCCAAAAAAACTGTTAATTCAAACTAATAATAACATAATATGATTAAGCGAAGAAGTGATATGATTATATATAAGATTACTTTTTATAAAAGTTCGTAAGGTACGTAATATATACATATAAAAGACAGTATACAATGGATACAAAAACTAGAGTACCGAATACTATAGATTATCAAATCGATATAATAAATAAATAATACGTACTTAAATGGAAGATAGTATGATTTGTAAAAACTCGTAAAGAATGACAAAGTAATTACTGACAAATAGAATGAACATACTACATAATATATGATATGCCACATATATATACAGTACCGATGTGATGACATAATTAGATTATGAAAACATTGATAATAATAATAATAATAATAATAATAATAAATCGTACCAATAATAGAAAGATTCATAGTATAACAATTGGTAATAAGGACATACGTAGAGTACAATCGTTAACCTACTATATAAATAAACAAAAACTTAACCCCAACATACATATTTATCTATAACTAATAATCCAAAATATAACAAATATACTTAACAATGATTCTTATATAAAATGATATTATATAACATGATAATCAATGATTTAAAAGTAGAAACTGAATACTAACAATACTTAATTCAATACTATCAACGAAAATAATAAATAAAATGATAATAATAAGATATACACTATAAGTACGATACTGAATACGAAAAAAAAAAAAGGCTCGTAAGGATAAATCGAGAAGAGAATCACCAGATGGGCATGAGATAGAACTTAACCAAACAATAAAACAAAAATTATAATTTATAAAATAATATAACTAAATAATTGATTAGTAATATTTACCGAGTTAAAATGAAACGGGAGAAATAAGGATAATTTAATCCAACCGTAAGTCAAATAAAGGAACTTTGGATGAGCTGCCAAAAATTCAAACTGGGAAATGGATAATGGGAATTAAAGCTTGCATCACGAGTTGGATAGGGACAAGTGGGTTTGCATATAAAAACGCAATTGGCCAAGAGGAATTTATGAAATGAGTCAAGGTTTAGGAATTAGGGAGAGAAAAGAGGGCTAGGTCAGGTCCGATTATGGAAGGTAGCGAAAAAAAAAAAAAAAACAAAAGTCGAGAGAAGGTGAAAGCAGAGAAAGAGTGAAGCAATTACAACGGTTGGAAGAATGAAAGTAGGAGTGGGGTCTGATGTAATTAATTGATTTAGGGAAAAAGGGGTGGCGTCTGGATTAAATGGAATTGGGGAAGTAGGGTTTCCAATGCGTCGGTAGATTTAGATGATTAAAGGGGAAATTTGATGAGAGAGGTGAGAAAGACAAATGGCAGGGACGGTGACGAGAGAGAGAAGACTAAGAGAGAGAGAGGAACTAATTGGGTGAAACGGAGAGTAAAGGTAAAGAAAGAGCAAAATCACGGCTATGTGAGTTTAGGGTAGACTTTAGAACCTTCTAGAATATAGGCCAACATTTAAATATAGAAAAAGAAATTAATAATTAATAATAAATATATATAAATATTGCATAGGAAAAAATGGATTTTTATATAATATCAAAACGTAAAGTATTAATAAAAAATATCGTATTCCATACGTAAAATATAAAATTTAATATGCTCGTTATGTACGTAAAATAAGGATGTTAAAAAAAATAATCAAATCGGAATCTTAATTTTGATTTCTAACTATAATAGCTTAAGGAGTTTACGATTTAAATAAAACGTTGAACTAATTAGGGTATTTCAATCTTCCCCCCTAAAGAAAACTTTCGTCCCGAAAGTTTACCTTAACTCGAGAACAGAATAGGATACTTTTGCTTTACGTTATCTTCCAACTCCCAAGTAGCCTCGCGCTCAGAATGTTTCTCCCACTAGACCTTCACAAAGGAAAGCGATCTCCTCCTTAGTTGGCGAACCTTCCTATCAACGATTCTTTCAAGTCTCTCCTCCACTGAGAAATCAGAGTGTAAGCTCAAGGACTCCAGGTCCTCAATTAGTACCAACAAATCACCCTGATTCTGACTCGAATTCTCCACAAACTTCTTTAACAGTGATACATGGAAGATATCATGCACCCCTTCCAAAACTGCTAGTAAAGCTAACCCGTTAGCTACCTTTCCAATTCATTCCAACACTTTAAAAGGGCCAGTAAATTTGGGGCTTAACTTTCCTCTCATTTCAAATCTTGCCACACCCTTTACTGGAAAAACCTTCAGTAAGACTTGATTACCGACTTGGAACTTTAAAGGTCTTCTTCCCTAGTTCGCATAACTTTTTTGCCTGTTTTGAGTTGTCAACATCCTTTGCTGAATGATCCTAAGCTTGTCAATGGTTTCTTAGACCAAATTTGGACCTAAGAACTGTCTTTCTCTTACTTCATCCCAATGGATAGGCAACTTGCACTTCTTTCCATACAAAGCCTCATAGGGTGACATCCGAATCATTACTTAGTAGCTATTATTATAGTAAAACTCGACTAAAGGAAAGTGCTCAACTAAATTTCATCCAAAGTCCAAAACACAAGATCTCAACATATCCTCAAGAATCTGAATAGTCTTCTCAGACTGCCCAACAATCCGAGGGTGGAAAGCTGTACTAAACTGCAACTTGGTACCCAATTCCTTCTGTAAACTCTTCCAGAACTTGCTCACAAACCGAGTATCCTTATCTGAGGTTATTGTCACTGGTACTCAATGAAGTTATACTATATACCGAATATAATCTTTAGCTAGCCTAACCAAGGTATAATTCATATCTACAAGAATAAAATGGGCTGACTTAGTCAATCTATCAACTATCACCCAAACTGCATCATGCTTATCCTTAGTTCGTAGAAGGTGAATGATGAAATCCATAGTGATGTGCTCCTATTTCTACTCGGGTACTGGTAGGGGTTGTAATTCTCCTGCTGGCTTTTTATGCTCAGATTTAACCCTCTGGCAAGTAGAACACTGCGAGATAAACTCTGCTATATCACACTTCATGTTTCTCCACCAGTAGTGACGCTTTAAATCCTGATACATCTTGGTGCTCCCAGGGTATACCAAATAAGCCAAATAATAAACCTCTTGCATTACTTGCCTTTTCAATATTGAATCCCTTGGCAAGCACAATCTTGTTCCATACCTCAAAATCCCATTAGTGTCTAATCTAAACTCAGGTGCCAAACCCAGTTCCACTTTAATCTTCAAGCCTTAAATCTCCCTGTCATCTATCTGTACTACTTTGATCAGGTCCATTATGGTTGACTGGATGTGCAAATTTAGCAATCTTGCCTTAACTTCACTAGTCACAACCTCTAAGTCCATCTTGCGCAAATCCTCTAGTAAATGCTTCCGAGTAGTCAACAAGGTGGCGATGTTGCCATGCTTCTTCCAACTAAGTGTATCTGCTACTAAATTCACTTTACCAGGATGGTACTGAATATCCACATCATAGTCCTTGATCAACTCCAACCATTTATGTTGTCTTATGTTCAATTCTTTTTTAGTAAAGATATACTTCGAGCTCTTATGATTCGTGAATACTTTACACCTTTCGCCATACAAATAATGTCTCCACAACTTCAAAGCCAAAACAATTGCCACCAACTCTAAGTCATGAGTCAGGTAATTCTTCTCATTAGGCTTCAACTGCCTAGAAGCATAAACGATCGCCTTTCCTTCTTGCATCAATATACAACCTAAGCCTTAACCCAAAACGTCGCTGAAGATAGTAAACTCTTCCCCACTCTTAAGTAAAGTCAACACTGGAGCTATACTTAGCTTCTCCTTCAACTTCAGAAAATTGGCTTCACAACGGTCATCCTACTCAAACTTTACACCCTTTCGGGTTAGCCTCGTAAGTGGAGCAGCGATCCTGCAGAAACCTTTAACAAACCTTCGATAATATCCCACCAAACCCAAAAAGCTTATGATCTCAGTCACCGACTTCGGTCTTTGCCAATCTACTTCTGCCTATACCTTCACTGGATCTACAAATACCCCATTCTTGTCCACAACATGACCTAAAAACACTATGCGTTCAAGCCAAAATTCACACTTGAAGAACTTTGCATACGACCGTTCTTCCTTTAACCAGCTCAAATCCAATCTTAGATGTTCCTCATGCTCTTCCTTGCTTTTAGAATAAATCAAGATATCATCTATGAACACAATAATGAACTTATCTAACAAGTTTCCGAAGACCTGATTCATCAAGTCCATAAAGGTTGCTAGGGCGTTAGTTAGCCCAAAGGGCATCATCAGAAATTCAAAGTGCCCATATCTCATCCTAAAAGCAGTCTTTTGGATGTCCTCCTCTTTTACCCTTAATTGATGATAACCTGACTTTAAGTCTATCTTAGAAAATGCTTGGGCTCCTTATTACTGATCAAATAAATCATCAATCTTGGGGAGAAGATACTTTTTCTTAATAGTAACTCGGTTCAAATCCCTATAATCAATACAAAGCCTCATACTCCCATCCTTCTTCTTAACGAACAACATTGGGGCTTCCTAAGGAAAAGTGCTATGTTTGATAAACCCTTTATCCTGCAATTCCTGTAGCTCCTTCTTCAGTTCAACCAACTCAATTGGAGCCATCCTATACACTTGTTTTGAAATTAAGGTGGTCTTAAGCACTAAATCAATGCTGAACTCAATTTCTCTCTTAGGTGGCAACCCTGATAACTCATCAGGAAATACCTTGATAAACTCATTTACCATAAGGGTATGCTTTAACTTCCCAAAGACAAAGCTGAAATCCTCCTCTTATCCCACAATTCATAAGTAGGCAACTTGATCGACCTATGAGCATCCAACTTAAAACTGAACTCATTCCCATCATCTAATGTAAAATGCACCATCACACCACAACAATCTATGATAGCTCGGTATCTAATCAACCAATCCATAACTAGAATCACATCAA
Organism: Lumnitzera racemosa; assembly: GCA_024138005.1. Taxonomy (NCBI): domain Eukaryota; kingdom Viridiplantae; phylum Streptophyta; class Magnoliopsida; order Myrtales; family Combretaceae; genus Lumnitzera; species Lumnitzera racemosa. The sequence continues at coordinate 87,748,249 of JAMXBC010000011.1, forward strand.
AATAAAAAATATTCAAAATCAGAAAATGTGCTGGCAAAACTTTACCCTTAACCTCTACATTAACTCCTCTACAAATCTTTTCCAAAACTTTCCTAACATCCAAAGCTGTATAGATACTCAAATACATATGCATCAACATCTCAGAAATACAAGAATCTATGGCACCAGTATCAAACAACGCATAAGCACTGCAGGAGTGAACTAGTAACCCGCTTTGAAGTAAACAGTTCGTAATTTAGATAAATCATTTACTTAAGAAAGTAAGAAAATAGATATATACACTAGAATTCAATTATTACAATTAACATTTACAATGTTTCACCGTAATCTATTTCCTAGTTAATACATTATTCAAAAAAGAAAAATTCTAAGATAAGAGCTTAGACCTTAAAAATATATGTCTATTCTTTAAATGTTTTTCCTCACTCCCAATGATCCAATAGTTGCTAGCTTCAAAATAGTTGTAAGTCGCTTCTTAACTAGTACCTGCAACGACGTCTATAGGGATGTGAGCAGCCACAACTCAGTAAGTTAGGATGGATAACTTAAAACTATACTACAAACATAAACAAGGTTATCAACTAACTTATTAGGTGCAATGTATATTCAAGCAAATACCATTGCACGACGTTATCCGGCCTGTGGTGAGATTAGAAAAATTGCACTCACTCTAATTCGGGTTAAGGAGTTGTCGTTAATACAACAGCTCATGACCAAACCCAAGCTTGTGCAATAGAGACACTGCTCCTCTCTCAACTACCTTTGAACCATTGACTTCACTCTTGCTGTGATCTCCTTACCTATTACTTAGTTTGACTAAGGATGAAGAAGGGACCATTATGCTATTTAACGTTATCTTTTTCGAAGGGGTTGGTATTTGGCTGGAGAATCTTAGGTTTCCCCTAATGGGTTGCTATGTAGGTTCGATTTATGATTACAGGTTGTATATTTGATTAGGTTCGGTTTAAGATGGTCAATCATTTTATACAATACAAGTCAGAATAACAAACAGAATTATAGCATCACTTATAATTAAGCACATGCAGAAAACTAACTATCTAACAAGCACAACCAAGTATAATCTCAAGCCTCCAAAATACAGCAACATATTAATCCCAACTTACTTGGACTCTTCGTTTGCTCACTCGAGGTCCAACTTGCTTAGGCCATTGCTGATCATTTCTATAATACCAACGTTGTCTCAGTTTTCATGTAACTATTGTAGATTAGTTTTTAGCCTATAACACTTATTGTTATCTTTAGCTTAAGGTTTAATATGTCCAATTATCTAGGTTCTCAAATCTTTTACAATTATTCTAGGTTTGGGGCTAAGTTCGCGTTCAGTTTCCGCATCGATTTCTAAATTAGGTTCTAGTTCAATTTTTAAGTACTATTTTACATCCAAACCCTATAAATTCGTTTCAACTCATAATGTGAAATTAATCGTATTACTTTCAGATATCCTAAATACCATAATTATCCCTAGTCAGTATTTTATTCCACCCGGTACACTTAAATCTTTATTAGTGTATCGAATTTACTCCTGATATAAATTTTTTTTATATTTTTCATATAATTACATAAATTTAAGATTTCTATCAGATTTATTATATATCCCTATTATTTATATAATATCAATTTTTATTCTAATATTTTCTATTTATTATATTTTCAATAATTGCATATTATATACTATCATATATTATGTACATAATACGCATCTAATATTTCTATCACTCAAATTACCATCTCTCAACATCAATTATCATTTCAAAATGTCTAAATTTATTCTAAATCGGATTTTACACTTAATTATCTTAATTTACAAAATTAACTTAAAAATTACTATTTTTCCCTATTACTTATTTACTACATAATTAGCCTAGTATTTACATTTAACACCCTAAATGCTACAAGTATCATATTTCATCAAATTTAAACATCCTAAAATATATAATTATTCACTAAATCAGTAATTAACCATTAATTACTTAATTAACCATAACTTACCTATTTTATGCCTCATTTTAAGACCTAAAAATTATCTAAAATTTTTGAAAATTCATTTTTGAAAAAAGGCTCCGTGGTACTGTTCTATATATTCACTTAAGTAGTTTACACAAAAATTTTGAGTTCAAAACTACACTCCTAAGATCATTTATTTCTAAATCAAAATATGTTTGATTTTGCATAATTTCTTAAAGACCATATATCATGGGACTTATTTTCATCAAAATAATATTTTTCCTAAAAAATACATACTAAAATATTCCAGAATAACAAAATTCATAATTTTCTAAGAATATTACTATTTTTATAAAATTACACAAAATCAGGCTAAAAATTGAACTTACCGATTTAAGTGGCCATAGGTATGTCGGCCCACCTAGGTACTGCCACCACCATGTGGTGGTGGTGACTTTCTACTCCCAATTGCTCGTCAAGTCTAGGTTCTCCTTGGAAGTCCTAACTGCACAAATTTTTTGTGATTTTTTCTAAAAACCCTAATTTATTCTCAATTTCGCCTCTCTCTAATTTTCTAAACTTCTTGACATCCAAAATGACCTTTTGAAAAATTTGAGGTAGAGGTCTTGGGAATTATTGTGCATTAATTTGATTAGACAATTTGATTAGACAATTTGCTTTTTGTGTTATTCTAATTTAATTGGCTAAATTTTTTTTTCTTATTTTCTCCAACTGCCAAGACTTAAATTTGGATCATTTCTTTTTTTTTTATGATTTTTATTTATTTTTTCTTAATTAATTATGAGCTTTATTTAATTATTTAGTATTATTTTAGCGCATTTTGCGTATTTTAAATAATTATGCGTATTTCTACCTACATGTAAATTCATATATAGTACAAATAAATATTCTTAAATATTATTTAAGTTATTTTATGATTTTTAGTGTGCATATAATTTATTTTTAATAATTCGTTAATTATTGGAATGCATTTTACACATTTTCAACAAATAACAAGTAATATACTTAAAATTTAAAAAATTTATATTCTTTATTTTATTACTTATTTTCTTAAACTCAAACTTACGAGATCATTTTTATTAATATTTTTAGCTTTATTTAATAATTTAAGTTTGATCGGATCCTTTAACCAATCGCAGTAAAAACCTACAAGTCAAACTTTAGGTAGCTGATTGTAGGTCTTATATTTAGATCTTCCAATCTATTATCATCCAGTATGAACTCTAGTTAGAGGTCTAGTAGTCTGCTGTCCAATTCTAGCCTTACTCCCTATAGGCCTTTCAGGGCAATCTATAGCTAGGTATCCCTTCTAAGTGCAAACGTGGCAAAAAGAAAGTGGTACAGACTTGTTGGTGCAATCCCGACTGAAGTGACCAGTCTTCCCACATGAAAAGCAAGCACCCTTTAGTCATTTGCAAGATCCAATCTCATATGGTCCATAACATTTAGGATATGTAAATCCTACTTTTAATGGGCCTAAGACTTGATTAAGAGTACTTTTCGAACGTTCGCAAAGATCAACTAAACCAAAAACTTAAGTTTATATTTAGAAACAAATTAAATTTTTTCAATTCAAAAGCCAATTGTTGATAAAACCAGAGCTTGAAGAACTGCAATCTCTAAAGTCATTTAAAACCTTAAATCTTAAAACAATTAAGGAATTTTAACCCTAAGTAATTAATCGATAATTTAATTTGAATAATTTCATTCAACTTTATAAAATTTTACAATTTTATAAAAATCAAATCATAAATTACAAAACAATGCGAGATGAAAACCCTAAAACAATTTCAACCCTTCATGTATAAGCTTTACACATAAATAAGTAGACTAACCAATCACCTTAGATAACTTATTAATTGAGAGTTTGAATCATTTATCAATTGATAACTTATCAAAATCTAGTGATAGGACAATTTTCTTATCACCCCTTCACTTATACTATATATGGACAATTTTTCACAAGATTTCATAAGCTTAACTTTAATAAATGAGACAAGGCCACTCCATGGCGAAAAAGACTTTAAATGGCAGATTTGGACAAGGGAGAAAGGGGGGCCATGCTCTTGTCTTTCAACCATCAATCACTTTCTCTTACACATCATTATTCACCTCTTAATGCTTACATCATCAATAGTTGCAATTGTTGACTTTTGTGTAAGCTACAAGATAATCAATTAAAACTTCTTGCACACACTTCTTTCCTCATTCAAAATCTGCCACCCTCTCCCTCTTTCACTCCCATTTTCACTTCCTTTTTCTCTCACTTTAAACACAAATAAAAAAAAGAAATCAAACTCCACAAATTCCCAACATTGCCGCCACCATTTTTGCTTCCATACTCATGGCAAATTTCTCTTCTTATTCTTGTATCATTTTCTTTCACCATCTAAGATCTTTTAGAACCATTATAACCTTCCACAAATCCCATTCCAAAAGATCAAACAACTCGGGTTTTCGAAAAGTGGCAAAAGGAGGAAGCAAAGTTAAGATCTTAACTGGAACCTTAGTGCACAACCACCATACTTTGCTTTAAGGACAAGTAAGTGTTTCTTGTGATATGTGGGTTAGTATTTATGTTAGGAGACTTTGATTTCTTGAAGATATAAGTAAGGTTTAAGTTGTTATAACACCAAAAATCGTTTTAAGAAATAAACCATGAAATCTTTACATGAAGTTGAAGCATGAGCATGTAAAGTTGGTATTTTATAAAGACACTTGTTCAACACTTTGAATGAAAGATTTTAAGTTGAGAAAGTCTTGAAATAAAAACTTGAATGAAGGATGAGCATGCTGGACGTGAGGATTCCATAGTCATTTGGATGTTGATTTTGTTTCCATTAAGTTAAACATACTTAAATATAGACTTAAGTTAAGGAAAAATCCATCGCATGAAGTTTTATGAAGAAACCAACTTTGTATGACATAAGCTATGATATGAAGGTTATATTAAGTATAAGGTTTTTATTTCTTTATGTAGAGCATGAGTTAAAGGATCATCTTATGGAAGAAAACTTGAGTTAAGATTTGGATATAAATAGTTTAAGTGCATAATCTAACACCTAAACTTAAGGAAATGATGAAACAAGTTGAAAAAACCAAGCAAAAACCCCTTAAAATCATCATGAATAGATCTGGAACGTGAGAAAAAGAAGCTTAAAAATATGATAAAAGTGAATGAACAAAGTGAAAGGATCAACCAAAGCAAGTATGGTAAGCATACAAAGCCTAAAACTCAAAACCAAGCCTAGAACTCTAAGTTGGGCCTTCAAGAAAATTCTGACTAGCACCTTAAAGTATCAAGAGAGGTTGTTTTGAAGCCCATAAGAAATCTACCTAAGGCCCCACAAGCCTACCAAAGTCACTAACTTTAGTTTGAACAAAAAACAAGCTCATTAGACAACTTAAACCTACTAAAGGGCCCATGAAGTGGTTGTTAGCCTTAGGAATATAAATCAAAGTTATAAATCTGATCTCAAGGATTATTTTAAGCTTAGGATAAAATATTAAGACCAAGCCCAAAGGATTTCTCAAATTATCAAAAAGGCCATTTACCATACAAGGCCTAAAAACACTCCAACACATGAGGAACGCTACTGTTCTGACCCATGGATAGAATTGTATGCCTGATTTCAAAAATATAACCTCACCACGTTAAAGTACACTTGAAAACAATGAAGATTGACTATAAGATCATAAAAATCGGATTTAAAACAAAAAAGTTATACGCGATTGAACTTTAGGTAAAAACCGGGAAAAATTTCGAAAACTAGTCAAGAGTATAACTAAGGAAAATTTACTTAGTTTCCTAAGTTTATTTCAATCTCTTATAAATATTATTTCAATGACCAGGGGACACCGTGTATGGAGACGACTTGCCTCCGGATTACTTTGATCGACCCACATGGCAGAGTGAGTAAATTCCCGATGACTCTTTACTTGATTGTGTTTGTAGAGTAGATGCACCTAAACATATATATATAAACTTGGATGCTTATGGGATATGAGAGATGCATGTGTATGGATTTATGGATGAATGTGATAACTTGTTAATTATATATATAATAATGGGAATTGTTTATTGTCATATATACGTGTGAATTGTATGGAATGAAATCGTTTGATCACCTTAAAAATCGAGTTAATCACTTATACGATTGAGAAATCAAAATGAATCATGCATTTCCCATATTGCATACGGATAACACCGACTGCCGCTTCACGCAGAAGATGGGAAGAGACTCACAAGAATACAAGTTTCCTGTAGGATTGGGCACTAGCTATATCATCATATATATTGAGTCTCCGTCCTAAGCTGATGGGCTTACTAGGCACTGGGAGACGCTAACCGTCGGCGAGGGGCCGAGTCTTGTGGCTTCTACTTAGGGAGTATGTTTGTGGATTACGAAGGCCACCACACCGCTAGACTTGGGATTTTAAAAATATGATTTGTTATTCGGTAAAGAAAGTATACACACACATATACGTATATATATATATATATATATATAGTTTTGTTTTGGCTAAGCACAATAGTGCAAATGAAATAAAACCCAAGGTCTAGAACCCAGATTTTGGTTTGAGTCGGTTAATTATCTCCAAACCTTGACTTCAGGGAGCGTAATTCTAAGTTGTATGCAATTCCTAGGTCATTGCCTGCATTGTTTGGCATATTGATTGTTCATGCATTCATATGATTATGCATTTAATAAATTTCTATCATGCGGTATTGATGGGGGTAATTATCTCATTACGCGTAATCTTACACCCCAGCAGTTCTTTTCTTTACAGGTTGATCGATAGTTGGGAATGGGATAGGAATCAAGTGCAGAGTGCTATCATTGAATCAATGTGATGAAAAGCTTGTGTAGTTAATTCGGAATGATTCAAAAAACGACTAATGTCTCAATTAAGTTTAGTATCTTTAGTAAGTTTAGAATTTTCTAGAATTGTCTATCTTATTTCACTATTTTGGTAGGGGATACCGATTCTCTGCGGTTCTAAGGAATTGTGGAAAAATGGATATCCATAATTATTTATATTATATTATAAGTTAATGAACTAAAATTGAAGACTCTAGCAAATAATTATTTAGAGTCTTGCAATTTCTGACTTGCAAGGCGATTTTCTTATCATGGGTGGACACGTGATATGAAAATTTTAGGTAATATTACTAGGCCCCTCCTAGGGTCGCTACGGGATACTTGACAACTGAAGGCACCCGTGCCATAAGAGCTAAAGGTGGGGCTTTGATCTGAACATGAGGAAGTGTCTGGCTCATCGATTTAGTTATCATCTGAGGCTTCTTTCCATTTCCTTGGACCACATCTCTAGAAGTAGGCCTTTTTCTAACCATAGAACTTGAATGAGTTGAAAGTGTGTCCTTCTTCTTCTTTAGATTTATTTCCATATACTTCGCTTTCATCAAATTCTCCTCATAGGTGTCCAACTGGAAGGCATCAATTGCACTTTGTAACTGTGGCTCCAAACTAGCCAAGAATCTATGGGTACTAGCCCCATCATTTGCTCTCATAGCTGGTGGTAAGAATATGAACAAACGGCTCATCGTAGTCTCATACTCCCAAATTGATCTGTAGCCCTACTGATAGCTGAAATAAGCATCCCGTAACCGATCTCTCACACTAGTAGGGAAGAACTTAGCATAAAACAGGTTCTCTAGCTAAGTAAGTGGCTCCTCAGTCTTCCTGGGCTCACTGGCCCACCAAGTTGCAACAGTACCTTTAAGCTTAAAAGCAGCATAGTCTACCTTCCCATCATCAAGCATATGGAAGGCAGCAAAAACACCGTCCAAGTCCTCTATCCATTTATCAGTAGCAAGAAAATCCTTACCCCTCAGGTTAAAATTATTGACCTGTTGAGCAAATTTGTCCAAGTTGATAACTTTCTCCTTAGGAACAGTCTACTGTGCCAACACCCCAATCAGATAGTTCATAGTCTCAAGTAACATGGAAGTAGTATCAGGAGCTTGAGTCTACCTAAGCTGATCCCTCTAACCTCCAGTATCTCCCCGAGAAACTGAGCCCACCTGAACTCCAGTACCTCTCGAGTGTAGCAGCCTGGGAAGAAACGTATCACTTAGGGCATCCCGTCCCCCAGCGAAAGAAGATCCTGGTCTTGAAACACATCTAGGAGGCATACTACAAGAAGTAAACATGAAACGAGAGAACACATCAAGAAGTTAGAAGAATGAGGGTAAGCTACTTAGAATCTTAGCAAAGGACAACTAGAAAGACATTTGCAAACGGTATAGGAGTCTTCAATAACCATAAACCAACTTCAATACAAAATGCAGCAGCTTTAACTTGATAAATCAAACCTTAGTCTACTATGATTTGTACTTAACAAGAACTCAAGTTCATTGTACTTAACAAGAACTCAAGTCCATTCTTAGTTTTTCTAAAATTCCTTGAACCTTATGCTCTAATACCACCTAAAGCTATAATGCCCCAAGATCCTAAATGGTGCTACAACTCGCCACATAACCCGGCTAGCCCGGATTATGTAAGGCTTTCTAAGTCTACAATTGAAACATGAAGAATCACATTAAACAATATATAAATATCCACAAAGGAGTAGGAAAATGTATCCATTAATAAACTCATATAAACTTGCAACATCCAAAAGTTCGCAAGTATCCTAATTTACAACCAAAACATAAGATATGTCAAATGACTAAAATTCTCGAATATCAAAAGGAGTCCATCTTTTCAAAATATAAAATCCTCAACAAAATATAAACCATTAGTAACATAGATATCACCTTATCTAGTCATCATTAAAATATAGATACTCGACTTTATCTTCCTCCTGGATGTCGTTGACAAACGTCTCCCATAAATAAGAAAATCCTCAAATCTAGCACCTGAAAGAGAAAAGAATGAGCCGAAGCTCAGTATAGGTGTACAAACACATACACATACTAGACAGATCGTTCGCATATAGATATGCAAATTATATCAATTTAGGCCCATAGAACAACAAAAGCGTATTCAAACCCTGCTATGGTTGGTCTTTGCCCACATACATAGGTAGATATAATTATATGTTTTCCTTTTAAGTCTTTTATGCCCAGAAACCAGAGTCCAAAATCTAACATTCTAGTTGCGTCGTCCCATGTGAAAGTCTATTAAGGAAACCTCACATATGATTAGCAGTTGCCCCTTTAGGAATCTGCCAATGCGGCCTCCTAGAGTGGATGAGTCAAGCAAAACTAGCAATCAAGTTTAATCGGGCCGAATATAAGTTAGTTCGATTTGATTACTAAGTCCTATCAAATACAAGTAACAATCAAAACTACGTACCTGGAATCACTTTAAAATCGAATACAATACTTTGATCTTAAACTCGAACAAAACTCAGACCTAGACAAGGGAAACCGAACACTAAGAATCTAAAAGAAAATAAGTAGCACATTACCCTTACATTTTAAGAAGAAGTCCTACGTGAGAGTTTATCTAAGAGCTTATGATCTACATAATTAAGGTCCTGAAAGAAACCGTTAAGTCAAACTAATAATAGCATAATATGATTAAGTTAAAAAGTGATATAACTATATATGATATCACTTTTTATAAAAGTTTGTAAGGTACGTATATATATATCATATATATATATATATATAAGACAGTATATAATGGATACAAAACTAGAGTACTGAATACTATAAATTGTCAAATCAATATAGTAAATTAATAATACATACTTAAATGAAAGATAGTATGATTTGTAAAAGCTCGTAAGGAATAATAAAATAATTGCCGACAAATAGAATGGATATACTACATAATATACGATATGCTACATATATATACAGTACTAATGTGATGAAATAATTAGATTACGAAAACATCGATAATAATAATAATAATAATAATAATAATAATAATAATAATAATAATAATAATAATAATAATAATAAATCGTGCTAATAATAGAAAAATTTGTAGTATAATAATTGGTAATATGGACAAATGTAGAGTATGATTGTTAACTTACTATATAAATAAATAGAAACTTAACCTCGACATACATATATATCTATAATTAATAATCCAAAATATGACAAATATACTTAACAATGATTCTTATATAAAATGACATTATATAACATGATAATTAATGATTTAAAAGTAGAAACTGAATACTAATAATACTTAATTCAATACTATCAATGGAAATAATAAACAAAATAATAATAATAAGATATAAACTATAAGTACAATATCCAATATGGAATTGAAAATGGCTTACAAGGATAAATTGAGAAGAGAATCACTAGATAGGTACGGGTGAGAACCAAACCAAACAATAATACAAAAATTATAATTCGTAAAATAATATAACTAAATAATTGATTAGTAATATTTACCAAGTTAAAATGAAATGGGAGAAATGAGGACAATTTAATCTAATCGTAAGTCTAATAAAGGAACTTTGGATGGGCTGTTGAAAATTCAAATTGGGAAATGGATAATGGGAATTGAAGCTTGCGTCATGAGTTAGATAGGGACAGGTAGGTTTGTGTATAAAATGTAATTGGCCAAGAGGAATTTATGAAATAAGTCAGGGTTTAGGAATTGGGGAGAGTAGAGAGGGGCGGGTGGGGTCCAATTATGGAAGGTATGTCACGCCCCGAAGCGGTAGAGTCATAACAGCCTCGCCGTGTAAACCATCTTAAGATAGAAGTTGGCCTTACAATTGCTATCTTATACCTGATCTACATAAGGTGTCCACGACTAACCCGCTTTGAAGTAAACAATTTGTAATTTAAATAAATCATTTACCTAAGAAAGTAAGAAAATTTATATATATACACTATAATTCAGTTATTACATTATTCAAAAATGAAAAATTCTAAAATAAAACAAAACTTAGACCTTAAGAATATATGTTTGTTCTTCAAATATTTTTTCTCACTCCCCAAGATCCAGTAGTTGTTAGCTTTAGAGTAGTTGTTTACCGCTTCTTAGCCAGCACCTACACGACGTCTATAGTGATGTGAGCAACCACAGCTCAGTAAGTTAGGATGGAGGACTTAAAACTATACCATAAACACAACAAGGTTATCAATCGACTTATTAGGTGCAATGCATGTTCAACCAAATACCATCGCACGATGTTGTCCGACCCATCGTGAGATTAGAGAAATTATGCCCACTTTAATCCGAGTTGAGGAGTTGCCATTAATGCAACAGCTCATGACCAAACCCAGGCTTGTGTAATGGAGATGTCGCTCCTCCTGCGACTACCTTTGAACCATTGTCTTCACCTTCGCCGCAACCTCCTTACTTGTCACTTAGTTCGACTGAGGATAAAAAAGGGACCCATTGCAATCTTGCACTATCCCTTTCGAAGGGGTTGGTATTTGGCCAGAGAATCCTAAGTTTCCCTTAATGGATTGTCATACAGGTCCGATTATGATTACAAGTCATATATTTGATTAGGTCCAATTTAGGGCGATCAATCATTTCATATAAATCATACAATATAAGCCAGAACAACTAACATAATCATAGCATCACACATAATCAAGCACATGTACACATCCAATTATCTAACAAGCACAACCAAGCATAATCTCAAGCCTCCAAAATACATCAATGTATTAATCCCAACTTACCTCGACTCCTCGCTTACTCACTCGAGGTCCAACTTACTCAGGCCATCACCGATCATCCCTATAACACAAATGTGGTTTCAGTTTTTCATATAACTATTATAGGTTCATTTTCTCCTATAACGCTTATTGTTATAGAGTTTAATATGCCTAATTATCTAGGTTTTAAGTTTTTTACGATTATTCTAGGTTTGGGGTTAGGTTCAGGTTCGGTTTCGGTTTCCGCATCGATTTTTAAATTAGGTTCTAATTCGATTTTTAAGTATTGTTTTATACTCGAACCCTAGAAATTCGTTTCAACTCATAATGTGAAATTAATCACATTACTTTCCGATCTCCTAAATACCATCATTACCTCTAATTAATATTTTATTCCATCTGGTACGCTTAAATCCTTATTAGTGTACCGAATTACTCCTGATTTAAGAAATTTTTATATCTTTCATATAATTACATAAATTTAAGTTTTCTATCGGTTTTATTATATATCCCTATTATTTATATAATATCAATTTTTATCATAATATTTTCTATTTATTATATTTCCAATAATTGTGTATTATGTATTATTACTTATTATGTACATAATACACATCTAATATTTTTATTACTCTAATTACTATCTCCCAATATCAATTATCATTCCAAAATGTCTAAATTCATCTTAAATTAGATTTTACATCTAATTACCCTAATTTACAAAATTAACTTAAAATTTATTATTTTTCTCTATTACTCATTTACTACATAATTAACCTAATAATTACATCTAACACCCTAAATACCACAAATATCATACTTCATCAGATTTCAACATCCTAAAACATATAATTATTCACTAAATCAGTAATTAACCATTTAATTACTTAATTAGCCCTAAATTACCCATTTTATGCCTCATTTTAAGGCCTAAAAATTATCTAAAATTTTATGAAATTAATTTTTAAAAACGGGCTTCATAGAATTATTCTATATCATCTAAGTAATCTACACAAAAATTTTGAGCTTAAAACTACACTTCTAAGGTCATTTATTTCTAAACCAAAACATGTTCGGTTTTGCATGATTTCTTAAGGATCATATATCACGGGATATATTTTCATAAAAATTATATTTTTTCTAAAAAATATATACAAAATAGTTCAGAATAACAAGTTTCATAATTTTCTAAGAATATTTACTATTTTTACAAAATTACACAAAATTGGGCTAGAAATCGAACTCACCGATTTGGGTGGCTCCGACCACCGTCGATGGCCTTGGGTGTATCGGCCCACCTGGGCGCTACCACCACCGTGTGGTGGTGGTGGCCGTCCACTCTCAGCTGCTCGTCGGGTCTGGGTTCTCTTTTGTGGCCCTAACTATACAGTTTTCCTTTTTTTAATTTTTCTCTTGAATTTTTGAAGCTCTCTATTTTTCTTACTCTCTATTTTCTCACTCTCCAAACTGCCAAAATGAGCTTCTGAAAAATTTGGGGTATTTATAGAGTTTTGTGGTAATTAATGTGCATTAAATTAGACAAGATATTGTCTAAATTTCTTAATTTTTGGCTTTTGTGTTACTTTAATTTAATTGGCTGATTTTTTTCTTATTTTTCCCAGCTGCCACGACCCAATTCTGGATCATTCCTTAATTTTTCTGATTTTTATTTATTTTTACTTAATTAATTATGAATTTTCATTAATTATGAATTTTCTTTAATTATTTAGTATTATTTTAGCACATTTCGTGTATTTTAAATAATTACGCGTATTTCTACATACGTATAAATTCATATATAGTACAAATAAATATTTCTAAATATTATTTAGTTCATTTTATGATTTTTAGTATACATATAATTTATCTCTAGCGATTCGTTAATTATCGGAATGCATTACGTATTTTCGATAAATAACGAGTTATATACTTAAAATTTGAAATTTTTATATTTTTTTATTTTATTACTTATTTTCTTAAATTCAAACTTATGGGATCATTTTACTAATATTTCTAACTTTACTTATAATTTAGGCTCGATTGGATTTTTCAGCCGATCGAAATCTTGAGTGATTGGTTATGGGGCTTACAAGGTAACGAAAAAAAAAAACAAAAGTCGACAAAAGGTGAGAGCAAAGAAAGAGTTAAGCAATTGCGGCGGTTAGAATAATGAAAGTAGGAGTGGGGTTCAGTGCAATTAATTGATTTGGGGAGAGAGGGGTGGCATTTGGATTAAATGGAAATGGGGAAGTGAGGTTTCTAATGTGTTGGGGGATTTGGATGGTTGAAGGGAAAATTTGACGAGAGAGGTGAGAGAGACAAATGGCAAGCACAGTGACAAGAAAAAGAAGACTAAGAGAGAGAGAGAGGAATTAATTGGGTGAAAGGAGAGTAAAGGTAGAGAAAGAGCAAAATTGCGGCCGTGTGAGTTTAGGGTTGACTCTAGAACTTTCTAGAATATAGGTCAACGTTTAAATATAGAAAAAGAAAATAAGAATTAATAATATATATATATATAAATATTGCATAGGAAAAAATAGATTTTTATATAATATCACAATGTAAAGTACTAATAAAAAATATCGTATTCCATATGTAAAATATAAAATTTAATATGCTTGCTATGTATGTAAAATAAGGATGTTAAAAAAAATAATTAAATTGGAATCTTAATTTCAATTTCTAACTATATTAGTCTAAGAAGTTTACAATTTAAATAAAATGTTGAATTAATTAGGGGGTTTCAATATATTTTGGTGAAACTTGTAATCGGTATTTTCCAACTTTTATAAAATAATTTTTTTTTATCTTCATTAAATTTTCCATTGTTATTAATGCATTAACTTCTAAGTTGTCAACAATAATTGATTTAATAAAATAATATTATTACATATATATATAACTAAATACTACAATAGAAATAAAAGAAAAACAAATAAAAAAGGTAAAAAAACATTTTGTAGCCATTTTCTAATCTCGTAGTGGTTGATAGGGGCATAACAATAAATGCTAGATCATGTGACTTATTATGGTGATAGTTGATTATTTACTACCTTAGGGTAACACAATCCCCTCAAAATGGTAGATGATCATCAAAACTAGAAAAAGAAGAAAAAAAATCATAAAAAAGCACATTGGTTAGTTATTGGATAGCATGTTGATTACAACTTGATATATATAATTTTTTTAATGTGCCTTTTCGCTTTTTTTTTTTGGTGGTAGAGGGTTATATGACTAACTCAATGATAAGGTGTAATACGCCATCATTATCGTACCCTTACTAGTTATCTTAAGACATAGCAATGATTGCATGCCCTTCTTAGGGCCAATAGGGTAGTTGAAAAATGTTTGGTATTCATTTTTGGTTTTTTTCTTCCCTTTTAAAATTTTTCTATACAATAATGTCAAAATAACTACTTGAACCTTGCATGTCTTTTCAATTTATACTTATAGTTTGAAATTGTTATATCTTGTACTCATTTGAACTTTTCCTTGTCCAATTATTGATACGTTTCCTTTTTTTTTTTTCTTCCAACATACAATTTGAAATTGCTAATTAAGTTTTTACTCAATTAATTTGCTACCTTCATTAGATAACATGATAAATAGTCATTAGTGGAGGAGTATTAATTAGAGATAGGATAGCAAATTTAATAAGTAAAAGTTCAGTTAAATGCGACGATTATTAACTTCAAACTTCAAAGGTGAAATTGAAAAAGCACTTACAACATGAGATAGTTGAATTTCATGGGTATATTTCAAAAGAATAGTTATCCTTTTCATTATTTAAATGGATTATAATTTCTCATTTTAGTGATAACAATACAATCGAATTGCTATTTTGCTAACCAAACACAAAAATAAGACTGTATAAGGGGAATGCCTCTTTTATTTCACAAAGCTAACTAAACATGCCGATAAAGTTCATATGGTGATTTTGATGATAACATTTTTCTATATTTTATTTTATTTTATTTTTATTATATCATTTAATCAAATATGTATAACTATTATTCATCAATTGTAAGTTAATACACGTTAGAAATAGCTGAAAATTTAGCAAACTTGAGAGAAGTCCAATTTATAAAGGTTGAAAAACATTAAAAATTTAATAATGTTATCAATTCGTATAATTGAACTTAATTTAATTTGACCATTTCATAGAATCAGTTCGTTTCGATTGCGATTTAACTCAATTTATCTTTTAACTTTTTCAAATGTTTAAATAAAATATATTTGACCACACTAAAATTTAACCACAAATGAAAAAGTTGAGAATTCATTTAAAAAGGTAACTAATGCTGATAACTAAATATGTATATATATAAAATTTCTAAAAATTAAGAATATATATATATATTTATATATTTTCTTTTAATTCGTTCGCCGCGTGCCTTTTCCCGGAAGCATTTTGCCTTTTCCTGGAAGCATTTTGCCTTTTCACACATGGTGTACGGTAATAAAACATGGAATACCATTGACTTTTGTTTTGGTTTTTGTTTAGACGGCTCTAAAAACGCAAGACCAGTCAAACCAGAATCCTCTACACGCGCATGCGCGCGCGCGCACACACAGACGCACGAAACAACGCGCTCTCTTCATTTTACCCCCAAGTACTAGTACATCACCATTATTACAGTCAAAAAGCATCTCTTTAGACAAAAAGAGAAAAAGGAAAACCCAAAACTCAACACCTACTACTAAATACAAAAAGGATCCTTTTTAATTCTTCTCCATATATTTAGATGAAGAAGACATAAGAATATCATTAAGAATTCAATGAAAGATCCGTCCATTATGGATACACAAGTTTCAGTTTCTTCAGATGCTTTGAGTTGTACAATTTTGAACTCAGTTCAGGCATTGGGTCGTGGGTTTGATGTTACTTCTGATATTAGGCTTCTTTATTGTAAAGGTGTTCCTGGGTCTAGGCTAGTTTTGATAGATGATGATAAAAGGAGGGATCTTGAGGTTTCTAAGGATGTTGTTTTACCAAATGTTTCTGTTGACATTGAGTGTCATGAAGGAAAGGGTGGGATTAAAAAAATCAGTGCTTGTTCTTTCCATGAGGTGAGTTTGGTATCTGTCTTGATCTGATATATTCCTTTCTGGGAGTCATCTTGTGGTGTCTTCGTTTGTTGAGTTTGTATGGTTTGTTTTCCTTATGAACATAGATTGGTTATGTTAGATTAGGTGTGAGTTTGAAGGAATGTGTTTGGTTCTATGTTTTGTGGATTATTTGTTAGGCTGGCATGATCGTGGATGGAGTTCCCTGTCCCAAATGGCGTCCTTCATCTCTTCTTTCTATTCAAACGTTGTTTGACATGTGTCAACAATTTTTAATCTGTAATCGGACCTTTTGCATTTCTTCATATGTTAATATGTGGTTAAAGTGATGAGATTGGGGACACCTTTGGGACAGGGAAACATTTTTGTAGCAGTGTTATGTTTTTTTGGTATGTAGTTGGTACTTGTTGGCAGTGTTTTACTACTACTATTATGTTAGTTCATCAGCCGTTTTCTGCATTTGGGCAAATCATAAGTCATTGTGAGAATATGCTAGGTTGGTTTATTAGCTACTTGGGTCTAAGGTGATAGATTTTCTTTGCCACTTCATGCGTGAATGTGATACGATAATACAAGCTGAATGGTAAACATGAATAAATGGGACCAATCAGGATATGTTTACCGTAAAGTTGATGGAACATTATTGGTTTGGGGTGTTTTGAGGGAAACTTGACTTTAATAAACCTTTAGATGAGTTAGATGAAAGCCCATTGTTCCATATTATTCTCAATTGTCAACCAAAATAGTTTTATTTTATTTGTTTGGTCGAGTGAGATTGATAGAGGGCAGTCGAGCCTGGAACTCCCTGTAACCTGCTCAAGTGTCAGTTATAGTTTAAATTGTTGCGTTCAAAATCTCCTTGCTCACTCAAATGGGGCTTGATACTTGGTGGGTAATTTTCTATTCTTTGCTAGTTCAATTTCCAGCATTATAGTGGTGATTGTGGGACTTATAGTGGTTTAGTGCCTGAAAGAAGCATCGCATTAATTTATGTCTAGATAAGTTGCTCATGTCTGAGGTTGTGGGGATTCGTGTGTTGCTTATTTTTCCATTAATAGCTTTTTTTGGGTAATTTATTTATTAGTTGCATTAATATATTAGAAAGCACAAGGTGGCATTGTTCCTTTTTGCAGTGTCCTGCAAAAGAAATAAGTAAAAAGAGGATAAAGATAGTTATTGAAGGATGAATCTTAGTCTTAGAGTGCATCATTTGAAATCTGGAAGTTGTTTCTCTAGTGCTAAATGGAAAAAGTTTTTCTTTTTTCTTTTCTTTTATTTTTGTGCAGGATAAGTTTAGAAAGAATTTCATTAGAAAAATACGTGACTTACAAAAAAGCCTCAAAAGCCTAAATAAAACCCACAAAACAAATATTTCTCAGTGCACTATTGCACACGAAAACAAGTAGTGCATAGACAAATACTCCTAGCTTTATAGCAGGCACTACTCGGCACTTTCTTCTTGCTTTCCAAAACGACTACCATTTCTCTCTCTCGAAATGTGGTAGATAGTAGCAGCTGTCATTCACCATCACTTATCTTGGATGGTAGGGAAAGTTCTTTCAGAAAATCCACAAAGCTCAAAAGCACACAGTTTACTTCAGGTATCCATCCCAAACTGTTTCTTAGCCCAAAGGTTCCTTGCAAAAGAGCACCAAAAGAAGGGGTGTTCACTTGACTTTTCTTTAATATTACGCATGAAACAAATATTTTGAGTAATTGCCTCCCAACTAATCAATCTAATAAGAGTGAGAGTGTAATGTCTGTTTAGAGCTTTTACCTCTAGGGTGCCAAGGATCATACTACAGAGAGAGATAGTTTCCATTGCCTGCCTTTCATTGTGACATAACTTCTGCTTTATCTCTGAAACTCAGGAGTTTTCTCCGTCCCCAAGAACAAGAAGAGTGAATTTTGCACTGCCAAAAGCTTTTCCTTTAAAAATACAAGATAACCCAGATATGCGAAAGGGAATTTTCATTCTTCCCACAAAGATTCCAAATATGCTTCAATTGAGCCATTTTGTTTCATAAGAACACATCCAATATGCCTAGACCACCCTATTTTTTTGGTTTGCAAATAATTTTCCAAGCAACCTTCAACTTAGCCTTTTGTTCAGCTTCATCATTCCACAAGAAGTGATTTATTACAGCCCTCGTTTCTTTCAAGATTCTTTTGGGAAGAAGAAAATTCTATGAGCAATACAATTGAATTGAAGACAAAACACTCTTGATCAATTGGACATGCGTGGTGAAGGAAAGAAACTTAGATGTCCAGTGGCTTATGCATAAAAGAATTGTCTCCCCCAAAACTTGACACATAGAGTTGATTGGCCTGGTTGATGTGAGAGGGACATCCAAGTACTTGATAGGCAATGAACTCAGCGAGAAACCCAACAGGGCAGAAATCTATTGCTGTACAAACTCTTTCACTACACTCACAAAAAACTACATTTTGTGGAATTAACCTTTAAACCCAATAACTCTTCGAACTCCATTAAAGCTTCCTTCGCCAACTTAATTGGCTTTATTGAACCATGAACAAAGGTGAGAAGGTCATTAGCAAAACAAAGATGGGTTAGTTTTTCCTTCTTACATCTCCAATGGTACTTAAAAAGTTCACACTTCTTGATTTTTCTCTAAGGAGATAAGAAAAAACTTCCATCCCTAATTCAAAAAGATATGGGGAGACAGTATCCCTTGTCTTAATCCCCTTGAGCTAGGGAAAAAATCCCACCGATTCCTCCTAAACATTCCATCAGCCAACCTATGAACTTAGGTGGAAAATTAAGTGCAAGCAACAATTGCTTAAGAAAAAGCCCAATCAACCGTGTCATAAGCTTTGATGATGTCTACCTTAACAGCACATGTTTTATTAGGTAAGGTTTACTTTTATAGCACATCTTGGTCCTTAGAATTTGTACGGTAGCCATTCACCAATTCTTGAGCCACCAAAATATTATCAATTATTCTTCGGTCACTTGTAAAGGGAGATCACTCAATTCCAACTAGAATGAGATGGTGGATTTTCCTTTCTGCTAAAATTCTTGAAATACCTTTGTAGATTGTGTTGTAATATGAACTGAATGAAAGTTCATGATGGATGATGAATTTGAGCAATTAGGAACCAGTGTTGGAGATGTGCAATTCAGGGATTTCAAGTGTTTCTGAAGCAAAAAAGTCTTGCATTGCACTAGCAACATCCAATCCAACAACATCACAATGTTCTTGAAGAAATTTACATTAAATCTGTTGGGACCCGGTGCTATATCTTGGACAAGCTCAAAAATGGCCAACTAGAGCTCTTCTTGCCCCAGAGGATTTGTATGTCCTTCCCACTGGTCAGAAATTACCCTCTTTCTAAGAGAATCAAGTATTGAAGAAGAATCCCTAGCCAGATTTGGGTCCGACGAGAGATTCTTGAAAAAAAGGTATCTTTCTTTAATTTTGCAGGTGAAGTAATAGTGGTACCATCAGAAATTTTTAGATATTTAATTGAATTTTTGTTCTCCCTCAACTTCAAAGAACGGAAGAAGGAAAAATTCCAATCATCAATTTTAAGAATTTTAAGCCAATTCTTTAGCATTACTTAGAAAATAGTAATCCTCTAAAGCTTTCCTTTCATCTGCCTAGTCAGTTCCAACCACATCAGCTCTTTTAGTGGACTGTATGAGGTGTAGCTTTTCCTCAGTCTTCATTAATTCCTTCGTAATTGTAAGTCCAAACACTCGTACTTCTCGATTTTTTTCAAGTCCGACTTGAGCAACTTGAGCTATGTAACAACTTTAAATATGTGCATCCCATCAACATTGGTATCCCAAATTTTTTTTTTAAGAGTAGGTAGGAAAAGGACTTTAGCCCAAAAATTAAAATACTTGAATGGAACTTTGCACTTAATACCTTACATATAGAGGCTAGCTATTGCTGGCTATAGTTGGACAAGCCCAATGGAAGAAGGACATACCCACATGGGAAAACTTAATAATAAATTCACTGGAATGCGATTTTACTACCAAATCACACCGTCACATTTTTCTTAAGTGTTCCTTTGTGTTGGAGATTTGGGCTGCCTTGTAAGACTCTCTCCAAGATATTGGGGTGTTACCTTTTAGTGCAATTGGCATCGTAGAACTTTTTAATAGGGTTGGACCTGGGTTGTCCCCAAAATGGAAGCTTATTATGGGTTTTCTGGTCTACAATGTTTGGAAAGCAACAAATGAGAAAAGACTTTAAACAATTGTACTCCGTTGGATGTGACCCGAACCATTCTCTCTTGTTTTTATGCTAGTGATAGCTCTTTTTGATTGTCTTGCCAAGATCTCGATCTTAACACCTTTTTGTTTTTTGTCAGGTGTTATGCTCCAATTCTTAGGTCTCTAGTAAGAGTATTTTTTTGTTTAGTGGATGCATCATCTGTTTCCACTTTGAAAAACCAACAAATGGGGGGAAAACATTTGAATCATTTTGACATGATTTTCCAGCATGTCAAAATCTATAGTGTTTGATTCAGTCATAACTCTTTATAATCGTCTTTTTAGCTTGATTGAAGTGGCCAAATGTTCTTACTCAAACTGTGGAAACATTGGAATCATTTTGATTAAATGCTTAGCTTGATTTGCTTCTGCCCAGTAGTGCACCTCTCCTGAGTGAAGAGAAGGTGAAAAAGCACCAACAAAGCAACATCCATGGGTTAATTACTTTGCAAAAATAGAGCAAGATAGATTTTGTGCATAACTTTCGATAAGTAGCTTCTGAAAA
Organism: Lumnitzera racemosa; assembly: GCA_024138005.1. Classification (NCBI taxonomy): domain Eukaryota; kingdom Viridiplantae; phylum Streptophyta; class Magnoliopsida; order Myrtales; family Combretaceae; genus Lumnitzera; species Lumnitzera racemosa. The sequence continues at coordinate 87,769,669 of JAMXBC010000011.1, forward strand.
TTGAATATAATGTAGATGGTACTGTTGCCTAAAACTTGTTAACGTATTTTTCACACAATTATTCATGAATTAAGTTGATAGCACAGCTAGGTACTATTTCTCACCCCCCTTTTCTGCTCTGTTTGGTTTATTCTCCTTGCATTTTTTAGGCAATCCATCTAATGAATACAATAATTAGTTTGCATGGGAGCATCTGGAGAATGCAAAGCCTTCTATATTTTGTGCTACAGCTGTGGATCAATTTGTTTGGGGTTTTATGATACAGAAAGTATAGAGTTGTTGGCTTCTTCAAGCTTGCTAATCTTTCGTTATTTGTATTTTGGTGGATTTGCATCGCTGTACAAGCATGACATCAATGTTGAAGAAGTTCGAAATATAAAAATGATCTGATCTTATAGTTGGATATTGAATCCAATTGCTCGTTATATGCTTGAGAATGATTGTTAGCTTGAGTCACTGTATAAAACCTTAGATGATTCTGTAACTCTCTTCTACTATATACATTATCTCTCATCTTGTGAAATAGATTGGATCTTTCTGCATCTTAGTAGATAAGATGTTCCTGATAGGATTGCATGCTGGGGAAGTGACGGTTTTGTTCCGTGTAAAATGTTTTAGATAAAACTGATTATTATGCTTGTAGGAGTATATGAATAATACATAATCTTCTCATAATTTTATTGTACCTGATAGAGTGGTGCATTGTTTGGGAAGCTATGCAATCTTCCGAACACCTTCATGTTTCTTTTCAGTTGTTTTGGCATTTTTCTTTGTCATAACTGGTGAGTCATTTTGCACATTCTGTTGACACTTAGTCACAAGTAGAGGTACTTATGGCTTACCGAGTTAGCTCGCTTATTTTTCGGAGAGAAAGCTCTCCCTCATAAGGCCTAATGTGGCATTTTCTTTCATGCGAATTGGTTACCTTTAGATGGAAGAAATAGAAGAGCCTGCTTAACACTATAGAAATATCTGTTTCAACATTGTTAGCTGGTGACTTTCTAACATAATTGTGGACAAAATTGGGTTACAAGAGCTCCATGTTTCCAGAACAATCCATCTCTGGTTTGATTAGGTGACTAAATGTTTTTTTTTTTTTGTTTTCCTTCCTTGGTTCAATGAATTTCCTTGCAGTCAGTGTTACACTTTTGTCAAGAGATGGACATACTGTCTCTATTGTAATGCCTTTCTATTCTTTTTTGTGTACAACGGCAAAATGTATCTGGTTGCTTGGGCATTAAGGAGTCTGTTGGCTTGACTAGCTTAATTGCACCTTCATGATAAAATTTTTCAGATGGCCAAATGTTTCAACAAAAAATCATCTATATCAGGATCAATTCCACTTGGGAGTTTCAATTCCATGTTCAATTTCACTGGCTCTTGGCAAGTAGATGCAGCATCAACAAAATCTCTTGCGATGGTTGGAGACTTCATCCCCTTATATAAGGTTGAATTAACAAATCCAAACTTAGTTTTGGTAGAAGATATCAAGCTTGCTGTTCCCTACTCCTGGGATCCTGCATCTTTGGCAAGGTATGAATCCATAATAGATATTTATGCAAACGGGATTTCTATAAATATGGGTTACAATTGGAATTATAACTTCTAGAAATCCTTGCAAGTGTTGATAGCTATTATATGAATTAATTAAATAGATACAAGGAAATGAGCGTTATTGGTGGAACTGTTGTTGTGTTAGTATAATAATACTTGACATTCTAGTATGCCTTGGTGAAAATCTCTGTACATTTTGAAAGCTCTTCTGTGAAAATCTCTGTACATTTTGAAAGCTCTTCTGAAGCATGCATCATAATGCATTGGCTTGAATGGGTTTTGCTTCTTGGGAACTGTGTGGCATTTGATTACCATGAATCATCTGCTCTGTCATGGCTAAGGAATAAGCCTCTTGTGACATGATGTATGCTATTTATCCATTTCAGCCTACTTATCTAAATGCTTACGGTTAAAGATATAGATGCACAACCAATAATACATTCAACTCTTCTCTCACATGTACACAAAGTTGTCAACTAAGACCTATTATGTGAAACTAATCAAATGAAGAGTGAACAATGACGTGGTGACTTGAAAACTGACCTGCTGTTCTAATCCCATGTTAAAATTGATAAAAAAGCTTAAGTGCATAAGATCAGTTATTGTTTTATTTCAAGATATGAACATGCTTCTTTTAGGTTACAATAATCGTCACCATTTCTCTGAGTTTCAGCTTCATTGAAAACTATGGTACCCACGTTGTTACGTCGGTGACAGTTGGAGGAAGAGATGTAGTTTACATCAGGCAGCACCAGTCATCTTCTCTGTCAGCATCTGACATTGAAAACTATGTTAGGGACATTGAAGATCAAAGATTTCGTGGGTCAAGAAATGAGCCAACTGCTGGGCCTCCAAAATACAAGGACAAGGTTAGTACTAGAATACTATTGACAACCAAACGCTCTTCATTGAAACTCTGATGGATTTTTTTAAGAATTTACGCTATTCCGGAATGTATTTTATCATCCTTTGCACTTGTTTATAAGCATCCCGTTGGACTATAGATTGTTGCTCTCCAACAGCTTTCAGCTTAAATCTTGTGTACCTGCATCTTTGTTTTTCTGTCTGTCTTGCGTTGACTAATTAGGGGAAATTCATTTTGCTGTAGGATGTCACTGTTATTTTTAGGAGGCGGGGAGGTGATGACCTTGAGCAGGATCATGCCAAGTGGGCAGAGACGGTTCGATTATCTCCAGATGTTATTGATATGGCATTCATATCAATTGTTTCTCTTCTTGAAGGAGTGCCTGGTATAAAGCATTTGGCACGGGCTATTGACTTATATCTGGAATGTGAGTGCTTATACTGTCTTTTTATTACTTGTGTACGTGGTAATGAAGCTGAATAACCTTTTGAAGAATCTTTTTGCTTGTTCATAATTCATATAATGATTTGGAAGAAAGTAATTGGAAGTTCAGTAGTAAATCCATCTTCTAGAAACTTGATATTGGAGCTTCAGTAACTATCCGGACCAGAGATTTGGATTAATCTCCAAATGATGATTGATTCACTTGCTGCTGCTTTTAATTTCTTTCTATTCTAGTAAGTTATGGAAACTGACTTCAGTCTGAGCATATTTACCTTTGCAGCATGCATTTACATATATTAGTCATAGTCATTTTCGAAATAGTCAGTTTCAGTTGCCCCAGTATGGATACCGATATTCTTCATTGTTAAATCGTTAAATTTTAATATTATGCTTATTCTTCTTCCAGATAAACCGCCGATTGAGGATTTGCAATACTTCTTGGATTTTCAAATTGCACGTCTTTGGGCTCCCGAGCAAAATAATCTTCAGAGGAAAGAGCCCGTGTGCCAATCCCTTCAGTTCAGCTTGATGGGTCCGAAGCTCCAAATCAGCCCTGATCAGGTATCCAATTCTTTCGTCGATTGTGGATTGCCTGTAGAGTAACGAGCACATTATGTACTACTGTAAACGGAAAGCGAGTTATTATAATTGCATGTTTTGAAAAATGTCTTTTTTCTCAAATGTTGGAATCCTATATTCCTGCCCCAAAGGAATGTCAAATGTGTGCTTCCACCAGCTCATTTGTTATTGAGTGAACTCGGGTATTGTCTTGCTTCTAAATCTGCTTTCAATGTCTTTGACTGAAAGCTGATTGCTTAGTGGTAAGAAAATTTCATTGCTGGGATTTGGATGATTCCTGTTAGTTTTTCTCTTTAGCTTAGCCTTTTTACAAGGTTATGGAGGCTCTAAAATTGAGAATAATTACCAGTGAAATGACAAAGACCACTTTGAACTTACGTTATGGGTCCATGATGACTGAAAGTTTTGTTAATTTTTCCAGGTGACTGTTGGCCGAAAACCTGTTACTGGACTGAGACTCAGCTTGGAAGGCAGTAAGAAAAATCGTCTTGCAATCCATTTGCAACACCTTGTTTCTCTTCCAAAAGTTCTTCACCCCCATTGGGATGCACACATGGCAATAGGTGCGCCCAAGTGGCTGGGCCCTGAAGAGCAAGACAGTCGTTGGTTTGAGCCAATCAAGTGGAAGAACTTTTCCCATGTCAGCACTGCACCAATAGAGCACGCTGAAACTAGCATTGGAGATCTCTCTGGGGTTCACATTGTCACAGGGGCTCAACTTGGTGTTTGGGATTTCGGTTCCAAAAATGTGTTACACCTCAAGCTCCTGTTCTCAAAAGTACCCGGTTGTACAATAAGACGATCGGTGTGGGATCATAGTCCTGCCAGCCCTTCTACAGCCCAAAGGCTTGATGGTGCCTCCTCGTCAAGTTCTAAAGAGAAGTCTTCCAGCGAAAAGAAGGAGGATGCAACAGGTCAATATGGAAAATTGGCAAAAATTGTGGACATGACGGAAATGTGCAGGGGGCCTCAAGACATTCCTGGGCATTGGTTGGTTACAGGGGCTAAGCTAGGAGTTGACAAGGGTAAGATTGTTTTGCGCATAAAGTATTCGTTGCTGAACTATTGAGGAGTCACGCGTTGTATTCATTTTATAGGTTGTGTCTTGTACTGGTAAGCATAGGAAGGCATTCTTTGCACAGGTAGTCACAGATATTTGAGTTCTGTACATTCTTACTTTGTGTGTCAATTTTTTTCTATCCACCGTTAGCCAATGGTCTCATCATTGACCATTTGGAGCCTGTTCTGGCCAATTCTATTTTTTTTTTAAATTATTATTTCCTGTAACATGGATAATAATATCACTACATGGTTCTTTTCTTTCTTTGCTTTTGCCGAGAGTGGAATTTAGATTGCTCCAATTACCAAACAATGGAAATTTAATTTGTTCTAAATATGAGCATTTCTTGTAAGTATCTGTGCAATGCAAACTAGCAGGTCTGTTTAGCTCATCGGGTCGTATTCTTATCATTTAGATACTGATTTGTTACCGGATATTTGCTATAAGATAACTAAAAGAGAGATAAAATAACAAGTATATGGATAGTCTCATAATAGATACATATCACATCCGATAAGATATATACAAGGAGAGATGTAACAAAAAGGTTCGTTTGGTGCATTGCTTTCGTAGGTAACAGGTCCATGTATGACCATAACCCTCAGTGAGACCAATCCTGATTCGAGAAAAGTTGGTGTTTATCTCCCTTTTTCTGAAGGGTGATGGATTTTAGCCCAGAAGGTTTTGGAGAATGAACTCATTTTTTTGTTGTTTAGTAGTAGGTACAGTTGAATGAAAGTTTCTTCTTGTTACTACAGTTTAAAAAAAAGGTGGCAGATGCGAATCTGCTCTATACAAATTCAGAAGATAATGGTTTTGGCGTTTAGTCTCATTGAAACTATCTTCAACATGTCTTTTCCATAATCATAATTTTAACAGAATGATGTGATGTCTATTACTATTTCAGAATAGACTGAGTCATGACTTTTCCCTAATTCCACTGGCTAACATCTAGAGTGCAAGGGAATCAATGTCCTATTTTGTATATTAAAATCAATTAACGACTGTCCTGATATGCGTGTTTAAAATAAATGATTTTAGTAGTATATTTGTTCATTACACAGTAATATTCTTACATTTCTATATATCGTGCGGTACTTATGGTTTCAAATGTTTGAGAAATTTGAAATTTTACAAAAGGGGAATAATCTTAAAAAATTTTCTGCGAAACAAATGTAACCAATATTTGCAATTATGCACAAAGCTCAGCCTAGGGAAAAGGAAATCCAGTTTCGTTAAGACCTGGTCTGAATTATAGACATTGGCATCACTGATCACAGTTGTAAATCGGACCAATGTAGAGTTAAAATCTACAGACAAACATGTCATTACATAAAACGTATACCAGAATGTCACTTTTCATGTGTTATTTTGTTCTTCCAAGTATTTGTCTTCGGCATAACAAAACCGAATGAAGAATATCTAAGAACATAACTTGACATCAATGTTGCTGAGACGTCATCTATTTAATCTTTCTTAATGTCCTGTTTCCTACTGACCAATCTTGGATAAGACATGCAAAAGAGGACTCTGCATAACAGACAAGTTCTCCCAGGAACTTGTCTGAGTCTTTTTGCGGTACGTATCTTAGCATTTCTACTTCTATAAGTGGCAAGCTCAAACTCAAATTCCACAAAAAAGAGCTTCTTATTGTGTCTCCTCTTCATCTTTTCCAGCTGCAAAAATGGACGTAGAAGATATCGTATGCACTTTGCCTTCAAACAAGTTTCTCAGACTTTGTCATTTGATTATTTAAGAGTTAATCACAATACGCTTGTAGGGATCAGCAGAAAATTTCAGTTGTTACAGCTTTTCATATATTATTACCAATTGCATCATAAAGTTTTCACAATTACAATAACGCTTTTATTTGGAAGTTGTTACATTGCTTTGAAAATCATGATACTTGATCGATCACTCATTGAAATGAGTGGAAGGTAGGTATGATCTTATGCACCTTATATTAAGGATCGCATGTAGTAAACGGTGACCTTACATAGGTTTTGGTTTTCTATTAAGTTATAAAATCAGTGAAAGATGCATCTAAATTTTTGTCTAATCAAATCCTATTTAGACCACCGAGCATAAGAATTTACTAACAAATGGAGTGCACTGTGGCCAGCTGACCTTAAATCTATGCAATCTGCGAAATCTGGATTATTTAAAACTAGTGGGATGGGGAGGCAGAAGGCTTGGGTTTTAACTTTTAAGGCTGAAAATGCACTCTCTTTGTGCAGGGGTTGACTAGGGAAGTGCTCGTTATCTAACTTGCGATATGATCTTCTTCTGCGTTTTTCTTTTGGGTGCAGGGAAAGCCTGAGTTTGTTGAAGGGAAGGTGGACTGGGAGGGAAGAGCAGCTCTCAAGTACAAGCATGGAGGAATCAGAACCTCATTGCTTATTTTCGGTATGTCTAATTTTATTTCCAATGCAATGCAATATGTTCATTGCCTCAAGTGCGGGTATTTCCAATGCTTATTAGGATTATTAATCAATCCTCTTGGCTGCAGCTGCATTTGCGTTTGAGGAAATGGCAATTGTGGCATTTCAAGTGAATGGAGTGACATACTTCAACGGGAAGTTGCACTTCAACATAGCTGATGCCTCAAACCAGTTAACTAACTTCATGGGAAGCAGTTACATCCTCTGCATTGTAGTGGCTGTAACTGCAGACATTTATATTGGCCGGTTCAAGGCTACTGTCATCTCAGGATGTGTGGAGTTTTTGGTACGCTTGCTCAAACTACTAACACTATGCTTGGTAGTCTACAAGAGAGGTTTTGGTTTTAACTAACGATTCGTATATACCGTATAGAATAGTATAGATAAAGAGTGAATAAAATAACACTAGTTTTTTTCTTGAGTTTAAAGATCTGATAAGAGATATTTTAATTTATGATTTTTCTCTGTTATGAGTAGTACCGTAACCATTTTATCTAAAAACTTAGATAACTTAAGTTTTTAGTTGTGGTGTTATCTAAAAGCTTTGAGCTTTCAGATATAGTGTGGACCATTATATTTATTACGTTAGCTAAATGGTTCATTCAGGGGAGATATCGAGTTTCAAGAATTGGTGAATCGTGAAAAATTTTAGAATTAGAATTGGTCACTTTGTAGTATAGATCTTATTCCTAGCAGTAAATGATACGTAGGGCACATTTTCAATGTCAAATCTTATCATATATCATCATCCCTTATTATATCTGATCCTTTATTTATCCTATCCATCCAATTCTATTTGGATTGTTTATAAGAACATTCAAACATGGTCTAATTATCAAGTAATATTCCAGGGACTAGCACTTTTAACAATACAAGCTCATTATTCGAGTCTTAGACCACCAACATGCAACATCTTTGATCCCAATTCTGACTGTGAGAAAATTGGTGGTGGAAAGGCTGCTGTTCTCTTTATTGGCCTATACTTGTTGGCCGCTGGATCTGCTGGAATTAAGGCGGTCTTACCAACCCATGGGGCAGATCAATTCGATGAGAAGGACCCGAAAGAAGCCAGACACATGTCGACTTTCTTCAATTTCCTGTTGCTAGCAGTATGTATTGGCGGTATAGCCAGTTTGTCACTGATCGTGTGGATCCAAGACAACAAAGGATGGGATTGGGGATTTGGCATCTCTACAATTGCCATGTTCTTGGCAATAATGATCTTCACTGCTGGATTGCCATTATATCGAATTCATGTTGCTCAAGGAACCAGTGCCATCATCGAAATTATTCAGGTGTGTCGTTATTTTGTCTATTCAAAATCGTACAAGTTAAACAATACAGACAATAGTGTCAGAATAGAAGGTCCAGAGTTCGGATCCCTATGGGCCTATATCACCCTAGTTAATTGGCAACCTTGATGGCCTTGAATCGAATTCTCAACTCACAAAAAAGGTAAAGCGTTAGCGAGTAAACATAAAACCACCTAATGAACTCTAGCTTTTAGAACACATGGCTTTAGATTTGAAGTTTATTAGCATACAGGTAGAAAAGGGATATGATCTATAAGATGATTGTGATTTCTAACTTGATATTATATTCAAATTAATGAAGCAGCATGCTATGTTGTTTTTTTTTTTTTTTTGGCTACTCCATGGCAGGTATATTCTGCTGCATTTCGCAACAGAAACCTTCAACTTCCTGAGGACCCTGCTGAGCTTTATGAAATCGACATGGACAAAAAGGAAGAAGAGCTCCTACCTCATGGGGATAATTTCAGGTACTTTCCCGTTATCTCGAGCTATGTATTAAACTTCGATCCAAATAATATCAAAATTTTTTCCTAAATTTTTATATCTGTTGAACTATCATGTTCATCTCCTCTTTCAAATCTTCTATTATTTCGGTCTTTTTGTGTGATTCCTTTGACTTTTGTTATCGTATTGAAGGTTCCTAGACAAAGCAGCCATTCAAACAGCCTCTCCACTTCCAAACGGAACATCAGGGGCTCCAAATCCATGGAAACTTTGCAGGGTCACTCAAGTAGAGAATGCGAAGATTGTACTCGGGATGGTCCCTGTTTTCTGTTGCACCATAATAATGACTCTATGTCTTGCACAACTCCAGACATTCTCCATCCAACAAGGCCTAACGATGGACTCCAGCATTACAAGCTCATTCAGCATACCTCCTGCTTCGCTCCCGATCCTTCCATTCGGATTCCTCATCATCATAGTCCCAATCTATGACAGGATCATCGTACCCTTTCTCCGAAATATCACTGGTCGTCCAACTGGAATTACACACCTTCAGAGGATAGGAGTTGGCCTAGTCTTATCATCCGTATCGATGGCGGTAGCTTCCATCATGGAAGTGAGGCGTAAATCAGTGGCACGGGATCACAACATGCTGGATGCTCTCCCAGTGTCACAGCCACTCCCAATCAGCACATTCTGGCTTTCATTCCAGTACTTCATATTCGGGATCGCAGACATGTTCACTTACGTAGGATTGCTCGAATTTTTCTACTCCGAAGCACCGAAAGCGCTTAAATCGGTCTCTACATGTTTCCTATGGACTTCCATGTCGTTTGGTTACTTCTTCAGCACTATACTAGTGAAGATAGTTAACCGCGCGACACAAGACATAACGAGGAGTGGAGGTTGGCTAGCAGGCAACAACATTAACAGGAACCATTTGAATTTGTTCTACTTGTTGCTTTCGGTACTGAGCTTGATCAACTTTGCAATATACTTGGTTGTTGCAAGCAGGTACAAGTACAGGGCACAAACCGATGTTGTTGTCTCGAATCAGACACATAATAAAGATGAGCAGAGGTGGAGTCTAACGAAGTAAGAATCATCATGTCTATCAATTTGTATAAGATAAGGGTTGTCTTGTTTTATGGAAACTGCATGAAATCTTCCATTTTAGTCTCTTGGATTTGTATTTTCATTATCTATTTTCTGTTTGTTTGTTTCTGTTTTTGTTGTTTAGCTACCCATAACGTGATGATTCGGACTACAAATACAAACAAATGAGCCGAATTGAGACGATATAGTGTTGAGTTTAACTTTGAGATTTTAAGGATAGAGCTTGAATTTGAATTTGTACTCAATTGAGCTTATAATTCTAAGCTTAAACTCGATCTAAAGTGATACTTTACAAACTCATATTCAACTTGATTACGCTTGTTTCAATTCGATATCTTAAAAAAATATTATAAATTTAATTAAATTTATCCATCTGAACATCGTAAAACTCGAATAGCTTGAGTTAGGACTCGATTCAGATTGTAACCAAGCAAATTCCGGTAATAACCGAATCGAACTCGAATAGATTATGGATAGATACATACTTACTTGATCATGATTAATCATGATTCTCAATGTGCAAATAAAGAAAAGGAACAAACACATAAGTGTTTTCTTCTTTACCTGTATAATTCATGCTGGAAGAAAGCACACCCCGCGAATATGATAGATGTAATTTAGTTGGTAAGGATATTATATATATAAAATATATGCATTGAGACCTTAAGAGACATTAAAATGTAAAAGAATTTATAGTTTAATAATTTCCATTTTCCATAGCAATTTTCTTTTATTTAATTGCAATATCAGATCTTGCTAATAGATGTTTCTGACTAACACTAAAGTTTCACGTTTTGATGTTCACATAGCAAATTGTAAAAAGAGATTAGGGTTAAACCTTTTTGTTTTTTTTTTTAGAAATATTTAAATATGATCAATTTCATTGAAAGATTAATATTCATAACAGTTAACCATAATAATCTTACATATGTATCACTTGTATAAAATATTAATTATTCTAAAATTTTCCACGAGCATTTGCCTCTCAAGACTTAAACACGTTACAATCATCAAATCACAAATTGTGTTGACCTTTTGAATGCTAAGCTTGAACTAGCCAAAACATTACTTAATTTGAAAATTACAGATAGATTCAGGTTTGAGATCAATAAAGAATTTGAAACTTAAAAATCGATTTGTTTAAATAAATGAGCCTAAATGAGTTTAAGCTTGAACTTAAGATTTAATTAAAACTTGAAATTAATTCAAAGTTTTTAAAATGTATTTTTTTATTTTTTAATTATATTATTTCTATCTAATATTTTTTTTTATATAATATATCAACTTGTAAGTTTGTTCATGGGTTATTTATAAACCTATTTATAAACCTTCTGGTTAATAATATAAATGAGTCTGCTCGGGATGTGTTTGGGATTTACTTGTTTACATAGATAGTTTTTACATTAATTAAAGTTTAGCTTATATAAAAAAAATAAAAAATTAACACATGGCAAAATTTTCATTTATTTTTTAACAGGAAACAAAAAATTCCATTTATTTTAGCATTAAACTGTTATTTTATTTTCCATCAAAATTTGATGCATGCCACCATCACTGTAACCAAAGCCAAATGTCTCTCGATTAGCATCACACTTGCTCCATGTTCTCGTTCGAATAGCCACCTCCACCTTATCAAACCTCTGCATGTCAACATGTTATACACTGCACTCATTCCTTTTTTCATATGAATATAAAATAATAATCCAAAAAGCCACCCCTTGGGTACTCTTTTTGTAATTCCTCTCATTTTTTTCATCACAAATCCTAGCAAATCGACAAACACCTCTCTCCGATGGCCTCAAGCGACAGTCCACCAGCTCCTATGCCCCCATCCAAGGGGCAACCGCCCGGAAAGCCACTAACGATGGGCCAGGCTATGCTCGATAAGGGTGCTGCTATGCTGCAATCACTAAAGCCCATCAAACAGATGAACCAACATGTGTGCACCTTTGCACTCTATAGCCATGACATGTCTAGGCAGATCGAAACTCACCACTACGTCACTAGGATCAACCAGGACTTCCTCCAATGCGCCGTCTATGACACCGATGACTCCTCCGCTCATCTAATAGGTAACAGTTATCATCTACTTTTTTCGCCAGTCTTTTGGTTAATGAAATCTAAGCTCGATTCATCCGATGATCGAGGAGAAATCAATACAGGGGTGGAGTATATAGTTTCTGACAGTATATTTGAATCTCTGCCTCCTGAAGAGCAGAAGCTCTGGCATTCCCATGCGTATGAGGTACTTTTTTTTTTTTTTTTTTTTTTTTCTGCTGCAAATTTTTACGCGTCTTTGATCATTCGCTAACATCTATTTTTCATACAATTTATGTAGATTAAATCGGGTTTATGGGTTAATCCTCGGGTTCCGGAAATGTTAGGAAAACCTGAGCTCGAGAACATGGCCAAGACCTATGGCAAGTTCTGGTGCACCTGGCAGGTCGACAGAGGTTAGTTCTTATCTAACTAATAGTTTAGAGAGTGTATTTACGATTTGCTGTAAAAATGTCGAATATATATATATATATATATATTCCTGATTGTAATAAAATTTTCTGTGATGAGCAAAAGGCGACACGCTTCCACTAGGTGCGCCGGCCCTAATGATGTCCCCACAAGGGGTGAACTTGGGGCTGGTGAAGCCAACACTGGTGCAGCATAGGGATGACAAATATAACATCTCGACGGATGCGATCAAGGCGTCGCGGTTGGAGATCGAAGAGCCGGAGTGGATAAATCCAAATGCAGACTACTGGAAGCAACATGGCAAAGGATTTGCGATAGATGTTGTTTCAACTGAGATGAAGCGTAGAGCACCCTTCCCTTAACTACCTCCTAAGATGTCGTAAATAAATGCTAATCTCTCAATATATATATATATATATATATATATATATATGTATATGTGTGTGTGTACGTGTGCTGGACGTAATATCACAATGCTTGTAATATGTTTTGGTTTCAGACATCATCTATGATAGAAGTGGTCATATATAATTTATTATTTTATTTTAAATGTGGCAAATGTCTAATTCAGGTACTTCTATCAAACAAATTATTTATTTTGATAATAAATACTATTACAACTTAGTTATAAGATAGAGAATAATATTATAAACTTAAGCTTATAATATTATTTATTTATAAGTTTTAGTCACTGTATATTCTTTTGGTTTGATGACGGAGCTTTAAAGAATTTGAAAGTAGTTTAGTAAAATTATATTTAATTAATCGGTTTCGGACAGATTTCAGTTTCTTAATAGCATAGCGGGCGTGTTGTCGGCATGCGGTAAATAATCTCGCGGGTTTTTAAGCTTCGAGATACCTAGTAATGTAAGGATTCGATTCATTATGGTTACTTATAAGTTCCCCCAATCCCTTTTTTTTTAATGTAATTATTAATTTTTATTTTTTTTTAAATCTCAATCAAACAATAAATAAATAAAGCGATGTAGGGTCGAAATGAAAGATGAGATTTGAGATTTTAGAAGATTTTCTAACGAAGGGCATGTAAAACTTTCAAAGTTGATTTCATTGGACGGCTTAAGAATAATCCTTTAAACCAACTTCGGTTTTGGTGTACAAATACCTTTTTGATTTATTAAAGTATATACCTTTTTAATTTATCAAAATATATTTTAAGACTTAAATTATAGTGTGATACTTTTTAATTAAAAAAAATATATATTAAAGTTGAAAGGGTAAAAAAATTATATTTTAAAAGTTAAATGGGTGAATTTATATCTAAATCAAAATTTAGAGGGTTATTTGTAATTTAAAAAAAAATTTAGTCGGAAATATACTAAAACATAGAGGTTTATTTGCAATTTAAAAAAAAAAAAATTCAGTAGGAACTATACTAAGACGAGGAGAGACAAGCTATTATAATGAGAATATGGATAAATTAGCAAAAACATGCACATTTTTTTCTAAAAAGTATATAAGTAAAGAGTATTAGGATGAAAAAAATTAGGTAGCATATAAATACTATGACATTTTTTTTTAAAGGAAAACTTGTTTCTATAAGTATCTTTTCCGAGGAGTTTCTTGCTATTCCCTCTCTCCCCCCCCCCCCCCCCCCCCCCCCCCCCTTTTTTTATAAGACAAATTACCTAATTATTTATTTTGTGCATGTTTAATGAATTATTTATTTTTATCATTAGCTATATTAGGGGTGAGTTAATATGGGGTAAGGCATAAGACCTGACTTGTACTCTATTTATAAGTACATAATATTCTTAGTTTTTGGAATTGAACCTTTTAATGTATAGGGGTTATCCTATATTTTATACAGTATATAATGTGTATAATATCATGTGGAACGTGATTTTTTTTTCTTTTTACATTTTCATAATGTAAAATTTCTGAAATAAGTTAATAACTTGCCGATTACCGTCTTTGTAACAAGTGTACATGTTGATTAGGAAAACAACCAGCTCTTCATACTTAAATTGGTATTGACTTGCCAATCTCGTCAAACTTATATTGATTCAATAGCTAATACTTAAATAGGATTTACATCAAGGCCACAAAAATATTTAAATAATCTTTATTTCTTTTGAAAACAAAATAATATGCTTGTGGTGAGTTATAATCAACAAAATCTAGCATAAACTTAATCTAAAATAGACTAGACTAACCCAACTGAAAATGATCGATAGATATGCGAACAAAAAGAAAAGACGATATCCTAAATAATAATGAAGGATTATGGAAGAAAAGATGAGTCATGCCTTAGAATCGAGAGAAATTAAGCGACGACAAAAAGAAAATAAATGGCAGCAGGTGAATGAAGAATTTACTGTACTTTCAGGTTTTCACTTTCTAGAATGTGAATTGGGCTTAGACCTTGAATATATGGGTTTAAAAATTAATATCGTACATTATTGTGTCAATATTGTAGTTGGATGGGCATAGAATAACATGGGATCTAAATCTGAAATATTTTGATTTGAAATATTGAGTTTGCAATGGAATGAATTAGAATGAAATAAAACAAAATAAAAAAAATACGTTTTGTATGTGGGAATAGTATGGAATGAATTAGAATGAAATAAAACAAAATAAAAAAAATAGATGAGCAATTAATTTATTCTTGTGTTTAGAAATGCCTATGTAATTTTCCAATGTTTATAAATATCTATGTAATTTATTCTTGTGTATAGAAAGTTCGGAATGGAATGTAATAGAATGGAAATGCAATAATATTTGCAAAAAATGCATTGACCTGTCAGATGTGATTAATATACTACTTTAGGTTAAATGTTAAATAATTAATTGCTAATTAATAAGGGCATAATACAATTGTGATTCAAGGCAATCGAATTCTCTCTTAAAGTTAGAATTGCCAATTTTGACGAATTGTGATTCTGGTTTTTGAATACACTTCCAATTATGGAGATGTTCTACTTTGTACCTTATTGTACCTTATCTTATAGTAGGTTCCAATGAATTATAATCAGAGCTTATCTTGTGATTACCCATTTTAGACCAGCCTAAACATGGAAGATAGAGTAGATGTTAGACTACACAGAGTACCTTGGTCGTGATAATCTGCTATGAGTTCTTCTATGGAGAAAGGACTCAACTTTAGGGGTCCTAATTCTTGTTGACAACCCATGAAGTGTATACATTATATAACAAGAAGTAAAGTACTAAAAGGAAATGCTAGATTTTAGAAGTGAAACATAGGTTTAAGGGTTTACAAATCTTAATAATTCATGAACTAAAGAAGTCTCCACACAACCACTAGAGTTACATCAATTACAAAAACATAAATTTTGGTGGTCTCCTAAGTTTTCCAATTGCACTCCTATCCTATAATAGCCCAAAAGTTTGAGACGTTATTGAGGGTATCTGCCTAGCCATATTATACTATTGACAACCTAAAAAATGAATCATTTTATAAGGGTACGAGCAACCATCACTCAGTGAGAGGTAAAAACAAGCAAGTATCAAATATACACGAATACAAACAAGTTTTCTAACCATATGTTATGCATGGGCAAGCATATGTGATGCCGCATCACATGGGAGTCTTCCGGTAACCTCTATGAGGTTTATGGTATAACTCCCCTCCCCCAATATTGGTTGGGAGTGACAACTACCATCAGAATTCAAGGTGTTCAAAACAACTAAATTCTCTTAGCATGTCATCTTTGGCCACAAAAGAAAAATTCAATATGACTTAGGGAAGCAACCCCAGACATTAATGCCCTAAGAAGTTGAAGAGATGATCTCCTTAGTCACAACACCTCTAAATGCACACGAACTCGAAATAGCGATTGGACATAGGTTTCGCTAAAAGCACAATGATCCTTGGATGCCACTTAATTTATAGATAACGAAATAGAACCCATACACAACATGTCATCCTTCCAGCTACCATGTGATAATGATGGCCTTTAAGCAATGTAATGTCTTGTATAATGCATGTCGAATTTTATTTTGACTCGAGTTATTGATTAGTCCGATTATAAGGTAGCCAATTAATTAAAAAAATAAGTGGAACTAGGATAAAACATATTTAACATGTGGCAAGGAAAAAAAAGAAGTAAATAACTAGATAAAAATTACAATCATATTTTGATCATTGATCCTCTGCACCATAAGAGAAACACTTCTCCTTTAGTTGTGAGCAATCTTGGGAATAATGGTGAGCTTCACATTTCCAACACACGGGCATTGTAGGCTTCACTTATTGGGTAGTTTAGATTGACCTACTTACTTGTGACTTGTATATCTAAGTAGTTCTCTTACCTTTGTTGTATCTACTGGAACTTGGAGCAGGCTTCTTTATAGGAGTATCGAACCATGTATCTAAGTTTGGTTTTAGATTCAAGCGTACAGTTCTCTTTCTAGCTTCCTTAATTACCTTTACCTTTTAAATTAAGGCACTGTAAGTCTTGACTTCAAACTCCATCAACCTCTCTTGTAGCTTTGGCTCTAATCATTCACGAAGAACTACATTTTTAGAGCATCATTGTCATGGAAGTGACTCAAGGCATACTGTAAGTCCCGTAATCAATTACTTGGGTTCGGTTTGTAGAATTTAGAGCGATTGAGCAAATTGTCTAATTTAGTCCAAATTTTACGATAAAGCTAGGGTTATTAGTAAAAGTAATCTCATAAGTTTGAATTTAGGAAAATAAGTAATAAAATGATTAATTAATATAATATTGAATTTTACGAAAATTTTCCGTTGTTTATCGGAAACGCTTAGAATGAATTACGATAATTAACGAATCGATAGAAATAAATTATATACACACTAGAAATTATAAAATAACTTAAATAACATTTAGGAGTATTTATTTATACCATATATGTATTTACATATAGGTAAAAATATGTGAAATTACTTAAAATAAGCAAGATATGCCAAAATAATGTTAATTAATTAAATAAAAATCAAGAAAATTATGGAATTATCTAGAATTGAGGCGTGATAGCTTGAAATTGAATAAATAAAAATAAAAAATTAAATTAAGACAAACAAAAAGTAAAAAATGGAAGAAAATAAGGCAATTGTCAAGTCAAATTAATGATAAAAAAATATCTAGGCAACCTTAAATACCCAAATTAAATCAAAAGCTCATTTGGTCAGTTGGAGTGTGAAAAAAATTGAGAGCATCGAAAAAAAAAGATTAGGATTTTTCTAAAAAAATTACAAACAAATTTGTGCAAACAGGGGCTATAAAGTGAACCCAAACCCGACGAGCACTTAGGAGAGGACAGCCACTACCACCATACAGTGGTGGCAGCGCCTGGGCTAGCTGATATACCTAGGGCTAATGCTAGTTGCCGGAGTCACCCACGCTGATGAGTTTGATTTTCCTTCTGATTTTAGTTATTTTATTAAAAATAATAAATAGTTATAGAAAATTGTAAATTTTGGTATTTTAGAATATTTTTGTAAGTAGTTTTTATGAAAAATATTATTTTGATAAAAATATATCTCGTAATATATGGTATTTAAGAAATCATATAAAACCGAGTATATTTTGGATTAGAAATAAATTATCTTAACAGTATAGTTTTGACCTCAAAATTTTTGTGTAGCCTATTTAAATGATGTAAAATAGCACTATGAAGCCCTTTTCAAAAATGAATTTTAAAAAATTTTAGATAATTTTTAGGCCTTAAAATGATGTATAAAATGGGTAATTTAGGGCTAATTAAGTAATTAAATGGTTAATTACTGATTTAATACATAATTATATGTTTTAGGATGCTGAAATATGATGGAGTATGCTATTTGTAGTATTTAGAGTGTTAGATGTAATTATTATGGTATTATATAGTAAACATGTAATATGTAAAAATGGTAAATTTTAAGCTAATTTTGTAATTTAGGATAATTAGGTGTAAAATCTGATTTGAGATGAATTTAGATATTTTGAGATGTTAGTTGATTTTGGTGGATGATATTTGAAGTGATAGAAATATTAAATGTGTATATTATGGATATATTAAGTGATAATGTGTAATATATAGGTATAAGAAAGTAATAAATAGGAAAATATTATATTAAAATTGATATTGTAATAATAATAGGAATATATAATAAATCTGGTAGGAAACTTAAATTAGGGTAATTATATGAAAAATGTAAGATTTTCTCATAATGGTAGTAAATTCGGTAGTTAAATTAGAATTATGATATACCGTATTGACTAGAACAATGGTTAAAGATAAAAATGATATTTAGGATATTTGAAAATAATGTGATTAATTTCACATTATGGGTTGAAATGAATCTCTACGGTTTACGTATAAAATTCTTAATCGAAAATTGAGTTAAAAACCTAATTTAAAAATCAATGCGAAAACTGAATCTGAGCTTAATATAAATCAAGAATAATTGTAAAGGACTTGAAAACCTAGATAATTAGGTATATTAAACCATAAACAAAAGATAACAATAAACGTTATAAGATAAAACCAACCTATAGTAATTATGTGGAAAATTGAAATAATATTTGTATTATAGGGATTTTTAGCGAAAGCCAGTATGAGTCGCACATTGAGTGAGAAAGCAAGGAGTCTAAGTAAGTTGGGATTAATACATTATTATATTTCGGAGTACTAATTGTAGTACTCGGAGGCTTGAAATTATATTTGATTATGCTTGTTAGATAGTTAACTATGAGCATGCGTTTGTTTTGAGTTGATAATGTGAACTTGGATTACTATTTTGGTTTGTATTTGTGTGAATTGTTTGAATTGATTAAACCCCTTAAACTAGATTTAACTAAATGTTTGACTCATAAATTTAAACTGGACCTACATAGCAACCCATTAGGGGAACATTAGGATTCTTTGACTAAATACCGACCCATTCGAAAGGAATAGCGTTGGATAACATAATTGGTCATTTCTTCATCCTTAACGAACTAAGTGACAAGTGAGGAGGTCGCGACAAGGTTGAAGTCAATGGTTCAAAGGTAATCGCAGGAGGAGCGGTGTCTCCATTGTACAAGTTTGGGTTTGGTCTTGAGCTGTTGTATTAACGGAAACTCCTCAACTCGAATTAAGGCAGGTATAATTTCTTTAATCTCATGACGGGCCGGACAACGTCGTGTGATAGCATCTACTTAAACATATATTGTATCTAATTAATTTGGTTGATAACCCTATTTGTGTTTACTGTATGGTTTAAGTCTCCCTCTCAACTTATTGAGCTGTGGTTGTTTACATAACTATAGACGTTGTTGCAAGTGCTAGCTTGGAAACGACTTACATTTACCTTGAAGCTAGCAAATGCTAGATTCTAGAGAATGAGGAAATACATCTGAATAACAGATATATTTTTAAGGTCTTAGCTTTTATTTAGAATCTTTCATTTTTAAATATCGTATTACTTAGGAAGTATGGGACAATAAAACCTTGTAAACATTCTTTGTAATATTTGAATCCTAAGGTATATATATATTTGCATACTTTCTTAGGTAAATAACTTATTTAATTTATAAAATATTTACTTCAAAGTGGGTTAGTCTTGGACGCTTTATGTAAATCAGGTTTAAAATAGCGGCTATAAGGTCGGCTTTTATCTTAGAATGGTTTGTATGGCGAGATTGTTACGACTCTGCCGCTTTGAGGCGTGATACATACTATAACATCTGACTAAATTCATTTTCATAAGCAACACATCACTTAATTTTATCCTCAAATTGTCAGGAAAGTGTTCTTTCAAAAGCTCTTCTCAAAACACATTCCAAAGGATGGGCTGAGGCAAATTCCTCTCTTTTGCGTCCAACACAAACTATCGTGAAATCTATAAAGATGTACAAATGGGTTTTGGCTATCGGTTGGCTTATTTAACTTGTTTTTAAATCGGGCTTAGATAGAGGTTTTTTGGCTAGTTTAAATGGAGGAATAAATGAACTTGATATGTTTAATTCGCAAGTTTAAGTGGGTCAGGTTGGGTTGGCCATTTAACACACTTTTACACCTCTAAATCTCAACAAATAGGTTCTATAGGTTACTTTCTAGGCTTCTGGTACTTCATAAACAACAAAGGATCTTTTGATTGTGCCAACTAGCCTCAGCTTCTTCTAGCTTTCTAACTGTCCCCTCAAAGAACTGATTCGATTTAATAAAGTTAGGTAGCATTATCCATTGGGATCTTGGGCTCCCATTACCTCTCCCATAATTGCTGCTAATGGGGGATGAATCGGTGTAGGTGGTGTTAGTGTTGGAGGGATTTACTCTTGCTATTATTGGTCATTAGAGACAAGGTGCTATAGGATCATGGTTTGCTGTTGAATCATAGTTTGGAGTCGTTGCTCCACTTGGTTTTGTTGCACTACTAGCATAGTGAATTTTGACTTTGGTTTCTAAAGAGGTTTCCAAACATGGAGATGTTATACTTCGTACCTTATTTTATAGAAGTAGGTTCCAAAATATTAGAATCTAAGCTTATCTTGTGACTTTCGATACCTATTTCAAACCTACCTAAACATGTAGGATATAATAGGTTCCATATTTCACTAAGATAATTTGCTTATACCTAAGTTATATATGTGTATATATGTAATCAAATTTCAACTTGTTGATACTTAATATTGAAGTATCATGAAAATATTGAATTACTACCATGCATAGATCTATATTCCCTTTTTTTTTTTAAATCTTAGTTTAGTGTTTTTGTTATTTTGAAATTTACATTACAGTTATCATGTTTATCCTTGAAAATCATATGATTTGTCATTCATGATTTAATTTTTTTTTCCCTCAACCCTTATGTTTCTAGAAACGCGAAGGGTAATGAACTACTAAAAGAAAGTGGTTGGAGCATGCTTTATTCAACATCCTATTTGTACTAGTATTTAGTATTTTGCAAACAATTGTTCATTTGATAATGCATAGATGGAATGATTTGAAAAAAAGTCAAATAGTTCCTGGATGTAGTGTTTTTGTTTGTTAATAATATCACTAGTTCTTAGCATATAGAAAAAGCATGTCATATCCAAGGAAAAGAAAGCGGGGGGGGGGAGGGTGGGGTGGTGGTTTGTTGGAAGAAAAAATCAACAGCTTCTTGTATGATTTAGTATTGTGTGTCTCATAGAAGGATAAACATTTTGATTGTTTAAAACTGATAATTGGAAAGATATTCAAGGAGAATGATAATTTACATATCTAGATTTGATGGAAGTTAAATTGATATATAAATTTTTGATGTAAAAAGGAAAAAAAAGGGGAAGCCAAGTAACAACAAATTTCATACAATAGATTTCTTGTGGATACACTATGGTATAATGAATTACATCCACTTATTGACCTCAATGATATTCTTCTTTCAACAAATTTACATGATAAATATCAACCTAGAAAGAATAAAAACTAGGGTAGCTGGGATAACATTTATTGATATTTAAGATAGAAACACAAGTCTCATTAGTTAATATTTAAGGTAGGAGAAGTTTTGAGATACTAGTAGGGTAAGCTACATTTGAATTACTGGCTAGCCAAGCCGCATTTGCAACGAGTTGATACATCACTTGGGTAGGATGGAAACCATCCCAAAAGGCATATTTGCTCCGATTGCTACAAGGTGTTGAGTTTGCTATGCATAAACCTGTTGTGTTGTTCAAGGAA
Organism: Lumnitzera racemosa; assembly: GCA_024138005.1. Lineage (NCBI taxonomy): Eukaryota > Viridiplantae > Streptophyta > Magnoliopsida > Myrtales > Combretaceae > Lumnitzera > Lumnitzera racemosa. The sequence continues at coordinate 87,791,590 of JAMXBC010000011.1, forward strand.
CAACATGGGGGACTTGGTATTGATAATTCTGGAGATATGAAAACAAATTCATCAAATTATTATATTTAAGGTTGATCATTTTTAGTTTCTTTCTATAAATTTTAAGATGGAAAATATGAATAAATTGATTAAAAAAATGAATTTGGAGGGAAAAAGGAACTTATTGCATAAAATTCACCAAATCTACGATGTGATTTTCTCTTGATTGCATTTTTCTTTTCACTTTTTTGAAATAAATGAACTAAGTTACTTTGTTATATGAATAGTTAAACCTATTAGTCTCTATCAAGCCTCTCTTAAGCTTATTGATAGGCCATTCTAGTAATAAGGCCACTAGACCCTGCATGACCTACTTCTAGGCTAATCCAAGTCATATGAACCCCTCTCGACCCCTTGGTGCCAACATTGGTCTATCAATCGATGAACCAACCAAAGATAAGCCTAAGAACCTCCTATTCATATTGACTAATTAAGGAAGTGATGCCTTAAATGCAAAAGCCTAAGACCCAAAAAACATTAAATGCAAAGGGACTAATATAAGACCTATAAGCAATAGGGATGTGACAATATAAGGAGCATAGGTTATGATGCCTTACCCATGCCCTATTCTATAGGTATAGGTTTCCAGATGAAACTGAAATTTACTTATAGCACCTTGGAACCTATACCTTATAAATCCTACAAGGTATAGGATTTCCCATAGAACGTGTAACTACTTTTTTTTTTTTTTTGTTTTTTATCTTCTTATAAATTTCAACTTCATACCTTTCTTATTTAGCAAGTTTTTGGTTATATATATTTTTTCATACCAAAAAATTATTTTCTAAGCATTGAATTGACTTAATATTAAATGACATACTTTATTAGCAAAACAGTTAAAAGGTTAATACATAAGGATGCAAGCACAAACAAAAAGAATATATAAGTTCTTTAGGACAAACAACATTGTCTCTTTGAAGTTTAAAGTTACTAAATCTCAACCACAAGTTTTAAGTTTAGGTTTTGTATTGGGTATATTTGGTTTCTTTTTTACATCAATGTAATATTGTCTTTGTTCTTTTAGTTTCTTGATTAAAGTAAACACAAATTTTTTTTTCATTATTAATATATATATATATATATATATATCATATTTGGAAGGGTAAGTATAGACCCTATATCCCGTATATCTTAGAGTATAGCTATTGGGGTAGGTATATGGTATGAAAACTTTATATTTATACCCTATCCAATAGGGTAGGTTTAAAAAAAAATTGCTATTTAGGTACTATATATACTTTGTATAACAAAGTTATTTACTCATCCTTAACATATGGAGTTGCTATACTCCTATTAGAAAGTACAACCAATTCCATGAACCCAAGAACTCGAGATGGGACATCTAGAACAATGGGGTACTGGCTGCATGATGATGGGGTAGCTCATGGTCAGTTATGACGGATAATTAACATATCTTATTTTTTATGATCGTTTTCCATTGTGTTAACTACTATCAATAGTGAATTGACCCCTCATGTGTCCTTCCACTAAATTTATCATTAACAGTCACTAGTTTTTGCAACTTCTTAACCTTTTTACAATAAATTGGTAAAGGTTAGAAAACTTTAATTGTAAAAAATTTCAAAAAAAAAAAAAAAAAGAAGAAAAAACATTTTCCAGCAAAACAAACATGCTAACCCTTTTCTTAACATAACACCTCGTGAATGAAAAATAAACTAAAAATCCAACTTTTAGAGGAGCCCGACTCATTTATTGGAAAGGATCAATTTGAGAAAACATAATTTTGAACCATCTTTTACGTTGGGTAATTCTTTTCTTGGTTATTTCATATATCTGCGTTTTTTCCTGTACAGAAAAAATACTGCTTTAATATTAAAATATATATATAGAATGCGTTGTGACAAGAAGATCCAGAAGCTCTTCCATCTTTCATTCATTTAATCCTCGCATTTACGTTCTTGTTTTACCTTGCATTGCATTGGTCGTGTCTATTTTTAATAACTATGCTAAGTACGCAAAAATGAAAATGACGAAAATATAAGTATGTTCTCTAGAGTTATGGATGTGCATGTGTTTAAATTTGTAGTAATGAAAAAAAGAAGAAAGTGAACGAGATATATAATCACCATATGCTATTTTGGGGCTGTTAATGAAAGTGAACTTTGAATCAGTGAACTCTTGGTTGAGCTTATCAACGAGTGATTTCAACAAGGAGTTGAAAGCTACAACTGCATCATTCATCTCTTGCACGCATCCCTTGCCACCTGAGCTTGCAACTGCAACAGGTGTGCATCCTATCAGCCCTAAGGCAAATAGCGCAACCTTCCTTGCTCCGGTACCATGCAAAACCTAACCATGTTTTAATAATGAGTGACTGACGTATTAGTCAATGTACAACAATCTAGCTGGAGTTTAGTGAACCCAATCTAGATCAAGTTCGAATTTTCACTATGCGGTTTGGTTTACGTTTTGCTTTTTTTCCCAACTTGTTAAATGTGATTCGGTTCAGCACTAAAGTCAAATCGACCTACTTTGAACTCAATTGGTGAATACTCACCAGTATTTTACTTCATTCCCGTCTAATTCAATACTTTAAATTCCAATTTTCTCTCTCTTTGCATATCTATCGAACCAAATGGTTTAAATTGGTCCCTCTAGAAGAGAATTTCAGATTAAATCATAAATTGCAATTGATTTATGTGTATATATGTATGCTATCGAATCAAAATCGCGCTTCAAGTCAAGAGGATTAAGTGTTGCCTAATTAGATAATTTAAATTAACTCCTTATAAAAAAGGGCAGATCCAAATAATAAGTAAACTAATCAACACTGAGTACTTTATTAAATTATATTTTAGGTAAGCCATTCCATCTAATTGTTATTTATGTTTGAAAAACCTATATACGTATACATAAATATATATATATATATATATACACTTTTAAATTATTCCCAAAAAATTTAATATCTTATTAGTTAAATAACCACAATTATAGTAGCATTATTTAACGACTGAAATGAAATCGACATACCTGGAGTTGATGATGAAGAAGATCTATCAGAGATTGAGCATATTGCTGAGGATTTTCTGATTGCAATGGACTTCTTGGTTGGAAGTAATTATTAATATAGTCGTTGCTACCGATTCCTACTGTATACAAACAGCTATTCAATAGCTTGCTAGTTTTATTAGGATCACCCAAAATGCGAGAAATTGCTGCTATGGTAGTCTTATGATTAGCTAATTGGGCATCCATAGGTATGTCAGCACCCTGTAAAATCACACAATACCGGAGATCAACTAAGGGAGTGCGTATTATCAAATAAAGTACGAATGACACTGGTCATGATTTAAAAAGGTTTTTTTTTTTTTTTTTTCCTTGCGAGCAATAACCTTCTAGAGTCGTCTAACAATGAAAATTAGACCCTTTGTCGATGGATCAACCTTTAATTGTGAGGTTTCAGTTTTAAGGACCATCTTAACAAATATGTTTTAGGGCCCATTTGTTTCGGAGAAAATATTTTTACGAAAACATTTTTCCCGTTTTCCGGTTGTTTGTTAAACTAAAAATGACCTTTTAAGTAGAACATGTTTTCTCTTGCAAGAGAAAATATTTTCCTATTAAAGGAAAAATCTCTTAAATTTTTTCAGGAGAATAACTTATGCTTTTTAAAATGAAAAGTTATTTTTTGAACTATTATTTTTTTACAGGTTTTTTAACTTTCTAAAAGTGATTTCTATTGGATTTTTCTTAGAACCAATCTATATTATAAATATAAAAGGACTTTGATGAAAAAATTTAACTCAAAGAACATGTTAATAAAATTTTAAAATATAAGCCAAGGAGTTCATAATAACGAATAGTAAAAATTAATCTACATATTATACTTTTATATAAAAAACTTGTAATATATACGTGATAATATATTGATGATACTTTGTTTAAGTATAACTACTCTTTATATAAAATCTATGTCAAACAGCGAAAAATTCTTCTCAAAGTATTTTTATAAAGACAACCAAATACATGAAAATGTACCGTATTCAAGAAAATATTTTCAGTAAAAAATGTTTTATAAGAGATGTTCGTAGAAACAAATGAGAATTATAAAACTTTCCTGGCTAAATGGTCACGACCATCCAAAAGGAAGTTGATAATATAATCCCTCACTGCCTCCCATTCCCTCCTTCTCTATGTTTTGAAATTCCACTTTCCATTCCATTTATGACCATTAGTTCTTGCAAATTTGCAATGAATACACTTTTTCTCATATAGGATTTACCAACACACACTTAATTCCTCATACAACTTGGTGGTGTGCTACAAATTTTTTTTCCCCATGTATCATGTATATTGAATCACCACTTAATGTTAACATCAGAAATTTTTAGGAAAGTCATTGGGGCCATGGAAATTGAACTTCTATCCTTATGTTGAAACCGGAGATACCATACAAATGAAACCTCCTACTATTCCAAAGAGCGATCATGCTTCACACATTCAATAAAAATCAACTACATCCCCTCATCTACAAACTTTCACATGTGATGATTACATGTACACCAAGGACTTAATTTTATCATAGTAACAATAAGCTTAGAAAATAAAATTGGCTGGTATTATATAATGCATTCAACTAACCTGATTTTTTCCGGTATCATTACGGATGCCGGCTGCACCCGATGCATAATTTACGCCTCTTAGGATGTCATTACCTCTGGCAGTTGCAAATGGAAGAATGAAATCTGTGAAGCCAATCTTTTGTGCTGAAATATTGAAGGATAGTTTCAATGACTTTGCATGTATAAGTGTATATCGTGGAGTAAATAAGAAAATGCATGAAACTGAGATAATGACCCTAAAAAGCAAAAGATTACGTACAGGAATTATACTTTAGGATTATATTTGCATTAGAAATATTCAAATATATCATATAAAATGGATATTTCTCAAACTATCAAAATGACTTTGCATATTTTAGTCCTCGTTGTTTATATAAAACTTGGGCAATGAATGTTGAAATTTAAATAATAGAACGTTGAATGACAATGGGATTGAAGAAGAGACCGATTAGATCAACGTAATTTTCACCATTGGTAAATCTACCGGTGGCGGCGCCACCTGGAAAGTCCACCCCATATGGGGGAAAATTGACTTTGGCTTTAGTGGCAAGGTTGTTGTTATTGCCGTCATCAGCCAATGAGTCTCCAAAAATGAAGTAACAAGGAACAATAGGGTCTCCATGAACAAGAGCTCGTAAGCTTGATGTTATTAATAATGAAGCAAACACAAACCTAACCATCTCCATTTTGTTACACAATTATATGCAGCCTGTATGAATATGCAGGCCAAATTAAAATGGAATATATAACACTGCTAAGTAGCCACTAGCAAGGCCTGAACGTATGCCAAAATTTAAGGGAGGAGGGAAATTATGACTCAGTATTTTGCTAACTTTCTGGAAGGACGAAAATTACGAGCGCTAAAATTGTAAAGTGGAGAGATATTTGAGGCATTGTAATTTAGATATGTGAATTAGAAAAAAATTGAGTTGATGGAGAGGAAAAAGAGTATATCTACATATGCAATATGTAATTGCTGATTGGATCTTTTCAAATATCAAAAGCCAAAGAAAAGAAAAACAAGGACCTTTCTAAATGTGAGTTACTTATAGAGACATTATGTTATAAAGAATCCTCCACCTTAGAGATTTAAACCTTAAAAAAAAAAAATATGAAAACTAGCATACGGTACTATTCAATAGAAGTCCCTATAGTTAAGACCGTTTAAGATTGAAGGTGGTTTGAAATATTAGTAGGATAAACAGTATCGTTAGTGGCTATCAAGCCCTGACAATAGTAACTTGATTTAGACTTGAGTAATGATTGGTGTCGACCCAAGAATTGATTTAGGATAGACAAACTTGAACAAGGGGGAAACCAGCGGTTCACTCAGGTCTAGGCGAGTCAAGCTTAGCCTGCTGTCTCATGTGACTTTGCGGTTGTAAATAATAGTGTTTATATAACGTTATAAAATATATAAATGAGATTATATATTTAAAATTCAAGAAATATCTCCTTTTACAATTCATAGATAATTTTTTTTCATTGATAATAACATATGATACATAAGATAGCACTTACATGATTAATGGTTATCAGCTATATAAGTAAAATGAAAGATTGAAATAGTAATCAAATGTGATTATTGATATTCATGTAATGTCTTTATAATAATACAATTACTAATTCAAAAGAACTTTATAGAAATATATGTGTATTAAAGGATTGCAAATGAAAAAAATTATATATTAAAGTTATAATAAATTCAAACAATAATGATAGTAACATTACATTAATCTAATAATAATAGTGGTGTACACACACACACACAAACCTAGTAGTAATAATAATAGAAATGAATAATCAAATAATAATGATAGTAGAACTAATATTGTAAATAAAGAAGAACGGAAGTATTATGAGGTTATTGCATTACCTCACCTTAATATCCAAGACGATCCCGCAATATCCTCCATAACAGACTTAATCCACCCATTGCAGTGACCCTCATAACTCACTGAGGCCACAAATATTAATCGCATATATATATATATATATTTGTATATATATACATACATATCTGGGAGCTAATATCTCTATTTCTTTTTCTCGTGAAGACCCCAATCCCATCCCTCATTCTCTCTCTCTCTCTCTCTCTCTCTATATATATATATATATATATATGTATTAGGCAAGCTCCTCCCTTCTTTAGTAATCGGTCAACAGCGGAAAACGAAGAAGAAATATATGGGCTATTCGTGCATGCCCTAATATAAAGAATGCGCCCCCCCTACCCCACCCCCCACAAAAAAAAAAAAAAAAAGAAAAAGAAAAAGAAAAAGAAAAAGAAAAGAGAGAAAGAATTCTAGAGGCTTACCTATTAGATAGCTTGGCCAGGTGCTTAGTATCTAAAACATTCACCCTTATCCTATGCGATCGTTTTCTGACCAGTTTGTTTCAGGCTAGTGTTGACTGACTTCAATCCTGACCTTTCTCTAGAATGCATAGTTTTGACTACATCAATTAAAACCTTGTGGGCCTCACTTTAGGGTTTAAGGCTTTGTAATTATTTATATCTTTGCCAAATTAGGGTTTTAGTTTACTATATACATTTATAATTATGCAACTAGTGTTTAAGACTACTATAAATAAAGTGTTTCTTGTAATTAACATGATCATTAATTGGAGAATATACTTGAACCATCCTCTCTGAGCTATGGCTTGTATTTGAGAAACCCATGTATGTCTCTTGATTATTAAGTGTTCTTTACTCTTTGATCCACTTGTTCATATCAATCATTCTTGAGCAATTATGGTGAACACCCTCATTTACATATTAGTACACCATATCTTTGAATATGAGGCTTACTTTGGTGTTTATGTGTAATATCAAATGCCATTTTAAGCTCAACCTAGCTTATGTTTACCGTTGGTGAGTTACAACCAATTGTATTGCCATTCATATTGTCTTCACTTCCTTGTTTTGAAGCTTAATCACTTAAAAACCCAAACACAATTCCTGCTTGTTACTTATTGTACATTTAGCTTCAATCCAACGCTTGAGGCATATCACCTTGTATGTAACTTTGCTTTACAAAACTTATCGGGTATTATAAGTTAACCTAAATGATTGTGTAGTATGTAATAGGCTGTTATAGGTACTCAGGGTTTTCTAAAGCTATTAAAATTTTCTCTTAAATTTATAGTCATAACATGTACTTCTTCATCATGGAAGTTGTCAATATGCTTGTAGTTTTACTTAATGCAGACAAGGGTCCATTTTTGTAGGAATGTGCATGTGATATGGCTGTTAAGTGGCTACAGTATTATAGGGAAATTCCATCCATTTATCTTGTTATAACTATTTTACACTCATAATGTGACATAGATGTTTTTCAAGACTATTTAGAAATGTATTATCAATTTATAAGTAACTTATTTGACACACAAAAGAGTGTATTGTTCAAGTAGGAACAGAACTTTGAAGGCGATATAGGTAGTGAATGAGATATTTTTAAATTTTTCATGCTTGTATGCTTGTTAAGTTCTAATTACTCTCGTCTTATTCTATTCCTTATGAATTTCCATTACAACATTCACTTCGTTTTTGAACTTGTAAGTATATTATGAGGAATCTCGATTTTCCATTTTGCTAAATTGAGATTCTTAAGTGGGATTCTTAACTTGAACTTAAGAATCTCAATTCAACAAAGAAATAACTCCTATTGCCCTTTCTCTCCATAAATTATCCATCATAACACAATACACCACCATGTAAACACTCTAATGTACCCCCACTACATACCAATACTACCACTACCCACCAGTATTGCATAACAACCACCATGTACCACCACTACACACCAGCACTGCTACCATGTACCATTACTGTAAGCCCTACAACTAATCATTCGAGATTTTGATCATTTGAAAGACTCGATCGAACCTAAATTATAAAGTAAAGCTAGAAATATTAGTAAAAATGACTCCGTAAGTTTGAATTTAAGAAAATAAGCAATAAAATAAAAGAATATAAAAATTCCAAATTTTAAGTATATAACTCGTTATTTATCGAAAATACATAAAATGCATTCCGATAATTAACGAATCGCTAGAGATAAATTATATGTATACTAAAAATCATAAAATGACCTAAATAATATTTAGAAATATTTATTTGTAGTATATATGAATTTACATGTATGTAGAAATGCGCATAATTACTTAAAATACTCGTAATGTGCTAAAATCATACTAAATAATTAAAGAAAATTCATAATTAATTAAAAAAAATAAAGAAAAATCAGGAATGAACCAGAATTGGGTCGTGGCAGCTGGGAAAAATAAGAAAAAAATCGGCCAATTAAATTAAGACAACACAAAAGCAAAAAATTAAGGGATAAGACAATTGTCTTGTCCAATTTAATGCACAATAAATTCCCTAAAGCTCTATAAATAGGGAAAAAAAATTTATAAGCTCATTTGGACAGTTATAAATCAGAGAAAATTAGGGAGAGGTGAAAATTGAGAGAAAAACTAAAGAAAAAAAAGAAAAGAAAAACTGTACAGTTAGGGCCACAAAGGAGAACCCAGATTCAAAGGAGAACCCAGATTTAACGGGTAGCTGGGAGTAGACGGCCACCACCACCACATGGTGGTGACAACTCCCAGGTGGGCCGACACACCCATGGCCACCAACGGTGGTCGGAGTCACCCAAATCGGTGAGTTCAATTTCCAGTTCGATTTTGTGTAATTTTGTAAAAATAGTAAATATTATTAGAAAATTATGAATTTTTTTATTCTAGAATATTTTTGTATGTAGTTTTTAGGAAAAATATTATTTTGATTAAAATATGTCTCGTGATATAGGGTCCTTAACAAATTATGCAAAATCGAGCATGTTTCGATTTAGAAATAAATGGCCTTAGGAGTGTAGTTTTGAACTCAAAGTTTTTGTGTAGATTACTTAGATGATATAGAACAGTGCCATGAAGCCCGTTTTTAAAAATTAATTTTCGAAAATTTTAGATAATTTTTAGGCCCTAAAATGAGGTATAAAATGGATAATTTAGGTTTAATAAGTAATTAAATGGTTAATTACCGATTTAGTGAATAAGTATGTGTTTTAGGATATTGAAATCTGATGGAATATGATGCTTGGAGCATTTAAGGTGTTAGATGTAATTATTAGGTTAATTATGTAGTAAATAAGTAATATGGAAAAATAGTACATTTTAAGTTAATTTTGTAAATTAGGGTAATTAGGTGTAAAATCTGATTTAGGATGAATTTAGACATTTTGAAATGATAATTGATGTTGGGAGATAGTAATTAGAGTGATAAAAATATTAGATGTGTATTATGTACATAATAAGTAATAGTATATAATACACAATTATTAGAAATATAATAAATAGAAAATATTAGAATTAAAAAAATTGATATTATGATAATAAGAAAAATGTACAATAAATTTGATAGGAAACTTGCATTTATGTAATTAGAGGAAAAATGTAAACATTTCTCATATTAGGAGTGAATTCGGTATACTACTACGGATTTAAGTGTACCGGATGAAATAAAATACTGACTAGAGGTAATGATAATATTTAGGAGATCGGGAAGTAATGTGATTAATTTCACATTATGGGTTGAAACGAATTTCTAGGATTTGAGTATAAAACAATACTTAGAAATCGAACTAGAACCTAATTTAGAAATCGATGCGGAAACTGAACTCGAACCTAACCCCAAACTTATAATAATTGTAAAAGACTTAAGACCTAGATAATTAGGTATATTAAACCCTAAACAAAACATAACAATAGGCGTTATAAGATAAAATGAACCTATAATAGTTATATGAAAAACTGAAACTACGTTTGTGTTATAAGGATGATCGGCGATGGCCTGAGCAAATCGGACATCAAGTGAGTGAGCAAGGAGTCGAGGTAAGTTGGGATTAATACAATGCTGTATTTTGGAGGCTTAAGATTATGCTTGGTTGTGCTTGTTAGATAGGTGGATGTGTGTATGTGCTTGATTATGAGTGATACTATGATTTTGTCTGTTGTGCTGGCTTGTATTGTATGGTTTGTATAAAATGATTGATTACCCTAAACTGCACCTAATCAAATATACGACCTATAATCATAATTGGACCTACATGGTAACCCATTAGGGGAACTTAGGACTCTCCGGCCAAATACCGACCCCTTCGAAAGGGATAGCGCAGGATTGCATAATGGTCCCTTCTTCATCCTTAGCCGAACTAAGTGATAGGAGAGGAGGTCGTGGCGAGGGTGAAGTCAGTGGTTTGAAGGTAGTCACGGGAGGAGCGAGGTCTCTATTGCACAAGCCTGGGTTTGGTCGTGAGCTGTTGTATTAATAGCAACTTCTCAACCCGGATTAGAGCGGGCGCAATTTCTCTAATCTCACGACGGGCCGGACAACGTCGTGCGATGGCATTTGTTTACACATGCATTGCACCTAATAAGTTGATTGAAAACCTTGTTGTGTTTGTGGTATAGTTTTAAGTCCTCCATTCTAACTTACTGAGCTGTGGTTGCTCACATCCCTATAGACGTCGTGCAGGTGCTGGCTAAGAAGCGGCAAACAATTGCTCTGAAGCTAGCAACTGCTGGATTCTGGGAAGTGAGGAAAAGCATTGAAGAATCAACACATATTTTATTACTTTTCATTTCTAAATAATGTAATAACTAGAAAATATATTACGGAGAATTATTGTAAACTTGAATTGCAATAACTTAATTATAGTATATATATATATTTCCTCACTTTTTTAGGTAAATGATTTATTTAAATTTACAAACTGTTTACTTCAAAGCGGGTTAGTCGTGGACGCCTTGTGTAGGTCAGGTCTAAGATAGTGGTTGTAAGGCCAACTTTTATCTTAGGATGGTTTACACGACGGGGCTGTTACGACTTTGCCGCTTAGGGGCGTGACAATTACTGCACAACCACTACCATCGTGCACTACTATTTTGCACCAAGGTTGTTTAGATCTGTGAAAAATGAAAAGGATGCTCATTTAGATTTATAAAAAACACTACTATTACCTCTAACTATCCTTCTCTCTCTACTCCCTCCTGACTACTCTTCATCCTCCTCTCATGAACCTAGATAAGGGACTAGCTTAACCTTTGCTTCATACATGTATCATTGAAGATCAATCATAGAGAGCTTGATTTTAAGAAGAGCAATACTCTCTATCCTCTTCAAATCACTTAATGACTCATCAACAACAAGGTCTGCAAGCTTTCCACCATTTGGCTAGATTAGTTTAGCCCTTAAAGTTCAGACCTTGATAGGTTTGTATTAGTGATTTTGATGCTGGAGAAAAGGTTGAAGGATGATGCGAATTGTGTTTTCAAGGTCTTATGTGGGGTGCTGGTTTGGGGTGTGAAAAGCATGGATAGAGAAGCTATTGTTAAAGGGTATTCTTGTTGTAATGTTAGAGATAATGATAAAGATTGAGTAGTTAGATAGTAAGATAAAGTGATGCATTTCTGGGGTTGTACACATGAAGAAGCACCAAAACAAAAGGAACCAAACGAAAATGAAAGAGGATTAGTAAGTTCGTGTAATTGCCAATTGGATATGACACTTCAATCAATCCTACTTAGCCTATAAGAGTGAGAACATTAAGGTTGCTCAAGAAGAAAATCTATAATATTCAACAATAACGTGTAATAATGTCTGCGTACAAACAAATGAGGGTTTTTTATACTTACCTTACTAGGGTTTTAATACATATATGAAAAGACAAAAGGGTAATTTACAAATAGAATATCTGAAACATACTAAAAGTGTAAAAGAGACAAAGAATATTCTATACGGAAAAAGTAAGGAATCCTTCTGAAATGTTGTGCCAGAAAACACGTATCATATGGTGGCTAGAATATAATACAGGTCAGATGAAGTGACGAAAAGAGTTAGTAGTTAGAGTAGACTTGATCTGGTTAAGGTTAGAGCTTAATCACTAAAGGATGTTCAGATTCCTCTTTAAGTTAGGTATCTTGTAGTTCAATTCGAACAGAAGTCTCATGTTGGATGGCTTGGAAACTAATCGAATCATGATATGGGCTTAGTACTAGATGGGAGTTGTTAGGTAGGTCAGCACTTCTGCTTGGAAGCTTGGGAATTGTGTTAGTCCATACTAAAGCTTGATATTTGGGTTAGTAGAAATGTAAAAGGTGGATGTCAGGATAGGAGTCCTCATCTTAAATGGGGTTTCGAGTTAGTATTCTTCATACGAGTCCTTCTATTCCTCTAACTTGGTTGCGTATGACTGGTCTAATGAGTTAATCCCTATCATTTGCTTGGGGGTTGGAAAGATTTTCTTTCAAATCCGAAGAGGTCTCTTGCTCTTGCCTTATTTTAGCATATGCTAGGTCTTCTTCTGGTTAGTGGGGAATCGAATTAGATACATTAAAGGTAAAGAAAACACCATGGTTCTTGGGTAATATAATCTGGTAAGCGTTGCTGTTGATCTTCATTTGACCTTGAATGGACTATTAGTTAGTGGAGATAACTTGTTTTGTCTTAGGTAAGGAAATCGTCCTTGGTTAAGGTAAATCCATACTAAGTCTCCTGGTCTGAAAAAAATAATTCTATGGTCTTGGCTACTGATCTCTTGCTGTCTCTGATTAAAATTGGTGATCTTCCTTGTAACGGACTAATGCGATTCTTATAATTCTTTGGCTCAGGCGACTCTAAATTGATTCTCTTTAGTAGTTGCGAGGGTACTGATCAGATCTAGTGGGATAATAGGGTTAAGGCCATAGAAGACCTCGAATGGAGTCTTCCCAGTAATGTTGCAGACAGTTCGGTTGTATACAAACTTTACAGTTGGCAGACACAGATCTCAATCTTTAAAGTTCTTTCCCATGACTACTTAGAGTAGATTTCTCAACGTTCTGTTCACTACTTTAGTCTGGCCATCAGTTTGAAGGTGGCCATTAGAGCTGAACATAGGTTTAGTTTTAAGTCTTCTCCAGAAAGGCTTCTAAAGATAACTCAAGAATTTGGTGTCTCAATTTGAAACAATTATCCTGCAAAAATAAATCAACAATATATAAAGTATCATTAGTTCCATGGCATGGAATGAAGCGTGCCATTTTGCTGAAGTGGTCTACCATAACAAAGATTGAATTCTTTCCTTTGGATATCTGAGGTAACCCTAGGAAAAAGTCCTTGCTGAAGTTGGCCCAAGGCGAGGTTAGTGTGGGTAAGGGCATATATTCTCCATGTGGTTCTCTCTTTCCCTTGGCCCTCTTGCACACTTTGCAATTATTAATTACCTTATGGACATCCTTAACTAAATTGGGTTAGTAAAAATTCTCTTTCAATAGGTTGGTTGTTTTGGCCTCCCCAAAATGACCAGATAATCCTCCATTATGAGCTTCCCTTACCAACAGCTCGCGTGTGGAACAACTCAATATGCATAGCCTTCATTCCTTGAATAGATAGCCATCCTTGAGATAGTATCCTCTAATAGCAACTCATTCTTTGCACTACTTAATAATAGGACTAAAATGGGGGTCACGAGCATATTGCTTAGTGATAAGTGAAAATCCTAGTAATTTCATTTGCAGGATGGTTAACAAAGTTTGTTAACGTGATAAGGTATTTGCGACTACGTTGGCATTACCTTTCTTGTGTCAGATCACATAAGAAAAACCTTCCATAAATTCTAATCACTTAGCTTGCCTTGTCGAGAGTTGTTCTAACTCTTAAGATGTTTTAATGACTTATGGTCAGTAAAAATCACAAACTCTCGTGGTAATAAGTAGTATTGCCAGACCATAAGAGCTTGAAAAAGAAAGTACTTCAGTGCAACACTATTGAGCTTCTCACTACAGTAAGTAACCTGTTGTCATTCTTACATAAGGACGGCACCAATTCGAATACGTGACGTATTACATTCCAATTCAAATAACTTGTCAAAATTTAGTAGGGATAGGATAGGGGCAGTGGTAAGCTTCTCCTTAATTTCCTTATAGCTTTGTTCAGTTTGGTCATTTCATCGGAATTCATTGCTTTTTTTTTCGTTAGCTTGGTGAAGGGGGTTGCAATTGTACTAAAGTTTTTAATAAATCTCCTATAGAAAGAAGTAAGGGCATGGAAACTTCGAACTTTAATGATATTCTTTAGTGTCAGCCATTCTAAGACAGCTTGGGCTTTTTCCTCATCTACTTGGATTTCATCTCCAGATACTACAAACCCTAAGAAGACTACTTCATATTGATAGAACATGTACTTCTTCTGGTTCCTATATAACTTCACGATTCGTAAAATGTCAAACATAGCTCGGAGATGTTAAACATAGTTGTTTAGGTTGACATTGTACACTAGTATGTCATCTAAGTATATGACCACATATTTTTCGATTAGAGGGCACATCACATGGTTCGTTAGTCGCATAAATGTGCTCGATGTATTGGTAAGTATAAAGGGCATAACCAACCACTCATAGAGTCTATGTTTTGTTTTGAAGGCAATTTTCCATTCATCACCAAGCCTCATGAAAATTTGGTGGTAACCACCTCGTAAGTCAATCTTCGAAAATATCTTAGCACCATAAAGCTCGTCTAACATTTCATTGAGTCTCAGTATTGGATATTTATACTCGATTATAATACAATTTATAGCTTGATTGTCAATGCAAATGCGCTATGAACCATTCTTCTTTAGAATGAGTAGAGCTGGTACAACATAAGGACTGATAGGATCTAAGATACTGACCCGACGACATGCTAAGTTTCAGACTATATGAGAGGCTTGCTCATGAGCTCTATGCGAATGTATAACCTATTTATAAGCTCTATTAGTGCTGGATGGCTGCCGTGCTCTATTGGGTTTACCTTGTTATGCTGAGTATGACATGCTCCACCTTGATTGATGTGTTTAGGAGCTCAGCTATCACTAAGATTTACTGTGGCAAATTTGAACCAATGGGTCCTTTGAAATATTGAAGAAAATAGAGAGAGTAGGTCCACGAGTTGATTAGAGTAGTTGACATGAAGCTACTTGGAGAATATGATGCACGAACGAACACAATATGACTTGATACTTCACTTGATATGACGCACAAGTTGATGTTAAGATCCATCCGACACTAATCTTGAGCTACTTAGCAAGATTAGATAAGAGTAGATAAAAATGGACTTGGAGAGGGTTGTCTGGTAATAACAGTATAATCAATGCATATATGTAAGGTAAGATGATTCCGGCTTAGAAGGAAAAGGATCTATTATAGTAAGACCTTAGGGTTAAATAAAGAAATTATAAAAAGGCATACAAAAGGGGAATTCTTAGTATATGAAAAAAAGGGTAAAATGGACAAATGAAAAAAAGGAAAAAATAGTACAATGTCAGGTGAAATGGACATGTGGCAACGCAACATTGGTTCTGTACATAGATTCTTTGATCACAGTAGGTAAGGGGAATCAAGATGTTGCGGCAATAAAGAGATAGAGACTAGAAGTGATGCCATGAGAATTGGAAGGATGTCGAGAGAGGAATACTCGACTAGGGTAAAGTTAGCTCATGTTATTCGGCAAGAACTCTCGAGGGCAGAAAAGCCAAATCACTTGGCATTGTCTTTGGCCAGAGAGTAGTCGGCATTGGCACTAAAGAGAGAACAAAGTTGGGTGTAACCGTCTGGCACCGATAAGGAGTTTAACTATCTTCCTTCTGTATAGAGTTTCTTATCATCGGTAGGTTAATGGGAGAGAATTCTTCAGGTAAAGGATTGGAGGCTTCGGAGCTGTACGCGAGTAAGAGGATCAATGATCAGTAGCTCATCAATTCCTCGGGGTTGTTGAAGATTTGCTCTCAAATCTTGGCCCTCTTCTTCATTGGGCACATAAGGTGTTAAATCAACTGCATTAAAAGTAGCAAATACATCGTATCTGTCGGGTAGTTTTAGCGCATAGGCATTGTCGTTGATGTGTCAAGGATCCTAAATGGTTCAATGATCTAGGGGAAAGCTTGTTCATCCTCTTCCCAAGGAAATGCTCCTCGCTAAGATGGACCTAAACAAGGTCTCCAAGGCTATAAATCGCTCATCTCCTTCCGTGACTTCCTTATTCCTTTTGCTGGGCTATAGTCCATGCCAATTGTTTAGCAACCTTTTGATGAAACTTTTGGAATTCTTCGGTATACTGCAGGCTAGATTGACTTCCCCTATACACGGCTGGGCTAATAGCTATATTCATGGGTAAGTTTGGGTTAAGTCCATAGATCACTTCAAAAGGTGACCTTCTTATCGAATTGTGAAATGATTGATGATAAGTGAACTTAATGATAGGTAGGCATAGGTCCCAATTGTGTAAATTCTTCCCCATAGCTGCTTGTAAAAGGTTGCCAACTATCTTATTTACTACCATGGTCTAGTTGCCTATCTGTGGGTGGCAAGAAGTACTGTACATAAGCTTAGTACCCAGTTTCCTTTACAAGGTTTTCCAGAAGAAACTCATGAACTTTGAATCATGGTTATATACAATACTTCTTAGTAGCCCATGTAGACGCACAATTTCCTACAAAAAGAGGTTAGTGATAAATAAAGCATCATTAGTTCTATGGCAGGGAATAAAGTGGTTCATCTTGTTGAAATGGTTGACTACAACCATAATGGAGTCATGTCTTCTTGACGTTCGAGGAAGGCTGAGCATGAAATCCATGCTTAGGTCGATCCATAGGCACTTAGGTATGGGTAGGGGTGTGTACTTTTTGTACGACTCTCTCCTTCCTTTTGCATGTTTACACACCTCGCACTTATCAAAAACTTGGAGTACATCTTTTATTACCTTAGGCTAGTAGAAATGCTCTCTTAGTATGTCAGTTGTCTTCTTTTCTCCGAAATGGTCGACCAAGCCTCCAACATGAGCTTCATGGGTGAATAGTTCTTTAGCGGAACCATTCGGCATATAAACTTGCTTGCCCTTCATCAGGAACCCTTGACTCAAGTAGAACCTATCTACAATGCCTCCAACATTGCACTTAGTCACTAAGAGCCTAAAATATTGGTCGTGCTCATACTGATCGGGTAGGGGGCCGAATCCAAGTACCTTAGCATACATAATCATAATAAAGGTATCACTATGAGAAAGAGCGTCAGCTATAGTGTTGGTGTTCCTTTTCTTATATCGGATGACGTAACAGAAAGTCTTTAAGAATTTAACCCATTTGGCATGACACCGAGAAAGTTTTTGTAGCTTATGAAGATGCTTAAGAGACTTATGATCTGAGTAGATGATGAATTGTCTCAACAACATATAATGCTGTTAGTTTTGTAGTATTCGGACAAGGGCATAGAACTCTTTGTCGTAGGTTGAGTAATTTAGGGTAGTACCATAGGGTTTCTTATTGAAATAGGCAATTGGTTGACACTCTTACATAAGGATAGCACTAATACCGACTCTAGATGCATTACATTCAACGTAAAAACTTTCTCAAAATCTAGCAGGTCAAGTATTGGAGCAGACGTCAACTTAGAATTTACATCTTTAAAACTCTTTTGATCTTTCTCCGACCACCTAAACTCAGTGTTCTTCCTGCTTAATTCAATTAACAACACAGTTATGGAATTGAAGTTTTGAATGAATCTCCGATAGAGCGAAGCTAAATCATGGAAGCTTCGGACTTTAGTAGCACTAGTCAGTGTAAGCCACTCAAGAATAGCTTTGACTTTCCCATCATCAACTTGAATTCCTTTCCTTGAGACAACATATCTAAGGAATATAACCTCGCTTTGATAAAACATACATTTCTTCAGGTTACCGAATAATCTCTTGGCACGGAAGATGTCGAACACTGATCTTAAATGCTTAACATGGTGATGAGGTTGGCATTGTAGACCAGAATGTCATCAAAATAAACCACAACACATTTGCTAATTAATGTTCTAAGTATATGATTCATTAGCTGCATAAAAGTACTTAGCGTATTGGTTAGGCCAAACGGCATTACCATCTATTCGAACAGACCATCTTTTGTTTTGAAGGCTGTCTTCCATTCGTCTCTAGGTCTCATCCGTATTTGGTGGTAGCTACTTTTTAAGTCAATCTTCGAGAAGATGTAGGCATCATGCAGCTCATCGAGCATATCATCTAACCGTGGGATCGGATATCAATACTTGGCACTGCCCTCAGGAGGTGTCTTGGCATTGGGGTCTTCCTAAAACTCTTCCAGTATCTATTTAACTCTCATCTCTTCCTCTCCTTCGCTCGTACTCTCTACTTTAAACTGTGGCTTATCTCTCTTTATAGTCATGACTTGGAGGTTAGGACGTTGACTAGGTATGTGTCCATAACTGAGACATTTAAAGCATTTGATTTCTTGATTCTTTCTTCTTGAGCTCTAACCTTGGTCTCTTCGAACCTCAGGTTCCTCAACCTTTCCCTTACCTCGGCCTTCTTCTAGTTAGATCGGTACTTGCCTTCAATGTTCTACCTTGGAATTGCTTGATACTTGGTCATTCCTTGGTCGGCTCGGTATGCCTCTCTTGTTTGGTAACATAGGTCGGCTATTTAGCATTTGACTAACCTAGTTCTGCCTTTACCTTTTGACTCTCCGTGCTGCCCTGTTGGCTTCATTTAGAGTCGCAAGACTCTATAGCTTTACTATGTTACCAATCTCGATCCTAAGCCCAAAAATAAACCTTGCAATAGTTTATGTTTTGGGTTCATCAACATCATACCGAATCATGAGTAATTGAAACTCTCGGACATAGTTGTTTACCGATCTGCTACCTTACCTCAAATCTTGGAGACGTTTGAAAGTGTCTTGCTCATAGTGTTCGGGAACAAACCTACCTCTCAGGACCCTCTTCATTTCATTCCATGTCCGAACTTCTTGTTGGGCTCTTAGGTACATTCTGCAACTTCTTCCACCACATTGTTATTATCCAAAAAATTCCATTGTAGTCACTCGAATATGAATAGTATCGTCATAATCATAAAAGTCGAATGTCTTTTTGATCTTCTCTTCCCAGTCCAAGTAGTTGTTAGCACTACTAGACCCATTGAAGCTTGAGATCTGTACTTTGAGGTGTTTGATGCCCTTAGGAGCCTTGAATTCACACTCGTTAACTTTAACAAACTATTCTTCCTCTTCATACTCCTCCACTTCATCTAATTATAATCTCCTTCTTGCCATTATTTCGATACGTCGTGGTGATGCTTAGTTCATAGGAATAGGCTCTGGTGCATGCAGTTCATTCATTTGTCTTCTTGGCCTATCTTTCATTTCTTAGCTTTGTTAAACAATTCTCTCTTGTGGCCTTGTTTTAAGATTCCATGTACTAATACAGCTAAATTAGTTATAATACCAGTAAGGTTTTGTATTTTCTCATCAGTAACACGTAGTGTTTATTAGGTAACTCGATTATGATCATGACCATCACTCTTGGCATCGTTAATCTCTCTCTAAACGCTAGGATTTAACAAGAACAAGCTTCAGAACACACTCTTCACATAGGAAAATCCTCTTACACATAGGAAAATCCTCTCACACATAAATATCACATAAACTATGAATTGTAAACTTGAAATAAGAGAAAAAATTGTACCCCCATCATATCAAGATGAGTTGTATGAAGAGCTATCTACCTTAAGGCAACGATAAATTAATGTCTAAGAATTTGCTAAGGAATATAAGGCACTCTTGAATCGATGTGAGAAGTATGAATCTCTTTTGTATACTATCTCATGATTCATGAGAGGATGAAGGCTGAAGATTGCCTAACATGTTAATCCCTCAAGAGTAAGAAGCTTAAATGAAGCTATTCGACTAGCTTTAAGAGAAGAATCTACCATTGGTACTGACCATTATGATGTACAGGAATAGTTGGAGGTTATACTTGATTAGCTTAAGAAGCTTAGAGAGGAAATGAGGCAACAAAGGGACACTTGGATAGAGGAGACTGACAACAAGGAAGTTCAAGGAAAGAAAGTCGAGGAAGAAGAGGTAAAGGATGCTGGAGAAACGGGCCATAGAGGTGAAGTAGACCAAGCTGAATTGCGGTTGAGCCACCATGTTTTGGAAATGGATCCATTACCTACTATAAATGCCATAGATGGTAGCTCCAGGAATTATTATGTTTGCCTTCCTCATATCGGGATCTTATGTCCTAGTTTTATGATAAGTTTATGTGGCATTGATATGAGCAATTATAGTGTTGCACCTGTAAGCTATTATCGATTGTCGATTGGAGCTTATCAAGGTTGAGGTGACGGATAAATGTATTTGGGATATATTATGTTGACTCTTGGTACTCTTATGTTAGAAAGATTTGAAGGGTATAGATGGAAGGAGGAAGAGAATCGATTTATGAGGAAGCAGAAGGGATGCTGATTACAACAAATGAGGAGGGCGTGAGATCTGAGCTAGCTGAGCTTAAAGAGGTGGAAGCACTTGTGATTGACGAGCAAGCTTACGTCTTATTAGCATAAAATCTACAAGCCCATGATCTTTTGCATAACCCTAAGATTGTGTTACTTCCTATAGTTAACAGTTGTTGGGACTACCAAAGTGTAGCTGACTAGATCTATGATGAGGGGAAGGAAAGATCTATGATAAAAGGTTTGAATGATAGAGCCTGTAACGAGTGGAGGGAGCATCGGTTGGTAATGACCTTATTGTAGGAGTTGGAGTATTTTCTTACATCTAAATTTCAATGTTGTCGATTGGTATTTGACCTTAGAGGGGTTTGAAATCGCCAATTGCCAAGTTTTAGGTTGAAACTCTTCCAAGAGGGAGGGGATGATAAGATTCTAAATATCGACTAGACGACATGCTAGGTTTCAAACTATATGGGAGGCTTACTCGTAAGCTTCGCACAAATGTATGACTTATTTATAAGCTTTATCAGTACTAGACGACTTGCCCTACTCTGTTGGGTCTGCCATGTTATGTTGAGTATGCCCTTTTCTACTCTGACCAAGCTCTTGAACAAATTTTTCTATGAACTCCATCAATACAGGAAGACTTGCTATGTGTTGATAGTTCAGTCCTGGCTTACTAGTTGTGCCCTATTCTTTTTTGCTATACCAAGTCTATCCTACCCCTTTAATTCGACTAGGTTAGTTCTACTCGGTTTGATTGATTAACTAAAAAAAGGTTGGTCACATCCATGTCAAGTTGGCCCAACCATGCAAGGTTGGCCACGCCTATGTTTGGTTGGCCTAGCCATGCAAGGTCGGCTATGCCCATGTCTAGTTAACCTAGCCATGTTAGGACAGTTACGCCCATGTCAAGGTGAGCTATAGCCATATCATATGAGCATCGGACAAGACAGATCATCTAAAAGCTCAGGTTTACTTAGATAAAAGCTCTAGGGTCTCCAATAGCTCTTTAGAATCAAAACATCATCCTTTCACCCGAAATCTCGTTCGACTATCTAATTTACTTATGTTATTTGGATTTCCTATTTCTTGTATTTTCCCTAAGTTATCCTTATATTTTATTTGTAATTACAAGAATGCCATTAGGGTATCCTTTAGTCAATTTTATTTACAACTTGATCACTTTGTATAAATAGAACACTTGTATAGGGTTTAGGGAACTTTTGACATATTAATCTTTTCTCTTAGAAAGTTCTCCTTTACTTGCTCTTATCAATACCTTTAGTAAGGAATGTGGCGAGCAACCCTAAGCCTGGTGTTCGTATGTCATATCGAGTATTAGCTTAAGTTCGTATGTGGTTTTACGGTGCGTTATATCTATAGAGTTAGTGTACAGGATTGCTAAACCATCGACTTTCATTTATTTTTCAGGTCATCTCGCGGCCTAGACCCATCTATTGGTTACTCTTGATACTGGGTTTGTGTGTTTATCTACAAAATCCATATTACTCATGCTCTCCCTCACGTAACTTCATTCCATTAACTCATCCACTTACCTTTTGGGCTCGGTAGTTTGCTTGGGGTTCATTTTGTAGGTAAGTCGATTCAGCAAGGCTACGCTTAGTTATAGATCAACACAAGGTTCTATGCTTCAGGTCGTCGGTTATCCTTTTGGCAACTCATCGAGGAATAGGTTGGGATATTTATCAATTAGTCTTCGTATCTTATCGGGTACATCTTTCAGATTTCTCATCTATAGCAATCTTTTAATCAATAAAAACATAGGCTCATTAGCCTTCTCAGCAGCTAGGAGCTCTATTTAGCTTATTATTAAGGATTTCTTCTTGTTGGCTAGAGTGAGCGGGTTATAGGTTTTGTTCACCTGAGTTGGTGTCTGGGTTATAGCATAACCTTTTTTTCATCCTTAACAAAAGCATAGGTATTCTTATATTTGCCGTAAGTAACATGTCGGTTGAATAATCAAGGTCTTCCATACAACAGATGTGAAGCTCTTATGGGGAAAACATCATACACCATTTTGTCCCTTTACACATTCCCAACACTAAAAGGCATGGTTACTTGTTTAGTGACGTGCAAAACACTCTTATCATAAAGCTAGTGTAAGCCCTAAAGCTAGTGTAAGCCCTAAAGCTAAGCTAAGTAACCGTAGGCATGAATTTAGAACCTAAGGTTTAGGGCGATTGGTTAATGGATCCGATCAAACTCAAATTATAAACTAATGAGAGAAATATTAGTAAAATTGACCCAGTAAACTTGAATTTAAGAAAATAAGTAATAAAATAGGAGATTATAAAATTTTCAAATTTTAAACATAATAAGTATTAATTACCGAAAATGCGAAAAGTGTAATCAAATAACTAATTACTAAAAATTTTAGAATAACCAAAATAATAATTAGGAATGTTCACATGTATCGCATATGTATTTACGTGTAGATAAAAATACGCGAAATTATTTAAATTGGACAAAAACTAAGTAAATAATTAAGGAAAATTATAAATTAATTATAAAAAAATCAAAGGAGCCTAGAATAATCCAAATCAGGTCGTGGAAAGTCAAACTCTGTAAAAGAAAAATCAACCAATTAAAAGTAGATAACATAAAAGCCAAAAATCAAGGAAATTGGGTAAAGTCTTGTCTAATTAATGCATAATAATTACAAAAATCGTCTATAAATAGGGGAAAAATTTTCAAAAGTCATTTGGACAATTTAGCATTTGGGAAAAATAGGAAAACTGAAAAATCGAGAGAAAATCCATAAAAAAAGGAAAAAAAAAGGAAACTGTGCAAATTCATGTAGGGAGAGAAACCCATACCTCACTACCACCTGGGACCGAGCCGCTACCACCACACCACTCTAGCCCTACCGTCTAGGCCGGCCGACAGCCTTGGACTGGGTTTGGACGGCCAAAAAGCTTTGGACCGGTTAGTCTCTTAAATTTTCCGATTTTGAATAATTTTTTAAAATTAGTTATTTTGCTAGAAAATTATGAAACTTGTTATTCTGAGGTTTTATTGTATGTAGATTTAGGGAAAAATATTGATTTAGTTTAATTACGTTTGCAATTATAGGGTTCTTAACAAATTGTTCAAAACCGAGCATGATTAGAACGGAAAATAAATAGGCTCAGGAGTATAGTTTGGAGCTCAATTTTTTTTCTGTAGGATGCTCATATGATATAGAATAGTGCTATGAAGCTATTTTTTTTAAATTAATTTTTGAAATTTTTAAGTTAATTTTTAGCCCTAAAATGATGGAAAAATTGGGTGATTTGGGGTTAATTAGGTGATTAAGATGTTAATTACTGATTTAGATATTAATTAGATGTTTAGGGATGTTAATCTCTGATGTGGAACCCTAATCCTATCCTTTGGAGTATTAAGTATGGTTAATTTAGGAAATTAGGTAATTAATATAAGAATTTAGTAATATGTGAAATTGTAAATTAATAAATCTAAAAAAATAGGGTTATTTAGATAATATTATAATAGAAATCAGAAAAATAATAAATCTGAAAATAACATTTAATTTTAAGTAAATGTCTCAAAATGTAAGATTTTTACACATCGGGAATAAATCCGATACCGCAATTAGGCTTAGCGTGTACCGAATAGTTTAGAATACCAAATTACTACCCAATAGGATAATTGGACACTCGAGCTTAATGTGATTAATTTCACATTAGGATTCGAGTATATTTAAGACTTAGAAATCAAAGTTTAAAATCTCATTTAGGATTCGAACACCGAAATAGAGTACAATGAATCATTAGGACGTAATGGGTATACACGGAAAAAAAGAGTTAAAATATAACTTAGAATATGAAATCATAAATTATAAGTACTAAAAAGACCTATTTGTATTATAGGATACCCAGAGACAAATTAGCTTGCGATTAAGGGATCGAGCGATCGAAAGTTAGGTTATTGCTTATTGTAATAGAGTACTAGTCTTGTAGTACTTGGAGACTTAAGCTTGTATATGATTGTGATTGTAAGTAGTTTACGCATGTGTTTGATGTATCTGAATTCGTGCTGAATTTGTATTGTGAGTGATTTTGTGATCGATTGAATTGGTATGAAATTGTTTGAACACCCTAAACGGAATTTAATCTTAGTCGACCCTAATAACAAAAAATGTCATGCATTACAACTCGTTAGGCGATCATAGGATTCTCCAACAAAATACCAACCCTTTCGAAAGGGATAGCGCAGGATTGCAAAATGGTCCCTTCTGCATCCTTAGTCGAACTAAGTGACAGGAGAGGAAGTCGCGACGAGGGTGAAGTCAATGGTTCGAAGGTAGTTGCGGGAGGAGCGAAGTCTCCATTGCACAAGCCTGGGTTTAGTTGTGAGTTGCTGCATAATATGGAAACTCCTCAACCCGGATTGGAGAGGGTGAAATTTCTCTGATTTCATAACGGACCGGACTACGTTGTGCGATGACACTTGATTATTGCATTGCATGAAAATAATTGTTTGATAACCCTGTTTGTGCTTGTATGCATTCATGAGTCTCCAATTCAACTTACTGAGTTGTAGTTGCTTATACTCTTATAGATCCTTTTGCAGGTTCTAATTTCTGAACACTTCAAGTACTATGCTGCCCTACAATTACCCAGAGGTTAGTCCATTGGAAACTAGGGGTGTGAGGATCAAGTTACTTAGTAGAATGTGTAACTAGAGTGACTATGTAATCATGGATGAAAGATTGATAGTTATTATGTAATCTAGTGAACTGTTATATTTATGTAAAACTTCCTGGGAAGCTCTGTGGACTTATATATATATAATATTGTACATGTTATTAGAAATTTGCACTATTTATCATAATTGTAGTTTAATTGTTAATCGAACTGTTTACTTCAAAGCAAGGAGTCGTCGATGCCTTATGTAGGTCATGTCTATGGCAGGCACTGTGAGGTCAGTTATTATCATAGAATGCTTTACACTGCGAGACTGTTGCGACTCTGCGACTTCGGGGCGTAACAGCTAGTATAGCTTGTAAGGTCGGGAGTGCTTAGAGGTTGGTAGTCCTAACCTCTGTACGAAGAATTATGTAATGACGTGGGTACAACTTCATCCATCTACAATGATTGTAAACAATTGTCCCTTGATGGTACACTTTGTATGGAATAAATTCTCTTTTTGGTCTTTTTCGAAGCTCGATAAGGAGTTCAGTATTTGTGTTAGGACTAGTGTCATCACCTCTCCCTAGTCTGTGTAGACATAGGTGATGCGTACCACAGCGAAGAACATATAAGATCAATCGTAGGGATTGATCCAAGCTTGAAAAGGGTGATGGGGGAAACTGTAAAAGAACAAAAAAGGTGAATAAGAAGTAAGTAAACCCACAAACAACCTAAAGGATAGAACTCACGGATAGAATTTCTAAGAACTCACGGATAGAATTTCTAAGAACTCATGGCATAGCTCAATATGATACATGAGTTGGTTTGGTGAGATTACTTACCACCTAACCTTATTTAAGGGTTAAGATAAGAGTGAAAATGAGAGTAAAAAGACCATGTTTACGGAAGGAAATATATTAAGTGTATTAACAATAATCTTTGATGTTATGCGGCTATATGTACATAGGGTATTTATAGCCGAGAATTTAGGGCAACCTCCTTGTAAAGGAAAAAAGATAAAATGTGTATTATCCTAAAGAAGTAACGTACAAAGTATACAAAGGGTAGGAAAAAATATTCACTAAAAAAACAATGATTAGAGTAGCAGATTCTACAAGTAGTCGGACACGTGGTAGTAGTGTATTGGTGGTGTTGTTTGAGGATGTAGACAAAAACAGTATGAGCTAGTTAGGTGGCTGAGTTGGCGTGGGCTCGTCCAAGTAGGAGTGGCCAAGGATTAGTGTAGGGTAGCTCTCTTGACATCATAGTGAGAATCATGCCGAATAAGTGGTCGACTCGGACATAACTAAGTAGGCATATGAGATTTGGTTACTGTTAAGGCATTCTTCTAGTCGGCATACAATTTTCGAGAGATAGGTAGTCATTCGGTATGGCATATAGAGTTGGTCGGTAGTAAGAAATAATTTGGCTTCGGTAGGAGTTAATTAGAATAGAAGGATTCGCCTCACCAGTTCTTCTAGTCCTCGGGCTCTACTATGAGTTAAAGGCCTGGTAGTTTAATTCTTATCAATAGGTCTCCTCCTCTTCCTTAGCTTCAACTCTTCCAACATTCTTCTCCTCTTTGGGCCCGCTCTCATTTGTACTATCTACTATATCTCCTCGAAGCACCATGTTATGTTAGTTTGGACACTCAGTAGCCATGTATCCAAAACCTGAGCATTTGAAGCATTTGAAGCATTTCATTTCAATCGTCTTCTATCCAAAGGTCTGTTATTTCTCATATGTCCTTAGGGTTAGCCTTTCCTCAGGTTGGTTTTGCTAGCCTGCTTAGCTATCATCAGGTTGATCATATTTTCCTTCGGCTCGGGAGGTTCTCTTCAACTTGGCATAAGTAGGTTGGCATGGAATAGGAGCATAGGACAAAGTCGGTCCAAGTTGGCTCGAGGCATTTCTCCTCTACTTTTCAACCCTTTGTGCTACTTTAATGGCCTCTTCTAGTGTATAGAACCTCTGTACCTGTACAATATTATGAATCTCATACTTGAGTCTGGAAATGAGCTTCGATACTGTATGCGCCTCTGGTTTGTCTACATTTGCTCGGATCATCGGCATATGAAATTCCCTCATATAGTCATCAATAGATCGGCTTCTTTAGTGAAATTCTTGTAACTTTGCAAACATGTCCTGTAAGTAGGTCTCAGATATAAATCATCCTCTCAACAATCTCTTTATCTCTTCCCAAGTTCTTACACCTTGTCTTTCATCTCTCACTTTAGCCGCATTCAGATTCTTCCATCACATGGTAGCATATCTAGAAAATTCAAGTACAACAAGTCATACCTTAATTGCATCTGTATACCCGCAATAGTCAAAAACCCTCTTGACCTTCTCTTCCTATTCTAGATATTCATCTGCATCTTCACTTTCACCAAAAGGTGAGATTTAGACCTTGATATTGTCAAGTCCTCGAGGAGCTCGGTGACCTCGCTCTTATACTTGATAATATTTAACCTCTTCTTCTTCCTCTCCATCATTATCTAGATCTACATCTTCAATCTCTTCCAATTCCAATCATTATCCAGCAACTCGGTTTGCATCTCCTCTAGCTTAAGGGGGTCAAATTGGGTGATTTGCTTAGCCACCTTAGCCATATCGTCTCTTAGGAACATTCTTAGATAGGTTATGATGAGGTACACCCTGTGGTTGTTGCCTATTGACTTACATCACAGTAACAAGACTCTCAATAAGATTAGTGAGTCGGTCAAGTTTTTTATTGATTGACCTAAGGGTATTACTTCCAATTTGACTACGACTACCATGAGCACCACTAACTTAGTCACCAATATCTCCTTAAACACGAATCCAACATTCTGTGATATTTCTTTAATAGATTGACAACACAATACACAATAAACACTTCTTCTTATTACCCTGAACCTTATTAAGACACTCTAAAAACTTCAACACCTAACACACATATAAATACAATAGAAATGAACTTACTTTATTTTCACAATAAAAAACAGAGTATAATAGAACAACAATAGAAACTACATTTACCAATCCATAAACCTCCACTTCACAACTCACAACTTTAAACTTACTTCACTTAAACACACTGCAATAGCAAATACGAATAAGAATTCATTGCAACTTCACATACTCCCTTTTGAGACCGTGCTTTGATATCAAGGAATCTAATATAGGTCCGTGCTCGTACATATAAAGAAGCACTACAATGATAGGTACCAAAAGAAAATGAAAGAGGGTTAGTAAATCCAGGTAGCTACCAATCGGATATGATACACTAATCGATCATACTCGTCTTATAATTCGTTGGATATGACTCATTGGTATGAACTATAGGGTCATGTGCCACTACTCTTTGCTAAAGGAAATAGATAAAAGTTAAGAGTGAGAACACTAACGTTGCTTAAGAAGAAAATTGGTAAAATTCAATAATGAAGTGTAATAATGTTTGCATAAAAACATATGGAAGTATATATACTTACCTCACTAATGTTATAATACATACATAAAAAGCTAAAAGGATAATTTACAAATAGAATATATGAAATATACTAAAAAGGGTAAAATAGACAAATAATATTTGGTACAAAAAAAAGTAAGGAATCCTTCTAAAATGTTGTGCTAGAAGACATGTGTTACTTGGTGGCTAGAATATAATACAATTTGGATGAAGTGATGAAAAGAGTCAGCAATTAGAGCATACTTGATTTGGTTTAATTCAGAGCTCAGTCATTAAAGGATGTTTAGATTCTTCGTCAAGTCCGATATTTCATAGTTTAGCTCGGATAGAGGTTTGATGTTGGTCAACTTGGAAACTAATTGAATCATGATATAGGCTTGGTACTGTGTGGGAGTTGATTGGCAGGTCGACACTTCTACTCAAAAGCTCAAGAATTTTATGAGTCCATACTAAAGCTCGGTTTTCGGGTTAGCAAAAATGTGAAAGGTGGATGTCAGTATAGGAGTCTTCATCTTAAATGGGTTTTCGAGCTAGTATTCTTCATGTAAGTCTTGTAGTCCTCTAGCTTGGCTGCATGTCATTGGTTTAACGAGTTGATTCTTATCATAAATTTAAAGAAAAAATTTTCCCAAAAAATATATTTTTTTAAGTGGAGAGAGAGAGAGAGAGAGAATTAAAGATAGAAAGGTAAAAGAAGAGAGGTAATATAGTAATTTAGTTGTATTACATTTCTATTCCTTACATGCTATTTTTTGTCTACATGAAGAATATAATAATGATTACGAGCTTATTCAATTCCTTAGAATTGAGATTCCATTGCATGCCTATTAAAGGTGTGTAATAGGTTAAATGGGCCAACGTGGTCCGACCCATTTTGACCTACGGGTTAAACGGGTTGAGCTTATTTGGCCCACTTTTAAACGGGCCAAAAAACTTTAGCCTTAACTCATTTAAAAAGTTGGTTAAATAGCCCGATCCATGAGCTAAAGGTATAAATATATTAAACGGGCATACCCAAACCAGCTCATTTTGACCCGTAGGTTAAACGGGCTGGGTTTATTTAGCTTGCTTTTAAATAGGCTAAAAAACCTTAACTCAAACTTATTTAAAAAAAAAGTTAAATGGACTAACCCGCGAGCCAAAGCATACTCACATGCCTTTAATGCTTATTCCATTCAATGAAGTAAATTAACTGGTGATGTAATATGTCACATCAGTTAGGACATCGGCTATAACAATAGCCTTTCATTGTTTTAGCCAATGATAAAGAGGAAGAGAAGAAGAGGGAGATGGAGAAAGAGGGAGAAAACTTAAATTTATTCAATAGTTAATGCTTCAATAACATTTAGATTAAGACGATGGAAAATAATGAGATGATCATTATTTCTTTAAGAAACGAAATAATTTACTTGTAGTGAGTTACATAGAACAAAATCTAGTACAAACTTAATCTAAAATAAACTAATTTAATCTAACTACAAGTGACTGATGGATATTCGAACATAAAGAAAAGATGATATCTTAACTAGTACTAAAGGATTATGGAACAAAAGTTGATTCAAGATTGCCTTAGAATAAAGAGAAATAAGTGCCAATAGAAAGAAAATGAGTAGTAAGAAGTAGCTTTGCAAGCAAGCCGAATCGAGCTGAACTTTTGAAGGCGTATGCTTAACATGTTTTAAAAATTATCGAGCTTGAGCCTGCAACTGAAGCTTGAGCTTAACTTGTTTAGATAAATGAAATTTGTCTTAAGTTCGAGCTCAACTCATTTACTAATAAGCTTAAGCCAAGCTGAGTTGAGTTTAAAGTGAGTTAATCTCAAGCTTATTCATGAGATTAAGTATATAAAATAAATAAATATACAAATGGATTTTAATAATATATAATATATAATATTTATAACATATATAAAACTTATAAGCTTACTCACGAACCTAAACGAATTAGCTTGTAAGTCTAAGTAAGCGGGCTTGTGAGCCTGAATTGGAGCTCGAATTCGGTTTTTTTAGATTAACAAGCTTTATCTCAAGTTTAAGCTTAACTCATTTATCAATCGAACTTGAGTCGAGCCTAAAGCGAGCCAAGCTCGAGCTCGAGCATGAGCGCAAGCAATTTGACTCATTTCTAGCCTTAGCAGCAAGCAAATGAAGAGTCTCATATACTTTTGGGTTTTTACTTTCTAAAATCGCAAATGGGTTTGGGCCTTGATATATGTTGAGTTAAAAATTAGTATTATATTTTGTTATATTCATATTATAATTAAGAATTTTCATAAGGTAAGTATAGAGTAACATTGAACCTATATTTTATGTAGCTTATGTCACGTTTGATATGTAGGAAATAGTTTGGGGTAGAATGGAATGAAATAAAACATAAATGAGCAATTCGTTCTTATATTTGGAAATTTCCATGTAATTATTAATTCCATTCCATTATTATGTTCGTATGCAGTATATTCAAAATGGATGGAATGAAATGTGCATGTTGTCAAAATATGAACTTAATTGTTAGATTCCACTAATATAATATCTTAGTTTAAATATTAAATAAGTAATTTCAAATTAGTGAAGATAAAATAAAATTGTAATTCTGCTTCCTCTAATGTGGAATTAAGTTCCCTTTTAAAGCTAATATTGTTGCTTTCGAGGAATTACGATTATGATTACGATTTCAATTTCTTATATCACGCGTAGTATGAGTAAATGAATTAGAATGGAATGAATTGAAATATTAAGGAATAGAACTAAGATTGGATTCAGAGATCCATTCCTATATTTGGAAATTTCTAAGGAATGGAATGAAATGGAATGTATGTAGCATAGTGTTTTTTTAAAAATACTCTTAATTATTACATGCCATAATGAGGTTGAAGGTTAAATGAATAATTCTTATTATATTAATTAATAAAGGGGAAATGACAGTGTGATTATGCTTGCATAAACTCGAGAAATTCTACGATAATGTCTTGTTACCATAACAGTAAATTTGTTTTTATTGTTAATGAGCATGATTTCTTAAATTTGGTAAAAAAAAAAGTTGTAGATAAATTCCATTACCGTATTATGACGCTATAGTAATGTGACGTCACCATAGAAAAACCCCTTAAATGCAGAATCAAATTCCTCCTTGATTGCTTTTTAAATGGACTTCCAAATATAGGGAAATAAAATGGAATCTGAAATCAGGTGCAATTCTCTATTTTAGTCCATTCCTTCGTATTAAACGTAACGTGTTTTTAAATACAACGTGTTTTTAAATACGGGAAAAAATGGAGCTTAGAATTGTGATTTAATTTTTGCTTTAATCCTATGGTAGGTATAGGCTTTGGAGATGCTATATTTTGTATCTCGGCTTATAGGAGTATGTTCTAAAAAAAATTAGAATTGAGCTTACCTTGTGGCCTTTAGTACCCATTCAAAACCTATCTAAACATGCATGGTAGAGTAGGTCCCATATTTCATTAAAATCATTTGCTTAGCCTTAAGTGTATATATATAATCAATTTTCAATTTACTAATACTTATAATGATTACAAAAAATAAAATGTTTATCTAATAAATTTAAAATAGCTATAACATAATCTTTTTTAGATAACCTTAAAAAGAAAAATGTTAAAACAAATAAAATTCAATTTTTAAAACCATATTAATTAGAGTTGAGTGGGTACATGATGGATATGATATGGGGCTTTACTCGTACCTTACCTCATAGGTGGAGGTTTCTAATTCTTTAGAGTTAGAACCTATTCTATAGTATCTTGGAACCACTTTGTATCCTATAGAATCTACATAGTATAAGGTCTCATGTAGAACCTGTAATTTTAAAAAATCTTTCTTATAAATTTCAACATGACACTTTTTTTTTTTTTTTTTTTCTTATAAATTTCAAAACTAGTTTACATAAAGCTATACAATATGGGAGGATTAATCAGGGTCGAATTGGGATTGAACCAAAGTCAATAAAAATGTACACTATAATTCATACTTATTTATAAAGTAATAAAAATTACCGATCTCCTTGAAAATTGAAAGTTGAGAGTTCTTCATAGTTTATCTTTTGTTTTCTTTGATCAACATTTATTTTTTAAATGAATTCGTGTATCTTTTAGAAAATATAAAAAAAAATAATATATTTTTAATTCAAAAATA
Source organism: Lumnitzera racemosa (assembly GCA_024138005.1). Lineage (NCBI taxonomy): Eukaryota > Viridiplantae > Streptophyta > Magnoliopsida > Myrtales > Combretaceae > Lumnitzera > Lumnitzera racemosa. Next base: position 87,824,777 of record JAMXBC010000011.1, read on the forward strand.
GGTACTAAGTTAGATTGATCGGGTCAAATCGAAATTGCTATTAATGTGGGTCAAATGGGTGGCTCGAACTTGATTTATAAAGGGGTAAGGTCAAACTAGGTTTGAAAGAGGAGTGAGGCTTTGGCTTGGATCTAATAATACTAGTTATTAATGTTTTCAACTATTATAGAATTGGATATCATTGCACATGTACATTTGTGTATCTACAATATGGTTCATGAAATGTGAAAAATCTAATTATTATCATGCTTAGATTTTATTCTTTTTTTTTTTCTCCTTTTATTTTATTTTTATATCTCATGTTTATAGTCTTGTTATTTTGAAATTTTATGTTAGAGTCAATATGCTCATCCTTGAAAATCATATAATTTATTATTCATGATTTAATGTTTTGTTCTCAACCTTCTTTTTCTAAAAATGCAAAGCCTAATGCATTTGGGAGAATATCATTGTGACTATCTAAATTATATATATATATATATATATTTACAGTTTTATATCTAAACTTTGAACTTATTGAACTATCTACTCAATTGAAATTTTGGTTATCCTTGTCACTATCTCCATTATGTCATTATAGCATCGTTAATCCAAGCATCATAAACAGCCAATGAGTAGACACACAATTTCCTATTATCTTATTTGATAAAATGTCTAATCAGCACAAATAATATTAAATATAAATAAGTTTAGAACAATAAAAAAGAAAATAAAAATGTAAACAAATGAAGAAAAACTAAAAGAATAATATTACTTATGCTAATGTGGATATTTTATCAAACAAAATAATAAAAGTTATATGTGTCGCAAACTCATTGATTGTATATGATTACTGGATTGATGGTGTTATGATAGCATAATGTAAATAGTGATGGTGATAACCAAAGTTTTAATTGGGTGTATAATTCGATAAGTTTAAAATTTAAATGTAAAATTTCTGAAAAACATAAAGTTAAAGGTAGTTGTGGTGATATTACCCTAACGAACCATTACAAAATGCACTTGGGACATGCTTGTTCAAAATCCTATTTTTATCGATTTTAGTATTTTGCAAACAATAATTATTCCATTAATATTTGTGGATATGAAATGATTTGCCTAAAGGCGAGATTGTTACTCGATATAGTATTAGTGTCCGTTAATATTATCACTAGTACCTAGCATGTGGAAAAAGAATGTCATATGCAAGGTAAAATAAACAAATAGATAAATAAAAAAAGAAGAAGAAGAAGAAAACAGCTTCTAACGTGATTCAGTATTTTGTGTATCTCATAGATTTGATTGTTTAAAACTGAAAATTGGAAAGATAATTAAGGAGAGAAATGACAACTAGATATGTGGAATTGATGGAAATTGAATTGATATGTAGATATTCGATATCAACAGGAAAGAAAAAGAAAGCAAAACAAAAACTAACCCATTGTACAAGATGGGTTTCTTGTGGATACACTATGGTATAATGAATTACATCCATTGAATGACCTAAAGATTATTCTCCTTTCAACAAATTTACAAAAGTACTTTCCATCTAAAAAGGATAAATATTTAGGGTAGGGTAACATATGCTGCGATATCAACAAAGTCCTATTAATCAAAATTTAAGATTGGAGAAGTTTTGAGATACTAATAGGGTAAACTAAATCTGGAGTAGTGGTTAACCAAGCCATATCTGCAGTGAGTTGATGCACCCCCTGAGTGGGGTGGAAACCATCCCAAAAGACGTGTAAACTTCGATGGCCACAAGGTGTCGAGTTTGCTATGCATAAACCGGTTGTGTCGTCCATGGAACAGCATGGAGGACTTGGTATTGATAATTCTGGAGATATGAAAGTAAATTGATTAACTCGTTATTTCCAAGGTTGATCATTTCTTTAGTTTCTTTTCTCTATAATTTTTTCATAAATACTTTTTCTATTAATTTTAAAAAGGAATTACGAATAAATCGATCGAAAGATAAAAAAAAAAAAAAGAATGTAAAGAAAAATGTACTTAGAGCCATCTAACTACATAAAATTCACAAAATTTATGATGTGGTCAAACCTACTAGCCTCTATCAGGCCTACTTTAAGCCCATTGAGTCGTAAAACTTATCATTAAAGTCTTAAAATTGTTAAATATTATCGCAACAATCTCTAACCGTTCCAATTGACCGTGGCATTTAACAGTTGATAATGCAAGATGACGATGGTAGCTGATGGCTAGTTGTGATAGTTAACCAGCACATTTTTTTTTATTATTATTATCATTTTCCATCGTGTTAATTACCATCAGTAGCAATCAATCAACTTTGGTTGTAGCCTTCCATTATACTTATCATTAAAAGTCATTAGTATTTACAACTTCTTAAACTTTCAACAATAATTTGGTAACACTATAAAAGCTTTAATTGTAAAAGATTTCAACCAAAAAAAAAAAAAAAAAAAAAGGATTTCCGGCAAAACAAACTAGCTAACCCTTTTCTTAACATAGCATCTCATGTGCACGAAAAATAAGCTAAATATCCAGCTTTTAGAAGAGCTCGGCTGATATATTGGAGAGGATTAATTTGAGAAAACATAATTGAGAATGATTTTCTACTTTGTGTACCTGTCTTTTTTTTTTTTTTTTAGTTATTTTATATTTCACATATCTGTGTTTTTTCCAATATAGAAAAATACTATTTAAACGATATAAATTGATTCAAAGAACACATTGTTCTAAGAAGACCCAAAGCTCCTCCATCTTTCTTTTTCTAATCTTAGTATGCAAAAATGAAAATGATGAATGTATGAGTATGTTTTGTTTTCAGAGTCATGGGTGTGTATGTGTTTAAATTTGTAGTCATGAAAGAAGAAGAAAGTGAATAAGATATAATTACCGATCACTATTTCGGGAATGTTAATGAAGGTGAATTTTGAATCGGTGAACTCTTGGTTGAGCTTATCAACGAGTGATTTCAACAAGGAGTTGAAAGCTACAACTGCATCATTTATCTCCTGCGCACATCCCTTGCCGCCTGAGCTTGCAACTTCAAAAGGTGTGCATCCTATCGGGCCTAAGGCAAACAGTGTAACCTTCCTTGCTCCGGCAACATGTAAAACCTAACCACGTTTTAGTAATTGAGTGAACACCAAAGCCAAACTGACATACTTTGAACCTAATTGCCAAGAAATTTTTTTTTAAAAAAAAAGCTACAATTTTTTCGTTTGTTTATGTAGGAATGTCTTTTTTCCTTCACTATACCATTGAATTTATTTAAATTTATATATTTTTATTTTATTTTCATCTAATCTAACACTTAATTTATAGTATCTTTCTTTTTAAGAATTTTTTTTTTTTAAATTGTATGTGAGTGCGTCCTTTCGTTTACAATATGATGAATTTTATTCAGACTTTTTTTTTTTTTTGCTTCATTCCCACCTAATTCAACACTTGAAATTATAATATTTCGTCTCTCTTTGCATATTAGCCCTTTTCCAAATGTATGAAATCAGACTTTCTTTTTGTTTATAGCAATAGTGGGTGGGATTATATACATATCAATCAAACCATAGAAAAGATGGTAAATAAACTAAGGAAAGAAAAAAGTTTTTCAAATTGCATTTTGATTCAACACTAAGACAAACCACAATTTGCCCGCTCCTGAATCATACATATATGCATTGAACAAAAATCATGCTTGAAGTCATAAAGATTAAGTGTTGGCAGATTAGATCATTTAAAATAACTTTTTATAAATTATATTTTTAAATTATATCTATATATACTTTTATATTATTCACAACAAATTTAAGATGTTATTATTTACTTATTTTAATTTCTAACCACAATTATAAATCAAATTACCCTACCTGGAGTTGACGATGAAGAAGATCCATCAGAGATTGCGCATATTGCTGAGGATTATACTGTGATTTCAACGGACTTCCGGGTATGAAGTAATTATTAATGTAGTCGTTGCTACCGATTCCTACTGTATACAAACAACTATTCAATAGCTCACTAGTCTTATTAGGATCACCCAACAAACGAGAAATTGCTGCTATGGTGGTCTTATGATTAACTAGTTGTGCATCCATGGATACATGATCACCCTGTAAAATCACATAATATTGGACTTAATTTATCACACTAACAATAGTCTTAGAAAATAAAATTGGCTGGCATTATGTACTCAACCGACCTGGTTATTTCCGGTGTCATTACGGATGCCGGCTGCACCCGACGCATAATTTACACCTCTTAGGATGTCTTTGCCTTTAGCAGTTGCAAATGGAAGAATGAAATCTGTGATACCAACCTTTTGTGCTGAAATATTATAAAAAAAAAAAAATTGTTCAATAACTTTGCATGTATAAGTGTGCATCATGCGTTTATAAGCAAATAAATGAAATTGAGATGACCCTATATAAAGCAAAGATACATATAAAAATTATAATTAAGGATTATATATATATATATATATATATATATAGAAATACTCAATTATATCGAATAGAGTAATCAAAGTGCCGCATGGGCAATGCATGTAGAAATTTAAATAATAGAACGTTGAATGACGAGGGGATTGAAAAAGAGACCGATAAAATCAACATAGGTTTTGCCATCGGTAAATCTACCGGTGGCTTCACCACCCGGAAAGTCCACCCCATACGGCGGATAATTGACCTTGGCCTTAGTAGCAAGGTTGTTGTTATTGCCGTTGTCAGCCAATGAGTCTCCAAAAATGAAGTAACAAGGAACAATAGGGTCTCCATGGACAAGAACTCGTAAGCTTGATGTTATTAATAATGTAGCAAACACGAACTTAACCATCTCCATGTAGATAAGGTAATCGTATGGACAGTGCAGGCCAAATTAAAATGGAATATATAACACTGGTAAGTAGCTAGCAAAATGCTTGCACATAAGCCAAAATTTAAGGGAGGAGGAAGATTATGACTCGGTATTTTGCGTATTTTATGGAAGGTGGAAAATTCAAGAACGTTAAAAATTGTAAAGTGGAGAGATATTTGAGGGATCGAAATTTAGGTATGTGAATTTGAAAAGAAATTGAGGAAAAAGAATATATATGTATACATACATATAATGTAATTGCATCTTTTCGATATCAAAAGCAAAAGAAAAGAAAACAAAGACGCATTTCAAATGCGGGTTCCTTACTGGGACATTATGTTTATAATGAATTGTCCACCTATTCACATCAATCTTAATTTCCTTTCAACAAATTCAACTTAGAAATTTTGACTTAAAAAAAAAAAAAAAACTAGGATGAGGTAGCATCTTTTAAGAAAACAATGAGAGCTATTGCTTGATGTTTTTCCTTTTTTCTATTTATTTTTTTATTTTTGGCAATATCAGGCAGCAATTATTTATTTATAAGACAAACACATTACATGGCCAAGTTTATGGGGGTATCACCCCATTTTGAGCAAATTGTTATAAATGTAAATGGAAAGCATCCTTAGTGTTAGGGTTGTAAATGAGCCAAACTACTTACGAGTCATTTGAGCTCGATTCTCGATTAGTAAATAAATTGGGTTGGAGTTCAAGATTAAACCCATTTATTTAAATTAGCCGATCTTGAGATCTAGTTTAGGTTTACGAATTGGCTTGTAAGTAGGTTTACGAATTTTATATATATTAAAAATATTATATATTATTAAAATCTAAAAACTACTATCTATATAATATATATAAATATATAATATATTATAAGATAATATATAATATACAATATACAATATATAATTTAATCCTTATTCATCATTTATTAATCTATTTATTTATATATTTCTTAATTTTGAATACTTAAACTCATTAATAGACTCGAGATCGACTTACTTTAAGCTTAGTTTGGCTCAAGCTCGATTAGTAAATTAATCAAGCTCAAGTTTAAGATGAAGCTTGTTTATCTAAACAAACCGAGCTCGAACCTCAATTTTAGGCTTAATAGAAAGCTCAACCAGAGTTCGAGTTCGATAATTTTTAAACTAGCCAACTTTAGAAGCTCAACTCAATTCATTTGTAGCCCTACTTAATATAATATATAGTTTTCTTAGCCACAATGTATGATAGACTACATGAGGTGGAACTAGCATGACAGCTTCAACAACATCCATGTGTCTATATGTCTATCTGGGATTGCTAAGTGGTCTACTACCATGTATGTCTTTCTAAGAGCTAAAGACACACATACTTGGTTAAAGGATTTAAGCTTTTTTCTAGGAGTAGGGTATAATGCATGTTTACCTATCCTTAAAAAAAAAATTACAAAAATGCGAATTAGAGGAAATTAATTACATGATTACTAAGGCTAAATCATGTATTAGAGGTGTGACAATAATAATTACATAAGGACATTTAGAGGATGTGATTTAACTAAACTTGGTATTGTTTGTAAATTGCATATTAAAAATACGATATAATTAAAAATATTAACGTTGTATCTTGAAGATATGATATATATACATATAGTAATATTATATTTAAAAAATACCATATAATAATGGTATTTTGATAATATTATATATAATTTATAATTATATAATATTTATTAATATTAATAGTAAATATGCAAATTTCTTTTGCACGTAAATAAAGCATGTATTATGAAAATGGGATAAAATCAAGTCCACTGCCATTTTGGAGTCTAGTTACCTTCTAGAAATTGTATGTTTAGTCCAGACTCAGTAGCCCCCAAATTCTACATTTAGTATATCAATTTGCTCTAGCTTTCATTCTTTTTTTCTATGAATTTATCATGGAAATATCAATAAATCGATTTTTTTTGTAAGAATGTGACCAAAAAATGTACTCGAGCCACCTAATTGCATAGAATCCACCAAATTTCTAGTTTAGTTTTCTCTCAATAAATTTTCTTTTTCCTTTCCTTTTCAGCTGAGAAATGAAGTTACATTTTTTTATTTGAGATCAGTACTTGTTAAGCTCTATCAAGGCTTTTATTAAGATCAACGAGCTTTATGGCTTATAATTTAGTCCATTAACATGCTAAGATTGTGCTTATCTCATGAAAAAACGTTTAGTGGACTTTGTTTTCATAATTATTATAATTAAAGCTTTAAAACTGTTAGATATCATCATAGTGATCTCAAGTGTTGCAATTACTAATAGTTTTCAACAATATGTAATCGCGTAAAGGAAAAATAGTAATAAACACCGGTTGTAGCGGTAAACCATGACGTCTTATTTTTAGTAATGGTTTTCTATGGTGCCAATTACCATCCGTAATGGTTGACCTTTTTGTCGTTACCTTTATCTATACTCATCGTTGTTTTTGCAATCTCATAAATTTGCTAGGAAAATTTATGACCACGATAAAAATTTAATTCTAACAAATTTCAAAAGACTAAAAAAAAAAAAAAGCTAAAAACATTCTCCCGCTAAACAAATATATCAAAAATATTAATACATCACGTGAATTGATGAATTAAGTATAAATATTACTAAAATTTTGATACATGGATAACTAATATTTTTTTAAAAATTACATACCTTTATTTGTAGATATTTAAATATTTTTGATATTTGCATACCATTAATCGATTCAAATAGCATATTAGTACTATTAAATCTTTTTTCGACATCTTATGCTTTGATATATAATACGTCATTTATAAGAAAAACCAACCAAATATCTAATTTTTAGAGGAGCCAAGGACTTATATTTTTGAAAGATTAATTAGAGAAAATATACTCTTTTTTTTCCATTCTTTATTTTACGTATATATGTTTGGATTATTTTATATTTTGCATATATATATATATATATTTCCCATTAGAAATATGTTACGTAAACATTAGAAATACGCACATGGAAAACATATTGGACAAAAAATGTTATAGATTATTTTTCCTTGTGCACCATGATGACGCTGGGGTGACGGAAATTACTCTGGAAATGGTCATAGGGAAGGAAATCCGGCACTAAGAATTGAAACCCTTAAGGTGAAAATTTCAACTTTGGATGAAAATAGCTTAGGGAGTGACTACTAATAGCAGGAGTACAAAGTGACAAAGGTGTATACATTTTTTAAATCTTGTAATGAAGAACTCTCTTAAAGTTTCTTTATGACTACTGACTTACTCCCCTTTAATCCATAGATTTTTTAAAATCAACTTTGATTTTGGCAAACTGATTTTACTAGTCATACTAAAATCTTATAACACACCATGTTAATTTTAGCACTTGTGAGTTTATCAAACACCAATTTAGATTCCAAACGTAGCTCTATTTTATTCTAATGCGTGTCTCTAGCATTATTCATGTTTATATCCTTGTTATTTTCTCTAAACACCTTAAAAGCCCAAAAATATTTAAATTCATAAGGCTGTTCTTTATTTTACATGACTACGCTGTGAGTTGGGTGTTTTTCTAGGTTATGTAAATAGATAAAAGGATATAAAGTTTTTAACATGCATGATAATAAAATTGTCATAGGTTGAGATGTAATTTTCGATGAGCCTTGTTTTCCCTTTTAAGCACGACTCGTCATCTGATGCTTCAGTTCCTTCTAGTTCTCTAGAGCTTCAGATCCATCACAAAGCACTAATTTTTTTACTTTCTCCCCTATTTAACACAGTTAATTTGTTTCGTCGTTTTTGCATAAAGTTGATACCATACATGGCCATTTAGATGAAAAAATTTATATATTACCCCTCTAAGGTTCTAACAAAGTCAACTGTAATGATAGAAGCAAGCTTCGAATGTCACTTTATCGACTCAACTCAACTTCTAGATAATGGGATATAGAGATATCTCAATTTTTATTGTTAAAGGTTTTGTAAGATTTGAAAATCATTGTTTACATATTAAAATTTTGATGGCTTTTTGGTATATTGTTTCATGAAACTTAAAGAGAAGTGTTTAAAATGCCACATCTGAATCTTAAGCATTTTTTTTTTTTATGTATCCTCTAATTTTATAAAGGAGTAATTAATTAAAGTTGCTTATAAATTTCAACTCTTTATAAATTATTATTTTTTATTTTTAAAGATTCTTTAAATGTAAAAAATTATTTTATTGTAGTTGCTTATTATAATAATATTTTCTTTGAATGTTTGAAAAAAAAAAATACATATTCTTTTCAACAATAGAAAATGAAAAAATAAAAGTGATGTGTGGCCAAATAGCCATATTGCATAGAGGTGTGTAAGTAGATTTTGATTTATGGGTAAACCTGTTTAACCCACTTTTTAAACGGGTTTGGATTAAAGTTTTTTAACTTATTTAAAAGTAAGCCAAATGAACTTGATTGTTTAACTTACATGTCAAAGTGAGCTTGTTTGGCTTAGCTCATTTAAAAAGCGAGTTAAATGAGCTAAGATCCATGTATTTTGGCTGGTTTAGAAAATTGACTAAATATGCCCAACCTATCTAACATATTGGTCAAAATAAATTGAATCGAGTTAGCTAGTTTAAACCATTTACACACCTCTAATGTTGCATCCAACGGCCATATATAGTCGAGGAAGGGAGAAATAAGTCTAAAATCGTTAGACTTTAATATTTTCTTTAATGTAAGACGTACCGCTTGCAGGCTAGCTAACGTACTGTTGCCTAATAGAGGGAAACTTGACAAAGATTTAAGCAGACTTCTTGATGAATTACTTATCTATCAAGAGGTAGATTTGTTTATCTCACATTTCATCCTTTAGCTTGTTATATTCTTCCCATAGTTTTCTCAATTCACTTAAACATGCCGATGCTAATTGGGGATCATTTTCTTTTAATCAAAAGTTATTAATTGGTTATTGTGTTGTGTTGAGAAGTACGTCAGGATCTGTTTGAATGATATGTTTTTTTTTTTATTTGTATTTATTATGTATTTGATTTGTATTTATTTGAAATTTAGTATTTATATATTTTATTTATTTTTGTTTCATAAGTATGATAAAAACGGTGATTAGAGTATTAGAATAAAAAAATGAAATTTTACATATTTTTAAAAGAAAAAATTTAAAAAATAAATATTTTATGCATTAAAAATAATTATTTTAATTAGATAATTAATTTAAAAAAGAAGGATATATATTGATTTATTTTTCCATTTTCTTAGTGCCTTATGCGCTTCAAATAGATACTAAATAAATATCAATAAGATGAAAAATAGATAAAATAAATGAAACCTTAATCTCATGGAGTAGCAAAAGCATAAGTAGAATTGAGGCCGAGTAAAGAAATATGACAACAACCGTTAAGGAGCTTCTTTTATGTGCCTGTTTCCCTTTCAATTAGTTTTAAGCTGTCACAATAAATCAGCTCAATTAATTGCAATTAATCCTTACATGCATAATCGTTCAAAGAGCACGCAGATATTGATATCCGTTTTATTCATCATCGTATAGCATTATCATAAATGAAAAATCATAAAAATTTCAAGATAGCATATAATTTGAACAAAATGGGAACTACTTTTAGCCAATATCACGAATTTTTAGCAATTGAATTTGATCATTGCAATTTATTTCAGTTGTTTCACCGTTTCCATTGCATTAAAAGACATCCAATATTAGCTATATATTAAGTTACAACATGATAATGAAAATAGACCATGTTCTTAAGAACAATAGCCCTAATCCAACAATCAAACACAAACTAATTAGGTTGAAATTTCTTAAACGAGCTATAACGTTTTTCTTAATGTTCATCTAATGGAAACATTTGATCCGCCATTTGTCTTCACGTTTTAAAGCATCGCGAGGCGATTGATGTCGATAGGGTACGCGTCGGACGACTTCTGAGCATTGTATGATCTTCTTCCAATTATCACGTTTGCCGCTTCCGTCGGGTGGAAAGCATCCCAAAACAAGTGTGCATTCCTATCTGGGCATGGATTTTGTAAAGGAAGGCATGTAATTTGACCATTGTTCCTACCTACACCGCAGCACCCTCTATTCGTCACCCGAAACCCTGAAAGCACCCATACATAAGCGCGTGTCGGTAGCGATGAATCTTTTTAGATGGGAAAAGGAGAAAACATACCGTAGGATGCAGGGCTTGAAATTAAATCCTGGAAAATGCCATAGGCGTCGATGTAGATAAATCTTGCATCTGTGAGATTTCTGTTGAAAGTATCGACAAGTGACCTGAGCTTGGTGTTGAAGATTTGGCAGGCAGTGTTGATTCTAGCCACACAGGTTCTGCCATCGGGGCTGTTTTGGGCTAATTCACTTGGGCTGCATCCTATTTGACCCACCCCAATCAGCACAAATTTTCTTGCTCCATAGTTGTACAAACTCTACAAAATCCAATCATTATAAATGCTTCGTTAAACTTTGTGTTTGGTAAACTTAAAGAAAAGGTGGAATTCCAATGGAAATAAGTAGAAAAGAAAACGAAAGGAAATGAGAAGAAATATAATATTCATTTCTTGTTTTGGATTTTTAAGCTGGAAACGAGAGGAAATGTAAGGAAATTTTTTCTTTCCATGCTAGCCACGGACAAAAATATTCCTAAAATTATGTATTTAACTTTACTTTTAAAGATACTTTTGTAATTTTATTTGATTTCTATCCATTTCTACTCTTTTTCTTTTTAAAAGTGAAAAGAAAGTAATCGGAAGTTTTTCTACCGATTCCTCTATAATTCTATCCATTTCCATCCTCATTTTCAATATTCAAACATAATACATCTACTGATTTCCTTCGATTTCTATAGATTTCTACCATGCCGAGATAAGTGACCCCAGAGCAGTTCCGGAAAACACCGAAAGATAAAAAGACAAATGAAAATGCAGGGGATCTATAAGCAGAAAAAGAGATTACCGTCAGTTGCTGAGAATATTGTTGGATAAGCAAACCAGCCCACTGGTCTGGAGTATACTGGCGGCCGGAGGAATAGTACAGAGGCATGAAATAGTTATTGAGATAGTCATTGCTGCCGATTCCCACCGAGTGTATACACTTGCTAAGGTAATTTGCCGCAGTATTTTCGTCTCCTAGTAGGTTCACTATTTGAGTCGCTGTGTTCCTGTAGTTGGCAACCTGCCTTGCAAAGCTCAAGCGATCCCCCTAACATTTATAACAAACATATGCAGATCATTTACTACGGTTCCATATAAATATGAAGAAAATGGAAAATGTTTGATAAAAGAAGAGATAGATGTAATTACCAGCTGTCGCCCTGTCTCCTCTCTGATTCCGGCTGCTGCAGATGCGTAGTTCACTCCTTGAAGGATGGCTCGTCCTCTTGCTGTCACGTATGGAGGAATGTAGCCATTGAAGCCCAGAAGCTCAGCTGTGACAGACCAAGTTTTAATTTTGCTCATCAATTACATTTCATGTATCAACTGTCAACAAGTTTGGTGTTGGACAGAAAAAAAAAAAAACGTGATGATTTATGCTCGAAACAAAACCCTAATAAAGTACACATTATTAAAACGCAAACACCATGTAATAATTTTGCATTAGTCGTTACGTTTTATTATTTCGAGAATCAAAATAAATATATGCCCATGTTTTTTTTTTTTTGAGAGGAGAAAAAAAAAAAAAAACAATTTCTCAACTTTTAGCAGAAAATAAAGTAAATAACATTATTTGTCACTTCAAGTTTGCGAATAATACTAGTTCAATCGTATATAAATCATAATACAAGTAAAAGCCAAAAGGTCAAAGTCATTCCCCTAGCTTTTCTAGAAATTTATTAGTTCCATAGAGTCCCGAGGAAAAGATATTATCCATTTAGTATAATAAGGTTTATAGATTTGGTAGAATTTTTCAAAAGGGTTATATAATCTGGTGGAATTTTCAACGAAATATTCCAGATTTGGAAATCTCGATTAATTTTCAAATGCTCCGTCAACTCCACGGATATTACAAAATCAATCGCATAAGTCCAAGTGAAGGAGTATAAATTATGCCATATAATTAGTAGAATAAATAGTGCAATAAGTGAAGAGAACCATGACAGAGACAGAGAGGTCTTACCAATGACATCAACAGTGGTTTTACCATTGGAGAACCTCCCAGTAGGACCAGCTGGGAAGTCAATCCCATAAGGCCTATAGTTTGCTTTAGCTAAAGAATTAAGTTGATTATTATTCCCATCATCAACCAATGAATCTCCAAATATAAAATAACATGGAACTTGGGGTGCTCCTAAAACCAACCCATTTTCAACACAAAACCCTAACAAAACCACAAAAACAAACACAACCCAAGATTGCCTTCTCTCACCACCGCCCATTGTTAGGCCCTAATGTTTGAAAACACTAGAACACACACACACACGCACACTCACAAAAGCCAAGTAATGTGTAAGGGTGATTTATGAGAGGACCTTGTTGGAAATTGATGGATTGGCAAGGGTTATATATATATATATATTAGTGAAGGGTATTGCAAAAGTTTAGAGGGCAAAGAATGGGTCACATTGGGTGAGAGATTTAGTGACTTTGTTTTGTAGTTGGGGGAGTTAGATACAAACATTAAATTTCACGCGGCGGTGTATTTTAGTGTAGGTTTTGCTTGAGGTGTTCTACATATTTGATGAGTACACATTAGTCAACGACCGACGTCGGTTCTTATATATATATATATATATATATATATAATATGGTAATGATTGTGATGATGATGATAATTGATGGTAACATTATTATTAATTATATGGAAAATCATTACGATTTTTTTGCTGCTAACAAACTGAAAATCTTTTGCACCTTGGCGGTGCACTTAATTTTAAGTATTTGAAAGATAAATTTTATATTGTAACTTGTTAACTAATTCCATGGAAGCTTAAGGTACATTTTAATAGGATCCTTATTATATGTATCTTATATGTGTTGTTAGTTAATTACTGGATCTAAAATCTACTTCTCTTTGCAATGTTGTATGATCTTTCAATAATTTCTAACATTTTCATTTATAAACTTTATCAGTTGTTGTAATTATATATATAAAATTTTGACATGTCTAATTATAAGTTAAATTGAAGATTAGCTGTTACTATTTATACTTTAATTAACTTCAATTTAATATGATTGGTCAATAAGGTGGTAACCCGTAGCTCTAGAGGTGGGCCCTAGGATGATCATGCAACATGTCTAAGGTCGTGGGTAGTTACCTATAGTCATCATTGGATCTCGTGATTTATATTTTTAAAGTATGTCACAACTCACTATTTTGTAATGGGTGGTCGACGACTATTTTTAAGGGATTGTGCGACTTCGCGAGGGTTGTGAATGACCATTTCATTGGTTGATCGTGCTGATTGGATTAATAGTATAAATTAGATCTAATTGAGGTATTGATAGCAACAATTAAATTTTAAAAAGTGTATATAATTAAATAACTCAAAACTTTAGATATAGTTACAAAATATAATAAAATTAAAGTGTAAAGTGAGCCATTTACCCTTCAAAGATTTACGACTTAAATTAAACATTACAGGTCTGATTCTGGAGAATTATGCTTTTCCCTAATAAATGCAAAATCGCTTCTTGACATAGGTCCATGTATAGATTACATCTATCGTTATTATTGCTTGTTCGAGAACTACAAAGTTGTCCTAGCTTCCTTATCTTTGCTTGGACCTATAAAAAAAAGAAAAAATTAGGTCCAGTAGAGTTTTATGAATTTAGGAAAACTTTTTAGTTCTCGAACGGGGAATAATGATAATAATATAATTATTAGATACCCTGTCTCCAGTATCTAATTAGTCATACAACATGTTTTAATGAAACTTTTTTAATTGTATATATGCGTGATTTGAGAATTAATTTCAAAGTACGATTTTATTCTTTTTTCTCCCTTTCCTTTATAGGATAGAAGGTAAATGATAATCGGCTCAAACTCTTTTGATGCCGTTGCTGGCTAGGTACTGCTTATCTTACGACAAGTTGAGAAATATCACGGAATTCATGTAGAAATCCATTTTAAGAAAACGTGATGTTCATTGAAAAAAATTTCTCAAAGTCCAAAAAGGATAAGATTGTCATAACCAACAATATCCAATCTCTAGTTTACCGTTAATCGAGAGCGGATGATGTTGAATGATTGGAGGCGCTTCAGGTGCCAACGAAAATTTGTCAGGTATAATTTATATGAAAATGAATAGGAGTTTTTTTTTTTTTAAATTACTAATTATCCTTTCCGTCTGTTCAAACTTCACACTGTTCACCCACCAATTATTAATACACGTTATCGGTATTTTTTTTTTTTTCCCTTACAGATCAGAAGGCAATTGTTTAAAGGTTGTCTGATATATTGATCTGTCGACAAGTAGAATTGATCTATTTGAAACTTTTTTCTTATTCAACACTAGTTTAAAGTATGGTATTAATATATAGGGCTCAGCAGATAAGTTTAACGTATAAGGTATTCATTTGGATTTTGTTCAATCAGATAGGTTTTAAGTGAATAATTAAAGTTAAATGATAGGTTTCGAATAATAATTCTATAGAATATATTCTCGTAGAATAAGGTATAAGTAAAAAATTAGGATACACTGTAACTATCTTAGAACTAATAATTTAAAGTATATATGATATTGATTCCAAGGTTCCTACCCTATAATAGTAGTTTCGACAAAATTATATTCATATTGACAATAGTATATTGAATGAACATAATTCAATTGTATTGAAACGGATCTATTTATCTTTCCTAAATTTGGTTTATAATTTGAAACGGCTTCCATTATTAGTATCAAAATAAATGATACTATCTTATTAAAATAAAGTAATGTTCAACTATGAACATACTAAACTAAATGTTTGTTAGTCTTTTCCTTCCATTTTTTATTTTTATTTTTTACTCAATTGTTATTTTTTTTCTACTCCTTCCTTTACTAGATCCATTATAAGCCAATTACTTGTTTTTTTTATAATGAAATGGTTTTTTTTTTTGTTTGTTTTATGTTTAACAAAAGATTTGATATTATTGATAAAGCGAAATTTAATTTCCTTAGAGTATAGGGAGATTATTTTACTAATATATGTACCTTGAGGATGAAAAAGATATTAGTTTGAATTTATGTTTGGTTCCATTTTCCATGTTATCTTCATTTTCCCATGGTTAATTGTTTGATTTTATGTTATCATCGCATTCGTAATTATTGAATTATATAATCTTGTTAATCTTTTATTCAAATTTCAATAAACTTGTAAATCTCACATTAAATACGATGTTTACTAATTTCATTTTTTTTTAAAACGGTGTGCTTATTTGCTCAAATATATTTGTAATGTGGTTATTATGAAATGAATGTTTTATTTACACAAAAATATATTTTGTATAATATTTCCATAAAATTCATTCATAATAATAATGGTCAAAGAACCATTTAAGGAAATAAAATGTTGGAAATAAACCTTAATGGACTCTATTCATTGGTGTCATTTGAAAGATTGGCTAAATTAAATAGTTACTTTTTAAAATAAAAAAAGGGGCCAGGTTTGTTTTATCTTTTGAAGAATAACTGTATTAAAGTTTATAAGGAAAAAAAACAATAACTAATTTTTTAGGCTATAGTATACTCTAAAATGATTTTAGGATGCCATAAGCTATGTTACAAGTAGCAAAATTTCAGAATTTGTATCAATAGGGTAAGGTATAAGTTAGGCCTTATACCATATCCACCATGTATCTGCTCTCCTCTACTATTAAATTACGTATTCTAATGAATGATGTGCTAATATCGATGATATTTAGTACGCATTAATAATAATGAGTCATATTTTTATGTATTAGGGTTTTATTAATATGTGTAGCATGTTAATATTATTAATTATAAAAGCCATGCTTGGACCATATGAAAGGAAAAGAGGCAAGAGATGTCGACTATTGAATAGTTTGGGCAAATTTTGGATTTTTGATCACGAGAATATCGGCTTCGCTTCTCGATTACCAAAATAAATATTTTGGCTTTCATAACTGCGACATTAAATATCTACTTGTAGGAGAAGAAGTCAATCATAGGAGAAAATCCGGTCAAAATAATCAATTATTAAACCATTAAAAATACATGATTTAGATTTAATAAATATTAAATTAAAAATGAAATAGAGGATAATACGGATTCAATAAAAAAATTGATAGAATTGTAGAAAAATAAAACAAAAAAGAGATCCATTACATCCATATGATAAGGTACAGCCGATCGTAAGTACCTTATTTTCAAATTATTAAGTTTTTCTTATTATGCTGACTAGATGATTACCACTACAGTGGATTATTAAATTTTCCTTATCATATTGACAAGAACATACCCATACGACGTAATCCACTTGCTACCCTGCCCTTGGATGGGTAGCACAAATTTTATTGGGTTTTTTATTTATTTATTTTTTCATATCTCCCACTCTCCACTCATTTCTTCATTATTTTTCTTTTTTCTTTTTATCAAATTAAATATATTTGATAGTTATAAATCATTTACCAATAAGATACTAACAAGTGCCCCTAATTAAGGACACCGATTTATAAAAGCTTAAAACATAGGTTATGTTTGTGTAATATTTTTTCTTAAATTATTTAATGAATCTTTATTTCACCGCTATATTTTGATTATACATATTATATACATCACGTCATGTTTTTGATATAACAAAATTAATTATTAAAAATAATTTATGAGAGAAGTTTGAATAGTATTAATGTGTAATATGGATGGATCAGTGACAACTAAGTCTTAATAAAATTTTAATATATGAAAATATAAATGGTAATTTTTTAAAAAAATCCCTACCATCATCATTATTAATATGTACCTAAAAGTAATTGATACTTGTTCACTATCTACATAAGTTGTGTATTAATATTAATGAAATGTTTTTTTCCCATGATATATGTGCTATCTTTCCGTTTTAATTTTCGATAGATTGACGCGTGTTATTACGATCCATAAAAATATTAAGAATTCTCTGAGGTTTTAATGTGCTACCTAAAGATCTGAAACACGTCCATTGTATTAAATATGGTGTGTGGAAAAGTCTCTATGGGTGGAAAGGCATTTAATAAATAGTCGGCCTTTGGCATAGTCAGCAATAAACGATGAGAGTTCTTTTAATATTGTGTATGTGTAATGCGAGACACTAAATATACAGTAGACTATGTCCCTGCTGTTGCTGTAGAGCATGGAATTAACTATAAGTCTACTCTCCACCACATCCATGAATGAATGGGGCTATAAATGCTGTGAGCACATTGTCAAAAAAGGCACTTTTGTCTTAGGTTGTAGCGGTTGGGTTCTTAATATCATTTTGTTGACTTAGTAACAAGACTATATCTTTCTATCTCTAAAAAAAAAAAAAAAAAAAAAATCTTTGTCATTTCATCCAGTGGCATTTCGTTGGATAGAAACGTATCTGATGGATTCCGAAAACTCTTAGATTACGGCCATGGAAATCAATAACCTAATTTCTAGGTCCATCATTTGCTGTCATCCATGCTTATTTATCAAAAATTTATGGCTGGTTTTAAGAGATAGCTATGAAATAGGTATAACAATATATCTACAAAGAGATATAAAGAGCCAAAGTCCAGTATACAGGATAGGAAATAATTAAAACACTAAGAAAATATAATAGAATATTTCAAAGACATGCAATGGATATGTCAGTGTTTTGTTGTCTTACAAAATGGAATATTACTAAGGTTATGATGATATATGAAATAACAATTTGTTCTTTATATGATAAAACCAATTATGTAACGGTTGAGAAATTAAAATAACAAGAGTTATAAAGGAAAGATGAATAAAATAAAATAAAATAAAATAAAAGGAATAATAATAAGAGTTAAGAATAGGGGTGTTTTTGACATTTTATAAACTCTGAAACCTTAACCTTGTAAAAACAAAGGACTAGGTCAGTGGTTGTTCTTTTCTCCCCCCTCAAATGCATGCTACTAGTTTGAACAGAGGTTCTTGCACAAGATTGAAAAAAAAAAAACAATAGTAAACTCTCTAAATTGAAGAAAGAAATCAAGGTAAGTATGATATTGGATGTTGTTTCAATGAATTTCTTAGGTTTAGTTTAAGAAAATTTGTTTTTCACCTAAGGTAAGGAGAGAAACAGATGAAGGTACATTATCTATGGTTCTAAATGACAAGAAAACGAAAGGAGTATCAAATCTTAATCCATATGATAAGTTTTAATCCTTGTTTGTTGTTGTTATTTTGAGTTTCTTATGTGATATTGTTGGAGTTGCTTTTTGATTTAGTAGTGTAGAATGAATAAAAGAATTTGTTTTGAATTGTCAACTAATGATTAGAGAGGTGTAGATCAAGTTTTAGGTTTGAAAAATCCTCGAGAGTGGTAATTTTGCTCGGAGTTGAAGTGGAGGATCAAAGGAGGGATGTTTCTATGCATTGCCAACAACAAAATGGTGTTTGGACGCTATCCCCAATAGTGTCGAGACATTGGGGGGATTTCCTCTTAGTCAGTTGGCGTCTAGACATAACGTCCTGTAGCATCCTAATGCTACGTGTTTGAACAGTCACAGATTGTTTCCCCTTTGTTTCTTGTTAGGTTTTGAGCTTCTTTTCTTGTTTCTAAACCTTTTTAATGTAATTTCCAACCTTATCTAACAATCAAAACTACTCTTGTACCATTTTATCTTCATCTTGGGTTGTGTATCCTTAAATGACTTAGTTGAAGGATGAGAGGAGTGAGGCTTTTAGGAATAGGAGACAATTGTAAAAGTGAGGTTGAACTTAAGTTGAGCTGTTTATGGTGTTTATAGGTTGTGAAGAGGTCATGCTTGAATTCAAGTTTCCATTAGAGTCAAGTACAGATATTGTATGATATTTGTGCTTGTAGGCTAGGAAACTTAACTGGGCTTAATTAATATATGGCTACCAAAGAATTGTGTGTTGTATGTGCTTGGCTGGACTCTAGGGACTAGGATGACCGATGACCTTAGGATGGCATCTTGATAATCTTTGTGCGACCATATTGTGAGTTGCGTTCTATATTGAAATGATTCTGGTAGTTCTAGGTAGATTCATTATTTCTAGGATGTTAAGGAGACCCAATTTCTATATTTCTATAGTTTTATATATTACTCGTTTGAAGTCATGAGTTACTCCAAGTTCAAAGACACTGGAATTGTGTTGGTTGTTGGACTAAAACGTGAAACCTTACAAAAAGTGCTAAATAATTCACAATCGGTAGGTTTGGAAACGGTTTGTAAAATTTACAACGATCGAATAAGTTGTCTAGCCGAGCTCAATTTTTACGACAAAGTTAGAAATATTAGTAAAAGTAATGTTATAAGTTTGGATTTAAGAAAAATAAATAATAAAATAATTTAGAAATTATAATATTGAATTATATGTATATTACCTGTTATTTATTGAAAACGCATAAAACGAGTTTCAATAATTAACGAATTGATAGACATAAATTATATGCACACTATAACCATATATGTATTTACATGTAAGTAAAAATATGAAAAATTACTTAAAATACCTAAAATATGCTAAAACAATACAAAATAATTAAGGAAAATTCATAAAAAATTAAGAAAATTATGAAAAAGTGTGGAGTTGTCTAGAAATGATAGGATTTAAATAAAAAATATCAACCAATAATATTAAGACAATTAGAAAGTGAAAAAGAAAGAGATAAAGGACATGTGGTAATTAGAAATTAAAAGAAACCCCCTAAACTTGTCTATAAATTCAGAAAC
This sequence comes from Lumnitzera racemosa, assembly GCA_024138005.1. Taxonomy (NCBI): domain Eukaryota; kingdom Viridiplantae; phylum Streptophyta; class Magnoliopsida; order Myrtales; family Combretaceae; genus Lumnitzera; species Lumnitzera racemosa. The sequence goes on from JAMXBC010000011.1 coordinate 87,845,414, forward strand.
CATCATCCATAATTCATTTTGATCAGTTGGAAGCTCTATAAAAATTAGAGAGAGGTGAGAAGAAGAAGGAAACCGATTTTACAAAAAATAAACAAAATATGGTGCAATTAGGGCATTATGAGGGAACTTACACACGACGACTATCTGGAGAGGAAGGGCTATCACCACCTAAGGGTGGAGCCACCACTTGGTTGTGTTGATAAAGGTGGAGCTACCATTAGTGGTTGGAAGCTCTTTGATAGGTGAGTTTAATTTCTTATTCAATTTTTGTTTAATTTGTTAAAAAATGTCAAATTAACGTGTAAATTTATGAAAATTAATATTTTAGGGTATTTTTGTATGTAGATTTAGGAAGAAAAAATCAATTTGATAAAATTAGATTTCGGGATATATAAAAAATCATTGAACTTGAGCTAGTTTTTTATTTCAATTTAAATAACCTTAATGATGTAATTTTGATTACAAAATTTTTATGTAAACTATTTAGGGTATTCATAGCAATGCTAGGAAGAGTTTTTTTGAAAATTTATTTTCTAAAATTTTATTTAATTTTCAGGTCCTAAAATCATGCATAAAAACGACATTAGTGGGCTTAATTTTATAATTTAAGGTTAATTTGTTAAAAATTTTGATTTACTATATAATTAGATATCCTTGGATGTTAATTACTGATGTAGGATGATATTTGGAGAGTTTAAGGTATTAGTTGTATGGTTTATGCATATTAGGTAATAAATGTGTATAAGGAATAATAGTTAAAAGGGTGTATTTAAGTTAATTTTATGATTTAAGCTTAATGTTGTCACGCCTCGAAGCGGTAAAATTATAACAGTCCCACTGTGTAAACCATTCTAAAATAGAAGTTGGCCTTACAACCGCTATCTTAGACCTGATCTGCACAAAGCGTCTACGACTAGCTCACTTTGAAGTAAACAGTTTGTAATTTAAATAAATCATTTACACAAGAAAGTGAGAAAATATATATATACACTATAATTCAGTTATTACAATTAGTGTTAACAACATTTCACCATAATATATTTCCTAGCTATTACATTATTCAGGAATGAAGAATTCTAAAATAAAAGCTTAGATCTTAAAAATATATGTTTGTTCTTTAAATGTTTTTCCTCACTCTCCAGGATTTAGCAATTGTTAGCTTCAGAGTAGTTGTAAGCTACTTTTTAGCCAGTACATGCACGACGTCTATAGGGATGTGAGCAACCACAGCTTAGTAAGTTAGGATGAAAGATTTAAAACTACACTACAAACACAAACAAGGTTATCAACAAAATCATTTAGTGTAATGTGTGTTTAAGCAAATGCCATTAAACGACGTTGTTCGGCTAGTCGTGAGATTAAAGAAATTGCGCGTGCTCTAATCCAGGTTGAGGAGTTACCATTAATGCAACAGCTCACGACCAAACCCAAGCTTGTATAATGGAGACACCACTCCTCCCGCAATTACCTTCGAACCATTGACTTCACCCTCGCCATGACTTCTTCTCTTATCACTTAGTTCGACTAAGGATGAAGAAGGGACCATTATACAATACTGCGCTATTTCTTTCGAAAGGGTTGGTATTTGGTTAGAGAATCTTAGATTTCCCCTAATGGGTTGCCATGCAGGTCCAATTATGATTACATGTCGTATATTTGATTAGGTCCAGTTTAGGGTGATCGATCATTTCATACAAATCATACAATACAAACTAGAACAACAAATAAAATCATAGTATCACTCATAATCAAGCACATGCACACAACCAAGTATAATTTCAAACCTCCAAAATATAGTAACGTATTAATCCTAACTTACCTCAACTCCTCGCTTACTTACACGAGGTCAGACTCGCTTAGGCTATCGTCGATCATTTCTATAACATAAATGTGGTTTTAGTTTTTCATATAACTATTATAGGTTGGTTTTATCCTATAATGCTTATTGTTATTTTTTGTTTAGGGTTTAATATGTCTAATTATCTAAGTTTCAGATCTTTTACAATTATTCTAGGTTTAGAGCCAAGTTTGGGTTCAGTTTCTGCATCGATTTTTTTTTTTAAATTAGGTTATAGTTAGATTTCTAAGTGTTGTTTTATACCCAAACCCTAGAAACTCGTTTCAACTCATAATATGAAATTAATCACATTACTTCCAGATATCTTAAATATCATAACTACCCCTAGTCAGTATTTTATTCTACTTGGTATACTTAAACCCTTCTTAGTATATCGAATTTACTCTTAATATGAGAAATTTTTACATTTTTCATATAATTACATAAATTCAAGATTTCTATTAGATTTATATATATCCCTATTATTTATATAATATTAATTTTTATTCTAATATCTTATATTTATTATATTTCAAATAATTACATATTATATATTATCACCTATTATGTATATAATACACATCTAATATTTCTATTACTCTAATTACCATCTCCCAACATCAATTATCATTTCAAAATGTCTAAATTCATCCTAAATAATATTTTACACCTAATTACCCTAAATTACCGAATTAATTTAGAATGTACTATTTTTCCTTATTACTTATTTATTACATAATTAGCCTAACAATTACATCTAACACCTTAAATGATATAAGTATCATACTTCATCAGATTTCAACATCCTAAAGCATATAATTATTCACTAAATCAATAATTAACTATTTAATTACTTAATTAACCCTAAATTACCCGTTTTATGCCTCATTTTAAGGCCTAAAAATTATCTAAAAATTTCAAAAATTAATTTTTGAAAACAGGCTTTATAGTACTATTCTATATTATCTAAGTAGTCTACAGAAAAATTTTGGGCTCGAAACTACACTCTTAAAGTCATTTATTTCTAAACTGAAACATGCTCGGTTTTGAATGATTTCTTAAGGACCATATATCAAGAGACATATTTTCATCAAAATAATATTTTTTATAAAAACTAAATACAAAAATATTGTAGAATAAGAAAATTCATAATTTTCTAAGAATATTTACTATTTTTAAAAAATTACACAAAATCAGGCTGGAAATTGAACTTACCAATTTGGGTGGCTCCGGCCACCAGGGTGTGTCGGCCCACCTAGGCACTACCACCACCACCGTGTGGTGGTGATGGCCGTCCACTCCTAGTTGCTCGTCAAGTCTAAGTTATCCTCTAAGGCCCTAATTGTACAAATTTGAGTAATTTTTTTGTAATTAATTCAAACACATACTATTTTGGCCCTCTCTATTTTTCTCACTCTCCAAAGTGACCAAATGAGCTTCTAAAATTTTCTTGCTATTTATAGAACATTAGGGAAATTATTGTGCATTAATTAGACAAGATAATTACCTTATCTCTTTTTTTTTTTCACTTTCTATTTGTTGCATTTTAATTAGTTGATTTCCTCCTTTAATTTTTAGATTTCTACACCCCACTTTTGGACTTTTTCTCATTTTTCTATTTTTTCTTGATTTTTTCTTAATTAATTATGAATTTTATTTAATTATTTAGTATTATTTTAGCACATTTTACGTATTTTAAGTAATTATGCCTATTTCTATCTACATATAAATTCATATATAGTAAAAATAAATGACCCTAAATATTATTTAGGTTATTTTATAATTTTTAGTATACATATAATTTATCTTTAGCGATTCGTTAATTATCGGAATGCATTTTACGCATTTTTAATAAATAACGAGTTATATACTTAAAATTTGGAATTTTTATATTCTTTTATTTTATTGCTTATTTTCTTAAATTCGAACTTACAGAATTATTTTTATTAATATTTTTAGCTTTACTTATAATTTAGCCTATATCGGATTTTTCAGCGGATTGGAATCTTGAGTGACTGGTTATGAGGCTTACAAATGTGACTTAAGTTCTTATTTAAGGTGTAATTAGATGTGTTGGAATGTTAGTTGATGATGAAAAATGATAATTATAGTGTTGAAGAGGTTAGATGTATGCTTTATGTGTAAATTAAGATGTAATAGGTAATATGTGAAAAAAGATTAAATAAGTAAAAAAATATTAAGTTAAATTGATAATATTACAATAATAGGTGAATATTATAAATCTACTTTGAAATATAAATTTAAGAAATTATGCAAAAAATATAGGTTATACTCACATCGGGAATAAATTTGGTAGTTAAATTAGGAATATAGTGTGTTGTACTGATCAAAATACTAGTTAAGAGCTAAAACAGAGATATATAATACCTAAGTATAGTTAAATAAATTTTACATATTTGTTTGGAAAGAATTCATAGAGTTATAAATAAAATAGTAATGAAAAGTTAAAACAGAACCTAATTCTGAACTAATTCAAAAAATTGAATTAGAAATTAGTTTAGAACTAACTTAGTTATGAGCAATATAGAACTTGAACAAATGAGTAGAATTATAGTTTTAGATTAAAACTAATGATGTAAAGCTTACATACACACATACGCATGTATAAGTGGTTATGTTAAAAATATAGGTAATTTCCAGATTAAAATCTTATTCAGAAGTAAAAATCAGAATTAAGACTAATAAAAGTATATTAGAGAATCGACCAAAATCTGAACTAAAAGTTATATATTTATCTGAACAAATTATAAGAAAAAGGTTAAAAGACATTTATAAGAATAAGTTTAAAAGACATTTATAAGAATTATAAGTAAATGGTAACCAAAAGGTAAACTAATTGGTCCCTTCTTCATCTTTAGTCAAATTAACTGATAGGAGAGGATGTCGCGGTAAGGGTAAAGTTAATAGTTCGAAGGTAGTTGCGGAAGGAGCAGTGTCTCCATTGCATAAGTTTAAGTTTAGTTATGAGCTATTGAAATGTACGTTAAACTCTTCAACCTGGATTAGAGCGAGTGAAAATTTTCTAATCTCATGGCGAACAAGATAATGTCATGTGATGGCATTAGTTTGTTACATTGCATTAAAATAATTCGTTGATAATCTTACTTGTGCTTGATGTATAGTTTTAAATCCCTATCTCAACCTACTAAGTAGTTGATTGCTCATATTATAATAGATGTTGTTGCAGGTGCTAGCTAGAAAGTAGCTATATAACTACCTTAAAGTTAGATCTTGGGGAGTGAGGAAATAAAAATTGAAGAATAGATACTTTTCTAAGGTTTTAGTTTTTAATTTAGAATCTTCAATTATCATATAAGGTATTAATTAGATAAGATTATGCTATGAAATCATTGTAATATTTGAATTTTAATATATATTTTTCTTAGTTTCTTAGATAATTAACTTATTTAATTTGTGAACTATTTATTTCAAAATATGTCAGTCGTGAATGCCTTGTATAAATCAGGTCTAAGATAGCGGCTGTAAGGCTAACTTCTAGTTTAGAATGATTTACATAACAGAACTGTTACAACACTACCACTTTGAGGTGTAAAAAAATAAAGACTCAAAATTTGTGGTTGATGCATTAGTTAATAAGAATTGTATGTGGATGTGAAAATTCACTTGCTGATGTGCATGTGCATATATATCCTGTATTGGGCTTTACTCATCCTTTGGGAAATTTTTTGTTTTTAGTTTTCAGTTTTCAAGCATAGGTTATGAAGGATATGAGGATTTTGACCATGGTGATCTTGATTTGTATGAGGATGCAGCAAGATATTATGAGTATTACAGTTTTGATGAGGGAAGCGGATATATTGAGTATTCTATATTTGTTTTCTTGTTACTTAAGAATAAGTCTTATTTTTTTGCTTTTCCTTAGGTCATTGGGAAGTCACATGAGACTTCTCTATTTTGTGTTCCTAATATACAGTTTGGGTGGTTATATGTTGAGATAAAGTCCTTAGAATAACGTGTTTCGTTTCTTACTATAGGAATGTTTTCAAATAAAAACAATGTATTTCCTTATTTCAAAATAAAGTGAAATTTTGAGGTTTAAGTTCATTTATTTTAAATGGTGGTTACATATTATTCTTTGTAAATGTTTCTTTAGTGTTATTTCCACTAAATAGTTGTTCTTTTTTTATTAAACCTTTTTCATTCCCTTGCTTTCTCCTTTGTCTTTCCTTTCCTAAGTTGATTATCTTTTTGGATATTTTGTTGTTGTTTCCTTTCTTATAGTATACCTAGACATGGAACCACCTCTAACTTCTCTTCCTATCCTTAGGGTGATCGGCTCACCAATATGAATTGCATTCTCCTACCAATTTAAGGCTAGTATCCTCCAGATTACGGTATGTCATAGCCAGGTCAAAGGCAGCCCCAAGCCCCTCAAGGGCCACCTATCTTAGATCAGACCCAAGCTCAACACTGCCAAGGATAAGAGTAAACTACTGTAGTTCCCAAACCAGGCTAGGGATAAGACATAGTAATTGTTGCATAGATGTCGAATGCTATGAATGCCATAATTGGAGTAATGGTATAGTAGTAGCAACAACAGATCCGAAGGGATATGTAGGTAAACGAAGTCAATGTTGAGTTGTGAAAATAGGAAAGATAAGCTATGGTAGAAGGTAATGGTAGTAAGTAACCTAGATGAAATGCTTTTGATTGATTTATTAAACTAGCTAAGGAAGAATGACCCAATTGGTGTTAAAGGGTAGATTACCAACATTGAAAAGTCTTTTGCTATGGTTAAGGTACCAAATGAGATGAAGGTAACCTATGTTAACTTTTTTCTTAAGGATGAGGTAGCGTTGTAGTGGGAAAGTGCACTTTAAACTAATAGAGAGATGACTGATCCTATTAGATAGGATAGATCCAAATAGTTTTCCTTTGGTAAGTTCTTCCTTGACAACACCAAGGATCAAATGGAACTTGCTTATCAAACTTGCAATAGGGTAACATATTAGTGGTAGAATACGAGGCGGAATTGAATTGCCTAGCTCGATTCTTACTAGAAGCTTAAGGGAGAGATAACAGATCTCGAGTAAGAAGATTCATCTTTGGATTTGTAATACCCTAAGGTTTTAAACCTCCTGAATTTAAGACATTAAGAAACATTAGCGAAATTACGTGAAACTTCATAACTAAGCCATAAAAATTAGAAAAAGTTATCCTATGAAGTCAGATCGTTAAAATAATGTGTGTATGTGAAATAATTAAATAAAGTCTTAGGTTAACCAATATCAAAAGTCATTTAAATAGTAAAGTTTACAACTAGGCTCAAAATTTTATTTAAAGATGATATATATTTGGAAAATAAAATTTTATTTATTTAATGAATATAAATAAGGAAGGAAATACGATATAGAAAGGAGTCCTGTAGAAGCTTGGAAACCCCCTTTATAAAAGTTGAAGTTATATGGTTTAAATATGAAATAATCAAAGAAATAAATAAATATAATATTCAATGTGGTGTTAAGCTAAACCTGGGGTTGCAAATGGTTTTTATAAACCAAAAGAAATAAACTATGGGAACCATGGTATTGAATTGCAAAACAAAGGGAGTTAGTGGTTTTTTCACATGGTTTTGAACTTGATTTTAGAGCAAAGTAACACTTGCAATATTGTTCCCCACCCAAACCATGTATAAAAGCCCCAAGCCTCTCTCAATTACACTCTTTGGTTAAATTGGGAGCTTAAGAAAACTTCTTGGAGGAAAACTAAGGGCTAACAACCAACCACTACTACCATTGGAAAGAAGAAGCAATGCCTTGAAGTGTTAACATAGAGTGATGGCCTTCTGTTCATTGGAAAACCCGAAGTTAGTAAGTCTTGGTTTTTACCTGATTTTTAATAAATCATTAAAAATAGTAAACTAAGTTGAAAAATTATGAAAATTTATATTCTCAGGTTATTTTTAGTGTATCTTTCATGGAAAAATATTACTTTTTCAAAATATGCATGATTAATAATCGCTCTTAAGAAATGGGCTATTCTGAGTGAATTTTTTATTTGATTTCTAAAAGGGAAAATGATATTATTTCAAGCTCAAACTCTTCCTATAGACTCCTTATAATGTTTATTTACAAGCCGTAGCAAAATTTTTTCCAAATTTGCTAAGTAGATTTTTGTTAATTTTGATTTACTAAACTGCTAAATTTGGAAATTTAAGAAAAATGGTTGATTTTCAAGTATCTTTGAACCAATCTGATTTTTATTCATAGTTTTGGTATTAAAATGATGTTTCATGAAGTTATATGTGATTATGAGGCCCATAGTGGTTAAATAGGTGATTTATTATGATTTTTACAAGTTAAAAGTATTATTTTCACAAAACCCAAACTACCATGAGTTGAAAAACAAGCATGCACAAATTTTTGAAAAAATGTTCAAATCTCGAATTCGATCTTTAGGATGGTTTTATTATTGGTTGTATCCTAAGCTTAATGAGTCTTAATGGCTACATGGAGTATTAATAAGTTTAGGGGTTAATTAACGTTATATAATCTTCTATAAAAGGTTGCCTATGACTAAGCAAAGAAAAAGAAAAAGGCTTGTAGTAAAATATAATATAATGAGGACCTTAATGAGATAGTTAGTACAAGCTTTTAGAGAAGGTCATTGGTGAGATATTAAAATTAAATGAGAAAACTAAAATAGGTTTAGGTAGAAGTTCCAATGGAAAGTTCCCTAGTGAGATATAAAGTGGAAACTGAAAGTAAATTTGAGTAAAAGCTGAAGTACAAAGCTTCATTGAGCATGAATCTTAGAACCTTAAGCAAATGAGGAATCTACCCCAATAGAAGATCGTGTAGAAGGTAAGGACCTTAACAAAAGGATCATATCAAAGGTTATGTAAAATGTCGTAAGTTCTACTAAAGTACTCTTACTTACACACTTAAGCTTTAATAAAACATTCATGTAACTTAGATAGACACTAAAATATAACTCTCAATTATAGGTTAACTAAATAATGAGGCACTCGAAGATGTTATTCAAAGTGGAGGATACTACTCTTAGGTTACAAGTCATAGAAGATAAAGAATGATAGCACTTGGAAATCGAGATGGGACAAAAAAAGCATTTAGCTAGAAGATTATATGTTGATACCAGGATATGAACTCTCAAGAAGATCTCCATGCTACCCCATAGGTTTTGATGAATTGACTTGAGTGTAATGATATAGTCATGAATTGGATTATGTAATATTTCTGGAATAACCAACATGTAATACCCCATGGTGGGCCCATGTTGTAATGTGTTCACAAGTGATATCTATTATCAATATAGAGAATTATGATGATTCCATTTGTATAGTGAGATTTATCATTGTCAAAACAAGTTGACTTTGCCATATCCCTAACTTGGGGTTGGCATCTAGCAAACCGTTTTCCCAACACCAAGAGATCGTTAGAAGGAAAAAGTAAAAGAAGACGTCTAGAGAGTGGGGCATTATAAGATTGGAATTGGACCTGCCAGAAAGGATGGTAGGGTTCAAAGTCACTACCTATGTAATACAGTTGAGATGACAATAAGCTTAGAATAGGGGATGAAAAGAAAAGAAGAGTTGCCGATAAAGAGAGGGAAGATAGTTATGGCTAAGAGACTGATGCCAAGCTACATGGTATTTAATAGATATAAAAGCCTAGCCTAGGGTATTATGATCAAAGAAGGAGTTGGTAAGCCAGTGTTTACACCACCTAGACCAACCATGTGGCTAACACCTGTATCGACCAAACTGCCTATGTTAGTACCAGTCAAATGTACCCGTTGTTTTGGCTTACACGACATTTCTGCTAGTAAATGAACTCTCGGTGCATGCTTCTTATGTGATAGGATTGATCGTGTCAGTAAGAATTGTAAAGAAACTACACTTTTATATCAAGGTTTTTATTTTGAGTCACAATAGAGAGGGCACCAAGCTACGGATTGTAAGGAGACAAGGAACCCAGTACCCCAAGAAAAGTAGCTGGCTTTACCTCAAGTTCCCATTCGTATAGCTCGACATTTGTAGTTAAGATCCCACTAGAGAACTTTGGCTAGGGTCTTTGCCTTATAATGCAAAGATGTCTTAGAGACAAACATTATGGTAGGTATGTTCACCGTCTTTAACCATTGTTCTCATGTCTCATTTGATACTAATGCTTCACATTCTTATGTTTCCAAGTCTTTTCTTTGTGCTTGTGGTTTGTGTGTTGTGGCTTTGATTATTCCGTTATTTGTAAATACTCCTTTAAGGAGTAGAGCAATTATGGATAAAATATGTTAAAATATTGAAGTGGTTGTAAAAGGAAAAATATTGATGATGGATTTGCTGGTGTTAGATATGTCAAATTTTGATATCATCCTATATTAGTTTTCAAGGCATCACACTACCATAGACTATCACAATATGGTAGTGGCTTTTGAGATGCCAGGAGAAGAGCCTTTTTTCTATTAAGTAGAATCTCGAAGGTTTACAAGGTGTACTACATATGAGTTATGGGAAAATCCTATTCTGGCAACCTTACTATTGGAAACTGTTAAAGCCAGGATGTTAGTAGTGTAAGAATTTTGGGATTTTTTTTCCAGAAGACTTGTTCGGTTTACTACCAGATAGAGATATTAAGTTGAGAGTAGAATATGTACTAAGTACTACCCCTATTTCCAAGCCAACCTATAAAATGGCACCTGCAGAATTAGTTGAGTTAAAGAATTAGGTGCATGAACTACAAGATAAGAGCTTTATTAGGCAAAGTTCCTAACCTTAGGGACCCTTGATTTTCTTTATAAGAAAGAAGGATGGTAGTGTATGAATGTGCATACATTATCAAGATTTGAATTAGGTGACCATTAAGGATAAGTACCTTCTTTGTAAAATAGATGATCTATTTGACTAGATGTAAGGAGCACAAGTATTCTCTAAAATAAAAAGGTGAAACCAGAAGATAAAGAGAAAACAGCCTTCCAAACTAAATATGGATTATATGAGTTCCTAATCATGCCCTTAAGTCTTACTAATGCTCTAGTGGCATTTATAGACCTAATGAATAGGGTATTCAAAGAATATTTAGATAAGTCCGTAGTGGTTTTCATTAACAATATTCTTGTTTACTCCAAAAACAAGTTATTCGCAAAGTTTAGAAAGTGCAAGTTCTGGTTAGAACATGTAGCATGTTTGGGCCATATTGTAGAGAAAGACGGAATTGTAGTGGATCTAGAGAAAATTAGAGCTATAGTAAATTGGCCATGACTTAAAACTATGTTAGAAATCAGAAGCTTCTTAGGCTTGGCAGGCTATTATAGAAAATTTGTGGAGGGATTTTCAAGGTTAATAGCTCCTTTAACTCATCGAACTTAGAAAAGAGTCAAATTTTAGTGGGATGATAGATGTAAGCAGAATTTTTAGTAGTTGAAGGATAAGCTTGTATCAGCTCCGGTGTTAGCCATATTGCAGTGGTGATGAGTTTGTGATCTTCAGTGATGCCTTAATTTAGGGACAAAGATGTGTGCTAATGCATAATAGCAAAGTAATAACTTAAGCTTCTTGCTAACTCAAACCTTACAAGAAGAACTACCTAATTCATGATTTAGAGTTAGCAGTAGTGGTTCATGCATTGAAGATTTAGAGGCATTACTTGATGGAAGAAGTATAAAGTATCCACAGACCACTAGAACTTCTAGTACTTCTTTACCTAGAGGGACTTGAACATGAGGTAGAGGTAGTGGTTAGAGTTAATTAAAAATTATGATTTAGATATCCAACACCATCCAAGGAAAGTTAATGTGGTGGCTGATACTTTAAGTAGGAAATAACAAGGAAATTTAGCCTATATGATAACTTCATAATGACCCTTACTTAAAAAGTTGTGCAAGTTGGAACTTGAAATCTTAACTAAAGACATAAGCACTAGATTGGAAAGTTTGCGAATCCAGCTTACCTTAATAGACTAAATTAAGGCATCCTAAATAGAGGATGAGACCATTTAAGAGATTAAGAGGAAAATGGAAACTTATGGAACTATTGAGGTTAGCATGGATATGAAAGGAGTTTTGAGATACAAAGGTAAACGGTGTGTTTCAACTAAATCGGATTTGAAAGCTAAGCTATTGAAGGAGGCACATTATTCATGGTATATAGTACATCCTAGCAGTATAAAGATGTACAGAGACTTGAAGATGCATTAATAGTGGAATAACATGAAGAGAGAGATTACTAAATATGTATCTAGATACTAGACATGCCATCTCATCAAGATAGAACACCAAAGGTAGGCAAGGGAATTACAATTGCTACAGTACCAAAATGTACAAATGTTAAAAGCTATAAGATTTAATTCCTAAAAATAAACTAAGGTTGTTGTAGTCTAAAGGCATAAATATTGGTCTCCTAAATGGGACATGCTCAATCAAGTCAACCAATAATTATTAATGTTTTTTCCATGATAAGATTATTGGATATGATTTCAAATGGACATTCGTGTATTTGCAATATGGTTGTAAGAGATACAAAATATTGAATTACTATCATTCCTAGATTTGTATGCTTTTCTTTTCCTTTTTTCTTTTTGGTTATATCTTAGGTCTATAATCTTGTTATTTTATAATTCATGTTAGAGTTATTATGCTCATCCTCGAAAATCATATAATTTATTGTTCATGATTTGATATTTTGTCTTCATCCCTCTTTTTCCAAACACGCAAAGGGTAGCGAACTATTCCAAAACGCGCTTGTTCAACATCTTATTTATATTAACCTTAGTATTTTGCAAACAATTGTTCCTATTTAGAGTGTTAGTATCTCTTAATAATATGACTAGTACCTAACATATGGAAAAAATAATTGGAAAGAAAAAAAAGTGTACATTATTTGACATTGTGGGTTTCTTACGGATAAACTACAATATAATGAATTATATCCACTCATTTACCTCAATATTATTTCCTTTCAACAATTTACATGAGAAATTTCAACCTAAAAAAGATAAAAACTATGGTAGGATAGCAACTGTTAAGATACCTATAGATTACCTATAGAAGTACCATTAGTTGAATTCAGCATTGGAAAAGGTTTGAGATATTAGTAGGGTAATAAATAGTTTAACTAGCTACTCCTTAAGCCTAACTTAGAATGAGTCGATTCATGACTTAGTTAGGATAGAAACCATCCTATAAGGCGTGTAAGCTTCGATTAGCACAATGTATGGAGTTTGTTATGCAAAAATAGGTCGTTTTGTCTAAGGAACAACATGAAGGACTTAGTACGGATAATTCTAGAGATATGAAAGGAGATTCATTAAATTGTTAATCTTAGTTTGATTTTTTTTAGTTTCTTTTCTATAAATTTTAATATGGAAAATATGAATAAAATGATTAAAGAAATAGTATGAATAAAAATGAATTTGAGCCATTTAATTACAGAAAATCTACCAAATCTATGGTGTGGTTTTCTCTAATTTTTTTTTCTTTTCCTTTTTAAAATATAAATGAATTAAGGTACTTTTCTTATATGAAGATTCAAACCTATTAGTCTCTATTAAGCCACTTTTGAACCCAAAGAACTTTAAAACTTATCATTAAAGATTTAAAAATTGGTAAAATTGTCATAGCAATCTCAAACAGTTGCAATTGATAGTGATGTTTAACAATTAAGTGTAGTATATGATGATGCTAGTAGATGATGGCTGGTTATAGTGATTAATCAACACATTTTATTTTTTCTTATCATTTTCCATTGTATTAACTACCATTAACAATGACCTACATCTATTATGGCCTTCTACTATACTTATCAATAAAAGTCATTAGTTTCTACAACTTAAACTTTCTCTAGTAACTAGATTATATTTAGAAAACTTTCATTGTGAAATATATTGAAAAAATGAAAATAAAAAACCACATTTTTTAGCAAAACAAACACATTAACCCTTTTTGACATGGCACCTCATGTGTATGAAAAATAAACTAAATATCCAGCTTTTAGAAGGGGCAGGCTGGTATATTGGAAAGGTTTAATTTGAGAAAACATAATTATGGACTATTTTTAGCTTTTAGTACCTCTTTTCTTAGTTATTTTATGTTTCACATATCTGTATTTTTTCTTGTATAGAACAATTCTACTTAAATGCTATAAATTGACATATAGACTGCATGGTGCCAATAAGACCCAAAAACCTCTTTCATCTTTCATTTTTCTAATCTTAGCATTTATGAATTCTATTTTTTCTTACCTCACATTGCTTATGTCTATTTATAATATTTAACTAAGCTAAGTATGAAAAATGAAAATGCAAGTATATTTTCTAAAGTTATAATAGATGTATATGTGGTTAAATTTGTAGTAATGAAAGAAGAAAAAATTGAATGAGATATATAAATAGGGTTGGTGATAGGTAGATCAGTCGTTGCTACATCGATGATATCAATCAATATGAACTTTGAATCAGCTAACTCTTGGTTGAGCTTATCAATGAGTAACTTTAATAAGGAGTTGAAAACTATAGTTGCATCATTCATCCCCTTCACACATCCTTTAAGTATATCCTATAAGCCCTAAGGTAAACAATGTTACCTTCCTTGCTATGACACCATGTAAAACTTAACCATGTTTTAATAATGAGTGAAGGACTTATTAGTAATCATACAACAATTTAGCTAGAGGTATTCATTAAACTGAATTGAGAATAAATTTGATTTTTTTATAATGTAGTTTAGCTTACAATTTACTTTTCCTCAACTTTTTAATGTTAGTTCAGTACTAAAGCCAAACTAATCTATTTTGAACTCATTTGCTAAAAGGAAAAAAAAAAAAATAGAGAGAGAGAATTTTTTTTTTTTTGTGTGTCTATGCAGCAAAATCTCTTTTCCTTTACTATACCATTGATTTTATCTTAACTTATTTATTCTAATTTATTTTCATCTAATCTAACACTTGTATTCTAATATCTATCTCTTTTTAAAGATCTTTTTTCCATTGTCTATGGGAGAACCTCTTTTCCTTTACTATAACTTGGATTTTATTTGGACTTGTTTATTTACTTCATTCCAATCTATTTCAACACTTTAAATTCTAGTACTTGTATCACTTTGCATAAAATTCTTTTCCATGGATGAATGAGGACTTGTCTTTGTCTATGGCAAGAATAGGTGAGATTGTTTCCATATCAATTAGACCTTAGAAATGATGGAAAATAAACAAAGGGAAAAAAGTTATTTAAATTGCAAACCGAACCAAACGGTATGAACTTGTTTCTTTGGAATGGAATTTCGATTTAAACCATAAATTGCAATTCAATTAAGCATGCATGTCACCTAAATCTCTCTCCCTTAGTGAGAGCTCTCTTTCCCTCATTGGGCATACCTACACCTATATGGTGTCGTTTGGATTTTTTCACTTTGGATGTTGATTTTCTACCCTTTTTTTTTATCGTCTTTTTCCTGTTCTATTTATATCTATGTGTAATACTCAGTTTTATTGTCAATGCTTTTCTTTGCATGTCCATGTCTTTACCACTATAAGCAATTTTTCTCTCTTAGTTAGTGTCATTTCCTATATCTATTGATTATCTTTTCTAAAATCATTTCTATTCTCAATTTGTTTATCTTCTTTTGTGCGTTGTGGTATGTCATTTTTTATCATTATCTCACTTTATGGGTTGTGTCCTTTTTTATGTTTCCAGTTTTTTTATTGTTTTTTTTGGGATGGAATCAATATATTCCAATAATGATGATACAATGAATCTCTCGTTATCACTTATTTGGAATTTAGAAACATGTCTAAAGGTTATTACATGGCGGGGAAAATTATCTCAGACGAGAATATGACTAAAAATGCTATTGTCAATATCCTATAACATGCATGGGAATTATTCGGAGATATATCCATTTCTCATCTTCGAAAAAATCTATTCCTTATTGCTATTAAGAAACAAAGGAATCTTTTCAAAATAATGGATCTCGGCCCTTGGTCAATCATGGTTCACCTAGTGGTGTTAAAGCAATGGGATGTAAAACAGAAGATTGAAGATCTAAGATTTGAATATGTCAAAATATGGGTGCAAATTTACGGCTTACCTCTTCAAATGTTTGACAGAATCTAATGCTAGGGGATTTGGTGAAAGCATTGGGGGAGTTGTTGAAGTAGAGGATTGCGTTGTGATAAAGCGGTACTTTCTTAGAATGAGGGTGATATATAACATCATTAAGCCGTTGATTAATGGATTGTAGATTAAAGATTCATCAAATGATAAGCATTAGATTTCCTTTTGCTATGAGCGACTGTTTGACTGTTGTTATACGTGTAGATTAATTGGCCATATTGAAAATCATTATCAAGAAAACATGAAGGTTAGATTCAAGCATAAACATTTGAAGGTTAAGCTTAAAGCGTCAACGATCCAAAAAATTATAGATTTCGAAGGGAGGAGGCATGAATCGACTATGGCAGACTTGCAAAGCCAAGGCACTGATCAAGAAGAAGAACATTATAGGAAAGAGTCAATTGATGAAAGTACTATTATTACGAATCCTAGACGATCTTTGAATGCTATTATGGAAAGAAATAATGAGGCTATTAACATTCCCATGAATAATGAGGGATGTCAATCTTCTCTTAATATTTCCATGCCAATCCAAGTGGCACTAAATTTGACACATCTTTTTTTAATATAGAAGGTATCGAAACCAATATAGAAACAATTTTTACTCTGACAAAGAATGTAACTGGTCCTGCATTACCTTTTTCCTCAACAATACTGGTCAATGCTTTGACTTCTATAAGTACTATCCATTCTCTACTGCAACTGCCAATTAAATCTTTGTCTAAGCTTGGACTAAATCAAATTCCAGATACACCATTCCCTTCAACCAAACAAATTATATCCACTGCTGAGCATATACCTTACACTTCACAACCTTTACTCACATCACACATGATATACCCCTTATCTACATTGTCCATCACATCATCTTTGACCACACCAAATACATTTATCCAGCCTTTGCTTACACCAAACTTATCATCCATAATAGACAAATCTAAACCTTTGCCCTCTCTAAACACCACAAATTCCTTATCCAATCATACAACATACTTTGTAAGAGAACTATCGAGTCCTATTAGATCTACGCCCTTAATACAATCCAATTGCAAGCGCCCACTATTCATGAAAGTAATGAACCTCAAAACATAAAACTCCTTTATTCCTACTACGATTCATGTTCTTTCTCCTATGATGAAGGCTTTAAGTAGTCTTTCTATCAAGAGATCGAGAGAGACTCTGGATAAGGAAGAACCCTTTTTGCGGTCAAAGAAATGTAAGGAACAATATGTCCAGGATGTCGAAGTTGGAAGTAAAAAGAAAATGTATGTAAGTAAAGGCAGGAGGAAGATGCAATTACATAGAAAGAGGACAAAAAAGGGAAACTTGACTTCGATGATAAATTAATTAAGTTTAACATTGAAGAAGTTGACAGCTTAGAAATCACAGGCTATGGTAGCTGGCTTAATTTAGCCACTAGGTCATCATGATTGCCCTATCTTAGAACTATCAAGGTTTGGGTCTACCCTTAGTAGTTAAAGCGTTGAAACAAATTATACATAAAGAGAGAACCAAGCTTGTTTTCCTTATGGAAACAAGAAACAAAAGAGACTGTCGATTAAGTGAAGAGGAGATTATATTTTGAAAGCAGTTTCCATACAGAACCTAGAAGCTTATCAAGAGGTTGTCCTTATGGTGGGGTTCTATAATGCAAGTTCATGTTCTACAATTCTCAGATAACAGCATTGATATAGAAATTCTACTAGAAAAAGGGACATGGTTAAGGTATTGTGGTGTTGTGCAAATCCAGTTTTTCATAACAGATTGTAGTTTTAGGATAAATTGCCAAATATTGCACGATACATGAAGTAACCATAGTTTGTAAGAGGTGATCTTAATGACATTGCTGACCAAGATGAAAAAGTGGGCATAGGGAAAAGCCAATTAGGCAAATTCAATCTTTTCAAGATATGATGTTTGATTGTAATTTGATGGATATTAGCTTTTAAGGGACAAAATTTACTAGGTTCAAAACTTGTGTTGGAGGAGTTGCAGTAAAGGAGCATCTCGATAAAGGCTTGGTTAATCAAGCTTGGTTAATTGAGTTGCCCAATACCTAAATTGTGTACTTATGTGCTTATGCATCTAACCATTCCTCATTAATGTTCAATGTGAATATGAGTTGAAGTGGACTTAAATTAAAGGATACAATGTGGTAATCAATAATAGCTGGAATGCGATGGAACACCTTTAGATTTGTGTAGTTTGATGTTGAAGCTTTAGAAGTATACATGTAATGTAATATAGCGAAGTAAGCATAATTGCCAAAATGGGAGCAACAGGATTGAAGAATTACAACATTGTTGAGTAATCTACAAAATAGTTGTCAAGCTTGATTTTTTCTTAGTTTTTTATAATTTTCTTTAACTTAATTAGTATTAAACCCTAACCCATTTAATATTAACACTCGAGTAGGAGTTAAGAAAAACTCATTTTTTTATACGTATTTTGAAAATTCTTTAAAGTTGCTACTTGACTAGAGTCGGGAAAAAGAGGGTTAGGTTAAATGGATTGGGTGAACCCCTTTTATACCAAAAACAATTCAATTAAGCATAGAAGGTTGAAAATCGAATTGAATGCAAATTTGTCATTTTCAATTTTTTTTATATTTTTCACTATTGATCTGAATTGTTAAAAGGTTGTATCTAGATGTATTTTTTTTTATCTCAATTTAAAGTAGGCTATGTCTAAAATAGGAATCACCTACTAATTGGTGCATTCTTGCATTGAAATTGTATGAAAAATGAGGCCATAGTGGGGTGGGGTAGGTAGAGGAAGGTTTGGGGTGCAAACTGGCTTCATTGGGGAAAGAAAGGGAAAGGCAGAGAAAAGGTACTGAATGTTACGCCCCGAAGTCGCGAGGTCGCAACAGTCCCGCCGTGTAAACCACTCTATGATAGAAACTGGCCTCACAGTTCCTACCATAGAGATAATCTACACAAGGCGTCGACGACCACTCGCTTTGAAGTAAACAGTTCGATTAATGATTATACTACAAATATGATGAGTAACTCAAATTACTATTAAACATAGATAATCATATAAATAAGTCCACAGAGCTTCCCAGGAAGATTTACATAATAACTACAGTTTACTAATTTTCAGAATAACTAACAGTCTTCATCCTTTAACTACAAGGTCAGTCTGGTTACACATTAAGCTAAATAACTTGATCCTCACACCCCTGGCTTCAAAAGACTAACCTCTGGATAATTGTAGGGCGGCATGGTACTTGAAGAGATTACAAATCAGAACCTGCAAAAGGATCTATAAGGGTATGAGCAACTACAGCTCAGTAAGTTGAATTGGAGACTCATGAATGCATACAAGCACAAACAGGATTATCAAACAATTATTTTCATGCAATGCAACAATCAAGTGTCATCGCACAACGTAGTCCGGTCCGTTGTGAAATCAGAGAAATTTCACCCGCTCCGATCCGGGTTGAGGAGTTCCATGTTATGCAGCAGCTCACAACCAAACCCAGGCTTGTGCAATGGAGACCTCGCTCCTCCCGCGACTACCTTCGAACCATTGACTTCACCCCCGCCGCGACCTCCTCTCCTGTCACTTAGTTCGACTGAGGATGAAGAAGGGACCATTTTGCAATCCTGCGCTATCCCTTTCGAAGGGGTCGGTATTTGGTTGGAGAGTCCTATGATCCCCTAACGGGTTGCAATGCATGACGTTTTCGGTTATTACGGTCGACTAAGATTAAATTCCGGTTAGAGTGTTCAAACAAGACCACAACAATTCAATCAGTCACAAAATCACCCACAGCACAAATTCCAGCACGAATTCAGATACATCACACATGCGCAAATTACTTACAATGACAAGCATATACAAGCCTAAGTCTCCGAGCACTACAAAACTAATACTCTATTACAATAAGCAATAACCCAACTTACATGAATTTGCTCGGTCGCTCGATCCTCAAATTGCGAGCTGATTTGTTTCTGGGTGTCCTATAATGCAAAGAGGTCCTTTTAGTACTTATTTTTATGGATTCTTATTCTAATTTATAATGTAACTCATTTTCCTCATGTATACTACAACGTACTAATAATTCGTTGTATTTTATTTCGGGGTTCGGTTCCTAAACTAGATTCTAGTTTTAATTCCTAGGTCGTAATTAGGCTCGAATCCCAATGTGACATTAATCACCTTGTGCTCGGGTATTCAAATATCCTATTGGGTCGTAATTTTGGTATTCTAACTATTCGGTACACACTAACCCTAATTGGGATATCGGATTTATTCTCGAGGTGTAAAAATCTTACATTTTAAGATATTTACTTAAAATTAAATATTAATTCCGATTTATTATTTTTCTGATTTCAATTATAATATTATCTAAATAACTTTATTTTTTTAAATTTAGTAATTTATATTTTCACATATTCCTAATTTCTCATATTCTTTACCTAATTTCCCTAATTAACCATAATTAGTACCTAAAAGCTAGGATTAGGGTTCCACTGCAGAGATTAACTTCCTTAATCATCTAATCAAGATCCAAATCAGTAATTAACATTTTAATTACCTAATTAATCCCAAATCACCCAATTTTACCATCATTTTAGGGCTAAAAATTAACTTGAAATTTTCGAAAATTAATTTTAAAAAAAGGCTTCATAGCACTGTTCTAAATCATATGAGAGTCCTACAGAAAAATTTTGAGCCCCAAACTACATCCCTAAGCCTATTTAATTTCCGGTTTAATCATGCTCGGTTTTGAACAATTTCTTAAGAACCCTATATTTCCAGACATAATTAAACTAAATCAATATTTTTTCCTAAATCTACATACAATAAAACCTCAGAATAACAAGTTTCGTAATTTTCTGGGCAAAATAACTAATTTTACAAAATTATATAAAAATCGGGATGAGTAAATGACTAACTGGTTCAAGGATTTCTGGCCGTCCAAAACCGGTCCAAGGCTGTCGGCCGGTCCAGACGCTGGTCCTAGGGTAGGGTGGTGGTGGTGGTTCGGTCCCAGGTGGTGGTGGGTGGTGGTTCCAGTTCACCTTGCTAATCTGCATAGTTTTCTTTTTTTTTTTTTTCTGGAATTTCTCTCGATTTTTCTTGTGTTTCGATTTTTCTCAGATTACAAACTGTCCAAATGTCTTCTGTGAATTTTTTCCTTATTTATAGACAAACATAGTAATTAATGTGCATTAATTTGATGTGATTTTGCCCATTTCTTTGATTTTAGGCTTTAGTTTGGCACATTTTTATTGGCCAATTTTTTTTCTTTTCAGTCACGACCTGATCCAGTTGCAGACCTCTCCTTCTGATTTTTTTCTAATTTTTTTATAATTATTTTGTATTTTTCTTTAATTATTTACTTAATTTTCGGCCTATTTTAGCAATTACGCGTATTTTTATCTTCACGTAAATACATGTAGGGTACATGTGAACATTCCTAAATATTATTTTGGTCATTCTAAAATTTTTAGTATACATATAATCTATCTCTACTAATTTATTAGTTATTATATTACACTTTTTGCCTTTTCAGTAATTAGTAGTTATTATGCTTAAAATTTGAAAATTTTATAGTCTCCTATTTTACTACTTACTTTCTTAAATTTAAGTTTACAGGGTCATTTTTACTGGTATTTTGTTAAATAGTTTATAATTTGGGTTTGATCGGATCCTTTAGCCGATCGTCCTAAACCTTGGGTTTTAAGTTCAAATCTATGGTTACTTGGCTTGGCTTTAGGGTTTACAATTCCACCCCCCTTCAAAAAAGTTTTGTCCTCAAAACTTCTGTACATCTAATGTATACTTAATTGACTAAATACAATAACTTGTATACTTTTACTAACCTGAAAATCAGAAAAGCCATGGATACTGCTCCATCATCGCAGCTTTTGGCTCCCAAGTCATCTCCAAGTCTGGACCTTCATTCCATTGAATCTTCACGTACTCCATATCCCTGTTCCTTAACTTTTGAACCCGACTATCCAATATCTTTATGGGTTGTCTCACCAGTTGAAAATTCCTCGTTAACTCCACTGGCTCTATTTCTACTATTGCATTCGGGTTCTTAATGAATCTTCTCAGCATGGATACATGGAATACATTATGATAGCCTGATAAACTTGGAGGTAAAGCCACCCGGTATGATACATTGCCAACTTTCTCCAATACTTCAAATGGTCCAATGTATCGTGGGCTCAGTTTTCCCCTTGAACCAAACCGTCGGAGTCCTTTGAATGGGCTTATTTTAAGGTAAACATGATCACCCATTTTGAATTCCAATGGTCTTCTCTTCAAATCAGCCCAACTTTTATAACGGTCTTGAGCTTCCTTCATCCGTTGTCGCACAATCTTAATCTTCTCACTCGTTTGATTGATCATGTCTGGTCCAATCATAGCATATTCTTCATGATCCCAATACAGTGGTGATCTGCATTTCCTCCCATATAGTGCTTCATACGGCGCCATCTGTATTGTTGCATGATAACTATTATTTTAGGCAAATTCTATCAACGGTATATATTTATTCCAATCACCTCCAAAATCCAACACACAAGCTCGTAGCATATCTTCTAAAGTTTGAATCGTTCGCTCAGACTGCCCGTCTGTTTGTGGGTGATAGGCTGTACCAAACTGCAACTTTGTACCCAAAGCTCTATGTAAGCTTTCCCAGAATTTGGATACAAACCGACTATCTCGGTCAGAAACAATACTCTCAGGAACACCATGTAGTCTTATTATTTCTCGGACATACAGTCTAGCCATCTTTTCCATTGAATCACCAGTCCGATAAGGTAAGAAATGTGCACTCTTTGTTAATCTATCTACGACTACCCAAATAGAATCGTATCCAACTTGAGTCCTTGGTAAGGCTACTACAAAATCCATGGTAATATGATCCCATTTCCATCGCGGTATTTCTAAAGGTTGCAATAATCCACCTGGTCTTTGGTGTTCTGCTTTGACTTGTTGGCATGTAAGGCATTCCGATACATACTGTGCCACTTCTCTCTTCATCCCATTCCACCAATACATGAGTTTTAGATCTTGGTACATTTTATTTCCTCCCGGGTGCACAGTATAACCTGTAATGTGTGCTTCATCCAAAATTTGCTTCTTTAAGTTTGCATCTTGTGGTACACATATTCTTCCTCTAAACTTTATTAGACCTTTATCATCCACCTTAAAGTCAGGGTCCTGTCCGTTACTTAATTTCTCTTTTATCTCCATCAGACCCTTGTCCTCCTCTTGCTTTTGCTTGATTCTCTCTAATAGAGTAGGTTGCAATTCCCAGTTCATTAACTGGCTATTAGGTTCACACCAATCAAACCCAATTTGCATCCTTTCAAATTCATGCACTAATTCATATTGAGGTGTTAACAGTAAAGCAACCTGTTCATAACTCTTTCGACTTAATGCATCTGCTACCAAATTGGCCTTTCCAGGGTGATAATTTATATTCAGATCATAATCCTTAATCAGTTCTAACTACCTTCTTTGCCTTAAATTCAACTCCTTCTGAGTAAAGAAGTATTTTAGACTCTTATGATCAGTGTACATCTCGCACCGTTGCCCATAAAGATAATGTCTTCAAATTTTCAAGGCAAACACTACAGCTGCTAACTCTAAATCATGAGTCGGGTAATTCCTCTCATGTGGCCTCAATTTTCTTGATGCATATGCAACAACTTTTCTATCCTGCATCAATACACAACCTAATCCATTTCGTGAAGCATCACTGTACACATTATAAGGTTTATCCGGATCAGGTAATGTTAATACTGGTGCTGTAACCAGTCGTTTCTTCAACTCCTGAAAACTCATTTCACACTCTTCACTCCATTCAAACTTTACATCCTTCTGGGTTAATCGAGTCAATGGTTTGGCGATTTTGGAAAAATCCTTTATGAACCGTCGATAGTATCCAGCCATACCCAGAAAACTCCTTATCTCAGTCACTGTGGTTGGTTGCTTTCAGTCCATTACTGCTTTCACTTTATCAGGGTCTACAAAGATTCCTTCACCAGATATAATATGACCTAGAAAAGCAATCCTATCCAACCAAAACTCACATTTACTTAACTTGGCATACAATTGATTTTCTCTCAACTTCTACAATGCCAATCGTAAATGCTCCGCATGCTCCTCCTTGGTTTTTAAGTAAATCAAGATATCATCAATAAACACCACAACAAACTTATCCAAATATGGTTGATATATACGATTCATCAAGTCCATAAATACAGCCGGAGCATTCGTTAAGCCAAATGGCATCACCAAAAATTCATAATGTCCATATCGAGTTCTAAATGCAGTTTTATGCACATCTTCCGGCTTAACTCGTAACTGATGATATCCTGATTTCAAATCTATTCTAGAAAACACAGTTGCACCTTGGAGTTGATCAAACAAATCATCAATGCGAGGTAGCGGATACCTATTCTTAATGGTAACTTTATTTAACTCCCGATAGTCTATACACAATCTCATAGTACCATCCTTCTTTTTCACAAATAATACCGATGCTCCCCACGGTGAGACACTCGGTCTAATAAACTTTTTATCCAATAGCTCCTGAAGTTCTATGGGTGACATCCGATATGGGGCTTTCGAAATAGTTTCAGTTCCAGGAACTAATTCTACATTGAAATCCAACTCTCGGGGTGGAGCTAACCCTGGTAAATCCTCCGGAAATACATCTGGAAACTCATTCACTACCTGTATGTCTGCTACCTTGGGTATTTCCTTCTCTGCGTCCACAGCAAACACCCAACAAAATATCCAATCATCCTCCTTTACTCTTGTCTCAAATTGTTCATCACATATCTCCATCACTGATATATTCAACCTACTTCCACCGGCTTTTCCTTGAAATATCGTTTCTCCATCATTAAGATCGACAATTTTATTCCTACACTCTATAATGGTTTTATTCTTAGACAACCAATCTATTCCCACTATTACATCGTAACCTTGTAAAGGTAATATCACAAGACTTATAGGATACTCTTTCTCTTGGATTTTTATTCTACCATCTGCTACTACTTCTCGGGTTGTTACTTTCTCCCCAGTCGGAGTTCTAACTTTATAAGTTACATTAACAGTAACCACACTAATTTCTTGTTCATGTACAAATTTCTGGCTTACAAAGGAATGTGATGCACCAGTATCAAACAGCACAAAAGCAGGTTGTCCATTTATCAGCACATGTCCTGGAATGTACTAATACTATGGTTACCAACTACACTAGCATTCATAAATCTCAAAATGCAAATATTTCAATTCAATTCACACTTAAAATTATTATTACGATAGATAGTCTGAGTACGTACCAGTTACAAGTCCTTCATCATTTTCCTCTTCCACTCCCATGATCTCCTCGACATCATCATGGTAGTATTCCTCCATAAAATACGAGAAATCCTCATCCTCCTCAATTCCCATATCCTCCAGAGCAAAGATACGAGCAGGTGCAGTGGCGTTATCAAAGCCTTCTGTTCGCTTAGCTCCTTGTATAAACTGTGGACAGTATCTGGAGAAATGGCCCTTTCTACCACACTTATTACACTTTACCAATTTCATCTTAGGGCATGCCTTCAGTACATGGTTCGGATCTCCACATATAAAACATTTCCCTTTAAGCTGAGTACAATTCCTCGGAAAATGATTTGCACCACACTTCCAGCATTTGACATTACCATCCTTGTCATAAAAACTCACATTCAGTATTGACTGTGCTGGGTTACTGGCCAGAGTTACCGGTCTCCTTCTCTTCAGTCCAGAATTGCTACTAGAGGCACCAGGATATGGTCTCTTAAATGATGGTCCTGGTCGATATCCTCTATTAATCTTTTGATTCCACATTGCTTGTATCCTCACACGATTATCCTCCAATTGTCTTGCCTTATCTACCACTTCATTGTAAGTGGTAAAACCATAATCCAGCAGCTTGCAACACATTGTGGGGTCAAATCCAGTAAGGAACAAATCTTTCTTCAACTCAACATTATCCCGGTATGAACCAGGCACATATTGTAACAATCTATTGAACTCAGTCTCATACTGGGTTACACTCATACCTCCCTTCTTCAGTTCAAACAGATCTCGCACCATTCTGTTTTGAACACTATGAGGAAAATACTCCTTTCTGAATTCCTCCTTAAATTGTTGCCAATCAATGTTATTTCCAAGTTGCCTTGCTCTCGAGTCCCACCATACTCTTGCAGCTAACTTTAACATGAAAGTACCATATGACAACTTTTGAGATTCTGGAACTCTAAAAGCCTCAAAACTTCGTTCAATTTGGGCTAGCCAATCATCAGCTAGATCTGGCTTACCCATCTCCCCTTCAAAATAATAATTGGCTTTTATAAATTCAGGAAGTTTATTTACTTCCTGAGGTTGCTCCATTCGGTGTTCAACTTCTTGAGGTCTCCTGTTTCCCCCATTACCACCAGTTAGAAGATGTTAAATCAACATTCCTTGCTGCCTCATCATTGTATGCATACTGGCAAGTATTTGTCCAATAGGCACATTCTCTTGGGAAGGAGGTGGAGGTAAATCTTGTCTATTCTGTTCCCTTGGTGGCGATGGTGCTCGTGGTGGAGGGTTTTGATTTCCTTCAGTTTCCCCTTGACTACTTCCATTTCCAGCTTCAGCCATGATCGCTTAATAATTTAACTTCTAATCCTGCATTCATACCTATCTATAAGTTATCCCTACTTTTGTTTAAAGAATATTAATAATTACTAGCAATAAGTACTCATATCAAATAGTGAGGACAATATTATTGAAGTCAACATACTTAGTAGTCTAACTTCCATTATATATTTCATTCAACCTTACATCATCACTATTACAACTTTAAAACAAAAGATACAACTCGATAATCTTTCAAATACATACATCAAATTTACAACTCGATTACATCATTACTTACATCATCTACTACAGACTCGATCTTTACAACTGTATAAGACAAAAGGTTACATCAAACTTAATTACAACATACACCTAACTTGATCCAGAAGCTAAAAAGTACATCAAAAGTCAAAAAGATACATCAAAAGTCGAAATACATCAAAAGGTCCTAAAATACATCAGTATCCATCAAAATTGCTACTGGATCATATCTAAAAACCTAACTAAAACAAATCAGTCGTATAACTAGGCTAGTCCTCCTCTGAATCTGTGGTAGCTACTCCATCAAATGAGTCATGACCCATATAGCCTCCTACAGAATGATCCTCAGGCTCGCTGTCTGATGCGGAGTCTATAAACACGATCTCTGGAGTCTCAGGAATCACAATCACCTCCTGCACATCATCATCGTCCGACTCAGCTGTAGCACCAGCTCCATCTCCAGCTATCACGGTGTCTGCGATCACCTGCATGACTACCGTATGTATATCTATATCAGGCTCACTCTCGTTCGCTTGCTCTTCCTCAGGGTCTTCTTCTGGTTCCTCTTCTTCTGGGTTCTCTTCAGGGTCCTCCTCTGGATCTTCCTCGGGGTCTTCTTCAACATAGACTCCATCCACGTGGGGTTCAACTGGTGGTGGGTTTTCTGGTGGTGGTTCTGGTATTTGCAACTCAGGTTCAGGATTAGGGTTCAATGGTACCTCTATACCATCCCCAGCAGGCTCTGGAAACTGTGGAAACCAATCAATGATCCCTGGTGGGTACTGTCTAGGAATGTATGGAATGTCAGCAGGGATATGTGCAATACTAGCAGGGTATGGTCTCCCATCCTCTAACCTAGCAGGAAAATACCGTAAGGGCATCATCAGGGTTATAATTCCCTCTTTCTCCAACCATCTCTGCTCAAAAGCGGCTATAGCAGTGTATCTATTATACTGGGGGCCTAAGCTCATTTCCATCCATGCCCACTCATCCTTCCAACTATAGCACATCTGATCATGGAACTTATTGATGATCTCATCAACCGTCCTAAATATATTCCAATCAGCTAGTTCCATCAATAGCCATTGTAATTTCACCCTATAATCAATGGGATATACTTCTCCATTCCATCCAAACCGTATCCAACTATGAATTAATTCTCCCCTTCGACCCTGTAATTATAATTAAACCAAGTCATATTTTCTACGTTAAAGATTAAGGTTATTTATGTTATACAATCTTTTATCGTCCACCTAATATTACCCACTCTCAACATTCCTATAATGTCTATTTCTTTTAAGGTATGACGCTTCAAAGCGAGTTTACTAAAACTTCGCTCTGATACCAACCGAGAACTGTTAAGCCCCGAAGTCGCGAGGTCGCAACAGTCCCGCCGTGTAAACCACTCTATGATAGAAACTGGCCTCACAGTTCCTACCATAGAGATAATCTACACAAGGCGTCGACGACCACTCGCTTTGAAGTAAACAGTTCGATTAATGATTATACTACAAATATGATGAGTAACTCAAATTACTATTAAACATAGATAATCATATAAATAAGTCCACAGAGCTTCCCAGGAAGATTTACATAATAACTACAGTTTACTAATTTTCAGAATAACTAACAGTCTTCATCCTTTAACTACAAGGTCAGTCTGGTTACACATTAAGCTAAATAACTTGATCCTCACACCCCTGGCTTCAAAAGACTAACCTCTGGATAATTGTAGGGCGGCATGGTACTTGAAGAGATTACAAATCAGAACCTGCAAAAGGATCTATAAGGGTATGAGCAACTACAGCTCAGTAAGTTGAATTGGAGACTCATGAATGCATACAAGCACAAACAGGATTATCAAACAATTATTTTCATGCAATGCAACAATCAAGTGTCATCGCACAACGTAGTCCGGTCCGTTGTGAAATCAGAGAAATTTCACCCGCTCCGATCCGGGTTGAGGAGTTCCATGTTATGCAGCAGCTCACAACCAAACCCAGGCTTGTGCAATGGAGACCTCGCTCCTCCCGCGACTACCTTCGAACCATTGACTTCACCCCCGCCGCGACCTCCTCTCCTGTCACTTAGTTCGACTGAGGATGAAGAAGGGACCATTTTGCAATCCTGCGCTATCCCTTTCGAAGGGGTCGGTATTTGGTTGGAGAGTCCTATGATCCCCTAACGGGTTGCAATGCATGACGTTTTCGGTTATTACGGTCGACTAAGATTAAATTCCGGTTAGAGTGTTCAAACAAGACCACAACAATTCAATCAGTCACAAAATCACCCACAGCACAAATTCCAGCACGAATTCAGATACATCACACATGCGCAAACTACTTACAATGACAAGCATATACAAGCCTAAGTCTCCGAGCACTACAAAACTAATACTCTATTACAATAAGCAATAACCCAACTTACATGAATTTGCTCGGTCGCTCGATCCTCAAATTGCGAGCTGATTTGTTTCTGGGTGTCCTATAATGCAAAGAGGTCCTTTTAGTACTTATTTTTATGGATTCTTATTCTAATTTATAATGTAACTCATTTTCCTCATGTATACTACAACGTACTAATAATTCGTTGTATTTTATTTCGGGGTTCGGTTCCTAAACTAGATTCTAGTTTTAATTCCTAGGTGGTAATTAGGCTCGAATCCCAATGTGACATTAATCACCTTATGCTCGGGTATTCAAATATCCTATTGGGTCGTAATTTTGGTATTCTAACTATTCGGTACACACTAACCCTAATTGGGATATCGGATTTATTCTCGAGGTGTAAAAATCTTACATTTTAAGATATTTACTTAAAATTAAATATTAATTCCGATTTATTATTTTTCTGATTTCAATTATAATATTATCTAAATAACTTTATTTTTTTAAATTTAGTAATTTATATTTTCACATATTCCTAATTTCTCATATTCTTTACCTAATTTCCATAATTAACCATAATTAGTACCTAAAAGCTAGGATTAGGGTTCCACTACAGAGATTAACTTCCTTAATCATCTAATCAAGATCCAAATCAGTAATTAACATTCTAATTACCTAATTAATCCCAAATCACCCAATTTTACCATCATTTTAGGGCTAAAAATTAACTTAAAATTTTCGAAAATTAATTTAAAAAAAAGGCTTCATAGCACTGTTCTAAATCATATGAGAGTCCTACAGAAAAATTTTGAGCCCCAAACTACATCCCTAAGCCTATTTAATTTCCGGTTTAATCATGCTCGGTTTTGAACAATTTCTTAAGAACCCTATATTTCCAGACATAATTAAACTAAATCAATATTTTTTCCTAAATCTACATACAATAAAACCTCAGAATAACAAGTTTCGTAATTTTCTGGGCAAAATAACTAATTTTACAAAATTATATAAAAATCGGGATGAGTAAATGACTAACTGGTTCAAGGATTTCTGGCCGTCCAAAACCGGTCCAAGGCTGTCGGCCGATCCAGACGCTGGTCCTAGGGTAGGGTGGTGGTGGTGGTTCGGCCCCAGGTGGTGGTGGGTGGTGGTTCCAGTTCACCTTGCTAATCTGCATAGTTTTCTTTTTTTTTTTTATTTTCTGGAATTTCTCTCGATTTTTCTTGTGTTTCGATTTTTCTCAGATTACAAACTGTCCAAATGTCTTCTGTGAATTTTTTCCTTATTTATAGACAAACATAGTAATTAATGTGTATTAATTTGATGTGATTTTGCCCATTTCCTTGATTTTAAGCTTTTAGTTTGGCACATTTTTATTGGCCAATTTTTTTTCTTTTCAGTCACGACCTGATCCAGTTGCAGACCTCTCCTTCTGATTTTTTTCTGATTTTTTTATAATTATTTTGTATTTTTCTTTAATTATTTACTTAATTTTCGGCCTATTTTAGCAATTACGCGTATTTTTATCTTCACGTAAATACATGTAGGGTACATGTGAACATTCCTAAATATTATTTTGGTCATTCTAAAATTTTTAGTATATATATAATCTATCTCTACTAATTTATTAGTTATTATATTACACTTTTTGCCTTTTCAGTAATTAGTAGTTATTATGCTTAAAATTTGAAAATTTTATAGTCTCCTATTTTACTACTTACTTTCTTAAATTTAAGTTTACAGGGTCATTTTTACTGGTATTTTGTTAAATAGTTTATAATTTGGGTTTGATCGAATCCTTTAGCCGATCGTCCTAAACCTTGGGTTTTAAGTTCAAACCTATGGTTACTTGGCTTGGCTTTAGGGTTTACACTGAAGCAGTGCCATATCAGCTGTAGGGCCTTATCATGTTGTCCCACGTGTCAAACACATGGCTAAGGCTAACGTGTTGTGTGCCACATGTTAAACACATAGTGTAATATGTGTCAGAGATGCTAACATAGTGCTTACATGGTGCCATGTCGGTTGTGGTGCACTGAGTGTCACGTATTCTAACATGTGGTGATGTGTGTTGTGAATGAGAAAAAACAAAAGGTATTTTTATGCCTTTGATGAGATTTAAACCCAAGACTTTAAGCTAGTTCGAATGCCATGTTTAAGTGTATTACTGTTAGGCTATTAACATGTGTCTTATTCATATGTATAATCAAATTGTATATATGAACAAAATTAACCTGTGTTAGATTTATATCTAAGCCCTTTGCATATATGAACAAGATCGGCTTGGGTTAGATATACATCTAAGCCCAGGCCTAACATCCTTCCCTTATTTAAGGCTCTAAAGTTAAAAATGCTTATACCTAAAAGTTTTATTATTCTTGTTATTTATTTATTTATACTTTCTTTTTTTTATTCTTGTTATTTATACTTTTTGTTATTTTTCTAACTTTTCTATTTTCATGATTTTTTTTGTGAATCTTCTATCTTTTTTATATTTTTCTAATATTTTCTAAGGTTTGTTTTCTAATTTTTTGTAGTTTTCTAAATTTTCTATTTTTTTTTTTTGTATTTTTCTAAATTAGGACCCCTTACCCTAATCTAAAAATTAAAAATAAAGAGAGGCAAAAAATGAGATATTTACAGCTGCCCTCTTTTGTGGTGAAATTTAAATAAAATTTTATCATAAAGACAAAAGAGATACTATTTTTACCCCAAAGATGGAATTTATCGTAAGAAATGCTACAATTAGCTAACTAACCTAGGTTTGGTCTACTAGGGCTTTGATGAATGGTGAAAGGTGAAAGAGAGAGGAGGTTTATGCTACTTTGAGCTAGCTAATCTGGGTAAGAGCGTCTTTAGGAAACTAGCAATCCTAAATTGGAATTGATTTGGAAAACCTAGTCGTGCTACCCTGAGTCTATTAACCTAAGTAGGAGTGTCTTTAAGGGACCAGTAGCCTTAAATTATAATCGATTTGGAAAACCTAATCATGCTATTTTGAGCTAACTAACCTAAGTGGGAGCGTCTCTAAGGGACAAGCAACTCTAAATTGGAATTGATTTGGAAAACTTGATTGTACAACTCTGAGCTAACTAACCTGAGCGGGAATGTCTCTAGAGAACTAGCAACCCTAAATTGGAATTTATTTGGAGAAACCTGATCATATTCTTCTGAGCTCATTAACTTAGGCAGGAGTACCTCTGGGGGATTAACAACCTAAATTGGAATTAATTTGAGAAAACTTGGTCATGCTTTTCTAAGCTCACTAACTTAGGAGCAAGTGTCTTAAAGGGGACAAACAACCCTAAAATGGAATTGATTTAGAAAAACTTGGTTATGCTCTTTTGAGCTTACTAACCTAGGTGGAAGCGTCTCTAGGGAATTAGCAACCTTAAATTGGAATTGATTTAGAAAAACCTAGTTGTACTTTTTTGAGCTCACTAACCTAAGCAAGAGCATCTTTAGGGGAATAGCAACCTTAAATTGGAATTGATTTGAGAGAACTTGGTCGTCCTCTTATAAACTTACTAACCTAGGCGGAAGCGTCTCTAAGAGACTAGCAATCCTAAATTGGAATTAATTTGGAAAAACCTGGTCATGCTTTTCTGAGCTCATTAACTTAAGCAGGAGCGTCTCTAGGGGACTAGCAATCCTAAATTGAAATCGATTTGAGAAAACCTGGTGGTGCTCTTTGGAGATCACTAACCTAGGCGGAAGCGTCTTTAAGTAGCTAGTAACTTTAAACTGGAATCGATTTGACGAAACCCTAAATTGACTTAGAAGAAGTGCCCTATGGGCTTACTAAAAGGAATTGGTAATAGAAAGAAGCGCCTATGGGCTCACTTAAGAGAAATTGGTAAGGGAAGCAACTTATAGATTCATTAAAAGAAATTGGTGAAGAGAAGCACTCTATGGGCTCATTAAAAGAAATTGGTAAAAAGGAACACCCTATAGACTTGTTAAGATCTTAAGAAGGGGAGACTAGAGGGGAAGCACCCTATGGGCTTGCAAAAAGAAATCGGTAAAGAGAAACACTCTATGGGTTTACTAAGATCTTAACAAGGAGAGACTAGAAGGGAAGCATCCTATAGGCTTACTAAAACTCTAAATAGAAAGTAGTGAATGGAAGCACCCTATAGGCTCGCTACATGAATCGGTGAAGAGAAGCGCCATATGGGTTTGCTAGAAGAAATCGGTAAAGAGAAGTACCCTATGGGTTCGCTAAAAGAAATCTGTGACGAGATGCAATGAATCGGGGTAATGCTTTATGAGTTTAGTAGAACCTTAAAAATGAATTGAAGATGTAAAATGAGAAAAGTGACCACTTTAAAAAACTTCCCAACTTGAAAATTTTTATAGATAAGGAATTTTGACGAAAACCATTTATGACAAAAAAAAGGTATCAGTGATATAAGCCCTAAAGTTAAGCCAATTGACCGTAAGATCAAACTTAGGATATGAGGTTTTGAGCGATCGGTTAAAGAATCCGATCAAACCCAAATTATAAACTATTAAGAAAAATATTAGTAAAAATGACCCTGTAAACTTAAATTTAAGAAAATAAGTAGTAAAATAGGAGACTATAAAATTTTCAAATTTTAAGCATAATAATTGCTAATTACCAAAAAGACGAAAAGTGTAATCAAATAACTAATAAATTACTAGAGATAGATTATATGTATACTAAAAATTTTAGAATGACCAAAATAATAATTAGGAATGTTCACATGTATCCCATATGTATTAACGTGTAGATAAAAATAAGCGAAATTACCTAAATTGGCCAAAAACTAAGCAAATAATTAAAGAAAATTATAAATTAATCATGGAAAAATAAAAAAAAAAATCAGAAGAGGATAAGATAATCCAAATCAGGTCGTGGCATGTCAGGATGTGTAAAAGAAAAATCAACCAATAAAAATTAGACAACATAAAAGCCAAAAATCAAGGATAATGGACAAAGTCTTGTCAAATTAATACATAATAATTACAAAAATCGTCTATAAATAGCAAGAAAAATTCATAAGCTCATTTGGACAGATACAAATAAGAGAAAATTAGAGAGAAGTAAAAATTGAGAGAAAAATTTGGTTTCGAAAAAAATTAGAAAAAACTGTGCAATTAGGGCTTTCAAAGGGAACCTACACTAGACGAGCAGCTGGGAGTAGACGGCCACCACCATCACATGGTGGTGGCAGCGCCCAGGCCGGCCGATAAGGCCACGGTGGCCAGCGGTGGCTAGAGCCACCCAAATCGGTGAGTCCAATTTCCAGCCCGATTCTTATGTAATTTTGTAAAAATAGTAAATATTCTTAGAAAATTATGAATTTTTTTATTGTGGAATATTTTTGTACGTAGTTTGTAGGAAAAATATTATTTTAATGAAAATATGTCTTGTGATATAGGATCCTTAAGAAATCATGTAAAATCGAGCATGTTTCGGTTTAGAAATAAATGACCTTAGGAGTGTAGTTTCAAACCCAAAATTTTTGTGTAGATTACTTAGATGATATAGAATAGATCTATGAAGCCTGTTTTTAAAAATTAATTTTATAAATTTTTAGATAATTTTTAGGCCCTAAAATAAGGCATAAAATGGGTAATTTAGGGTTAATTAAGTAATTAAATGATTAATTACTGATTTAGTAAATAATTATATATTTTAAGATGTTGAAATCTGATGGAGTATGATACTTGTAGTATTTAGGGTGTTAGATGTAATTATTAGGTTAATTATGTAGTAAATGATTAATAAGGAAAAATAGTTAACTTTAAGTTAATTTTGTAAATTAGGGAAATTAAGAGTAAAATCTGATTTAGGATGAATTTAGACATTTTGAAACGATAATTGATGTTTAGGGATGGTAATTAAAGTGATAGAAATATTAGAAATGCATTATGTACATAATAGGCAATAATGCATAATATGTAATTTTTAAAAATATAATAAATAGAAAATATTATAATAAAAATCGATATTTCGAGAATAATAAAAATGTACAATAAATCTGATAAGAGACTTGAATTTATTTAATTATATAAAAAATGTAAAAGTTTCTCACATTATGAGTGAATTCGGTATACTACTATGGATTTAAGTGTACCGGGTAAAATAAATATTGACTAGAGGTAATGATGGTATTTAGGAGATCGGGAAGTAATGTGATTAATTTCACATTATGGGTTGAAACGGATTTCTAGGGTTGGAATCTAAAACATTACTTAGAAATCAAACTAAAAACCTAATTTAGAAATCGATGCAAAAACCGAACCTGAATCTAACCCCAAACCTAGAATAATTGTAAAAGACTTAATACCCAGATACTCAGGCATATTAAACCTTAAACAAAACCTAACAATAAGCGTTATAGGAGAAAATGAACCTATAATCATTATATGAAAACTGAAACCACATTTGTGTTATAGGGATGATCGGCGATGGCTTGAGCAAGTCGGACCTCGAGTGAGTGAGCGAGGAGTCGAGGTAAGTTGGGATTAATATGATGCTGTATTTTGGAGGCTTAAGATTATGCTTGGTTGTGCTTGTTAGATAGTTGGATGTGTGCATGTGCTTAATTATGGGTGATATTATGATTCTGTTTGTTGCTCTGACATGTATTATATGATTTGTATAAAATGATTGGTCACCCTAAACTGGACTTAATCAAATATTCGACCAGTAATCATAATCGGACATGCATGGCAACCCGTTAAGGGAACTTAGGACTCTCTGGCTAAATACCAACCCCTTCGAAAGGGATAGCACAGGATTGCAAAATGGTCCCTTTTTCATCCTTAGTCGAACAAAGTGACGGGAGAGGAGGTTGCGGCGAGGGTGAAGATAGTGGTTTGAAGGTAGTCGCGGGAGGAGCAAGGTCTCCATTACACAAGCCTAGGTTTGGTCGTGAGCTGTTGCATTAATGGCAACTCCTCAACCCAGATTAGAGCAGGCACAATTTCTCTAATCTCACAATGGGCCAGACAACGTCGTGCGATGGTATTTGCTTGCACATGCATTACACATAATAAGTGATTGAAAACCTTATTGTGTGTATAGTATAGTTTTAAGTCCTTTATCCTAACTTACAGAGCTGTGGTTGCTCACATTCCTATAGACGTCATGCAGGTGCTGGCTAAGAAGTGGCAAACAACTACTCTAAAGCTAGCAACTACTGGATCCTAGGGAGTGAGGAAAAACATTGGAGAATAAACACATATTTTTAAGGTCTAAGTTTTTATTTTAGAATTATTTTTCATTTCCGAATGATGTAGAAACTAGGAAATATACTATAGAGAAATATTGTAAACTTTAACTGCAATAACTGAATTATAATATATATATATATAATTCCTTACTTTTATAGGTAAATGATTTATTTAAATTACAAACTGTTTACTTCAAAGCGGGTTAGTCGTGGACGCCTTGTGTAGATCAGGTCTAAGATAGTGGTTGTAATGCCAACTTTTATTTCAGGATGATTTACACGGTGGGGCTGTTACGACTCTGCCGCTTCGGGGCGTGACAAGTGATAGGCCCATTGATTTGAAAACAATTAATGGATGTAAAAAAAAAGGCTTCATTAGTGGGAATGACCCAGACTACTATGGTCAACTTAAAAGGTGTGATCCTATTGGAAAAAAATGTAGGTGACATGAATTGAAAGCTTAGCCACTTAGGCCGACATGGACTTTGAATAAAGATTTGTAACAAGCCTTTACTTTCTCTCTTCTTTTTTTTTTAAAGTTTTCTAATAGGTATAAATCCTCCATTAATAATCACATGGGGCCTCTTATATTCTTCTTGATCCTAATGTTTAGTTTCCTAATGGGGCCTTATGATTTTAAATATTCCTCTCCTAAGGAAAAAATAACTCATGATTAATCTAGTCGAAGAGGGCTTCCTTATGAATTCTTGGTCCATAATACACTTTTAACTACAGTCCCAAAAATTATAGTCCATTTTGCAAGTGATACGCTTTAATCAATTTGTTAGGTCTTTTTTGATCCAATATTGTGAATTAATAAGAAGGCCTATTTTAAAAGATTTACTTATTCAGGTCGGATTTATAAGTCAATAACCTTTTAAGAAAAATAAAAAGTATGCTTACCCCAATTTCAAAAAAAATTTTTATTAAAGATAAATTAACTTTTAAGATCGGAAGAGCTTTATTAAGTAAGGGTAATATTATAGGTAGGAAGGTCTTGTGCTTGTGATCAAGGATGTGTAAAGGAACTTTGTATCTCATGATTTGGGATAGATGTGTATAGTTTATGTTCTTAGGTTGACCTTGTAGTTCAAAATGGACATAAGTACTTTATGTTTCTTGGGAATATTTGGGCTTTATTTATGGGCCTTACATCTTTTAGGCTTTTTTCAATTAGGGGTTTTTTTTCTTACATAAGCCTAATTTTCAAGCCTTTTTCTCTTCTTTTTTTTTTTTCCTTTTAATATATATTTTTTAATTGTTTCCCCATTCTTTCCTAATTTATTACGTTGCCCTATTATTTCTTGCTCTTCTCTTTTCGTTTGGTCCAGAAAGGGAATATTTATATTGCTAAGTTTTTGTCTTTGAGATATTCAAAACCTTAAATTCATAGATTTCGAGCATATGGGCTTGGGTGAGGCATGTGTAAACTTAAGGTGTTTGAAAAGGAGTTGGCCTCTTCTTCATTTTAAAGAAAAAAATAACTTATCAGAAATAAAATTCATCTTTAAATTAACGTTACTAAGGAAAACACCAACCAATTTTATTCTTCTCTCCTAATAAATGACCATAACCTCCGAATTGCCCTATTGTAGAATGGTTTTTGATAAGGTTTAAATTTGAAGATTCTTCAAATTGGTCCAATGAGGTTAACAATGAATAGTTGTGTTTGGGATTTGAAAATGAATGTCTAGCTTCAATTTAATCTACGTATCAAATTCAAAGTAAACCTCCTTTAAAGAATGAGTCTAAAACGTCCTTACCATGATATCACTTAATTCTCAAAGTGTTTAAGGATAGTTTATGGGATATAGTTTGCCTCATTTTACTCTAGACCTTCAAAATAAGTTACTAGAATGTACGTTCATTTGTCTTAATATTAATTAAACTGCAATCACCCAATCCAAAAGGCAAACAAAGATAATTTTATTCCAAATGTTATAAAGCCTTTCAAAACATGAATTTATTACAAATTTTTTTGAAAAGAACTTAATTCTTCTTTGCCCTTTACCTTAACTTACTCCATTTAAGCATCCAACTACTTAAGATGACCTGTGATGTTGTTAGAAGGTATTGTTATGCTCAAAAGAATTAGAGCCTTAGGCAATTTAGTTGAACTACCCTCTTGACTTGAAGAAGGACTAACTTATTGAAGCTTTGGTTGAATGACCTTAGCATCAATTGCTCGTTCTTCAATCTCCAGCATTTTTCAATGGAGTATCCCTTTTGACCTATATGATAGTCGCATCATGCTTTTGGGTCAAAGCTGTATGGTTTGTAATTCAGATTATGGGCTTTACAGGCTATGATCTTTGCTTCGTTTAGATGATGAAAGATTTGGGTCATTGACATCTTCAGTTAAGTGAATTATCTCCTTCAGGCCTCTTAGGCTTGCCTTTTCCCACTTATCCTTGCCTCTTTTCTCTTTGTGCTACTTTCATTATCTGGGCTTATCAATATTTGATCAGTATTGGATGTTAGGTGTTGAAATCTTTTAAGTATTGAGCCCATTGCCATTTCCAAATTTGTAATGATCTTTTGTAGTGTTGCTACTTTTTCTTCTAGGTTTAAAAGTATTTTTTCTAGACATAAATCTTGAGACACTTGGAGAGTGGTGATTATAGGAAACAAAATCTACAATTTTTAGGCTAATTGATGTACCATTTTTTCTAAGGAGGTGATCTTATCATCAACCATTTGAACCTAATTGAAAGAATATTATTCTTTTTAAGAGAGAGAAAATGACTTATTAAAGGATAAGACTTGTTTACAAGTTGTGAAGAAGGAGAAGAAAAACATTTTCTAAGGGATTAGGAGGCTAAATATTTACAATCAATCATTGATAATCTATATGTATTTAAAAGGTAACTTATAAGAAAAGTAATGCTAAGGATGCATAAGAGAAAAGATTGGAAGGAGTTTGCGTAGAAGGTATAGAGAAAAGGACCTGTAAAGAAATCAAATATTTAGAAGCCTAAGGACACGACTCTTGTGATCTTATTCAAACAGAAACTAATGAATCTTTACAAGTAAAGAGAAATAAAAAATGTAATATGAGGGTGATATGAGGCAAGTGTACCTATCAGTTTTAATATAGCGGATGTGAGTCCGAGTAGATCCCTCAGAGACTTCGAGTACTAATATTAACCTTAGCTTTATTATCTAACCGGAAAATTATGAAAGTTTGAATTAAGTAAAAATACTAAAATTAACAATCTAACTTAATTTTAAGACTTAATTAAGCAATTGAAAAAGCAATAAAATTAAGATCAACTTCAACAAAGTAATAACGTATTTAGGAATTATTTCCCCTAGAGTTAATCATGTGATCGCTTAAAATATATTCAATTCGGTTTCTATTATTCTTGACCGGAGGGATTCACAACTGAAGTTAATACCTTTCTCAAGCATATTAACCCTAATCATAAATTATTTACCGGAATCTCTTCACTTAGCAATATAACTCAGAATCGCATTAATGTATAATGAATTCCCATACAAATAATTAACTTTCCGGAAGAAACATGTATCTTATCTCTAAGTATACATGCAATCCTCTTCAATTATGTAAAGATATAATTACATATGCAATTTCTCAATTAACATGCATAATATCATATATTGATATTGTAGAAATATCAATCAATAATTAAACGACATAATTGAATCAAGTAAAAATAGAAACTTTATTGAAATTTCTAAATCAATCCAAGAATCACATGAAACCTTAGGTTCCATAATCCTAAATACTCGAATTCTATGCTATCATACTGAATCTAAAAACAAGTTCCATCAAAAGCATTGAATAAAACATGGAAAACCCCTCTTGATTGATGAACAATCTCTCTAATCTTGAAGTTGATGTTGTTTCCGCCTCTTTCTTGATGTTCTCCTTAGGTTTCTTTCTCTTCTCTTGTGTTTCCTCGTTTCTATAATGCCTCTCATGTCTTTTGAAACCCTAAGATATCCTTTTATATATATATATTACAAAGATTCTGTTTTCGTCACCAGATACGGCCGTATCCCCAGGTCGTGTAACTTTCTACACTAAGGCAAAATTTTCTACACAACTTCATAACTTCTTCGTTTGAACTCCAAATTGAGTAAAATTTGATTCATTTTTTTCGTTTTCAATCATAAAACGCGTTCAAACCTAAAAATCAAAATTTTACTCAATTAAGTATCAATTTCTTTAAAGAAAACCAAAAATATAAGGGAAATACTATAAAATCACTATATGAAATATGTGTAAAATTAGAGTTATCAAATTTCCCCACACTTAAGCATTTGCTTGTCCTCAAGCAAATAAATCAAAACAAAACTTTTAAGACAAGAAACACTAAATAAAATTTATCACTATTTAGGAAACCGGTGAACGAATACACTTGACCCGTAGAAAAGTAAAAAAATTATTCTCAACTAACTTGCAATAATAAAGTCAACCAATTTCATCTGACCATATTCGAATGCTCCAACAATACTTAATACTAGAGTTCACTAGTTAATTTATGAAAATCAAAGTTTACCCAAGTCATTTAACCAAGGATTCTTAAATTAAAAATTGAATTTAACATCTCGCCAACCGAGAAAGAGTCATAAAAATTTTGTCCATTTGACTAAAGTGTATACAATTCTCTCTTCCATCTCACCAAGCACCATAATCTAAAACAAACACATTTTACGTCTACTCATCCTCTGATCATCCCCCTAGTTCATGCTTTTGTTGAAAGGTCTTTTTAAATTTACCTTATTTAAGCACAATTATGTTGGTAGCGGGAAAGAATTTCGCTCTTCTGACGGACCAAGACCGATCCATACCAACTTATTTCTTATATTGATAGCGGGAAAGAATATTGCTCTTCTGACGGACCAAGACCGATCCATATCATTTTTTTTTTCATTTGAATTGGCATTGGGACTCAATCTCGCTCTTCTGACGGACCAAGACGAATCCTTACCAATTTTTTCTCTATTCATACACTTGTTATTACTTTTAACCTCTAATCATTGTGATTTTTCAGGGGTTTCTCAAAAGAAGAATTTCATTTGTTTGTTTGCTAAAAATTATAGGACTCTTAAAAATATCTAAGAGAAAGGTATACATAAAAGTAAATTTAAAAATAACTATGACTAACTCTCAACTAGTGATGTTGCTCCAATCTCAAGTCTTAAAGTCCTAAGCTAAATAACTCATAACTTTGCCCTTCACAAATTTGACCAATCAATTCCAGTAAAGTATAATAAGATCAATAATAATCAAGATGAAACAGTTAATTTGGCGAAACACTTGTTAATCACCTATTGCAAGTTAACTTAAAAATTAATTGGGTCAAATGTGAATAATTGGTCTCCTAAACAGTAACGAATTCATATATATCCCTTCTCCACACTTAATAATGTACATTGTCCTTAATGTACGACAAAAAATCATAACAGCACGAAAAAGCAGCACAGGGAAAAAGAAAACATATGAACTGAAAAGAAAACTAATACTTCCCTGCCAGTCAAACAGAAGCGTAAAATGAAGAAGCATCATCATTATATATAGCAAAGTGCACAAGCCTTGAACAACGAAAGTCAACACAAAAAATGAAGAACTAAGAAGAGGGATCGGAATCCGTCCCATTGTTAACCCAGAATTATTATTTCCCATTGTTAACCCTAACTAGCATGAATGAATAAGGATGAGCAATTTAACCAATAACATGCGGAATTGAGAGAACACAATGAAATCTAAGTAGATGAGGCAGCATTTTAGCAGATAAGATCAGGAAACTCAAAGCAATGATGCATGCATTAATGAATAATCAAAAGAAATTTGCAGGCTAAATGGAAAAACCAATGCGCACAAAAGTAAAAATGCAAATAACAAGCTGCCTAATCATGAGGAAGAGAGAGTAAAATCAATGGGGAAACTATGAGAGAGATATGTTTAAGTGTGAGTGTGTGAGAGGATGTGTGTAATTTAAATAAACCGATCGTATGCAAAAAATTGTGTGAGTTTGGGTCGACACGGGCTGGGATACGACCGTGTGTCTTGCCCGTGTAACATTCTGTGTGTGTCGTGTGGAGTCTGGACGGATACGGGCTAGGACACGACCATGTCCCACGCCTGTGTAACTTTCTGTGCCTCGTGTATGTAAAATGGACGGACATGGGCTAGGACACGACTGTGTCCCATGGCCGTATAACTCTCTATGCACGGGTGGAAAATTCTGGGTGCACACGGGCTGGGGACACGACCGTGTCCCTCGCCCGTGTAACTTTCTGTGCCCATGGAGTAGGATCAAAGTCTGGGAGGACACGGGCTGGGGACACGACCGTGTCCCACGCCCGTGTAACTTTCTATGGGTGGGCAATTTTTTTGAAGGTTTGGATGGACACGGGCTGGGGACACGATTGCATTAATGTATAATGAATTCCTACACAAAAGAACAATTTTCTAGAAGAAACATGTATCTTATCTCTAAGTATACATGTAATTCTCTCCAATTATGTCAAGATCTCATTACACATGTGATTTCTCAATCATCGTGCATAATATCATAGATTGATACCTTAGAAATATCAATTAACAATTAAATAACATAATTGAATCAAGAAAAGATAGAAACTTTATTAAAAATTATCGATCAATCTAATAGTCACATGAAACCTTAGGTTCCATAATCCTAAATACAAGAATTTTATGCTATCATAATGAAACTAAAAATAAATTGCAACAAAATTAAGAAATAAAACATGAAAAACCCCTTTTGTTGATAAAAAATCTCTTCAATCTTAAAGTTGAGTGTTATTTTCGCCTTTTTCTTCTCCTTCTCTTCAAGTCTCTTCTCCTTTGAATGTCCCATATTCTGTACGAAACCTTAGTAAATCCTTTTATAATGTATTTAAAGCTTCTTTTTTCAACACTAAACACAGTTGTGTTCGCAGGTTGTGTAACTTTCTGACCTTGACAAATCTTCTTGCATAGACATAGCCTAGGGACACAGTTGTGTTCCAGACTGTATAACTTTCTGACCAAAATTCCTATTGCTTATGTAACTTCAAAACTCATTCATTTGAACTCCAAATTGAGTGAAACTTGATTCTTTTTTTTTTCATTTTCAATCCGAAAACGCGTTCAAACTTTGAAATCAAAATTTTACTCAATTAAGT
This sequence comes from Lumnitzera racemosa, assembly GCA_024138005.1. Lineage (NCBI taxonomy): Eukaryota > Viridiplantae > Streptophyta > Magnoliopsida > Myrtales > Combretaceae > Lumnitzera > Lumnitzera racemosa. Next base: position 87,888,999 of record JAMXBC010000011.1, read on the forward strand.
ATCAATTTCTTTAAAAAAAAGAACAAAGATGTAAGGGAAATATCATAAAATTACCATGTGAAATATATTTAAAATAAGAGTTATCAGTCGTACGTAGTTTTTTTAAAAAAATTTAAGCGGGTTGATTTCTTTTAATTTTTAAAAATGGTCAGCTTTAAGCTCTTTACGATTTAATTTTATTTAAGAAAAACACCTATGAGGAAAGGATTCTAATTTAGTGTTCTTATTTTTGGAAAATTCTAAAATATCTTAATTTTTTAAAGAAAGGTCCATTTATTTGAAAAAAAATTCAAAAAAGTTTTTTAGAAAAAATCCTAAAATACCTAAATGCAACTTTCCATGAAATATGCAATTATGATGACTAACATGTTTAATTATAGAAAAGATACCTACACTGTGAAAAATGTGCATAACTATATAAAAAAAAACATAAACCATAGAAAAGACGCTTAATCATGAAAAAGAAACCTAAACTATGGTAAAGATGTTTGAATCATAGAAAACTTCCTTAAAAGTATTTTAGACTGGTGTATTTATTTTGGAAAGTTCTAAAAAAATCCTAACTTTAAAAAGGTTTGTTTTATTTTTTTTTCTTTATTGAAAAATACTTTTCTAAGTGATAAAAGGTTTTTATTTATTTTATTCATTTTATTGTCTTTTATATATTTTAAATTTTTTAATTTCTTTACTAAAACATAAAAACTTCTCGTTCTTTCTTTTTCATTTTCTTTTTTCCTTTTTATTTATTTAGATTCTTTTCTTCTTCTTTTTTTCCTTTTTTTATTAGGTTATAATTACAATATTTACAAATAAATAAACAAAGCAAGCTAAATTAAAACGAAGCATATGGGTCAGACAGTTAGAACAGAGTCAACTCTATGGTCGGATCCGAGTTACGGGTTGGGTCTAATCTTCACAACTTGTACGTATTTAAGCTGAGAGAGAGAGAGAGATAGAAGAAGAAGGAGAAGGAAGAGATGATAGGGGTCGATTCAGGCCATTTGAAGCATCAAAACAAAGGGGAAATAGTGGATTTTTTAGTTTCTTATTGGAGAATAAGGGGGTAAACATAGTGCTACAGCTAAATGGTAGCGTTTGGGTAGTGGTTAGTTTTGGTCGCTGGTGGTAGTGGTTGTACTCCTAGCATAGTGGCTTCTGGAGACAAGAAGGTGGTGTGCTCTTAGGTTTTAAGATGTTGCGATGTCAACCGTAATGGTATTTTGAAGCAATAACCACCTGAGAGCTGTGGTTTAAGGAGGGATATAAGGTTTTCAAATCCTAAATGGCTACCGGAGCTTCTATGAGTGGTTAAGGATTGTAGGGTTAGTGTCTTTAGAGAGCTTTAGTCATGGGGAAGCCAGTCGTGGTATTAGTTTCCTTCAACTAATGAAGTTGTCAAAGGGAATCTAGAGAAGAGAGGGAAGGGAGGGGGGATATGGGACCGACGCCTAGAGAGAGAAAGATCGTACACGTATGTCTCTTGCGTGTTTTGGTGAGAGTTGATGCCTAAAATGAATTCTTATAACCTCTTTTATATTGAAAACAACTTAGTTAAGAAGGGAAGGATGAAAATTGGATTAAATGCAAATTCTTGATTTTCAATTTTTCACTACCGATTTGAATCATTAAATGGTTGTATCTAGATTTGTTTTTTTACCTCAATTCGAAGTAAGTTATGTCTAAAGCAAGTATCACCAATTAATTGGTGCATTCTCACATTAAGATTGTGAGAAAAAATGAAGCTAAAGTGGGGGGTATGAACTGGCTTTGTTGGGGAAAGAGAGGAAAAGGGAAAGAAAAGAAGAGAAAAGGTACTAACATGGCACTACGTCAACTGTAGCACCAAATCATGTTGTGCTACGTATTAGACATATAGCGCGACATGTGTCGAAGACACTGACGTGGAGCTTATGTCTCGCTACGTTAACTATGGTCCAATCACCTAGTGCTACGTATCAAGACATGTAGCACGATAAATTCCTAATGCATGACGATGTGTGTTGTGAATAAGAGAAGAAAAAAAAGACATTTTTATGCCTTTAGTAAGATTTGAACTTAGGACTTTAAGTTACTTCCAATGCTATGTATCTAAGCTCAGGCTAACGCCCTTCCTCTAATTAAGGCTCTAAAGCTAAAAATCCTTTTACTTAAAAGTTTTATTTTTCTTCTTATTTATTTATTTATACTTTCTTTTTTTTTAATTATTGTTATTTCTATCTTTTTGTATTTTTATAGTTTTTTCTTAGTTTTATTTTATTTTATTTTTTTTATAGTTTTCTAAATTTTCGTTTTTTTTTGTATTTTTTTAAATTAGGACTCCTTACCTTAATCTAAAAATTAAAAAAAAAAAAGGGAGGAAAAAATGGGGTGTTTACAATAGTGGGGTATTATCTGCTAATTGCAAAAAGGAGCGTAATGTTAAAGAAGAACTCGAGGCTTTGTTGCAACAAGAGGAATTGTTTTGGTACCAATGGTCCAAGGTGAAGTGGAAGCAATAGGGTAGGGGTAGAAATTCAAAATTTTTCCATCAAATGACCTTGGAGAGAAGAAACAAAAATAAAATTCTGAGAATTAAGAATAGGGAAGGTAGATGGATCGGGGATGAAATCAATGTCAAATTCGAATTTTACCAATACTACCAATCCTTATTCACTTCTCAAGCTGTGAATGATGTGTCAGAGGTTCTTAATTACATAGAACCAGTAATCACTCCCGCTCATAATGACTAGCTTATAGGAGATATTAAAGAGGACGAAGTGAAACATATAGTTTTCCAGCTTGGAGCAACCAAAGCTCCTGGACCTGACAGATTCATTGGATCTTTCCACCACATTCATTAAAATTCTATTGGCTCTTATGTCATAGAAATGGTTGGGAATTTTTTTAGAACAAGTATTTTTCCTCTTAATTTTAATTCCTCTTATATTATTCTTATTCCAAAAGTATCTTACCTTAAAGAAGTGTTCCAATTTTGACTAATTAATCTCTATAATTTTTCATATAAAGTTATCTCTAAAATCTTAGCTAATAAGTTAAAGCCCTTATTAGATGAGATTATATCCCTTTTCCAAAGTGCTTTTATCTAGGGACACCTCATATAAGATAACATAATAATTGCCCATGAGATTTTTCACTTCTTGAAAAAGAAGAGCTCTTCTAAGAAATATATCACGCCCTAAAGCGGCAGAGTTATAATACTCCTGCTGTATAAACTATTCTAATATAGAAGTTGGCCTTACAACCTTTATCCTAAACCTAATCTAACAAGGCGTCTCCAAGTAACCTATTTTAAAGTAAACAGTTCGTAATTTAAGCAAATCATTTACCTGAGAAAGTAAGAATATATATATATATATATATATATAGATACACACATTAGAATTTAGTTATTATAATTAACGTTTACAACGTTTCACCATAATCTATTTTCTAGTTAATACATTATTCAAAAATGAAAAATTCTAAGATAAGAGCTTAGACCTTAAAATTATGTCTTTTCTTTAAATGATTTTCCTCACTCTCTAAGATCCAACAGTTGTTGATTTCAAAGTAGTTGTAAGCCGTTTTTTGGCCAACACCTGCAACGACGTTTATAGGGATGTGAGCAACTACAACTTAGTAAGTTAGGATAGAGGACTTAAAACTATACCACCAACACAAACAAGGTTATCACCCAATTTAGTTAGATGCAATGCATGAATATACAAATGCCATCACACGACGTTATCCGACCTATCGTGAGATTAGAGAAATTGCGTCCGCTCTAATTCGGGTTGAGGAGTTGCCGTTAATACAACAGTTTACTACCAAACCCAAGCTTGTGCAATGGAGACACCACTCTTCCCGCGATTACCTTCGAACCATTGACTTCACCCTTGCCACAACCTCCTCACTTGTCACTTAGTTCGACTAAGGATGAAAAAGAAACCTATTATACTATCCAATGCTATCCTTTTCAAAGGGGTCGGTATTTAGCTGGAGAATCTTAGATTTTCCCTAATAGGTTGCTATGCAAGTCCAATTTATGTTTACAAGTCATATCTTTATTAAGTTCAGTTTAGGGTGATTAATCATTTTATACAATATAAGCTAGAACAACAAACAGAATTACAGCATCACTTATGATCAAGCACATGCACACAACTAATTATCTAATAAGCATAACTAAGTATAATCTCAAGCCTCCAAAATACAGCAATGTATTAATCCCAACTTACCTGGACTCCTCGTTTGCTCACTCAAGGTCCGACTCGCTCAAGCCATCGCCGATCATCTCTATAACACAAACGTGGTTTCAGTTTTTAATATAATGATTATAGGTTGGTTTTATCCTATAACGTTATTGTTATCTTTTGTTTAGGGTTTAATATGCTTAATTATTTAGGTCTTAAGTCTTTTACAATTCTTCTTGAATCGTGTTAAGTTTGTTTCAGTTTTTGTATCGATTTCTAAATTAGGTTTTTAACTCAGTTTTTTGTTAGAGATTTATATATACACCCTAAGAAATCATTCTGCCCCATAATGTAAAATTAATCGCATTATCTTCAGATATTTTAAATATCGTTTTTAGTCTCTAACTAGTGTTCTAGTTTGTGCAGTACACCCAAATCCTAATTTAATTACCGAATTTACCCTCATTATGAGAAAATCTTACATTTTTCATATAATTACTCTAATTTAAGTTTCCTATCAGATTTATTGTATATTTCTATTATTATCATAATATCAATTCTAACCAATATTTTCCTAATTATTAATTTCTCATAATTACATATTATACATTATCACCTAATGTGAACAAAATGTACACATCTATTGTACACATTTAATATTCTCATCACTTCAAATATCATCTCTCAATATCAAATAACATTCCAAATATCTAAATTCATCCCAAATCAGATTTTGAACATAATTACCCTAAATTACCAAATTAACTCAAAATTTCTCATCTTTTTTACCTATTACATATTTACAACATAATATGCTAATAATTACATCTAACACTCCAAATACTACAAGTATCATACTTCATCAGATTTCAACATCCTAAAACATATAATTGTACATCAAATCAGTAATTACCCACTTAATTACTTAATTAACTCTAAATTACCCATTTTATGCCTCATTTTAAGGCCTAAAAATTATTTAAAATTTTTGAAAATTCATTTTTGAAAAAGATCTTCATGTCATTGTTCTATATCACCTAAGTGGTCTATACAGAATTTTGGGCTCAAAACTACACTCTTAAGATCATTTATTTTTAAACTGAAACATGCTCGATTTTGTATGATTTCTTGAGAACCATATATCATGGAACATATTTTCATTAAAATAATATTTTTCCTAAAAACTACTTACTAAAATATTTTAGGATAACAAAATTCATAATTTTCTAAGAATATTTACTATTTTATAAAATTATACAAAATTGGGCTGAAAATCGAACTCACCGATTGAGGTGACTTTGGCCACCATCGGTGGTCATGGGTGTATCGGCTTACCTAAGAGCAATCACCACCGTGTGGTGGTGGTGGCCGCCCACCCTCAGTTACTCGTTGGATCTGGGTTCTTCTTAGAAGCCTCAACTGTATAGATTTTTACTAAATTTTTGTAAAACCCTAATTTACTCTCAATTTCACCTCTCTCTAATTTTCTAAGCTTCCCGACATCTAAAATGAGTTTTCAAAAAATTTGGGGTATTTATAGAGATCTTGAGGAATTATTGTGTATTAATTTAATTAGACGATTGTTTTCTCTTCTTCCAATTTGCCTTTTGTGTTGTTCTAATTTTATTGGCTATTTTTTTTTTCTTATTTTCCCTAGCTGCCATGATACAAATTTGGATCGTTTCTTTTTTTTTTTTTTTTATTTATTTTTCCCTAATTAATTATGAATTTTATTTAATTATTTAGTATTATTTTAGCACATTTCGCGTATTTTAAGTAATTACGCGTATTTCTATCTATATGTAAATTCATATATAGTACAAATAAATATTCCTAAATATTATTTAGGTCATTCTATGATTTTTAATGTACATATAATTTATTTCTAGCAATTTGTTAGTTATCAGAATGCATTTTACGTATTTTCAATAAATAACAAGTTATATATTTAAAATTTGAAAATTTTATATTCTTTTATTTTATTGCTTATTTTCTTAAATTTGAACTTATGGAATCACTTTTATTAATATTTCTAACTTTATTTGATAATTTAGGTTCGATCGGATCATTTAACCGATTGTCCTAAATTCTACGAGTCAAACTTTGGGTAGCTAATTGTGAGTCTTATAAAATATGCCTATGCAGTTAAGTTACATATGGCCAAAGCATATCATAGAGTAGAGTAGGTTTTTTATTTTTTTTTTGGAAAATGTGATGCAAAAAATCGGTTTCAATGATGTATGGAGTACTTAGATATGGCCAAAGCATATCATTTAATGTTGTGGTTAATGGTAAGAGAGTAAGGAGTTTTAAGTTGACTAAAGGTATAAGATAAGGAGATTTTATATCTCCTTATTTATTTCTTGTAGTAGCTAATTCCTTATCTAGGATGATTTAAAAGGAAAAGGAAAACAGTTTGCTGAAAGGAGTTAGGATTAAGAGGAATAGTATAGAACTCACCTACATTTTGTTTGCAGATGACTCTTTATTTTTTATGGAGGCTTTTGTGCAAAATTTGAATTATTTGAAGAAGATTTTAGATACGTATGATAAGGCTTCAGGACAGTTGCTCAACTACCAAAAATTTTCTTTTTTTCTTCAGTAAGAAGTCTAATGAACATGTTAGATGGGTTTGTATGAATATCTTGGACATTCAAATAGATCATAGGCTCGAATAGTACTTAGGCTTCCTATTAAATGGGGTAGATCGAAATGTGAGGCACTGGCAGGAATTAAATTAAAAATTATCTCCAAGTTGCTAGGTTAGAAGATTAAATTTTTATCTCTTGAAGGAAGGGAAGTTTTTATTAAATCTATTGCTTTTACAATCCCAACCTATGCTATGAGCGTTTTCTATTTCCTAATATTTTGGTGTAAGGAGTTATCTAATTTGATTGCAAAATTTTGGTGGGGTGTTGACTGTCATGTCCCGAATAAGAGAAGTTATAACAGTTTCACCGTATAAACTAATATAAGATAGAAGTTAATTATACAACTGCTATCATAGATATAATCCACCCAAGACGTATACGACTCAACCAACTTGAAGCATCTGTTTTGATACTTGCGAATGATTAAACCTGTGATATAGCTTTACAAAATACTTTTTCTATATAACCTATTATCTCATAACACAATAGTACTTGCATAAACATTCCATATCTAGAGTTATAATTTATAATCAGAGTTTACTAAAAGTTACATGTTTTGAAATCTATTTACAAAAAAATAGGAAACTAGTGGATATCGTAGGGAGTTTTCAGTTAGTTTCCTCAAAACTCAAAAGAAAGTCAAAAGCCCAGATTTAGTGGATTATTCCATTCCTCACTTTCCCAGCCAATGGCACATTAACTTGAAGGTGGTGTCACGCCCCCGAAGCGGCAGAGTCGTAACAGCCCCGCCGTATAAACCATCCTAAGATAGAAGTTGGCCTTACAACCGCTATCTTAGACCTGATCTACACAAGGCGTCCACAACTGACCCGCTTTCAAGTAAACAGTTTGTAATTTAAATAATTCATTTACCTAAGAAAGTAAGAAAAGTTATATATAATCACTATGATTCAGTTATTACATTATTCAGAAATGAAAAGTAATAACATATGTGTTGATTCTTCAATGTTTTTCCTCACTCCCCAAGATCCAGCAGTTGCTAACTTCAGAGTAGTTGTTACCGCTTCTTAGCCAGCACCTGTACGATGTCTATAGAGATGTGAGCAACCACAACTCAGTAAGTTAGGACGGAGGACTTAAAACTATACCATACACACAACAAGGTTTTCAATCACTTATTAGCTGCAATGCATGTGCAAGAAAATGCCATTGCACGACGTTGTCCGGCCCGTCATGAGATTAGAGAAATTGCGCCCGCTCTAATCGGGGTTGAGGAGTTGTCGTTGATGCAACAACTCACGACCAAACCTAGGCTTTTGTAATGGAGACCTTACTCCTCTCGCGACTACCTTCGAACCACTGTCTTCACCCTCGTCGCAACCTCCTCTCCTGTTACTTAGTTCGACTGAGGATGAAGAAGGGACCATTTTGTAATCCTGCGCTATCCTTTCCGAAGGGGTCGGTATTTGGCCGGAGAGTCCTAAGTTCCCCTAACAGGTTGCCACGCATGTCCGATTATGATTACTGGTCAGATATTTGATTAAGTCCAGTTTAGGGTGATCAATCATTTCATACAATATATGCCAGAACAACAAACAGAATCATAGCATCACCCATAATCAAGCACATGCACACATTCAACTATCTAACAAACACAACCAAGCATAATCTTAAGCCTCCAAAATACAGCATCGTATTAATCCCAACTTACCTCGACTGCTCGCTCACTCACTCAAGGTCCGATTTGCTCAGACCATCACCGATCATCCCTATAACACAAACGTGGTTTCATCTTTTCATATAACTATTATAGGTTCATTTTATTCTATAACGCTTATTGTTAGGTTTTGTTTAGGGTTTAATATGCCTAATTATCTAGGTCTTAAATCTTTTATAATTATTCTAGGTTTGGGGTTAGGTTCGGGCTCGAACCTCGATTTCTAAATTAGGTTCTAATTCGATTTGTAAGTAATGTTTTATATTCTAACCCTAGAAATTCGTTTCAACTCATAATGTGAAATTAATCACATTACTTTCCGACCTCCTAAATATCATTATTACCCCTAGTCAGTATTTTATTTCATCCGGTACACTTATATTCTTATTAGTGTATCGAATTTACTCCTGATGTGAGAAATTTTTATATTTTTTATATAATTACATAAATTCAAGTTTCTTATCAGATTTATTATATATCCTTATTATTTATATAATATCAATTTTTATCCTAATATTTTCTATTTATTATATTTTCAAAAATTACATATTATGCATTATTGCCTATTATGTACGTAATGCACTTCTAATATTTCTATCCCTTTAATTACCATCCCTAAACATCAATTATCATTTTAAAATTTCTAAATTCATCCTAAATCAGATTTTACTCCTAATTTCCCTAATTTACAAAATTAACTTAAAGTTAACTATTTTTCCTTATTAATCATTTACTACATAATTAACCTAATAATTACATCTAACACCCTAAATGCTACAAGTATCATACTCCATCAGATTTCAACATCCTAAAACATATAATTATTCACAAAATCAGTAATTAATCATTTAATTTACTTAATTAACCCTAAATTACCCATTTTATGTCTCGTTTTAGGGCCTAAAAATTATCTAAAAATTTAGAAAATTAATTTTTGAAAACGGGCTTCATAGAACTGTTCTATATCATCAAAGTAATCTACACAAAAATTTTGGGCTCGAAACTACACTCCTAAGGTCATTTATTTCTAAACCGAAAGATGTTCGGTTTTGTACAATCTCTTAAGGACCCTATATCACGAGACATATTTTCATCAAAAAAATATTTTTTTCTAAAAACTATATATAAAAATATTTCAGAATAACAAAATTCATAATTTTCTAATAATATTTACTATTTTTACAAAATCACACAAAATCGGGCTGGAAATCGGACTCACCGATCTGGGTGGCTCCGGCCACCGTTGGCCACCGTGGCCTTGTCGTCCAGCCTAGGTACTGCTACCACCGTGTGGTGGTGGTGGACATCCACTCCAAGCTGCTCGTCTGGTGGGGGTTCCCGTTAAAAGCCCTAATTGCACAGTTTTTCCTAATTTTTTTCTAACCCGAATTTTTCTCTCAATTTTCTCCTCTCTCTATTTTTCTCACTTTTTAAACTGCTCAAATGAGCTCTGTGATATTTCTTGCTATTTATAGGGATTTAGGGGATTTATTATGTATTAAATGGGACAAGACAATTGCTTTATCCCTTAATTTTTGGTTTTTGTGTTGTCTTAATTTAATTGGCGGAATTTTTTCTTATTTTTCCTAGCTGCCACGACCAAATTCTGGATCATTCATGATTTTTCCTGATTTTTCTTTGTTTTTCCTTAATTAATTATTATTTTTTTAAATTATTTAGTATTATTTTGGCACATTACGAGTATTTTAAGTAATTACGTGTATTTCTACATACATGTAAATTCATATATAGTACAAATAAATATTCCTAAATATTATTTAGGTTATTTTATGATTTTTAATATACATATAATTTATCTCTAGCGATTCGTTAATTATCGGAATGCATTTTACGCATTTTCGATAAATAACAAGTTATACACTTAAAATTTGGATTTTTTATATTCTTTTATTTTATTACTTATTTTCTTAAATTCAAACTTATGAGATCATTTTACTAATATTTCTAGCTTTACTTTATAATTTAAGCTCGATCGGGTCCTTCAACCGATCAAAACCTCGAATGGCTAATTTTGGAGCTTACAGGTGATGATATCTAGACTACTTGACCTTCACTCATTACTTACAAAATAGTCTATAGAGATGTGAACACAACTAGCTTAGTAAGTGGGATGGAGTTAGGAGAGTACTAAACAATCATAAGAAAGGTTATTAATTATGATGAAATGCAATGCAATCAATCACTTAAAACATCGCATAATGTTATCTACTCCATTATGAAGTCAAAGAAACTACATCCACTTCAACCTAAATTGAAAAGTTTTATCATGACTCAAATCAGACAAAACTCGGGCTTAGGCAATGGAAAATACCTTCCTCCCGTGACTACCTTCGAACTATAGCCTCCACCCTTGTCAAGACCTCTTCACTTGTTACTTAGTTTGATTAAAGATGGGAAAAGGACCATTTTAACTATTCTCATTGAAAGGAGTTGGTATTTAGCTTAATACTTCTAATTGTTTCCCTAACGATTGCTATGTATGTTTAATTTCTTTAATAATCGAATCACTATTATTTCCATTTAAGGGTGGTCAAATAAGTTCACAATAATAAAAAATGAAGTAAGTATGCAAAACACAATGCTTGGGAGTTTAACTCCTGTCATAATCATAATATCAACCACACACATAGCATGCGCACAGACATCTAATTTACAATTACAATCAAAGTGCTCTTAAGATTCCAAGTACTTTAATACAGTATCTCAACAAGTGTTAAAACCACGATCTCAACTTACTTACCTAGACGCTTACTGTGAAAGACTTATGTCTTCAACGATTTGAACATTAGGAGATTCTATATATATTTACAAAACCAAAATTTAGTATTTGTAAAGTTACGAGAACGTTAGGATTTTATCTAAAAGTACTTCATTAAATGGTTATATATACATATATATAAAGTATATTATTATTTTCCGTTAAATAAATTTATTAAATATTAATAATATACATAATTATACCATTATGTATGATATATCGTTTCATTGTATCGAAACATACTTTTAATTTATTAAATCACATTTTAATTATAGTAAGGTTATCGTAATATGTAAATTCTCGTAATATTATAAAGATATAAGTTATATTACCTAAGATTATCCAATTTTAGTAAAAGTAGTGTCATTATGTTCATACAGACCTAACGACATATATTAGGAGTTCTATTTCTAAAGATAACTTCTAAAGAGTATTTTAAATTTCTAATATACCTATACATACTTATAATGAATATTATCACATTATATCTATTTTATGTATTTAAACTATATGCTATGTAATTTACTAATATAACTTAGTAATATAAGTGTTATTTAATCCTAATATCTATATAACATATCCTAATCATAAAATTATCATTAAATATATTAAAAACTCGTTTTCACTAAATCTAACCAGTATGTATCCGTATAGTTTTTATTTTAATATTTGTCATATTTTAACCTATTATTACTAAAACAAGCTCTTAATTGGTAATTTAAGCTATTTTACTATGTAGTAATAAATAACTCGAATCACCAAATAATTCTTTGAAAATTTCTATAGACTACTAAAAATATGGGGGACTCAATTTATCACTTATATACTCGAAGTTACAATTTTACCCCTAAATTATATTTAGTTACCCAAATATTATTCTTTTTATACAAAATTAATTCCAATATATCCTAACATCATTATAATTCACCAGAAGTTAGTATAGGTCAATTTCATCAATTATTTTCGTAAAACCTATTTATTTCACATTTTTACCCTAATTATAGTTATTTTTAGGACTAAAAATTACAATAAATATTAGAAATGCATGAATAAAATTGGGCAACATAGCAATTATATATATATATATATCATTTATATTCTACATAAAAATTTTGCGCTAGAAACAATATAATTTGATACATTTATTTCTCATTTGAAAAATCAGATGAATAGTAACTTATTTAAGCAAGTATATGAAATATTTGAAATAGCATATATAAAATAATCTAAATATAAATTTTTCTAGAATTTTCTAGGTGGATTTGCTATTTTTAAAAAATAAATTAAAAATAGGGCAAGAATTTAACCTACTTATTCGCTGGAGCTTTGATGGCCAATGGTAGAAGGGGTAGTATCGAAACAACTAGGTGCCAGGGGTTCTCTATGATGGTAGAAGGGCTTCACAGCAGATGGTAAGGAGGCTAGGGAATTGGGTGGGACAGTGGCTCTTCTATTTTTACTATTTTCTTTTTATTTTTTCCATGAATTTTTTTTTGGGTGCTCTAGTTTTTAAAATGTCTAATGTGAGGTTCTAAATCCTTTTTATACTATTTTAATTCATTTGATTTCTTTCTTTAATTTTTTAATAATTTTTCTTTCTTTTCCCTCATTATTATCTTAGTAGGAGGTGGCCTTCACATGGAGTTTCACTTTTGATTTAGCCCTTCTAGCTCTCCACAACATGCCACAGCAATTTCCCAGCAATGTCCAACAAATTGGATTGCAATTGGATAAGTTTTAGTGAAGATTTTGGGTCAAAAATTATTATATATTATATTCATGTTTAGTTATTTTGTTAATATATAAGTATATATATCCTATGTATTTATCACATGTAACATATATTTATACTCATATAATAATGTTCCTAACATATCTTTTATTTTTAAGATATATTCTCTACTTATTTTTATGCATTTAGCGCATATTATATATACTTATGTAATTTCAAGTTAATTTATTAATATAATTATTATATATACCAAGTATACTAAAAAAAATAATATATATTTATATATTATAGTAAACTATATTGTCTCATTTTATAGTTTAATTAACTTATCTTTTAAGTTTTCGTCATATTTTGAGTTCAATTTTAAAGACTTTGATTAATTTTATATTATGTTAAATAATCATACTTCTAGGAGGTAAAATTGGGATTTTGAATTATTATTTTCGAAATCTAACTTTACTTGATCATTTCAACGAACTTTTTTATCTTAGTTTGGGTTTAATCAAATAACTTTTCCCAAAAATTCTAAATCTAGTTTTCATTATCTTAAATGTAAATTTAAGAACTTATAATGACCACACTAAAAAGAAAATTCATCAGAAGTATCGGAAGGACTTGGCAAAACCGAAAAGAGAAGGCAAAGTTGGGTTTTCGTGATTCGGTGGACTTTAACAAGTCCCTCTTAGGGAAACTAGCTTGGCAAATTATTACTCGCCCAAATGACCTTTGGGTCCAAGTGGTTAAGAGTGTGAACTTCCCAAATATGTAGTTTCTTGAGGTCAAAAAGCAAGAAGTACATCTTAGGCTTGGCAAAGTATTTTAGGAGGCGGGGATTTAATTAAGATGGATACCTTTGTCAAGTAGGAAAAGGGAGCAAAGTTAAAGTCTTTACTGATCCATAGATTCCTTCAATTTCTGGATTTCGGTTGAACAATGATGGAGGAGAACTTAACCTTAATGCCTTGCATGTCCAGGATATTTTAGCTATTCCCAATGGCAGATGGAGATTAGATCCAATTGAACACCTGATTTCAGTGGAAGAAAAACAGTGTATTAAACAAAATTCCTGTTGTAAACTCAAAGGTGGAAGATCAAATCATATGGCCTAGCAGTAGTAGCGGATCTTACTCAACTAAGTCAGGCTACTTGCATACTGTTTCGAAGTTCTACGAGAATCGAAATGACAGACCGTCAACCTTGGGGATGACTATTGATGAAATCTGGAAGTTAATTTGGAATTTGCCTGTGAAGCCTAAAATTAAACATTTTCTTTGGAAGTTATGTTCTAATGCCATTACATGCAGCATGAATTTGTTTAAGAGAAAAATGAGACATGAACCCTCTTGTTGTTTTTGTGATCTTGAAGAAACCATTGAACACATTTTCTTTCATTGTCAATGGACTCATCATGTTTGGTCTGCTGTTCTGGGGTTTCATTTTGATTGCTGTTTTGTTATTAAGATTGACAACTGGATGTTGTCTATTGCTAGGCTTAGTAGGACAGAAGGAAAACAAGATGTTATGTGCCATGTTGTTCTAACATTATGGTATATATGGACGATTAGAAACGAGTGTTGTTTCAAGTCCACATTGCCCGATCCAATGTTAGCTGTAAAGCGTGTACAATTAGCCTTCTGTGAACTGCAATATATGAAGCCTGCAATGCATGTGATTTTTTCTACTCAGAATGATTTGAATGTTTTTAATGACAGGGGTGTTAAAATTGATCTTTGGAGACTTTCAGCTGCAAATAAAGTAAAGATCAATTGCGATGCTACTTTTTTGCAAGAACAGAGTCAAACTAGAATAGGTTTTGTCTTATGAAACCATGAAAGGAAAATCGATTGCTGCTGTTTTGAAATCTTGCGAGGCACAAGATGTGGCAACTGCTGAAGCTCTAACAATTAAAGAAAGCTTGATTGTAGAATCTGACCAGATGCTTGTGATTGGACATTAAAACCTTTAGTTGTGATATAGTTTCTTTGTCTCTCTGTCTTGAATCTATCGTTTTCTTTCTAATAAGTCGCAAAGCGAATTCTTGCGCACATTGGGTTGCATCTCAAGGTATCAGGGGTAATGTTTTTTTTGAGCATGATTATCCCCCTCCCTCTTTAGCAAATCTGCTATTATTTGATGTTGAACATTGTTCTACTGTTATCGAATGAATTGTGACTTTTTTCGGTCAAAAAAAAAAAATGCAATTCAATATATACATATGTGTGTGTGTGTACGTATATTATTGAATCAAAATCATGCTTCAAGTCAAAAGGATTAAATGTTGGACAATTAGATGATTCAAAATAACTTTTCATAAATTCTGGGGGGCAAATTTAAATTATAAGTAAATTAATGAAGACTAAATACTTTAACTTATATTTTAAGTAAGCCATCTGATGTCATGGTTATTTATATTTTAAAATGTTATATACGAGTTAATCTAATACGATTCTCACTAAAACGAGATATCATATAATAAAACCTCCTACAATTCCAAAGGATGATCATACTCGTTATATATGGACTCCGGCTTCATCTTCGTTTCCAAGAAACAAGAGACCCGCGCCGCATGAATATTGTGATAAGATCAACCTAATTTCCATATCTATAGGAGAAAGGCTTTAGCGATGTGTGTTAATATGATTAAATTTTTTTTTTTTTTTTTTTCTATCTACAGACTTTTTTCAGGTGAGAATTATAAGCGAACAGAAGACTAAATTTATCATACTATCCATATCCAACAGTAGTCTTAGAAAATAAAATTAGCTGGTATTATGTACTCAACTGACGAGATCATTTCCGGTATCATTTACGCCTCTTAGGATGTCGTTTCCTTTTGCAGTTGCAAATGGAAGAATGAGATCAGTGAAGCCAATCTTTTGTGCTGAAATATTGAAGGAATGATTCAATAATTTTATGCAAATGCGTGTAAGTATATCGATGCAATATTGAAATGTAAATAATAGGATGTTGAATGACAATGGGATCGAAGAAGAGATCGATTAGATCGACATAGGTTTCGCCATTGGTAAATCTACCGGTGGCGACACAACCCGGAAAAAAGTCCACTCCATATGGCGGATAATCGACTTTGGCCTTAGTAGCAAGGTGGTTGTTATTGACGTTGAGTCTCCAAAAAAGAAGTCACAAAGGAACAGTAGGGTCTCGTCTCCGTGGACAAGAACTTGTAAGCTTGGTGTTATTAATAATGTAGCAAACAGAAGCCTAACCATCTTCTTATTGTTAAAAAAAATTTATATGCTGATAAGGTAACTGTATGGACAATGCAGGCAAAATTAAAATGGAATTTTAAAACACTGGTAAGTAGGTAGCTAGCAAAAGCTTGAAAATAAGCCAAAATTTAAGGAAGGAGAATAATTGTGATCGGTATTTTACGTATTTTATGGAAGGAGGAGAATAGAACGTTAAAAATTGTAAAGTGGAGAGATATTTGATGGAGAGAAAAAAAAGAATATATATATATATATATATATATAATGTACGTAACTATTGATAGAGCTTTTCGATATCAAAAGCAAATCCGGTTTCCTTACCGAGACATTACTTTATAATGAATTGCCGCTTACTGATATCATTATTATCTCCTTTCAACATCTTTACCTTTAGATATTTCAACCAAAAAATAAATAAAAAATAGGGTAGGGTAAGCAACATCTGGATTAGCGGCTGTGAAGCCCTAACTTTGGTGGGGATAGAAACCATGCCAGAAGGAGTATGCGCTCCGATCGCCAAATAGAGTCACATGGTGCCGAGTATGCTAAGTATGAACCAGTCGTGTTGTCCATACAACAACATGGAGCACTATTGGTTAATTAATTTTCAGTTTCTTTTTTATGAATTTATCATGGAAATATGCAAAAAAAAAAAAAAAAAAGGATGTGAAGAAGAAACTCGAGCCACCTAATTGCATAAAACTCACCATATTTTTAGTTTAGTTTTTTCTCATGCAATTAATTTTCATTTTCTTTTCACTCTTTAGCAGATAAGTGAAGTTACATTCTTTATGAGATTGAAACTTATTAACGTTCTATCAAGTTTTTAATTAAGACGAATGATTTTTATGGCTTATGATTTAGTCCATTTATACCGTAAGTGCGTGCTTACTTGAGGAAAAATGTTTTGAGGACTTTATTTTTTTAATTATTATGATTAAAGTTTTAAAACCATTAATTATCAATATAGTGATTTTTAAGTGATGGCAATTACTAGTGACTCTCACGATGAGTAATGATGTAAGGAGAAGGTAGTAACCAATAGTTGAATGAAGTGATGAACCATAATGTCTTTATTGCAACTTATGCCTAAGGGAAGTGCCCAGTTCAAAAGATTAACCTAATAGGTAGGAGAATCGTTGGACTTAAGTGTCATACTTAATTCATATTATTTTTCCATGTTAGACTGTAATATTACCACACTTGCTTAAAAGTCAACACCCATATTTTCTTGGTCTAGATTGCCTACCGTAAGTAACTTTAACTCCGGATAGCTCATACTCTATTTCACCAAATAACCTTTTCTTGAGTAGCTTTTTTATACGTAGCACTGCATTTAATCACTCATTTTCTAGGTTGTCCCTTCATAGGGTTGGCCTCCTAAAGAGATTGAGCACTAAATGTTGTAACCCAAGTCTAAAGAGAAAATTTAACCTAAAAGATAAGCCAACTAAATGGGAGAACCTTTTGAACTTAAGTATTGCACTTGATCTATGGTACTTTCTCTTGTAAGATTTTAATATTCTTACTTTTTGTAATTATTTTTCATGGTGTCAATTGCCGTCGATTACGGTTGACCTTTTTATCATTAGATTATTATTAAAAGTCATTAGTTTTTGCATTCTCATAAATTTGTGAAGAAAATTTATGATAATGACAAATATTTAATTGTATCGAATTTCAAAAGAATCTGAAAATACATACTCCAGCCCAACATACACATCCTATGCCTTCTCTTGACATATAGCATGTCATTTGTAAGAAAAATTGACTAAATATCCATCTTTTAGAAGAGCTAAGGACTTGTATCTTTGAAAGATTAATTAATTTTACCATTTTTTATTTTAGAAAAAAAATGTGCTTTTAGTTTCCAACATTTACTCACTTTTCTATTTGAGTTCTCGACCTTTCTTTCCTTCTATTCAAGTGTTTAATGGTTTAAGATCTCACATAAATAGGACTTTTGCTAAATATATTAATAATTCTTTTCACTTTGAACATGTATTAGCTTTCATGTGGCCTCAAGCTTGTCCAGCAAGATAATTAGGATATTCACATGTTTTTCCAACCCCTTTTCTAACTTTCAGTTATATTTCTTTTATTTGTATTATACAATTAATTTTATTCAATTTTATCTTTTATCATATTATGTAAATAAATATATTTAATGTTATAATTTTATTAAATCAGTTGTTATGAGCCATTTTGAAGTTGATGTATATAATGAACAAAAAACTTAATAAATTCGGTGAATATCCTATTTTTATAAGGTTTTGAAAACGTCCATAAGGAATCAAATCGAAAAGTAGATGAATGTTGAGAACAAAAAATTCAGTTTACTCAAAAAGAAAGAAAAACTATATACAAACCAAACAAAAAGATTATTTTATTTCAACTTGCTATATTCTTTTCTAAAACGGCAAAAAGAAAGCAAAATAGGCCTACTTGCTCATTCATGGGCTCGAATTCCACCACGCTATCGTCCACCCCATCCGCATATGTCTCTCTCTTATCCACATCGGTTTATCCTGTGTAAGTAAACTTTAAAAATTGTATTTGGAATTTACCCCGTAAATCTTCAATACTTACTCAAAAACATACCTGGTTAAGGTAAGTGTTATAGAGTATTGAGTACGATAAAGTTACATGGTTATCCTTATATTTAATAATTATATTTAATAAATTATGATTTTAATAGAAGTTTGATATACTATACACTATAATAATGAAAAAAAAAACAGAAACTTAAAACTCTTATGTCTCATTCAGTTTGGCTGAATGGAATAAGTGGAGAACCAAATTGTAATCATGTATAAAAATAAGATGTATATTTTGAATGAACGTGCTTTTTTGAAATTCATATAATCATCTCAAATAACTTGTTTCCGGCATGAGGACATGTTGTCTAGCCGGCTAGCACTAAGCCTTAGAGAAAGTGCTATATAAATTGGACTCTTATCATCTAACGGGCTACGGATATTTATACATGGATTGCAACATTGGTTCTTAATGGGAAATCTTAAATTTGTGCTTACATTACACTTGGAAGTTGAGTTCGGATGTGGCTCGGCTGATTGGTGTGTGTAGTTGGGTAAACAGAACTACATCCAGGCACAGGGTAAATTCAAACCATGACAAGCCCTGGAATTGGACCGACAGTTCCAAGACCGGAACTGGAATTGTATGACTTGTTCCAACCCGTGTGTGGGATTTGCCGGTTGGGCGGGTCTAGGATGGATCCAGTCCAACCCATGAATTTGTGGGTTCAGCCGGTTCTAAACCCGTCCACCTTTCAATTAAAAAAAAAAAAAACTTTAAAAAAAAATTAAAGGAACCGGTCAGTTAGACAATTTTCTATAAATCTTTTCTCGACATATTAGATAAAGGTAAAAAAAAAAAAAAAAAAAAAGGAGCCGGCCTACAATATGTCGAGGGAAAAAAATTTTAAAAATAGGGCCGTTTCATGGTTTAACTGACAAGGAAGTGGCTAATGAACCGATTCGATGGGAGTCATGTTGAGACAAGCTTTGGACTGATTTGAAACCGTGCCTTAGTCTAAACTGAATTACGTAAAACTCTTGTTACTCATCGTCTTATTCGATGAATCGTTCTATATTCCAAATCGAATGAAATCTATGCTATCTAGATTTTTTTCTCGAATTTAAGAACTTGGAAAGCTACAGTTTTATTCACTGTGCTTCTATTTGATTAGGTTGTTGCTTTTCATTTTTATCAATCATTTCTAAATTTATTGCTTTAATCTATGCATTTCTTTCAGGAAAAATTTCCCATATACTCCGTTTTAGCACTTGCCACTTACGTTGTATTTGGCTCGACAGAATAAAATAAGATTGGAAAGAGGTAATGACTTTTTATTGGGAAAATTATAACAGATGAATAGTTAAGTTTAAATAGGGGATTAATTTTTTAAAATATTTAAATAAGATATTAATGTTTTATAAAATATTAATTCTTTATTTAAACTTACCTTATATGTTTTATTGTAATTTTCTGCCTCTTTAGTATTGCTATTCCATTTTACGGTTAGGGACATAAAAATTATATTTTTATATTGAATATATATATATATATATATATTTTTTGGCCTCCCAGGACTCTAGACCTGTAGATGAATTCCACCGAATGGAATGCAGGTAGGAATCGTGGACCTTAACCTTTTGATGGGATGGGCCTAGGACTTGGTTTTCGTTTTGGATGAAATGTTTTAAGTTTTCGCATTATAATTTGAAGCCAAAGCTACGACGAGGTTTCAAAGCAAAAGAAATACTAAATAATGAAACCTAATAATACAATATTTCAGCCAATTTTTGTCATAAAGTCTATGATTTTATCCATCTTTTAAAAGAAAAAAAAAAGAAAGAAGAAGACTAAGAATTTTTCCAAACCATAAAATTTTGGTTTGATTCGATTGGATTTACAAATTAAACCATATCGTCTAGTTTAGAAATTTATATTTGAAAAACATTTAATCTTATGTAAAAAATATTGAATTGATTTAAAAATAATAAGTATTGTCATAGTAGAGATTAATAAAATTAATATTCATGTGACAAAAAATTTCAAATGTATATTAATAGCTAATTTTATTTTCAAACTTTAAGTCAAACTACAAACATAATATATTTATTATAATAATTAAAAGTTCAATACATATATGTTTTAATGAATGTAAATAAAAAATTCTTTTAACTGCTATATTATAATAAAAAAATTATTTAGTTGAAGTAAAATATTACTATAATTTTTATGAAACAGTTTAATTCGATTTTACAGATTGATTTAATTTATTCTTCTAAACCAACTATAAATTTTCGGTTTAGTTTAAATTAAAAATTATTTAACTAAATTATAAGAAAAAATATGTTTTGGATTTAATTTTGATTCGGATTGATTGTTTTTTTTGTCCACTTTTATGCTAGAAATCAATGGTCCACCTACTTTGTTATTCTTTTCTTTTTGCACCGGTGGTCTCGCCCCTAATAAGCGTTTGACAAATATATACATCTCTCATAGCTTGTGAAGTCGTAGAGAGTTGAAAATCTTGAAACTTCAAAAGGGACAGAAGATGCATGTGACATGATACGGAGTACAACCTCAAAATCCCCGCCACGCCATGCAGAAAGCACCATAGAACAAGTTGCTTTTGCCTTTTTGAAGGATTTAGATCCCTTCCTAAACGGAAAAAAAAATAATAATAATAATATTTGAAAATGATAAGCATAATATGTACATGGCATGGCCTTAAAGACCCCAAGAGCCCGACAGTTCGACTCGCATTGTTGATAGACTTGGATTCGCTATCTATTATGGCCATTTATGGTAAATTTTCAGTCAACAATTCACATGCTATTCTGTTTAATGCATGTAGGGATACCTCACCATGCTTGAGGAAATGGGAAAATTACATTATGTAAGATCATCTTTAGTAAAAATTCAAAAAGAGATGAAATTTTCTAATGAAATTCTTAATTATTTAAATGGAAGATGAATATGAATGTTACATGAAATAGTGTAAATACATAACGATATTATGGCTCCAATATAATGGCTCTAGATTTTAGTAATGTAGTACGTTAAAATACACAAAATCTTATTTCTATATGCACCACTTCATATATTATCCATCCTTTAATTAAACTATTAAAAAGTTTTATTCTCTAAGTGAATTGCACTAATTATCTTCTTGTGTACAATATTCCCTCGAAGGAGTAGTTGCTTCTCTTATTCATGAGACGAGCACCTATTAAATTTTATAACTCCTTTATAACGTTGGTATTGTAATAAACATTAATATCTTTATTTTTTACATTACTTGTATCAATTTTTTTTTTCTTTTTTATTCTTGAGCAATGTTGCAAGTAATTGGAATGAAGCTAAATATAGAGATTAAGAAGTAAAGAGAGATGAAGTCGAGGATTTACATAATATTCCATTCATTTCACTATTAGTGGATTATGATACTTCTAAACTTAAATATGCATGGAACATTTATAGAATAAATATGTATTTCAGTCAATAATCTGTCTCTTTTTGTATCAGGACTAGCAATAATTATATATAAGCTATCATTATACCTAACTTGTATGAAACATTTGTTGTCTCATCTACTCTAGTTTAGCTAAATGTTTAAACATTTACATCGTTTAAAGAAAACTTGATTGATGCTAAAGTTTAACAGGACATATAAAGTGGATTAGGTGGTGAATGGTTAGGGATGTCGATAGCTTACACATAACTAATGAAGATATTAGTATCACTTAAAGCAACCATAATTTTGATTGCAATATATATTTAATTGTAATTTTAATGTATATCTCCAAAAGTGAAAGCATTTTATGACTTCAATATTAGAATCAACAAAAAATATCAAAGGAATCACTGATGAGTTCTTAATTGCAAATCTTTTATTTAGTAATTTTTTATGATTTTCCTTAATATTTGAGTTTATTTTTAGATAATTATATTTAATTGAGTAAAATTTTGTTTTCTAGGTTTTGAAACGATCTATGAGAGAAAACGAAAAGATAGAAATAAATTTCAATCAAATCAGAGTTAAAATGAGTAAGTTATGAAGATTTGAAGATCGACATAGTTGAATGACACGATTGTATCGTTTTCAAGTGAATTTGGAGCTATTTTTCAACCATTACAGCCTACAATATGACCAAAAGACACGATCATATCATCGATTGTGTCATTTCTAGGTTTAATATAAAAAAAAGGACAAACGTGAAGTACAGAATGTTATACAACTAGAAAACACTGTTATGTCCCCAATCGTGTCTTTTCCAACTGACTTAATTTTTTTAATTCCTCATATATAAAGCCTTATTAAGGTTTATTGAAAAGAACTTTTTGACAAGATTTTGAGAGAGTTTCTAAAGCTAAGAATAACTAAGAAAGCAAAGAGAAGTGAAGACCTAAAGATTCAATTTTTTTAGATTTCATGATGATTCTTTCCACTACTTTCTACAATTTGACTTTAGATTTCTATTTTAGGATGTGTATTGAGTAGAATCTTGATATCTAGGTGTTGTGAAATTTAGATCTATTCATATAATACTATGATTAGTATTGATTAATTTAGTTCTTTATTAATTTCTTGATTTAACTATGTTGCTTCATAATTTAGATTATTATTTCCATAGATAGTAATCTAGAATTTGATATCTTATAAAAGAATCAAGAAATTTCTTATAAGATTAAATCTAGGCATAGTTAATAGGAATTATTACAAAATTAGAGAAAATTTGCAAGATTCTTTCGAATTTCAAATTAAAGTGTAGGGAGTTCATCGTTCAATAATGCAATTTTAGATCATACTATTAAGAAGATATTTTAATAGATAATTCTAAGATTATGGTTAATTGACTTGAGAAAATAATTAAGTTTAGTAGATAATTCTCCCGGTCAAGAAAAATTAAAGAATAAATTAAACTATCCTTAGAAAAATCACATACTAGATCTATGAGAAATAAGATTTAGGTACAATATCGAATCTTGAATTAAGTAAATTGCTTTCTTGTTAATTCTTGAATTTTATCTTAGTTACTCTTTAATTTAATTTTAACAGTAATTTAGATTTATATCTTTATGTTTCTTAAAATTTAAATCGTTGGTTAGATAATAGAGACCCAATGAATACTAGTAGTCAAAGTCTCCAAGGGATCGACACTTGAACTTAATCTGCTATATTATAAACTGATAAATGCACTTACCTCATATCAATCACCATCTTCATTTCTATTCAATTCTTGATCTTTATATTTCACTTTTTTCCAATCTTCTACTTGAACATCTATATATTTGAGGAAAGAGGAGAAAATAATCATTCTAATCTAGCTTATATAAATAGAACCATATAAAGGGGCAATAATGGTGATTGTAATATCAAAGATACTGGTAAAGACTTATAATTTGCAGAAAATATTATCATTATCAAATGATAGTAAACCCGTTAGTAATATATTTTTCCCTTAGATTTTCATAAGTTGAGCAAGGCTCATGCCTACTTGATCGAAGGAATAAAGAAGGAAAGGTATCCAAGATATGACAAGAGGATAATATCTAAAGATCCTCCCTGTTTAAATTCCAAGTGTTGGAGTATTTTAAGATCTAACCTTCCATATCTATACAAAACTCCCTCTCCTATAAATACCTCTAGACCCAAGAGTATCTAAAATCGAGCTAATATCATTGTATTGACTTAAGCATCCCCTATAGTGTACTTGTGCAAATTGTCTAAGCCTAAATGGATAAAACAAAACCAAACACAGGTTTTGTGTTATAATATCTCCATGTCAACAGTTCACAGTCAATAGAGCTACAGATTCGAACAACTTCATTTGATTCTTTTCTTATTTTTTCATGTAATCGTAATATCTCATCGAAACATTCTTATATCATTGTAAAGGAAGTAGTACTCCAATATTTGTGTTTTTTCCTAAATGACGATGATATTAGCTATTATTGCAATAGAATCAGATAATTTCAACTTATTATTTGTCTATTTTTAATTTGTTAAACTCTCTGATTTTAGCTGTGCAACGTTCGAGGATATATATATATAAACTTGGTTAGACGCATCTGGGAAGCGTGACTCGAACTCATCTCCAACTGCTGGATCCATAAACCTGGCATGAAACCGACCCTACATGGGCTGAGGACCCGGTAGTTTGTTCCCACTTACATTAATTTGTGTTGTTCTTTTATTTCAATCATAAAACCGTATTCCTATCCATCGTGAAATCAAAGTGGTAAATATTTGTTAGTTTTCATCCTCTTGCAAGTACTTTGTGTGACCCAAAAATTCAGAAATAAAACACAAAGCATGATATCCACTATCTTACTTTCCAAGTTATTTTATCTTTTCTTAAGTTATTTTAAAGTTTTCAATCGTTCACATGCACATTAAGTCATTAAAACGAAAAGGTGTTAATAGTTTTAGGTTAAAGTAAATCTAAAAAAAAAGCCGGTTTCAAATTTTAAACTGATACGAATTTGGCTCGTCATTTTCTAAAAACCTATTTGTTCATGCGGGTTTAGGTAGTTTAAGTTCTCAGACTTATTTAAATAGTAGGCCTTAGCCTAGAATTTTTGTTTTTTAGAAAATTTACATATATATTTATACATATGATTATGTATTCTACATATTAACATATATATATATAGTATACATATTAATGCATTTAATATAATATATGCATATTACATATATATAAAAAAAAATATTAAAGATAAGGCTCAAGAAACCAAAACCAGCCCGTGAATCAATGGGCCTCATGAACCTACCAAAATCGACCCTAAGCAGGCCGATCACAAGCAATTCCGAGCCGTTTTAGGTCCAACCTTAGGTCTAAGTTAAAGTTAAGAGGCAACTATAGTGAGTGGTGCCTACATAGAAAAATTAACAATATCATCCTTACATTTATATACTACAAGTAAATTTTATTCACAATTTATACTACTCAATTAATATATATCTATTATATTAAAGGCAAAGTTTATTTTTAATTACCTATAACTGACAATTTAATACTTATAAAAATCAAACTTATCTTATGAAATTCTCAATCTTCATATATAACTATATAGTTACTATTTTCTATCATATTTACTTCTAGGTTGCTATTATTTTATTTATCTATTATTTTAATTATCCAATATTATTATTATTTAAAAAACTCACTGTACTTTTTATTTAACCAATATTTAAAAGGATTTTATTTATTTTTTTGGAAAATTTATTACAGTTTTGATTTTACTAATATATATTATCAAAATTTTTCTATATTTTTTAGTTGAAGTTTTTTTTTATATTTTTTCATATACATCATGAGTTTATCTTCTGCTAGTATATATATATTCATTTAAAAGCTTCATCTCTGATGACTCGATAATTTTTACAAGCACAAATTCCACTTTTTTATAGGACCAAAAATTCTTTCGCAAAATATTGTTATTATCAATGTAATATCAGTTGTTTCGTCAAAGACATAAAGCATGAGCATATTAGACGTTAAAGAAAGCATGGGACAGTTGGGTTAAGTCACGCCCACAAAACACGATGACTAATTGAGACAAATTAAAAGTTGACTATGTAATACGTAAACTCCATGTCCTGTGGGTTTTATTTGCACGCCTCGGATATTGGGTGGTCCTTTTGTGATGAAATTCTCTCCAAGGGTATCCATTCCATAATTTCCAAATGGTGTTGTTATTCGGACATATTGCCATGTATGAAGAGTATTTAAAGACAAACATGGGAATCCATAAGGTACATCTTATGATGGGTTCCATAAGCTGCAACGTAATCGGCTACTTTACTAGTTTTACGAAGAATAAGACCAGCTCGAGTATAAAAATTTTCAACAATTTTAAATATCACCTAGCATAAACCATCATCTTCGATGGCTAGCTAAATTTGCAATCAGTTAGACCCGCATTATTAGGAGATTTCCATATGAAAAAGATTGGCTCCCCGAAGATAGTTGCCGTGGCTTAGGGTCATTAAGTAGAGCCCAGGCTTCGTAAGGCAATACAAGGCTGTGTCCATGGTTCTAGCAAATAGGAATGGCGCTCTTCGATGGCTTGACTTTGTTATCCTCGGCAATTCTTATATCTTAACATCCATATCCCATTCCACAATTCATTGCATACAAATGGGTGCAGTCTAAAGTCCCTACACAATGGGATCGATGCATCCTACCATAGGTACAATAGATTTATAACCCTAATTTGGCTTATTTCCCCTCTAACCAAGATGATAGCTCATTTGTTTCTCCCGATTGCGTGGGACTAAAGCAATAGATTCATCAACGCTTAACTATAGGAGAAAGGTTTTAGTGGTACTAATAAGCTACATGAATTGATAAATAACGTATAAGTATTAATAAAATTTTAACATATAAAAATACGATCGCTATTTTTTTAAAAAGTATATACCTTTACTATTACTTGTTTAAAAATCATTAGCACTTATACGCCATTAATCAATCTACGTAACACGTTAGTATTATTAAATTTTTTTCGAACTATTGTTGGTCCTCAAAACTAATTTATTAGTTAGTCAAGCAAATGAAAGCCTAAACCACCTCCGAAACATTAAAGCTAATTAATTAATCCAAAACAATTCCCCTTATTCCATTCTCTCTCTATATTTACTTCAGTTTTGGGCATAAATGGCTATTCTAGTTCGCTCAATATTTCCTTGAGTATGATTCACCCATAACTACATTGAGCCCAAGCCTAAGCTAATTGAGTAATTTATAGAGTTAGAGCTCAATTTTCATGATATTTGGTGTTACAATTTTATGAGCTTGATCATGCTTGAATCAAGTTTATGTAAAATTTGAGTTTAAGTCATAATTATTAAGAATATATTTTCACAAAATAAGGAGTAATTTATGTACATTATAATACATGGCATCCTCAAGGGAGTAAGCTCCTCTTAATAACTCTAATCGTAAAAATGGACTTTGTTGTAAAGTTAGATGTCAAGAGAAACACCAATTAAATATGAAAAATGAATTCATCAATTAGTGTTAGAGTCAAGGCAAATTCTAAAGGTTTTGACAAGCGGAAGTAAAGTGTGATCTGATTGTAGCTAATCAGGGAGGCAAATGTTGAAAGGCCAATCAACCAAGGGAGGTTAGCGATCGAACACCAACCTAATAAGAATCAACTAAGGCATTACTTACTATTGAAATGATGATTGGGGTTAGGATTTTGCTCGATGATAATTAGCTATGTTGTTGTTGTAATGGAATTGATGGTGTCTAAGATGGTGGATAATGTTATGCACTGTTATGTATAAAGGAAGAAAAAAGACAAG
Source organism: Lumnitzera racemosa (assembly GCA_024138005.1). Taxonomy (NCBI): domain Eukaryota; kingdom Viridiplantae; phylum Streptophyta; class Magnoliopsida; order Myrtales; family Combretaceae; genus Lumnitzera; species Lumnitzera racemosa. The sequence goes on from JAMXBC010000011.1 coordinate 87,917,095, forward strand.
GAAAAGAGAGAACCAATTCATACAGCTTAAGGAAGGAAAAGATGGGTGTTGTTTATTTGGTACTATTTTAACATATTGAGTATTACTTGGCCAAAATTTAAGGGTTTATGGGTACTTAGAATTAGAGTTTTGGGTACAAGTTTTTGTGATTTTGAATGCCATCAAGTGTTAAACCGATTTTGGCCCATTTTCCTCCTGTATTTCTTCAAAACTAGTACGTACATAAATTCTTTTCAAGTATACTTTTGATGGAGTTTTTTTTATACAATTTTCTAAATAGGCTCAAAATAAAGGATAATTACTGGAAATGTTATTTTTTATCATCCTAAAATATATTTTTAAATAACGATAATGTATATGTTATTTTGAACCTTAGAATCGTACATTTTCAAATTTCAAGTTCTATATTGGCATTCAATCATACTAGAAAATCAATTGTAATATTTGTATACTTCTTTTGTCTTATCTTTATTCTTAGTTATTATTTAAGCTCTCATATTAGTTCTATCTTTATTATCTTATTATTTATACTTGATCTCAAAAATGAGAAAAAAAATTTATTATATATTAACATTACTGTTGATAGGACATTTAAGGCATGGGTCCCTTAGACCTATACTAACCTGTCTAGCCTTCAAGCCGACCTTATTGGGCCCATAGCCTAGCTTAATTTGCTAACATTCAACCTTGTCATCTTCATAACCAACCTCAACTTAAGTTCTCCAAATAGCCTGCCCAACCACGAAGCCTCATGATAATTATTAAACAAGAGGATAGGGCTTAGAGACTCAATCAACGTTAAGACCCTATAAATCCAACACTTTAGACTCAACACTTTCACTACATAAGTCGTGTGGACGTGTGCCAAGATGCTGCTCATGCTTCCCTAATTCTCAGTGGCCCTCTTCCATAAATATCAACAAGCATCCAAATGGTAAATTGCTTACATTCTTTGTGCACTTATATTGTATTTGATCTTTCTCGCATTTTCGTGCTCTCAATATACAACCTTACTAGCTTAAGTATAGAAGCGGCCACACCAAATAATACCTTTGCGCCCATCACTACGATTTCTTTTACATGCTTATTACTCTAGCACAAAGCCTAAATCCTATTCACTCTAGCAGTTGAATCTTACTAATACAATTATTATTACCACAATCGCTACTACTAGTATAAATATACGTTTTTAGTGTTTTGTCTACCCATTAGAAGCATTCCTTACTAAAAAGGCAGGTTATTCTTTTGTCTGAGTAGATCTTTAGTCAACCATACCAAAGGTAATTAGGTCCATCAATAATTCTTTACTTATCTAAAGTATTGCCCTTATTAAATTACAAGTTGGAATTGCTACTTATCTACAACAATTAACTGGGCATAATTTAACATAGTGACCTTTGGTATAATCAATTAGAAGGTCCTTAATTATGCTTCAATATAATTTAGAAACAGTCTAATAACCCTTAATGTTAGATCGCTTTAATGTGATTAGACATCTTCAATTCAATAGTCTAGGTCAATCCAATGCATGATGCATCATCAAGTCTTAAACCATTTACAATGTTTCCCAAATAATCTAGACTATAAATCATTAGATAATAAGCAAAATATATACTACTACAAGTAATAATTGAGTTTAAGGCATTTCATGTGCCATTGGTGGTGGGCAGCTGCCATAGAGAGAAGTTTTATATTTTTAGAAAACCTTACATTTATATTTTTCTATTTAAAATCTTATTACTTCAATATAAAGTTCTATATAATTCAATTTACTAACAAAGCATGCTATGTCATGCCTACATGGCATGAAGGTATTAAAATGTGCTATGTATAATTATCTTCAAGCCAAATTACCCTTACATACCCTTTTTCTATATTTAAAGTTTATCTTATCCTCGTGTCATAACATGTACTTCTCTTCTCCTAATTGTTTTAACCTCTTAAGGAACATGTATGCTTTCTTGATTAAATGGTTTTTCAAATGTCTAGGTTTCAAATAATCAAATTGAAAATTTTAGAACTTTTTTAAAATTTGAAATAATTCTCCTTTATCTAAAAATGAACATTTAGGTGATTTAAAAAAATTATTGAAGGAAACTACAAACACATTGTAATAACATAAATTTTCTTAATAATATAAAATAATGGCATTTTCGAGAATGACTAAAAAGAATGAGGACAATTTGGTTAACTAAGTATGAAGAGGTACATGCTTGGCACATACCTTTTAGGATATAAACCAATACATTGTTTTTTTTTTTTTTCTTTTCCTTTGTTTCCTTCTCTCTTGCCTTAGCCTTAATGTTTCTTCACAAAATATAGTAGTTTCATCCCGTCTCTTACACTAGGCACAAAATCCCAAGTGGTAAGTGAGAAATCCTCCAAAATATTTGAAGTTATGACTATAAATTTGTAGAATATGATGAAGGACCCCATGATTTAACAATAGGAGACCAAGGAGTAGAAGAGTTTAGTGATTTTGATAGTTTAGAAATATAACTTTGTGGTAAGTATGGCAAATACAGATTTATAATGTTGTTACTATTGTTTAAATGTTAAAACGAGTCTAAGGATATGATTGTTAAACGAGTTACAGAAGAAATGAACGTTTGGAGAAGAATCAAACAAAAAGATTCAAAACAAATAAGTATAGATACCCTTATATTAGATAATGATTTCAGGTCAAAGTTATTGGGAAGGGAAATAGCGGATTAAGGATTGTAGAGTATGAATTTTGAAGGAGACAATGAAATTTTGTAAGTTCTATAAATGGTCACAAGGACAAATTCTACGATTCTATGAATTCGAAGCTATCAATTTAGCAACCGATCGATAAGAGAAGTTGTACTACCAATCGATCGGTAAGCCAAATGAAGATTGATCGGTAAGATGCTTCTTAAGCACAAAAGGTTCTGACTTGTTTTAATTTCCAGTGATCAATCGGTACGCAGCGAAACCTATACAGAATGTTCAAAACTCTCTCATCTCGCAACCTATTTCACTATAATCAATTTCCACTTAATTGTAACACAATTCATTAACCTTACACAAACCAAAAACACTTTATAACAACTTTAAGCAAACAAGTCAAATTTATCATAAGAACTTAAATGTTAAGAAGGGTCAAAGGGATCAAGTTAAGGTGTCTACTAATATAATTGGACTCTAATCTAAATATCATATCTTTTCTATTGTTAGAATGAAGAAGTAAAGCTAGAACAAATTCTGTTAAGTTACTCATTTCAGGTATGAGGTTACATGCTTATTATATGTGTTTGCTAGTTCAGTTATGAATAGAATATAACTTTGTTTAACCTTAAATTCTTAATGTGTTAAGTGTACTTGGCTAAGCCTAAGGGAGGAGTACTAGTGATCTTAAGGTAGCACTCTAGGATTGATAAGCAATATTATCCTAAGTAGAGTTGATTACCAAGTCAATACAGTTAGATTTTAGGTTGTTAATAACTCTAAGGTGTTGAGGAGTACCCAACACCATATATATATAAAATATATATGCAATGTATATGTTACTTAAGTGATTCAGAGTCGTGAGTTACCCCAAACTTTAGGACACCAAAGCCATATTGCATGTTGGACTTTAATAAAGATAATAATCGATTGTTGATAGTATGTTTTCCATTCGTTTATTGCATGGATTATGTTTGCTTATACGTATGTGTTTACATAACTCTTGTGTTAGATAATTTTACTTACCCTTTGAGAACCTTATTTTTAGATGTAGGTAATGTAGAAGATCAGGATTATTATGACGACTTGGAATATGACTTGATGTACAATGTGGAAGATAATGATTATATCTACTACAAAGAGTAGTATAAGGGTTCGTTAGTTATATATATGTAATGTTATATGGTGTCGGTAATAGAAATGTAGACTCCTCACGTTGGTATGGTTATATACCTATGATATGCTATAATAGGAGCAAGTGAGACTCCAATAACATTACTATATAGTGTGGATTGTAGGATCAAGATAGACTCTTCAGTCAAGAGTGTAATTTGTTGATATTGTAAGGTGAGACTTATAAAACCATTTATGTTGTAACTTAGAGATTTCCTTACTATTGGTGTGGTTTTTGGACTGTTTATTAAATGTAATTAAAGATATTAGCAGGTTTTAAGCCTTTGCATATTGATACCTCAGTATTGATACGTGGTGGGCTATAACAAATCGGGTTCCAGCGCATTACATACATGATATATGTTTGCTTCATATACTTTTTAACCCTTAATGTTTGAAACTAAATTAGATATTTGAACTCTTAATATATTTTAAAACCATGCTTTTAAACCCTGTATTTTCCGTTTGACATCATATGAAATAATAGAAAATAGTGAAATTTTAAAAACACATAAAATCAAGAGTCACATGATCATAAATTGGAGTCAAAAGGTATGTTTTTAAAAAATTTAGAGGATAAAATACTCAATTTTAGAAATAGCGCAACTAAGTGTAAAGGAGCAAGAGTAAGAGGATGCATTTTACGGGTCAATAGTATAAGATAAGTCAGGTAAAATGCCTTATCATATCATATAAGTGCAAGTTTCCAAATTTGAAATCATTACTTACCTTATACATGAATGAATCACCCTTGAAACTGTACCATGTAGGATCTATAAAATCTAGTATATTTTTTTATTATATTTTTATAATATAAAAATTTTAAGATCAGTTGCTCAACAACCTATCAACATTTCCATGTATTTGTAACTAGTTCATCGATCAACAATTTAATAACGTTTTTTTTTTTAATCATATTAAAACATATATCATGAAGTTGATAATATAACTCTAAACAATTTATCACATGCTATCAAGAAAATGCATTCTATCATAAGATCTAAGATCACTCATTTGAATAAATTAGAGCACCAAGTTCGTTACCTTAGTTTTATTAATACAAGACACTGACATAAAAAGTAATGGAAGGAAACCAAGTTTTAGACAATTTCAATTCAAACATAATTATTCCTTTGCAGTAGGCAAATGAGCTCAAGCCTTAGAATTTGTTAATTAAAAAATTATATTTTCTTGTATTTAATATTGTCAAGTATTAGAAATTTTGGTAGGATGAAAAGGGACATCATAAAACTTGTACCTTATTTTAGAATACATGTTTTGGTGTAGGTACGATTGAAAATATGATACATTATACCCTATCTTATAAAATAAATTCCATAAAATTGGGATGGCCTATCTTGTGACCTTCAATGCCCGCGTAAAGCCTACTGACTATAGTCGATAGAGCAAGTTGTCTACTCTGCCCTAAGGCATTTGCAATTTACCCAAAACAACAAAAACATTTTTATAATTGAGTGAATACCCATTAGCCATATATGCCAGGAAATTCTTGCTTTAACCATGGGAAATTCTTAACTATGGTCTTGTGATTCCTGAAGATACTTTCCACATTTGAATAAAATGTACCAACAAATTTTAAAATTGGCTTGATATCAAATTTACCGAATTTGCATTGAAAATATATATGGTCCTCGAATGTATGGAGATCTAGGTCCATCCTTCCCGTACATCGTATGTCATCAATCAGTGAAACTTTATCCATATAATGACAACATCAACTGGCTGTGATTCAATTCAAGATATTATTCCCCTCCTTTCAAATGATAAACCCTTTGTTCTTTTATAAATACCCACAATAGTTCATAGGTTTTTGTTAGCTCCAACAATTATGAAAACCATCGACATTTTCTCCTTCTTTGTTTTCATTCACATCCCTTCTCTTGTTTTCTCCAAAGATGATCAAAAGGTTTGTATTAAAAACGAAACTAATTTTCGTTATTTTTCCATCCCTTGTGTCCGTATCATCCTCTGCAATCGCATTCCATCACATTTAAAAAATATTTAATGTGCATTTCAATTTCTTTTAATTTTTCTTGGTCAATAATCACAGGTTTTTATAGTGAAATTGGCACAACGTTATGGAGAGGACAAAGCGTTACATGAAATAGAAGACTATCATCATTCATATTTGCTATCCGTGAAAGGTACCGAGGAAGAAGCGAGAGCATCTCTAATTTACAGCTACAAACGCAGCATCAATGGCTTCGCGGCGGTGCTTACTCCTGAAGAGGCCGATGAATTATCCGGTACGCCCCAAAAAAATTTTAAAAAAATAAAAATAAAAAGGAATATTTCTTTTGAAATTATGTAATCGATTGATGCAAATGAGGGTATTTATAAATTTTTTTGTAGAGAAAGAAGAAGTGGTATCAATATATAGAAGCAATCCAGAGAAATACTCCCTACAGACAACAAGATCATGGGACTTTGTGGGATTAAAAGACCAAGAAAGCAAGCCTATGAACTGGTTCGGACATTATAAGTTTGGAGAAGATCTGTTGGAAAAGGCAAACTATGGGAAAGGAGTTATAGTTGGTGTATTGGATAGCGGTAACTTCAAAATTATAAACACAGATACAATACACACACTCTGATGTCATGTCTGTATGTGTTGTGCTACTGTTTCTCATGTGATACCTTTTCTTATCTTCATTGGAGTTTTGTGGTAGGTACCATGTATATTCTTGTTTCCTAAGAATAGGAGAACATAATTATGAATCTTTTGCATTTGGAAAAGAGAAAAAGAGTGTGATAGGTAATTGTTTGAATCAAAAATTGCTTTTGAGGTGAAAAAAAAAAAAAAAAACTTGATTAAAGGGTTTCTTGGGTTAAAAGTAATAGAATTTTTTTTTTTTTTTATTCATTTGAAGCTAAGGGCAACGAGCTTGAAAATTAAAAATAATTACAAATACATCTTCTTAGATAGCAATAGAGTGTAAATGGGCTTTCTAACTAAACTCCTAATATGTTCATTACTTTACTTCCTCTTAGCATTTGATAATATATAAATAACCACAAAACACAGTTTGAATACATATTGTAGAAATGTCAAGTCCTACTTTTGAAGTTTATAAAATCTATCCGCATCCAATATAATGATATCTCTATAATTTGTCTTTAAAAAGAAAAAAGATTGAAATCCGGGGATATACTTTGAGCTATTACATTTGTGACAAAATCCAACCTAAAACGGATTTTGAGTGAGAGAATGTCATTTTGAGAAATTATTAGCCAGAGAAAATTGTGGGCTATACATGTTGGGAGGAATTCAAAGAAAGATTTGATTTGCTTATTTGAATAATGGAAAGCAAAACATGACCGGTTATGCATGTTGCATGGTTTTTATCAGGGGTATGGCCAGAGTCAAAAAGTTTTAGTGATAAAGGAATGGGACCCATCCCAAAATCATGGAAGGGAATCTGTCAATCTGGTCATGACTTCAACTCGTCCCACTGCAACAGGTAATTTTGCCCTTCTTCTTTTCAAGAATCTATAACACTAGATGATATTGAACCAATAATCCCGTTTATTTTTCTCGTTTTGTACTTTTCATTTGTACTAAAAAATATTCAATCGATTCACAATTGGGTAAGTATTTAGGAATATATCATTTTTTTTAGACATATTTCCTTCTTTATTATACTACTAGTTGCAACCAAAAAAAAAAAAAGGGGGGTCTAATAACCAAATTATGATTAGAATTATTATGTAAACTAACAATTATGTGTGCACGATATGACAGCTTCAAATTTAACTAATACTATATTCCCATATCACCATAGTGGTTCGTTTTATAAGTTTTAAAAAATAAATATGACAAAGAAATAAAGTTATACAAGGCATCCAATAATTAAACAAACTTATTTCCATCTTATAAGAAGAAATAAAAAAATAAAAAATAAAAAACAATTTTCTAATCCAAATGAAACTTATTATGGCCTCCCAATAACCTTCAATTATAATCTCTTTATTCTCCAATATCAAAATACGCTTCACATTTTCAATAAAGCAATCACAGTCCAATTACATAATATTTTTTCTGTTGAAACACCTAAAACTTATCATTACTATATATCATACACCTTGAATTGAAATTACGAGACCATACCCCATATCTTATCTTATAACTACAGAATTTGGAAATTTGTAATCCAAACCTACGGCTTATATTTTCTTGTACCTTTCGTAATACCGCGGCCATCAATTCCAAAGCGCACTTTTAATCTTCTTCATTGGAACATATTTACATGCCTCCTAGCACGTACGGTGATTTGGAGTTTACCTGCTGGCAGTTTTCCAACATTGGATTTCTTTTATATGTTTTGACATTTTCCAATAAATCAAAAGTAGAGGCTTTTAGCTGGGGCCTGACACTCCTTATTTCAAAGCATGCAAGTTGTAAACCAAAGAAAGAAAAAAACAAAAAAATTTAATGGTATTTTACATGTAAGAATAAAATGGTTTTTAAAAAATCATTATTTATATTCTTATATATTAAAATTTTATTAGTATTTATATATCACTAAATCATTTAGATAATATATTAATACCATTAAAACTTTTTTACTGTCTTCAATTCATTTCATATTTGAGTTTTTGTTTAGAGGATCCGAAATCAAAATGGACGAGTTTATCTATCAAATTCAATCTTCTTTTTATTTTTTGTCTATTTCAATCAAACAAGAGAAGCAATTTTGATTGGGACATAGCTTTTGGCTTCTTCTCACGGCCTCTTGCTGGATTGGCGCTGCACCCCATCATCTTTAAATTATGCCTCCCATGCGCACCATTGGACCTCACATACAGTGAAATAGACCTTCGATGCCTGATAATATCACAGGACAATGATTATATTTACCAAAAACAATTACAAACGGAGACTTTTATCTGTATTTGCGAAAACCTAAAAATGATACGTGATTAAACAAATAAACTATATATGATCTGGTGTAGAAAGAGGCATAGTTGTCATCATTTAAGAAAGAATGATACACTTATCTAGATAACTATGTAAAATAATTTCTTTCCAATTTTATCTTTAAATTTCTTTCATCATGTGTTCTCTACATCAAATAAAACGGAAAAAACACCTAATATTTAATATTATAGATGTTGAGACCATTTTAATTTCTTGGTTGATAAAATATGTCCCTTGTGCCTATATGTAAAACCCTATAACAAATCACCCTATAAATAATTATTAGGTGAAATGAGTTGGATTCCTTACAAGACTTCCCCATGGCATCTCTATTAATTTATTGTGTCATTTGTTATTGGACTTCCATTTCTCATTGAATTCTATTTTGGTCTCAAAACCCGACACGAACCTTTGTAAGATATTCATTTATAGAGTCATCCTATAGAATAATTCTCCAGTTAGATAGGTGTCTCCATTTTTATGTATGTACTATTTATTTACATCCACCGGAGAATATTGATGGACAAAGATTAACACGTGATCCTTGTTTAGATGTTTTCTCAAAATTATTGTGATACTTAGTCAATGGTGTTTCATCCTAGTAAATGGACTGTAGCAGAAAACCTAAGTTTGAATTTACAGGAAAATCATTGGAGCAAGATACTATCTCAAGGGCTACGAGAACCACTATGGTCCCCTAAACACCACCTTGGACTCCAAATCCCCTCGTGACTTGGACGGCCACGGCACCCACACGGCATCTACCGTAGCGGGTGCAGAGGTCCCAAATGCCTCCGTCTTCGGGTTTGCTACTGGCACGGCCCGTGGTGGTGCACCACGCGTGCACCTCGCCATATACAAGGCTTGTTGGGCTGTTCCAGGCCAAAACAAAGCGAATGGCAACTCATGCTTTGAGGAAGACATGTTAGGAGCTATTGATGATGCCATAGCGGATGGTGTCGATGTGTTAAGTATGTCGATTGGGAGTAGGAAACCCATTCCGTATGATCAGGATGGCATAGCTGTTGGAGCATTTCATGCTGCCAAGCATAACATTGTTGTGGTCTGTGCGGCCGGGAATGCAGGCCCTGCGCCGAGCTCCTTATCGAACCCGGCGCCTTGGATCATTACCGTTGGTGCGAGCACTTTGGATAGGAAGTTTCTTGCCCCAGTAGTGCTAGGAAATGGGATGCTGATTGAGGTAAAAGCGTGTGAAATCCTTTTGCTTCTTTTCAATCATTTCCTTTCTATTTACCTTAACAAGTTTCCAATTTGAACTTCTTCCAATTGTTTAGGGAGAAACAGTCACCCCATACAAGATGGAGAATAGCATGTTACCACTGGTTTATGCTGGAGATGTAGTAATTCCCGAAGTCGCGAAGACCGTTGCTAGGTGATTCTTTTTTCCCTTAAAAATCTGATTTCTTCTACTAAATTCAATTGTATATCATTCGTGTAGATTAAAAAAAAAAAAAAAAGAATAGATATAATATTATTAATATTTTTTATTTTAGAATTTGGTTAGATAAGTATCTTTTATTAAAAATATGAAATTTTTTACTTTTTATATTTATTAAAAATTTAGTTTCTTAAAATATTATATCGTATCATGTTTATAAATAGACAATACTTATAATTCATAAGATTACTTAAAAATTTAGTTTTTTAAAATATTATATCGTATCATATAATTCATAGGTGGGATGACGCTATCATTTTAATCTAGCAATGTAAGGCTATTAAACATTTTCCAGGTTTTGTTATTTTTTTATGAAAAAAAAAAATACTTAGATTAATTTTTGTGCTTTTCTTACTCTTTTTTTTTATTCTTTTATAATTTTTGCTTCTACTGACTTACGTCATGGAGCTACATGTAACTATGGTACAGTCAATGCCTACCCGGTTCGCTCTCCCTTGAAAAGGTTAAGGGGAAAATAGTATTGTGCTTTAGAGGAAATGGAACAAGAGTTGGCAAAGGCATGGAAGTGAAAAGGGTTGGTGGTGCCGGATTCATCCTGGGAAATTCGCCCGCCAATGGAATGGAATTGGCAGTCGATCCTCATGTCCTTCCAGCGACAATTGTTTCTTCTGATGATGCTCTGAGAATTCTTGAATACATCAAGTCTGACAAGAAAGCAATGGCAAAAATCGTACCAGCAAAGACGGTGACAAACATTAAGCCAGCACCAGTCATGGCATCCTTCACTAGTAGAGGTCCAAATGTGATTGATCCACATATTCTTAAGGTACTTTTCTCTGAGAGAAATGTTGTATACTTCCAAAGTTCCCACTTTAAAGTTAAAAGTCATCTACTAAGAAGGCATTCTATTGTGCATTGAGACGCGTAGTCATCTACTAAGATAACTTTTACTTTGCTTAGCCGGATGTTACAGCTCCTGGACTGAACATACTTGCTGCTTGGAGTGGAAGCGATTCACCTACAAAACTAGAAAATGATCCCAGGATTGTGGAGTACAGTATAGAGTCGGGAACTTCAATGGCATGCCCTCATGTGGCTGCTGCAGCTGCTCTTGTTAAAGCTATACACCCAAAATGGAGCAGCGCAGCCATAAGGTCTGCCCTCACCACTACAGGTAAGTATTATATTCCACAATCCACATTGATTTTTCCCCCAGAAAAATAGCACAAGTCAGCAATGCTAATTACTTGCACTCTGCTATAGCCCTAAGCACAGTAAGGATGCAGATTGTCAAAATAATGGCTTCTCTTGTCCTGACATTTTCTTTCTAACCCTCAAAATTGTTTTATGCAGCTGGCCTTACCAACAACCTTGGTCTGCCAATAACAAATGCAAACGGAAAGCCAGACACTCCTTTTGGAATTGGGGCTGGCCATTTTATGCCACAAAGGGCAGCAGACCCTGGCCTTGTCTATGATGCATCTTATAGCGACTACAATCTCTACCTCTGCAGCCTTGGCTTCAAAAATCCAGATCCACAAGTGCCATGTCGAAAAGAAACCATTCCTTCATACAATCTCAATTACCCTTCTCTCCAAATTTCCAAACTCAACGGCACAGTCACTGTGAAGCGAACTGTGACAAATGTTGGAGGGGGGAGGAGTATATATTTCTCATCAGTGAGACCACCATTAGGTATCTCCGTGAAGGTGCAACCTAGTATTCTATTCTTTGACCACATCGGCCAAAAGAAAACTTTTACCATTACCATCAGAGCAAGGAGTGAAATGGTGAAGCAGCTTATGGGGAATGGCTATGGCTTCGGTTGGTATACTTGGAATGATGGAATTCACAATGTTAGAAGTCCAATGGCAATATCTCTAGCCTAACTCTCTCTCTCTCTCTCCCTCCCTCCCCTTCTCTTTCAACTTTCTTTATCATTTTCAAATTTATTAGCAAAATAGCAGAGGAAAGTATTTGAATAGGTGTAGGTACAGTCATATATAATGCAAAAATTTATCATAGGTTCTATCTTAGTGCTTTTTATCTCTCTCTCTCTCTCTCTCTCTCTCTCTCTCTCTTCAACTTTAATCTTCATCTTCAAAGACATAATCGCAACTTACAAGTTACAATTTAGATATTGGCTACACTTTTCAAATATTTGAAAATGTTCAACAAATGGGTGTATTCCATCTTACCTGATGCAAGGTCCATGCAAAACTAAATTGCAAAAAACAATCAACATATAGAAATAGAAAATCTTGTGTTCTAACCTAGAGCTGTTGATGACTGCATAACAATAAAAAAAAGGGGGGGGGGAAGTGCCAATGATTCGAATCACACATATAAAAATCCAATGCTCAAGCTTACCTTGGTTACTATTTTTAGAGCTCAAAATCAACCTGCTTCAGCTCAAGCATTGTCTGAGCTCAAAATTACATCTTAAAAGCATAATAAAATATAACACAGAAAGAGTCTTGGAGCTTGTACTCAAACTAGATGACTACTTGAGTTGCTAGAGCTCAAAGCAAGCCAAATTCAAGTTTCTTTACAGCTATGTTTAGCCTTGGGAGTCAGGTTAACTCACTATTAGCCTGATTTTCACCAATAAAATTTAACTGCTACTACAACCTAAAACTCTAACCAACACAGCAGACAACTTTTGGCTATTTTCACAAGTTTGAATTTTTCATAACTTTGTTACTCTCAACTATTTATTCCTCATTTCTACACTGTGACGTATTCCCATACCAGAATAAATTTAAGGAAATAAATGGAGAGGACATATGGGAACTGTCACATACACACAGATTGCATAAGGATAATAGACATATAGGAAGTATCACATCCCATAGGATGCATAGTTGGGCTTGTACTGAGCAAGCCAAAATAAAATGCATCCAATTCCAAGAGCATAAAGTACTTTTTCTCTGCTATTTAATTTGACGAAAGCAAATTTTTCAAATATAACGCCAAAAAATGGGAGAGCCAGCATGTATTGGAAAAAAAAAATGGAAATGAGAGTTAGAATGTCAGAAAACAGCCTTTCCAGGAAGCAGGATAGCACAACATGGGCCTTTTCTTATAGCTTAAAATGTTTTCCTAGCACATTGTGGCTGTACTTTCCATAATCAAATTACATTATTTAACATAACTACAAACTGTTGCTATATCTAAGTTAGATATATTAGTGTCTTCTCGGTGATTGTACCTATATCTAGGCAGCCCCTAAAATATATAACTAAATCAATTGCTTCAGGAGGATTTTACGATGCAATGAACCAATGAGAAGATGATGGTGGAGAGAGCAACGCACCATCACATGTATCAAAATTATGTCAGTTCATGTGCTTCAGGTTGTCTTATTTACCAGAAGCTGCATCATATTTCTCCAAACTTTCCCTGCTTATGGAATTGTCATGAGAGTTCCACATGCTCCTGTCCAGAAAACCCCTCATGCTGAATGTTCGCCAGAAGGAATCTGCAGCTGCTCATTGACTATATCTCTCTTCACTTTCACTCGCTCCCCATTGAAGTGAAGATATTTCCACTTGCACTGGTACCTTTCAAGGACCAGTAACCGCTTCTCATCTTGCCCTACATTCTCAAAGGCACATGCTATTCTTCTAACAGTATGTTCATCTGGCCTTACACCCAACTCTTCCATGTCAGCAAACACCTGAAACATTCCATCAGAGAACTAAAGCTTAATCTGGTATAAAATAAGACCAACTCCATATTTAAAATAAGACAACAATGATCAGCTTTAAGCACAAGAGAGAATCAAAAATGATTCTGCAAGAAAGAACAGGTGTAAGCACCTCAATTATTTTCTCTGGCATGTCATGATGGTCATATAAAGATATCATCCTGGAAAAAACCCTCTTTGAGATAGAACGAGTATGTGTATGCAAAATCTTATTCCATACAGATTCAGCCTCATCTACCCTACCATCCATATCAAAAGCCATTAAGAGGGCATCATATGTTCCCATTGTTGCTCCTTGACCTTTGCTCAACATCCATTTTGCTACCTGAAAGTGACAAGCATCACTTAATCAACTGTACTTGCCAGATGCAGCTTATTCATGAACAAGACATGCTCCAAGTAATGTTTAAGAGGCATGGGAAGCTACCCTACTGCAACATATGGAGAATAGTAAATATGATGGGGAATAAAAGATAGAAAGCTGAATGAAAGCCATAACAAATGTTTTGTTGGATAAGTATCATAACAAAAGTCAATTGAAATCCAACATCAACTCATTGAGTTCCAAAAGATAACGTAGGCATTATACTGCTGTATGAGTAAATATTACAATAAAACCTGCCAATTAAGAGAAGATCAAATATCAGACAGGTGGGATGTGTAATGGCAAGCTTGTATATGTACAAATAAGTTGCATGTGTTCCACTATATAATTGAAGGGTAGCAACAGAAAAGATTGCTATGAATAATCAGGAATGCTTTTCCACAACCATAAATCAGCATCATAATTAGGGATCAACAACTCATATGCATTTATCTTTACTACAAATAGCTCAACAGCTGGGAAAACCATAAACCATTTCTGCATTGTGAAATAGAATCAAGATTTTGTACCGGATCATTTCAAATGTCCAAGATGAGTAGGATTATTCCCGAAAAGATGTAGAAATTAGATAAGCCTTGGCAGTGGACATGTGCTTGAGACAGAAGCTACCAATTACTGAAAATTTATTTTTGAACTAACTTATGTGTAGTGTTTACTCGAAAAGAAGCAGAAGTTTTCCATGGGTACATAAGCAGAAGAGGATTTCAAGTGATGGAATTGGAATTCTACAAGATGAAGATCTTTTCTTGCAAACTCTTTCCAGTTCAACTAATGAAGCATTAATTTTATTTGTTTTGCTACACATATTCCATATAGAATATTGATAAAACCTATTTAATTATAAAATGAGGGAAATTAACAATTATTACACCTCGTCCAAAAAGTGGCCTTTTGCGTCTTTGACATTTATCCACTATAAGTACTGCTTTTAATTTTTCACTACTCTATTATTTACCAAGATAGAGAATTCGACCCTATACACCACAGGTACTAAGATAACGTATCATTAATAGAAGTAATTAAAATTTGTATATTACCTAACTAACAAACACAATATAAATTTAAAGCTTTCAAGGTAGGTTTTGGATCCAAAACTTAGTAATTTACACCTATAGAGTAAGATACAAGTAGGATCTTATATTCTACCTACTGTAAACCTTCTCAGTTACGTTACCAACATCTAACTCATTAAGGAGAGAACAAGCTCACAAAGAATGGAAGCAATATAAGATAGGGTGCAGTAATGCTCCATCAAGACATAGAGGTTTACACAGACAGGAAAATGTAACTTAGAGAAAAAGGGAAAAAAAATAAAGAAAAATAGCAATGAAGTGAGAGAGAAAAACTTGAATTAGACGTAACCACTGGCTCCTTTTCCTTAGGATCTTCAAAGCTTTGGCCACCGCTATCAGTGGAAATTCTGCCTCCCAGGCTACCCATCTATCCAGTGCCCCATAAACAGCTTCTTTTTCGTTAGGAAGACCAGAAATCTGTATCCCACCAGATAAGTAAGAGCTTAAATGATCTTTTCTTTCTGCGAGTTCAGTAATCCAATTTCATAATTCTCTTAGCTTACATTTAGTTACAGCATAATTGGCCAAATAAAGCATACTCCAACAGAAGTAATTGAACAAAGGCAGCAAGATATTACAAATAGCAAAATTGCAAGATTTTGTAGAAACCACGCAATCTATCTTAGACAAGGAAAAAAAGAAATAAGATCAAATAACTCACAACTCTCAGAAGATTGAGAGCTTTTTGACCAGAACCAGCTGAATCTCTTTTCTGCCACAGCTGATGCTCCCTTTTTCCCGCTTTCTTGACAATTTTCCTGCAAGCAAAATTATCAACTGCGACAAGCTTGCTAAGCTGCAAGTATAAGTTATCAAGTAATCTCAGTGAATCACACTACACAGCTTTTTAGAACATGCAATATTGAGAATCTGAACTCTGACAAAGAGCAAGCAAATTATGTATAGAAAAGGAATCAAAATGTAAGAAACAAAACTCAAATTAACTGAGGAATGAGATAAATTGCCTACTGCGAGACAGCATGTGGATCAGGCAGTGACTTTTCGTTTCTCTTCTGGATACACATTACTCGAAAGATTTTCTCCTGCAAACAAACCAGTAAGAGCAAAAGGTAATCGAAAACTTCAGAACAACGAAAGCATTGACTGTTACTATCACCTCTGGTTTAAGGATCTGGACACTTACTCTCCCTTGCATTGGCAAGTTACTCCAACTAGATAACCCATAATCGACAATCAGAGACTTCTTCCATTTAACATTTATCTGCAAGCAATTCAAAAAGAAACAACTCGAAATAAATTATTGAACAAGTACGTTCCAAGTTAATAAAACCAAAAAAGCATTACAGTTTTCTCCTACTTCTTATACGAGGAATGGAATCAATTATAGTTGTTAAAGAAGATTGACCTGAATATTCGCACGACTGACCAAATTCGAGGAGTCAGATACCAACATGACCTCCTTCTTCAACTTCAAGCAACAACCTGGAAGAAACTGTGTTCCTCCACACCGAACCGCACCTATGAATGACTACTCGGCCACACAAAGTTGAGATGCTCACCTCTCGTCCCCCACCATTCAAGCGGAGAAAGGATACTTGAAACCGATGCGATTTCAGCAATAGAATGATTGTTGCATCTGAAGTCGAGAACAAGATATAGCATATTCAAAAATCAATAAGGATCAGGTTCTCATGATGACTCGGACATTTTCACAAACAGTTAGTATGTAAAAAACCGATTGACTTGACTGTACCATGAAAATGGAGGTACACACTAGCAGTTTCGAACTAGATGGTTTTAGGTGGTTTTATGGTAACGATAAATAATTCATATAAATTGAATTTCTTGGTTCGTCTAATAAGGCTCAAAAAGAAATAAAATAAAATAAAATAAAAAAGTGCATGCACTTCACTTTAATTTACCATTTTACATTTAATAAACGAATAAGTAGAAACAACTTATCCATGATATGCGTGTTTAAAGAAGTATAACAATAATCATATAACAAAAAATTAAATATTAACTTTCTGGCAATCTTTAAATTAAGGAAAGGTATAAGTTTAGAAGCCAAACTTTTGCACCTTTTCTAGTGGAAATTTGGATGCTTCAAAATTTTTATTTAAGTTTTGAATATTTAAAAAAAAATTTAAATAAATTCTTCATTAGTTCATCATTAATCTTTCCATTAACATAACATGTGGTACTATATAATAGGTTTATCAAAAAAGTATAAATTTAAAACTCAACCTTTTGTATATTTTTTATTTTTTATTCAAATACTAATCCTTTCAAAATTTCCATTTAACATTTATAAAAGTTTTTTCTTTTTTCTAAAAAAAATGTTTGTAAAAATTTTCAAACAAACCCTTTGTTAATTCACTATTAACTTCTTCTTTTATAGGGCTTTTTAAATATAAGCTTCTCAAACCCCATCCCAACTTAATATGGCTTATAGTCTATGATCAGTCGCCTTTAGCCTAAGTCCAAAACACAACTTAACCAATTAAAGGAGGCCTCTTACAGTTAGAACACACTTCGAATAAGGTTAATGGACTAAGTCAAACAACTACTTCTTGCATATCCGGAACACGTTGGACATCCTAATCTTACTCTTCAACACTTGCGGATATAGCTTTGCTTACTAACTTCTCTCCAACCATCAACATTATAAGATCCATGACGAACTACTCAAAATTCCGATCAACTAAAAGATCTAATTGAGCTTAAATTACAAAATAAAGATAGAAATATTAATAAAAATGATCCCATAAGTTTGAATTTAAGAAAATAAGTAATAAAATAAAAGAATATAAAATTTTCAAATTTAAGTATATTACTCGTTATTTATCGAAAATACGTAAAATATATTTCGATAATTAACAAATCACTAGAGATAAATTATATGTACACTAAAAATCATAAAATAACTTAAATAATATTTAGGAATATTTATTTATACTATATATGAATTTACATGTAGGTAGAAATACGCATAGTACTTAAAATACGCAAAATGTACTAAAATAATGCTAAATAATTAAAAAAAAATCATAATTAATTAAGGAAAAATAAAGAAAAATAAGAAAAATGAGAAAAATTCCAAAAAGTGGTCATAGCAATCTAAAATCGAAGAAACAAATTCAACCAATTAAAATATAACAAATAGAAAGTGAAAAAAAAAAGAAGAGATAAAGCAATTGTCTTATCTAATTAATGCGCAATAATTCCTTAAGATCTCTATAAATATCCCAAATTTTTCAAAAGCTCATTTTGTATGTTTGGAATTGTAGAAAATTAGAGAGAAGCAAAATTGAAAGTAAATTAAGATTTTACAAAAAATCATTAAAAAACTGTGCAATTTGGGCTTTTAAAGAGAACCTAGACCCAACGAGCAGCTAGAAGTAAACAGTCACCATCACCACATAGTGGTGGTAGCTCCCAAGTGGGCCAACATACCCATAGCCACCAGTTTTGGTGAGTCCCGATTTCCACCCGATTTTTCTTAAATTGTTAAAATTATCAAAATTAGTTGAAAAATTATGAAACTTGTTATTTTGGAATATTTTTGTATTTAGTTTTTAGAAAAAAATATTATTTTGATAAAAATATATCTTGTGATATATAGTCTTAAGAAATCTTGCAAAACCAAGCATGGTTATAAATAAATTACTTTAGAAGTGTAATTTTGAACCCAAAATTTTTTGTATAAACTACTTAGAGGTTATAGAACAATGCTATGAAGCCATTTTTCAAAAATTAATTTTCAAATTTTTAGATAATTTTTAGGCCTTGAAATGATGCATAAAATGGGTAATTTAAGGTTAAATGAGTAATTACTGATTTGATGCACAATTATATATTTTAGGATGTTGAAATCTGATAAAGTATGCTATTTGTAGCATTTGGAGTGTTAGATGTAATTAATAGGATAATTATGTAGTAAATAAGTAATAAGGAAAAATAATAAATTTTAAGTTAATTTGTAAATTAGGATAATTAGGTATAAAATCTTATTTGGGATAAATTTAGACATTTTGAAATGTTAATTGATGTTGGGAGATGGTAATTGAGTGATAGAAATATTAGATATGTAACACATAATATGCAATTATTGGAAATATAATAAATAGAAGATATTAGAATAAAAAATAATATTATACTAATAATAGGAATATATATAAAATCTAGTAGGAAACTTAAATTAGAGTAATTATCTGAAAAATATAAAATTTTCTCACATTGAAAGTAAATTAAATAATTAAATTAGAATTCGGGTGTATCGCATAAACTAGAACACTACTTAGAGACTAAAAACGATATTTAGGATATCTGAAAAAAATGTAATTAATTTCACATTATGGGTTGAAATAAGTTTCTAGGATTCGTGTATAAAACTGTATTTAGAAACTAAATTAGAACTTAATTTAAAAATCGATACAAAAACTGAACTAGACACTAGTCCTAAACCGAAAATAATTGTAAAAGATTTAAGAACTTAAATAATTTGATATGTTAAACCCTAAACCAAATATAACAATAAGTGTTATAGAATAAAACAAACCTATGACAATTATATGAAAACTAAGACAATGTTAATATTATAGGGATCATTGGCGATGGACTGAACAAGTTCCACCTCAAGTGAGCAAAAAAGGAGTCAAGGTAAGTTGGGATTAATACAGTGTTGTATTTTTTTAGGCTTGAAATTGTATTTGATTATGATTATTCTAAGCTAATGATATAATTTTTTACTTGCTGCTTGACTTGTATTATATAATTTATATAAAATGATTGATCACCCTAAATTAGACTTAATGAAATATACAACCTGTAAACATAAATCAGACCTGCATAGCAACTCATTAAGAAAAACCTAGGATTCTCCGGTTAAATACCGACCCCTTCAAAAGGAATAGCATTGGATAACATAATAAATCCTTTCTTCATCCTTAGTCGAACTAAGAACCAGGTAAGGAAGTCGCGGCATGGGTGAAATTAATGATTCGAAGGTAGTCATAGGAGGAACGTTGTCTCTATTATATAAGCATGGGTCTGGTCGTGAGCTATTGTATTAACGAAAACTCCTCAACTCAGATTAAAGCGAACGTAATTTCTCTAATCACATGATTGACCGACTAATGTCGTGTGATAGCATTTGCTTGAACATGCATTACACCTAATAATTTGGTTGATAACTTTATTTGTATTTGTGGTATAGTTTAAGTCCTCTGTCCCGACTTATTAAGCTGTAGTTACTCATATCCCTATATACGTCATTGTAAGTGCTAACTAAGAAGCGGCTTACAATTACCTTGAAGCTAGCAACTGCTGCATCCTAGGAAATGAGGAAAAACATTTAAAGAACAGATATATATTTTTAAGGTCTAAGCTCTTGTTTTAGAATTTTTTATTTATAAATAATGTATTACCTAGGAAATAGATTACGGTGAAATGTTGTAAACGTTAATTGTAATAACTAAATTCTAATATTTATATATATTTTCTTACTTTCTTATGTAAATGACTTATTTAAAATTACAAACTGTTTATTTCAAAACGGGTTAGTCGTGGACGCCTTGTGTAGATAAGGTCTAGGATAACGGTTGTAAGGTCAACTTCTATCTTAGAATGGTTTGCACGGCAGAATAGTTACGACTCTACCGCTTCGAGACGTGATAAACACCATCCTCTATAAACACAAAATCATTACCTAACGATAAATTACTTGATGCTTTATGTACTTAAGCTAACTAGCTACTCTTAAGCACTTATTCTCTCCAAATACGCACAACTGACTTAAGCATCAAAGTAACTACATCAGATAACACCTCGGCATTCCCTCACTAAGCTCTTTTTTTTTTTTTTGCAAGTTTCACTACTTACACAATGTCCAATTTCTCTCCAATCAATACAGGCAAAATTCTTAAGATGACATGTCTACATACTTTTATTTAAAAAAAAATACTGTTTCTATTATAAGATAATTAAAAATTAACAAGATAATAACAAAAATAATTAAAAAATTAGGAAATTTCAAAAAAAGATATATACATACATAATATAATATACTAAAATGTATATACATATGTATTTATCATAATTTCAATAAAATAAAAGTTAAAAAAAAAAAGAAAAAAGATGAAAAAATAAAAAATTATAATTCTAGCCACTCGAAGATCAAGGGGTAATCAAAACAACCAAAATAAAATGGTAAGTTGCAACCTACATACTAAAGTAGTAGCAAACCGCCCTCGAATTTAATTAAAGGGAAAAAAAAAGAATATCTCATTCTCGTTCTCCATGAATAGCCGAGAGATTGAAGAATATCTAGAAAGGCATTTAACAATTCAAATTAGGCTCGAATCAACTAAAATGTATATTATCCATATAAAGGATTTTCCAATTGAAACTATTCATCGACCTACAAAAAATAGATACACTCATGAAGTTTTTCATTGCTTAAAATTGAATAAACTAAGGAAACACTTTGATTGAGCTTTAGAATTAGACATAGCTAAAGTATAAAATAAAGTGAAATGGAATTTCTTGAGGCTTTATTGGTAAAAGTGAGTTTTCAAAATATTTAGATTTGTTAGATTATGAATTGTATTCCATGGGTCTCCTATGATCTTATGGTGAATGGAAAAAAAGTTGAGATAATAAAGACTATAAGAGAGGTAGGATAAGCTGACCCAATATCTCCTTAGCTGTTTATGTTAGTAGCTAATGATTCTTGATAATAAGCAGCTTGCACACTCATACTTGTAACCAATGTCAATCTATATTAAAGAAAGTGTATATTTTTGTTAAATATAGCTTCTGTAATGAGGAACAATCTATACGGCGATTGATTGTTTTTATTATTTGAAGACTTACTGAGAGTTAACAATGATTGGAAGGGAAATCGCAAGAGATTGTGTCTAATCATTTGGTTCATTTATGAGTATACAGCCTAATATATTTTAGGTAGCGTTTAGTTGTACGAATTAAAAAAAATTGAACTAAATAAAGAGAATTAGACAAAACAAGTATAAAGAAAACTAAACAGTACAAACTTATTGTACAATGTTTAGTTTTTACAGTACTGAATACAAAATTTATATTTTTATATTATAAAATAAATGATTTTTTGTAATATTTAATAAAAATAATATTCATTAACTTAATATTATAACATAGAGAAATATTTTTAGAAATACAAAATATTTTTTTTGTTTATGTCCAATGAATTTCATTTTTTTACGGTGATTCAGATGAAACAAAATTTAGACATTTTGCCCAATCCATCAACCTAATTTTTGTTCAGTCACCAAGTAAATTTATAAACCAAAATTAGATAAAATTTTTAATACAGTCTAATACCACAAAAATTATGCAACCAAACACTACCTTAGAAACTACTTAAGATAAGACTAACAAAGATGAGAAGAGTGATGAGGCAGTAAAGTGTCAATGAGAGAGGCCCTTTTGCTGAAACCAAATAAAAATTAGAGAAATTTAGAAGTTGAAATGGACTCTTTGTTAGTTAACAACAACATTATAAAATTAGGAAGCCATTATGGTGATCAAAGTTAGTGATTGAAGACAACTGAATTCCATATTTGCAATTTCTTTCTTGTAATTTTTTTTAATAAATTAAAAAGCTAATATGTATACCAACTGAACTATAACACAAGATAAAACAAGGATGAGCAAAGAGTTTAGGTAACCAAGTCCTCATCCTCTTTTAGTAAAGTGGTTTTTTTTTTTATTTTTCCTACTGGATTGTCTTCAAAATAACTAGATATATGATGTATTCTATTATTAGAATAAAATTCTTCTTTTAGCAAAAAAATTCTTAATAAACTAAAAAAAATGAGAAATTAATTATTTTAGACAACTAATAAACAATGAAACAAGAACATAAAAATAAAAAAAAAAAATAAAAAGAAAGCCTCTTCCATGTAGTGAAACTTATAAATCATGCTAAATGAAAGAAAATGTTTAAGTCACTATAATCTAATAGCATGAGTACTAATTTCTTAATCAATGGAGCAGGTTAAATTTCCTCATTCCCTAAAGTTATATAATAGTTAGGAAAAAAAAAGGTAAAAGAAGGAAAATAAAAGAAATCTGGAACTTTTCAGAAAAAGAGCTGCCCCTACAGTCAATTGGCAGAAGGTTAGTCCACATGAATTAGTTGACTATTGACATAATGATAAATGATTAGTTGTTGCAATTAGCTTCATTTGTTGGCCTATGTGTATTATTTAATATGGGTTTTCCCTAGGTTATATATCAAAGTTTATGAATACAAATGAAACCATACTTATATGCAAGTATAATTTACAATATAGTGAATTTTGTCTCATGATTCTCCATAGTTGTATATCCTAAGATCATATGTGTTTTGCTTACATGTAATAAGTGTGTTATTTGTCTCCTTCCCACGTCAAGTCTATGTTGCTTGTTTACAATACAACAAATTATCCTTATAGCTTTCCATTAACTAGCAAAAATAGCTAGTATATAAAGTAATTTCAGTAAATGAGCTTTTAGCTCAATTTCATACTATAGACCAATTTGATTGGCTAGTGACAATGCTTAGGAAATCGAGTCTAATAAGGGATGTTTTAGGAAAATTCAGCTTGATAGGCTTGAAGTAGAGATCGTCGAACTAGTTCTTTTCCACTCTCGACTTTACTTAATTGTATCATACACAAAATGTAGATTCAAAAGAAATTTTCAAAGGCTTGTTTGGGCTTCGTTTGGCCTTCGTAAGCCTTAATATGGCTAAAATAAATCTCATTTAAAGAATAGACCTTTTGATGAGGAGTTGAGCCTTATTTATTTTATTATAAGCCTTATAGGCTTATGCATGCCCATTTCCAAAGCTCATCTCTAAAGTCTAAGTCTGTAAGAAAATGAAGAATCAATATGAGCCACCAATCATTAGGAGCAATCCAACGGCTACTAACAACAACAAATCTCAGGCATTCACCTCAAACTGATCCAACCGTCCAAATTAGTCTTTAAAGTCTATAAATAAGAGGTTAATCTTCTCATTTTACACACATTCTATTCTCTACAAAGTTTAAAACAAACACAAAAGCTCTGCTGGAATCCCTCCATAAAATATCAAATAACAAATTATCCAAGAACGAGTCAAGAAAATTATTGAATCTGCTCATTACAACATCCTACATGCATACATCATTAGACATCAAGCTTACGTGTTTCTCTTTCCACGTCTATCTCTAATATCATTTCTCCACGTATCATTAGATCAAAACTTTTCTAAGATTGACTATACACACATCGCTCATGATTAATTATCAACAGCAACCCCCCAATACATCAAATGACGACTCTATTAAGAAAGAGAAATTCTAGAGCAAGAATGAGACATGAGGAACACTACTAAGATCAAAACATCCTATTTAACTCAATTATGAAAACCAAGTTAGAAGGAGTACATCTCTTTTGTGACTTCATTAAATAATGTCTATACTAATGCATTACTTGAGATGCATATAAGAGAACACTTAAGTTCTCGTTGTTGAATCCTATTTCGATTTTCTTTAATTTAACCTATACTGAGCACAGTTCGCTTAATATAAATTACTCGACATAAAATTAAGAAAACATTTTTCTTTTAAAGAATGTTTTTAAAAATTTTTAAAAATTTTGGAATTGCCAACCAGTTAAACTGGTAAAAAGTGAAATTAAAGTTTATGGTAAGGAAAACCCTAATTTAGATACTAATTCATAGATTTTCTAAAAAAAATTATTTTTTAGAAAATTTAACTAAAAAGTTTGAATTTAAAAACTAACTTATTAAGACTAAGTTACCATATGAAAAATAAAAAAAAATAATAGACTTTTATTTTTTATAATTTTTCTAAAAATGCTAACCTATCTAAGGATATACAAAAATGTAACTAAAATAATTTTTTTATAATTTTCATTACTAATTTTAAATAAAAAAGCAAAACAAAAAAATTTATCTTTTTTAATGGTTGCTTCGAAAGTGCCTACATACCCCCTAATTAAGATCAAACTAACATAGTTCTATTTTTTAAAAAAATATTTAGTAGGTGGATCTTTAAAAAAAAATCGAACTAGATTTACTTTAGTTATTTTTAAAAAAAATTACCTAAAAAGATCTAACTTCGCGAATCTTTTTCTTAAAAAAAAAAAAAAGCCTAACTATCTAAATCTTTTGAAAAAATCTAATTGAGATTTTTATTAAAAAAAAAACACTACATGCCAAAAATGAATTTTTTTCTAAATCTTAAATACAAAATCTATTAAGATACAATCTAAATACATATCTTTTCCAAAGATATGCAACTTCTCTAAAAAATGTAATTTTAGGTAAAAAAATGCAATTTAACTATAAAAACAATGAAATTCATTAAAAAATTATAATTTATCTAAAAATTACAAAACTCATTGACTTGTAGTCTATTTAAAAAAAAAAACCTACACTAAAAAAACAAGTTAGTAAAATAAAGTGATTAATTAAAAAAAATAAATAAATAACTAACTAAAATAACTTACTTAATTACCCAAACGGGTCAAATCGTGCATGTGATTAAACTAAACTATGTAGCCGATCGTATAAGCGGTGGACAATTTAGTTACCGGACATAGACCGCACGTGTTGATCAATGTGCAGTGAACAATGCAATTGGTTGTGCAGTACTTACACATTCGTATGAGTAGTGGACAGTACGCATGTGTACAGTTCGTGTAAGTGAGCGTATGTTGGAGTGTATGTAGTATCAGGTCGTAGATGAGCGTGCGTTAAAGTGTGTGTTGTGTCTGATTGTGGGTGCTCGTATGTACTTGTATTCTGGTTATGGATGTGTTGTAGGTGCTTATATTTGGGTCATGGATATGTGAACTGGTCGATGCAATGACGTAAGCGTAAAGTGCAATAAGCATGTATGATCAGCGAAGTGTTCTATACGTAGGTGATCGGTGAAGGATAATGGGACGTACAATGTGGTATATAGTACGATATAAATCGATGCAGCATACATGTGTATTGTAATGGATAGTGTAGCTGATCAGTAGTACGTGAGTGATTGTGTGTGAATTGTGTATGGGTTTTGGTATAAGGACAAATGAGTGAAGGTGCTTTTATGTCAAACGTAAATAGTGAATAGTGTGTAAAGTGCTAGAGATGTAGACTTTATGTGTTTATGAGTTTAGTCTAATTATGAAAACGTCTAGAAATTTTATAGCCAAAACCACTATTTATACACCATAGGCTTTGAATCTTTTGGATCTTTTTAGATAAAGATTTAATTTAGCAAATCCAATATCGATAAGATACAATCATACTTGATTTGGATTCATTGAAAATTTAATCTAATTTCTACAAACCTTACATTGATTTGGGCTTTCTATCTTAAGTCCGATTTAGTTCATCTTAATTTAGCTTAATATATACACTAATCCATTTAACAAGCCTTTATATTGGATTAGACTAAAAATATTTTTCAAATGAAGCCCAACTATTTAAAAATCAGAATTTATTAAATTGAATATACGTCTTTAACCATTGTCCAATCCGACTCTAAACAACTCGACTCTACTCTACTTAACACTATTTTTTTTTTTCAATTTTTGTTTTTTTTCAGTTATTTTTTATTTTTTCTATTTTTTTAAATTTAATTTTTTCATTTTTTTATTTTTTATAAACTTGGCTCAAAAGTAAAAAAAATTAAATTAAATTAAATTAAAATAAAGGGTAACAAAAATGGAGTGTCTACACTCATCCTAATCTCTTCATGTAGTACATGCTTAAACTAGTTGCTAACACTATTGCCATCAAGATATTACTTAACAATGCTTCATTTTCATCATGATTGCAAGATACTAGATCCACATCTATCGTTATCTCATTAAAAGATGTACTAAATTAGTAAATCATTTTCACTACAATATATAAAGAGGTACAATAGGAGGAAGGATTGCAGCAATGGATTGCATCCATTGTTACGTCCAACCTTACTTTGATCAATAGCTATTACAAAAGACAAAGATGCGCTTCATCAAACCAATATGTAGCAACCCCTTACATTAACGTGATTAGCTCAACATTAATTGTCCATGATGCATAAATCTGTGCATCTTTCAAGTAGAACATATGAACTTTTGTGATTAACACCAATCTACTACACAACACTAGACTATGCTCCAGATTTAAGCTAACTGTAAGATAAATCCTTCAACATACATGATGAAGTAGTATCTTGTTAAGTATTTGAAGCAGATTTAACTGACATCATCTATTGATAACCTAAGTTTGTAACTCTCATACCCATAAAGGGTAATGGAGAATATGTACTCTAAAGATTACATGAGTTCCAAATTCAATAAGTTTAGCAACAAATTAAGAGTACCAGGGAATACTTTTTTTTCAAATCAATTGAAACTCAAAGTTGGTTGATTTGATTAAGTGAAGGAAATAAGAATATGAAAATCCTCAAAGATTTCAAATTACACTCAAGATAAATGTCCAAGGATAGTTAGCTTTATGCTATCTCTCCTTCAATTGTAAGATGAGCTTACTCAGTAAGAGATGTCATATGAAGTCTTCACATGTGGAAGTTGTCATCTCAACTTCGACACAAAACACAATGCCTTAACATATAAAGCCATTATAGTTACTATCACACTGAATGTAGCATTATCTAAGTCTAAAGACATCTTTGATGTCTGCTTACGTTCCCCATGTCTAGCTACCATTTTGCTTAACATAAGCCTAGGAATAGCTAACATTACCATCTGGCATTTCTTACCGATAATCTTCATGAAGAAAGTTTGATGTAGATAATATTATCAACATAACCTATGAGCATGTAGACATAGCTAACATTGTTGTCCTGTATTCTTTACTCACGAGATCAAAGTGATCCAAATTATGATGAGTCAAAGCAAATCCACTATAGGCTTGGCATTCGTAATGCCTTTTTCACAGAACTTAAGGTTAAAGCAACCTCATCCATGAATAATTGAAGTAATCATATCATGGTAATTGTAGTTGCTTAGTAGATGCATTAGAACCCAAGCTTACAGCAATGTAATACACATTTTTACAACATCATGCATGAGATCGAAACGATCTCGACTGTGATGAATCTAAGCAACTTCACAGTAAGCTTGACAACTGTAAGCCCCATAATTAGCCACTCAAGATTTCGATCGGCGGAAAGATCCGATCAAGTCTAAATTATAAGTAAAGTTAAAAATATTAGTAAAAATGATCCCATAAGTTCCAATTTAAGAAAATAAGTAATAAAATAACAGACTATAAAAATTCCAAATTTTAAATATATAACTCGTTATTTATCGAAAATACGTAAAATGCATTCCGATAATTAACGAATCGCTAGAGATAAATTATATGTATACTAAAAATCATAAAATAACCTAAATAATATTTAGTAATATTTATTTATACTATATATGAATTTACATGTATGTAAAAATATACGTAATTACTTAAAATAGGCGTAATGTGCTAAAATAATACTAAATAATTAAAGAAAATTCATAATTAATTAAGGAAAAATAAAGAAAAATCAGGAAAAATAAGGAATGATCCAGATAGAGGTCATGGCAGCTGGGAAAAATAAGAAAAAAATTAGCCAATTAAATTAAAACAACACAAAAGTCAAATTGGAAGAAAATAAGGAAATTGTCTAATCAAATTAATGCACAATAATTTCCCTAAACGTCTATAAATAGGAAAAAAATTCAGAGAACTCCTTTGGACAGTTAGGGATTTGAGAAAAATAGAAAGACTAAAAAATTCAAGGGAAAAACTAGAGAAAAAAAAAAGAAAAGGAAAATTGTGCAGTTGGGGCTTGTAAGGAGAACCAGACCCGACGAGCAGCTAGGAAAGGACGGCTACCACCACCACACGGTGGTGGCAGCGCCCAGGTGGGCCAACATACCCATGGCCACTGACAGTAGCCAGAGTCACCCAAATCGTTAAGTTCGATTTCCAATCCGATTTTGTGTAAATTTGTAAAAATAGTACATATTCTTAGAAAATTATGAAACTTATTATTCTAGAATATTTTTGTATGTACTTTTTAGAAAAAATATTATTTTGATGAAAATATATCCCGTGGTATATGATCCTTAAGAAATCATGCAAAACTTGGCATAATTAAGATTAGAAATAAATGACCTTAGGAGTGTAGTTTTGAACTCAAAATTTTTGTGTAGACTACTTAGATGATATAGAATAGTGCTATGAAGCCCATTTTCAAAAATTTTAGATAATTTTTAGGCCTTAAAATGAGGCATAAAATGGGTAATTTAAGGTTAATAAAGTAATTAAATGGTTAATTACTGATTTAGTGAATAAGTATATGTTTTAGGATGTTGAAATCTAATGGAGTATGATACTTGTAGCATTTAGGGTGTTAAATGTAATTATTAGGTTAATTATGTAGTAAATGAGTAATGGGGAAAAATAGTAAATTGTAAGTTAATTTTGTAAATTAGGATAATTAGATGTAAAACCTGATTTAGGATGAATTTAGACATTTTGAAATGATAATTGATATTTAGAGATGGTAATTAGAGTGATAGAAATATTAGAAGTATATTATATACATAATAGGTGATAATACATAATATGTAATTATTGAAAATATAATAAATAGAAAATATTAGGATAAAAATTGATATTATATAAATAATAGGGATATATAATAAAACTAATAGAAAACTTAAATTTATGTAATTATATGAAAGATGTAAAAAATTTTCACATCAAGAGTAAATTCGGTACACTAATAAGGATTTAAGTGTACCGAGTGGAATAAAATACTAATTAGAGGTAATGATGGTATTTAGGAGATCGGGAAGTAATGTGATTAATTTCACAATATGAGTTGAAACGAATTTCTAGGGTTCAAGCATAAAACAATACTTAGAAATCGAATTAAAGCCTAATTTAGAAATCGATGCGAAAATCGAACCCGAACCTAACTCTAAACCTAAAATAATTGTAAAAGAATTAAGACCTAGATAATTAGGTATATCAAACCCTAAATAAAAGAGAACAATAAGCGTTATAGGATAAAACGAACCTATAATAGTTATAAGAAAAACTGAAACCACGTTTGTATTATAAGGATGATCGGTGATGGCCTGAGCAAGTTGGACCTTGAGTGAGTGAACGAGGAGTCCAGGTAAGCTGGAATTTATACGTTGCTGTATTTTGGAGGCTTAAGATTATTGATATGAGGCAAGTGCACCTATCAGTTTTAATATAGCGGATGTGAGTCCGAGTCGATCCCTCAGAGACTTCGAGTACTAATATTAACCTTAACTTTATTATCTAACCGGAAAATTATGAAAGTTTGAATTAATTAAAAATACTAAAATTAACAAACTACTTTAATTAAAAGACTTAATTAAGCAATTGAAAAGGCGATAAAATTAAGAACGACTTCAAGAAAGTAATAACGTATTTAGGAATTATTTCCCTTAGAGTTAATCATATGATCGCTTAAAATATATTCAATTTGGTTTCTATTATTCTTGACCAGAGGGATTCACAACTAAAGTTAATACCTTTCTCAAGCATATTAACCCTAATCCTAAATTATTCACCGGAATCTCTTCACTTAGTAATATAATTTAGAATTGCACTAATGTATAATGAATTCCTATACAAATAATTAACTTTCTGGAAAAAACATGTATCTTATCTCTAAGTATACATGTAATTCTCTTCAATTATGTAAAGATCTAATTATACATGTAATTTCTCTATCAACATGCATAATATCATATATTGATATTCTAGAAATATCAATCAATAATTAAACGACATAATCGAATTAAGTAAAAATAGAAACTTTATTGAAATTTCTAAATCAATCCAAGAATCACATGAAACCCTAGGTTCCATAATCCTAAATACTCAAATTCTAAGCTATCATAATGAATCTAAAAACGAGTTTCATCAATAATATAAAATAAAACATGGAAACCCCTTTTGATTGATGAACAATCTCTCTAATCTTGAAGTTGATGTTGTTCCCCTCTTTCTTGATGTTGTTCCGCTTCTTTCTTGATGTTGTTCCGCTTCTTTCTTGATGTTCTCCTTAAGTCTCTTTCTCTTCTCTTGTGTCTCTCCGTTTCTGTAATGTCTCTCATCTCTTTTGAAACCCTAAGATATCCTTTTATATGCTTGGTTGTACTTGTTAGATAGTTGGTTGTGTGTATGTGCTTGATTATGAGTGATGCTATGATTATATCTATTGTTCTGGCTTATATTGTATAATTTGTATGAAATGATTGATCACCCTAAACTGGACCTAATCAACTATATGATCTATAATCATAATCGGACCTACATGACAACCCATTAGGGAAACTTAGGACTCTCCAGTCAAATACCGACCCCTTCAAAAGGGATAACGCAGGATTGCAATGGGTCCCTTCTTTATCCTTAATCAAACTAAGTGACAAGAGAGAAAGTCGCGGTGATGGTGAAGACACCGGTTTGAAGGTAGTCGCGAGAAGAGCAAGGTCTCCATTACACAAGCTTAGGTTTGGTCATGAGCTATTGCATTAATGGCAACTCCTCAACTTGGATTAGAGTGGGAGCAATTTTTCTAATCTCATGACGGGCCGGACAACGTTGTGCGATGGCATTTGCTTGAACATGCATTGCACTTAATAAGTTATTTGATAACCTTGTTATGTTTATGGTATAGCTTTAAGTCCTCCATCCTAACTTACTGAGATGTGGTTGCTCACACCCCTATAGACGTCATGCAGGTGCTGACTAAGAAGTGGCAAACAACTACTCTGAAGTTAGCAACTGCTGAATCCTAGGAAGTGAGGAAAAACATTTGAAGAATAAACACATACTTTTAAGGTTTAAGCTTTTACTTTAGAATTTCTCATTTTTGAATAATGTAATAACTAGGAAATATATTACGGAGAAATATTGTAAACTTTAATTGTAATAACTGAATTATAATGTGTATATATATTTCCTCACTTTCTTAGGTAAATAATTTATGTAAATTACAAACTGTTTACTTTAAAGCGGGTTAGTCGTGGATGCTTTGTGCAGATTAGGTCTAAGATAGCGGTTGTAAGGCCAACTTCTATCTTAGAATGGTTTACACGGTGGGGCTATTACAACTCTGCCACTTCAGGGTGTAACAACAACCGTAATGCCTTTTTTACAAAACTCTAAGTTACCTCATCCACGAATGATTGAAGCAATCATATTATAGTAGCTGTAATTGCTCAGTAAAAGTATTGACTCTCAAGCTTACACCAGGCGTACTACCCAATTCTGCAACAATGTGCATGAAATCGAAGCAATCTTAGCTATGATGAGTCGAAGCAACTTAATAACTAGCTTGGCAACTATAACACCCATTTGTAGAGCTAAGGTTGAAGCAACCTCATCAATGAATGATTTAAGCAATCATGTCATGATGGCTACTGTCACTCAGTATAAGCATTAGCTTCCAAGCTCATAGCAGTCATAATACCCATTCTACAACATCATACATGAGATCGAAGCAATGTCAACTATGATGGGTTAAAGCAATCCCATAATAGGCTTTATAACAATAACACTTTTTTGTTTAAAATAAAAAATCAAGGTCAAAGCAATCTCATTTATGAATGGTCGAAGCAATTAATTCATAGTAGTTATAATTGCTTAGTAGAAGCATCTGCTCCTAAGTGTGCGACTGGTGCAATGCTCTTCGTACAACTTCATCTAATCAAGGGATTAAATAAATCTTAACAGTGATAAGTCAAAGCAACTTTACAACAAGCTTGACAGTTATAATGCCTTTCTCAACCTCATCCATGAATGATTGAAGCGATCATATCATAATAGCAGCTATTGCTCAAAAGAAGCATTTGCTCCTCAACCACACGGTATGCAATGCCTAATTCTACAACCTTATGCATGAGATTAAAGCGATCTCAGCTTAGACAAGTTGAAATGACCGCACAAGCAAGCTTGGCAGTAGTAACACCTTAACACTAAATCGAGGTCTAATTAATCTCATCTGTAAATGATCAAAACCATCATGTCATGGTAACTACTATTGCTCAATAGAAACATTCACTTCTAAGTATGTGGTGAGCAATGCCTAAGAGATTAAAGTTATCTCAATTGTGGCAGATCAAAGTGATCATTCAGTAAGCATAATGCTACATCATAGAAAGATTGAAATAATCTCCATCTAACTATGAGATTGAAGCAATCTTCTTTTGCTATCAATCAAAGCGACCATCTCATAACTGTCTAATACTATCTAAGCATACTATATCTTAATATGGAGTTCCCTTTGAAAGAAGAAGACTAAAAGCATCAACCTTCATCAAGATACTTTTATGATCACTAAGATTTAAGCAACCGTTGTTGAATTGACTTCATATATACTTAATTATAACACCAATCACTATAACTATGCAACTAATCTCTAAGAGTCGAAGCAACTCCAGCGAATCCATCTTGCAACTACTTCGTTGTAGCTATAACGCTTCTTAGCATAAGGCTACTTATGGAGTTGAAGCAACTCCAATAACTTCATTGTGCTATCATTTGATTATGATCCCATCATCTCCATGCATGTAATGAACCTCAAAGGAGTTGAAGTAATTCTGCAACGTACTTTAATTGATGACTTGATTACTGTATGAGCAAATTCAAAAGAATTCACATGACGAGATGCAAAAATGACCTTTCAAATCATTGAAAAAGTTACTGCCTCGTCATATAATGATGTGCATCAACTAGGTGAGAAGTAGCCAATACTTGATCAGTGTATGAATTAGTTGTCCAATCAATTGTATGAAGCACATTCTTGAAACTTACTACCCACAACATCTAATGAAGATGTTTGACTAAAGTTTACTCCCCTCATGAGAACATCTACGACACTTGATCATCTTGTGTATTGAGTAATTTTTGTTTGCCTTCTCATGGGTTTGGATATTTGGATGAAGTTCGAATGCCTCTTTGATGATGCTTAAATTCCATTAACAGTAGTCTTCAACACTTTAAACGTGTTAATACCCAGTGAAAAGCATCGTTGCAACAATTTGCCTCTAGTTTAATGTTACACCTCGAAGTCATAGAGTCGCAACAGTCCCACCGTGCAAACCATTCTATGATAGTAACTGGCTTCACAGTACCTACCATAAATGATTTACACAAAGCGTCGATGATTCCTCGCTGTGAAGTAAACAGTTCAATTAAGTGTTTAGTTAAAGTTACAATAATTATCAAGAATTTTTAGAACAACATACATAATTACATATACATTCTACAGAACTTCCCAAGAAATTCTACATTAACATAATAGTCTATTAATTTACATAACAACTATCAGTCTTTCATTCTTAAACTATTAAGGAGACTCTTGTTATACATCCACTACTAGATAAATTAATCCTCACACCCTAGGCTTCAAAAGAACTAACCTCTAGATAGTTATAGGGCGGCATAATACTTGAAGTATTCAGAAATTAGGACCTGCAAAAGGATCTATACAAGTATGAGCAACTATAGCTTAGTAAGTTGAATTGGAGACTCATGAATGTATATAAATACAAACACAAACAAGATTATCAAGCGATTATTTTCATGCAATGCAAGCAATTGTCATCACACAACGTAGTCCAGTCCGTTGCGAAATCAGAGAAATTTTATCCACTCTAATCTGGGTTGAGGAGTTTTTATATTATGCAACAACTCACAACTAAACCTAGGTTTGTACAATGGAGACACTGCTCCTCCTAAGACTATCATTTGAATCAATGTCCTTAACCTCACCGCAACCTCCTCTCCTGTCACTTAGTTCGGCTAAAGATGAGAAAAAGACCAATTTGCTATACAACGTTATCTTTATCAAAGGTGTCGGTGTTTGGTTAGAGAGTCCTAATGATCTCCTAAAGAGTTGCAATGTATGACAATTTAGGGCATTAGAGTCAAATAAAATTAAATTCTTTTTAGGGTGTTCAGACAATTTCACACTAATCCAATTATAATATACAATCAATCATAACACAAATTTCAACACAAAATCAGATACTCAAACATATATATAAACTACTTACAATCACAATCATACATAATCCTAAGTCTCCAAATACCATAAAATAGTACTCCAATACAGTAAGTAATAACCCAACTTACTTGGAATTCTCAATTGCCCAATCACTTAATGACAAGTCGATTCGTCTCCTGGTATCCTATAATACAAATACGTCTTTTTAGTACTTATATTTTGATGATTTATATTCTAAGTTATAATTTAACTCATTTCTCTATGTATACCTATTATTTACTAATGATTCATTCTACCTTATTTTCGAGATTCAGTTGCTAAATTAGATTCTAGTTTTGATTCTACATTGTCTCTAACTACAAGGAATCCTAAATATGCCTGAATCCTAATGTAAAATTAATCACATTAAGCTTAAGTATTCTAATATCACATTGGGTCTTAATTTAGTGTTTTAAACTATTCGGTACACTCTAATCCAAATTGGGGTACCGGAATTACTCCCGATATGAGAAAATCTTACATTTTTTATACAATTACCTAAAATTAAATTTTGTTTCGGATTTATTATGTACTGATTTTTATTATTATATTATCCAAATAAACCTAATTTTTCACATTTATTAAATTTCTAATTCCACATATTTCTAATTTCCTATAATTACTACATAATTCCTATATTAATTATACTTAATACTCCAAAGACTAGGATTAGGTTTCCACATCAGAAATTAATATCCTTAAACATCTAATTACCATCTAAATCAGTAATTAATCACTTAATCACCTAATTAAGCCAAAATTACTCAATTTTTCTATTATTTTAGGGCTAAAAAATTACTTCAAATTTTCGAAAATTAAATTTAAAAAAAAGACTTTATAGCTGTTCTATATTACTTAAGTATTCTACAGGAAAAATTTAACCTCCAAACTACATTCCTAAACCTATTTATTTATAGTTCTAATCATACTCGATTTTGCTTAATTTCTTAAGAATCTTATATTTACAGACATGATTAAACGTAATCACTATTTTCCCCTAAATCTACATACAATAAAACCTCAGAATAATAAATTTCATAATTTTCTAGGCAAAATAAATAATTTTAAGAAATTGTACAAAATCGGAGTAAATGTGAAACTCACCCGGTCCGAAAGCTTTTGGGTCCCCAACACCAGTTCAGGTGTATCAACCGGTCTAAGCAGTGAGTCTGGAGTGGGTGGTGGTGGTGGCTCAGTTCTAGGTAGTGGTGGTGTATGGGTTCAGTTCACAAGCCTTTATTATACAGATTTGCTTAAGAATTTTCTAAACCCTAATTTTTTCCTCCAAATTTTGGTACTCTCAATTTTTTCTAACTTCTGACTATCCAAATGAGTTCTAAAATTTTTCTTGCTATTTATAGAGTTTTGTAGTAATTATTATACATTTAATTGAACAAGACATTGCTCAAATCTCTTCAACTTTACCTTTTATGTTGCTTATTTTTTATTGGTTAAGTTTTCTTCTTCAATTCCTTACCTGCCATGAGCAAATCTAAGTCACTCCCTATTCCTCTAATTTTTTCTTTAATTATTTAATAAGTTTCTAGCTAATTTAAGTAATTTCGTGTATTTTTATCTACACGTAAATACATGTGAGGTACAAGTGAACATTCTTAATTATTATTTAGGTCATTCTATAATTTTTAGTATACATATAATCTATCTCTAGCAATTTATTTAGATTGTACTTTTCACCTTTTCGATAATTAATAAGTATTATATTTTATTACTTATGTTATTAAATTTAAGTTTATTGAGTCATTTTTACTAATATTTCTATCTATAGTTTATAATTTAGGTTTGATTGAATCCTTTAACCGATCACCCTAAACTTTGTATAATAAATTCAATTCTACTGTCACTTAACTTAACTTTAGGGCTTACATTTAATGAGAATATTGTAACTTTAATGAGGATCTAATATCCATGGGAGTACAAGACTTAAATTTTAGCAACTCTTGTTATGAGCTCTACCTCCCTTACAAGTAATCATGTTGCTTGATGATGATGAAGGCATTTGAAGTATGCCTAATGAATGGATGGAGGCTCCCCTTGGTTGGATATGGAATCATAGGATGTGTAACTTGATACTTAGTTCCAAATGAAAGAACAAAGAATTCAAGGAAGCACTTAAAGTAAACCTTACACCCATTTAAGAGAGTAGATTCTATTTACTTTGGTAAGACCTAGGTTTGACCTCAAATATGTGTGTTCCTATAGTAGCTTTACTTAGTCGAGCCCCACACATTGCAATTGAAGTAGTTGATGGAAGTCCTAAATATAAGCTCTATAACTATAGGATCAAGTTTAATACGTAAAGTTTAGGACAATCGGCTAAAAAATCTAATCGAGCCTAAATTATAAAATAAATCTAGAAATATTAGTAAAAATGACTCTATAAATTTGAATTTAAGAAAATAAGTAACAAAATAAGAGAATATAAAATTTTTAAATTTTAAGTATATTACCGGTTATTTATCGTAAATACGTAAAATGTATTTCGATAACTAATAAATCGTTAGAGATAAATTATATGTATAATAAAAATCATAAAATAACCTAAATAATATTTAGGAGTATTTATTTATACTCCATATGTATTCACGTGTAAGTAGAAATATGCAAAATTACCTAAATTGCTCGAAATTTGCTAGAAAATTACCAAATAATTAAAGAAAATTATAAAAAAAGTCATTAAAAAAATCAAAGAAAAATAAAAAAAAATCAAGGAAGTGAGATTAATCCAGATTTGGGTCATAACAGTTGGGGGATGAAGAGAAAAAATTGGACCAATTAAATTCACCAACTTAAATGGTAAAATGGAAATAGATAAAGTGTTTGTTTTGTCTAATTAATGCTCTAAAATTCCTTTATAACTCTATAAATAGCCAAAAAATTATAGAAGCTCATTTTGTTTAGAGCTGTAGAAAATTGAGAAGGTTGAAAATTAGAGGGAAAATTAAGGTTTCAAAAAATTTAGCAAAAATCTATATAGTTAAAGCAATTAGGCCAAACCCACGGATCACCATTACCTGAAACTCCACCACCACCACTACTCCACTTCAAACCCCACATCTAGGCCGACCAACAAACCCTAAACCTGTTCTGGTAGCCAAAAGCTTAAGAACCAAGTGGTCTCAAATTTAGTTCAATTTTGTAAAATTTATTAAAATTATTAATTTTACCCAGAAAATTATGAATTTTGTTATTTTGATGTTTTATCATATATAGATTTAGGGAAAAATAGTAATTAGGTTTAATTACATTCGTAAATATTAAGTGCTTAAAAAACTAAGTAAAACCGAGTATGTTTTGAATTAAAAATAAATAAGCTTAGGAGTATGGTTTTAAGCTCGATTTTTTTCCTATAGACTATTTAAGTGATATAGAACAATGCCACAAAGCCCTTTTTCAAAAATTAATTTTCAAAATTTTAAAGTAATTTTTTAGCCCTAAATGATAAGAAAAATGAGTAATTTTGGACTAATTAATTAAATGACTAATTACTGATTTAGAGGGTAATTAGTTGTTTAGGAACGTTAATTTTTTATGGAGTAGCATAATCATAACAATTGAGGTATTAAATGCAATTATTATAGGAATTATGTAATAAATAGGGGTTATTTGATAATATTTACAATTGGAATTATGGTAATTATAAAATATTGGGTTAAATTGAAAAATATAATGATAATATTAATACGTATTAAATCTAATATAAAACTTAATTTTAGATAATTATATAAAAAATGTAAAATTTTCTCATATCGGGAGTAAACTTGGTACACTAATTAGGATTTGAGTATATGAAATGGGTTAGAATACTAAATTAAGACTTAGCAGGATATTAGGAAATTCGAGCATGATGTGATGAATTTCACATTAGGGTTCAAAATGTATTTTAGGATTTACTTGTAGTTGGAACCAATTTAATTTAGAGCCTGAACCAAAATTGGATTCAAAAAACCGAGCCCTGAAGTAACGTACAATGAATCATTAGTAAATAATAGATATATAAGGTGAATTGAGTTAAATCATAACCTAGAATATCTATCATCAAAATATAAATACTAAAAAGCATATTTATATTATAAGATATACGAAAACGAGTTAACTTGTAACTGATTGAGTGAGCAATAAAAAATTTCAAGTAAGTTAGGTTTAATACTTCGTCGTATTTTGGAGTACTATTTTAGAGTACTTGGAGACTTATAATTGTATTTGTTTATATTTGTAAGTAGTTATGTACGCATATGGTTGAGTATCTGATTTCGTGTTAAATCTTATGTTATGTTTGGTGATTGATATGTATGGACTAATATGAAATTATCTAATCACCCTAACTATACCTAATCATAACCAACTTAAATACCTTAATTTGACATGCATAGTAACCCTTTAGGGAATTATTAAGATTCTCCAATCAAATATCGACACCTTAAAAAAATATAGCCCTGGAAAGCATAAGGGTCCTCTCTTCATCCTTAATCGAACTAAGTGATAAGAGAAGAGATCGCAATGAAGATGAGAGCATTAGTTCAAATGATGGTTTGGGGGGGGGGGGGGAGTTATATCTCCGTTGCACAAAACCGGGTTTAGTTGTGAGCTATTGTATTAACGGAAACTCCTCAATACGGAATAAAGAGGGTAAAATTACTTTGATTTCACAACGGACCGAACCTCGTTATGTAATAGCACTTGTTTGTTGCATTGCATATAATTATTTGTCTAATAATCTTATTTGTGCTTATTATACTTTCATAAGTTTTCAATTCAACTTACTGAGATGAAATTAATCATACCCATATAGATTCTTTTACAAGTTCTAACTTCTAATTTCTATACCATGTTATTACTATCCGAAGGTTAGTTCTCTTTTACAGTTATGAGAAGTGAGGATCAACTAACCCAATAATCAAGTTTTTATTTAAGGTCTTGCTAGTATCTTAGGATGAAGAACTGATATACGATATGTAAATCAGCTGACTGTTGTAAAATCTCCTGAGAATTCTACAATAATGTGAATGTGTATATATATATATATGACTTAAGGTTTTAACTTTTATTGTAAATTTTAACTAAAGTTTTATTTAAACTGTTTACTTCAAAGTGAAGACTTGTGAATGTCTTTTATAGATCATATCTATAATATGCACTGTAAGATTAGTTCTTATCATAAATTAGTTTACATGGCAAAATTGTTTCAACTCTATAACTTCGAAGGTAATAGTTGAAGCCTGAGTTAGGTATCATAACTTAGAACAAAATACGAAGTTAGCATTTAGTATGAAGTTGGGGCATGGTGGTAAGGAAGAAAAGAAAAGGCTAATTATTTTTTTTTAAAAAAAGGGAGTATTTATCATGAAGAAATCAGTAAAAAAAAAAAAAAAACAAAGAAAGAAAGAGGTTTTAGCATTTATGGAAAAAGGGGAGCGCTGGAGAAGAGAAAATAAAAGAGGAGGGTCTTAAAAGAATTATTAATTGCAAATTTTAAAAGTGTGGAAAAGACAAAGGGCTTCCACATTCCATGCAGGCCTTCTTTTTTCTTTTTTTTTTTTTGTCTAAAGCAATCCAAAGTGAACCAACCCATTTAATGAAGCCCATCTCGACGTCTCAGCATTATTATAAAAGCAGTAGGTCAGCACCTTTGTTGGAGATCAATTTCACTTGCCAATTTATCCAACCTAGAGAAGTAGACGATCTAAAAAATCCACAAATGCCATTAGTTAAAGAAAAACGAAAAAAAAAAAAGGATAAAAATTAAAGCTCACCTTTGGGTCAAAGCAAACCATGTCCAATACGTGCACATCAGGAGTCTAATGTTTTTCTTTCTCATTCATAAATTTTTTGGTCACATGGAATATCTGAACATGAAAGCGAAAAATGGCAGCAACAATGGAGATAATTGAAGACCAGCTCCCGTAACATGCCGGACCATACGCGTTACATCAACGTTCAGCTCTCATCTACGCAAGCGCAAAGAACGGTCTCATGCAAATTGGGAGAAATGCAAAAATATGAGAATAAGAAGAAAATAAAGGTGGCCACGTGCTAAAAAGAAAAATAAAAGGAAATTGGGAGGAATGGTAAAGTAAATTTTATTGAGTTTAAGAGTCTTTAATTATAACGGCTTTTGGAATTTTCTAATAGCAGTTAAAGTTACTTAAAGGGGTGTTTATAAGAGGAACCAATGTGCTTTGACCAAATTATTACGTTTGTGATGGTTGGAAAATGAATGTTAAAAAAAATAAATAAATAAATAAATAAAAAGACATTTGGGTGGAGTTAAGAATGGAGGACTTTCAGCCATCAACGAGGCCTTGAGGAAGAATCCGTCGCTTTGAAGTAGAAGATCCAGTTAGCAAAAAATAAAAAAGAAGGAAAAAAAAGAAAAGGACAAAAGAAGTAACGTTGCAAGCGAATGTTGTTATTGCAAAATGAATTTATAGAAGCCTAGAGGAGCTGTAATTAATAAAAAAAAAAAAAAATGGAGGAGTTCACCGTGCAACATCTATGGAAAAAAAAAAAAAAAAAAAAAACTGGAGTTCAGAAGTCAGAATATTTATTCGTCTCCACGAACAAAAAGGATTGCTTTTTGAAGTTTTAATTTGTTGATATTGGCACTTCCAAGATCGTATTTGGGAACAACCTGTGTCATGAAGACTCAATAACAAGAAAATTGAAATACAATAATTCCAACATTTGATAATTTATAAAAACAAAATTTGAAGCCCTTGATTTATACAATTACTCAACAGATTCTATTTCCTCGAACGAAAGTCTACGAGCAAAGAAATCATTTAAAAGCCCTAATTATCAACGACATGTTAGAAACGTTCAATTGCTATATCGACGGCAACAAACAACTGCAAAAGCAAAATATTATGGCCTATTGGGAGACAAAGACTGCATGAACAACATAGATACTAAATTATTCTACATCAATTTTTCAACAAGTACAAAGCAACAAGTTGAATGGAGAAGTCACAACTCAACACTTCATATGATCAACGATAACCAACAACAATAGTTAATTCAATGAAATGTTCAAAATCCCCTAAACTCCCTCAAAGGAGCTTTTGGTCAAGGAGCAAAATATAAAAAGTCATTTTGATAAACGAGCTTTTAATCCAATTTAATATTATGAACTCGTTTAATATTATAGTGATAGAGCCTAGGAAATCGAGTCTAATGAAAAATCTTTTAGAGAGATTTAGCTTGATAAGTTAAAAATAAGAATTACCAAATTGATTCTCTTCCGCACTCGACCTTGATCGGTTGTCTCATGCATAAAAAGTAGATTAAAAAAAAAATCTTTCGAGGCTTCGTTTAGCCTTCGTAGACCTTGAAAGGCTAAAATAAATTTTATTTGAAGAATAAGCCTTTTGATGAGAAGTTAAGCTTTATTTACTTTATTATAAGCCTTAAAATCTTATGTAGGTCCATTTCCAAAACCAATATCTAAAATCATCGATTTAAATCTCTTTAAATCATCTTAATTATGAATTGAATTTCATAGGTTTTATTACTTAATTTAAGCAATCGAACAGATCAATAATGAATTAATAGTGGGCTTGGCCCAATACAAAATTAGACCTATATATATAACGTCTTTGTCCTGAAAGCGTCTCTTATTATAAGACTTACTATCAATGGAGTCAAATATGGTTGCCAGCATGGATGTTTACAGGCATCCTCGGATACATGTAAATCAAGGTATATCCTCCTCGTACTCCATATTTACTAATCAGTCAATAATAGTATAACCATATAAAGACAATCACATTCGGTTGTGATTCGATTTAAGATGAAGATTCTAACCCCCCAACCCCCACATGAATCTAGGAAAAGATACATTCCTACCGTAAACCCTAAAATTCGTTATTTAAGTACCTGATAGCTTTTCTGCCATATCCAACAAATATGAAGAACATCAACATTCACTTATTATTCTTGGTGTTCGTTCACATCCCGTCCCTCATCTTCTCCATAGAAGATCACCAGGTTCGTATTAACCTAATTTCCGTTGGTTCCGTCGTCAGAATTCTCTCTCAAATAATATATCGTATGTATCTCACTCCGTTCTTATCCTCCCTCCCACCGGGGCACGGCTTTTGATCATAATAATTTCAGGTTTACATAGTGAAATTGGCACAGCATTATGGGGTTGACAAAGCATTACATGAAACGGAAGACAATCATCATTCATATTTGATGTCCGTGAAAAATACCGAGGAA
Organism: Lumnitzera racemosa; assembly: GCA_024138005.1. Classification (NCBI taxonomy): domain Eukaryota; kingdom Viridiplantae; phylum Streptophyta; class Magnoliopsida; order Myrtales; family Combretaceae; genus Lumnitzera; species Lumnitzera racemosa. The sequence goes on from JAMXBC010000011.1 coordinate 87,960,792, forward strand.
GAAGCTAGGGCATCTCTAATTTACAGCTACAAAAACAGCATCAATGGCTTCGCTGCGGCGCTCACCCCCGAAGAGGCCGACATATTATCCAGTAAGCCCGGAGAAAACCATAAATATATATTCTTTGGATTAATGTAATGATGCTGATGCTGATGAGGATATTTTAATTTTGCAGAGAAAGAAGGAGTGGTATCAATATTTAGAAGCAATCCAGGGAAATATAAGCTAAAAACAACAAGGTCATGGGACTTTGTGGGATTGAATGACCAGCAAAAGAAGCCCATGAATGGGTTTGGCCATTACAAGTTTGGAGAAGATCTCCTGCAAAAGGCAAACTATGGCAAAGGAATTATAGTTGGTGTAATGGACAGCGGTAAATGTTCAAATCTGAGTAATAAGTGTCTTTTTTTTTTTCTTTCTTTTTTTAATTTCTTTTCAATGATATATTCTATGGTACGTGAGAATAGAGAATTGAAACCGTTACGTCTCTTACAAATGACAGTATTTATCAATTAGAGTAACAACCTATGATAATATTTACACCCTTAAACTATGAAACAGCTTTAGATAAATTCGAATATAAAAAGCTAACTTTACTTTTAATGAAACCATTTTTTGATACATCAAAACTATTCCTGAAAGGCTTATTGTGTATATCTTATCTTTTTAAGAATTATAAAATAATAATAATAATAATAATAATAATAATAATAATAAAGTTACATCCAAGCAAAAGCATGTTACTTTAAGATATGTGGGGATTAATTCAAAAACAGATTTGATAGGTCATAATTTGAATAACGAAAAAGCAAATAAAATGACTGGGTTTGGTTGCATGATTTTACCAGGGATATGGCCAGAATCAAAAAGTTTTAATGATAAAGGGATGGGATCCATCCCAAAGTCATGGAAAGGAATCTGCCAATCTGGCCAAGACTTCAACTCATCCCACTGCAACAGGTAATTTTGCCTGCTTTTTTCTTTTTTTCCTCCCCTTGAATTTTTCTATAAAATCCTAGGATGTCGGAACATCTCATTACATTAATTACTATAGCTGTCATTTTATTGGATTATTTTCTTACTTATTCTAGTATTTGTGGATAAAAGGATTTGTTTTTTTTTTTTTCTTTGGACCCATTTACGTTACAACTTGTAAAGTAAGGAATTCAAATATAATCTATCGTATTAAATGACTAATATTCATCGAAATAAAAATATTAATTTACTTACCAAATGATTATTAGAATTAATATATAAATACTCACAATTATGTATGCACCTCACACGAATGTGCAATGGGATAAGTATGGTGATTCCAGATTTAATGGAATACTTTATTCTCTCATCATCTTATTGTTATAATTTAGAAGTGTTTCAAAATATATATATATGGCAAAGTAAATATAAGTAATACAAAAGCATTCATGTTACTTCTCCTTATCTCCATTGACAATGATTAATAATAACCAAACTTGTTTGTATTTTTTCTAAAAATCATGTTCTTAGTCGTTGTTTTTCTAAAAATCATTTTCTTAGTCGTTCTATTCAAACTAAACTTATCGTTGAACTCCAATGTCATTTACTCTCTTTATTCTCAAGATATGAAAAAAACCGATAAATTATTCAAGTTCGATTTAATTTTTCTCAAAATTAACTCGATAACAGTCGAATCGAATTCTAACTAAACTATTCAAATAATTTATTTAGTCGAATTGGATTTTCATTGTTTAGCTCAATTAATTTTAATGGTAATCAAGATTAAGTCGAGTTTAAATTGAATTTAGATATTAATATATAATAATAATAATAATAATAATAATTTTGAGATGGTTGAGTTAGATTTGAGCTCTGAATTAAATTTCTAGTGAAGCTTATTATTTTATCGTCTCTTCTTAAATATAACCCTATTTTCTGCATTTTCCAGAGTTACGAGATTAACTCTAATTTATACCTTATCCCGCAACTATTGGATAACAGTTTGAGATAGGAACTTTTCCTATAGCGTCTAATAGCCATCTTAATACCACATTCTGCTAGAAAAGTTTCCAACAGATTCCAGCTTTTTCTTTTCTTTTCTTTTCTTTTTTTTTAATTGGGCCATCTTACAAATAAATATTAATATTGCTCTAAGCACGTACCTTGCGCGGAGATGCCTGCCGTGCCGGCAGTTTTCCGAATTTACGTTGTTTAGTATGTTGACATTTGCCGATAAATCAAGGAGAAGCTTTTTAATTCCAAGCCTGCAAGTTATTAAAAATGAAGAATAGTTTTATCCGTCAACTCCCACCATTTTTGCCCATTTCAATCAAACAAGAAAGCAAGTCTTGTAGACTATTTGTAGACCGTAATAGTGCAATTAGGGCAGATTATGAATGTAAACGAGTATCGAATTCGACTATAATAAAAAAAATTCAAACCCGATCAAGTGAGCTTAAGTTGAAATGATACTTCTTAAACTTGATCTTGATTTAATTAAACTTATACATACTTGATAACCTTAAGAGATATTCAAATTTAAATCAAATAATAATAAATTTTAAATTCGACTCAAGCTTGATTGATATTTAAATCTAATTCAAGTTCGATTGGATTTATAAACTTATCGAGTTGAGCTCTCCAAGCATCACAAAGCTTGAGTTCGACTCAAGTGAATGAATCAAATTCGAATAAATTCTAAGTTATACTCAAATAATTTACAAGTAAAGTCATCTCAATTACACTCTTAAAATAAACAACCAATACGTTTATAATAAATAATATATTGAAACCATTTCTATTATGACATATTTATTAGGAGTGTTTGACATGCATATCTGTATCAATATTAGTGAAATTTCGCCATTGAAAATGTGGTTGACCAATTTTTTTCTTTTTTTATTTTTCTGTAATAATAAATAAAATATTATTATAGTACGTTGTAATATTAAAATTATTATTTGTACTTCAAAAAATATTTTATGTATTCATTTGAAAAGCAATAATAACATGAGATTCACAAAATTTTTTAAAATTGCTGAATAACTTTAAAAGCAAGATTTACTTTTATTTTAATTGTCAATTTAAAAAAATCAATATTAGATTTATCTATTTTAATAATATAATTATATAAATATAAAGAATATGATCGAAAATGGAGGTGGAACATACGGTTGCAAATCAAAATATCAATTCTGGGAGACAGAACTTTAATTTTCCTAAAACAAGAAACATCTAAATGAATTATTCCATGATTCGTATGAATGTTACAATTACGCTATTCAATCGATCACTTTTTTCTTTTTCTTTTTTTTTATTTTTGTTATCTTGGGGATAAATAGCAGAAAAACAAATTGAATTTACAGGAAAATCATAGGTGCAAGATACTACCTCAAGGGCTACGAGCACTACTATGGTCCCCTGAATACCACCTTGGACTCCAAATCCCCTCGTGATCTCGACGGCCACGGCACACACACAGCATCCACCGTTGGGGGTGCAGAGGTCCCTGATGCCTCCATCTACGGTTTCGCTAAGGGCACGGCCCGTGGCGGCGCACCACACGTGCACCTTGCCATCTACAAGGCTTGCTGGGCTATCCCAAACGACACCAAAGTGGATGGCAACACATGTTTCGACGAGGACATGTTAGCAGCTATCGATGATGCCATAGCAGATGGTGTCGATATTTTGAGTATGTCGATAGGGACTAATACGCCTGCTCCGTATGATGAGGACAGCATGGCCATCGGAGCATTTCACGCTGCCAAGCACGATATTGTCGTGGCATGCTCGGCTGGTAACGAAGGCCCTGCCCCCAGCACCTTATCGAACCCGGCGCCTTGGATGATCACGGTGGGTGCCAGCACTCTGGACAGGAAGTTCCTTGCACCAGTGATGCTAGGAAATGGGACGCTGATTGAGGTAAAACATGAATAATTTAATTTTATATATATATATATATATATATATAAAACAATACAAGAATACATTGGTGTGTGCATATATATATATATATATATATATATGTATGTATATATATGGTAATTTACCTTATCTTGTTTGCTCATTTAGGGAGAGACAGTCACTCCATACAAGCTGAAGAACAGCATGTTACCACTGGTTTATGCTGGAGATGTAGTAACTCCCCAAGTCGCAAAAAATGTTTCTAGGTGATTCTTTCTATTTTCCCCTTGAAAATTCAACTAAATTCTTCGTCTTAATTTAATTATATATATCATCAATTTTCATTTTTAAGCCATTACATATGATCATGTTAACAGTCAATGCCTACCCGGTTCTCTCTCCCCCGAGAAGGTTAAGGGGAAGATAGTATTGTGCTTTAGAGGAGTCGGTACGAGAATTGACAAAGGCATGGAAGTGAAAAGGGCTGGTGGTGCTGGATTTATCCTGGGAAATTCAGCGGCTGATGGAGCGGAGTTGATGGTCGACCCTCACGTCCTTCCAGCTACAACCGTTTCTTTCCATGATGCTCAGAGGATTTTTGAGTACATCAAGTCTGACAAGAAACCAATGGCGAAAATCATACCAGCAAAGACAGTGACAAACATTAAGCCAGCACCAGTCATGGCATCCTTCACTAGTAGGGGTCCAAATGTGATTGATCCACATATTCTCAAGGTAACCTTAAATCCATGATCGCTTTGAAGTACTTACTTCTTTTATCTACTGAAATGTCTTCCGTTTCTGTTTCGCGTAGCCGGATATCACAGCTCCAGGAGTGAATATACTTGCCGCTTGGACTGGTGGTGATTCGCCTACAAAATTGGAAAATGATCCTAGGGTTGTGGAGTATGATCTGGATTCAGGAACTTCCATGTCGTGCCCTCATGTGGCTGCTGCAGCTGCTCTTGTTAGAGCCATACACCCGAAATGGAGCAGTGCAGCCATTAGGTCTGCCCTCATGACCACAGGTAAGCAACATAAATAACCCTCACCGATATTTGCCTCTGAAGAACATCACATCAAAGTTATGAGGCTTACATGACAAACTAGATAGTGTTTTTTTCTATTGCACTTAAAGGGGCATAACTTTTAATCCAGTTATTATATGTTTTTAAAGATTTGATACTATTTTACACTTGAAAAAAAATGACCCTTTTTAAGGCTTGTTATAGGCCATTTTTATTTTTTAAGTGATATTTTAGAGATATTTAGAGAATTCTTTTTAAATATGAATAGTTTCTTTCCATCTTTTTTTATTTTTTTTTTATGAACGATTACTCAAAAAAATAATATAGACTTGATCTTCTTTTATTACATCGCTCTGCAATAAGCCTTAAGCATAAGAAAGGTTTCAATAGTCTTGAAACGCAATCGTCTCTCTTGTCATGGCTTTCACTTTCTGACCCTTGAATTGTTATGCACAGCTGGCCTGACCAACAACCTAGGACAGCCAATAACGGATGCAAATGGGAAGCCAGACACTCCTTTCGGACTCGGGGCAGGCCATTTTATGCCACAAAAGGCAGCAGACCCTGGACTTGTCTATGATGCGTCTTACGGCGACTATCATCTCTACCTCTGCAGCATCGGCTTCAAGAATCCAGATCCGCAAGTCCCGTGTCCGAAAGAGACCATTCCTTCATACGATCTTAATTACCCTTCTCTACAAATCTCCAGACTCAATGGCACGGTCAGTGTGAAGAGGACTGTGACAAATGTTGGAGGAAGAAAGAGTGTGTATTTCTCATCGGTGAGACCACCATTAGGTATCCATGTAGTGGTGAAACCTAGTATTCTGTTCTTTGACAGGGTTGGACAAAAGAGAACTTTTACCATTACCATTAGAGCAAGAAGTGAGAAGGTGAAGCAGCTCATGAGGAATGAATATGGCTTTGGTTGGTATACTTGGAATGATGGCATCCACAATGTTAGAAGCCCGATGGCAATATCTTTAGCCTAATCCTTTTTTTCCTTTTTTTTTTTTTTTCCCTTCAACTTCTTTATTTTTTAATCATTTTTTCAAAATTATTAGCAAAATAGCATAGGAAAGAATGTGAAAGGTCTAAATAAAATTATATGAAATGCAATAATTGACCATTGGTTCCAATTTTGTGTTTTTTTCTTTCTTTTTTTTTTTCTTCTATTTTCAACTTTAATCTTCCACTATGTTTCTCAAACTTTAGAATAGATGAAATCAGTAGAAATCAAAAGAAAGGAAAAGAGTGGAAATGGAAAAAAAAGGAAATGGTAATATTATTTTGTATTTGGACATTTAAAAAGGAAATGAAAGAAAATTGATGATTTAATAAATTATATTACCCTTACTTTTATTTAGCAAATATACATAATAGAAGAATTTTTGTAATTTCATTACATTTCAATCCATTTCTACCGCTTTCTCTCCGAAATTAAAGAAAAATATTATGATTTTAAAAGCAAAAAACTTTTCATTCTTTTTCTCTTATTTTCTTAGATTCCCACCTTCATTTTAATTTACAAAACATAAACTTTTCATTCATTTTTTATTGGTTTCATTTGATTTCTACTCATCCAAACACATTCAAAGACATAATCTTCAGTTACATGTTATAAATTCAATATTGTCCACACCTTTCAAAACATTAGATTTAGAATTTCTCTAGCATGTCGCGATGTTTCGGACAAGGATTTGATCCTGAAAAAATCCCACTTTGCCATGTTACATAGAGATCTAATCTTTTCATCAAAGATTTAAAAAAAATGAAAATGGGAAAAAGAAAAGAAAAGGTCAAAGGGCCTAAAAAATCCTATGAGAATGCTGTAAGAGCCAAATAATCGAAAAAAATTGTAAAGAGAAACCAAAAGATCAGGAAGGATTTTTTTTAGAGCGAAAAACAATTTTCGTAGTGAAAAAAAAAAAAAAGATTTTATAAGTCAAATTGCATATATACAATCTAGCAGATTCTGAGTTTTTAGTAAAACAACCACTTCTTTTCCTAAAAAATAATTTTCTCGAGTGCAATCTTACTTGTCCACTCTTAAACGCAAAAAGCAATTTCGATTTAGGCGAAATTTAACTTCACACAATGTCTCAATAAGCGTTTAATTGATTGTTTAAAGCAAAAATCATTATTTGTGCCAGACAGACCATGAAAAAGCTGGAGCCAAAATAGCTGCTAAACAAAGCTCATTTGTTCAAGACATGCTTATCCAAAATACTGTGATTATATTCCACTATCTGAAAATTAATTAAGAAGAAAGGGAAAAAAATGGGCTTTGTGCTTTAAAGATAATATTAAAAAAAAAAAGCATATGATAAAATTAAGTGGAGCTTTTTTGAAGAAGTTACGACTCTGCAAAAATGAATATGATGGATTATGAACCATGTGGCTATTGTTTCTTATAACTTACTTAAAAATGGGAAAAGAGTTTACCGTTTTTATCCAACTAAAGGAATTAGGAAAAAAAAAAAAAAAAGACCCAATATTTCTTCTCGTTTTCTCTTAGTTGTTCATTTGGTGCCTTAAATGATTATTAAAGCTAATGATTAACGTCTTTTGCAATGAATTAGAGTCAAAAGAAACAACAATGAGCTCATCTCTCAGGATGAGAGGTTCTCCACCATAAGAGTGCCATTGCAACATCCGACCATCCTTCATCTTTTTTTTTTTTTTTTTTTTGGTTTTTAGACAAATTGGGTATGGCACTAGATCTTCTCGTCAGATTTTTCCGAGCTCAAAATTTTAATATTATAAAAATGTAATAAAAAATTTACAAGGGTTGCAAATTAGATGATAGCTTTAAAGTATTAAAAAAAAATTTCAATTTTAAATTTCCAAATCTATACTTATATAGTAGGAAATCGATAAAGTATTACATCCTATTCATCTTGGACTAGTGAATCCGAAAAAAAAGTCAACATATTTCTCACTTATATTATGAAATTGTACTTTGATGCTCATACCAAATGATTGAGAATTATTCTTAAATATCTATCGAAATAACGTTGCTAAAAACCCATACTATCAACTTATCCTAAAAAAGACAGATAAAATTAACTTTTAAACTCGATTAGATAACTTGGTGAGTTTACTTCATCAAACCCTTTGAACTCATTTTTTTCCCCTTTATATAACAATGTACCCTACGTCAGGTCTGGCACTCCGATCCCCATATAGGAGCTCTTTTTTCTTTCTTTTCCCTTTAGTTTTGCTATTTTTGACTGTTTGACTTTTTCATATTTTATGATTTATTGTTACTCTATAAATTTTAAAGGATCAAAACTGTTTAATTTTAGATAAAAGGCACGCTTTACTGAAAATTTTGTGGTTTTATAGAATTCTTCTAAAAAAATTAAGTGTACAAAATTAAGTGGGCTTAGCTGATTTGTTCCCTTTCCTTTTGGCTATGACACTTCTGGATGGGCCAACCCTAAAGCATTAACACAAATGCATCCAGCATGGTGATGGACTATCCTTTGACCCCCAAGCTTTCAACAGAGAACAACTAATTTTTTTCCCCCCCTTTTTCAGTAAAATGGACGAAATGGTATATTTAGTTCACTTCTCTGAACTTGAAAACATAATTAATACTTTTTGAAAAAAATACGCTCTTCTATTATCACGTGTCAAATTTTTATTTATATTTACATACCGTTCGTATACTTACGTAACATGATAGTATTATTAAATCTTTTTTTCTTTACCATAGAAACTTATAACAAAATGAGATTCAATTCATAGATATTCATGTTAAATAAGGATGCAAACGAGTCAAATGTACTTTGAAATTTTCGAATTTGGCTTCATAAGTTTAATTAGACACCAATCATGTTGAGCTCAAAGTAATATTATAAGTATAGAGACTTCTATCGTAAGCAACATAAAGGGAAATGCGCACAAGATTCAAATGTTAAGTTGAAATATTATAACATTATTCGGGCTTGTAGGAAAAGTCTTTGAAGGTTGTTGGCTTGGCGGTTTGAAGCAAAGCCAAGAATGCAACGGGAATGCGGACTAGTTAGCGCCAGCATGCAATCAAGACCTCAATCTTATGTTCTTTAGCCTCGTCATCAAAAAGAAATTATTAGTTTTTTGAAGGTAGATGCCTCAGATAAGTTAGTATGTGATGTAGATAGCCTTAGTATGGATCAGTATGTGATGTTTGTAAAGGACTATGTCCCGAAGGCCAAATTTTTGTCTAAATGCAATTACTACAAATTATCAAAACAGAAAAAGTTCGCCGCTTTGAACTTTTTTATTTCATTTATATCGACTTTTATATTCTATTATATATATCGATAAAATAGTGATACATAGAAAGAGACAAGAAAATAGAAAAATATAGATAATTTATTAACATAGTAGGTCAATATTACAAATTTAATTTTATGGTTTCTGTCATCAACAACAAAGATAGAAAGTATTTTGCTTATTAGACATCCTATTTTCACTCCCGCCTAGTTTTAATTTTTGTTTTTTTTAGAGGTTCTAATTCAAAAATTATAAAAATGATAAAAAGATAAAAAAATTGAAAATTTTCAGAAAAAAATTAAAATTTTAAATAAAGATTAATTAAATTGAATCTTAACTAAATAATCGTTGAAAAACATAAATCTAATACACAAGCATCAAATTCAATAAAATCAAAATTTACATAATTTAAATTTAATTTAAATCTTTATCAAATCATATTTAAATCGATACAAACTATTCATTTCAAATCTTACCGATACAGATTGCGTGGCACGAAAATTTTTTCAATCAATCACACATTGGCCTACTCCAGTGGCCATTATCTCATTCGCAAGGGTCAACTCCACACACAGAGTACAGACCATCGCCCATCCTCTATTCATCAACATCAATCAGCAAACCATCCTCACACATGCTTTTCACTCACACTCCGAACACATTACACAACACGTGACTTACTCCCTCTCTCACACACACCGCCGATGATCACACTAGCCTCAACCATCCTCGCACCGACTAGGCTTCATCCTCAACACACACGCACTTACAAGAAAGTTGCCTAGCCGAAATCCATTCCCAACGCGCAGATCCCTCACTCTCGCTCATCTCCACCCTTCTTCATTCCCCATGGCCATCAGCAGCTCCAATCCCACACACACCATCCAGACATCCACACACAACAGCAAACCCGAAGCATAGATCCTCGCCAACTAGCCCCCGTCACGAACTCACTACCGCACACGTGCACGTCTTCTTTCCAACACGCTGCACACACGGCCAGAATCTCTCTCACCCTCACGCATAATCACACTGTCACTTGGTACAAACTCCAGCACGCCACATACACATCCCTCACGAACCGCACGTCCTACACACGTCCGCACGGCGGCCATCAACCCGACGAACGCAGAAGCCACTAGCATTCGTTCCTCACACGAGTCACAACTGCACACGACAGCCAACATCCATAGGCCTGCGGTAGCCACCATAATCCAGTCGCACACTCCATCCCCATCATCACTTCACACAACACGACACACATAACACACCCCACTGTCCACCGCTGCAATTTGCTATAGCACGCTCATCAGGTCCAGTTTTTTTAGCCTTGGTCACTTTATTTTTTTATTTATTTATTTTGATTTGTTTAGTAGTTATTCTAAAATATGTAAAAAAAAATGTATCCTAGCTTTGGAAATTTTTTTTAACATTAGGTTTTTTTAGAATTTCACATTCTGAAAAAAAAATATTTTTTTAAATAAAAAACAAATAACAAACATTTTTTTTTTTAAACTAGGATATTTTAGAGAATTTTCTATAAAATAAAAATACTTAAGAATTAAGGTCCTTTTTAGAATTTTCTTTGAATAAACTAATTGGATTAAAAACATAAACCCAATAAATTTTCAAAATTAAAACAAATCAACGCATTAAAGTTTTTGAAATGAACTACGAATATCTAATCCTGACTAGCAAGGCGATGTAAAATTTATAAAAACTTTAGTTTTCCAAATTTTTTTTGTAAATTATAGCTCAAATTCCCTTTTTTTAAAAAAAATAAATGCAATTTAATTTATTTATTGGTGAGTAAATTTTTTTTAAATATTAACAAGTGTGATTTTGAAAATTAAATCTAATTTCAAAAAATTAAAGTGATATTCATAAATGTTTAATAGGGTAGCTACCGAACTTAAGAAATCTAATTTCTTGAATTTTTTTCAAAAAAATTTTCAAAACACAGACTAATGACTAAATTCGAATCGGTCTGCCATATCGGTTCTAGTTTAATTATCTTTTCTAGTTTTTTCGAGTAGTTAAATTAAATAAGTATAGAGTTTAGTTTAAATCAAGTTAAGAGAAATGAAATCAAAATAAGAAAACTGAAAAATCAAGCTGATACCCATATTCTAATTTCTTTTTCCATCTAATCATAATCCAATTATTATTTGAATGTTGATATCTCATTATGATAACTCTTATAACTAACTCAACAGTTGAATGATGGACTCGACAGTCCATTAACAAAATTATAATTTAATAGTAATTTAATATCATGTCCCCAAAACTTTCCAAATAAAATGAAATTGGACTCTTGGAATATAATTCAAATAAAAAAAGCAATGACCTTGGTATTTTAACTTTGAATTGTATTACAATTTAATGATTTTTTAGGACAAATGTTTGTTGAAATAAGAAATTTTTGCTCTTGTTGGTAATAAATGTTTGTAATGGATGAGGTGCATGTTTTTTAGAAGATTGAGTGTTTGATATGTTTGAGTAAGACATCCAATGAAGTAACAGCGTTAACTAGGGCTTTCTTCTGTCCAAATAAGGAAAGGGGTTAGTTACATCCATTGGATTGTAATGATAATCAATGGCTAAATCTTAAATGGATCTTTTTTAGTGGGTTTAGGCTTAATAGTGGTCTTATTTTCTTAATGTGACCAAATTAAGAAAAATTGGATTGATCCACTACTCTAAACTGATTATGCTAAATCTCCATTGATCTGATCGAAAATATATAGACTTAACATTTTGGGTCATGTCACTTAAGTTAAAATTGTTAAATCCACATTAAATATTAGGTTGATTCTCATAAACTAAATTTAGCCCTCCATAACTTTCTATAGAGCACGGATGTTCTGGTATAAAACAATATATTTGTATATTATCCAACATGAATTTAGCTTTTAATTCAAAATATTAGCTGGCAATTTAATTTAGGAGATACTCTACCCCAGGTTTACGCTTTTTAAGTACACTAGTAGATTAAAGTCAAAAACCAAATGCTCAAATTTAAGTTTTGTTTATCAATCGTGTTTAGTACTAGTAGTTTCAAAACTACCGATCTTCTTCATTGAAAGCTGTCCTTTCAAGTACTTGTGTCGATGTGTCATGGCTGGAACCAGAAACGTTCAAACTCAACTGTATTAATTTACTTCGGAATAGCTGTCAAAGCAGTGTTTCTTAAAATGTGCTTTAAAACCTATTTTTATGCAAGTCATCACTAACTATATCCGGAAGAAAAGAATAATACACACACAACTTGAGCGGATATTATTAAAGAAAGTTGCTTTTGAATAACTGCATTTCAAGTCCATTTAAGGCCTACATACCCATATGTACATTTATACATACACATATACGTATATACTATCGGGTACGTATTCGTGTTATGTATGCAAAAATTTAATAAATCGGTATAAGAAAATAAAATATATTTTAACATGCTAATGTATTAAAACATGCTCTAATACACTACCTAAGGGATATTGAGATAAATAGAAAGTATTGGTCTAATAGTGTGTGTATATATATATTTCATTGTGAAGGTCATTAATAAAAATGGTTTTTTTCTTCTATTTTCTTTTTTCTCTTTCTAGAATTTCATTAAGATTATAAGGTAAATTTGATATAAAAATAAGATAAGATTAGATTTATTAATGTTTTTTAAGCAATTAAGTTTCTCATTATCATCACCCATAAGATCAATTTTATGAAAGATTTCTTCTTCTTCATTAGTTAAAACATTAATTTTATTAGCTTCTTCAAATGAGGATGAAGTGAATTCAATATCATTAACTTGAATATTCTATCGTCACAATCTTTTTTTGATGAAAATGATTGCAATGATAGAATTCAAAGTGATTCATTATCTATAAGAATTTGTAAAATATTTTCCATTGTTTTATCATCAAGATTTAATTCATTAAATCTATTATTGATTCTATAGAAATTAGTTGTATGACCAATTTTTTTTTCATTTATAACATCTTAATTATTTATATGATCTTCTCTTTTGTTTTTTATCCTTTTTCTCATTTTCAATTTTTTCAAGTTTTTTAGAATATTTTTTCCTAAAATTTCTACGGAGTTTTTTATGTAAGCATTGTGAGTGCGAATGTAAGTATTTTGCATTCTTTTTATTTTTCTTTCTAAAAAAAGAAAAATCATATTTAGTACAAAAATCACCAAGGTTTTGGAGTTTTAAGTACTGTTTATTTTTTAATTATTTTTGAAACATAATTGTTGTACTCAAATTAGTTCCAATTTTATACATATACGAAGCTAATTCCACATATGATAGATTATTATAAAGAATCTCACCATTATTTTCTTCAATAATTTTATTTTTAACTTATTCTCCTATTAACTTAAGTAAACCAACTAAAAAATTTTCTTTCCAAAAGTGTTAATTGCAGTCATTGCGTATATTGCCTAAATTCTCCTAAAGATTTACATTTCATATTGAACAATAAATCTGAAGTTTTATCTCTAATATGTGATGGATCTTCTAAGAAATGTTGGCTGATTAAAAATATTAAAGTATTAATCATGCCTTAAATTGGTTCATTATTTTCATCAAGTATTTTAATTCCATTATCATTAGTTTTATATGAAGTTAAAATATTAAATCATTATTCCTCAGTAGAATAGTTATCTCATCAACCTTTTAATTGTCTAGTAAAACTAAAAATTAAAAATAATGATACCTAATAATTAGTAACATTTGGAATAGTTTTATTAGTGTTAGAAAACATTATCATTTGATTAAGAACATTTTAAATTTTTTATTCTAAGCATCCATCTATGTTCCATTCATAGATGGATCCTATAGAATACCTATTCTGATAAATATTTATTTCTTTCTTCAAGAAGTATATCAGAAGGTGTTGCTATCTGATAATACAATTTTTTAGGTTCCTTCCAAACAAGTTTATTAATTTCATTATTAGATTCATTAATTTTTAAGTCTTTTAAAGATATATTGGACATTGTATCATTTTTCGAATCATTATCAATTTCATTAAAAACATTAATTTTTCTAAAGGTGTATCATCTATAGTAATAACCCTTAATTTTAAAGTATTAATTGGTGTTTCCATTTTCAGAATATCAATCGATTTTACTTCTTCTTTCATTTTTGCCTTTAATATTCTTCTTTTATCTTCCAAAGCTTTTAAAAATTTATTACTTGGATATTTTAGCATTTCGAAAGGTTTAAACAAAAGTATATTTTTATTAATTTTATTAATTACAGTTAGTTCTTGTGTTTTATTAATGACATTTTTTTTATTCTATCTAATTGTTTTCCTATTGTATATGAATGTTGATTTGTGAAATTATTTTCGTGTATTATTTTTTTTAATTCCTAAGCCTTCTTCTTCTATAACATTTTTAAAAGGCGCAAGGGTTATTTTAGTATTTTTATGTGTTGATTTTATATTACTAAATAATAGATAATTTGATTCTATTATTTGTCCATAACTTAATTTCCATTTAAAGCATTCATTTACAACATTAATTTGTTTGGGTTTCAAATAATTTTCTTCAAACTAATTGAAGAAATGTATTTGAAAACTATTTTAATATATAAAATTATAATATTCATCTTTTATTTGTTTAACAACATTTTTAAAAGTTTTAAAATACCATTTTTTAATTTTCTCATTTTTTTGTGAGTTAAATTCATTATTTAAGAAAATCTTATCAAGTTTGAAGGGTTTTTCTAAGACATTGACTTCTAAATCATCTAGAATAAAGGCTGAAGGTTCTTCATGTTCATTATTAAGTTGGTAAACGGGTCTAATTATACCTTACTTATTGTTAACTATTATTGAAATTGAAGGATTATCCTGAACATTTAGTTAAACATTAAATGATGAATGAATTATTTATGGAGGTGGAGGAAGATCTACAGATCTTCTAAAAGAAGAGGACATTGGCCTTATTTCTAAGGGTTTTCTAGGTTAATCAAAAGATCACCTAGCAAATTAAATGATGACTTTCTATCTGGTTATCATTATTGTAGACAGGTTATTTTGGAAGTAGATTTTCTACTTTCCAATGTTCAAGTAGGTCAACATGAGATCATTGAATCATTTTAAGTATGGACACATTAGCTTTGGTTAGGTCTATCTGGATAAGAAAGGTCTGACCTCCCTTATCGATTTTGTAAACCTTAAAACCAATAGTAGTTTTCATTAATTTAAAATAAATTCTATAAATAACAACCATAGATATTACTCATTCTACCATTTTATAATTATAAGTTTTAATTTGAATGATTAAAGAACTCATTATAGTTTTGTATCTAAGACCAAGAGTGATATTAGGATGGCATTCAAATTGGATTGGTCTGCTACTAAGGCTGGTTTCAATAGTAGCATAAATTGATTTTTCATAAACTAAGTCCCTAACATCTCTAAGAACCATAAAAAAGAAGGTATCTAATCCTAATTTAGTAAGAGATTTAGCCCCTACTTAGACTAGACTTATATGCATATAATTCCATTCTTTTGCATATTGTTTAATTGAATCAACATTTAATAACTTTATTATGGTTAAGCCATCAGAGATAAGGATATCTTTTTCTTCTATAGTTATGACATAATCATTTTTCCCGAAAATTTTTCATTTAGCCATTTGATAAATTTAATCATAAGATGTTTTAGGTATCTTTCAATCATTTATTGCCTTATCAAAGTCTTTCATATATATTTCATATTTATTATTTAGTATTGATTCTTCTAATTACATAGTAGTAGTAAAACTAAAAAAGAACATAATTCTTCTAAGTAAATTCATATTTTTAAAAGAGATTAATTTACCTAATCTTATAGATCTAATTCACATAACTAATTTAAATCCTATGTTGTGATTTTTAATTTATAAACCTTTGCTATCCTTAATACAAAACAAGATTTATGCCAAGTTTCAGTAAGCTTATCATAACACAAGAAATTCCACACAGGAATCATCTTAAGTAATTGGTAAATATAAAATATAGATTTTCACAAAGAAAACCGTCTCTATAAGAAAATATAAATTAACTTATCACACTATATACACTATATTAATGTTTATGTTCTTTAAAATTTAAATCCACTTCATCCTTATCTAAAGAAAATAATGAAACTAATGTTATAACTAATGAAGAAAACGAAATCCTTCATAAAATTAATCTTCTGGGTAATGATAATGAGAAACTTAATTACTTAAAAAACATTAATAAATCTAATCTTACTCTTACACCAAATTTACCTTATAATCTCAATGAAATTCTAGAAAAAGGAAAATGAAAACAGAAAAAGCCTATTTTTATTAATGACCTTCACAATGAAATTAATGTCAAAAAACAAGAAATAAAAGAATTAAAATTAATGCAAATAAATCTTCAACAGGATTTTCTTGAATTTAAATAGAAAATGATAATTCAAGAATTTTCTAATAATGATAGTGATAGTTCTAATAATGGAATTGAGACTTCTAACAATAATGATCAACAAATTTTTTACTCCGATTATCTCATTTAACTTATTGAAATAATAACTAGAAAATGGTTAATCAATGTCACAATTAAAATCAATAATGAATTCATTTTAGCAACTATTGCATTATTTAATACTAGTATTAATTTGAATTGTATTAAGAAAGGATTAATTCTTATAAAATATTTTGAAAAAACAACTCAGTTCTCAAAATTTGCTTTCGATGACAAATTGCAAATTAATTTTAAATTATCTAATGTTGAAATAATAAAAGATAATGTTTCGTATAAAACTGTTTTTATTCTTGTTAAAAATTTAAAACAAAATGTTATTTTAGGAACACCTTTAATTAATCTAATTTAACTCTTTTATGTTAATAATTCTAGTATTGAGACACTTTACTTAAAAAAAAATTGTTTTCAATTTTATCTCAAAGCCACGAACTAAATATTTAAATGAATTAAAAACCAATTCAATATTTGAACTAAATTGTTTAATCGAATACAAAGAAAAACATTTAATGTACTTAAAAAATGATCTTGAACATAAAAAATTGAAGAACAACTTTCTAATAAAAATCTGAAAAAGAAAATTTCTGATTTAAATTTAAAAATAAAATATTCAATTTGTTCTTTTTTACCCAATGCTTTCTGGAATTGTAAATCTCATATTGTAGATTTACCTTATGAAAATAATTTTAATGAGAAAAATATTCCAACTAAAGCAAAACCTTTTCCAATGAATAATGAAATTCTAAACCATTGTAACAATGAAATTAATGATTTACTTAATAAAAACTTAATAAGACATAGTAAGTTTCCTTAGAGTTGTTCAGCCTTTTATGTTAATAAAAATACTAAAATAGAAAGAGGTGTACCTAAGTTAGTTATTAACTATAAACCTCTTAATAATGCTCTTAAATGGATTAGGTATCCTATACCTAATAAAAGAGATTTACTTAATAGGTTAAATAATGTTAAAATATTTTCGAAATTTAACATGAAGTATGAATTTTAGAAAATCCAAATTAAGGAAAGTGGTAGGTATAAAACTGCCTTCATATGAATGAAATATTATGCTATTCGGTTTGAAAAATACTCCCTCTAAGTTTTAGAGAATAATGAACGAAACTTCAATAACTACGCAAATTGATGATGTTTTAATCTTTTTATTTAATATAGATCAACATTTTAAACATGTTAAAATTTTTATTAATATTGCAAAGAAAAATGAGTTTATTGTGTCACCATCTAATATTAGCCTTTTCCAAACTAGGATTAAATTTCTAAGATTTCACATTCATAATGGGACAATCATTCCAATACAAAGATCAATCGATTTTGCATCTAAGTTCCCTAATGAAATCAAAGATAAAAATCAACTTCAAAGATTCTTAGGTAGTCCAAATTCTGTTGTTGATTTTTTCTTAAATCTCAATATTCTCTATTAACTACTCTGCCAGAGGTTGAAAAAGAACCGTCCATAATTGTCAAATGAACATACAAATATAGTAAAATTAATTAAGGAAAGAATTAAAGAAATTCCCTGTCTCCATATAACAAACCCATCTTTATGCAAAATTGTAGAAATAGATGCTTATAATATAGGATTTGGTAGAATTCTAAAACAAAAATAGAATGATAAAGAAAGTATTGTCCAATTTGTCTCTAAATATCAGAATGAATATCAACGTAATTATTCTATAATCAAAAAAGAAATATTAACGATTATTTTAACAATCTCCAAATCTCAAAGTGATTTGTTGAATCAAGAGTTTCTTTTACGAATTGATTGTAAAGCAACAAAAAAGTGTTTTGTTAAAAAATGTTCAAAATATTGCTTCTAAACAAATTTTTGTTAGATGGCAAGCAATTTTATCCATTTTTTATTTTGAAATAGATCATATTAATAGATCATCAAACAATCTTCCTAACTCCCTTATCTATAAATTCTTATAAGGAAATGCCTTCTTAAAAAAATAAAGATAAGAGAAAGAAACCGTTAGTCTCTAAGAAGGGACTAACTAATGTCCGTACTTAGATGTTTGTAAATCATCAAATACTACTCTTGTAATCAGGAATGAATCCTCTTTAAGGACCTCTAGACCGATGTCTCCTAATGTCCAGTCATCAAATGTTCCTCATGTCCAATCTCCCAATGATCAAACATAAAACAATGAAAACACTTTTGAAATATCCAATGTTAAGATCACCGTTGAATTTCTCAAAGCATCATCCATTGCTATACAACCAAAAAATGTAGTGGATAAACCTACTAATCCTCCGATCACTATTCCAGTAGACTTAGAATTACGTAAGTCTACGACGATAACTTTACACCCATCAATGTCCTCATCAATAGTTCTTGAATCTCAATAAGAATTAGTTCCCTTACAAAGGAGAACTAACCAAAATGTCGAAATTATAGAAGTGACATCCTCAACATAGAAATCTACTATGCAAAGATCAATTTTTTTTCAAAAATTCGTTTTCAGATGTCTTTTTTGTCGAAAAGGATATGTTTGAAAAATATTCTTTCAAATTTGTAAGGAAAATTTTTACAGAAAATTTCTTTTATGTTACGTATGACTATTATAAACCCATCCAATTTTATGAAAGAATTTTAAATGAAACTGGATCAATTTCTTTTAAACATTTTGAAAATAATAAGATGATTAGTTATTCAATAGCCAAAATTCATAAGGTCATTAACCATAATGAATGGCATAATCATCTAACAATGCCAATAAAATTCTAAATGAGCCCATTGTCTGCCCAACCTAATTATATAGCTAAATATAACTATTACGATTATAAACAAGCTCCATGGAATGGTTTCTACCAAATGAACTCAAAAAGGTCTCATACATGGTTAATTTTTTTTACAACTATTCATCAAAAAACCATCCTTACTGGTTTTCACACTAATGAGAACAATTTGTAGCAATTCTAGAAGTTGTCCATAACCGAGCCAAAAATGGTTTTAATATTTTCATGAAAAATTATAGCCCAACTCCTCATGAAAAATGTTTTCAAAAAGAAATGTTTTTTTTTTTTAGGTACATCAATGTATCTTGAGTTATGATGCGTTTTTTCGAATATAAAGTCGATAAAACCACAAACACCACTACTTTAATTAGAATCTATAAAGTCAAGTAGTGGGATAGTTTTAAGATGTAGAATAAAATTGAAAAAGAATCGATTTTAACGTGAATTAAAACCTACAATTCTTCAATTATTCCTATTAATATTTCTGCACCACTTTTTCATGATAAGGGATTCCTAATGTCTTCAATGGCTCAAGTAAATTCTTAAGATCAAATGAAGCAATTATTGGAGAAAGCTTTAGCAAGCCTGAACAAATCAACTCAAGGATCAACTTCAAATTCAACGTCTAAATCAAGATCTCATCACAATGGCAATACAAATGAAGACCATTGTTATAGAATAGATTTAGGAGATCTATAATCAATGTATGTTTGGATGAATGGATGTATCTTCTAGATGTATTCTTGCACTGTAAAATACAATAGGGATATGTTTACATACGTATCACAGTACACAACTATCAATGATGTTAAGATCCATTATCTGATATAATACTGCTTGCTACAGTAAAATGTCTCCCACTTTTCACTATTTAAACAGCACCTTATCGGCCACAATGACACTGTTCACTACAATACTTGGTAGGTTCAATTTGTTATAAATAAAGCCCTTATTTCAATCGGATGCAAGGTTCAGACATATACACACACACTCTTCCTCTCACCAATAATTCTCTACATATACTCTCTCTCATTCTCTTTACTCCTCATTTACTAAACCTTTTCGTTCCTCTCTCGTATCAACACATACTCTTCTATTCTCTCCATCTTCTATCTAATCTTTTCCTTTTTGTTTCTTTATTTCATCTTGAAGCGTATTTCCACTTCTAGCTTTAGGTATAACACTTATACCTATCAATGTTTTAACACTTCCAGTTTTCTTATGATTCAAATGTAATGCTCTAATGTTTTGTACAAACTCTTTAAAGAAATAAAACTTCGGTTTTGTTATCTTCTTTCTTATATCATATCTTGTGTTGAGAATCTTCAATCCAATTGAACGTAACTTCACAAGATTTGTTATTATTTTGAATGCTTTTTAAGACCCCATAATCGACTAGTATTACCACCTATGGTGGTTTTGTATTAATGTTTATGTTTTTTAATATTCATACATAAAGCTCCACTAACCTTAGCTTTACCGCTTATGGCGATTTTCTGTTAATAATTTTATGTATCTATCGTTTTATTTATATGTCACAATCTACTACTTATATATATGCTTTTGATTAATTAAATAATACTGTAGAATTTCTTGAACGATATTATTCATTACTATATTCTAGTAATTGGTATTAATATAACAACCCCATTAGGTACTGATAGTGATATCAAGATGTGGTTGTTTAAATTTCTAAGAGTATATCGGATAAGTTTTAAGGTATATTGGCTGAAAACTCGATGGTTGCCGGGCTATTGGCCCCAAAGAGGCTTAAATTTACCTTAAGCTTCTGCCAAGATAACGCCACATACCTAAAACAATAGTAATAATGATTAATGGCTCAAAAAACTAAGGAAAATAATGGTAATGATCTAACTCAATCCTTTTTTAGAAGATACTTTAGAATTTTATTTTATATAATCTGGGCATATAATTTGCTCGGAGAATCTTTTTATTTGTATGATAAATATTTTAAGAGAAATTAATTTCTAATTAAGTATTGATTAATACTACATCTTCCTGTTGTTTTCTTTTAACTCATATTTCATAGCTAGCATTTATGGAAGCTCCTCTTGGATGCTTGTCGGTATAAATATAGTCTTCTTGTACTATTAAGCCATTTGTTATAGTTAGTCTCTACATTATCTATCTATTATTATTGAGCAACTATATAAGTATATATAAGAAAATATAAGTATACAAAATATGATTTAATATGATATTCAATGTCTTAAACTATATTTAATACACTATTTAAAAGGTAAAAAGAAAAATACTAATCAGTGGCTTAATAAAACACACAGATGTGGAGACAAATAGGGAGTAAGCTTAATAATATGGATATAGATATAAATATATATAGATAGATTTACATACACACATATATAAAAAATCATGAGTAAAAGAATATGTTTTAATGTGTTAATTTTATGTGTTAAAATAAGCTTCAGTACACTATTTCAAAGATGTAGAAACTAGAGACAAATAGGGAGTAGTAGGTTATCAATAGATATAAGGTGGAGATGAATAGCAATTAATGACTTAGTAGTAATAGATAGATAATGTGGAGATGAATAATAATTAGTAACTTTACAATAGCAAATATTGTGGAGACATACAATAACTAGTGGATTAATAGTAATAGATATAGATATAAAGTGAAGACGAGTAATAATTAGTGGTTTAATTGTATTATATAGATATAGATCTAATGTGGGGATAAACAATAATCAATGGCTTAATAATAATAGGATAGATATAATATGCAAATGAATAATAATTTATTGACTTAATAATTGCAATTATTACATTAATGATAGATACAACGTGGAGACGAATAAAAATTAGTAGTTTATGTAGTAATAAATAGGTATAGATATAATGTAGAGATGAATAATAATTAGTTGCTTAATGATAAAAGATTAGATAAACATAATGTGGAGATAAATAATAATGAAAGGGTTAATAGTAATAGGGTAGAAAAATATAACGTGGAGATGAATAATAATTAGTGGCTTAATATTAATAAATTAAAATAAAAACAATTAAGGATGATTCATACAACAATGTTATTAGATCCAACTCGGGTAATTAATCCAAACATTTGAAAGAGTTAACGGTTAAACTTGGAAGCGGCTTTGATTGAAGTTTAATCAAAATTGAACAAAGATTGAATCGAACTAGTTAAATGATAAGATCAAATCTAACCGAATTGAGTCGTAAGAGTTAACTTTTTTTATAACATAGAATTTTCCTTCTTCTTTTTTCCTTTTGGGCAACAAATTATTACTATCACATATTCACAACTACAGGCCACATGATTGAGCGTGCATATTAAAATGGAAAGATCCAAAAGAGAAAGTGGAGCTACTTGAGATACATATATTCTTAGGAAGTATGCATATGTGGGAAACGATATCGGATTATTATTTATTTTTTCTTTTTCCAAACATATTTAACGGAGTATCTCATTTAGAAGGGAAGAAAAAAAAAATTACAGGCAAGTGGGTTGTTTTAATTATTTATATATAATCGGCAAGCAAAGAATAACCCAAACTCCAAGAAACCGCATACTTATTTTGTAATCACCATGACTTTCGATTTAAAAAACATTTTTTTTTTTTTTATCATCTACTATGAACCACGGTCTACGGTTCGGTACCGCGTCTTCACAGTTCACTCTTCAAGCAAAAACCTAATTGATAAGAGAACCATTCACATATAGCATGTAAGCGTTTTGCAAATAATAAATTACAAAAATTTTCCTTGTTTTGTAGAATCATTTACTAGTAATTAATGTTGTTTAGGTGTAATAACATGATTAAACAATTGGAAATATACGTACACAAAGAAAAGAAACAATCCCTACTACATCAATAAATGCCTCATAATTTCATAAATTAAGAACATCTAAGAGAGAGTACGTGGCTTGAAATATTTATTAAAAATCTTGTGTTTATTGAAATACTAACAAGAGAAAAGCTCATAAACCCTATTCAAATGAAAAACCAATATACCAAAGCTATTTTTAGGATAAATTAGAGTTTAAATCTCGCATTCTTAAGTTATAACATAATTAATAAAAATAAAAAAAATAAAAAGGTAAAAAAACCAATCTAATTCTAAGAGCACAGAAACCCCAGATTTCCAAATCCAAAATGAAGGTATATACAAACGTGAAGAACTCAAACATGTCATTATACATATGAAATGAAATTCCAAAGTCAAGCCCGTATTCAAGACTTTCAAATGTTGTTAACCCTACTATTATAATACATCCGCCAAATAACGACATACACACGTACGTACCTAAAACTTACCTACACACTCAGTCACCTAGAAATATTTAGATGATGAGAATAAAGTCTCCATCGTTACCTTTCATCAACGTTAACAACTGTGCCAGCATGCAGAAGAAGGAAAAGTGCACTAGCACGACGACTCTTACCGAAAAAATGTGAATTCCCATGTGAAGTCCCTTTCACTCAAAATGATTATTTCCTACGTCAACAACCAAATTTGAAAAAACAATTCTCTTCTTTCATTGGGTAGAAATTTTCCATTAGACCCTCCCTAGTCTCTATATTTAATAATACTTTAAATGAAGCAAATACATAAGGACTCAATACTTCCTTTTCCCTACTCCAACTATTGTATTATAACTTCAAACAGCAAGAAGATTTGAACATAATTCATCATCCCGTTGGGAAACTCACGTTCCTACTTATTCTATCCAATGTATATAAACATAATGGGATATCACTCACACATTAAGATAATACAAAGCAGGAAACTGTTAAGCATAATAATCCTAATTTAGCTCTTTATGTATTTTTACTTAAATGCTTTTTCATAACAAAGTCTTGTTTGGATGTAAGATATAAACTCAACATATCTCCATCTTTGGTAAAATTTGCACAACTCAATACACTTGCTCAGACACCCAAGTAATACTCACATATACTTTGAGTCATTGAGTACTTCTCATACGTTTAAAGCTTGAACTTCCTCCAATTCTCTTCCCCTTTGAGAATTTATGCAACATGTGAGTGAAGTAAAACAAACTTTCCATTCTATAATAAGCACACATTTTCTTATCATAAACAACTCACAAGTACTATGATCCTCTATGCTCAGATCAACACCTCTAGTCAAATCACCAAAGACTACCATCCCGTACAACAAGAACAAGATCGTAAACCCGAACTCCTCTCATTACCATCATTCTCCATAAGACATCTCTATGCTACCAAATCTTAGTGTACTTAATACTAACATAGTCCACCAAGCTACAAGATAACACATTATTAGATAATTTCAACATATACCTTACATCTAATACTATACATATCCATTCACTATATAATTTGAACCGGACTCCACATAGACCAACAATCCTCAACTTTAGACATTGCCTATCTATACGAAAGTATTTTGCATAGGCCCATAAATCTAGGACCACTATATCCTATAACATATGTAAGAAACATTCTTGAAGTATAAAATCAATTCTATGGATTTTCGTTAATCATTATATGCCAACTTTATCTCCATCATCCTATGTATGGGCTTGACTTTTAGGGCATATGCCATTGCAAGGCTTCTCGTTTACAATAACTAATAATTAATAATTTGACCTCTAAATTTGCCTCTAGAACTATTGTTACCATCAAATTGTTGATCACTAGCAATTAGTCCATCCATAAGGTCATTATTCATAGATCACATGTCATGGCTAACTTAGTCCTTAGGCTAAGTAACAAGGCCTAAGAAGTTAAGTTCATAATTAAGATGACTTGGAGGGTTTTGACTTGCTGAGCTCAAAACAAAGATCATTAGTAGATCTATCTAATCTTAGTCTCTCTAAGATATGCTCACACACTCAAAGGAAAATTACCGACCTTAAGAGCATATCAAACTCATTACGATAACCTTTAAACGAGTAAGCTAAATCTTGTCTATTGATCATCTACATGATCTGATAAATGCTTCAAATCCAAGAGTTTATAAATACTTGACTATGCCTCCTCATCTAGCACTTTAGAAGCTTCAAAAATTAGAAAGACAATGTAAGGTTGTGAAATCTTCTATCAAAGATCAAAAAGAGCTTCAATTAAAAATGAATTAATACTTAACTAAGAACAGTAAGGTTAATGTTCTGTAGTTTCTTCAGTTGTCATAAAAGTGTTTAAACCATTAAGAATGTCTATTCCACCTTTTAACCATTTCCTTAGAAGTCCTTTCTTCTAGTGCCATCCACCTATTACTCCTTTAAGATCATGTGTAGTACAAGACTTGAGCAACATCTACATAAAGACATTTATTGGAACCCATTTATATGGGAAGTAAAAATTGTGATGTAGCTCCTTATTCATTTTTTTGCCTTAACATTCTTCCATAATATAGTTTTATGTAAATTCAAGCCATTAAGTCAAAATCTTCAAGTTTTGTAACTAAAGAATTGCATTGTGACATTTTTAGGCTATAATCAACAACAGTATGCTAAATATGAAATCTGAAATGCTCATCGTTAAATAATGGAGGACAAAATGATTAGTAAAGGTCTAAAAGCAAGTTGTTTTAAAATTTTATGGGAATAGATTCTCAACTTCAAAAATGATGGACTAAATTCATATGACGTAGTTGAAGGGGAAATGTTTGCAATTGTCCTTAAGATTTAGTAAGACAAAAAAGGAGAAGAAGAAGAAGTATATTTCTTTTAAAAGAGAAATTAGTGACCTTGTGCATTCCATTGAATAATTGCTTGAAGTATCCCTTTGCTCATCTACCTTAAATGACTTTGTTTGTCGTTTTCTTCAAAAGCATGAGTATAATTGCTTATCCCTATGGAAGACTTGTGACTTGGCTTGCCAAAATACATCCAATAACGAAATTAAAGTTTCACGGCAAAACGCTTGCACGAAAACTACCCCTTGAAACGTGGCAGCCCAATTAGAATTATTCAGATGCTATTTAGCCACTTGTGACGTCAACTGACATGTGTTCATAAATCAGTGCTTTGTCCTTTTGCATTTTATATCATCCAATGAATTGATGCTTGTGCACCTGTGTTTTTAATAAAATGAATGGAAGGAATTTGCTATTTGGTGGGAGTAATCATTTAAAGTGGTTGTATAAAAAGGTTAAAAGTTAAGAGACGAATAGAGTACGATTGAAAATTAAATTAGGATTTAATTATATTAATTTTATAATTAGATTAGATCAAATAGAATCAAATTAAACTCATAGATAAATTTAAATTTAATAATACTTTCTTTATTAATTGCGACACTCTTTTTTAATTAAAAGATACATATTGTTTTTTAAACAATCAGAAAAGTGATTATTTTACTTGATTATTTATCAATTTTTTAGCATTTAAAACACGGGTGTACGTGAAATTCAATCGTCTTATATTTTACCAAATACCGATTAATTTTGGTATATATTGCATTTATTGCTCTCAGATTCTCTTGTTGCTTGTCGTTATTGCGTATGTGGAGTTGATTAGCTAAATTCACAAAGTGCACCACAATTAGACGCATGTAATATTAAGCGTCCATGCAATGCAACTATGCTTTAGTTTCAATCTCTTCTTTGATTGGAATAACATTGAAGCATTTGAAACAAGTTAGACACTTTCAGTGGAAAATGAGGGCTGGGAATATTAATAACATAGCTATCCAAACTTTCATATAATTTTAATTTGAAAAAATTATAAATTTAGTTTTCAACGTTTTACCCATTGTTTTCTTAAAGTCCATAAACTCTTTATTTTTTCTTCTCATTTGAATCGTTGTTTTTTTTTTTCAAATCCTTTAAAAATAGATCTTTCATCAAATCTATTAAATTTTTCATTAATGTTAGGCATGTGTTAATTTCCAATTGGCTTAAATTAATTATTATTGATCAAACTAGCACATGCAACGGACAGAAAAAAATATCGAATAAATTTAAATGGAAATCCTATTTTTGTAAGAGTTTGAAAATGTTAAGTACATAATTAAAAAATAATTAAGAATTTAAATAGAAAAGTAGAAAAACTTTAAGGATTAAAATTATATTTTGTTTTTTCCTTTTAATTTGATATCTAAACGTTAAGTTTTTTTTTTTCGTTCTCGTTTCTTAACTTTTTGAGGTTAACAGATGATTATCTCCATCATAGAGATCGTTATCCTAATAATCCTTTTTTGCACTTCTTAATATTCTTCCTTTAAAAAGATAGATAACAAAACAAATGAAAATCAAAGTTTGACCCCCCAAAAAAAATAATAATAGAAAAAAACAGTTTAGCCATCACACAATCATTTTCTTAGCTCCTCTATGAATGATGTGTTTAATGTGCTTGTCTCTTTGTAAAATTTTAAGATTGCAAAAATTGGAAAAGGAAAAAAAAAAAAAGAGAGAGAAAAAGCCAAAAGCCTAAACCTTAAAATCATCGAAAAAAGTAAAAATTTAACTACCATCTTTATCATTGTATTGTAAACTTTTTGAAATATATCTAAATTTATTTACTGAAGTCTTCAAATTAAATCTAAAGTATCAAAGCTTGATCAAGCTTTTCAACCTAGTATTTGCTTCTTCGTTTTTTTATTCTTTTTGGTCTGTTTCATCAACCATAATTAATTGAATAGAGCATGGTTTTAACACAACCATCGGAATGTATTCTATGTAGATAATATGCAGATAAACCAAAATAAGGGTTAATTTCGAATCGTGAACCGATCCAAACAAACCTTAAACCGATCCAACCTGAAAATGGGTGGGTTGAATTGTTGAGTTTTAAGGGCCTAAACCTTAAAATCATCGAAAAAAGTAAAAATTTAACTACCATCTTTATCGTTGTATTGTAAACATTTTGAAATATATCTAAATTTATTTACTAAAGTTTTCAAATTAAATCTAAAGTATCAATGCTTTATCAAGCTTTTCAACCAAGTATTTGCTTCTTCTTCTTTTTTCTTTTTTGTTTGTTTTATCAACCATAACTAATTAAATAAAGCAACATACTAGAGGAACATACAACAAAACGGTTTTAACACAATTATCAAAATATATACTATATAGATAAACTTAAGTAAAGGTCGGTTTCGAAACATGAACCGATTCGGGCAGGCCTTGAATCAACCTGACCCGAAAGTGAGTAAGCTGAACAGTCGAGCTTTAAGGGCCTAAACGGTTTAAGAGGGCGAAACTGCCTAACCTAACGAGTCACAAACCGCTAGGTCAACCCGTCATTGAACTGGTAGGTCGACGGGTCGACCCGATCGATTCACTCTTTAAAAAAAGAGAAAAAGAAAGAGAGAAAAGAGGTTACTAAGTTAAAAAAATAACTTAATAATATCTAATAAGTTATTATATATCAAATTTACTTTATTTGTAATGGTAAAGAATAATTTTTTAAAAAATAATATTATCAAACTAATGATAAATGATTAATTATAAGTTAGTTATATGTTAAAGATAGATAGAAAATTCAATTTCAGTTAATATAAATCATTTTTGTAAAACTTATCAATGTTAAGAATTTGAATATGAAAAAAAAAATTGAGAGAAAAAAATAAAAATATTGGAATCGCATTAAGTCAAAAATTAATAAAAAAAAATTAGAAATTATTAATTATTAGTAAACTTAAATAAAAAAAAAAAAGAGAAAGAAGATTACATTATTAAAAATTATTAACGTATTAAAAAACTAATAAAAAATTAAATATTTAAAATTTAAAGAAAAAGCGATTCAAAGACTTTTAATTGATCCTTAAAATATTAAATCTAATAAATCAAACCAAAACTATCAACTTACATAATAATCATAATTCACCGTATCACTTATATATAAACTAACGATTCAAGATAGATTTTAGACCGGTTGGATCCGATCACTACCACTATACTATATGTGGATAAAGTTTGATTTGGGATTACGAGTCCCGTCTGCAAACGTGGGACCCCGTCTATCTTGGAAGCCGTGCGATGCAGCCGAGCTGCAGGATTTCTAGCTTCCTATGCACGCTTTGAACCAATCATTAGCTAACCCAAACTTTAAAACCTAACATCCCATCTTTCAACGCTTTACTACGATAAACCACTCTCAATCCATAATTACTTATTTGGTATTCTCAAATATTATATTATGATCTTAAAAATTTATTTTTAAAAGAAATTATTTTATTATTAATTTCTTTACAAAAATCTCTTAATATTCTTTTGAAGTTTAACAAGTCTCGATAAATACATCCAATTAACTAAAATTTAAAAAAATGAAATAATATTACTTTTTCAATTGCTCCACACAGAAACGTAGCTTTGTTAAGAACCAAATAGAAAAACAGCTCATCTTTCATACACCCATCGTGTTTTCTTAAACTGTGGAATCAATTTTGAAAAGTATTTATCGATTAATATATAATAACATACTTATTTTTCTCGCATTCCCAAGTTAGCCCATATCTCAAAATGCGTATTATGGTAAGTTGTAATAAGATGCACCCAGAAATAGTTGACATAAATCTTTTTAATTGAAAGCTACATGTGTATAAATACACTAGTTAAAAGAAAAAAGGAAAAAGAATCAATACCGATGATACATTATTAGTTGTAATCTTTAAATTATTATCAGCGTTCTTGTAACTTAGAGAATCAATTTCCTCTTATTGTTGCAAAAACTTTTGTATTATCTACACATTTCAAAATTTATAATATAAAAAGGTTTTTATGAAATTTGTTATACTATTGTTATAGCCTAAATATTTTTGAACTTATAATCATTTACAAACCCTTTAAAAAGGGTTTGGACATGTTACCAAACGTGCGGTCTAGATATTATATATTTTATGATGTATCACGAAAAACCAATATTAATCTCCAAATAAAATAGACGAAGTTCGTTCTTCCATCAAATTCTGTAACGTATTTGAAGCTAGATTTGTAATTAAATTCTATGGATTATATGAATTGGAAACCGCATTCTCCATAATTTTTGTATAATTAATAAATCAAATTCCACCAGTCATATTCAACTAATATACCCATCCTTTTGACATACTCAAACCAATCATTCTCATCTAAAAGACAAAACAACCATTAAAAGGGGAAAAAAAACTCCCATAATTGAATTTAACCCCAATACACCAACTATGTAAAGTCAATGCATTCAAGCAATTATAATTTAGAAACATGCCAAATCAAGCTAACAAGCCGTAATAAAGTTAATTTAATGTAATTTCTAGTAAGAGAAAGAAATCAGATAACCTAAATGAATCTAAAAAAATAAAATTAATATATTTTTTTCAACCTCTAAGAAATTTCGATCCATCAATAGAATAGTCTAATCTATAATTTAACCATTCAGATTATTATAAGGATCAATTCAATAAGCTTCGAATAATCAAATGATTTAAAGTTATATATATATATTTAGCGTCTCAACACCCGCTCAGGTACCTGCAAACACTATGTTTAAAAATAATAATAATAATAATTGAAACCGAGGGAGAGAAGTACAGGGAAGCGGGGGCCTTACTCAATGCCTCTATTATTTTGCCATCTGACAACACAATAACAATCAATAGTGTACTCATTACGATTTAGATTCTCCATTCCCCACACTTCCCCCAATCACAATCCACCTTCCGAAAATCTATAAATCCTTTTAACTCCTTGTCCTTTCCCTCACTGTTTCATTTCATTTACTCATTCCCCCATCCCATCCCCACAATCACACCCTTCAACCTCATCTCCTATTTTTCATCTCTTAAACCCTCCCCCACCCACCACCACAACCCCCCACCCCCTTTTTACTTCATTATTCAAAATTTAAATTTCACATAAACCCTTAGCTTATTGTGTATATTTCACTCTTCATCATATGGAATTCGAATTCCAAGAATCCGATATTATCTTCTCAGCAGATGATCATCAAGAGCACCAAGATCGATTCTCCCCCACGAATCAAACGATTCCGTTCGACGAAATGCATGAAAATTTATGTCTGTTCAACTTTGAAGACCTAGTAGTCCCAATACATGGACACGGTAATAATAATTCCCGGTTGCGAAGGCATAAGTCCAGGAGAATAAGCAAGAAGAAGATCACGAATTCGCCTCCGGTCAATATACCCGGAAAATTCCCCCGGTCCCCGGACTACTCAGACGACTCGTATGAAGATGATGGTTATGAGAGTGGAGAAATGATACCGCCGCACTTGATTGTGGGGCGGCGAGTCGCCGGAAAAATCGCATCGTCGGTATGTACAAGTGATGGCAGGATGATGAAGGGAAGATACATGAGTGAATTTAGAAATTCGATTCTAAGGATGACTGGATTTTTGGAGTCGTGACATATGCCTTATTATGGTAGATCAAAATTATTATTTTATAGCTTATTTAGAATTTTTCTTTGTGCATTGTATTATTGGAAAAGCCCAGATAAAAGGAAAAGAAAAAAAAAATCAAAATAAAAAAGAAAAAGTAATGTTACCCTTTTGTCTCGTATTTTTCAGATTTAGTAGCTTATTTACTTAGATTTTTCATCTTCATTGTATAAAATTTGACGATTTGGGATCGACGGAGAAAAAATTTTCCTTGGTTCCACAAGATTATTTCTTCTGATTATGTAAAGTTCGTCCATTTCATTACATTTGTTTTCAAATTTTATTTGTGAAAAATAATTTCATTTTACAAGTGTATTTTTGCTAAGAGAAAATGTTAGTAGCTGTTTTATTTAAAGCATGATGATTGCATCCTCATACCCAGTAAAAATTTTAAGAACACCCGTTAACGGAATCTTCCGTCTCTTCGCATAAACCAGGTAGGATGAGTTTTTAGCTCACACGTAACAACTGCAGGGATAAATTAAATAAATGCACGTGTTATCACGGGTTAAAGTCATTATACAGAACCTAATCTTGTATTTGGTTTGCGTCAATGAATATATGGAGCTTTTTTGGTTATGTTCAATGCATGCTTTTTGGAGCTGCATTTAAGGTAGAAGAGTGAAGAGTACTATAATATTTCATTAATTTATTATGGCAAAAAAAAATAATAATAATAATAATGATGATGATAATAAATCGCTGTTTGTTATCAATGGATAGAATTGACGTTTATATTTGTCCAATTTTGCTTTGAGTTTTTTCAAACTAGGGAAATTCAACGTTCATATTTGTGAGTTAGGAGCTAAGTCAAATCTTTTTTTATTCGTATTTTTATCTCTCTTCAGTATTGATTAGACACTGTTTTAAAATTATACATTTTTAAAAAATAAGATATCAAAATGGTGAATATGTAAGTATATGTATAAACACTTCTAACAATATTATATATTTAATAATCCCTATAAATTTTCATTTATTTTACTCTATTTTATTTTGTTTTATGAGAGAAAAATAGTTTCTTCTTTTTTTTTTGTCCTAATAAAATATGAATCGAATTCCTGAACATTTTACCCTAAAATTACACTTTGTAATATTACATTTCAAATTGAAACATATTAGATAGTTTTTTAAAATTAGTTTTCAAATAGATACACTAAAGATGGGGTGAGGTGGGGGTGGTGAAGAAGGACAATTTCTTACTTAGAAGTTGAAAAAAGATTCATCACTACTAATACACTTTGTATTTTGATGAATTGTAAGTAAATATTAATGATATTTAAATACTTATTAACAATAATAAATTCATACTTTAATATATTAAAAAAAATTAATACTAATATTCTATTAATTTATCCATGTAGTATATTAGTATTATTGAAACTTTTCCCTTAAAAATCAAATTTCATATAACTAAAAAGGGAAAAGAAAACCCATCAAAAAGATCAAAATATATATATATATAATTTCATATTAGATGCATATTTAGATTGAGCTCTTATTACGAGGAGCATAATCATCCTAGACACTTGGCACATGTTTTTTCCGTTTAGAAAAAATGGAAGGGCATATGCTTCTTAGATTAGTTTTGACAAAATAAATAACGTTCCAGAGACTTACTTAGCTTTATGACGTTATTACAAGGATCGTCAAAGATGCTTCATAAGTTTTATTGGCAGTTACGCAAGTTCATGTAAGATAAGATCAGAGACCAGTTAATGTAATGTGTAAAACGTGTTTACTATGACACGTACACTTATATATCTAAGTTATGACCGGCGACATTATATTTGTAATTAATTAGACCAAACAGCTTGAAGTTTCCCCAGCTATAACCAAAATTTAAATCCAGTCCAATTAAAATGATAATTACTCAAAAATGTAAAGCTCGAGATGATCTTAAACTTGATTATGCTTACCATAAATAACATTCAATTAATACGAGCTCCACTTACTTACTTGTTTATATAGGTTTCATTCTATATTTTTTCTCTTTTAACTAAAATAATATTTATGTTCAGATTTAATTTAAACTGGATTAACATTTAAGATCGACACAATCTTGATTCGTCTCTAACAATAGTCAATCTAAATGTTGTCAGATTTAAGCTAAGCTGGACTATTTTCAAGTAAAATTCGAATCAATATCAATCGACTTAATGTAATTTGCGGGTGGGTTTAACTCACATATGCATAGCATTGTATACAACTTAGAAAATCGACCTTATGGTGTGTTGTCGACAGTTTAAATTACATGTAGTGATGAAGCCTGAATTCATATTCGATCAAGTAAAATTAGGAGAGGAAAGTATCATTGATGGTTCTCCATGTATATATTGATTCTTTTATGGGCTATTATTAAGTTTACACAGGTAGTATGTATTAACTGATATAATCCATATTATGTAGGTAATTAACGATTAATTTTAGATTTGTCGCACTTCATTGAAGAAACTTTAAATATCTAAGAGTCCCTAAATATCTAGTACGCTAAAACAAAGTGCATAATTATACCTTGTAAGCAATTAGTCAAATACATTCAAAATATGAATTCAATGCTCTGTAACTTTTGTAATATGTATATCTATCTCAAGTTATTGTCATGCCAGGTTTTAACAATTATCACACTTAATATGATAAAATTGTGAATAACAGAAAATTCTCTTATTATTCTAAGCCATAATGTTTTACCATATAATAGGTGCAATTGCAAATATTTTGAAACTAATAAAAATGAAAAAAAAGGCCATTATTGATAGTAGCTCTAAAGCATAGGCCGACTATCTCAATCCCAAGGCCAAACACCTCAACCGGCCATACCACGACTCTTAGAACGACCCATATCAACTGTGTTAGGCCGATGATGACACAAATAGAGACAAAGCCTACCTCCCTAGACCTTGCATAGAATGATATCACCAACCTAGCTAAGGGTTTTAGAGAATGAAGAACCTGATCAAATAATCAAATAATGCTCCCTACAACTGAAGACTGCTCTTGCAACTTACTGATTGACCTCCAAGGAGCTCCTTGGCAACATTATTCAAACAATCCCAAAAACTCTTGGAGTTTAGCTACACAATGGTCATGTCACATTAAATGTGATGTGACTTTTGGTGGTTGGTCTCTAAGAGAACTCGAAACCACTTAACCTTGATCCTACAACATTGTCGAGCATTTATGAAGGAAAG
The DNA here is from genome assembly GCA_024138005.1 of Lumnitzera racemosa. Taxonomy (NCBI): domain Eukaryota; kingdom Viridiplantae; phylum Streptophyta; class Magnoliopsida; order Myrtales; family Combretaceae; genus Lumnitzera; species Lumnitzera racemosa. The sequence continues at coordinate 87,995,787 of JAMXBC010000011.1, forward strand.
ATAAACACAAAGCCCAAAGAAAATCATTCCTATTAAGTACTACCACCAAAGTTCCACCAACACTAAGCCCCCAAAACCTAAGGTCATAAGCCACGTATTGACAAAGGATTAGAGGCTAAACAAATAAATACTTAACTTCCTCCCCTCATAAGTAAGTCATGAACTCTCATTCATTTACTATACTTGCCAACTTCTATCTATCACTAAAACCTCCTACTCACTCCCTTATAAGCCTTACTAACTTAAGTGTCAAAATGGTCCATCGAATAACTCCCACTTGCATTGCTCACCCTTGTCTATTTTGCAAATTGGTCTAAGTAACTCAAACTCACCTCAACCTAGCCCATTAAGCTTAAGGAATCCATCAAACTTTACAAGTTAAACTCTAAGATGGCAGTAATTCTCAAATTTAAGTAAAATTTACAATTTTTCTAATCCTCCTATATTTTCCATGTAATGATCTAAGTATAAGTAATTATAGGTATATAAGGAAAAAGAAATATTTATAGAGAGCTATTTCAATAATTAGATTATTGCCTCAATTTAATATCACAAATCAATTTCTTAGGTTAATAGAAATGCTTAGAGCATTGGCCTAATTTCAAGTGTGTCTTAGAAAGATCCAACTTGGTAAGCACAAAGCAAGATTCCTTAGACTGATCTATCTAATCTCAACTTATTTCATTTATTTTGTACACAAAAAAAGGCCATGAAGAAGACATTTTATTTTATAGAGCTCTTTTAGGCTTGTTTTATAAGTTTTTGGCTTATTTATGTGATAATAAAAAGACAAAAAAAAAAGAAAATGGGCTAACTTTATAAGCTTTATGAAAGCTTAAGCTTAGCCAAACTCATTTTCTTTCAAAGATCATATATTTATAAAGATAAGGAGCCTTCAATCTCATCTAATGATCATCAAAAGCGATTTAAAGACTCTCAACAATAGACATCTAATACATCCATCTCAAAATCATCCAACGATTGAGATTGGACACCAAACTCTATAATTAAAGGAATCCTCCTCCTCGTTTGCAACACTCAAAGCTCTTACAAACTTTAAGAAATGTCTAAACTCTGCTAGAATTACTCCATTCAAGATTAAAACATCTAATAGATCAAGAACGAATAAAGAACTAGTAAGAACACTTTGATATGCTATCATACGTATGCCTTAAGAAATGATGTTGTTTGTTCCTCTTCCTACCCTTCTTTATCTTTCCACGTATCATCAGCTCAAGACTTCTCAAAATCTATCATCACATTTCTAGCATATGATCAACCACCTATAAAAAACCTAATATATGATATTAAAACTCTTTAAAAGTAGGAAAATTGGTTTACCTTATTCATAGTAAATGTAGATGAAGGGATCTTACTAACATGGTTATGTACATATCAAATGCACCTTACACTTCACATAACCTCATGCACGTAGCCTTAGATAAGTGATGTGGAGATGAAAGATAGAAGATGACTTAGGGAGAATAGCAGGAAGAAGTAATAGACAATCTTAATGTCCTAATACACAAGTGAGAGACGTGAGAGTTTAAGGCCTTGACCTTATATTAGGTCATTGAGATTGTTCTTCATATGGATAGATGTTTAGTCTTTGAAAGCAAAGCTCCTACAATAGAATATTATTTCTCTAATCTCATATTTGTGTCAAATAAAGAGGCAAAATTGAGTATTTACAGATTCTTAGACTTGATGACTTTTTTCTAATTTCTTTGATGATCATGGGATGAGATGAAATTTACTCATTTATGAAGCTTACTCTATAATTTTCTCATCATCCTTGATCAAACTCTCATATAAAATATACACATACATATATATATGATACTAAATTATATTTTACAAAGATATCAATGCAAAAAGGATATGAACGATTTAACCCAACAATAGAAGTTTTGTCAACTCAATCATCGAAAAGTAAGGCCTTGTATAACATGAGTACCGTTAGCCGATTTAATTGAGTAAAAACCATAATTCTATTGTGAAAACATGAGGATAGTTTATTGAGAAAAGAAAGTAGGTTTAGAAACACAAATAAAATGACAATGGTAAATGTCGATTTCGGATTAGCCTTTGAAATTTTTAAGATATGATTTATTTTTCCATAAATTTTATAAATATATAGATAACATTCAAATCGTTATTAATTCATAAAATCAACAGTTTTGCTACTTTAGCAACGGTTTAAAATGTATATACATATTCTTAAAATTATAAAAAAATAAAATGTTACACTTTTAAAATTTAAGAAGTCTCTAATTTAAGAGCAAAGTTACGAAATAAAATAATAATAATAATGTGATAGAAGTGGGAGAGAGAGAGAGATACGAGGTTGCGGGTACCATACTCAATGACTTATTATTTGCTATGACAACACAGACAATTAATAGTGTGTACTCATCTGGATTTGGATTCTTCCTTTCTTTCACATCCCCCCGACTCCTCTCCAAACGCCTATAAAGTCCTTCTAATCCATCGTCCATTCCCACACTGTTTCATTCCCCCCATTTGCACATCAACTCATTTCCTTTCTTCGTTCATTCTTTCATTATTATTCAACAAAACAAATTATTACTTAACCCCTAGCTAATTACTTTCCCTAAGTCTAGTATTATATATATTTATCATTACTCCATGGAATTCGAATTCCAGGAATCCGATATTATTTTCTCAAACGATCAAGAGCAAGATCATCGGGTTACTATCCGCAAGGAATTAGATGAAAACTATTTCCTTAGTTTTGAAGAGATGTTATTAGCCCCAGTACATGGCAATCCACTGGTGCAAAGGAATAAGAAGAATGTCTCTAGTTCGCCTCCAGTGGATATACCTAACAATTTTCTACGATCCCCAGTTAATTCGGATGTTTCATTTGAAGATGATGGTGATTACAACGGTAAAGTAATACCGCCCCACTTAATCGTTGGGCGGCGTGTTGCTGGAAGGATTGCATCGTCGTTGTCTACAAACAGTGGCAGGATGATGAAGGGAAGATATATGAATGAGTTTAGGAATTCAATTCTGAGAATGACTGGATTTTTAGAGTCCTAACAACATACGGTTTTTTTTTTTTTTTTCTTTTTCTTTTCTCTTTTTTTGGGTGGGGGTGGAGTGTGATGATCAAAGGGGCAATAAACGCTCATGACGAGTTATAGAAAATGGAGTCCACGCCAAAACCTTAATCACCAAGGCATATTCTCATGAGTAACGATATATCAGGATGTTGCTGTCATTTTGATGTGTACATCGTAAAATTATATAGGAGCTGGGACAAAGACAAAAGGAGGAAGAAAATGTTTAAGGAAATTAGTGTTTCTTTTTTTGTCCTATACTTTTCAATTTGACAGCTTGCTTATATTCTCATTGTATATTGTATAATAATATATGACAATGTGGAAACGTAGGAAAAAAAAAAATCTTCATTTATTATTATACAAAATATACCATATGTTCATATTGTTATACCAATCCATAACTTTGTCATAAAGCTTAATTATTTGCCTAAAAATGAGGGTGTAATCTTTGCTAAAATGCCCATTTTCTCATCGGCATTAGGAATATACTTGTGCTAACTGAATATCTATAAACAGAACCTTATAAACTTGGATCAGCATGTTCAAGTATTCAATATGAGGTCAAAATACTGAGGGTTGATATTTATACCATTTGCTATATGTCAGATAGTTTATAATTAGATATTTTTATTATTCATGATAGGGGAGGGAGGGAGAGAGGAAAAAAGATTTAATAATACTTATACGTTATATAAAAAAATACCAATAATATTTAAATATGTATTAATAACGGTAAATCCATACTTGTATTTACCAACCATTCATCAAAACAGATACAGCATTAATATCATTAAAACCTTGAAAGAGAGATAGAGTACGTTTAGTTCATTCGTTAAAGAGTAAAATGTAATGTGAGTGTTTATAGATTAATGTCATAATATTCCATCCTTATCTTAAATAAATGATTTTGGCATTATTATTGGATGGCTTTGGTTTGTATTGTATTCATATAAGGAATTTTCCAGTTACGTTCAACGCATGCTAAGGAGCTCAATTAAAAGCAGAAGAGTAGAGAATACTCCAATACAGTTTGCGTTTAATAATTTTTAGACTGTCTTTATTGTTTATATATCTAATCCAATAAGAACAGATGTAGACTTAAGATTGAGTTCCTATTACGAGGAGAATAATCATCCTAGAACTCGGCACATGTTTTTCCATTAAAAATTGCAAGGGCTTTCGTTTAAGTTTTTATTGGTTTTGTCGAGATCGAAGTGCCTATGTCAATGTCATATACATACATTAACGACGAAATTCGTAATTTCATTAATTATACATTTATAAAATAGACAAGTACTTTGGAAAAAAAAAATTCCATGTTGAATATTATTAATATTAGATATTGTATTTGGAAGAATATCACGAAATTATCTTAAATGTCAAATTTAGTAGAAAGAGATCGTTGAGTATTTGATAAATAAAATTTCAATCTATTATCTTGTTATGGGAAAAAAAAAAAAAAACAATGAATCGTTTGCGTGCTTATATGATAAATTTCCCTTATTAAAATATTTTAAAAAAAAAACAACATTTTTCTATATTTTATAAATAATTTACGAGGAAAAAAAAGTTCTAGAAAGCTAAAACCCTTTTTCTCTTTTTCTTTTCTTTTTTTTTTTTTTGGCCCCCTTAATGGATTGTCAACAAGTATCGTGAAGAATGGGTTGTCATTTTCCTCAAAATTACCTTTTTCCTAATGAGGTTTCAAGTTCAGGTGTTCTATTAGAAATTCTGCAACTTAACGTAAGATTAATTGAGACTATCTGTAAATCGTAATTACCACGACAAGTAAATGACCAAGTTATAGTAAAAAGACAAAATCAAATGGCCTAGCCATTATCCATGATCAAATACAATAATATAGCGCAGATTAATAAATGACAAGAGAAAAAGCATTTAGAAAATTCAACAGGAAGGACCACATAATTCAAATTCAACACCATGCATGTACGGAACTATCGAACCTATAAATTTTCAGCCAAAAGAAATGATAAAGGTAGAAATTCCGGCTAAAAGCAATTATAATATAATAACATGAATATCAATCTTTGAATTGAATAGATTAAATTGGATTCATCTCTTCTGCAAAGTCAATAATTGGTATTAAAAAAATGATAATAATAATTTCGTAGTATAGGATTATGGCATATAGAGCCAAGAGTCCAAATTAATATTCTATTTATGCACAAGAGTAGAAATATACACACAAAGTAAAAATGCGTTTTATTCAATAAAAAGAATTTAAATCCGTCAATTGCATCCATACGAGAAGAACGACAGGCAAAGAGTGCATAGATCCAACCGAACTCAAGCCTAAAGAATACAACCAATCCACCACATGTACCTATCAAATAAGAATATGCAAATCCCATCCCTTCCACTCTCCAAGTCTCAAGTTCAAAGCAAGCACACAGCATATAACCCATATTGCATCAAACACGTATGGTTGTTAAATATAATGAATTGTACAACATAACAAAATCTAATACAAAAACAAACATAAAACACATAACACAGCCCTAATGTCCCAAGAATCAGAATAGCTCATTATGCTCCTTCATAACTATTGCCATCGAGAGTAAAATACATTTACGATGTTCAGACCAACATCACATACCACTAGTTTGCCCTTTTTGCAGCTTCCTCCCTGCTGCTGGGCCCATGCCAACCATAGTTCCCTCATACCAACTACTCGTGGTCGTGGAGCCATATTGTAGGTCATCATCGGCAAATCTTAGCAAGGTCAAGTAAGCAACACAACATTTTAATAGCCAAATATTTATTAGTCAAATTTGTTTTCAAATCTTATAAGCACATATGGTTAATAACAGCATAGTTGCTCACCTTTATATTTTTTTTTTTTTTTTTTTGAAAAGTCGTCCTTTCGTAAGCTTGATTCTCAAAATTTTTTTATCTTTGATTATTTTAGGGTTTTTTACTCATAATCAATAAACACTTTCGGTAAATTCTATAAATCGTGGATCTCTTAAATGCACGTTACTTATCGATCCTAATACCTTTTACAAAGCCCTAGTCTATCTAATTCAATAGATTTCTATTCTTAGTTCGATTGTAATAATTTGCTATCATTCTCATTCTAGGAATTATGTTCATGATCTACAAATTCCTTCAAGAAGTTTTACAAACCTTTTATCTGTCGCATATAATCCCGAATATTCATCAATTTCAATCTTTTTGTTACAAAATCTCCTTATTATATTTGTTGTGAGTTTCTAAACTTTATATAATTAGATCATCTTATCATTGATGAAAGGGATTCTAAGGTTTAGTTTAGGCATATCTTGGTAATAGTTGCTTTCATCGTCTCCTTCCCCTTATTGAAGTAAGAAAATGTTTAGTAAGTGCAGTTTGAGAAAAGGTCAAAGAGTATTTACAGAAAAAGATAAGGATTGCCTTTTTCCATATTTATCTACTATTTTTATAAAAAAAAAAAAAATCACTTATTCATTAATATTTTTACTTTTTGTTTTATTATTTTTATTACTTCTTCAAATGGATGTGTTACTAGTTTTATTTTATCATTGTAAATTTATTTTATTATATGCATTTATTTATTGTATCTTTTCTCTTAGGGTATTTTAGCAAGAAAAGGTACAAATCTTCTTGGTTTAGCTTATTAGTAAGTACATTAAAGATACTCACTAATATTTTCGTTCATAATAATATAAACCTATAATGATTTAATTTGGAATCTCCAACTATCTTGTGCAACAAACAACGGATGCTTTAGGATAAAAAAAAAAAAAAAAAAAAATTGTTATGAGATAGAGTTGCTTTCATTGAATAAGAGAAGGATTTACACATTCAAAGTGTTTACTGTCTTTTAAGTGTTTAATTAAAAATTGGCTCGAAAGAGTTTTGTGATTGTTTCAATATTAGATAGGGAGTCTTTTGATGTAAGCTGCGATAACTACTAGAATAAGAAAAGTGATTTATGCATTCAAGGTGTTTACTAGGTCTTTAAGTGTTTAATTAAAAATTGGCTCAAGAAAGTTCTGTGATTGTCTTTGTATTGGATGGGGAGTCTTTTGATATAAGCTATAATGATTTTTTGGAGTATAATTGAGTCGAATCAAAGCAATACAATATTGAGCTCGAATCTTGAGCTCAACTTAAGTTTGACCAAACTCTAAATTTTTAGTTCAAACTCGACTAAAAACTATATATGTCAAGCTTAAATTAGGCTAGATTAAACTCGAATTTATTATAAATATTCTCTAAATAACCACATATCTAGTTATATTTAAGAAATTAAACATTATCTAAATAACCACATATCTAGCTATATTTAAAAAATTAAAAATTATACTAAACTTAATTAATAATAAAAATTATACCAATTTAAATCATTTACACTCTTAATGACTTTGTTATTAACTTTATACTCTTTGATGGATAAGCTTTCTATTTCGTTTTGATAGGTGGGGTTGGAGTACTACAAGGTAATTATTACATACTTTGTTGTGATTTATAAAGCGTCATTGCTCCTCCAATACATGTGATTTTTACCATTGAGCTATAACTGTGCCTCACGTTTGTCACGTTGGAATTCCAATTAGTTCTTAGCGAAGAAATCGACATTTCATTGACATTGCCAAGTTTGGTAGACTCTATCGGTTCATTAATGGAAATAACCATGGTTGAAGTTGGTAGATTTACTATATGGTTAAACAGTAATGGTTAATTTGGTATTTTTAACCAAAGGAAATGACTTTATTTTTTCAACCCTTAGAAGATGCAAGAATCACTGCTAGTCTTTTGCCAAAAATAGATAGAAGAGTGATATTTGTCAAGGTTACTAAACCACATTTTCAATTGTGATCCGAATAATAGTTGAACAGAGAAATTGATAATTTAGTCAAACATTGGTAATCTACCATAGACTTCGATCCACCTCTCTTTTTATTGTTATTAGCTATGTTTTTTCTCCTCGAGTCCCCTTTACCGAAATTATGGAACACTTGCTAAAGGATTGGAAAAAGCATTTTAGATTTTCTATTATTATTTATTTTACGAGAAAAGAAGTACATGATATATATAAATTTTTCTCTATCTATTTTACCATTCATCGGTAAACTACTTTTCGAGTTAATCAAATTAAACTTAAATTGGTTCCACAATTTCAAATCAAAATCGAATAAAATATCGAGACAAAACATATGATATGTGTTGATAACAAATATAGGGTTATTCATCGAACCGAATCAAATCGTATGAAACTACTAAATGCGGTTTTATTGTATTTTGGTTTATAGATGGTCTAAATTGCTCATATTTTCATTTATAGTATCAAACCGAAATAAACCGATTCATACTATCAAAAAAAAAAAAGGAAAGTAAGTGACATTTTTTAGTTTTAAACCCTATTAAAACTTCAGTGTAACTTTATTTATCTTTTTCTTTTTCTTTTTTCTCATTACACCCTCGATTTGTATGATCAATTCCTTTTCATTCATTTTTGCCTTTTATTTCTAGCAAAATTATATGTCTTCACTATCATCTAAGATGTAATGTCTATCATGATTATAATATTTTGTGACTTTAACTCTTCTATAATGTTCCTTGACTTAGACATCAATATTGGTTAAAGCTCCGATAACTATTAACATTAATAAAAAAAAAAAGATAATATTTTTAGAAAGTAATTCAAATTGAACTAAACCATATTAAAAATGATTCAATTTAAGACCTTAAACCATTAAGGTAATTCCATTCACTAAATATTTTAAACCGAATCGTTTTAAATACAATTCAGTTCGATTCAGCCCTTAAACCGAGCTTAATCCAACCATCAACATCATTAAACGTTTACGAATGGTGAATGGTGATCCTTAATAAAGGATTCAAATATTTAGGCCAACTCTACAATTGGCTCTTTCAACCTTGGTGGCAAAATCTTAATGGCCACCATAATTTTAATGTTGTCGCGGCGCCTGTTGATATGCTATTGAGATCTCAGATCAAGCATATCATTGGCGTGTAACCCTTAGAGAATATTGTCAAAAACATCAAGATCCGAGAGGAACAATATCATTGACACCGAGGCCACCTGTTTGGGACAGAACTTTTATTAATGATTCAAAGCAACACCAATAACAAGGATACCTGGTGGACGCAGAAGGTTTAGTAGCAAGGAAAGGAGAAAAACAGATTTATCCATCTCAACGCAACGCTTGTTGTGTTTCGGTGGTGGATAGTAAATAAATATCGATAATATTTAAATATATATTAGTAATAATTAATTCGTATTTTTATATATTAAAATATTTATTTATTCTTTATCAAAATAGGTGATGTACTGATCTACATGTATCTTTTATGCTTCCTTTTACCATTTTGACCTGAAAAGCTAGTTTTATGGATATGCAAATTCGGTTTAAGAATTAGTTATTCACATCTTTCGTATTCAGAATTGGTCGGATGCTTTGAAATATGATTGAGGAACACTTAAATGTCGAAAAATCTAAAGACTTCTTTTCAGTTGACCTTAGCTTTAACCTTATACACCAACAATTTGTTGACAAGCCTCCTATGAATAAACAAGTTTCGACATTCTTCTAAACTTTGTCTTTATTTTGTGGATTGATCAAAATATAAAGGATTAAGTGAGTGATGATTTGGGCATTATTTAATCTAGTGATAGGATACAAATAATTTGATACACGTTACAAATAATTTGATACACGTACAAAGTGATTTAGAGGATTTTGAATGGGTGAATTCAATATAAGAATTGGCCAGACTAGCATTAGTATTTATCAGCAACCTTATGTATTCAACAGGACTCTGGAAAGATTATTAGGTTTATAAATATTTCTTTTAAAAGCCTATGACTACATAGAGTCTATTAATCATCAAAACTAACTCAATGATGGTTAACTAGTTATCTGATTGCTACCCTTTATAAATATTGTCTAACTCTTCTCTTTATGGGGTATTAGATCTCAAATATCATATCCAATCCAAGGATCAAACTTCCTAATTTCCTACAATTGCTATTGCTCGAGAAATCAAGTATTATAAAACTGAAATACTCAATTATCTTTAGCCGCTACACCGGTACATAGACTTATTGAGATCTTCCTCTCCTTCCCTTAATCCATCATATCTAATCTTACTTAAAATTGCATTACAAACGTAACATTCATCTCTTCCACGTAAAGTATGTCACTCATGTTACACTCACTTTACTGATTCCCATATCTACATGCCTCAACATTATTTTAATCATAAAACAAAAGGTTTTCCTAGATTAAGATAAATAATTTACTGGATTAAATAAAATCCATCAAAAATATTGTAAAATTTTTGTTCTCACTTTAGATTTCACATAAAAAGATCGTCTCATATGATAAAGAAGAATACCATCATAAATTTTGTTTATTATCTCTTATAACTGCAATAAATCAATGAAATTTCTTTTTAATGTATATAAAAACTGTTACAAATATAACTTATTAGTTTCAGTTAGTTTGCTATCCGGCCAGTTAGTTTGTTATCAGACTCTTTAGCAATTGTATAAAAGTTAAGTTTCTGTTAGATAGTTTGTTATTCTCTTTTTGTTTTTTTGCTGTATATAAATACGCTTATATTGAGGAATGGTGAAGTAACATACGAAATTCTATTTTCTCACACAGCCTCTCATCTTCAAACTCTTTCCAGTCTCTCATCTTCAACTTCTTCCTACTGCTTCTCACTTCTGCTATTGCATTCATGATATTATATAGAGCAAGCATTTTATCATGGTATTAGAGCACCTTTTGCTTCAGCTCGTCCAATTACCTTCTAATTGGAAGAGTCCTGAATAAAAGCAACATGTCTAATGAAAAGAACAACGCATCTAGAGTCTTGTAACAACTTGGTAACAGAGACCAAATTACATTTGAATGTAAGAATAAACAGCACATTGTGTAAAACTATTGCTAATAGAAAAACCACTGTCCCAACATAAGTAGCAACAAGCTGCTGACCATTAGGCAAGAAAATTTGTCTTTCTTTATAGCTTTATAAGACTAAAATAATGAAATGGAATTAGCCATATGATCCGTCACACCAGAATCGAGTATTCAACTAACTGTCATAAAAGAACTACTAAATTTCTTATTAGAAGAAGAATTATGTATACCTTCCATATGACTCATAGAAGCCTTGTTTGGAAGTTTGTCTTGTAAAATAACCGCTGGACTAGAATTTTATGCTAACAAAGCAGCAGTGGAAGGACTAAAGTTAGAAACATGTAACATGCTCAATAGACTAAGCAATTGATCCTTTGAAAAATTGAGACTTGACAGATTCGTATCAAAACAAGGAACATTACCAACATCTGAACCAGTCACAGAGGAACAAGAACCAGCATCTAGAGACATTAGATCAACAAAATTACGTCCAGTGAACACATGATTAACGCCAGAATTACGCAATCTAATATTATTATTTTGCTTGAAATGTGAAGTAAAACCAATGAGTTTGTAACACTTCTCATTTAAATGACCTTTCTTATGACTATAGCTGCAAACAATATCTCCTCTATTTTGTTGTTTTGCATTCAAACTAATCATAGCAAAAGCCTCTATCAGAACCAAATCCTTAGGTCTATTAGTCCTCTAAAATTCGTCTCGAGCAACCAAGTTATGAGCCTCATCTAAGGAAGGGAAAGGCTTAAGCATAAGAATCTGAGATCGAAATGCGGAAAAACTCTTATTCAATCCATTTAAGAATTTAAACACACAATCCTTTTAAGCCATGTCAACAAATCTGTCAAAGCACTTACCATTACAAGATCCACGTGAACAATGTAGCAGTGGTCGAAAATTTCTAAGTTCCTCTCAAATTATACTCAACTCAGTGAAATACTCATCAACACTTATTGATCCTTGAACAACAGTATTAAGCATGTGATACAATTGACAAATTCTAAAATCATCAAGCTGAGTGTACCTTCAATTTATCCTAGATCTGTTTAGCATAATGTATGTAAATTACAATGGATGCAATCGGCAATGAAATGGATCGCAAAAGCCAAGCAACAATTAGATTGTTGCATCTACTCCAAATTGAATATAGCTCATTTGTCTTCACTGGTTCTAGTATTGAGCCATCCACAAATCTAACCATGTTGTAGATGGAAAGAGCCAACAAAAATGACTGACTCCATGTATTGTAGTTAAGGCCAGACAACACCAAAGTAATGAACACCAAACTTTGAGAATCTGAATGGTGGATATAATACGGAGAACTAATATCTTCATGAGAGAAATCACTCATATTGTCGTCAATTACAAAACCCACTCTGATACCATGATAAAATGCTTGCTCTGTATAATATCGTGAATGCAATAGCAGAAGTGACAAGCAATAGGAAGAATTTGAAGAAGAGAGACCGGAAAGAGTTTGAAGATGAGAAAATAGAATTTTGTGTGTTACTTCACCATTCCTCAATATAATCCTATTTATATACAGCAAGAAAACAGAAAGAGAATAACAAACTATCTAACAGAAACCAGATTGTACAAACGATACCCTTTAACAATTGTTGGATATCTAACAAACACACAAGGCTCAACTTGTAGCTAAAGGGTATAGTGAAAAGGAAGGCTTTAACTATACAGAAACCTTTAGTCCGGTTATTAAACATACTACTGTTTGGCTTTTCTTTTGTTTAGCTGCAATTTTTAATTGCCATCTACATCAAATAGATGTTCACAATGCTTTCTTGAATGGTGACTTACACGAGGAAGTGTACATGGAACTTCCTCTGAGTTTATCTATTTTTGCTCCATCCTCTTGTAGTGCCAAGCTTGTTTGTCAACTTCATAAGTCTCTTTATGGCCTCAAGCAAGCTTTACAACAATGAAATGCAAAGCTCACTCAATCACTTTTAGCTTATGGCTTTCACCAGTCACCTTGTAATTATTCCTTATTCGTTAAAGGTTCTACTAATAACAAGTTAGTTGTTCTGGTTTATGTTGACAATATTACTATTGCAAGTAAGAATCTACTACTTATTAATCAATTAAGGACTATACATTCTCAATTCAAGATTAAGGATTTAGGACCTCTTAAATACTTTATTGGTCTTGAGCTTGCATGGTCTTCAAATGGGTTAACTTTATCTTAGCGTAAATTTTCTCTTAACTTGCTTACAAAGACTGGTTTTCTTGGGTCTAGATCTGCAGCTACTCCTGTTTTTCCTAACCATAAGCTTTCTAAGGATAACAGTTCTGATTTTATTGATGCTTCTAGATGTCGCAAGGTTGTTGGCAAACTTCTATACCTTTGCATTACTCAACCAAATCTAGTATATGCAGTTTATATTCTTAGCCAATTTATGGACTCACCTCGACAAATTCATCAGCATACTTGTGATTGTGTCCTTCGGCATATTAAAGGAACAATGGGACAAGGTGTTTTCTTTTCCAAACATTCTGACTTAGTTGTTCGAGCCTATTGTGACAATGATTGGGGAGGTTGTCCTGACTCCCATCGTTCTACCACAGGTTTTTATGTTTTTCTTGAAGATTCTCTCATCAATTGGAAGTCTAAAAAGTAAATGACTGTTGCATGAAGCTCAGCTGAATCAAAATATCGAGTTCTTGCTACGACGGCTTATGAAGTACTTTGGTTAATAGCTTTGTTGAAAGAATTTTGTCTTACTTATCCTCTCCCAGTCCAACTCTTTTGTGACAATCAGTCTGCTATACATATCACTAGAAACCCAATTTTTCATGAACAAACTAAACACCTTGAGATAGACTTGTATTTTGTAAGAGACAAAGTGGTTGACAGTATCATGTTACCTATCTATGTTTCCTCTAACAACCAGCTTGCCGATATCTTCACTAAGGGCTTAGTGGCTTATTGTTTTACTTCTCTCTTAGTCAAGATGAGCGTAACTAAAATTTACTCTCCATCTTGAAGGGAGGTGTTACAAATATAACTCATTAGTTCAGTTAGTTTGTTATCCGGCCAGTTAATTTGTTATCAAACTCTTTAACAATTGTATAAAAGTTAGGTTTCCGTTAGATAGTTTGTTATTCTCTTCCTGTTTTCTTGATCTATATAAATACACTTGTATTGAGGAATGGTGAAGTAACACACAAAATTCTATTTTCTCACACAGCCTGTCATTTTTAAACTCTTTCCAACCTCTCATCTTCAACTTCTTCCCACTGCTTCTCACTTCTGCTATTGCATTCACGATATTATACAAAGCAAGCATTTCATCAAACCAATAAAATTTATCCTAACCATATATACCTTATCAAATTAACTCAAAATTGTTAGAGTGCTTTAACATAATAATCATGCTAATTATATCACTTTAATGCAAAAGGAGGTATCAAAAAAGGACTGAATGGTTTTAGCTCACTGTTGACCACATTAGGCAGACGTAGACCGTGGACACAATTGTAACATTAAAGTAGTAGAAGAGCCATGTAGATATAATAGAACCTTTTAAGTTGATTAAGGTAATATTTAATTGTAAAGATTACATTGAATAAAAAGAATTGAATAGGATAAATAAAATAGAATTTGATAGTGTAAGTTTATTGTACTTTGTTTAATTTGCATAGTACATAACACAAAATTTATAATAAAAAATTCATTATTTATATTATAAAATAAATAATTTTTTATAATATTTAATAAAAATAATATTAATTAACTCAATTTTATAATATAAAATATTTTTATTTTCTTATCCAGTAAATTTCATTCTTATACTATGATATAGATGAAATAAAATTTAGACATTTTGTTCAATTCATTAGCGTAATTTTTTATTCAATTATCAAATAAAGTTACAAACCAAAACATAAAATAAATTTTTTTGTTCAATTTAGTATTATAAAAATTGCGCAACCAAACGCTACCTAAATCTCACATAAGAACATGACATGCACCGTAGTGGCGTTTGAGTAGTTTAATATTGATTTGTGACTAGAAAAAAAAAACACAACTTATGTAATGCCTTCTATTTAACAACATTAATTAACAATTAGATAACGTAAAAGCATATAAAATTATGAGAAGTCATTCTAAAGGTAGTTTTTGAAACTTCGTATTACTCAACCAAATTTAATTTTTTCTATTATATTTGAATCCAACGATCGGCTGTTGGAAGGCAAATAGATTTTTATGAATAATCTCCATTATTTTATGATCCATTGATATAACTATTTAATTCATTATTTGAGCGTTAAAATATTTTTTATACCAATTTTTATAATTATCTCCAGAAATAAATGACGAATGGAAGGATCCATTGACCGAACTGTATAGGGTTGAAAGCTCTATTAAAACTTGTTGGTTTTAAACGGGTAGGTAAAGTTTTACTATTAATATTTAATTTCATCAAGCGGTGTTGACGTGGGCTCCTAAGAAAGCAAAATATTTTAAGGACGTGGATTTTGACTAATTAGACCTTTTATTATATCGTTCAACGGTTAATTTTAGTCACATTTTGAAGCAATGATGAAAAAAGTGATTTATGAAAATGATTTAGAATAATATCAGTGGGGCGCTCTAGCTTTTATCGCGTCTCTTGATAGGATTACATCCTTAAGACCCGGTTCGTTTGTTCTTTAATATATGATTACATATAAAGAATAATTTGATATTATTTTAAATATTATTTATACCAAGATCTTTATAATTTAGTGGCAACGACATTAAACTCTCAATAAGGTAAATCAAATTCAAATTCCTCCCTTTATAGTAGCCACCCAAAAAAATATAATTTATTCTTTAAATGAATCGTTTTTAATATATGTATTTTTATGTAAAAATACAAAAAACCAACATAAGTGTAAATGTGATACATAAAATCTAATCTTTTGTAACTTGATTTAGGTACCTTAAAAAAATTGGGACAACCACATAAGAGAAGACCAACATTTAAAGTTAAGTTCAAATAAAATATCGAAATTTCATTTAGTTAAAATAGAAAATCCATATTATTTTAAATAGTTAAAATATATAATCAAATTTTTAAGTGGTCAAAAAATATAGAGGATCAAAGTTATTATAAGTAGTTCAAATAGAAGATGCAATTATGAAATGAAATAGATTTTAGTTCTATATTTAAACCGCTTATCATAATATCAATCTTCTATTTTAATTAGAATTGAAAATTCAATTTTCTATTTAAACCATTTATCATAATTTTGATTCTCTATTTTAAGTACTTATTAGAATCTTTTATGTATAGCCAATCCAACTTTAGAACTGTTAAATATAACATCTTTCTGTTATTTAGCAATGTCAAGGTGGGTAAAATAAGTCATTAAAAGCATTTGACACATTAAATGACGTGCAAAATGAGAATATCTATCATCTCAACGTTTAAACCCATTAAGAAAGGACAAATGTGACATTTTCATGGGTTTTCATTTTCTTTGGTGAGAGGATAAATGAAACGATCTCAAATTGGCTAAACATAGAAAGAAAGTTTCGATAAGATTTTCTTTTTCAATTTGCAAGAATATGAAAGTTGGATTACTTTTATCACTTTTTCATGGAGTTGAAGTCCCTATCAACCAAAAGTAGAAATCAGAGGTTAATGGATCGTGTTAAACTAAGACATTTACATCATTAGATGGATAAGAAAATGACGGGAGAGAAGACGTGTTATTATGGTTTCCCTAAGGCTTGGTCTTCCTGATTTGATTGGTGATAATAGGTGAAGAATAAGAATTACGACATTTTCCTTTTCTTTTTTTTTTTTTTTTTTTCCTTTCAAGTTAGGAGTTTGAATGGAGCGATATCATTTGAGTTCGCTTTCTACGTTTCGATTTCAACCTTGATTTTCCTTTCCCCTTAAGAACTTTGCGCATAAATATTAAGCTGATGGAATCAAACTGAAAATTCAATTTGTTTTCATTTGCATTTGGTTTGGATCATAATTTTGGTTTTATAAGATTGTACCAAACCCAAAATTTCATTATTATTTCAATTCCAACCGTAAACCAAACATATATATATATATATATATTCACTAGAAGTGATGAAAGCTAACAAAATCGTCTATCTATTTATACCAAGATTTCAGGTTTTTTCAATCTGTTTAGTTCGATTATCCCAATAGGACATCTTAATATTTTGTGATTTAGTTCGGTTCAGATTGTAAACCTAATTGTACCAAACTATCCCTACCCCAAACCATTAGGTGTCCGTAAAAAGAAATACTTCTTCAAGTAAAGCTAATGCAAAGCCATTATCTATGCGGTGAACCAAAAAGGAAAAAGGGAAATGCACCTTTTTCATTAACCATTTCCCTCACATTTGGAATTTGATGTTATCAATCATATGCTTCCAAAAACTTCCGACTCTATAGATAGGAATTTCCTCACCAATATAACTAATAGTAGATGATTTTACGCTAAGCGAGTTTAAATTTAACTGATGTTTATTGATTATCTTTTATTTTCAATGTATTACATTATTTATCACAATAGGCAAGAGGAAAAATATTTCATCATTATACTATATTATTTTTTCTAATAAGAAGATTGTAAATAAGTAAGCTTGAATTCCACTTAAACTCGATCGAGATTTCGATATGGACTCTATTTTAAATTGAAACTTGACTTGACCGAAACTGTTTAAATTCAATTTTCCAAAAAGCATATATTCTTCTTCTTTTTTCATTTAATTAAAAAAACATTAATATTTAGACTCAACTCAAACTTTATTAACTGCTCGAGTTCCACCTCAACTTGACTCGTTACAGCAAAACACCTTGAATTCAAGCTCGATTAAATTATTTTTTAATCAAACTTTAATAACTCCCTGGTAAGTTCAGCTCAGTTGCACTATATTCACAACTTACTAAATCATCATTTGATGACCTAATACTGGAGTATGGTTACAAGAACGTTTTCCGAAAATTTTGTTAACATTAGTTGTCGTTCAAACTTTACCACAATCAAGTATTCTTATAATAAATTAAGACATGATATCAAATGGCTTTTATAGGTAAACGGTGCTTGGATGTGATGATAATCCAAGCGGGGAGCCACGGTGATTGATTATATAGTAATCGAAAATAAGGAGAACGATTTCAAATTTTGATGAGGAAATCGCTTTTCTTTCTTCATCAACATTTTTTTAGAGCTTATTACCACCATTGGCCATTGATTGCCACCCCTGCTTTTCATCAATAATTTACCACTAAAAACCACTATATACAATAAAATGTGGATATCGTACACCTTAGATTATAACATATACTTAAAAAAGTTCCAAGACACATCTTCTTTCACACAAACACGCTTTAATTTTTTTTATTTTTTTTATTTTTTTTTTCCTTTTGTTTTAACCATCAGTCATATTTATCGTCTTTTTAGTGGTGAAATATTGAAAAAGTGTATAATCTGAGACTGCGTTTTCTCATATGAAGAAGGTAATTTACAAATAAGGGAAGGAATCCTAAAAAATGAATAAACTTGCAGTAACCCAAGAGGAAACAGAATTTACTGCACGTATCAGTACTAGGAAATCAGCAAAACAATACTGATAGGGAATGTTTCCTGAATTTTTAACACAACTGATCACCATTAACTCTGCCCCAAAAAATGGACCAACTAATAGAGAAATCTCGCAATGAAGTGCCATTACTAAGCTTAATGTGATCAGAAATGAGCAACTTATCTGAGAAAATGGACCAATTAATAGAGAAATCAGCCAGTGGAGTGTCACCACGAAGCTTAATGTGATCAAAAATGAGCAACTCATCTTGGGGGAAGTTTGGCTTCATGTTTTGGTGTAGCACATAGCAAAATTGTTGATGGTGCATCTTTCCTAATGTCTCTTCGCACCTACAAAGAAAATATAGTAGACACATGTAGAATGAGCATGCTCTAAAGAGAGCAGGGCAAACTTTGAACGAAACTTCAATCACTGACCCTCTAAAGGATGAGAAGAAAGGATGCAATGTGTACTAGAGACGGATTCATGTGCAAATAAATATCTGAATTTAAAGATCATCTTCTCAGTCTCCGTGATGCAATGGTAGGCTTCTGATTCTTTGGCACATACACAAACTCACCGAAGTCTTTGACAACACTAGGCCTATAATAATAAAATTATATTAGATATGGATGACAAACTGGAATTATAGAAACATGAAAGACGAAAAAGAAAAACTATTTTTGCCTGCTTGAGCACCTGTTTTTAGTGGTGTTCTGCAGATCTTTGAGAGGTGGGCGGAGACCACTAGCTCGAGAACCAGAACGTGTTGCAGAACCAGTGAATCTAAATGAGGATATTGCAGAGACAAATTTCCCAAGTGACTTTTCAGCTATGCCAGAATAACGGTCCAAATGGGAAATGTTAGCTCCAAATTTCTCCTTCGATTCAGGGGATGTATTCTCCGTATCAGGAGCACAGTATCCTGGAACCAATACCATTGAGTTCAATAATAATTCCAGCTATGTGAAGACCAAAATATTGGCTTTTTCAAGACTTCAAGGAAAAAGCAGAAATCAATGTGAAACAAGTAGTCCTTTTATTGCTTTCAAATAGATTATTGCAACTACAATCTGTAAATCATTTGAAGCACACAATGAACAAAAAGCATAGAAACGTAGAATCTTGAGAAATTCACACATGCTAACTAGAGGAAGGGCCTCATTTTTTGCCCATTCATGAAGATCGTTATGCAAGTAAACTACCTTAACAATTCTTTTCTCAAAGCTTGAAGAGCATTAAATGTTTCACCATCCATCTCTCTTGTCAGCTTCCTAAGCTAAAGAACATTTTGAGATGTTCTCATTGGAATATATGCAAAGGAGAAATGTACAATCAAGCAAGCCCATGGTGCTACGATTTTGCACTAACCAGTTGCAGCAGCTGCAGGGAATAATGTTTTTCCAGCTGATGAATACAATAGGACTTCAAGACAAGACTATTTTCCTCTCAGATCAGATGTTTAATCCATCATGGCTCTTTGGATTCGTTATCATATCTATATTACAATCCATAAAACTGCTGTAATCTCTTCAAACATGGTGTAGTTGTGCAGAGACTTCGACAAATGCATTAATGACAAGGAATAGAAAAGAAAAAGAAAGTTGTCACTAAGTAAAAAGCAATTAGTTGAAGCATCATTTGAAAGTTGTCACCAAAGTACAAAGCAATTAGTTGAAGCATCATTTGAAAGTTGTCACCAAAGTACAAAGCAATTAGTTGAAGCATCATTCAAAGTTACATCATAGCTGAGTCAGTGACACATCCACCATTCTACAAGATTCTCCCCTCCATCACAGTGATGTCGTTGTTTCATGAAATTTGGTGCTGACTTAATTTGACTACAGCAATGAAGTTTTTTTTCTTTTTTTTGTCTCCAATTTCTTTGCAGCACACCTTTCTTTCTCATTATTTTCTCCACAATTTTCCAGCAAATACAATTTCCGTGCTTATAAAACTGAAATAATCAATCAGCTCAAAATACCTCTCCGTTTATCATCTATATGGTCTTGAAGATGTGCATGAGTTTCTAAAGAGAGTAATGGGAATTCATGTGAACATGCAAACCAACCATTGAGCCATTTATCTTGACATAACAGGAGCAGACCTTCAGTGAGAAGAAAACCATGCCTTCTCAGGTGCAAGAACCTGTGTACAAGTAACATCTTAACGACATACAGCCACAGATGTGTTACTTTAATATTAAGAGTTCTTTTTATCAGCCTTGATAACTCGTGTTTGCTTACAAGCTTAGGTTGTGTTTAGCTGAAGACACTAAACGTAGCATTTGAAAGTTCTCATAATTCAAAGAGACTACAGGAAAATAAGTCCTAGTCAATCCTAACTACCAGCCTTAATAACTAGTGTTTGCTAAAGATACAACCACTTGTGATGCTCTTGTCTCGAACATCTCTAATCAGCTTGAATCTTTGACAAGCAAACCTTTCTTATGCAAGCAGACTTCTGCTTATAAGATCAATTATTTTTTCCGTACAAGTTTATTTGGCTTCGAATTTTTATCCTTCCTAAGAAGGTGATAAAGAGGCTAGAGCAACTTTTGAGAAATTTACTTTGGAGTTGGAGGCCAAATATCGCTACAAAGGCCAAAATGAGGTGGGAGCTTGTTTGCTACCCAAAAGAAGAAGGGAGCCTTGGTATTCTAAACTTGGAGACTTGGATTAAGGCTGCCCTGCTTAAACATATTTGGAATCTCTTTGGTTTGGAGTACAAGAGCCTATAGGTGAACTGGATTCAATCTAATTTCTTTAAAGGTAACAGCTTTTGGAGGGTTCAGTGCCCATAGAGTTCCTCTTGGACTTAGAGAAAATTGTTGAAACTCCATATAGTAGCACGGCCATAGATCCCATGGCACTTAGGAAACCGGCTAATCTATCTCCCTTTGGTTAGATTTTTGGCTCCCTACAGGCCCCCTAGATGCAACCGTGAATACTCAACAAATTGCTAATTTGGGTGTACCAATAAATGCTAGACTTTGTTCAATTATTGATGGCTACACATGGTCCTTACTTGAAGGTGTTCCTTGGGAAAATCTGAATATCCCAGCTCATCTCTCCCCAGACCCTTCAAAAGTGGACTGCCCTTGTTGGGTGCCATCCAATTTGAATGCTTTTTCCTTCAAAAGCTCTTATGACTGTCTTAAATCTCAAGCAAATAAAGTTCTTTGAGCCAAAATTGTATGGTGCAAGAACACCCTACACAGGCACTCCTTCGTTCTTTGGCTAGCTTGGAGTAGGAAACTACATACCTTTGACAAGCTTTGCCAATGGGGTATCATGACCCAATCTATGTGTTTATATTGCAACTCAGCTGCAGAGAGCCATGACCACTTGTTCTTCTATTATGACTTGTCAAGACAAGTGTAGCGAAATGCCATATCCAACCTAGGCCATCCCTCGCCATCTCATCTTGGCAAACTGTCACTGCCAGTCACCTTCATTCTCCTGCATCAGATCTATCCTCAACTGTGAAAACAGCCCTTGCAGCACGGCTATATTGCATTTGGAGAGCACATAATAGTGTCCGTTTAGGAAAGAGTCCCCCATGCTTGGAAACCTTAGCTAGATCTATTTGGATTATGTTTTTGCATCCATTTAAGTTATTCTAGCAATTGTAACTTTGAGTGGTTAAATCTAAACTTGTCTTTTATACAGCCCTAGTTTGGGTTCCTCTTTTCCGCCTTGGTGGCTGTAATTATCCATTCTTATTAATATAAATTTACTTACCCAAAAAAATAAACATACAAGGAAAGAAACAAACTCAACTACTAACACCTGTCAACATGAAGGGCCAACATCAGGACATTTGACATCTGATGGTGATTGATGCACAAGATTCAACTCTCTCCAGCATCAAGCTGAGATTGAGTTGCTCGGTCAGCAGAAATGATTTCACAAGAGCAAATCCCTGGACCTCTATAACTGGATCTCTCATTGACATTAGTATGCAAATATACTAGAGAAAGCTTCATAAAGATTTCTCATCAAAATTCACAATTATTAAATCTAGTTATATTGTGTGTGATTGATCAAGAAGTAAATATGAATCTGAATACCCATAACTGACTGACTGATTGACTAAATAAATATTTTTTTGGATAAGCTAACTAAATAAATATTTTTATTTACTTTGTAATGTTTTACATTATAGGAAGGCACTGCAACAAAAGCCATTGAGTGATTCCCTCTTTGCCCCTACCCTTTACTGAATCCATAATCAGCTAAAGCCGCATGCTTGCACAGGTAGTACAGAATTATAATTTTGTAGAAGAAAGTAATTGAGTTTCATTTGATATGACAACAAATAAGAATAACACGATTTTGAAAATAGAAACTGAATGAAGTAAAACATGGTCAAATGATAAGTAGTGGTCAAACAAAAAAGTGAGTAGCAATTTCAATTACTATATTATGAATTCAAAAACAAAAAATGGGAAAGCAGATTCAATTAGTTTATGGAGTCCATTTAATGCTTGGAAGGAAGGTATAGTAGCAAATAATGGAAAAAAAAAAAGGAAAAAAAAAAGAAGAAGAAGAAGAAGTGGAACAAAGATCTAATTCCAACATGGAAAATAACTGCCAACACTTGATTATGTTTATATGGCAACTTACCATGATCATCATATTCAAGAGAATCATTGATGTATACGCGCTTCACTTTCAAATTTTCCTGGATAGGTGGAACAAATAAAACAAAGTCAGAAAAGTCATGGGGGATATATACGTAGTATGTTTATACAGTAAGAACCATAGCAGTATTATATGATTGTTACTAAGAACTCACTTTTTCTGTAGTGTCATTCAGAGAAGTCTTTCTTTTCATTTGTTCTGCCCTCATTTGGTCGTCCCTGTGTTCATCAGCACCAGCACCATGGGCCAATGGGTTATCATCATTCTCATCCCTATCAATATTATTCACTGGCTTTTGTTGAAAATAACGACTCCTTATGATCACCTTTCCTTCTTCTGTTCTTATTTTGACTTCATTTGTGTCAAAGGCAGTCTTGCATCTCTGCTCCTCTGGAAATGATATACAGGGTTTATGGACTGGATATGAAGACTGTTGGAGTAATGAAGGACCCTGTCTAGTATGTTCCAGAGACACAGTTTCTTCTCGTAGGATCATTATAGCAAAGCATGTAAGAACAAATTCATGACTTACTGATAGATAAAAGTCAGATCAGAGTACAAAATGGCTCACCATATTCATTTGGTTCTGATATGCCAGAAACTTCACCAGTGGAATCCTCTTCAACCTTAATAACACGAAGAAACAATGAGTGTAAAACCATCCCAGGATATGCTCATGCCCACATATAATTTAAAAGGGCTTTGAACAAAAGACTTACATTTCCAAACGATGATGGAGTGTAACAGTTAGTTTGACAAGCTGGAGTTCTAGAAACATGTTTAGTGAGATTGAGAGGAGAATCATCTGCTGGATTTGAATAATTAGGTGTTATGCGAGGGGCCCTGAATTCTCTCCTTGCTTCAATAGATGCAAAGCCTTGCAGCATTAAGGAAAGTTGCTATGCTAAAGCAAAATGAGAGATGAGTAAAGCAAAGGTGTATTTGCTCATGAAGAACTCTTGTGGATTCCTTTCAAAATGAAATTCAATTAATTAAATACTATAGAAGCATTCATTCATTTCAAATAAATAGGTTTCTAATTATCTTTTAATGACTGCTATCAGCTGATTAGATGCCTCTTTGTGCATTTAAAAATCATTCCACCATATGTTACTGCTCCATACAATGTCAATGTCAACTGAACATTCTTCCGTTGCCTGCATAAGATATGGCAGGAGTATACTATAAATTCTGTGCCTATCAATGAAGATCTCTAATATCATGCTATTCACATGACAAAATAATGGGAAACGGTCTGTTGTAAAGAAATGACTTTTGGCACCATGAAAGAAACAAAGCTTTGAAGGATACAAAAGTATTTTGTGATGAGATTCTTCTGTGCTGGCAAGTCTAGTTTTCTGTTTCCACTTTCCAACTTCAATGTTTGTGGATGGTAAGTTTGGTCAGCCCTCCCAGCGGTGCCAGGAGTCTCACCCTGTCAGATAAAGAGAATCGATGAATCTCAAGCAATCTCAGTGGAGTTTTATTGTAAATACATGGCGGGTTACATCTCATAGATTGGAAATCCTATCACCATGATGGTAGACATCGTGATCTAGTCATGCAGGTGGGTGCAACCATGCATTGGATTGTATCATCTGCTGAAAAGCTATTTTTGGCAAGTTCCCTTTCAAAGTGGCTCATTCCACAATTTACTTCGGTGAGTTTTATCAAGTTTAAAAAGAAAACATTGTCTTCACACGAATTTTCTTAGGTCACAGGATGTGCATTAAAATTTCGTAGGCATTGAGAAGTCATACAGGAAACTTTTGCTGGTCACCAGATATGGAAAAGCAAAACGGCCTAAAATGACATGAATATAATGTTAACATATAATGCACTGTCATGAAACAAATGTACTAGAGTTGTTGCACTCCATATTTTACTGTTTAAGAGTTAATGGAAACCATATCTTTTTAGGTTCTACTGCAGTTGTTATTATGGTGATAAAAGAGCACCTGAAATGGCAATCCGGTGAATGGATCTAAATCACCTTCTGCAATGCCTTTGGCAACATGTTGAGGAATCAATGTATATCAGGTTAAGGTTACTCTACAGTAATCAATTCTAAGTTCAGTAACAGATATCTCAAAGCTTAACTAACAAGACATGACAAAAAGGATATGGTCCTAAAAAGTCCAAGTCCTCATCAGGAATATCGCCTATATCAGATAAATGTACAAGGGCTTCTCCAATGGGATTATAGACCCGTTGATGCTGAAATGTCAGTATGGCCTTTCTGAATGATTCTTCATAGGATGGAGGAATTGATATGCTGTTATAGCTCAAGTGTTTAATTACCTGCAGGCAGACATACTGGCCTAGGATGATTACATGATCAAATAGAAAATGGGATACAAGCATGTATTTGAGTAGCTTCTTCAAGAACTCACTTTATCATAAGTTTTAAACTTTTTAATAAGTGCATGAGCTTTTTTCAGACCCAACCCAGGGAGTGACTGCAAATAATCACAGCCACTCAATATGCACATTTCAAGTATCATCTGCTTCGTGAATCCAGCAAAACTCAGTTCCTTGTTATTTTGCAGCTTGGAGTTAAGAAACTCAACTCCTTGTCCAAACTTGTCCATCTTGTAGATTATCTGAAGTTTCACAAATAAATGAACCATGACAACAAGGAGAGCCTACAGTTTCCACGAAGAAGCAAAAATTGGAAAATAAAAGAATCAGTCAGTAGAACACTCACTCTAGGACAGCCAAACGGTATGAGATCGGAGTCCTCTGTGATTACAGCATCAACCTGTCCACTCACAGCCAAGAATGTCATTTGTGCATCAGCCTCATAAGGAGCAACGACATAGCAGATATTCTCCTTCTTTAGGATCTGCAATGTCCAGCATGCAACTATGTAAGTGCAACGAGAAAGTGATGATATAATGAAGGATCACCAGGATTCCAAATTTAATCATGTTAATAAATAGTAAAGCATTTTGGCATTTCCCTTCTAACCTGGATTAATTCGTGAGCAATTGATGGTGAAATATCAACTGCCTTTTGGTAGCACTCATACGCAGCAGCAGAGTTGCTGGTGGATTCATGCTCAATCGCACGGGCTAGGTTTTCCTTCCTTGACCTGAATAAGTAAGGATACAGAGATTTACTATATTGCCTAAGAAGTTAGGCATACTTAAAACCCACAAGAGTCAGGTCTCTGAATCAACAAAAGGTGAGTTACACTGGCAGATCCACCTTAAAAGAAACAATTATATACATGTGTTGCTTAAAACTATGCTTAAGAGCAATGGTTACCAACAATCATTCTCTAAGGTTGCTTTATTAAGCAATATGTGTGATTTAATAATTGTCTACTTAAGGTAAACTTTCCAAGAAACGGAAGCTAGCTTTTGATTTCTCTTCAGATATTTCAAGTATAATTCGCAATGTCCAGGATCTTTTATTTTCCATTCTACACTGTACGATGGGGTAAACGAAAAAATGTTCTACATGAGATACAGCCTTACCCGTCCCAACTATAATGTATCATATGCTTGGTTGGCTATTCTAGAGCCCTTTATATGAACTAAAAGGATCAAAAGTCAATGATTTAGATAATTAACACGATCGTGCATATAAAAGAAGCACGAACACCTTGTGGAAGCTTTCAATTGTTTTATCCTCTAAAATGCATACCTGGCGCGCTTGTTCTCCTGTTCAATCTTCATCGGCAGTAAACCTCCATCGAAAACAAGAACAGGTTTTACTCCATAATGCCGCAGCAGGTTTACGCGATGCATGCAATACTCTATGTGCCTGAATCGACCAAACTTCGGTCAATCACTCTACACCACGTCGTAATGCTATGAGACAGACTAATGAAAGATCATCCCTCCCTCGAAATTGAAAGTCCTGGTCTTTTATGGGTACAAAATAAATAAGAAATAGTTGGATTGTCATACAATCATGAAATATGTATGCTCTACCAATTTGAAAACTGTTCCATTAATGAAATCCCCGCTACGTTACATGTAGGTCCTAATGATCTAATTGCATCTAAGTGCGTTAAGGTCGCTTTTTCTGGGGCCCAAGACTGCGAAACTATTTGTCTAAACAAATGTATTAACACAATGAGCCTAAACATGTGATTAACTCAAACTGTATGGCAAATTTTAATTAGTTTAATAAGGTTTCTTTCTTGTATTCTTAATCTAGGTAAAGCTTTTATATATCTCAACATCTTCAAGCAACCGATCAACTATTTGGAAAAACCCTAGAATCAGCTGAGAAAAGATTGCCATTTTCTCAATAAGAAACATATTCCATTTTATTAGCAAATGGCATTTTTCAAAGCCTCAAATTTTTTGACGTATATCAATCTATCGTAAAAACAAGAGATACCCATCAATCTACGTCATCAATGAAGTCGACAATATCGGTGATCAACAGAAAACAACCAAAAGGAATGAACTTCGATCAAACTAGAGAAAGAAGACCCAATACACGGAATGTACGCAAGTAATCGATAATTAACAATAACACCTAGTGGTGGGTATGCCTTTACAGAGCTGTTTGCTACAAGACAAAGCGCCTTTGTGAAGCCATGAGTAGGTATCTACAGCAACTGAACAACCCTCCAGCTCCTTTATGTGGATTGACGCCATTATTGATTTCAATAGAGGTAATAGCCCCGTGATCCCCATTTCTCTTTCTCTCTCTCTCTCTCTCTCTCTCTCTCTCTCTCTCTCTCTCTCTCTCTCTCTCTCTCTCTCTCTCTCTCTCTCTCTCTCTCTCTCTCTCTCTCTGTGTAGTGTGTGTCTGTTGATGAGAAAGAACAGGCAATGGCGGGAAATTTTTTAGAAGATGAGGGTGAGGCCTGATGGTGGGGGTGAGATTTAAGTCCCCTTTTGTGTTTTTTTTTTTATCCTTCTTATAATCTTAATCGTAATATATTATACCGATTCCTTCGAAAAAAAAAAATTATATACGTAGAATTTGCTTTGTGAAAATTCTTTTTTGAATTTCTTATACCTACTGTCATTTAATTTCTACAACTATCTTCAAGATGCCCCCATATTATTAAAAAGAGAGAGAGAGCAAAAAAAAGTCTAATCTACGTTAGCTATTCGATTAAGTATTTCTTTTCCCTCAAAAAATTTAAAACATTCTTTTATTTTGATAAATTGAATAAGGTTGTGATAGAATTAACGTTATTGAGAAATTAAATGAATATGTAATGAGTTATATATCGATATTGTATTTTTATCTTTTACTTTTATATACATATTTTGAGATAAAATATCAACTCCATCATTTAATAACCATTCATAACTCAAGATAAAAATGACTATTCATATTACTGTAAGCCATATTTCTTAAAAATTATTACTACAATGCTTAATGTGCAATTAAATATGGACTAACTCTTTTATAAGTGTCGAATCTGATTTTTCGATTTCTTTTATTTAAAAATTAATTTTCTATTTTCCGATTAATACTAAACCTTAACCCATTTAATATTAATCCTCGATTAAAGAAATTGAAAAATTCTGGTTTTTTATTAAAAATAATTTTTAGAGTCGCCACCCAACCGGAGTCAAGAAAAGAAAAGAAACCGTAACCAATTGGATGGATTGGTTACGATTTAGCTACCGGTTTTTTATTTTAATTTTAATAAAGAATCGGAGGGTTTCAAATTCGGGGGCTAACCTATTAAACCCTAACGGGTACCATTATTCATTTATCGAAATTAGGATTATTTTTCTAATTATAATATTTAAAAAATAAATAAATAAAATAAAATAAAAACCTTAATTTCTATATATTTTATCGTCTCTCCAAATGTGCCTACGTACCGCTAGCCGGATCAGACGGTCATAATTCTTTCTAAAAAATCTTTAATGTGTTGATTGATTTTAATTTTAAAAAAAAAACTGCTCGAGTTTACGTTTTTAATTTATTCGGTTTATTTTAAAAAATCTAAAGAGTCCTAACTCTTGAATATTGTTATTTTAAAAAAAATGCTCTAATAATCATATTTTTAAAAGGACCTTTTATTAATTTTTATTTAAAAAAACAACTTTTTATTTAATAAATCCTTAAGTAAAGCCAAATCTAAAAAGATAACTAATTCTAACAACCACTAAACTAATATATATAACTATCTACTACAAAAAAAATAATTCCATATAGTGCGCATGCATCGTGCACATCTCGTTTATGTTGTTTTTTTCTTTTATAGAGTTCAAATCAAATCCTGTTGAGACTCGAATCCAAAACCTCAAACTAAATCCACTGCAAATACTCCGCTACTTATCCGTTAGGTTGTTAACCTGTATCTTAACATTTGCTACAATTAAATTATATTTAAACTATCCGATTCCCTAAACTAAAATTTTTAACTAAACTAAAACGAACACTAAAACTAATTATTCATAACAAATTACTGCCTAAAAAATCTACAAAATTTTTATAATTTTTCCTTTTCTTATTTTTTTGGTATTTTCATTATTTTTTAATTTTTATTATTATTTTTTTATTAATTTTTTTTGTTTTTTTGAATTAGGACTCTTTTTGTAAAAAATAAAAATTAAGATTACGGAAAGACAAAAATTAAGTGTCTACAATAAGAAATAAAAAGCGAATTACTATTATGGGACATTCGCTATACGAAATAGAATAAAGTAAGAATGGAGCTGTAATTATTCAAAAATTGAATAAAATAGCCATCCTTATAGTTATATGGGAAAAATGTAAATAATTCTCATAAATTTTAATTAAGATACGAATTGGCTTCTAAATTTTTTTTAGTGTGGTTCTTAACCTTCTAATTTTGATAAATTAATAAACAACTCC
This sequence comes from Lumnitzera racemosa, assembly GCA_024138005.1. Classification (NCBI taxonomy): domain Eukaryota; kingdom Viridiplantae; phylum Streptophyta; class Magnoliopsida; order Myrtales; family Combretaceae; genus Lumnitzera; species Lumnitzera racemosa. Next base: position 88,025,821 of record JAMXBC010000011.1, read on the forward strand.
CACAAATTGAGAATGACCCTTTTAATCTTTAATTTTGATATGCAAATATCTCTTAAATTTATCAAAATATGTTTTAAAACTCTCTAAACTTTAAACATAGTGTAACTTTTTTTAAACTGAAAAAGAAAATATACTTTATATTACCAATTTATCAAATTTTAAGGGGTTAAAAATCATATTTTTAAAATTTAGAAAATTAATCCGCACTTAAGTCAAAATTTAAGAATGTCATTTACAATTTCCCCTAGTTATTTTGAGATACAATGATAGTTATTCTTTTGGTCTTATAAAGGAATTGCAATTCTTTGTTTTTGAACAATAACAATTGGATGAAGAGAAACCATTCTACAAAAAATAACCTTTTATGGAAAGTTAAAAGAAAGAAAAAGTGACAATTCCTTTCCTCGGTGATTATGCATAAACAATAAATATAGATTAGATGAACAGCAAGAATAATCCATATCTTAGCATGGCAATTCTTAGGGAACCATAGCCATAGCGAGTTTCTTAAGCAAGTCATGTGGGTAATAATGGACATGAGTAATGGTAGTGTTACAGTGGTGCTATTGTTGAGAAGATGAAAAGGTGACGAAAGTAAATTGTTTTCAAAACCCCAATTCGTATATAGAACCAAAGAATCCTAATTTAAGATTTTTAGGAATTACCATTCGTAGAAGGCATAATAAAGAGGTTTTAAGGAGTAAGGGGGTAATGGTTCCATTCCTCTGACTGAACATGTCGTTATATTTCCATTTTCAAATCCAAATTTATGTTTTACGTAGGTTTCTAATGATGTAGTAAAGTCGTGACTGATGTATGAATGGCATATGGTTAAGTAAAGATCCTCAACCACGTGTTATTTTGATTTCATTTTGGTAAATTTTTTTTGCCCTAAAACCTTCATAGAAGAATTAATAGAATATAGGTTTTGATTTTCTACCTACACTTATATTTTATTAGTTAAAGTTAGAGATTTATAAGTTAGGATTGTATATTTAGTTGTTATTGATAATTTGTTAAATTCCTTGATTTATCTTAAAGAAATTTGAAATATTATGGTGTTATACGAATGGAATGGGACGGGACTATTTTTCTTGCTAATTCTCGACTTCAATTTGTTTTTTTTTTTTTTCTCTCTTGAGAGAAATATGTAAAAAATTCATATTTTAGGATAATAGTTGCTTGAAGACCAGTCGCTAATTAGAGTACACTAAATCTAATCTCCAATATTCCAGGTTGATTTTAGAGATGGATATAGTGTCAAGCAAACAAAATTGTTAAGTAATTAATATCAACGGTTGCAAGTGGAAGTTTACTCGTCAACAATTGAAAAGTCCATTGTAAAATTGAAAAGAATTTCAAAATTTGTGAAACAATTGCTTTTATATATGCACGTAAATATGAGAGAAAATACCTCATATCAAGTTTAAATCAACAAAATAACCATCTTAAGTTTGTTTTTTTTTTTTTTCACATCCCATTTACTTTGATTTTTCTTTCTTTTTTTTTTCAACTTATATATTACGGTTTGGAGGAAAGAAAACTCAAACTTTGTCGGTATCTATACCACCGAGCTACAACAATCTTAAACCATTCACTCCATTAGAAGGATCATGATTACAATAGACGTCTAGATGAAGCATCAAACTTCAAATTCTATTATCATTTCCAATCCATGTTTTTTCTTTTCTAATGATATACAACCACGGCATTCCAAGTGCTAAACACCCTAAGATATTTTCATGATAACAAACTACTATATTGAGTACGGAGATCGAATGAATCATGAAGATAGTCTTTGCTTGTACTCTAGTAGTTTCGTAGCCATAAGTAACGGTGAACTTGCAAAAAAACCCTATGTGGTGTAGTTAATGAAAGCCTTCTTACACTCGAGTTAACAAGAAGAGTAGTTGAAAGTTGAGTAAAAGTTAAGAGTATCCTCGAAGATAAATTGAGAGAGAGAAAAAATCCCACCTCAAGGTTCCGAATCCTATTTCTATGAAAGGAGACTGACCTATTAGGCTATACGGCACTTGAAGATTAGCTTATGTATAATCGAGGTGAGGGCATTGTTAGTACGAGAAAAGAGAAATGCCTTTCTGTTGGTTGGTAAGCCTCAAAGAAGGAGCTTGTCACATTGGAATGGGCGACTACCATAGCTTAGATAGCTAAATTCTTAGGCCATACATCAGGACGTTGTGTAGTGTTTAATAAAGAGAGAGAAGAATGAAGAGCTAAACTCTTTCTAGCGAAACGTAATCCAAATGACACTCCAGATAATAAAGCAGCCAGGTCACAGACTTTGTTACGACAGACCTCTTTGGTGCTTGAAACTCGCACCTAAAGAGCTCAGTAACCAATAGTCCTCACGAAAATTTCCTGACCTCTTTCTTTATATGAAATCGAGGAAGAACTCAAGGCTTAACACGCACTTGGAAACTGCCTAACGCCTTATAGGGTTGTCTAGTGTGGAGGGACATCGCTTATGTCCTAACCCAAGCTAACTCGTACACTTGGTGAGGAAACCATCCTTTAGGGATGTGAGAGCCGCCAAAGGACTCTAAGCAAGATTAGTGACTTAGGCTTGGGCCTTTGGAGTATTATGTCAACAAGAGAATATCAACACTTGTTTACTTTTCATTTTACTTATTGAGCAATAAAAATATAAGATAGTAAATTCACAAATTCAACAAAATATAAGTAAGCGATTTTATTGGGGATATGATGTTGAACAAATTGTCATGTTTTTAACGCATTATCCTTGTCAAAACAAAAAAAAAAAGAAAAAACATAATTACGTGAATGGAGAAAACTTTAGAGCTAAGTTCTTAAATAAAAGAAAGAAGCTCTTGTTGATCTCAGTAGAAGCTTATCTAAAGAAAATCCCTATCAATATTCGCTATATCAACATGATTGTTTCAAGAATATTCTATTTTCGGAGGCAAAAGATTATTTGAAAAAAAAGTTATAACTACAAATGCAACACTTCAGTAAAACAAACAAACAAACAGAAATTTTCTCAACAAGAAAGTATATTCTACATTTTGGAAAGTGGAATATATTATTACAATGAACGATGGACTTAACTCTAGAAGTTTCGTATATTTGGATGATATATCTATCTATTACAACAAATTCATCGAAAGAATAACTTAGAGGACGACTGAGAAGATACCAATGTTGTGAAACAATTGTAGAAGATATGGATGGAGATGATAACAAGGACTCAAATTTGAAATTTATTTTAGTACAATAACTAAAGAAGATTAAGTTTGATTAATTCAACCCTAGAAATGAATAGATAATTATCAACTAATTTCTAACGAGGATGTTTATAGTTGTTACGAGAAATTTCGAAGTTCGAATTCAAATTTGGCATCAACTTATCTATTATAGTGGATATTAAATTATGATAAAAAAATAATGGAAAACAAATGCTTTTTTTTATTGTTTCTTTTTTTTTTTGTTATGCAAAACAAATGTTTACATTATTATTATTATTATTATTATTATTATTATTATTATTATTATTATTATTATTATTATTATTATTATTATTATTATTATTATTATTATTTTCTTAAGGTAAGTACATTTTGAGCGTTGGGAAGATAAACAAGAGAACAACGTACCAGAACATTCTCTAATACAAGCCAATCTCTTCCTTCTTGTCACATGTTGACATGTTTTATAGAAGTAGAGCTCTGGTTCTATTCAAGCAAAACAAATAATCCTCATTCGATTCGAATTATTTGAGTTAGAATGTTTAATAGAAGGGATTGAGATTTCATAAATTTATATTGTTATTAATTAAAGTGAGAGTGCAAAATAAATCAAACTATAAGCTTGGAATTTGTCTAATTTTTTATGTTTCTAATAAAACCATCAGTGCAAAAAAATAGATAGATAGTAAAAATTATGATTCTTGAACTTAATATTTTGAATCCTATACTTTTATCCTTTCTTTCAACATATTTATTTGTTCGACTTAAATTTGGATACGTTTGTTTAACTGATACGATTTACATAATATAATTAAGAAGAAAAAATTTCAAAAAGCTCAAACTTTGATAAATAATAAAGTTGAATCCTTTGTTAGAACCAACACTAAACATAACTACAAGATCACCTTTTTAACATAGAGTAAGAAAGAAAAAAATCCAGGAACCATGGGATGAAGCGTACGAATATGAAAAATCCTAATATGATGAGAAAAGTCATATCTAAACGCCAATCATGCTATCTTTTGAAGTTTCTTAGATTAAAGTTGGGAAAAAGACTTGTTCATAAATCAATAAATGGCATATAAATATCGATAAAGTTCTAAGATATGAAAAATAATTGATCCTTTTCTTAAAAAAAGAGTCGTAACAATTTTGTTGTATAAACCAACCTAAATTAGAAGCAGTCCCCTTAGTTGTTAATATAAATATAGTTCATACAAAGTAAACAACAACTCAACTAGTTTTGAAGAAATCAAATGAGTACCTGCAGTATTTAAACCAGTAGAGTAACACTGAACAATATATATTTTATTATACTTATAGATAGATCAATTCATTGCATAACTTTATACACATCCAAAGTTCAAAGTTTTCAAAAGACACTTTACATCTCTACAATAGAACTGCATTACACACACACACACACATATATACATATATGTATATATATATCAGCTAAATAGTGAAGACTATAAGGCTTCCCAGGAAGACCTTATAATCCTTCCGTAAAAGAAAAAAAAAAAAAGAGACTTGGTCTTCATTTCATTCGTTTGACTTCTTCACTTCACTTCACTCCCCAATCCATCGAAACTAACCTGTAGACAAGTATAATAAGACATCTTTTGGTACTACTCTGCACCTACAAAACAATTTATAGAAATATAAACTCAATTAACTCAATAAGAAGAGATGGAGTCATCAAAATATACTACAGACATGGTTGTTCAATCATTAATATAATGCAAATGTAATAGACAAATGATATTGCATTCCATAATGTTTAATCGATTCATTGTAAAGTTAGAGTAATTATGTCCACTTTAACCTAGATTTTGAGGAGTTTCAATATAATACCATCAGACTAAATTCAGGCTTGTGCAATAGAGACGTTTCTTCTCCCTATACAACATTCGAACCACGGTTCCCAATGTTATCGCGACCCCCTCTTTTATCACTTAGTTCTATTAAGGGTGGGAAAAAGATCATTTCTACTATCTTCATCAAAGTGTCGTATTTAATCTGACATCCTGACCATTACCTTTATTGGGTTATCATAAATGTTAAGTTAAGTCTTTAATTAGTTTAAGATTAATCCAGTTTATTAAGTAATCAATTGAGCTCGTACACATAGGATAATATATATGTTTAGGCAAAAAGCAGCACTTGAAATGCAACTCTCAATTCATCAATCGGTATCTCAAAAACACACATAGCACACATACATACAAACTAATTTACAACTACAAATAAGTATTCATACTCCTTCAAGTGTCCTGATATAATACTTCAATATGCCATAGCGCACTGATCTTAACTTACCTATAGACGTAATGTCATTAGCTCCTATACTTCCCATTTGGGGTCTTTGTTAATGTAAGCCCTAAAATTAAGTTAAGTGACCGTAGAATTAAACTTAGAATAAAAGGTTTAGGGCGATCGGTTAAAGGATCCGATCAAACTCAAATTATAAACTATTGAGAGAAATATTAGTAAAAATAACTCCTTAAACTTGAATTTAAGAAAATAAATAATAAAATAGGAGACTGTAAAATTTTCAAATTTTAAGCATAATAATTACTAATTATCGAAAAGGCGAAAAGTGTGATCTAATAATTAATAAATTACTAAAGATAGATTATATGTATACTAAAAATTTTAGAATGACCAAAATAATAATTAGGAATGTTCGCATGTACTCCATATGTATTTACGTATAGATAAAAATACACGAAATTACCTAAATTGGCCAAAAACTAAGTAAATAATTAAAGAAAATTATAAATTAATTATGGAAAAATTAGAAAAAAATTAGAAGAGGATAGAATGATCCAAATCAGGTCGAGATCTACAAAATAAAAAAATAACCAATTAGAAGTAGACAACACAAAAGCCAAAAATCAAGGAAATTGGACAAAGTCATATCTAATTAATGTATATTAATTAGAAAAATCGTCTATAAATAGGGAAAAAATTTTCAGAACTCATTTGGACAGTTTAGCATTAGAGAAAAATAGGAAACTTAAAAAATTCGAGAGAAAATTCAGAAAAAAAAAGAAAGAAAAGGAAACTGTACAGATTCGGTTAGTAAGAGAAACCCACACCTCATCACCACCACCTGGGACCGAGCCACCACCACCTGGGACCGAGCCACCACCACCACACCACTTCAGCTCCACCGTCTAGGCCAGCCGATAACTTTAGATCGAGTTTGGGCGGCTAGAAAGCTTCGAACCGGTTAGTCCCTTAAATTTCCCGATTTTGAATAATTTTGTAAAATTAGTTATTTTGCCCAGAAAATTATGAAACTTGTTATTCTGAGATTTTATTGTATGTAAATTTAAGGAAAAATAGTGATTTAGTTTAATTACATCTGAAAATATAGGGTTTTCAACAAATTGTTAAAAACCAAGCATGATTAGAATGGAAAATAAATAGGCTTAAGAGTATAGTTTTGAGCTCAATTTTTTTCTGTAGGATGCTCATGTGATATAGTACAGTGCTATGAAGCTATTTTTTTAAAATTAATTTTTGAAATTTTAAAGTTAATTTTTAGCCCTAAAATGATGGGGAAATTGGGTGATTTTGGGTTAATTAGGTAATTAAGATACTAATTACTTATTTAGATAGTAATTAGATGTTTAGGAATGTTAATCTCTGATATGGAATCCTAATCCTAACCTTTGGAGTACTAAGTATGGTTAATTTAGGAAATTAGGTAGTTAATGTAAGAAATTAGTAATATGTGAAATTGAAAATTAATAAACCTAAAAAATTAGGGTTATTTAGATAATAGTATAGTAAAAATAAAAAAAATAATAAATCTAAAATAACATTTAATTTTAAGTAAATATCTCAAAATGTAAGATTTTCTCACATCGGAAATAAATCCGATACCCCAATTATGGTTAGCGTGTATTGAATCGTTTAGAATACTAAATTAAGACTCAATAGGATATTTGGACACTCGAGCTTAATGTGATTAATTTCACATTAAGATTCGAGTATATTTAAGGCTTAGGAATCAAAATTAAAATCTAATTTAAGATTCGAACCCCGAAATAGAGTACAACGAATCATTAGTACGTAATAGGTATATACGAAAAAAATGAGTTAAAATATAACTTAGAATATGAATCCATAAAGTATAAGTACTAAAAAGACCTATTTGTATTATAGGACACTTAGAGACAAATCAGCTTGTAACTAAAGGATTAAGCGATCGAGTAATTCTAAGTAAGTTGGGTTATTACTTATTGTAATAGAGTACTAGTTTTATGGTACTCGGAGACTTAGACTTGTATATGGTTGTGATTGTACGTAGTTTATGCATATATTTGACGTATCTGAATTCGTGTTGAAATTGTGATGTGTATAATTGATTTGATGTGAAATTGTTTGAACACCCTAAATGAAATTTAATCTTATTCGACTCTAATAACCGAAAATGTCATGTATTGTAACCCGTTAAGGGATCGTAAGATTCTCCATCCAAATATCGACCCCTTCGAAAGGGATAGCGCAGAATTGGAAAATGGTCCCTTCTTCATCCATAGTCGAACTAAGTGATAGGAGAAAAGGTCGCGGCGAGGGTGAAGTTAATGGTTCGAAGGTAGTCGCGGGAGGAGCGAGGTCTCCGTTGCACAAGCCTGGGTTTGGCTGCATAACATGGAAACTCCTCAACCTAGATTGGAGCAAGTAAAATTTCTCTGATTTCACAACAGACCGGACTACGTTGTGCGATGACACTTGATTGTTGCATTGCATGAAAATAATTGCTTGATAACTCTATTTGTGCTTGTATGCATTCATGAGTCTCCAATTCAACTTACTAAGCTGTAGTTGCTCATACCCTTATAGATCCTTTTGCAGGTTCTAAAATCTGAACACTTCAAGTACTATACCTCCCTATAATTACCTAGAGGTTAGTCTGTTTGAAGCCTGGGGTGTGAAGATCCAGTTACTTAGTATAATATGTAACTAGAGTGACCTTGTAGTTAAGGATGAAAGATTGATAGTTATTATGTAATCTAGCGAACTGTTGTGTTTATGTAAAACTTCCTGGGAAGCTCTATGGACTTATATATAATTATACATGTTTATTAGAAATTTATACTATTTATCATAATTGTAGTTTAATTGTTAATCGGACTATTTACTTCAAAATAAGGAGTCATCGACGCCTTATGTAAACTATGTCTATGGTAGGTACTGTGAGGCCAATTACTACCATAGAATAGTTTACACGGCAGGACTCTTGTGACTCTGCGACTTCGGGGTGTAACAGTTAATAATCTCTAGAAAATAATGCATAACTTCAGTTTTAAATTTACGTGTAAGGTAAGAGCTTATTTTCATTATTAAGTATGTTTACATTTTGATATAAGTAGGTTTTTTAGTTACTTATTGACTTAAGATAGGTTCTGACTGAGATTTTAACTGAGGTTCTATTAAAGTTATGGCTAAGGTTCTACTCAAATTCTACTAAAGTTCTAGCTAAGGTTTTATTAAGATTCTTACTAAGGTTCTGATAAAGGTTTTAGCTAAGGCTCTCTTAAGGTTTTAACTTCAATATAGTTATAAAGTTCTAATGCCAACTACTTTCTAATGCAAAGCCAATTTTCAGTATATCGAATTGTTCCCTACCAAAGTACAATCTGATCTTTTTTTTGGTATGATTTTTTACTCTGTACCCACTACCACAACTTACTATTTAACTAATACATAAACTTATCCTACATTTCTAAAATTTTTCACACTCTATAATGTCAGTAATTATCAACCAAAAAACTTTAATTACATACATCAATTCCTACTACAATAACTATCTACTTATACTAATGTTGGAACTTAGAAAAGTAACCTTAATTTCACTGAATACCAACTTTTCACTTGAAAGTCCTCATTTCTTAAATCATAATAATCCACTTTAAGTTGCCATAGGGTAACAATTATATACCATAGTATAGTTTTACAAAGGATCATTAAAACTCTTTTAAAAACACCTGTTTAGCACAATGTTTCAATGAAAATGAACTTTTTCCCAACAACATGATTTTTGCAATCCAACTACATAACATCTTAAGAGTATAACTACAAAATTTCATTTTAAAACCACATCAATTAGTCTTTCAATTACTTGCTTAAAATTCAGTGTGTAGAATATTTTTCTTAAGGACCCCATATTTACAATTAAAATTTTGAAAATTTGATTAAATATTTAAATTCCTCATGTTTAGGCAAACCAAATTTTATAATTTTTGGTGATTATTTATTATTTTTTGTTAATTTTTGACAAAATCGAAAAAATTTAATAACTTATGGGAACCTAAGCTTCGGCCACCATGAGAGGGGAAAGTGTATCGACTTACTTTGCCATCGGCCACTTCTTTATACCACCACTTGATTTCACTTCCAATTATGCGTCTTCCTTAAGTACTTGTAAAATCCTAATTTTACACTATATTTTTCGAATCTATTTTTCCTTCACTCTCTCTCGTCATTTCCAAATTACATAATTTTTCTTAAACTATAAAATGATCAAACTTTGTTTAGATAGCCTCTTTCGTCTTTTTATAATCCACTTAAAGTTGCGTGTGATTTTTTTTTTCCTCATAAATATGTGTAACTTATAAGATTAGGTGTGATCGACATGTTTCCCCATTTCCCACGTGTCCTCAATCTTTGCCACACCTCTTTACTTATTCTATGGTTGCCTAATAGAAATTTTTATCATTTTTCCCGATTTTTATTAATTTATTTAGTGAATTTTCCTTAATTTCGAGTATTTATAATAATTATGGTTATATATATTTATATAATAATTATACCTAATGCACATATATGTCTTATATATATATATATATATTTAATGTCCAATATTAATTACATTACTCCTATAATATATCTTTTAAGTATTCGTTAATTTATAGAACTTACATCACGCATAACCGATAATATAATAACGATATAATAAATTCTACTATTTTGACTATTTTCTTAGTATTTTATTATGTTTTCAAATTCCGAGCTTACAGGATTTCCTCAACTAATATCCGAGCCTATACGTAAATTTTAAATTAATCGAATTAGTTCAATCGACACCTTAAATTTATCTACTAGATTTTTATTCGTCGAGTACAGAGCTCACACATTAAAACTATCAAATAACATATTAGTACTATTGATTTGTTTTTCTAAAAGTATCTTTGGTACTTATATCTAAAGTTCAAAGACCATTGCTAGTATTTCACATTGGGACATGTATCTAAGAAATATGCTATTAGTATCCATGTAACTTCATCAGGATGTTTAGTTGATGGAATAAAATTAAGAGGGAATGGAATTGTAATTACCAAGAAACATAATAGGTAAATAATAAGATGCGAATGGCAATTACATTATTTACTTAAACGTAATAGAATAAAAATTACACCGTTCACTTGGAACGATACAACAAGAAATACGGAGTATCCAAAAAAACAAAGAAAATAAAGCCCCAAATCATATTAACTTCATCGTCATAGATCTTTAATCCACCATTGAAGCACCACAGATACAACAGCCGATGTCGCCATAGGAATACTTCCGTCAACACCTAGCCCAGTGCATCCATGTTCATCGGCGTGACTCGTTCCCCCATCAAAAAGCCGACACCCCGACCCGTGGACTTTGAGAAAACAAAGCCCTAGCCCTAACCTGTGAGTCCTTCGATGCTACTGGATGGTAACGACGAATTTGGGGCTGCAAGCACCACAACTGGGAGCATCCAAGGAGAGGGAGGTACGGGTCTTCCCACTTTTGGAGATGGCTAATCGGAGTAGCCGGTTCGGGTTTGGTCAAGAGAAAAGCTGCAGTTGATGGGTACCGTGCAACAACCCTAGATCAAGTTGTGCGAGCTTAGATGATTTTATCGGATGATAGGTTGTGTCGTTTTTTATTGAGGGTATTTTTGGGATAAGTCAATGGGAAAAGCTGGGAAATTCGGATTCAGGGCCCCATCTGAGGAATGTAGATTCCTACACTTCACGAAAAAGGCATTCCTTAGGAAATCACTTTCCTGGGGTGGGAAAGCAACTGAACGGGGAATTGGAAGCTCCTTTGGGAATGAAGGGAAATGGCATGTTGCAAAAGCGTACAAAGTATTTAGCATAGATTACCATTGATATATAAAACAAATGAAAGGGTTTTAATATGAATAATATAAAGAATCGACATAAGATTGATTTTTTTTTTTTTTTAATGACGGAATATAATCAAATATTCGTGTATAGGTGTCAATTAAAATGGGAGTTTGGTTATAACAGCAAGTAAGATGAAGCGTTTAATTTAGAAAAAAAAAAAAAAAAAAAGGTTTTGTTAACAAGTGAATAACAGTAATAACTAACTTATGGTGATAATTCAATGAAATATTTCACTTTATCCATACCGTTTAGACATTTTATATAAAGTAAGTAAGTATATGAAGGTCTCTTTTGTTATTATTAGCGTTGCTTTCGACAAGAAAAGAGAATGTTTAATTGCAAATACACCATAAATCCATCAACATGTACAAATACACGTTTCAAACAATCGAAATTGATTGCAAAGTCGATCTACGAAGTAATAATATAAGATAAAGGGAAAAACCATGTCATCTCTCTCAGGTGTGAAAAATCCTAATTTAAATTTTCTAGTCGATAAAGAGAAGGAGGGTAATCTCTTCCACATAAATAAAAAACACCTAGCTATTTCTTAATATAATGATTATTCAGAGGACAATATCAAGTTTTCGAAACACGTCAATAGCGAAGGAGGAAACCCTTGCCACAACGTCTATCTTTTCGAGATATAGTGTTCGCAAATATCCCAAATGCATACAAGTGGTTTTGTTTCCAAAACTCCCCTATCCCAACTGTGATGGATCAACAGAAGGAGATAAATCATGAAGAAGATGATTCTCATAATAAGGATACTACTTTGAGACTTTATTATTACATTCCGAAGCGGTAGAATCATAACAATCTCACCGTACAAATCATTCTAAAATATAAACTAACATTATAGCCGCTATCTTAAATCTGATTTACACAAAATATTCACAACTAATCTATTTTGAATTAAACAATTCATAAATTAAACATGTTGTTTATTTACGAAAATATGAAAATACATACTAATATTTAAATATCTCAAGTATCCATAATTTATAATTTAGGTTTGATCGAATCCTTTAACCGATTGTCCTAAATTTTGTATTCTAAGTTCAATCCTACGGTCACTTGGCTTAACTTTAGGGCTTATAGTGGGTAGGAAAGTTTTAACCTCTTATGTATTGGAAAGCATTTTCTATTACTACTCATAAGTGGTGGTATTTCCCAAAAGTACTGCTGAAAGTCTTGAACTGCTACACAAGGATTTCTTTTGGAGTTCTACAATTAAGCATCGTAAATAGCATTGAGTGAATTGGAGAAAGGTAAAGATGTCAAAATCTTGTAGGTGATGGGAATCAGGCTACCAAATCACTAACCCATAGCCAAGCCCGAGGACTAGAGAGACTGGCAAGACAAATCCTCCTATTTCAGCCAACCGGTGTTGAAGCCAAGTAGTTCCTTGCTGAGTCACCCTTCATGTCGAGCCAAATGACTGCCCATCTCTTTGTAGTGCACCGAATTGAAGATTACTTACCCACACTCGAGCTGACTAATGACTCAGTATCTTCCTTGCCAAGAAGTCGAGATAAAGAGACTCCGAACTGACTAAGCCACCCCTGCTCGGACAAGCTAACTATCTGTACTTTTTGTTTACATCTTCTAACAGTCTCGCCAATGTAGCATCGCCACGTGTACAGTATCATGTGTAAAATCCATTGCACTAATAATTGTTTTTATTATATATTCATTTTTACTTTTTTGTATTTTGTGCATTACTTCCTTAGGAAATGCCCTTTTTGTCTTTTTCCTTTCAGGCAAGTTACCCTAACTCACTGGTATAAATGTTCTTGTACTTGTAGCTATAACAATCAAAATTAGATTATCCTTAATATACTTGAGTATTTTATTCCTTGGGTAAACACTGCTCCTTGAGAAAGGTTAGGTGATAAGTAACCTCACCGGACTGATTCGTGCGTTGTATCGAATTATGCTGTAAGTTCTCGGAAGTTTCATTAGTGCATCATATCATTTAGAGCTGTTTATAGATTTTTTGCTTATTGTTCAATTCGCACTTATCCTTTTCACGTCTTTTCCCATTAACTCTTTTTAAGTTTTCTGTAAGCTTGGACTCATCCACCAACCAACCTTATTTGTTCTTAGTTACGGTTCACACCATCTTGATATCAGAACGAAGGTTTTATTTGAATTGTAATTATTTTTTGAAATTATGTTATACTCTATTCTGTGTGTGTGAAATAGAGTAAGTTACTATATTCATTTAAGTGTTATGTTGTTGCTAATTGTTAATTTCCTGAAGTGTTTATGTGAACTTTGAATCTATGGAGAAAATGACAAACTCAAGTGTGAATGTTAGTATGGGAGATGACAATAGTGGAGTTGTCTACCATAAACGACAGTCTCAAAGAACTTCATGAAGCACCGACGAGAGACTTGACGAGGTAGCTAGCCTTTTGGTAGATCAGACCCGAGTTATTCATGCATTGGCTTGCCAACTCAGTGAGGTTGCGCAAAAAACCCCACAAGCTGCTTAACCTGTTAGAGGTTAGAACTTAGCTCGACCAGTTTAAGGTAGAGGAATAAGCAGACGAGTAGGTGGATGAGTAAGGCGAAAGATAGACCTAAGGGAACTTAATGAAGAAGAAGAAGAAGAGTATTTGAAGAGGAATGAGCTAAAGTCCTTAGAGCATCTGACCATGTGAAGCTTCGGATTCCCAGTTTCAATGATTTTAGGAATGTTAACGAATATCTAGAATGGAAAGAGAAGGTAGAGTGTGTCTTTGACTATTATCAATATGAGGATTATGAAAAGGTGAGAATTGATGCTGTTGAATTCTTTAGATATGCCGTCATATGGTAGAAGAACTTCCAAGCAACAAGGAAGCGAAAGGATTACTGAGAGATTAATACTTAGCTTGAGATGAAGAGAATACTCAAAAATAGATTCATGTTGAAAACTTATCTCCAAGATACTTTCACTCGGCTTTAGGAGTTGAGATAAGGAGGTCGGACTATTGACAATTATGTTTAAGAATTTCAAATGCTTATGATCCATTGCAAAGTAGAAGAACCACTGGCTCTAACAGTCTCAAGATTCATCACTAAATTGAGAGATAATATTCTAGATATTGTGGAACTCCAACGTTTTACCACAATGGATGAAGTCATCAGAATAGCCTAGCGAGCAAAAAGGTAAAGAAGGAGTTGAGTACTAACGGGGATGCCGACTAGCCAACTCAGATAAGCAAGTCATCGATCTGAGTCGAAAGATGGATGCTCAAGCTAAATAGAGAGGTTGATCTGACACTGAAATACTGACACGAACTTATGAGAAGGGGTAAAGGTCTGGTAAAAAGACGGGCTAGATCAAGTGCTTCAAATACCAAGGGTTCGGACATACGATTGCTCGGTACCCGAATCAAAAGACAATGGTCATCAAGGGAGATGTCTCAAAACTAGAAGTAGACAGTACGAATGAGGAACTTAAAGAGGAGGAGATCCCCACTGAAAAAGAAAATGCTAAGAAATAATTTATCGAGGAAGACATGTTTGCTGAGGACTTGGTCCGGTTACTTATGGTCGTCTGATGTACTATGAACATGAAACTCTCATGAAAGGAGGAATAAAGAGATAATTTGTTTCATACCACCTGTAAGGTACATAATCAGGTGTGTGCCTTTATCGTGGATGGTGGAAGTTGCACCAATGTAGCATCAGCCGATCTTATTTCGAAACTGAAGTTGCCGACCGTTGCACATCTAAGGCCAAACAAATTACATCGATTGAGTGAGAAAGGGACACTACATGTCACTCAGCAAATATAACTGCCAATCACTATTGAAAATTACTTAGATCAAATTCTCTGCGTCGTATTGCCTATATGTGCTTCTCACATATTGCTAAGTAAATTGTGGTTGTTTGATAGGAGAGTTATGCACGATGACTACAAGAACACGTATATGTTCGAGAAGGATAATCAAAAGATCATACTGAACCCGATGCCATCGAGAGAAGTTAATAAATTATAGATAAAACTTGCTTGCGAATCGAGAAAGGCTTTGGTAATGAGTAGAGCTGAGCTCCGAAAGGCTATCAATGCTAACGAGCTGACCCTTATGTTGGTCAGGCACCTGTTATAAATGAAGGAGTAGAGTGAATTACCTTAAGAGATCGGAGAGTTGCTGGATGAGTATGCCGCTTTATTTCCATAACAGTTACCTAAGGGGTTACCCCCAACTCAAAGCATAGAGTACTACATTAACTTAGTACCCGGCGCTACACTACCGAAGAAGCTGGCCTATTGGATGAACCCCGAATAGGCTTCTAAGCTCTAACGCCAAGTCGATGAGTTGCTAGAGAGATGATATGTCTGAGAAAGTCTCATCCCTTGCACTGTACTAGCGCTTTTGATACCAAAAAAGAATAGAACTTGGAGGATGTGTGTCAATAGTCGAGTCGTGAACAAGATTACGATCAAATACAGTTATCCGATCCTGAGATTAGAAGACATTTTAGATGAATTGAGTTGAGCCAAGGTTTTTAGTAAGATTGACCTGAAGTTTGGCTACCATCAATCCGCATGAGGCCGAGAAGTGAATGGAAGGCTGTGTTTAAAACTCAGAATGGACTCTATGAGTGGATGGTCATGCCATTCGGCTTGTTGAATGCCTCGAGTACTTTTATGTGATTAATGAATCACGTGTTAAGACATCTGATTGGAAAGTGTATTGTGGTGTATTTTGACGACGTATTGGTTTACAATACTAATATGCCGAGTTGCTGCGAGCATTTCTGATAAGCATTGGATGTCCTTTGTACCGAGAGACTATTTGACAATCTTAAGAAATATTGCTTTTGCTAAGAAGAAATAGTATTCTTGGGCTATGTAATTAGTTGAAGAGGCTTACGAGTGAATGACAAAAAGATTTGAGCAATTGTAAAGTGGTCGACTCTCACTACTTGTGTCGATATGAGAAGTTTCCATGAACTGACTTCATTCTATAGACAATTCATCAAGAATTTCAACACCCTTGCCATGTTTCTTACCGAGCTCATGAAGAACACCGAATTTCGATAGGGAGAAAGCGAGGAGAGAAGCTTTGCCGAGATAAAAGAGAGATTGACCTTTGCTTCGATATTGGTTCCGCTTGACTTCGAGAAAATATTTAAGCTGGATTGTGATGCATTAGGCATTAGAATAGGCGCTATTGTAATGCAGGAAGGTCAACCAATCGCCTTCCACAATGAGAAGCTTCAAGGACCACAGTTGAATTACTCCGTGTATGACAAGAAACTCTTGGCACTGATCCTAGCACTGTAAGTGTGGCAATACTATTTACTGCTAAGAGAATTTATCATATATACTGACCATAAATCGCTGAGGTACCTTTGAAGTCAGACTAAGTTATCATAGTGACAAGCGAGATGGGTTAAATTCCTTAAAGGATTCAAATTTGTAATAAAATATAAGCAAGGAAAGAACAATGTAATTGCGGATGCTTTTTTAAGGAAACATGCACTTTTAATTGAACTACCGACTAGGCTGTTTGGGTTTGTAAGTATCAAAGAACAGTATTCCGGGGATCCATACTTTGGACCCATAATCATGAGATGTGTTGATGAAAGGGTAGTGGATGAATATCATGTGGAGGATGGTTACTTTTTTTGAGGTGGAAAACTATGCTTACCGACTTGTTCCCTAAGGGAATTACTGTAACCACTCGACCAGAATTTCTTCCACCAAGGTATTGTTCACTTTGGTATAAAACGTCGCACGGTTTTGTCCTCTAATGCAGCTATTTTCCAGGAGGTCACCTATCCTGAGATTGCTCTGGCATGAGCACGCTTAACTCCGGAGTTTTGACGAACTCCAAGTCACTACACCAAAAGGAGCCTCGATGATTAAAGTTTCTCTCTCCAGACATATAAGGGCTATTACAATCTACCCCCCTTACAGAATTGACGCTCTCGTTAGTTTTGTTACACTGGTCCAAGACAACTACCAAGTAGGGTCTCGCCCTTCCTATTGATGGACTGCTCTGATACCATTTTGTAACGACTTGGCCAAAACTCCTTCCACCGAGGTATTATTCGTTTTGGAATGAAATGCTGCACGGTTTTATCCTCCGGTACAGCTATTTCCTAAGAGGTCACCCATCTTGAGATTGTTCTAGTATGAGTACGCTTAACTCTGGAGTTTCAATGTACTCCAAGTCACTACACCAAAAGGCGCTTCAATGATTAGAGTTTCTCTCTCTAGGCATGTAAGGGGTATTACAATTGCTGATTAGAGAAGCTCACGGTAAAGGACTCTCCGGATATTTTGGAGAAAGAAGGACTTGTGAACAGTTAAATAGTCGATTCTTTTGGTCGAGGATGAAGATGAAAAGAGATGTACACCAAGTTTTCGACAACTTTACCTTATGCAAGGGGGCTAAGTGCCGAGCTGAGCATGAGAAAGCAATGTCTCTATTTGTTCCAACGAAGCCATGGATTGAATTGAGCATGGACTTTGTTCTCTGACTACCCGATGCAAAGATTTTATAATGGTTGTCATGAATTGGTTCATCAAAATAGCATACTTCATGCCCTACTAAAAAAACTAACGACACTTTGGCTAATACTTCTCTTTTTTTTAGGAGATTGTACGGTTACATGGTGTGCTGAGAAGTATAGTCTTCGACAGGGATCCAAAGTTTTTGAGGATCTTATGGCATCATATGGGAACCAAACTACTATTCAATACTTTTTGTTATCCCCAAATTAACGGCCAAACGAAGTAGTTAATCGCACTTTAGGATTATGCTCCGAGGTACAGTAGGAAAGAACTTAGCTGATTGGGATGTTTGCTTGCTAGTAGTTGAATTTGCTTACAATCGTACAGTGTATGACACCACTCAACAAATACCCTTTGAAGTGGTTTATGGTTTTAATCCCGAGTTACCCCCCAACTGTACTTTTATACCTATACCCATACTAGAGGACCTTAATGCAAGAGTTTAAGCACAATCCCTCCAATACATCTATAACAAAGTCATTCGGTATATTGACCAAGCTGATAGAAGAATGTAAGAGAAAACTAAGGGTAGGACAGCTAAATAAT
This sequence comes from Lumnitzera racemosa, assembly GCA_024138005.1. NCBI lineage: Eukaryota > Viridiplantae > Streptophyta > Magnoliopsida > Myrtales > Combretaceae > Lumnitzera > Lumnitzera racemosa. The sequence goes on from JAMXBC010000011.1 coordinate 88,044,294, forward strand.
TTTAGCTAGGAGACTTGGTTTGGCTGTATCTCAACAAAGAACAGCTCCTAAACAAGAAGAGGAATAAATTATTTGCAAGAGTTGAATGACCTTTTAAAATCCTCTAAAAGATTAATGATAATGCCTACTGTAGACACCTAATTTTTGCTTTTCCATAATTTTAATTTTAATTTTTAAAAAAGGGTCCTAATTCAAAATAATAATAAAAAAATTAACAAATAATGAAAATACAAAAAAAAAAATAAGAAAAGGAAAAATCATAAAGATTTCGTAGATTTTTAGGGTGTAATTTATATTAAGAATAATTAGTTTTAGTGTTAGTTTTAGTTTTAGTTAAATATTTTATTTTAGGAAATCAATAGTTTAAATATAATTTAATAGTAATGAATGTCAAGATACAGGTCAACAGCTTAACGGATAAGCAGCAGAGTATTTAGGTGGATTTAGTTGGAGGTCACAGGTTCGAATCTCAGCAAGCACCTATATCTTCATTTTTCTAACTTTTCAGAAGCAAGATTTGAATTAAATTTGGATCTAATTTAATTAACGAATCAGATATAATTACATATGATATGATATGATTTGGTTAGACTATATAAGCACTCTAAGTCTAACGACTCTGACAACAAGTTCTCTCCGCAACGCTGTAGCGCATCCCTCCATCACTGCTCCATCCTCGCGCTACTGTTGCCACATTGTCCTTCATCCAACCATATATGCCATAGCAATGCTGTCCTCTTCATAGCCATAATCTATTTTCCTTCACCGAACGCACCGCACGACTACGCACAGCGTCCACGTCCTAAGTTCCTTCATGCGCACGACAGCAGTGGCACGACTCTGATTGCAGCATCACTCCAATCACGCAAGCGATAGCAAGCGAAGTAGATAGCTGCCACGTTCAGGCTAATAACGGCAGTGCAAATCCGATCAGCTAACTTGTCCACACTTCAATACCTCCAATAACAGCAGCAGCCAGATGTTGCTGTCCATCAACACTTCGAGAATCTAGTTTTCGATCAATGCTAACTCCAACGAAGTCTACAACGCTTGACGCATAAACACAGCACGCGAGTTACCCACGACGCTAAGTCCACGTATTGATCGTTACACTACACTTCGCTAAACACTGTCTGTGCTGACCACGATTTACGCCGAACACACTTAGTTGGAGCACTACAGTTCACGTCCAATGCCTCTATCCTTCCACCGAACAAGTTCAGGTTCGGTTGTTCAAAGTTTGTATTTATTTATTTAGTTATTATATTATGTTATTATTATTATAGCATATGTATATATATATATATATATTAGTTTAGTGTATTGCTTTTAGCATTATTTTTCTTTATTATATAAGTTAAATATGTTATATTGATCTAAGTAAATAGTTATTTGATTGTAGTAATATAGATAAAAATAAATATATATTTATATGTTAGCCTAGGATTTTTCTTTTTAGTTTTTTTTTAGAAAGCTTCACATAGGAAATTATTTTTTTAATAAAGGACCTTTTATTTTATTTTATTTTTTTTTAAAAATAGGATTGTTAGAGTATTTTTTTTTATATAAAATAACAGCACTCAAGTGTTATGACCCTTTAGATTTTCTTAATAAATCGAATAAATTAAAACGTTAACTTGGGCAGTTTTTAAAATTAACATAAATCAACACATTAAAGTTTTTTTTTTTTGAAAGAACTACGACCATCTGACACCGGCTAGCGGGTACGTAGGCACCTTCAAGGCGATGATAAAATATATAGAATCTTAGGTCCCTCTTTTTTCTCTCTTTTGATTTGATTTATTTATTTATTTATTTTTTAAATATTATAATTAGAAGAATAATTCTAATATCGGTAAATAAATAGTGGTACTCATTAAGGGTTTAATAGGTTAGCCTCCGAACTTGGAACCTTCTGGTTTTTCATTTAAAATTGAAATCAAAGACCGATAGCCAAATCGTAATTAATCCACCCAATTGGTTATGGTTTCTTTTTCTTTTCCCGACTTCGGTCGGGTGGCGGCTTTAAAAACTATTTTCAATAAAAAACCAAAATTTCTCAATTTCTTTAGTCGATGATTAATATTAAATGGGTTAGGGTTTAGTATTAATCAAGAAATGAGAAATCAATTTTAAATAAAAAAAATCGAAAAATCAGACTCGACACCTACAGATTGGAGTTACCTGAAGACTATGGGGTTTTTGACGCCTTTAACATTGTTAGCTTTAGTTTGTACCACTTTGATGGAGAGTTAAACGAAGACCATTTGGATTTGATTCCAAATTCAAAATAACTCGGAGGGAATGATAGGAATCAGGCTATCGGATCACTAACCCGCAACCGAACCCACTGGCAAGATGAATCTTTTTGTTTTAGTCGACCTCTGTCGAGGCCGAGTACTTCCTTACCGAATTGAATGATTGCCTATTTCTCTATAATGCACCGAATTGAAAATTACTCACTCGCGCCCGAGCCGACCAATAACTCGACATCTTTCATGCCGATAAGCTAAGATTGAGGGATGTCAGACTAAGTAAGCCACCTTTGCTTGGGTAAGTTAATTGTCTATACTTTTTGTGCCAATGTAGAATTGCCACGTGTATAGTATCATGTATAGAATCCGTTGCTTAATGATTGTTTTCCTTATATATTCATTTTTACCCTTTTATATCTTGTGCATTACTTCATTAGGAAATGCTCTTCTTGTCTTTTTTCCCTTTTAAGCAAGTTGCCTTAATTTACAGGTATAAATATCCTTGTACTTGTAGCTGTAACAATCGGAATCGGATTATCCTTAATGCACTTGAGTATTTTCTTCCTTGTGTAAACACTACTTGTTTACTCTGGGTATCACTTTTATCTTAATACTTGAATAAGGCTAGGTGGTAAGCAATGTCACTAGACTGATTCGTGCGTCATATTCTCTAAAACTGTTCGTAGGTTTTTACTTACTATTTCATTCATACTTGTCATTTTTGTCTTTCCTCATTAACTTTTTTTTAGTTTTCTATAAGTTTGGACTCATTCAATGACCGACCTTATCTGTTTTTAGTTACGGTTCGCATTAGTGGAGGTATGGGCATGGTTGATAGAAAGAAATGGAACTAAGCAAACCTTGTTAAGCTTACTTGGTATTTGAGTAGAAAGATTGAGCTTTGGGTGAACCTTTCGCGAGCAAAATATTGTCTTAAAGAAGGTTATCATGGGTTTAGGAAAGGATCAAAATTATACCATGCTATTTGTTCAACAATGGAATGGATAGAGGTAAAGGGAAAATTTAAAATTCGAAATGAGACGAATACTTTGTTTTGGCAAGATAACTGGGTCGAAGCTTGAAGGATCTTGGATTGGTCATATGGGCCTTAAATAAGCTCAACAACATTATAATGATTAAGTAAGTTCGGAGTAGGACAAATCAATGAAAGGAAGAGATTATTGGATATTTTCTTGACAACGACATCTTGAAGACGATTGGACGTATTGTGTTAATCAATGACCTAATAGATAAAGATATTTTAACATGATCAGGGGAGATCAATGGAGAGGTGATTGCGAAATCATTATATGGGGAACTATGTCGTGAGAACAGGATGGAGACATAGACACAAGCTAGGATTGGGTTTAGAAGACCCCAAACCTTCTGCATAATCAGTTACTTTTATGGGGAATTTTAAACCAAGTTATCCTTATAAGGGAAAAGCTTAGATAGAGAAGAATCCCTGAGAGTAGACTATGTCCTTTGTGCAAAGAGATAGAGAAAACTTCTTTACATTTGGTTTTTCTTTTTACTAAAAGCAGAAGGTTGGTTGATGTTGGGGCTTGATAATATCATTGAAGTTGATAGTGAGGACAAGATATATGGTTAGTTAAGAAAAACGATGAGATGGAGGAAAGGTAGGTGGAAAGAGAGTTCTACACCCATTCTAATCATGATTCTTTTTATCCTACGTAGGATTTGGATGGAGAGAAATTAGAAAATCTTTAAGCCTTCCTCTCAAGATATTTTCTAGGTATAACAAGTTCATTCTGATGCTTGTGCTTGGTGGAATTTTAACAAAGCTCGACGTCTACAACAAGTTGGGGATTTTGAGTCGAAATCTTGGAAAAAACTTAGACTATGGTGGATTAAAAGTTAACTACGATAAGGTAGTTGATGTAAGGAGAAAACCTGAAGGTTTAGGTGTGATTGCTATAAATGATTGCAGTAAAGTTGTTGCAAAGTTTTCTAAACACCTTAGAAATGTATCGCTCTTAGAAGCAGAGATGCGGGCAATCTTGGAGGGTTAAATTGGGCTCGGGAGTACAAAGTATTAGAATCTTATTATTGAGACCGGCTCTTTCCATGCTATAGATTGAATTTAGAAGAGAGATTTTGATCTTTCTATTTGCTATATAGCTTTAACAGCATGCATTAATCTTCTTTCATCTTTTCCAAATTGCCTTTTATGTAGGGTCAATCATGATCCAAATGGTGTGGCCGATTTGCCAGCAAAGAGAGGACTTCGAGAAGCAGATTGCTGTTTTTTTTCCTATGTTGTTCTTAGTTTCTTGTTGGACTATGTTTTATGTGATTTCGGTTGTAACCACCAAAGTGAGGCGGTTGTTAATGACTCAACTATTATGCAGATGTCTTATGGATGCTTGGTTTAAGTAAGTTATAAAATTTTATGACTTCATCGAGAAAACTCTTAAAATTGTATGTTTCGCCTTGTAGCTTCTCTCTCTCTCTTTCTCTCTCTCTCTATATATATATATAGTCGATAATTCATCAGCGTTACATATGTACAAAATAAATAAAATTATATTGTATAATCGAATATATTATAATATAAGATATTAATAAACGAGGAAAATAGATATATTAGGGGTTATGAGGAGAGGAATAAGGTAGTGAAAATGTTGGTGGGAGAGAGAGAGAGAGAGTGAGAAAGAGATTTAGGGTGTAGTTAATTGCAAAAAGTGGGAAAGAGAGTGGAAAAGTGGGAAAGAGAGTGGAAAAGTGGTAGAAAAATAGATAAGAGAGAAAGAGAAAAGTAAGTAGATAAATTTACTCATTTTTTATAATTTTAATTGTTTATTTTGTTGTTAGTTTTTTTTGTTAAATATTGTTAAATAGGGATTAAATAAGTAATTTTAATGGTGACAGTTACTTTAAATTTTAATAATATAGATATATTTTCTTGATAGTTGCTAAAGTTTCAAATTTCAATGATTTATATACATCCTTTTAATGTTGATTTTAGGAGCTTTAGCAACAATTTAAAAACCATATGAATATAATATGTGTTATTTATTTTTTAGTTAACTATATTAAACTTGAAAAGAGAGATTTAAAACTTATTCTACTAAAAAATAATAAAGTAGTGATACTATTAAATTACAACAATCTTAATATAATATGTATATATTTTAAAATCCAGAATTTTGAACTTTTTTTTTCAATCACTATATATTATAAATTTAGAAGTGAAAAAAATTAAACCTAATATATCCTGAAACTAATATTTGTACCGTTATCGCAATTCAGAAAATTTAGAAGTGAGTAAAAAGGACAGCTGAAAACCGAGTGGTTACGGTTAGAGTGAAGGCAGCAATGGAATGGTTCTAAGTCTCCTTCTGGAACTTTTTTATCGCACTGGACATCCCAATCCACCAATAACAGCGGCTAGCTACCTCTTTGAGCGTCCTGCCAACGAATTTACCAGAATGCTCATAGTTTTACATTCGGTCCCCATGCACCGTCAGGGGCAAATACTGTAATTTCACACCCACGCAAAATGACGTCTAGCAAAGCCCCGTACGTAATTTCCAAGACATCACAAATAAAACATCATTAACCAATTAAAATTTAATCACGAAAAATAAAAAAAAAAATTGTAATAACAGGAACTATAAAATGCTGAGTTCACGTGCTTAAAGCCGGGAAAAGGACGAAACCCGAAACCCTAATTAAAGACGGCAATAGAAAAGTCAAAACTATTCTCTCTCTCTCCCCCTGTCCGTCTATCTCTCTCTTCCTCTTCTCACTGAAAACCCTCACTGCCCTAAAACCTGACTTTCTTTCTCTCTCTTCCCCTCTCGCCTTTCCAGGGAGGAGGTGGCTCACGAGCCCCCCCTCTCTCTTCTATCTCTCCGCGTGTGTTTGTGTCGATTTTTTAGGAGTGTTATTCCATATAGTAGTTAATTCCAGATAAGAGGCCTTTTGGTTCTGGGTTTAATTTTGGTAAGTTTTGATTCGAACCCAGATCTTGAATCATCCTTTTAGTATATGGGTTTGTTTTCGTTTCGTGTTTATCGAACTGGGTTTGGAGTGCTTTGATCTTTCCTCATACTTAGATAGAGCTAGGTTTTTTTACTGGTATCTTAGTCTTAATTTTTTTTTTCTCCCACTAGGGTTTAATGATTAGTTTGTTCTTCTAGTTGTGGTTATTTTCTATTAACTGTAACTCAATTTTCCTTTCCTAGACTCAGTGATGGTGTTTTCTATCAAACTGTGTTTGAAGTGCTTTGATTTGTCCTCTTACTTGTCCAGTTGTGATATGGGCTCAGATCGGATGTTTTTCTTTTTATGTTGTAATTTTTTTTTTGATTCATTTGGGAGGACATCATATTTCGTGAACTTTCTGTTTTTAGATGCTTCTCAAATAGTGTTTATATTTGTCAGACTTCTCGATTTTGAGTTTCTCTTATATACTGGGAGGTGACTACTGGTTGTTGCTTAATCAACCGAAATCTTATACGTTCTCAAGTTAATGAGGTGTTTCTTTAGCATCCTCGAATTATGATTATATCCTACTTTTCTGTAGTTTGCTTTCTAACCTTGTTGGACAATAATTTTTGGAGTGATTAAGATAGATTCTTAGTTGACATTGCTAAATAGGAAATGTCTGGAATTGAGTACAAGATTACGATCTCTGCAAAGGGTTTATGAATTGATTACCAAAAAAAGAACTAGTTTGGTGAATTACTCTTTTGTAAGATAAAGGTTTTGCCCTTCATTTAGTCTTTCTTTGCTGCTAGAGATTTGATATTGTGTTCAACTTTGTTTCTTGAACTAGTGTTGCTCATTTTTCTTTTGTTTATGAACAGTAAATCCTCCATCTTCTCTAGCTGTTTGCTGGTGACTCATCATGAAAGGCTTAGGATTCAATACTCCCCTTTTTTACGTTTCTGGGTAATGCTGTTTTAGAAGAACTTACAGCCACTTACCAGAAAGATTTCCCCTCCAGGTAATTGAGAAAGGTGCTGCTTGGCTCTTTGCTTTACCATGATGATTGCTACGGAGAGTGTAGTTGTAAAGAAACTGAAAATAAAGTTTTCTGGAAGAAAGACTGAAGCTGGGGTTGGAACTCAGTTATGTGCGAAGCCAGCATCTTTCTTGGAAGATCGGAATCGTGGTGCTGTAAATGATGGGACGAACAAGATATGCGAGAGCGAAGTGTTTTCTTCTAAAAGTGAGGTTCTCTCCAATGAGCATCATCTGAAGTTCAAGCTTTCAACATCTGGTGCTCGAAAGCGATCAGTTTCTCCAGATATAGAGGATGCAAGGAAGAGGCAGAAGTTGGACCGAGCTGTTACACAACAATGTCTAACCATTTTGAAGAAGCTTATGCAGCATCAGTGTGGTTGGCCTTTCAATCAGCCAGTGGATCCAGTAGCGCTCAATATACCTGATTATTTCTCTATCATAACAGAACCCATGGATTTGGGAACCATCAAGTCAAAACTTGAGAGTAATAAGTATCTTGCAACAGAAGAATTTGCTGCTGATGTAAGGCTGACATTTTCCAATGCTATGCGCTACAATCCTTCTAGTAATCAGGTTCATATGATGGCAAGCAAGCTGAGTAAGATATTTGAGACGGGATGGAAAGCTTTGGAGGCAAAATGGTTGCGAGGTACTGCTAAAGTTCTGAATGGTGAACAACTGAATAAACCGACTAACACAATGAACTCTGGGGCACACAGTGGTCCCAGGACACCACCTAGGAATATAGCTTTACCTAAGAGCAGGGAGCACCCTAGGGAGAAGGTGAACAGTGTTTCTGAGGCAAGGATTGTAAAGGTAAGTAATATTTTCCATACATGTCTCTCTCTCTCTCTCCTTTGTGCCTCAGGTTGGAATGGTGCATGCTGTATTTAGTATTGATGATGGTTCAGTTAATTATGTTCATTGATCATATTCGTTCTCCCATAGGTTACTGTCTCTAAGATACCAGAGAAATCTGTATCCAAGCCACCGGAAGAAAATAAGAAAGGTATGAAGTGGCAGGGTATGATTTCTGCTTTATGGCTCTTAATAGGAGCTAACTTCCAATGCGTCGTGTAGGCATTAAGAGTGACGAAAGAGGCATCCATCAATCCAAGTGTGATATCTGTGGTGATCTTTCATGTGGATGCAATATCACTAGTGAGTTATCCTATGTGTCTTCAAGTGGTTAGTATATTTCTTTCCCCTTTTTTTTTTTTTTTTTTTTCTTTTTATCACCTTGGTCATTCAAGCCATTCAGACATGCTGACTATCACTCTTTGGCTTTTTAGATTTAACATCAGAAACATCAGCCAGCGGAGGTCATGCATGTACTTCTGATGCTTCCAAACCGGTATATAGTTGTACTTAAAAGTATGATTAACAATTAAAATTTGAAGTAATTTGTTGCTAAAGGTCGTCTCTTCTAACTTTAATGTTAGACAAAGAGCACGTCTGGATCCCAGACAAGCAAGTCAGACCCTAATTCTGATGGTGAGTGCATTCTTAATTTCTTCATGTCCAAAATCAAGCACTTGCAACTTTGGTGATCTTTAGCCGATTTTTGAAAATATTATGAAGGGGCTGTGAGTGCTATTGATGATGGACATGTCTGTCCTAGTTCCAAACTTGAGACTCCCTCCATGGACGACGCAAATAGGGAAGGTTTGTGTTCTGTAACAAAGCTCAAATCAACATAATATAGGCCATATAAGAGTTCATGCATGATTTATGTGTTTCTCTCTTACTGTCTTATATTTGACTAGAATGGAGCACTCCCCTTCTTGAGGTGCAACTATCTCCAAAAAGAGCTCTGCGCGCTGCAATGCTAAAAAGTCGCTTTGCTGACACAATATTGAAGGCACAACAGAAGGCGCTGATAGATCATGTAATAGATCGTGTTTTATATGATGGAGCTATTGAATGGTTTATTATTTGATGAAATGGTTTATTCTTAAAGATTTGCTGTTGGCACTTGCAGGGTGATAAAGCCGATCCTGTGAGGCTGCAAAAGGAAAAGGAAAGATTGGAAAGAAGACAGCGCGAAGGTACTTTTGATGCTTTGAACTCTTTTCTTTTGTTATTTGCTTTTAGTTGCGTGCTTTTGAATTTTTGGGCTTTAAAACAATCATATATGCAGTGATAGTGTTGCTCAATGTTCTAGCATATGGTTATTTTGCAAATTTAATGGAGCTATTGCTTTTAAATTAATAGTGTGAACAATAGTAATATTTTGGGAAATTTTGACAGTAGTCTTAAAACTGTTGGCACTTTTGCAATTGGATAAATAATTTTGATATATCATGCAAATATGCTTTAAAAGGCTATGTGGCTGCGATGTGATATATTTTAATATTTTCTTGCGACACCACATACCATGTGATGCTAATGTGTAGACATCGTTAAAATACAAAGACCTAATTAAAGGGAATGTTGGATGGTCTACCAAGGTAGTTTGGCATCCTTGGTGTCGTCTCAGAATATTTGCTGATAGAAATTAGGTTTTGTACGTTGGGTAAGTTTGCAAAATAAAACACTGTGAGGGTGTTGTATGGCGTGATTATTCTGATATTTAAGTTAACAAGATATTTTGGAGAGGAGGAAATACTTAAAAGTAATAGAGAAATTTAAGTATATAAAGTATTAGTAGTTTACCGTTAAGTAGTAACTTAGTATTTATAATAGAGTAGTGCTGGCAGTTAAAGGACAGTTAGTGGGCAAAATTCTCCCCTGCAAGTATAAGAAAGTAAGCTTGTGGTGTCTAACGTGTTTCACATATATCAGAGGTGGAAGTTGACTTGATCTCTTATCTTTATCTGGTGTTTTTTAGCCATTACAGATCCTTGAGGCGGTAGATACTAGATAGTGAGGCGTGTCAGATTTGGATGGCTTGAGGAGTTAGTCTAAAAAGCCCTGTTAACAACTGGTTTCTCCAAAGATTGTAGGTCATGGCTCGCCTTAGTGAGTGGGTTGCTTTGCATACTTTTGGTAATGGTGGCATGTTGGTCATTGGCCATCCAATCTGTCGTGATTTTTCAAAGAGCATTTCGTAGTGGTTTTCACCATCCACCATCAAAAGTGTGTTGCATGTTTTCACCACCCACCGTAAAAAGTGCGTTGCGTGACTCACCATTGAAGTGACTTTGCAACCTATGCCCTCTTTGGCTAGTGATACCACCTTTGGTGACTCGGTGGTGTACCTTTGTGGGGTTAGGTTTTTCTAATGAAGATTTTTGTTTTTATTTATAGTATAATTTTTAGTAAAAAAATTAATTGAACATGTGGCATTCCATCACATTGCAGCATGGGAAGAAAAATATTGCCTTTCGAAAAACCAGCTCCCGAAGATCTGTCCCAGTTGCATAAAAATAAATATTTAAATGCTGAAGACTTTTAATGCTCTTAGGATTTCATGATGCAATATTTTAAAGTTACAGTTGACTAAATTGGAAGCTTCTAAGTTCTTCGGTAATATTATTGTCTGCTTTTTTATTGTTTACTTGAGTATACAGATGTTTCATACCGATACTCTTGGATATACGAAATCTGCTGAATCAGCAGAGTTGTTCCAAACTCAGTACTCTTAGATCTGTGAAGTGTGACAAGTCAATGTGCTGATGTAGGGGGAAAATTTTGTAGGGGTTCTTTGGTTCAGGATCCAAACTCCTTGTCTGACAATTTTTTCATAGTTATAGTAGGATAAAAACTTCCATTTCAGTCTAATAATATGCATTATGTGGTAATTTGGAGTTGCAGAAAAAGCCAGGATTGAAGCTCAAATTAAAGCTGCTGAAGCTGCAGAGCGAGTAAGAGCAGAGGCTGAAAGGAGACAACAAAGGGAGAGAGACAGAGAAGCTGCTCGACTTGCTCTTCAGCAGGTTTGTTTTCAGACTCTTCCTCCTTTTTTTAATCCCTTATGCAGCCTTTGTATGCTGATTGACTCCTATGTAATGACCAGATGGAAAGGACCGTGGTCATTGGTGAGAATCTTGAGATTTTTAAAGAGCTCGAGATGTTGAGTGGTTGCTCTTTATCCCCTCGTCTCCCTGAAAGCGATGACGGATCGGAAATGGTATCGGATAGCAACCCCTTACGGCAATTAGGCTTGTTTATTAAGGATGATTATTTGGATTGTGACGATGAGGAGATGGTTTTGAATGGTGAGGAGGGTGAGATTTTATTGTAAATACATGTAATTTTTTTTTTTATTTTTCTTGCTCCAAGTTTGGAGAGGGGAGAGTTTGCACTCTTTATTAGTCAATCTCTGATTGTTCCAGTAAAGTGGTGTGACGCGATTATATCCCGAGGGTACATGTCAGGACATGGGACTTGGAGATATGTAGCGTAGGAACTTTGCATATGGAAATACAACTCGTGTTGAGCCATATGGGTCAATTATAGTGGTCATGTTGTTGTCTGATGTCCCTTTCTTCCCTTCTGTAAACTTGTATCGTGCGGTCGACATTAGTGAACTTGGAAGTTCCAGGAGCTCTATCTAACAATTATATATATTTGTAAATCTGGTTTACAGTTGTCATCTTTCGAAGTAAAGTACGTGAAACTTCAGCGTTAATCTATCGATCGTCTTCTGCTTTTAAAATCGTCTCTGACAATAACGTAAAAGGAAAAAGAATGAATTTGCGTATATTTTTTCGAATCATGGTTCAGGCCTATTTTTGCTTTTCACTGCTTGTCAAGCTTTGCTCCCTAATTTAGGAATGTAAATTGATAAGGAGATGAATAGCAAAGTCAATATGTAATTTCCGTATGTATCAGAAACTACCAGAGTGTTATTGATAACTGATAAAAGCACTTTTAAGAAACCCATGCGTGCTGTTTATCTGCTACACAGATTACACAAAAATCTTTTCATTATATCCTCTTACTTTTCGCACCCATCGTACTCTGCTCTTTTTACAAACACCATAAACACCTCATACCGTGTAACGATTCTTAGCATTTCTTTCAAGTTTCATCGCATCATCCTGCACAAAAAGCAACCAAAGAATTTACTTCTACCGCTTTAGAAGAGCCAGCCAGGTAGCAACACATTTATATTCAAAAATCAAACACAACTTCTTACATGAAATATGAAACCAATAGTATCACTGTAATCTAGAAACTCCTTCCACTGCTTTCCGATGCTTATCTGAGGAGGAAGATTTAAGGAGAGATTCAACGTATACAAAGCAAGAAAAAGCTACCAGAGTCTTGCAAGCATGGTACAATGACAATAATGTGTTATGGACATGGCGGTAATTTAACAAACAACCACAAGGCAAGATGATAGAAAAAATTAATGCCAGTTGACCTCCTAAGATTGCTGATCTAGAGTCAACAACCGTGGAGGAGAAGTAGCTTAAGAATAATACAAAATAGGTTTTCCTTCCATGAGTTAATAACTCAATGACAAAGTTACCTGAGCAGCTTCATCAGCAGCGTTCTTGGTCCAGAGAGCAATTTTGTCTTCCTTCGCCCTGATATTAACAACTACTCCACAAATCTCATCTCCATGGTCAAATTGTTCGCCAATCATTGCCAACAACTGGTAGTTGAAAAAGGCAGACGATTAAAGAAACATACAATGGTAATCTATAAGTTTAAAATTTCGTTCGTTTACTCCTTTAAGTTTACCGTGTAGAGCCACGGAGTATCAACTTTTTCTCTCTGAAAAGTCATTGTCCACTTCCCTCCATTAGCACAAACAGGGTCCTCCCATTTGGGTTCGATTTTGTTCTTGAAACAATGAAAATCTGATTTGACCACCAATTTGCTTGGACGCTGTATGTTATTGTAAATGCTGCATTTTCATAATTACCATTAGTTTTTTGGTGCAACACCAAACAAGCTCCGACTATAGGCCAGTTAAGTTGGGAATATCCAAAATTATCAATAAACACAACACTAAATTATTTAACTCTTAACAACTATGGAACAGTGCAAGATGGAAGATGCATTCAACACAATGTGTTTCAACGAGCCCTTCCTGCAATGAGCAGGAAGACAGCTACGACAGCATTTCAAGTACAATGATTTTCTTGGGACAGCATACTGGTACATGTAACTGAATAGGTACAAGAAAAATAAAAGATTCTATTTTCCCATCGATTCTAATATTACTTTCACGTCAAATTCGGGTTTCTCGCATTGAAACTCAAATTCCTAGCTTCGTAAATGTAAAACCTCAACTCCGACTAGAATCACTTTAAAAATAACGACTTCAATTATAAACACTGTAATCAATCGAGAAACAATACCAAACCCTAACTTCCCGTAAATTCCTCAAAATTCAATCAAGAAACACAGCAAAACCCTAGCTTTACCTAAATTCCTCAAAATTGATCACACAAATCAAACAAAATCACAAAAAAGAAAAAGAAAAAGAAAGCGAATCTTCACCTCCAGAACTCCTCGACGGTGGAGAAAGTATAGATCGGCCGAATGGAGCTCCCCCAAGCGGCTTGTTTCGCCTTCGCCAAAGGATTATCGAACCAGAAAGTCCAAGAATGCTCCAATGGATGAGGCTCACCCACTATCGCCGACTTACTCCGATCTTGCTTCGAAAAATAATCTTCTTCTCCAACGATCTCTCCTTCTTCGGGTTCGGAACCATCGTTGCCGAAGAATGGCTTAGAGTTAGCTTTTGACTCGGTTAGGGTTCCGCTGGATAGGGTTAATGATTCTAGGGCTTCTTCTCTTGCCATTTTTCGTTTTCTTCTTCTCCCTCTCTCTCTTTGGCTTTCTTTTGAGTATGTGGTGTTCACCGGCTCGGGTCTCAGACATTGAAATAGAGGTTGTTTCGGGTCGAACACATTCGGATCCTAGTCCAACCCGAATGGATAGTAAAAATTTCGCCAAATTTCCCATTTATCCTTCCTTAGGATATGGTCGCATGCTAAAGTGATAAATTTACTAGAACGATTATTATAACTAACATATTTACAAAATATTGAATTGTTGTAAGGTAAATTATAGATAATCCAATATATTAAAATTTTATGTATGATTTTTTATGAGATTTATCGAGTTATCCATCTTATTATTAGTTTACACGCATTCGAATTTGAACCATTAAATTTATAATTAATGAAATTATCTAAATTCAAAAGAATATAAATCAATTGCGAGACAAAGAATCGAACTAATCTCCTAAAAAACAAAAACGAAACCATAAAAAAATTCCATCAATATTTCATATTTTATCAAATGGCACATCAATTAAAAAAAAAAAGAATAGTCTTTCAAAATAAAAGAGCGGAGCAACGTGAAGAAGATTTGAGTTACTTTCCAAAATTTTATATGATAGGTCAATCAATGGGCTATAGGCTGTTATTGATTCAAAATATACTTATGGATTAAAATAACATACTCATATCTAAATAATTAACAATAATTATTCATCAAAATAAATGGTAAATACTATCATTTAAATTATTTAAAAATATAATATATCAAAGTTAAAATATGCATATTTATAAAGATAACAAAGTTACTCAAATGATTATTTCAATGGACATGCTAACATTATATATTCATAATAATGTATAATAGATACTACTGTAATTATATGACGATGTTCATGAAATGATGCATCATAAAAAAGAGTTATTATCTTTCAAAATATAAGGAAAAAATTACAAACATAACGAGTTGTATTATTTTGTATTAGTGGAACTATTGGAATTATTCTAAAAGTAATGTCACTTGCGAGGGTGTGTATATTGTTACGCCCCGAAGTCGCAGAGTCGCAACAATCCCGCCATATAAACCATTCTATGATGATAATTGGTCTCATAGTGCCTACCATAGACATGATCTACACAAGGCGTCGACGGCTCTTTACTTTAAAATAAACTGTCCGATTAAAAGTTTAATTACAATTAAGATAAATATTACAAATTTCTAATAAACATGTATAATTATATGCAAAGTTCATAAAACTTCTCAGGAAATTCTACATATTCACAACTATTCACTAATTTACATAATAACTATCAGTCTTTCATCCTTAACTACAAGGATACTTTAGTTACACATTATTACTAAGTAACTTAATCCTCATACCCCTGGCTTCAAAAGGACTAACTTCTGAGTAATTGTAGGGCGGCATAATACTTGAAGTGTTCAAAAATCAAAACATGTAAAAGGATCTATAAAGGTATAAGCAACTACAATTCAGTAAGTTGAATTGGAGACTCATAAATGCATACAAGCACAAATAAGATTATCAAGCAAATATTTTTATGCAATACAACAATCAAGTGTCATCGCACAACGTAGTCTGGTCCGTTGTGAAATCAGAAAAATTTCACCCGCTCTATTTCCGGTTGAGGAGTTTCCATGTTATGCAGCAGCTCACAACCAAACCTAAGCTTGTGCAATAGAGACCTCGCTCCTCCTGTGATTACCTTCGAACCATTGACTTCATTCTCGCCGCGACTTTCTTTCTTGTCACTTAGTTCGACTAAGGATGAAGAAGGGGCCATTATGCAATCTTACGATATCCCTTTCGAAGAGGTTGGTATTTGGTTGGAGAATCCTAATGATCCCCTAACGGGTTGCAATGCATGGTATTTTTGGTCCTTAAAGTCGAATAGGATTTATTCCTGATGTGAGAAAATCTTACATTTTTATACAATTACTTAAAATTAAATATTATTTCAGATTTAGTGTTATTATGATTTTTATTATAATATTATCTAAATAACCTTAATTTTTTTAGATTTATTAATTTTCAATTCCACATATTATTAATTTCTTACAATAACTACCTAATTTCCTAAATTAACAATACTTAATACTCCAAAGGCTAGGATTAGGTTTCCACATCAGAGATTAACATCCCTAAACATCTAATTACTATCTAAATCAGTAATTAGTATCTTAATCACCTAATTAACCAAAAATTACCTAATTTTTCCATCATTTTAGGGCTAAAAATTAATTTAAAATTTTCAAAAATTAATTTTATAAAAATGGCTTCATAACACTGTTATATATCACATAAGCATTCTATATAAAAAAATTGAGCTCCAAACTACACTCCTAAGCCTATTTATTTTTAGTTTTAATCATACTCGGTTTTGCTCAATTTGTTAAGAACCCTATATTTTTAGACGTGATTAAACTATATCACTATTTTTTCCTAAATTTACATATAATAAAACCTCAGAATAACAAGTTTCATAATTTTCTGGGTAAAATAACTAATTTTACGAAATTATATGAAATCGGGGCAAATAAGGGACTCACCATTTCGATACTTTTTGGCCGTCCAACTCTGGTCCAAGTGCGTTGGCCGGCTTAGATGATGGGGCTAGAGTAGGGTGGTGGCGGTGACTCGATCCCAGGTGGTGGTGAGGTGTGGGTTTGGCTCATTAGCCCAATCTACACAGTTTCCTCTTCTTTTCTTTTCTTTTTTTTTTTTTCTAGATTTTCTCTCAAATTTTTTAAGTTCTCTATTTTTCTCTGATTCTAAACTGTCCAAAGGAGTTCTCTTGATTTTTTTTTCCTATTTATAGACGTTTTGAGTAATTAATATGTATTAATTAGACATGACATTGGCCCATTTTCTTGTTTTTTGGCTTTTGTGTTGCTTAATTCTAATTGGATAATTTTTCTTTTTCAGATCCTGACCTACCATGACCAGATTTGCATCATTCTACACCCTTCTGATTTTTTTCTGATTTTTGTTAATTAATCTAATTATTTACTAAGTTTTTGGCTAATTTAAGAAATTTCGCTTATTTTTACCTACACGTAAATACATGTGAGGTACATGTGAACATTCTTAATTATTATTTAGGTCATTCTATAATTTTTAGTATACATATAATCTATCTCTAGTGATTTATTAGTTATTTGATTACACTTTTCGCTTTTTTGATGATTAACAATTATTATACTTAAAATTTGAAAATTTTGTAATCTCTTATTTATTACTTATTTTCTTAAATTTAAGTTTACGGGGTCATTTTTACTAATATTTCACTCTATAGTTTTAATTCAGGTTTAATCTAATCCTTTAACCAATCGTCCTAAACCTTGTGCTCTACGTTTAATCCTATAGTCTCTTGGCTTAACTCTAGGGCTTATATATATTAAACAAAAGATTTCAAAATTATATATATTAGCATATGCACACTCTTAATGCATGTATAAAAATATATTATAAACAATTAAATTTGAGATTGGGTTTCAAGTCCAATCTATTAAAATGAATTTGATTTTTAGGTTAACGTAATAGAGTTTAAAAAGTGACACTCATATAAAGAAGTTTTGGCATAGTGAAGTCGGGATGAGGTCAATTTGATTAGTTTGTTCAATACCACCCTTTTCCAATTTGACTCATACATTAAATAAGGTTATACTGAGCTTAGAACCCATCTAAAGTCTATTAAGGGAAGAGATCAATTCTGACAATTGATTGTTATCACAATTCGATGAATCATGGATGGAATTAAGGCCAACTCCTATAAATAGCTCACTCCTTCTCTTATTTGGACAAAGAAGAATTTTAGTATAAGCATAATTATTTTATCGGATTTTTGTCTTAAAGGATCAAACACCCAATTATCTCGAGAACATTATTCAGTTAATCATTTATAGTGGAGTTTTATGCTATCGAACTTTTCTATCTGTCATGACCCGTGTTTAAGTATTTGAGATTGTTTACTCCTCCTCTTTGCCAATCCTCACTCAGTCATCTGCAAATGCAAGTCAAAGTTGTTCCGAGTAATAGGTAAAATGACTCAACACGCAGTACTCACGTAAACCTTACATTCATTTCCTTCTACCCACATTTATGATGAGGTATAATAAAATTTATAACATATTGACTCAAACTATATACATATTTGATAATTTTAAAAAAGAAAAGAATTATATAAATTGTTTGAAAGGTGTGCGTAAAATAAGAAAAAAAATGAAACAAAACAAAATACTAAAAATATACTAATTATAACTAATTTGTTTCATCAAAAAGCTATCATTTGCCTGCAAAATCAATAGCAAATATATATTAGCTAAGGAACTTTCTACATAGCAAGCTAAGTGTTTCTGTATGAAATGAATTAGGTCATTAAATTCTTTGTACATCAACTCAACTGTGAATCTTTTAATTCAAAAAGCTGCATAAAAGAATGAAAAATGTTACTATTTATTTTCGAAATACAGACATTTTGTTTTGTCTTTCTCTTCACGATCTCCTTGTTCGACAAATGATATATTATAAAAGCTTAAAAGGAAGTCAAACACTTTAAATGCTAAAAATGAATGAGAAGTACGAAATGGAATTGGAGAATTTTCTTTTGGATGACAATTTTCATCATTTGCATTGCCAAGAATTGGAAGAATAATGTCAATCTTATCTTGCAAATAACTGCAAGTGGATTATGTATGCAAATAAATGGAAAATAAATTTTAATGTTCAGTTTTGTGGGCTGCAAAGTACTTTAATAACAGTTGTCATCATGGAATAGGGAGGTTAGTGCTGTAAGTAACTACTAAAGTGAAAGCGTAAATTTTGTATATTAAATATAAGTTTATTGTATCATGTCTAGTTTATATAGTATTGGATACAAAATTTATATTAAAAATTTAATTATTTATATTATAAAATAAATAATTTTTTTTGTAATATTTAATAAAAATAATATTCATTAACTTAATATTATAACATGAAAGAGTATTTTTTGGAATGTAAAATATTTTTTGTTTTTATTCACTGAATTTTATTTTTATACTATAGTGTAGATGGAATAAAATTTAGGTATTTTGTTCAGTTTATCAACTTATTTCTCTCCAATCATTAAGCACATTTACAAATCAAATATTGGATAAAATTTTTTGTTTAATTTAGTAGCACGAAAATTACATAACAAAACACTATATAAAAATGTTTAAGCGGGTGTGGAGTCCAAAAGAAAAAAATATTGACGTAATAATATAGGACAAAATGCAACTAAATATATAAATAACTAAAGTTTGTGGTATAACGGTATAAATATTAGTTTTCTAATGAAATGGATCAGATTTAATTTCTCTTAACCGTTTGGTTTGGTTGAAGCGATGTAACGGTTAGGAAACAAGAAGAATATAGAAAAGAATTTTCCATTTTGGAAGTGCTCACTTTTGTCCCGAGTCTCATGAACTATGTACAATCCTCTACTTTTTGTCCAGCGGACGCCAAGCAATACCGATGTGTTGTAAGTAGTAGGAAATGCTAATACAAAGTTATGTGCACCTAATGCCTTTGCAGCAGTAATAATTTTCATATTTGGAAGCATGCCCTTGTTTACCATAAATAATGTTTGCAACTATTACCGAAGAGTATCGACTCACACCCCACTAATTCCATTCGTTGGCACAGCAAGTTTAGCTTTAGCTTTAACTTTTAGATAGGTACTTGGTCAATAACACACGGTTAAAATTTGGATCGTAGAATCTTTCTATCAAACTGATTACAGTAGATTTGCTACGACCACTTTTTTCCGTTGAAGCCAAAGTATGCACGTAGAGTTTTTAATCTTAGAATGATCGTGAAATTTTAATGATTTAGCAAAAAAAGTCATTTGTTCGTAAGGTTCATGCACGAAACTTTCATCATCACTCCCAAGTTTTAAGACACTGTGTGCAGACCATGGATTTAGTAGGAGAAAGTGGTTGTGGCAAGTTTACTCTAATCAGCATGATAGAAAGATTCTATGACCCGGAGTTTGGCAATGTGTCATTGGACCGAGTACCAATCTATAAGTTCAAGCTAAATTGGCAGAGGCAACAGATGGGATTGGTAGGGCAAGAGACAATACTCTTCAATGATGCAATAGTTGTAGATTTTTTTTTTTTTTTTTTTTATGGCAAACAGGTGCATGCTTCCTAAGATGAAATCATTACTACTGCAAAGGCATCAAATGCACATAACTTTGTATCAGAGTGACCTGCTGTTTCCAACGCATTAGTATCGGCTGGTGAGCAAGGACTGCACTGTCTGCACGACAAAAAGCAAAGGATAGTGATGGTATATAGAACCACTGTTATAGTGGCTATGGTGCAATCTATGCTTGAAGGAGATAAATAAGGAAACAAAACAAAAGAAAAAAGACCCTAGCATCTTTGATTAAATGATGAACTGCGTTGCATTTTTGCTCATATAAGCTACAAAGAAAAAAATTAAAAGATCAGCAATTCCGCGTGAATCATGAATGGGATATGAACGTGCCAAAGAGATTTTATCATAAAACAGGTGAGTACTTGACAAATTCTCATCTTAATTTCCATTAGGATGGAAGACATATTTGATATGCCATTGCCCGATTCAGTTATGTAATAATCAAACTTACCTGAAAATAATACGAAAACTCTTATCTTAGCATTCTTATTGATGATAATGAAGATTGATTTTTCTTTTTGTCTCCCACAAGATATTGAGTAAGATTCGCATTTTGATTTAAATTCAAAGGGTAATTCAAATTATATGGACTCAATAAGCTAATCAGTTTTCTTGTTTGCATTATATTTTCCCTAGCAAAGTCATCTTGGGATCTTGGTGATATCTCAAACAGACCAGATGACCAATAAGACCAAAGACACAGATCAAGCACAAAAGGTAGAGAGATTTCTTTTGAAATACCATAACCATGACTCCTTATGACTGGAGCCATCGGTCGGCTAATGGCTAATGCAAAGAATGTGAAGGCGGTTCGTGTCACCTTTTTGAGCAGAAAAGCAACCATCAAAGATTCAGCGGTCAATAGCAATATTCATGATTTCGAATTTAAAAGAGTAACAGAAACAGATAGCAAATTCAGAGCCATTCATTAATTGCGTTCCATCCAAATCAGTCGTATGCTTTGCAACAGAACAAATGTAGGCAGAAATGAACGTTTTGTCTTAATTTCTATAATCATGAACTCACATCCATACCATAACCCTTTGCATCCAATTCAACCGACTTTTTATTTAAGAGCGAATTTTATGCTTCTAATCACCGATTAAGCTAATATTCAGGTTTTTGTAATTCCTAGAAGGTGGAATTAACTTGAGTTTAAGCGGCATCAATATATGAATTCTACTTATTTATGTATTCTAATGACATTTAAGAGCCTAGTTAGAATCAAAGCCTTAACTAAATTCATTTTCTTTACAAAAATCATGCAAAAGAGTATAATTCATATTCAAAGGAAAGGTAAATCATATAGTAGAGTGAAATGAATCTCAAAACACTTCTCCAGCTGCACTACTTGTGGGGATTCTCTGGCGTTTCTCCACGTAAACGGATGGGAACCATCCCGCTCTGCCCTTGCATTCTCCTTCTGACCAACCTGATGGGCTCACCTAATAAATATGTAAATACGTCAAACTCTACCTTCATTCAACACCATATCAAAGCAAAGTGAGTGCAAAGTCTAAAGGTACGACAGAGAGAGTCCCTCTCTGCTTTTCATGATTCACACGAAAACCATTCCACCCTTTCCGTTCCATGCTTACAACTATGACCAAGAATCAACAAGCTTATAAAACACAAGAATTTCGGACTTTTCTACTAAAGCTATTACGTACGGATATATACCAGGAAACTGAATGAAGACCTCAAATTAGGTTGTCGATTTGAGTCTAAAGATTGTGCGAATCAGTCTTACGAGTGAGTTTTGTTATTGAAATTTAGTAACGCTCCCAGTAGTTTAGGAATGCAACAGGATAATGTGTGAATAAAGTTAGAGAATGCTTTAAGTAGTGAATATGCTATGCAAGTCAATGAAAATTGTTTTAATAGATATAGATGAAAACACTCTCAATCTACTCCTAATAAAGAGAGTGTCTATTTGATCTTGCGTTGTTGCCTCCACAGACAAACATAAAAGTCCAAGAATGAAAAGGAGTACCTTTCGCACGACAACATAGTCACCCACTTCCAAGTCCAGCTCCTTTTCTGACTCGGCATTGAAAGGATGTGTGGCCTGTAATAACAGACACAATAATATGCAAGGTCATAAACTGCGTCTCATCTACAGCATCCCGCAGATGAATTTGTTCTGCTACTTCAGTGCAAATTAGAGGAAGTGGAAATTGCTAATGAAATGTATCGGATCAAAGTCTTATTTTCCAAAGGGGATTGATGAGAATAACCATGTAAGTGTCAACCATCAAGTTGCTGTAGATATAGCAATAAAGGTACCAGTTAACACCTAGAGTGCAGTGGACCACAAAACAGTTACAGCCAGAAAGAATTCAGGTGATACAGTTTGAAACTTTGAGTTCTGTCTAATTCTCCATTTTCAATCACAAAAATGAACAGCCTAAATAATCAGGATAAAAGTTGGTGCAGCTTTTACTTGTATATAGGAATTTTCAACAATCAAACAATCTGTAGAAAGAGATGGAAATAACAAGTTATCTCCATGTCGACTTTTTACATACGATTGCATCCAGTTAGACAAAGGAACAACAACACTGAATAAAACGTTGTCAATGTTTCTGCACTCTTAACAAGTACAAAGGACATCGTAGCAAGAGAGACAAAATCATCTAATATTCATGGTATCAGCAGATACCGTTCTTCATTATGATAGATTGAACCAACTGAATTTTACTGCCATGAAAATTGTTTGAATGCCTGTTTATTGCCTTAGGCCCAGCAAACTTTGTAGTTGCTATTCAGATACACTTCCATCAACATATGTAAAGATAGGAAAAAGAGCAAGCTTTTGAACCACAGATGTGACTTTAAAAACCAAATACTCTCCAAAAGCTGGCACTTTCTCCCCTGTAACCAAACATGCAAATACAGACACATGGAAACAATGAAAGGACGAAAACATGAATCCATAACAAAGGCTTGGCCACAAGAGTTTGTCCATTCCATTAAATTTGTCAAGAATCGTGTCGTCTGTAGCAGAACACAGGTCTCGACATATGTTGTTTCGAAAGAATACAATTTTGTTTTAATGGATATACCCGACTTCAATAGCATCCTATCAATTAAATCTAATGACAAAACTGAACATAGTAGAGAAATATAGGATGTATTTCATTAAAGGCAACATTTCTGGTTTATGATAAATTTGATTCGTCATTTGTAAAATTGGCCATTGACCTTAATTATTATCAAAATGATAGAATAAAGGCACAATATTTTTCTGAGCAACAGCAGCACATTACAGAAAGATTGCAGAACAACATGACAAACCTGAGCCAAAAAGTATGTTGTTTTTCCTGAGGAAGCTTCTGATGAAATCACAGGAGGTGCAGAGTCTCTCCGCTGTTTCTCAGAGACCATCTAATGTAAATTAGAGGTAAATGTAAGCATTCGTGACACAGCATCTGGTGGGTACAACTATTTTTGAAGAAATTTAAGACTTGGACAAACCTCAGCTTCAACCTCACCAAGAATGGCAGCTACTCTTAGATGGAAAGTCCTTTCTCCGTCAACCTGAATTCATCCATTACTTCAATTCCCTTATTGAATATTGTAATTATCACAACTGTTTCAGTTCTCAAGTCATTACAGGGGCATACCATTGTAACGAGCCTCTGAAAAGTGACCCTTTGCTGCTGTGCCTCTACAGCTGCCAAAGCTGATGCAGCTTCTTTACCCAGAACTGCCATGTTAGCCTTCAGTTCCTGCATCTTGGCTTCAGAGGCATGCAGCTTTGCC